>LR999894.1:2500000-5000000 GCA_905220335.1 Noctua pronuba
AAAAGGTTAATCATTAAGTAATTAATTGTTTTGCACTGACCTGTATAACTCTGACGAATATATCTGGGTACTCCTTGAAAACTTCTTGGAAAGCCCTCATTGGCAACTTGATGACCTGGGAGTCTTCTAACGCTTTCGCGTTTACAGTCTTGTATGGTTGAGAATGGCCCTGGAAATAAAATAAATTGCAGAGTTGAGTGTTGAGGATATGAAGCACTATAAATTCGGAAACAGTTCTGCTCCTGTATTCACAAGTCGTATGTCTATCTTTTTTTGGCATTACTAAAGCGAGTAAGATAGATATAAAGGGTGTAAAAAGACCCTTAACGAAGCCGAAAGGTACTTGTTCTCCCTATCATTGCGATCATTTTTTTGTTCTAGACCATACCTGGGAACCTTCTAGTTACGGAGATATTGGGGGTCAAAGTTCCAACTTTTTCACAAGTTTTTTTTTTAAATACATGTTTCTAATGTAAGATTTTTACTTTAAACACCTTCACGACCCCCGTACTATTCAATCCATCCACCAGCACAATGTTTTGAGTGCGTGACATTGAGTTTTACCGTAAAACGTAATTTTTCACCCCAAAAAAAAAAGTCGTTTCCCAGCAATAATTTTTGCGTAAAGTTACTTAGTTTGATGTACAGAATGCTTGGTTGACGGCTTCGTGAAGGGTCTGTTTACACCCTGTATAGAAACTTTTCGAATCGAAATCGAATCAAAGATTTTGTGAATTTTATTTGTGGCATCAAGTCTCCATCTTCGGCAGCATTTTTTATTTAATTTCCAATGCAGTGCACGGGCATTGATTATGATAATTCTCGACGCTCTGGTTTTTACATACATACACAAACTCACGCATTTTTCCATGGGGGTAGGCGGAAACCACAGAACGCCACCTGCTACGATCCTTACATACTCCTTTCGCCTCGTTCACGTTCATACATCTGGTCTCTGTCAGCTCTGGTTTCTGGGTTAACATATTTGTGACTCCGAACATGAGAAACAGATCCTTATTCTATCAGAGGTGATCATTTTCTGATTAATTTCGTTGCGTGATCTAAGACAGTTGAATCGTTCCTCCAGGACTCGTCCACCTTCATTGTGTCGTCGCTTTTCTGGTGGTCGCCACTGTTTACAAGTGAAGCAGTGTGGGATTTGTCCTAAAATGAAATATAAGTGATATCTACTCACAGTGAGCACATCAGTGAAACTAAGCAGCGAGGTGACGCTCTCTCCCGCACGCACCACCTTCAACGACAAACTGCTGCCGTCCTGGTTCGTGATGTACACGTTGACGCGCCCGTTCTGTACCACGTATACGTTCTCGTCTGTGTCGCCTGGAAGGGAGCATATGATATTAAAATTGGTTATATTAACCCTGGGACAGGGAGAGGAAGGCCAAAGAAAAGATGGATCGATTGTGTGAGGAATGATATGAAAGAGAAAGGAGTAAATGATGCCGTGACGGGGAGAATGGAAGAAGAAAATGTGTTGCGCTGACCCCAAATTGAATGAGACAAGGACAGGAAGGATGATTGACCCTTGGAGAGGGTCAATCATCAAGAAGTAACCTCAAAGAGAGGTAACGGAAACATCCTGTCGGGTGTTTCGTTGTCTTTTTTGGGTTGTGACAGTGTTATATTCCAAGATACTGCTGTGGCTTTATGATTATTTATTTTGGAACATAAGACGCTGTAAAACATTATCTCCTGGTCATGGAGCTTTACCCAAGCATCACATATGAAAACACAAAATGCAGTGGTGATTAAATGGAGGAATGGCAAGTATAAGTAGAAATAAATTTCCTAAATATCGTTGGGTTTTTATTTAGAAGAGCTTTTAGTTAATCAAACGTTGTACATATTTCTAAAAATAATCCCCCATTTCTCACCATACTCATTCCCAAAATAATAATCGGTATTCAAAATCAAATCCACTTACCAACTTTAAACAAGAAAGCTCCAGCAGGTAAGTTAAGAATCTCTGTATGCTTGCAAAGCATGAGGAACACGGGCTTCTCGAAGTGACCAAACACCCGGATGCTGTGCAGCATATACAGGGCATCTGGCGGTACCCTGTCATCGCTCGTCAGGTCTTCTTCTAAGTACTCTGCTGGAGGTTCCAGTACCTGGCAAAGAGATGAGGTGGGTTAGCCATTTTATTCAGAGGACATTTGTAAGGAAACTGAAGTAGCGACGTCAACTTTATGCGTTTTGGATTTTGTTAAAACCATTATTAAGGTTGCAAATAATATATCAAAGTCATCTTCTTCTTAGCGTGTCGATGGCAATCTAAATAGTGTCAGCCCAGAACTGAGCAACTTGTTTGGCGCTTTCGGTAGCGTCCAAACAAACACCTGAAGTGAACGAACAACAGGGCACGCACGACACGATAGTAAGTGCCCCATTGTTTGTAGAACAGCACCACATTTACACTCCAGGGCAGAGTCATTAATGAATCTCCACCTGAGCAGGTTTTCTTTGCTGCGACCAACCTGACAAAGTCTATCAAAGTCATGATCAACACAAAGAGGGTTGTATGCTTTGCATGCATAAACATTGCGTATTAATTTACCGTACAGAGAACAATGCGTATTTTATCATGCTAAAAAAACGCGAATACGATACAAGGTCTTGACATAAATATTAAAACGTAAAGATGACGCAAGCAGTACTTGTAATTTTAGTATTTTGAGTAAGTATTGCAGATTTCCATCAATGATACCCCCTTAAATGCAGCGATTAGCAATTTTTTACTCACATTATGCTTTTAACTAAATAATCGTGAAGGTTGCATTAAAGTCAGATCTATCTGCACCGCAAAAAATCTGTTTGGCATCGATACTTTTGTTTAAAAATCTGTTTGGACATCGATTATTTTATTTTTTGGTGTATTTTTTACCACTTCATCACTTCTTGAGACTTCGAGATGCAAGCATCGCGAAATTTTACTCTCCGAGGAAACCTATGTGGCAAATGCATTTACAAAAAAAACTGTCAGTCTTTTTCTATTTATCAGACTAATTTATGGTACATGAAAACAACATGCTTTGCTCTTTATGACACAAAAGTTTTCAAGAGCATAGGGAAAGTATACATCCGCTGCTGGCAGAATTGTCAACATCGGCTCAGTTGCCAAAGACAAAAAAAAAGTTTACAACCTTCTTCTTTTACTTCGCTTGTCAATGACTTACATTTGGCCGACTAGTACATTGACATCTCTGGTATTAATTCCACAAAAAATCCTCAAGTAGGCTCACCTTCAATTGCTCAGGAGCAGTTTCCTTCTTCAGCTGCAGCAATTTCCTAGCGAACCGCATGACGGCGCGTCTCTTGCGCCCCTGTCCCGAGTTGGAGATGGACTTGACCTTCCTCAGCATACGCCTTCCGTAGAACAGCATCTTGTCTCGTTTGCGGAACCTCTTTACTGGGTCTCCTGATACGAGACCACCTATAGCACCTGCTAGTTCTGGAAGAAGAAACAGTTTGGAACATTTGATAGTTTTTAGTGTTGGTCGCGTTATGAAGATGCGTATGCGTATTCATGGATGGACATTTAAGCAATATCATCGCATCTTCAATAGCTTCGGAACTTCCATCTGTGTGGTGTGCCGATTACATAATTTCGACTGCGTTAATATTTTTGTTTTTCTTATAGAGTAATAAATAGGTAGTTTTTTTAAGGAAGAAAAAAAAAATACTTAATTGGTTCCAACTTTCAAAAATCAAAAGAAAAAGGTGCAATTTTCACATCACTCTGTACAGCTAGCGAAACGCGAAAGACGTGAGGGATTTCGAATTTTCGATAATTATGTAAACATGCTAAAACAAAACAAAATTGAGTTGATGATTTTTCGCGGTCATTGACGCCTTGAATATCTCAGTAGCAGCCACGGAGTCTGAATTTGTGCCTGGTTGATGGCAATAGGCTCGCCCCCTATTAGATGGGACTTTAAACATAACTGGCGAAATGTGGATGTACTATTAGGTACATCTCTACCTAACCGTCCGGGGATTACTGGCATGATGTTATATCTTATGTTATTGACACCTACAAAAACACATAGTTTTTTACTTAGATATAATCGGCTATTGACCCTGCTTTGACTTATTGTATTGTTAGAAAAATAAACTTACCTTTCGACCTCCATCTTCTGTAATAGTAGAAAAATACGACCACTAAGGATACTAGGAGACAACCGCAAATTGACCACAGCAACTGCGAACAAAAGTAAACCGTATTTAGAATAGACATAAGATTCAAATCACAACATATGTTTGGAGGATACCTGATAGGAGGTTTAATACCTAATTAAAAACTTAAGTATTACAATGAAATAACAATTTAATTCAACAGGTTTTTGCTTAGCAATCTTCGTCAGTTCCCTATTTAATCATTATTGTCTCGCGCATCAACTGAGCAGCAGTTCAGTTCAGTTCTGAAATCATCTTGCAGTCAGATAGGCAGCTGTTCCATGATAAATACGGGTATTTAAGGGGCCGTTAATCACGTGAGGTTTATTAGGCTACTTTTATAGCAGTAAGTACCTGATACATTTTTTGACAAAAATTCGCTTCCTAGCATTTCATTCTTGATAAAACTATTTTACACATCATACATTAAATTTGATTTTATCGTCCCACAAAAAAATGTAACTGTCACGGTATGCCACCCCCCCCAACGTGATTACTCGTGATTTCTTTCTGACCCCCTCCCTCCCTTTTCGAACCTCAAGTAATTAAAGGACGACCCCTAACCAACTGCACCCGGTTAGACTGGAAGCCGACCCCAACATAACGTAGTAAGGCCGGCAAAGAATAATGTGCTTCTATGAAAGTTACTTTTTCGACTATACGACACACTGTAAATATTAAGCAAGTATACAAACCTTCGTTCTGTTTGTTAATTTGGCAACAACACATAATATCTCCTTGAACGAGACGTGTGAAAACTTCGCATAAGGTGTTGAATTGTTAATGACATTATAGGTCTGGTATTATATCAACCCAGGATAATATAATTAATAATATAGGATAATATAATTAATAATCAATTGTTGCTTTTGATTTGATTGCTTTGGGATGAGGATCAAGTATAGGAATAAGTTCTACGACATGTCAACATTATGTAGAGTTAGATGTTCGCTGGAATTATTATTATTTGTGTAACTCTTAGGCTGCATCATCCCACTGCTGGACAAAGGCTTCTCCCCACGACTTCAGTTCTTTCGATCCTAGGCCAATGTGGATCACTGGTCGAACCGTCCGGCCTTCGAAAAAGCAGTTCAGAAGACGTCGCGGCAGACCTCGTAGGACATTATTTATGTCACCAGGATTATAAAGAAAAGTAAAATCCGCAATTTATTTTCCAAACATGTACCTAAACAAATGTTTATGTTTTTAAACTGTCATGGTCACTAACATTATCATTAACTCTACACAAACAGTAAACATGGTAAATATCCCGTTTCTAGAGTTAATGATAAAATGTTTATGTGTTTATGAAAATATAACTTCAATACCCAAACATAAAATTAAGTTTGCACTAAAACTTTTTCAATAGTGGTAATAACCGTTCTGAAATCAACCTTATTTACTCTGAAATAAAAATGATATTTGATTAAGCGCAAATAAAATCAATTTGAAACAAGGATTGAATTTATGTAGTTGTAAATGTTTTGTATGTGACTAAAGAATTTAAGCCCACGGCAGCCTTTCTGATTTAGCTATACAACTTTACTACTTCCTGCATTCTATTGAAGTCCTTATTTGAATAATGCCACCAACGTTGAGTATGAAACCATCTGCCTGCAGTAATTTCGAAGTTTGTCAACAGAGGCCCTACCACGAGCGCGCGGTGTAAACGTAACGCATGATCAGTATAGTTCGGTTCAAATTTAATGGCGGCTCGGAAGTTAGCTGCGAGTGACAGTCAGCGCAGGTAAATATAATTGCAGCTTACGCTTAACGGTTCAAACTTTTTGCTGGCTCGGAATATCTAACGTAAAACTGCGCAGAATACAATTTTAGGTATCAGCGGGGCGCTGAGGACGCATCTTCTCGACTGTATAATGCGCCGACCGTCACTCGCAACTAACTTCCGAGCCGCCATAAAGTTTGAACCGTACTATACGAGGGGCGGCTGAAAAGTTTTGAGCCTAATGTATTAAAAATGCTGATAGATATGTATAAAAAAATTATTTTTCAATATAATCTCCCTCTATTTCAATGCACTTCTTACATTTATTAAAAAGAGCTTTTAACCCTGTGAAAAAATATTCGCCCTTTTTGTCTTCAAAATGTTCGTTTACGGCCGTCTTCATTTCTTCATCACTGGAAAATCTTCGTCCTCGGAGGTCTTTTTTCAAATTTGAAAAGAGGAAATAATCGCTAGGGGCCAGGTCTGGACTGTAAGGTGGGTGGTTGATTTCTTCAAATCCAGTCTCAGCGAGGGCACACCTTGCAACTCGCGCAGTGTGGACGGGCGCATTGTCTTGCAAAATCAGGACTCCTTTTGCCAGTTTGCCTCTCCTTTTCTCGACAATCACTTGACGCAGTTTGGTCAACAATGCGGCGTAATAATCTCCGTTCATTGTAGTATTTTTGGGAAGGTAGTCGATGAACAAAATTTCTTCACAATCCCAAAAAACAGTGGCCATGAGCTTGGATGCTGATTTTTCCACTTTGAACTTCCGTGGAGGCTTTTCTCCCTTTTCTATCCACTGCATTGACTCCTGTTTTGACTCCGGATCGTACTGTCTAATCCATGTTTCATCAACAGTGATAAGACGAGAAAACACATCGTCAGGATTATCGCCACAGATGTCCAAAAACTCCTGCGAAGTTATGACTCGACGCTGCTTGTCCAGTGGCGTGAGCATTTTCGGCACCCAACGCGCGCACACCTTTTTCATATGCAAATGAGTATGCAAAATGTCGCTGATTCGTTCCTTGCTAATGCCAATGGCTTCAGCTATCTGCCACAACTTGATTCGCCGATCTTCTAGAACAAGTTTTTTCACTTTTTCAATATTTTCTTCGGTAACAGCGGTGTTTGGGCGTCCCGACCTGGGATCATCTTCGAGCGACTCCCTGCCATGTTTGAACTCTCGGCTCCAACGTTTTATGGTCGCAAATGAAGGCGCAGACTCCCCATAAACTGCTGACATTTCTTCAAAAATTTCCGTCGGCGTTTTGTTCTTTTTTGTAAGGAATTTTATGACAGCTCTGTACTCCAATTTCGTACAAAGTGCTGATGACTCGGACATGGTGACGTTTATGGTTCAATTACTTAAAGTGTAATGAAGTTAATGACAAACTTGACATTTATATTTCGTAGGATACCCGCAATTTGTGATATGCTGCGCGAGTCATTAGTGACACTTAAAGGTACTTAGGCTCAGAACTTTTCAGCCGCCCCTCGTACCATCAATTTCCATAGACATGAATAAATTCTTAAAATTATGAAAATAAGGAAGGTGGAAGGTCAGGTGAAGTGCAAGGTGGACGGTTCACCGATGCAACGGTTACCACTTATTGAGTACGTGTTATACAGGGTAATTTTTTTAAGTGGGCGTGGATGGCCAGATCCGAAACTATGAGGAATAGTATAATAATAAATTTGCTCGCATTGTGAGGAGGTTCCTGTCTCTGGAGCCCTAACCACCAGTAGCTTGGACCCTGCTCCTGACACCGGCAGACCACTATTTTTTATATTTTTAAATGTTTTTTAGGATATTATGGTTTTTTTTTAAGAAATATTTAAAAATATGTATGTAAATGAATAAACGAAAAAATACTCAAAGGAGTCTTGAGCCCAATTTTGATGAAAACTAAAACTGCATCATTAGATTTTTGGAAAATCAATATTCCTAAACAGGAATTGAATCCGTTGATTTTGGAAAAAAAAACACTATTATTTACACCATTTGATAGCGGATCAAATTCTGATTTTTAAAATCGACGCATTTACGTTACGTACCGCGCGCTCGTGCTAGGGCCTCAGACCTGCGTGCTGCCCACTTACGTTTAACATGTGTGTATCTTAATATTCGTATAATATTTTTTCATTGTTTGTTCACTACAGGAACTTATGGACGCTACCGAAAGCGCCAAACTATGTAGTATAGTAGCTCAGTTCTGGGCTGACACAATTTAGATTGCCATCGACACGCTAAGAAGAAGAAGATTTTGTTCATTCCCATCAATACATTCTACAGAATGCGGTCAAACCGAGCGGACAGGTTTCCGGAAATTGACACAAAAGCTACTTTTCATTACTTTATTCTTCAAATTCAAAGTGTGGTTTCCGGAGTCAGGTCCTGTCGGGCATCTCAACATTTTTTGTATCAATCCTTTCCTGGGTTCGTAACTTCGTAGGTACTACAGTTACTGACAATCAACCACTTTTCATCCTTGTGCCCTAAGTAATAAGGTTGAAAAATGGTCGACCGACAGTGAACTCGCAAATCGAATTCCGAATTTTCTGCCAAGACCTTGAACCAATAAGATTTAACGATCCCTAAAATATTGTTTTATTCTAATCTATTATGTATAGTACGACCTTTTAGACAACTTCTTTACATACGATTTATCAAAGACCGCGATAAAATGTGTCAAACCGCACACGACCTTGAGGTTTGTTACTATTTTTGCAACGTATATAACTAGTTGTTGACATTGAACTGACGAGAACACTGCAGATATTAACATTTAGAGAAGAATAAAATTGTACCTTCACGCTAACTAGTTATATGATGTTGGATAAACAGTCTGTGAAGTAATAGTAAACAATATCGTAATTGGCGCGTAAATGGCGTCATATTCGAAAGAAAACATAAACACTTGACTTCATATGTAATGTGTTTATTATTTTCATTTCTAAGCTATTTAATTAAAATACTTGATTAGTTAAATATCTAGATAACCTATCGTAGCCAATCCATTTAAATGAAGTGACAATAGAACAGAAGTTTAAAAAAATATTTTACACATAATGACCTGTTTTGGTACTTATCTTGAGGAAGTACAAATTAAACTTAATTTTCCTTTAAAACTCCAGGTAAACTCAAAAACGGTAATTAGGGTCAAAATATTAAATTAAATTATAGATAAGCTCTATAAAATTATTAGTTCCTTGGACAGCATATTAAATTAAGATACTATTAGCCCACAGCATAGACCATCCCACGACTGGGCAAAGGCCTCTCCTCAAGACTTCCAGTTGGATCCAAGGCAAATGTGGGCACCGATCGATGATTTTGTCCACATCATCCGGCCTCCTTCTACGAGGTATGCCGTGTCGCCTTCTGGCTTTGTCTGGTCGCCACATGACCCTTCACCAAGCCGTCAACCAAGCATTCTGTACATCAAACTAAGTAACTTTACGCAAAAATTTTTGCTGGGATACGAAATTTTTTTTTGGGGTCAAAAATCACATTTTACGGTAAAACTCAATATAATGCGCTCAAAACTTATTGCTGATGGATGCTTTAAACAGTAAACGGACCATGGAGGTAATTGGAGTAAAGTTAGAACCTTAAAAAGTAGTATTTAAAAAAAAACTTGTGAAAAAATTGGAACTTTGACCCCCAATATCTCCGTAACTAGAAGGTTCCCAGGTATGGTCCAGAACAAAAAAATGATCACAATGACGAGGAGAACAAGTGCCTTTCGGCTTCGTTAAGGGTCTTTTTACACCCTTTATAATAATTCTAAAACAAAGAAACCATGCAATAAAATTGCAAAATGACAATAATCATTACACTCACGCGATATTGTTTGTCTCCCAGCTGGGCAGTTAAAATGACGCATACGCATGCCACAAAGAACACCATAGTCACCACAATTCACAACACATTACACACATAATTATTTATATAATTAGTTATTACAATACCACTTTGGCAAAAAAAAACAAAAAATTCTGATTATTCTGCACTATGTATATTATTCAAGCTATTAAAAAAAAAAACACTAAATTATTTATTTTTCGCGGTAACACGTCCGTCTAACGCTAGACAGAATGGATCCACTAATCGCGAGTTTGTAAACAAGTTTAGTCCTTGCATGCGACTTTTCATTTTCTGTCGTAACTTCGTAGGCGCAAGCGCAACTATAGCGCGACTAGCCGCGTTGCGACACCCGAGACGTTTACGTTTCGTTTGTAACAACAGCTGATAGTGATGGTGTTATACGAATTCTGTATGCTTCCGGCAGTATTATCTACGCATTGTGACCACATTGAAGCCACTGAGGTTTCGGTATCACAGTTTACAACGCACTAGCGTTTGCCTAGATTCAATTATGTACGTCGACAATGTTTTTCAAATTGTTTCTATGTCAACAAATAACAAAAGAATAAGATCTAATTTCTGCGATATAAGCGTGTGCTGATGCTAGCGTGCTATTGTCTAATCGCAGATTAATTAGCTAATGAATACCATTACTTAGCTAATGCTTACCACGTGTGACTTTCAATAAGTGATAATGAGGTGCAAACGGGTCAAAGTTGTAACAAAGCAATGATTCACAAGTTCAAAGACAAAGGGAGTGTGTTTACGTGTTTAGCTATAAACCCACCCAGGGCGATTTTCTGACAAGTACAGGTCAAAACTTTCTTAGAACTCAGCAACACGATCTACACATCTGATTATTTCATCACCACTGCTCTCAAACTGTGAAGGAAAACATCGAGGCAGAGAAACCGGCTTATCCTAGAACCAAAAATTCGAAGTTATGTGACACCTACCAACCCGCTCTGAGCCTGCGTGGTAGATTACACCCCATTCCCTCTCATAGAGAGGAGGCCCAATCATCGTGAGCCCGTGAGGAAGCCGTCATGTCCTAAAAACTAGAACCTAAAGAGATGTGATATCTACCCACTCACACTGGGCTCGCAGGAGTGGGTTACAGGTACAGCCCTCTAGATCCCATAGAGAATAGGCATATGTCCCAGCTATGGGGAATTCATATGCTGACTATGCAACGACAAGACATTATCCCGAATATCTTATACTTACAGGCAAATAATGAACTATTCAAACTCGAATACTCATTATGGCTTACTAATTTGTTGTTGTTTTTAACCGACTTCATATTGACTGCAACGCGATTTATTCCGCATGCGCGACCAAACGTGTTTTATTCCGGAGGTGTGTCAAACAAAAAATCTTAACTCATGCTACGTAGTTTGGTTTCATAAAATATTTAATTTACTGCCTTCAAGGTCGCTCAAATTGAGAAAAACTTTGTGCAAATAAGCTAATCAAATTGCCAGTCACGACGCACGGCCTTGCTTGAAGAGCAAAAACTTAATAAAAATGCAAGTAAATCCCACGTTCTAATTTATGATAGCAGGTTTTATTTCATATTTAAGGTGTTTTCGGGACTGCTAAAGATTATCGTGACTTCAAGGAATATCATAATGCACAAATGTTTTCTATACAAATATACGGGGTGTAAACAGACCCTTCACGAAGCCGTCAACCAAGCATTCTGTACATCAAACTAAGCAACTTTACACAAAAATTATTGCTGGGAAACGACTTTTTTTTTTGGGGTGAAAAATTACGTTTTACGGTAAAACTCAATGTAACGGGCTCAAAACATTGTGCTGATGGATGGATTGAATAATACGGGGGTCGTGAAGGTGTTTAATGTAAAAAAAATCATTAGAAACATGTATTTAAAAAAAACTTGTGAAAAAGTTGGAACTTTGACCCCCAATATCTCCGTAACTAGAAGGTTCCCAGGTATGGTCTAGAACAAAAAAATGATCGCAATAACGGGGAGAACAAGTACCCTTCGGCTTCGTTAAGGGTCTTTTTACACCCTTTATAAAATTAAAGTGCCTGTTTGTAATTTCAAAATAACAGCTTTTTACCGAATGCATATGAAAGTATACAGTACGAATTTTTCAAGTGGGCTCGGATGGCCGAAATTTCCTTAAATTTGCCGCATGTCATTACATTCCAGAATTGCATCCTTATAAGCGACACTATCGATTGGCGTAATAATACAGTGTGTGTTTTTTCTTTCAAAACCAACCGGTTCGATTCCTGGCTAGGAATATTGATTTTTCAAAAATCCAATGATGCAGTTATAGTTTTTACCAATATCGGGCTCGAGACCCCTTTGAGTATTTTTCGCTATTCCTCATAGTTTCGGATTTGTCCAACCACGCCCACTTGAAAAATTCACCTGTATACGGTACTTATAACAAAAACATTGTTTTTATTTTTTGTTCGTCTGTTTCATCTAATCTCCGAAATGGCTAGACCGATTTTGACGGGAGTTTTACGGACAGATAGCTGATGTTAGAAGGTCTAACTTAGGCTAATTTTATTTTAGAAAAATAATTTGGGTTCTATGCAAAAAAATGTAATCCCTTGAAATCGTTAACAAAATCCGATTCAAAAATCATATATTACAGATATTTTTATAATCATTACACGTGGACGAAGGTCGCGGGCAACAGCTATAAATAAAATAGGTGCATCGCAAGGTGCACTTATGTAATAAATCATTTTTTACGGCTTACTGAGCAGACAGATTCTGTGCTAGGGTCGCTGGTCGAATTTGAGCTTGGGACAAACATATTTGCATGACTTGAATTTGTTGATTTTGAATACATATGTTACGGGCAACGTGATTCACGGTCGGGCGCGCCCGACCGACCGTGGTCCATGTAATAAGACAGTGTTTGAGATTGCTTGAATTTATCACTTGGGCCGGGCAGTATGAATAATTCCCTACTAGTAGCCGGGCAATGTGATAAATTGGTTAGGTTAGGTTAGGTTAGCCTAACCCTAGACGGTCGAGGTCAGGGGCACCCCGAGGTTCGGTTAGTTAGGTTCCTTTAAACCCTGCAGACAGAAATAGGAGCACCGCGCAGCGGGGCTCTGTCGACTGTATTGTAATTAAATGATATTTAGTAGAAACGTGATTTATCCTAATGAATCTAAACGAGAAATGAAAAATGTATAGATGATTAAATATCATCTGATGCGATGTAAAACGGTGTTTTTAAAATAATACATTTGCGGAATAAGTTGTTTTCGAAATAAATAGTATACGAAACGTTGGTTGTAAAATGAAAATTTGTCAATGGAGTTTTGGTGAAACTTTAGTGAACCGGTTAGGTTACATTTAATAAACAAAAACACAGTTCACCTATTTTATTACTTTGGCCAAGATAGGGTGGACATTATTCATAATGGCCGGGAAAAGTGATTAATCATGCTGATTTAATCACATTGCCCAATTGAGTCGGGTATTATGAATACAGACCGGCCATTATTAATAGTGCCCGGACTTATCAAATTGCCCGTAACACATACATAAACCCTCTTCTCAAAAGAATCACCTCTCCTCTTTCCACACAAACTTCTACCGCGTGGTAGTTTACTGCTACGGCATGGAGATTTCTTATGCTCTCGGCATTGTATGGTGTCAACTGTCGCATTTTCAAAGTCTGTGTGCAATTTATTGGAGTGCCTAAGTGATGCAATAACTGACACGTTACTAGAATCAATTTAAAAAACAGTTTTTTCTAAAATAGGCTTGCCTTTTGCCACAAGTCTCCTGATATGATACGACCTAGGCCCCACTCTAGGCCGTATCATAGGCAAGCGTGGTGGACCACCGAATAGAAAATTAATTTAACTCGGAATGGAATCGCCATTCCGAGTTAAATTAATTTATCACGATCAATAGTTAGGGAGCAAAAACACCATACTGAACAAGCGTCCATAGTGTTATTCCCGATACAAATGACACCACAGAAGAAACACCACATCGAGAGAAGTAGGTAGCCACTAGCCAGATGTTATTTTCAAAACGTACTTAAAAATCATTCCGTGAACTCATAATAAACGAAAACAATTTTTCCACAATCACGAGAATGTCACGCGAACACGCATTGTGATAAGTGTGATAACATCAACATCACAATGACGTGAACGTCGAACACAATTTCCATCGTCACTGATATTGGTTTACGCAAATTGGATCAAAATATTTATTCTTTATCAGCACATTTTATTTCACTTATGATTACATATTGCTGAATGAAGTGCGTGTGGCAATTTATTTATAGGTCAGATCAGGCTTAATGTGGCAATGTTTATTAAGGGTACACACATGTTCGGCTCGGCCTAAAACTGGGCTACGGGTTATGCGCTTTCAGTAGCGTCCATCACTTCCAGTAATGAACAGACTACAGGGCCCGTCGTTTGTAGAACAGCACCACATTAACACTCCAGGGTAGTCATCAATGAAACTCCACCTGAACAGGTTTTCATTGCTTCGGCCAACCTGGATCCGGAATATGTTTAATGACTTTCAGGTTGGCCAAGGGAATTCATGTCCAGGTGGGAAATTTCAGCAGTTGGAACGAAAGAATTTGGTTGGGTTGCACTGACTCGCCACTGATTTAGTCTTTCCTTAGACCATTCGGCAGTGAGTGGGTGATCCTGCAGTATTAGTCGAACCGGCCTGATGCCATGACTACACTATTCGGCTATGACAAGCAAAGCCCATGACGATCGACAATGTTCGTTCGACGTCTACCACTGAATCGTGTTCGGGTACGATTTTTCCCGAAGCGAACCGAACGTATATCCACAAACAACCGTCTTTATCGCCCGCGTACACAGAATCAAGCCAAGCAAATGTGTGTCGTTTGCCCCGGACGAGATTTACCGGGAAAAAAGAAAAGTAAGTCCTTAGGTCCTTATCCAGGTCATGGTCAACCTGCGTACCAGATTTATTCGAAAATGTCCACAACAACAGTTCAGCCTAAAGGCATAATAAGGTAACAGACAGACAGATTTATTTTGGCTTAAGAGTAACATAGGTAAAAGGAGGTAGCTGCTGAGACAACAAGTAATAGAGAAGTATGGAAGAAGAAAAGACATGCTGCACTGACCCCAAATAAATTGGGATAAGGGCAGGAGAATGATGTGACCGGGCTACTTTTACATTCATAATATTAGTAATGTATGAGTTTCCTCCGGCACGTTAAGCTGTTGGTTCCGGGTGTCATTTGTAGATCTTTGACAGTCGTTAGGTAGTCAGTGGCCCAAAAAGTCTGACAACCAGTCTTACCAAGGGGTATTGCATTACCTAGTACTAACTGGGTTGTGGAGGTCAGAGAGGCAGTCGCTCCATGTAAAATACTGATATTCAGCTGCATCCGGTTAGACTGGAAGCCGACCCCAATATAGTTGGGAAAAGGCTAGGCAGATGATGATTCGTGTTCATGGTAAATTCGGCGTAAAAGCCTTGTCCGGCGAAGCGTCTAATGGTTTGTATACATTTTTATGACTCATGCTTTATTCGCTTAGAGTGCAATGTCCTGTGGGAGGCGGTCGAAGTCACACAAGCGTGTAGTGAACTCGCGAAATGCATTGTTAAAAGGACGAAACAAAGCTTATTATCAATTGCTGGCTTCCTAACTTTTTCCACAGTTTTTATTTATAAACGGCGGTATATTATTATTTAATTTTACCTCTAGGAAAACCCCATCTTCAGGAAAAACTCTGAACCTTAGATTAAGGTTCCAGTGAGGCCAACTCGCTCTTTGCCTGATTTAAGGGGTTCCGTAGCCGAATGGCAAAAAACGGAACCCTTATAGATTCGTCATGTCTGTCTGTCTGTCCGTCCGTATGCCATAGCTACTTTATTCCGAAACTATTAGGACTACACAGTTGAAACTTGTTAGGTAGATGTATTCTGTAAACCGCTTTACGATTTTTATATAAAAATTAAAAAAATTGAAGATTAAGGGGCGGGTCCATGGAACTGATACAATTTTTTTATTTTTCATCAAACCTATATGTGCGGGATTTCTATAGATAGGTCTTTAAAATTAAATTAAATGACATTGAGGTTCGCAAAACCATTTTTTGTCTAAGTCAATCGTTTGAAGGTCAGACAATTCCAAAATGGTAAAATGTGTCTCACCCCTCTAATTTCTTAAGTAAAAGGAGGAAAATTCTGAAAAAATGTAGGATTGTAGAACGTAAAAAAAACTTTCAACGAAAATTGGTTTGAATAAGATTTGATGTTTAGTTTTTGAGATACGGGACTTTTTCATCAAACTGCAGCAGTATCTTTTTTTTCATTAACATACTATGAAAAACAAATTTAGTTTTGCTGTTGAATGTAATATAATACAACATAATATGAATGAGCCTTCAAAATATTTTTATTATATTGTTTGGTGCTACGGAACTCTGTGTGCATGTGAGCCCGACTCGCACTTGGCCGGTCTTTTTATTTGTGTTAATTACACGTAAAAGTAGCACACATTGTTTTTGAACAGATAATCTCCTTTGTTCATAAAGTTTTAATCAATTAAAACCTGATAAATGATAGGTATTCATCTAAGCATTTAAAAACATCTTATAATCACAATGGATTCACAAGTACCTACTTAAGATAAGCGATAAGTACTTGATATGTCAATTTAAGTACATTCAGTTATCACTACAAAACAGTGTGAAATTGGATTTAACTCACTGAGATTACTTAATAAATAAGATCAATTCACAAAATATATTGCATTAGTACAAGATTGGCAGTCATAAATGGTAATTGATCGGCTTCAGATCATTCAATCGCAATAGTGGCCTGCATGACATTTACAGTTCTTTTTTTTTAATTATTTAGATTATCACAAAATCAACATCATTTTTATGGCCTCAACATAACAACTGACAATAGACTCTATCTATTCCGATCTATGGATATCAATTTTTTTTTTAATAAGCCTTTTCTGTAACACTGCTGGGCAAAGCCCTCCCCCATTCCTTTCCAACTGTCCCGGTGTTTTGCCTCCTCTAGCCAATCGGTCAGGAACGAGTCCAAATTATACTCAATACTTTATTGCATTCCATAATGTTAAAATAAAACAGTTGGTATGTTAAAACATTGAATCAATTATGGACCCTGTCGGGCACAGCAAAGTTAAATTAATAGGAGAGAGGACGAAGGCGCTTTTTTGTTTAAAATAAAAATACGTATTTTATGATATATCAAATTAAAATAGTAAAATGGTTTTTGTGGTATTTACAATATAGATCATTATTTTATTTTATTGAGTACTAATAAATTCATCTGAGACTTAAATGTAATATTTGGTTTTAATTTATTTTATTGCACTATTTTATACTAAAATTAAATTAATAATGTAAAACTAAACAGTCACTTTTTCATTTAATATATAGAACATTTATTAAATAAATTGGATTAAAGGATGCGCTATTTGATATAGTTATTTTAAATGAATATTTAGTTATAGTTATTTTAATTATCACACCAGCAAAAACACACATAAAATCGTAATATCTGCATTGAATCTGCAAACAGTGTTAGCATTTCTGAGTACTGATTACTAGGCCAAACAAAAATATCCCTTCTTTTTAGGCAAATATTGTTTTATTTGCCTCTGACACGACAAGAATAGAATAAATAATCATTATTTGCATGAACTATAATACAGAAAAGAAGAAGAAGAACAAGACACTTTATTTGTCTTTAAGTCAGAATTTTGGCCATTATAATATTGGTTTGATAATGTGCGGTGAATATTGCAATTTTATTAAATGTCTCTTTAAAATACTATATCAAGGTTTGTGAGTCACACTGATGAAGTATTATGAAATTGTATTTAGCAGCTTCACTGGATAATGAGTCAAGCTCAGTACAAAGTTCATTTCCTACGGAGGTTGATTAGGATGAAAACAAACAAAAATGAATTGATGGTGATGGGATTTTTCTGTACATAAACTTTTTTAATTTTAGCTAAGTGATTCTTTTGAAAAAGATTAGATTTTTCTTCATTGGAAAAACAATTTTAAACCTTTGGTGACATAGGTACTCTCCGCTCATTAGTTTCAATTCAATCTATTGTTGTTCTCAATAATAAACATCTTTTATGTATTCTATTTGAACACTCTTTTCATGAAGTCATAGTTCAGTGCCATTTATGAAACAGTCACAACAGATAGTCATTTTTCAATCTTCTTGTAAGCATATCAGTAATTTAGCAAATTGGTTTGAAGATAACATAAGATAAAATTGAATTGGAATGACCATGTTTTTGAAAGATGGGTAGGAGGACAGGCACCCTAAATTAAATTTAAACATGAACAAAGAAAAATCAATGAGTAAAGTAAGTGGAAAATTAACTTTTAAAAAATCTGTAAAAGTATAGTTCCTAATCAAGTTCCGAAAGTAAGCCAAATATAGTAATTTTACACGATAAATTATCATTAATTAATTGATAACCGGACTATTTCAAATCTATTCTTAAACCGAACGCGATAACATTGAATTCAAGGATACTAATTTCTATTATTACAAGACTTTACCCTTGTAACCTAACAAAACACTTCCGGTTTGATAATACGGTCACGACGTATGTATGCGAATTAGTTTATTTTATCACATACTTTTCACAGCAATAACGAAATTCCATAAACTTAACCGAAAAATCAATACATACTTGGTTGTCTTGAAAATTGTCTGACCACTCGGACGTCCATGTTTTCACAGCAAACATGTTCGAATTGTCGTTTATATTGTTCAGCAGTCCTACCACGTCCATATTCGTATAGTATATCGATTTTATTCAACTCTATTCTAGAAATTCATCGCGATTCTATGAAACAATCAGCTGTTTGACAAATAAATAACAAAAAGTGAAGCGGGGACCGCGGGGAACGGGGTGGAATGCCGTAGACAATTGGACGGAAGTATCGGCGGATCGGCACCATAGACAACCATAAACTATCTACTCTATGGGTTTTTTTCGTGAGCTTCATTGTCGTTGGCCAAACAATCGTCCAAATTGTTCGTTCTTTCTTACAAAATTCATACAATCAATAATGTGCCATTCGTTCGTTTATCTTCAGTTCTTCATTCCGTTCACGACATTGCTAGCGAAAGGGTGAAGTTTGTGTCTGTTTCAAATATTCGGATTACCTAAGTACTATTGAAGTTCTTCCACCTTTGTCATTGTTATCACAGTGTTAATATAAATGTAAGTTCTACTTCTATGTGTTCGAGTCGCAATTCTGCCAATTAAAGTGAAGATCGGTCAAAATGGCGTCGCATAAATGTTACACGTTGCTTTTACGCTTTCTTCCAGATGTCGTCGTCTCGCTACCGAGAGTGGGATCTTTCTTGCAAGGTTTATGTGGGAAATCTCGGTACAAATGCGTCCAAATATGAAATAGAGAAAGTATTCTCTAAATATGGAAATATAAGAAATGTGTGGGTGGCCAGAAACCCGCCAGGGTTTGCGTTTGTGGAATATGAGGATCCTCGTGATGCTGAAGATTCCGTGCGAGGGTTGGACGGCACGTAAGTGTACATCGTAATTTTTGCATTTAACTCTTCCGTATTTACCTTGTCTAAATGCCTACATTTCTCGTAGGTACTCCCGGTGAGCTGGTTCATCATCCGCCATTTTAGTTTCACTTGACCCATTTGATATGTTGTGGTGGTACTGCTACCCTTGCCAAATGTAACTGAATTTAAGTGCGTAAATTGTTATTCGAAATAGTAAACTTCTTTCAGTAATTACCACGTGATGTTATTCATTGAATAATAGATTATTCCTTCCCTCGGAAGCATAATAATAATTGATGAGCACCGGCTCCTATTTTTTGTCTTTAAACGTTAGGTTTTATGTAGTATCTCAATTTAACTGATTTAAAGACCGTAAATGAATCCTAAATTCCGCGTGCTTTCTGAAACCTATAATAGCCTAACGGTTGTAGCGTCGACTGCCGATCAATAGGTCGCGAGTTCAAATCTTCGCCTGGTTTTCTGCACACTCCTTAGATCCGTTTCACCATCAATGTGTAACGCTTGAGTCATAAGTGTGCTAGATCATGGTACCTCCATACTGAGACTGAGATGTGATATTCTACATGGATAGCACTTGTCTTGGAATGGGGAACATTTTTTTTAATCAATTACTATCATATTTGGAGAGAGGGAGACCACAAAGATAGACTTTCTGAAGGCCTGTCTGTATACAGACTCAGAAACCCTATTGTTCTATTAAAATGAATCTTTGCCCAGCTCAAGTAGCCTTTAGCTGAGTGAAATTCGTTCCCGATTTAGTAATCGGGCGCCAATTGTGGTTATTGTCTTATGTTTATCTGCATGCTAAAGTTATTTTTCGTTTTTTAACGGATCTAAATAGTTTTTTTTTTTTTAATATTTTTAGTCGATGCTGTGGCACTCGCATTCGCGTGGAAATGTCTAATGGCCGTACCAGAAGAGATCGCCGATATTCTAGGTATGTATACTACAACTTATTCATTCTCTTTTTGGTGTTGTTAACCAATTTATTGATTTCAAAACAAAGAGGAATAATAATGATTGTGTCATACAAGGGATTTTTACTGCTTCTATATTCATGGAAAGTAACTGTAAATCATTAACAATAATTGCTTTATCCTTAACAATAAGTGTCTTTTATCTTTGAAGAGAAGCAAATGGGTTTATTCTCAATACTCATTAGACTTGTCATTAACAACTATGTACATTATCATTATTTACCTCTAAAGAGTCTATGCTACAATTAGCAAAAAGACTTCAAGACTACATTTATTTGCTTTTGACACTATACTTATAACAATAATTTTAAGATGTTCTTGTATTAATCAAATCTGCTATAAACAAGTAGCTAAGTAAGTTGATCTGGAGATATTAAAAGTGGTGGGTGTTGGAACGTTTGCAGGTCCATTTTATCAACCAACCACCAACACACCAACGACCTCACCACATGTCTTCACCACAACTACGGCTCGTTAACCAATCTGACATCCGCGAACGCCGCTCGCAACAACATCCCGCTCAACTTCTGCGATCGGCTCTTCAAACTTCTGCGCGCAGCCGAAGTCTCCAACATCTGCGTCCCTATAACTTACCTCCTGACCGCCATCACCTAGTCCCCAACCGCAATCCGAACCTGGACTAGAATCAAACGCATTATAGAGGGCCACACAGTATAGGAACCTACAAACATCCTGAATGTCATTGCAACTCCTAATGCTTCACCGACTGCACACACTCGTCGTCACCGTGGCACCGAGCTAGAATACAACCTAACGGCGATCGACTTCCCCGTGTTACCGCAATTTTTCTTGAAACTTCCACTTAATGCCACCGTTCGACGGAAGATAACATTGAAACTCGCCTCCGCCTCAGTAATATCCCTTCGGCCTCACAGCAGCCCCACAACGGTCAACCTTCGCAGGCTCACCATGTCTCGGTACTTTTTAAATCCTATACTTAGAACCTTACCTTGCCTATGCTTAGAATTAGAGAGACGTCGTGTTGGCGCTCAAAGGTGTAGGTAATTAGGGATTTGTGTAATGTAGACTGTAAATATTAAATGGGCCCCCAATTAAGTTACAATACTAAATCATACAAGATTACACAGAAGAGATGTCAATTCAACAAAGCGGTGAATAACTAAATTGATTTCTTTACAAAGAGGGATAGATTAAATTCAAGCGCTGTTTAATTGAAATTACCCTTGAGGTGTAGAAGTTGTTCTGTGTTGAAGTAGTGGAGAGTTTGGACGCGTCATGACATGGTTATGTTGCTAGATCCCGCAGTCGCAGTCCGCGCAGACGTTCGTACTCGCGCGGCAGGTCGGGCTCGCCGCGCCGCTCCCCGTCCGTGCGCCGCCGTTCGCCGTCAGTACGACGCTCGCGATCTCGTGACCGACGCAGCCGCTCGGACAGCAAGAGCAGGTAGGTTCATAAAGCCCAAAGCGGTTTTAGTTTTTTTTCCCAATTTTTATATTTATCCTTTTTTTTTAATTTTTACTCCCCAATTTTTTTTACCTTAATATTTTATTATTTATCTTTACTTTTATTTTGTTCTTGAAAGGGGCTAATAGGAAATTATTTAATTCATGCACCCACATTCGCAAAAGCGGGTCTACTTAAAAATCACAATAGATTGTTAACCACATTTTATCATATTTTCAGAGTGTGAAGATGCTACGGCAGTTGAAGAAATAATATAATTGGACAAATATTCTGTAATATAAGTGATGTGAAGTGCATAGAGCGATTGTGTGTATGAATCTTAGTAGGTTACAAGTATATTTTCTCTCAGATTATGGTACAAGCAGCTTCATTATTTTGTCTATTGTAATGCAATTACTTTAATTCGCTGTAAGGTTGTATATTTTTTATTGCTGTAGATACCTTACAAGGTTGTATAATTTTCTTGTATAAGAATCACTATTCTATAGTTTATTTAAGGTGACTTAATAAATGTGGGATTTAAAAGATATTTAATTTTTTTATTCAAAAATATAAATATTATAATTAACTATTTATAAAAATATATAGTTTTATAATGTACTAAAAATAGTGTACATTTTATAATACAAAATATTTTAATTAAATGCAAACGATTGTATAAGTTAAAAACGTATTATCTAAAAATAACATTAGATAAATTCTTTAAACTTAATGAAGATCTAATAAAAGTCGAAGTTTCACAAACAAGAATCACAATTTTGTCTTCAGTAGAACTAAATTTAGAGGAATGTAAATATTTCAAATTAGCACAAGGTAAAACACCTAATTAGTTTTTATACTGACTGGCTTTTGTCTTCTAGCAGAGAAAAAGTCGAAGTAAACACATGTACCAACAGCAACTAGCCCTGTACCTATTACATGATAAATATTTAAATTATTCTTAAAAACTACTGTCGAGATCAATAGAGAAGCAAACTTCCTCAAAGTTAGTATAAAAGTCACTGTTACAGAAGTTTCTTTGGTTGCTAATTCATGTACTGAATGCGTACAATAGAATTGGGTAATAATGTTTAGTGCAATCAGTAACCAAGCATCCAGTGGCAGATCTGATGATGTGTCCGTTAATTGAGAAGAGATTCCGAAGAATACAGGCAATGGAATTGCATGTGTGTAGAACAGCATCTGTAAGAAGGAAAGAAAATAGTTTTTAATGTACTGATGTTGAAATGCAAAACCAAAAGACATTCTTTGCTAACTGTTCACCAAGTGACTGACACACATTGGCACTCTAACTAGGGTGTTCAGTTATTTTTTTTTTTTCAAGAATAAAGCCCATAACAACTGTTTTTACAGTACAAAATAACTATCTACATTGTTTATGTAATTAGTTCAAACTATGTAATAAAAGATAATTCAAATTACCCATTCTGTTCCGAGATAAACTTCCAACATACATTAAAAGATAAAAATTATAAGTAAAAAATGTTATCTAGCCTTACATGGTCTTATTAGTTGAAGTTCATTACGTTTAGGCAATCGCTGGTAAAACATGATCACTATCAATTCGACCTAAAAATAGTCCCTGAGTACACAAAATAAAACAAAACTTGTATTGTATAACGGGCTGGTGTCCGCAAGTCCACGTCAAAGCGCGTATTTTGCGTGCGGGTGGGAAATCTATTCGATCCACCCTAAAATACAATACAATACAAGTTTTATGAAAACTTACTTATTACTTACTAGAGGATAAACTTTGTTGAAAAATCTCATCTATTGAAGATTATTATGTTCTATTATACTCCCGACAATATTAAAATGACATGTCTTACCTCATTTGGATGTTTCCCATACTTTGAATACAACCTCTCCTGTTGAAGACCTGTAAAGGCTCCAGTTATCAATGTAGCCAATAAAATAGTCACACCAATGCACCAATATAGGAAGGTTCCCTTATTTTCCTCATCTGTAGGGGCTCCTCCATACATGGCCAGTGCTACACCAGCACTGATCAGTATTGAACCAATAGCATTGTTTGCTTTTGGCATCTGTTTCTTAACACAACAATACACAAGCATGCTGGCAGGAGAGGAAGCTGACCTGAAAATGGATAATGAAAAGTATGGTAAGTAACTTTTAGTTTACAAGTGTCAGGAGCACTCATTCTGGATGGGGTAAAGATTGATTTCAAGCCATGGCTTGATGGGAATTCCATGAGCTCAACTGAAGAAATCCCACTCTAACTTTTAACTCCTTCTGCATGACTTCTCAAGAATTCTTCTGGGCTCAACTCGGGTACAGAAGATACTTGCAAAATTTCATGCTTCTAGACCTAGAAGTTATGGATGTGCCTTGTCAGTCAGTGAATTTAAATGTCTCTAAAAGGTGCTGTAAACAATGTATGGCATATAGGTAATTGGAGTTCATGGCTGACTCAATTTAGATTATCATCGCTGGGTAGAGCCTGAGTCAGCTCTCCTAATTGCCCAATAATTTATCAATAATCATTTTCTAAGAAAAAGATGAATGGATAAATGATAACAATTTATAATTACCGTATAATCATATGCAATGTGGAAGGCACATGCAATGCATAGACATAGTTATTGGCCACAGTAGTTATGAAGAAGAGAGTGACTAGCATGACATACTGCTTTAGAGGTATCTTGGGACCTACCTGAAATAAGAAGAATATTAGTTTTAGATTGATAGATAGACCTGCAAGAATGATGTGGGATGTCCTCAGGCTAGGTCGAGCGATGATCTCCACAGGGTGGCCGGTAGCAGCTCATTGCTCAATGAGATCTGCTGAGTTTCAAGTTAGGTGGCATGCATTTGAAGAGTCCAATTGTCCAGTAAGGGACTGCTGTAGCCGGATAATGATGGATTAATAAAAATTGGATGATCAATCAATGGCATATGTTTCAATGAAAAGAAACAATACTGAATTGTTTCAAGGTAAAAAGCATGCAACACTTAAAAGTAACAATAATTCTTATTAGATTCTTTTTAAATGCCAGAAAAACAATTGAATAGTTGAGAGTACAATTTTCCTTCAATTGTTTTTCTGAAGTAAGAATTATGCTGTATTCATTCATGTTGGTACATAGAGGTAATTTATGGGAAAATGCCTGAAGGTCGGTCGACTCAGTCACTTAGTGGGTGCGCAAATCTACTTTTGTTTCATTATGAAGCAATGAAAGTATTAGTCTCAGATCTTATTTTCTATTTGATGCAATATGTAGGTAGTTATTTACTACAAATTCAACTTTTTCGAACTTTTGTAAAATAAAATTCAAAAAAAGTGTTTGACAAACTACATAAATGAGGAAACTTATATCATATTTATTTTGATACACGGTATAAGTTTCTCGTTTATATTACAAAACGTAAATGTTAGTTACTAAATACATTTTGCCGCAGCGAGAATAAATTAAAAGTTACATACTTAAAAGGAAAATAACAAAAATAATACGATGAGAAACAAGAACTGACGTAATTATTTCCATTTAAATGACTCACCGTTCCAAACTTTGTAGTGACTACGAACCCGTATAGAGTAATAAAGAAAAATTGTAGAAACGTAACTAAATTTGCGCTGCTTGGCTTCCTAGCCATCAGAATTTCCATAAGAAAAGCGCTGGAACAACATCCTATGAACACATTTACTGTAGTACGCGAGACACCCATGTTTAATTCTTACGTTTCAACTCTCATAAAGATTCAATTGTTATGTTAATTATTAACTTTCTGATATTATCACATCTGGAATTATAAAATAATAAAATTGCGGAGCGATTTATATTTTTCTCGGCGCCCGCGCACTCAGCCGGCTTCACACTTTTGACACTGACAGTTTATCAGCTTGTCGGCTTGTCCACTATTGTGACGAGCGAACAGTCACGTACAAACTGTCAAAGTGTTGTTATTTTTGTAGGGTTGCCAATCCAGCAGTATTAAAATACCCTAAGTAGTGACAAGTTTATAATATTGGACAGAAAAACAACCACGAGTCATATACCTAGTCACTTCTTAAAAATGTCTGGCCTGACATAAAATGTTGGCCGCGACGAAAGCATACCATATTTGTTAGAAAATGGGCACAGTGGACCCGGCTTAAAGAAGCTCAGTACGAGAGACAATGTTTACGACCTTTTGGAGGCCTCCAAGGTCGCAAACATTATCAACATAAGGCGTTATGTATGTGAAACAGGTGTAACTAGTAAATAATCCTTGAAATATACATCTTTAACACAATTAAGTATTTAACATCTTAGACATCTCATCAACGAGAACTTTCTTAAAATTTCTACTGAGAAATTACAAAAAGACCAATGGCAGCCCGAACCATTTGTAGAGTTGCCAACATTTCATGATGTACTACTGTCTGTTTTTTAATCCCTGAGACTAAATTGACAAGTGAAAATGGCAAACTGACATAGATTTCAATAGGATTTATGTCAGTTTTGACATTTTCACTTGTCAATTTAGTCTCAGGGATTAAAAAACAGACATTAGGTACTAGTACATCATGAAATGAAAATCCTTTATTATGAAAATCCTAAATTCTAGGAAATCCTTTATTATGAGCAAACCTAAACTACCTACCGAAAATGTTAGACGGTTATTTTTTTAACTGTACGTTTTTGTAGTATTTGTCTTCGGTTTATTGTTTACTTTTGTGGTCCAATGAATGATAAAAAGGACGTACATAGTATACATATATACAATCCTAGACCGATCGATGCGCGATGTCTCGGATAGTAGTAGGCTAGCCAGTCTTCAAAAATATATATAATATGTAGGTATATTTTTGAAGACTGACTACTACCTACTATCCTAGACATTTTTTTTTGATAGCCTATATTGTGTCCCACTGCTGGATAAAGGCCTCCCCTTTCTCCCACCAAACCTCTGTTCTGTGCAATTTCTGGCCACGTTTGCCCCGCGAACCGCGAACATTATCAGATCGTCACACCACCTTCGCCGCGGTCGACCACGTAGGCGATATCCATCTTCAGGCGTCCAGTGAGTGACGATCTTTGCCCACCGCTCCGGGTGCATCCGTGTGACATGAACAGCCCACTCCCACTTTAGCTTGGCTGTTTTAACTCCAATTTTAGCTACTTAAGTTATGGAGTTCGTAGAATTATGCTATGCTCCATCGCTCGCTGGCAAATCTTGAGCTTGGACTTTTGTTGTTCAGTAAGTGACCAACTAGACATAGCGAGTAATTGCGTCGCGTGTATTTTTTTTTCAATAATTTAGGCAACCTATTACCACAGCCTAAATTATTGAAAAAAAATACTATTGCGTGAAAAAAAGTCAAATTTGCTCGACCAAGTTTTCGAAATGTTAATTTCGATGGTGCTCTTTTACTATGCGAAAGTTTGGGAAAACCCGAAGTGTGATATTTGCTTGTGAGTAATGAGGATGTTATGAAGCACTCCATATTTCTGACGGTTATAGGTACCCATTCGTAATTATAATGGCTTTATCTAATTACTTCTTAATGCACTTTGCGGGGTTTGTAGCTAGTAGCCAGGTAGAAATCTCTTGAATCGATAGAGATGATCAACACTTGATAAGTTAATAATGATTTCCTTAAGAGGGCGCCACAATATTCTTGCCCGGAGCCGGTATTGCCGGTAGCGCCGGTACTGAGAGTAGACTCTTCCGTCCCTTGGAGAGCACGTTAAGCCAACCGGCCTTCTGTTTTGATTATCGATTCAATTAGGAGACTAAGGAAAGGAGGTTTTTTAATGTGAAAGCATTATACAATAGGCTTCCGTTTGGCCGCAACTCGTCTGATGTCAGTCGATTATGCGACCTAGGATGACCTGTTAAATTCCACAGGAGGCTGTCCAGCCCCCAGTTGGGAGGAGCCTATGTCCAGCTGTACCCTGCCATAAGCCGAATTGAGTGTTCGATTGATGAAGACATCGTCATATTTTAGAAGGTCTTCAGTTGAAGGCACATGTGCAGATGTCATCATCAATGTGGTAAAACTTACGAAAGCAATTTGCTATAGGTGGTATTTGTTCATCGGTGTCCCTACTCAAAGTTAAGTCATCATGCCACATTTCCAGTTCTCTGCTGTACCGTTACTGTAAAATAACAAGAACTCACCCCGGAAGACTACCACTGCTACTAGAGAGAGTTCATGCGTAGTTGAATGAAGTTGCACAGACAAACGGACCAGCAGACATCGACCCTTACTGGTTGAGGAAATATCAACATTTTGAGGTCAAACAAGATTGGCTATGAAGTGGAAACGATGGGGAGCGGTCTGGGTCTGAACGACTGCCGCGTCGCAACAGCGCAGCGTCAGTTTGTAACGAACCGCCCAAACAAGCCTCGCGCCACAGCCGGCGACACCGGCCGCGTTGGATCGCCAACTACAATTCAATTCAGGGTTGTTGCTGATGCATATTTTTTTCACATCAGCGGATGCTGATGCTGATGCTGATCTTTTATCATTGACATCAGCGGATGCTGATGCTGATGCTGATTTTAATTATTTTCTTAAAAAAAACAGGGAAAAAGTAAAATCAGTCCGTATTAGTAGGTACCCTCTTTGCGTGAACAATCCTTGTTACATAAGTTGCAGTTTGCAGTTTCTTGACTCCTTAATTTAAAATACGTCCATATTCCACTTTTCAACGGATAACACTCAACAGTTTACGGAAAAAAAAACAAAAACTTTCACGCGTAATGACGAATTAACGTAATGAGACCAAGTTTGTGTTTGTTTGCAATCACAATCCCCGCAGACGATCTTTTAATTGGTCAAAGTCGCAGGCAAAAACTACACGTGATAAGAATAATCCTCTCTGCGGTCATGTCACGACTCGAACTTCAGCATTAAATAATCAGCATTAATAATCAGCATCGATCAATGCGGATGCTGATGCTGATGCTGATGTTGAAAATGATGCTGAAGATCAGCGGATGCTGATGCTGATGCTGATGTTCGCAACAACCCTGATTCAATTCAAGTCGGCAAGGCAAGTCCGCCTCGCCGCGTTCAGTCGCGCGGACGTGTTGTTTCGCGCCAAAATGGTCGCTCCGCTCCGATTTCACGCATCGAACGTTTAAAACATTTTCGATCGCTTTTTAACTGTTGTTTTTTACTGAGATTAAAATCAACAGTTTTTTAGTGCTGTGAGTGATATCTGATAACAAATGTGTGGTGACTGGTGATTGTATTTTGTTAGTTATTTCTTTTTAAACACAATGAGAACGGTTATGGTTTTTGAATATTTATCAAGTGTGAAAGAAATTGCACTGTTGGGAAAATGTTGACAGGATTCCTAGTGTTTTGTGTGCTCGTTTCACATATATTCCCATCTGGTAAGTTCAGTTGTTATTTAATTCTCTCAATTTTAATGTGACCTTCGTTATTGAATAACTTGTTGTTTTCACACAACTTGTGTTGCAAAAAATATTTAACAGAATTATTAGTTCGATCTACCTTCAAAGGAACAGCAAGTGACTGTATTTTTTTATATGAGCCAGAAAATGCAATATCTGACTTCTGAGCCACTTTCAGCGAAAGACAAACTGTATTATTTTGCTATCTACCTTCATCCTATATGAAGACAAGCACAGTTTAGACCCCGATACATAGAATAAAAAAATATATATACTTAATAGGTAGGTAGGTATATAAAATAGAGATACATTTTCTACCTGCTGGTTTTATTTTTATTTGAGGTCTTGAAGTTACCAACTTAGAGTTTTTCAGTTGAAATCCTTTCTCAATGACTTCTATAGTTTATGTCAGGCTTCCATTAAGTATCTTCATGAAAGAAGGTAATGTAGTGAGGTGGGTTGGTAGGCCACTTCACTTGCCTACCAAACTAGCTGCATCAGTGCGTGACGATATTTTTATCATTCACACGGTTTGCTAAATAAAATTAACGTAGTTTTTGCTCTGTTGAGAATGTGGACCATGATCCACAAAACCATTAGTTAGGTACCTACTTACAGACCGTACCGTACGGCGGCTATAAGATTCTGTACAGACCTACAAAACATTAAACTACGATAAGGTTACCATGGTTTTTTTTAATTAGCTTCAAATGTAACGCTAATCACTAAACTGTAGTGAGCATTGATATCGGAAATCTTGAACAGATAGAGAGACTAGCAACAGATCCGTTTCGATTTTTCGACTGACTTTCTAAAATAAAAGCTGTGTGCTGTGACCAACAACTATCCATAATTATATATATCCGTCTTCCTAATATCTTCAAGAAATATTTTAGAGTTAGACCCTAAATTCGCCAAGTCACTAAAAAGTCGACACCAAAGAGTTTAAACTTTGAAATACATAAACCACAAAGCGTACGGTCAGAATTTTGGTGAACGTTCGAATAGGCCGTTCTCTATTTAAAAACAATTTTTGAATACGTAAATTCTGTTTAGCTAGCATTTAATACCTTCCTACCTCTGCAGATGCAAGGCTAAAGATAGCTCAGTGTTTAAAGCTTGTTTACTGCAAGCCTATCAATTAAGGTGTGTCGTTGCGATCACGCACCTTGTTGTTGAACACGCTTGTTTCTTACGATAATTATGGCAACATTGTCTAGTAAACGTTCAGCCAAGGAATCCATGATAACATGTCATTTTTGCGGTTACATGGTGGTTTGATGAAACCAGAGAATACAATAGAATGGGCAAGAGCTAGAGGATTACCAACTAGTATCTGATCACAAGCTTTGGCACCAAGTCATCAAGATTTTATGGAGATAGGTAAGGTTTCAGTTGCCTTCAAATTAGGAGACTTCCGAATCTTAAGATAATGTATGGACCAAACTAAATTAAAGAAGAAAGTGAAGGACCCAGAATCATGCGTACAATCAAATCTATGAATACTTTGAATACCACAAGGCTTCAACCAAGAAACCTAGTGTAAGAGCATCATCACTTGGGCCTAAACCATAGAGAATATAACCATAAACAAATCTCACATGCATAGACTAACTAACTATAACTGTCTTCTTTCGAAATCTGAAGTTGTACATACATATGTGTAAGTATTTAATAAATGTCCTTTGCGTCTGTAGCGTAAGCTTGAGATCAGGTTAATACATGTTGTTAATTGCATAATTGATGGCTATAAGGAAAATCCATTGTTTATAATCAATGGGATAGGAAGCAAGGGAGATAAACGGCGCGAAGGTCATGGCTACTGCTCTTAAAAGTTGTTGTTTTGCTGGTGACATTTCAGCAGTGGCGTAGCGTGGGGTTTTGCCGCCCGGGGCCGACTGTAATTTTGGCGCCCCCTCTATTTTCATAATTAGTCAAGAAACGTAGGAAAGAGTCAAAATTAAAAGCATTTTCTTAAATGATTTAAATTTATGTTATTCTTTATCTTTATTTTTCAAAGTAAAATCTTTCTTACACACAATATCATTCAAGAAAGAAGGTGTCTGATGAGATGACGAGTAATAAAGAGTTTGAGAGCTGGTATGGAAGAGGAAGACATGCTGCGACGATCCCTAATGAATTCGCCGCGTCCTGGCTCTTGCACTCTACCGCCCCCTGAAACACGCCGCCCGGGGCCATAGCCTCCCTTGCCCCCCCCCCCCCCACGCTACGCCACTGCATTTCAGTGTTCATTGCACCATCCGTTTAGTTCGCTCATAAGAGTAATCTTGGTAATCTTTCATCATCATCTTTCTGCCTATGTCCAAAGTTACTAGGTAAGCTTTCAATGTACGGTAATTGGTACGTGGAGACCAGAAGCTATCCCTATGAACTGATACTGATACAGTTAGCCTGCGTCAGCCTACTGCTGGGCAAAAGCCATTCCCCATGACTTCCAGTGGTTTCGATCCAGGGCCAATGTGGACCACTGGTCGCTGGTCTTGTCCAGCTCGGAAATGAACTACCTAACTAAATAAAGTATTCTTGGACCCCAGAATTCGTGTGCCTTTTATCCAAATCCTTCCAGGCTTGTAAACGTTTACTGAAAGACTTATTTTTATCGTAAGTGTAGAATCTTGGATGTACCGAATGATCTAATGGCATGTGTGTCCAAAATTCCAAAAATACTCGACACAGATACGAAACCAATTTCGCGACAGATTTAGATTTAAATCTAGGTACAATACATTGACCCAATATCAAACATAGCAACAGAATAACGTGCGAGAAATAAATGTAAATGGCGGTACCATAAAATGTACGAAAATAAACCTATGTCACAACAATCTGTAGGCTAATCACGTTATCATGTCTTATTCAATTTAGGGGGAACCAGATATACTGGATTTTAAACTAAATTCTTCCTTGAGAAATATTCGGCTTTCCTACTCGTAATATGGACTTCCCAGATAAAAATTGGTCAATGCAGGATGAATGACCAATTCAGATGATATTTTTTAATACAGGACCTGTAATAATAAGAAGTATTTCGGTCAAAGAGGGTAAATAGAAATAGGAAAAACAGGACAGAAAAGTGACTATTAACATAGCCCAATTAAAAGCTGTAACGACACCTACATGCACATGCCATATTAAATTATGACGATGAGACATCTATGCAAATGAGAGTTCTAAAAATTTACAAGAACGACAGACTCGTTGGGTCGCGAATTGTATGCAAAATCTAGATTTTTGACCGACACATTTGATCGCAAACAAAGTAACTGCTAATTTTAATGTGTAAGTCGTCTGCAAAGCCCCTAAATGATTCTCGTATCCATTCAACCATCAGAGAAAGCCCTTTAATATGAACGATGGCAACACTAACGAAACTATTGAAGCAAGTGTGTAGTAACAAATCAACTTATCACTGCCACGGCCAGTACCACGCGCCAAATGGCACGAATAAACGTAACATAACTCGAAATAGAAGTTGTCAGGTATTTGGCAGTACCACATTATACAGATAGTCGTTTGCTGGAACTATTGTTCACGATCAACGACGTACCTAATAGACCATCAATAAGAAAAGGCAATAAGATAAATAATCAAGAACAAAAACAATAATTTACAATAATAGGTAAGTACTACAATAGCTAATGCAGTCTGTCAAATTTCTTTAATAGGTTTTCAACTTTATCGCTATAGCTTTAGGTTCAAGGTTGATTGGGAAAATTTCACAGTTTTGGGTAGCTTGATGTGCTGGCGTCTGTACCAAAGACAGTTTTAGAAAATTATAGTTACCAAAGAGATACGCAAGTACACGGCTCAAGATGTCAGAAGTGGCTTGAAGTACAGCTAGGTTAAGTAGATAGTGTTACTTGCCAGTGAACCCTTTCAATCCAATCGTGATTTGCACTACTTGTTGGTTGTAGTACTTGGAGGCTGGAGCTCGTGGCTAAATAATAACAGCCGCTCAGGTCGATCTTTAGGTTAAGCTGTGCTTGCTTAGATTGGTCTGTGGATGGGTGACCACCCATTACATACCGAGGGTCCTCCGTGCCTCGGAAAGGACGTTAAGCAGTTGGTCCCGGCTGTTATTTGTAGATCTTGGACAGTCGTTACAGGTAGTCAGTGACCCAAAAAGTCTGACAACCAGTGTTACCAAGGGGTATCGTATTACCTAGTACTAACTGGGTTGTGGAGGTCAGATAGGCAGTCGCTCCATGTAAAATACTGATATCCAGCTGCATCCGGTTAGACTGGAAGCCGACGTTGATGTTGATGTTGGTTGTGAGAAATACCGTTGCTTTCCTCACAGATCTTCCAGAAGCGACTCTAATAACAGCAATAATAGTCACAACAACACAAAAACACTGTCAACTTGGCACCAATTTCCCAAAAGCGTCCGACACGAGTAAACTAATAATCTCTGATATTCATAAGGTACGAATGCACCAAGAATATCATAGTAAACATTGCGATGAGTCGGTTGTGGCAACCCGCTATTTTTACTCCCAAGAGGAGTGAACTCAATGTTTTCTGCCAAGATTCAATAACAAACAACGTATTTTGAAACTAGCCCACGTGTAGACACAATGTCTGATTCAACATTGTTATAACAATACTAGCAGTACCTAGCCCTAGTACTCTCCTCCTTGTATTTTTTACTACTACCTACCTACTACCTACCTACTACCTTTCTACTACCTTCCTACTACCTACCTACTACCTACTACCTGCCTACTACCTACCTACTACTTTGGGGTATGAAAAATAGATAGTAGCCGATTCTCAGACCTACTGAATATGCATATAAAATTTCATAAAAATCGGTCAAGCCGTTTCGGAGGAGTACGGTAACTAACATTGTGACACGAGAATTTTATTTATAAGACTAGCTGACCCGCGCAACTTCGTCTGCGTCACTTCGGGGTATGAAAAATAGATAGTAGCCGATTCTCAGACCTACTGAATATGCATATAAAATTTAATAAAAATCGGTCAAGCCGTTTCGGAGGAGTATGGTAACTAACATTGTTACACGAGAATTTTATATATAAGATAAGATATCAATTAAAATGAAATGACTAATGAGAAATAGAGCATGTGCGGCATGGCGCCTACCCTAAAAATATTTTCGTCTTAGTCACACACGACGCTTGGCTTGTGGCTTGGCTCTCTATTTGCAATCTTAATGACGTATAATCGGAGAAAGATGATGGTCTCCGAAGCTTGAATAATTCAATCCAATATATCAACACCTATCTTATCAATATTGATCCATCATTAGAAAGATCTAACCTTGTTTGTAGTTAGGTTAATGGTTTTAAAGGAGAAGGCGTCTTAAATCTTTCATAATTTACAGATTTACTAGTGTTTCTTTCGTGACGAATGTTGTAACTTGTAAAATCGTTGATAAGACTGGGTTTTTACAACAGCTGGCTTGCCAAGAGGGCAAAACATAACATGTGTTTTTCGCGTGGAGATTTTTCTGTTTTTGCTAATTCCTTCAGATTCGCCAATATTATTTCTAGACGTGACTTATGCAGCACTAATGACCTATCTGTGACAAGACAGCTTGCCAAATCTCAGGAAGCGGCAAAGCATTTGTATATTGCTCTGAAATTTCAAAACCTACACCATCTCACTATAATTAATGCCAAATATTTACCTCGTAGTCATAAATCTAATAATATCTATCTTGTTTTGTAAATAAAATTCAAGCTCTTTATCGTGTTTTGTTTTTCTGGAAATCTTCCGGTAGTTTCAGGGCTTCAAAACACGAGTAGCCTTGAAATCAAGCCAAAGTCCGCACCAAATTAAAGACTAGTAATAATTGACCCCAGAAATATAAGGTGTCAATTGAAGACAACATGACCAAACGATAAATCTTCGGGTTATGCTCTTGAACTAAATTACTACTAATAATTAGTGAGGTATTTCTCAAATGAGCTATTCATAACATAACATATTCACTAGCCTATGACGTTCGTTCCCACAACTGGTAGTCTGGTACACAGGTTTCCTCCTTGTGAGAAAAAGTGGTTCATAATCCACCATTCGGGCCCAGAGCCGTGTTGGTAGACGTCTCATGTCTTCGATTTTTTGGTCATAAGGATCTCCTAACAAACAAATGTAGGACAAAGGTAAGACTAAATGCTTCTAAAGAAAAGTATCTATCTAGCAAAACATCAGAAGCTATGACCGTAGAAATGGCTTCAGATAATCCTATTGTGATGATATAACGAGCGCTGCAAATGGTATTAACTGCCAGCCAAGTAGCCACGTAACTGTTCGCCAGGAGCTGTTACATACATTGATATTATGGGACATTTCCTACTTGTATAGGAATGTATTCATCCAGAGACTAGACTCCCATCATGATGACCTCACAATTAAATCAAGCAAACTGAAGAAGAAAGACTTGCCGAATGAGCCGTAGGCACGAGTGTTTCAGAGCTTTTCAGCTAAGTAACAAGCAAAGGACAAAGAGACGTTATCCGAGTTTACTACCTTCAGTAACTGGAGAAGAAGAAGATGAACATGAATAAGGAGTAAAATCTGTGCGTCGATTAACGGCACAAGAGTCCACTGAATTACGTAAATGATCAGAATTCAAGCACACACAAGTTTTATACCCTTCCCACACAAGAGTAAAACACAAGAACGGAGTACTATACTTCCATAGATGTTAGTAACAAGACTGTATCCGTATCCAAGTGTGCCAAGAAACGGTTGACCTGGCCGCATGGCGCCCTATTGCTCCGCCTGAGAATCAACACATGAGAACAGGCCGCCACACATACCCAGTGGAACACTGTTGGTACACGGTGGTGGTTTTTACTTGTCTTGGTGTTCTGATTACAATTACGCCGAAATGCAAATGATTGCATCGTTTCATGTTACTTTTTGTTGAAGTCTTGAAGTTGCTCTAAAACGAGGACGTCTTATATATTTTATGGCCGCTTCAGATCCCACTACAAAAATACCAACATATTAAATTTCAATGTTCTGTTCATATGATTTTATAAACTTGAAAGGAAGTCGTTCGATTGTGTCTTTATGTGATAAGGAGAGACAAAACCCACGGGACAAGAGGGTCTTAGAAAAGATGGATGAATTGTTTGAATGATTGCGTGCCAGTTGACGGGAGAATGGATGACGAAAGCTTGTTGCGCCGGCCCCATGTATGGGACACGGGCAGGATCTTGATGATGGTTCAATGGTCACTAGGAAAATTTTAATTGGATTTTCCAATACGCATTTACTGCAATACAAGGTACTGAACAAACGATATTGCTCAGTTCAGTTTAAGTAAATAAAACTATCATTGTTGCAGCGAACTGGTGTTTAAACACATTATATTTACATAAAGTAGATATAAATGGCAGAGATAACCTCTACATCGTCGGTACATACGCGGCTTTCACTTCGGTTACCTGCGCAATTAAATCGAAGGATATTCAAAATAATCAACTTTTCATTGATTTATGTTTACTTTTTTTCTTTACGAGGTGAACTTGTGGAATGAGTCAGCATTGCCTAAATTGGCAGCATCAGGATCCTTAGGTCAAGACATTATGTAGACAGATTGCACGAAATCAATCTTCGAACTAGGACCATCACATTTCCTAATAGAGAGTTCAAACGGTTCACAACGAATCTTATCTTACTGCTGTTATAAATGTGACAGTATCTGAGGATGGATGGATGGATGTTTGTTAGTCTGTCACGCAAAAACTACTGAACGGATTCGAATGAAAGGCACACAGATAGTTTTATCCGCGAAGCCGTAGAAAAAGCTACTTAACTAACCTCCGTGCTTGACCTTTACCACAAATGGGAATCGGTAACCTTAGGTCACGCATTGAGTAGACAGTTTGTACGATCTCCAACTTTGAACTAGGACCATCACATTTCCTAACAAGTAATCACAGTTCTCAAAGCATGAAATCTTAGACTCCATTGTCTACCTTCTGCTGAAATACAAACGCATTTCGCTCTCACCAAAAGGGCAGCACCCATCAACAAAACTCAATTGATACTTGAAAGGCAAGAAACGAGAAAAATAATTTCGCACGCCAAGAGGAAAGCGTTTGGAAAGGATACCAACAGAACTCAAACTCAAAGCATTTATTTCAATTAGACCATTACAGGCACTTTTGAAAGTCACAGAAAAAACGAAGAGCGAAGCTACAGTCACAGACACAAGGCATAATAACTTGTGAAAGTACTGTAGTTGCCCATTCCAAGGCGTAGATCTCTATGGAGAAGAATGGGATGGAACTCAGAAAGAGTCAATGGCTGCCATTAGCTCTGGTTCACCCATCCCACTCCCGACCTTGACACCCTCACGTCCAACCTTCAACACATCAAAGTCAATGTCAACTTTGGTTTCTACCATTTTTTTATTAATTCACTGACCTTTCTGTCCACGTCGCTTTGTGATTCTCGAACATACTCCTAATTTATTTTTAATCTGTAATATTTACGAGTATTTTACCCTCGAAAATTTCACCTTCCAACAAAAATAGATGAGTCGCGGGTTTGTTTGGTTCGGAAAAATATGATGGAGTGATTTTTATAGATAAACTGAATGAAGTCACTAGAAGTTAATAATAACTAGGGTGAGAATTAAATTCTGATTCAATTATGAGGAGCTTGTGGCTAAATATAAGCAGCAATATAGACCCGAGCGGTCTATCTTCAGGTTAACGTGTTTGCCCAGGTTGGTCCGTGGGTGACCACCCATTACATATCAAGTTGCCTCCATGCCAGTTGTTACAGGTAGTCAGTGGCCCGAAATTCTGACATCCAGTCTTGCCAGTCTCGTATTCCCCAGTACTAACTGGGTTGTGGAGGTCAGATAGGTAGCGCTTCATGTAAAATACTGGTATTCAGCTGCATCCGGTTAGACTGGAAGCCGACCCTAACATGGTTAAGAAAAAGCTAGGCTGATGGTGATGATTCTGTTTGTGTTCATATTTTGTGTTGTGTTAGAATCTGAGGTTATGAGGTAGAACAGTATAGAAGAGATACAAATATTTGAGGTGTAGTGTGTGTATTATGTGGGTTTGAAAAGTAAAATTCTTGATAAAACAATCAAGGATGAATAAGATAAGATTACAAAAAAACAAAGCGAACGTTGACTTTCCGCGACAAACTCTTATTATAGCAGGAGCTGTCCAAATAGGTCATCTTACTAAAGTCAATAACACACTACAATGTCTGGACTGGGAAGCAGACAATCTTGATACGACAATGAAGGATGAACGTTGACATTTCGATAAGAAGAACCATTCGAAGAAGCTCATCTTACCGCGCATTAACTACAAGACCTTAGTAAGAGTATTGACCCCCGACCTTAAGTTAATAAACGAGTATGAACCCGTAGACAGGACGACACATCAACCTATACATAACTTGCAGTGAGAGGTCATCTTCTACCGGACATATATAAGCACATCGATACATCATGCAATTTCCACTATAAGCTGACCTAGCTTTGTACTGTCGTTGCGAACAGTGAGAGGTTAGGTTACAACGGCCTATCCTTCACTCCGTACGTCGTACCTATCGCAGTGAAGTCTGGCACAATAGTAAACACTGTTCGCAAACAACCTGACGGCTAAATATATCTTCACGGTCGATTGTTTATCATTAGCGCTCACTGATTATGTCATACACGTATGGCTTCTGTATTGTCCATGCCCCTTTTTTTTTTTTTTTTTTTACCGATGGGAAATCATCAAATGACTTCTCCCGCTCTGGGTGGAGTGGGAGGGAGTGTCAGACTCTTACTGACTAAAACCCATCCATGTTCCTTCATTGCCCTTTGTGTTCCAGGGCCACGGTATCTCTTTCGAACAGTCCCGCAGCCCCGGCAGGCATCGGCCCTTGCGGGCCCCTTCCTGGTTGCTGACATCTCTTTGAGGCGCGCGTGGAACACGAACGCGCCGTCGACACGGCCTGTCGTCATAAGACGGACGGACGGTGAGCTAACCCATTACTCACCGTCCACAGGCCCGCGCCTACGGTGGCCGGGAGCCACCACGTGGCCCCCGACGCCCGGTGCGTCGCCCGCGGCGGCTGGGACGAGAGATTCTCTCCCTCTCACGTCCCGCCACCTCCTTCGCTAGCATGACTGCTTCGCAGAAGGAGGTGACGGCTTCCCATTCCCTCTCGCTCCGGACCATGGCCTGGACCAGGGCCGGGCGCGAGAGGTCGCCGCCGCCTATCGCCGTTACGAGGACACGGCGGAGCTCCGCCCAAGCGGGGCAGACCTCCACGGTGTGCGCCACCGTGTCCTCCGGACGATCCTCGCAATGATGGCACCCGGGCGTTTCCTCCCGCCCGATTCATGCCCCTTCGAAGAATTTGCTATCTTTCTATTGGAATACAATAGGTAGCTTCAATAGTTGGTGTTCCATCCTCGGGTATTGATGTGAGTTCAATTTCGATCCTGGATTAATTGCTCATCTATCGCAATAAATAAGAAAGTAACTCTGTCTGTATGTCTGTTATCTTTGAACGCCTTATTATGACTGAAAAGGGGGACTAAAATGGCCGCTTTCCAGAATCATAATAGGACAGTAATATGAATCACGTTAAAATTCTTAAAATACACGTCGTGTTTAAAAACTTGAAATAAAGAAAAGCTCGTAAGCTGATCCATATTAACAGCTTAACCAACAATCAAATAACAAAACAAACAAATAACATGATAAAAACAAACGTAAGATTTGATTAACGGTATGACCTGGGTTAAGACATGTAATACTTTTTGCACTAGCTAGCTAATACTTTTTGCACTAGCTTTTTGTCCTGGAAGTGCCAGTGTCCACGCGGGTGAAGGTTATCGCGTGCCATTTAGCAAAATATGTTTCATATGCCATCTTTAACAAAGATAAATTCTGTCGCTGTTTTGAAAACTTTTCGTGGCATATGTTAATTACACTTGAACATAGCTGCCATGCTGATTGCATCGCCTGCATCAGCCAACTCAAAGGTTAAGTGAGTAATATGACACCTCTAACATCCTGTGAAGCTTCACATAATTCAATTTGTACTAGCCAAGCTGTTTGTACAGGGACAAATATCTGAATGAAAATTAACACCATAAAATTCTCGGAACCTACAATTGTATTGATAGTGGCTGGCCTAGCTGCCATAAAACATCTAGTAATTGTAGTAGCATTGGTGACATCGAAACGATCTGAATAATTGGTAATTCCCGCATACAAAAAGTAATCCCGGCCGTCTTCGTTCATAGTAGCCAATCTTAGCGATATGTATCATCAGCCAATCCTAGAAATATATATCATAGTACACAATGGTCCACACTAACCCTGGATGGAAAAAATTGGAAGTCATTGGGAGATGCCCAGCTGTGGAATTACGCAGGCTAATAGTTACAGTATTCGTGCAGAATTGTGTTCACAGACACTGGTGTAGTCTCTCCTATCTCACTCCCATAGTCCGATATAATATCAAAGACTGTGCCAATCACCCCTAAATTGCTCCAACAATTCGATTCAAAATTTGCACTTCAATTTCATCCGTTTCCTACTTTTTAACTGCAACACGAAATCTTTGTGAAATAATTAAAAGTTCACGCCGATAACGTTAGCCTGAGGCACGAATCTGCGATACGAACACAAATACAAACGATTTTTGAATCGAAAATAGAACAATCCTATAGCTATTTAGTTATAAATTTTTAAACTGACTTTGTCACTAACATTATCATTAACACTGAAAGCGGAATATTTACCATGTTTACTATTAGTTTCGAGTTCCCGATATTTCGGCGCTGTTGCAAGCACCATGATCACGGGTAAACCATCACCAACACTATGCACCATGATCGGGAACTAAAACAATCGACTACTAGTATCACCTACAGATAAAAATAAATTCTTAAAATTAAGTTTATATTTTTTTAAACGAATATTTACAATTTGAAAATCGTTCGTATTTCTGTTAAGCCGGCCACAGTCGATAGGTTCTGCATGCTCATTTTTACCTGTACCCGCATGCATGAACATGTGTAGGAGAAAAGTGCACGGTTATCCTTGAAATGGAACTCGGTTTTGCATGAGCATTGAAAACTGTCATCACCTAGCGTGTCATGGCTACCTTTATATTTACACCGCATGCTAGTGCTTCTGTGTGTGCGTGTTGTGCGCAGACGCATACGTTGCACAAGCTGTCGTTTACGTCACAATTTTATTAGCTACCTACTAATTACTAATTGCCCTGCCTGATTTAAAGGTCGCGGCGTTTTGTTTATATCTTTGATGGTTGGTGATAAAGGATTATTTGAATTTTGAGTAAGGGTTTTCTTGGTCAAGATTTTTAATATTTTGCAAGCTCAAACTCAAACTCAAAGCATTTATTTCAAATAGACCCATGACAGGCACTTTTGCATAGTCAAAAATAAGCTACCTACAGTCCCGCCACAGGCATAATAACTGTGAATGGACTGTAGTTGCCCATTCGAAAATAGTAGATCTCATGGAGAAGAATGGGCAAGAAACTCCATGGACACTCTTTTCAAATCAAGTTATATATTACATAGTCCTGGGTACAATATTGTTGCTTCTATATGTGAGCACAGTGTAGAGATAGGAAAATAAAACAAAGCTACAACTAACCATAATAGAAAGTCTACATGGTACTCACACTTACAAAAACTCAAATAATGCTTCTAATTTATATAAAACAATGGTTAGTCAAGAACCATGTTTGCTCAATACAGTATTGTCGACAGCAAAATCACCCTTGTGAGTAATTGTCTTATTACAAGTGTTGATGAACGTCTGGTATACTCTCATTGTAAAACCAAAATAAATTTTTGAGGGCTGTTTGATTTGAGTGTCCAAGCAATTTTTGCAAATGAATCATCAAATAGCCGCCCCTTTCATTTTGATATAGCTAATGTATAAGTTTATCATCGTCGTGCTCCTGCCCTTACTTACCACGGGGTCGGTGATTCGGGGTCGACGCAGCATGCCATGTCTTTTTCTTCCATCCTAGATATTAGTTGTCATCAGTAGTGACTTCCTTTATATCATCACCGCACACTTCATCCATAGTTCCTTTATCCCTCTCCTGCTCTTATAGCCATCTAAATTAATACTCAAATCTAACATTTAAATCCTCCAGTCTTTTTAAAGATCTCTTATCTTTTATGAATTCTTGTCATATCCCACGTGAAGCTCAGCAGTCATTCCTCACTCCTCAATCACCGGAAAGGGCATATGCACATTGCGATGAGTTGTCGCGCGGAATATTGATGTCTCGAGTTTTTTCTCGTATTTGCTCAATGATTTACGCAGTTAATATCTCATGATTCATAACACGAGTACCCTTATTTGCATTTAACAATGTAAAGGGCTTATTTGTTCTAGTGACGGCACTAAGCCTCGTTTCGAAGACGGTTCAAGGGAGTACGTCTGTGAGATAGTGTGTTGAGTTGTGTGCCGCCAACGCTATTATGTAAAATAGAAAATGTTTAGAGACTTGGCATAACATTTTGTTAGATTGTGATCCTGAGAAGCCTAGTCTGTTATTTTTAAATATTATGTGATATCGTTAAATAAACTAAAGGTATGTCTTGTCAAGCATGCCTAGTAAATAATTCAGGCAAGAGTAATTGATTTTATTAAGAAGTCTTGAGACCTTGGAAGCCAATAAACTTAAAGATATTCGTAGCAAAAATCCTGCAGTATAGCTCCGAACTGCATAGTTTCTATTGAAATTAAACTAGAAGAGGAAACGCTAAAAAAACTGAAAAACAGTTTCGCTGATTACAAGCCGTGCAATCGTATTAATTAAAGAAGCAGTAATTATCACACTTCCTCTATTTTTGAGGATATCTTTAAACAGGTTATAATTCGTACTTGCTTATCCTTAAAACAATTTAGCCGCGCCATTTATAAATATGGTGCTTTAAAAGCATTAGTAACTTGTTGAGATAATTTGGGGAAAATAATAAGAAAAGTACGGGGTACCAAGGCGTATCGTATTACCCAGTACTAACTGGGTTGTGGAGGGCAGATAGGCAGTCGCTCCATGTAAAATACTGGTATTCAGCTGCATCCGGTAAGACTGGAAGCCGACCCCAATATAGTTGGGAAAAGGCTAGGCAGATGATGAACACGCTCGTAAACATTAGAATATCTTTGGCAAAATAGTATTCCATGTATCTTTCAATAGCAGCAAAAGAACTTAAGATCTTTCATCTTAAGTTGGGTAGGCCGCGAAATTCAGATTCTTACGTTTTTTTTTGCAATCTGCTGGTCAGTGTCGGGTTGTATGTGGAATAAAATATGATTCGCTACCGTAACAAATATGGCTTTACAGAGTTATAACTATTAAAATCACCAAAACAACCCTCGAAGCTCATTTAATCCCTTTGAATGACTTTTTCATGAAATAGTCATTGAATGGGATAAAAACGTCAGAAAATTGGAATTTCGCGGGCTACCCTAGATTCCCCCTTATACGACTATTTCGCCTTTTTTCACACAGAAATACTAAACTCGAGCCATTTATTTCAAATATAATCTATCAGTTACAGGGATATTTGAATTGTCAAAAAAAATTAAGCTAGAGTCAAGCTAAAACACCGGTGAAAAGATCAGTTTTTACTTTAAAACTCAGATCATAGAGCCACTCCCTTTAAAATGCCCATGGTGGTCATGGTTACAGGTTCAGTGACGTCAGCACAGGTCAATGACCGATAGAGTTACGTACACAATAGAAACGTACTCGCGGAACTCACTACGTAATTTATAAATACAGGGTTCGATTCTTTGTTATGTCAGTGTTTGTGCATTGGTATGTAGTGTGAACGAACTGGCTAAACGACTGCCCAGTATTGGGTAATTTGAGGTATCGCTTACAAATTGAGCAGTTGGTTTTCGGGTAACTCCGTCGGTCTTCGGGTAACATCGCTGTTCTTCCGGCGGGTAACATTTTAGTTGGTCCGAGGTCTTCGTAAAACTTCGCTGGTCTTCGGTTAACTTCGCTTCTTCACCTGCATTTGTTTCATATGTGGACAGTTATTGGAACAGTGCCCGATCATTTGCAATGGTATCGCCATGAGAATGTTAAGTGCATTGGCACCATTCGAAGTCACTTAGCAGAACCTACTTAAATGTACGACAAAGTTAGCAATACCGGGTCTTTGGGAAATCATGCGGTGTCTTGACAACTGTATGGCTTTTGGCACGATAAACTCCGTTTCCTGGAATGTAAAGACATTGTAATGTTGTACAGTTATTTATGCATTAAATGAGACGCCATGATGGAAGTCAGCCTTGAACTAAAATTGTTAAACTGGCTTAAAAAACCACCCGTGCAGGGTTTCTTACGGGATCAGAGACGTGTAGAAACTGCAGAATAAGATGAACAGAGTGTTTCCACCTTCTTCTGTTTGCACAGAGTATGTGCACGATTCTCATACTCAAGTTCTTTTTTTTTTTCTTAGCCACTATTATCGCTCAGCAGGGCAAAGGCCTCCCCCATAGCCTTCCATTCGTCTCTCCGTGCGGTTTTCTCTGGCCAATCTCTCATATACGCGTCTAGGTCGTCACGCCAGCGTTTTCTAGGCCTCCCTCGGCGACGACGCCCGTCTTCTGGCACCCACTGCGTGACAACTCTGGCCCATCGGTCCTCAAGTTCTTTAAGCCTCAAAATCTTGCAAATCGTCTGCATTTACCCAGTCAGTAGCAAAAAACTAAAACAAGCAGTTCAACTTCTTTTTAAGTGAAACCATGCCTGCAGTAATCCAGTATCGATTTCTTGCAATGCAGACAGTGTGTCGAAGACGTGTTTGCAGTTAGAAGCGGCTTTCTGTCCGTACGTCTTACGCAAGGTGGGTACAGCTCTATAAATAGAATGGCTGCGAGGCTTAGCATAACGAGACCTTTAGAACGGGGTTGCGTTGTTAATATTCATGGGAGAGGCTTCTTTTCGCCAGGTGGGCGTATATTTATTTAGATAGATACTTACCGCACTTACACTTTACACCAAAACGTGCAGCAACCCAACAGCACAACATACTAACTAACTAAACTTAACTACTACTAAACAACAATTGTATGGAATAATTAAGCATAAGTTTACTGCTACTCGTAAACATAATATCTAGATCCGGCTCCTGAGCAATCAGGGTGACCGTAAGCATTTAGTATTAGTAGAATAAAGACTCTCAGCAGTAACTGACATAGAAGGATTATTAAGAATTTCTTACGATGTGTATGTGTTTAAAATCAATAAGTAATTATTCAGAGATACAGTCTAAGCTTACAGCTTTTCACCAAAACGCTTAAATGCTAACATAAATATATACATATCATGTATTATAATGTCAAATAGAACCTTGTAATCACAATAATTCGGAAAGCAGAATAAAAATTATGACTTTATGAGGCACAGAATGTCCACAAATTAAAAACAAATGCAGGTGAAGTTTTTAATGTCGTTACATAAAATGAGGATAATAGCAGACGGAATGACTATTTGAACTTGAATTCACGCATGTGTAACAGATAGTAATAGTAAGTGTAGGAAACTCCTGAATAATTTATGCTCTTGTAGTCCACAACACTATTTTCGCAGTGGTATAGTTTTAGACCCACCATACCACCAGGGGTATGGCCAGTGGTATGGTGGGTCCGCAATGTGATGATAGATGTGAAGTTTTCCGAAGACCAGGGATATTATCCGAAGAAACAGTAGACAAGGATTTGGGTCATAGGTCCGGGTATTACTGATTTCCACGCATGTGTATCAGATAGTAATATTTAATTTATATAGATTAATTTCAGATAGTAATATTTATAAGTAGACATTCCTAAGTAGGTATAAGTAGCTCTTGAATAATGTATGCTCTTATAGTCGACAACATTATCTTCACAGTACATGGCCAAACATACGTATGGCCAGTGGTATGGTGCGTCCGCAATGTGATGATAGATGTGAAGTTAGTTGAAGACCAACGAAGTTCTCCGAAGACCAGCGGTATTACCCGAAGTGATGGTAGACAAGGATTTGGGTCATAGGTCAAAGTGGCAAGTCGTTGATGTCGTAGGTAGATCAAGCATAAGAAAGAGACTGAGAGAAGCGTTCTGCATTTTCCCGTATTTGAGAACAGAAGAAAGTTGTTTGTTGAGGAAATTGCGTACATTTCAGTTGATTACATGCCAACGACAAACGTCCATAATTTTTTGTCCTTTCATCCGTGAAACGGCCAAAGTATATTGTGTAACCGACCAGCTGTGCTGACGTTATTCTGACGTCAAGATTTTCTGTCGACGGACGAAAATGACGGCTTAAGAGAAAATATTGTTTTTTTTTCTAGAATTTTCTCGAACATCTCAAGGTAGTTTTTAATTTAAAGATAATCGCTATTATGATAATTTCGTTTGCTTTGCAGCACCATGTGCAAATCTGTCTGTTCAACGTAAATATAGATATTCTTTCCGTATATACTGGTAGGTAAGTTTAAATATTTTTCCAGTATCTTGGTATGGCAAGTGATGAGAAGGGATGAATCGCATATGACTAAAAGAGTGATTAATATAAACTTTGATGGATGGAGAGGGAGAGGAAGACCAAAGAAAAGATGGATGGATTGTGTGAGGAATGATATGAAGTAAAAGAAGTAAACGATAGCGTGACGATTGACAAGGTAGAATGGAAGAAAAAGTGCCGACCCCAATTAACATGGCACAAGGGCAGGAAGATGAAGTTGAAATATTTTTAAATATCATTCTAGTATTTAAATTGAGATAAGCTTTTCCTTAATTAAAATACGAATAAATCTATGTAAAGAACTAGTAAAGGCTGTTCAACCTGCCCAACCGCTCATAAAATCTTAAATGAAAACATTAGCTTAAGTAGTTAAATATAAATAACTTATTGCCCGTTGTGCCACTTATGCAATCCTCTACATGCCATAACATCACACCTGTAACCCCCAAAGGTTGGGCAGAGTACCTAATAGCACACCCACATTTCGCCAGTTATGTTTACGTCCCATGTAATAGGGGGCGAGCCTATTGCCATCAACCGGGCACAAATCCAGACTCCATGGCTGCTACTGAGAAATTTCAGATGGATAATCGTAATGACACTTTGCCTGACCCGGGAATCGAGCCCAGGACCAACAGTCAACAGTTGCGATTACTACCAGTAGACCAACGAGGCAGTCATTTACATACCTAAGATAATACTATGCTTATTTTGTTTAATGTATTGTTTCAACTGTATGTACTTATATTTTCTAAAAATAACAATGACACTATAACATACCGTTGCGTCCTCCAAAAGTTCCTATGTCCTCGTTATATTTATAAAAACAAAACAAATACCTTTCAATGCCGAAGCGTACTATTAATAATATAACACCTTAACTTAGTCATTTTAACGGTTTAATTACGATCTATTGATAACATAACATCTGTTTAAGGTTACTGAAAACGTCTGCCTATCTGACCTCCACCACCCAGTTAGTACTGCTTAATACGATAGGCCTTAGTAAGAATGGTTGTCAGACTTTCGGGCCACTGATTACTTGACGTCCTAACAAATAATGATACTGAAGACTAAAACTAAATAAAGCTAGTTATAGTTTGGAACAAAAAGTTAGACTAGTAAGCATACGTATACAACTAATATCCTATATTTAAAAGTTTTTTTATTCCCTTTTATTGTTTTTGGGGGTTTTTATCTACAAGGATACGTTAACCCCATTCATTGTATCTTAAAACTAAATATAATTCACTACATATACTAAATGGAATACTACTACACACTATACTAAACTATCACTACAGTATACTAAATGGAATAATAAAAAATAAAAAATAAATGGGAACAAAAACTAAATAACGCTTAAGAATTTGGAACAAAAGGTTAGACTAGTAAGCATACAACTAATATCCTATATTTAAAAGTTGATATTCACTCATTACATAACACAGCGCCTAAATATCACTGAAACTCACTCAAAAAGTTCTAGAAAAACCTGCTAATCTAGGAGTTAATGATAATGAGCAAACCAATTAACAGACGGACGTATGGCAGGCTATTTTCGGCGGCCACTTATGTCCATTAAAGTCCATCCAATATAATTCAACGTTTTAGTAATGAGGCTAGGAATAGCTAAGAATTTTAAATAGTTTTTATGTCTGTCTGGCCGGCTGGATGCCCTTTGGGGGGCATGAGTCTGCGCAAACGCAGGCTATATTGCCCTATTGCGCATTCTAATGGCGCTTGGCGGTTTTCTAGTATGGCGCGTGAGATGGGTTAAGAGAATTCCTACGGTTTATTTGATGGATAAATGCTAGAGGTTTGATCTTGTGTTTTTACATAATTATTTATAATTCAGTGGTAACGGCCCCAACATACTTCTCGCAAGCCGTGGCCGTGTGAGATTGAATTAAAACCTAAGCATCACTGTTGTGTTCGTAAGTTCCAAAAGCTTAATTTCGGTTTAAAAAGGAGGCTTCTTTAGGGATTATTTTTTGTCGTATTTCATGCTTTTAATTATTTGTGTCAGAAATTAATAGCCAAAAGAAAGAATACGCCAGTGGTTACGCCGGTGTTTTTACTTTGGCAAAGAGCTGGCCTAACCTAGTACAGAGTTTCAATAGAATCAGAGTTATACTAGTTTTTTTACCTCTTCTGAGCGGCCTACTGTACATGAGTCCAAGTAAACAAAATTATTGAATACGTGAAAAACCAATTCGCGTAGTGACGACAATTCTGTACAATTTACCTGCGCAGGCGAGTATATGGCGATATCGGCACAAACAACACTACCTGAGAGCATCCAACTCGTTTTGATCGGTTATGTAATACTTGTTAGTTCCGGTCCCACCTCTATAAGCCTCTCAATTACTGAATAGATTCCTAACTATCATTCATGTCAACTTTAAACTACAATTAGCTTTGTCACGAATTCACGATACATGGGATAGAAATAGATCTGGCCTATGAAATAACATCAGAATCTAATAAACTGCGAGTAAAATGAAAATCAGGACCGTGTAAAAGCCATCCCAAGGTGTAAGCGACCGGGTAACCCGAGTAATTCAAATTTTCTTACGTTTTTTTCTATTGAATGACTATTTCATGAAAAAGTCATTTAATGGAATTAAATGGACTTAGAAAATCATCAATACCCCGTATTGCTGATTTTAATGATTATAACTCTGTAAAGCCATATTTGTTACGGTCGCGAATCATATTTTAATCAACATACAGTACAGCCTGTCCTGACACTGACACGCAAATTGAAAAAAAATAACGTAAAAAAAAAAACAATCTCTGCCTTTGACACAATGCGATTCTGATTTGATCTGACATACTTTCATTTACCTACTACAGTAACAAATTAATGTTTATCTACGAGCAGTATAGTTACCAGATGTACTTATTTACTATGAATGTAAACAAGATAATTGAATAAACATCTCGTTCCCTTGCCAAACACTGATTGCTCATATGTTCATAGTAGCTATAACTACCCGTTTGGCTCGCAAATTCGCAGTAAAATAAACGGTTTTATGCTAATAGGCCATTTTCTTAAACTATATGTTAATATAACGACGTGGGTGTCGGCAGTTGGCTGACTTATTCCGGCTCAATTTACATTGCAGCCATTTGCAGCTGTACAAAAACAAATTTATGACATGTCAGTGTTATTTGAAGAATTCTTGATGGCATTTCCTTGTTGTGTGGTGAAAATTACACAAGTAGCTTCGGAGAGGATCTTTGAAAAGGGGGTTTTTGAGATAAAGTTAGGAATAAAAAGTTAACCCTAGGTGGCGTACTTAATTATCGTTACTTTTATAGTTGTGTTTTTCAAAATTAAAAAGTTTGAACTGAAGATATAACACCAAAGTCCCACTATGCTCAACACGTTGCTCTGCTGGGCATTTATTAGTGAGAATTTGTCTGAACCTTTATTCATGTCCAGTTATTCTTTTCTTTTAAGTATTACTTAAAATATCCTCTCTCTTGTTACAGGGTTGTGTTCTAGTCTGCTATGCGGGCGCACAGAGAAGCTAGAGCTGGGCAGCAACAGCGGTGCGGGGGCTGCGCTGGCGCTCGCGTTAGTGCGGCCCCCCTCCGCGCCCCGCACCCCCTGCCAGCTCAGCCTCACCGCCCCTGACGCTGCTGCCTTCGCTGTTAGGCTTATTGATGTTAAGGTAAGGATTTTTAATATCTTACTTCTCTCATGGCGGATAAGTCAATCGTAAAAATCAGCCAGTTTGTGAGTTTTTCTGTAGGACTGACTGCACTCGAGTTCCTGATGTAATTAATAAAATAGCCGCTTGTAGATTCATGGTTTTCAGCATAACAGGATGCAGTTGAATATCTCTTTCAAGAGTTCCATGTTTTGAAACTAAGCGATTCTAACAAATTTTCCATCACAATTCAGACTCATCAAGGGTTTTGCATTGCTATAATTTCAAAGTCGCTCCGATAGACCTTTAAGTTTGACTTTTTTATGCGAACCCCAAAAAAGTACATACTTTGTTCAATGTTGAACGCAGTTATTCACACAAGTCACGGTTTAATATAACTGCCAAATCGTGAACAGTAAACACGAACTTATCGAGATCATCGGAGTGAAACCTTTTTTTATTTAAACCTACTCGTAACATATCTCGTAATGGCGGCTTCGATGTTAATCGATTACGTTGCCACTTAGCACCTTTATCGCATGTTTGTATTAACAATAAATCAATATTGCGAAGCCGTATTATGCTGAACTCGCTTTGTCAGGCTATAGAATAATAGGAAGAACCGCTGCTTAGGTATTTGTAAAACGATTATACGTTTTCGCGAACAATAGGCCACAGTGCATTATAATGTTCAGGATTTAATTTTGTTTTCGCTTAGTTTAAATGAAAACGGACATTAGAAAACTTCACCACCGTAAGCCAGTTTTTTTCAGACAAGCTTAACTAAAGTTTAAGCCGTAATCAGTAACCACTTGAAGACAATACAGATGGTTTTTTTTTGGGATAAGCCCGCCACACTATTCCTAAACCACTGCAACTCTTGAAAGCCAGAATCAACAGTGGCGACCACCAGAAAAGCGCGGAGACAATGAAGCTTGACGAAGTTCCATAGAAACAATTTAACTGTCTTGGATCCCGCAACGAAATAAATAAGAAAAGAATAGCGGAGGAGTAGGAAAAATACAGATGGCTTCTTTGAAGATTTCCATCTTATTTGCTAATGAATTTTTGATACGCGTACCCTAGGACCAATCATTACTGAACCTCACCAACTACTTGGGCTCTGCGCAATACGTGTTCTTCTTCCACTGGCAATTTTTCTGCCACCGATACTGACTTTCAAATACAAAATTTAATTGAAAAAGTGAATATTGGTTGCCAAAGAAACCCAGGCAAACGGCATGTGCATGCTGGGTTTCTCAATGATTACTTTATTACCTGCTCCAAGGTTCCATGACCCATATAATTATAGTAATTATAATCCATGATCCTACCTATACTGTAATTGACGAGTATGGCTGCACTATGCTGTAGACTGCGGTTACAAAGTTCGTCTGTGGTTAACTGGTTACACGGAATGAAGGTATGTTCCATTGCAAATTGTTGTCTAACGCACTTACGGTACTGACTGATTGGCTTGGAGAATTACGGAGTAAGAAGTTTAAAGGAGCACTTGGCTTGGTAGGGAGGGGCATGTGATGAGGAAATATTCTTCACCGCTTTAGTCTCATCGGTGTCCCTACGCATGTGACGGTGAAGAATATATTTTCATGGATGGAGAGGAGAAAAACATGGATGGATTGTGTGTGGAATGTTATTACAGAAAGGAGTAAATAATAGCGTGAAGATTGATATCGGACAATGGAAGAACAAAATGTGTTGAGCATACCACAATTAACATGGAACAAGGGCAGGAAGATGACGATGATGTTTTTTTTAAACACTATTTGAAAATTAGATTTCTGGTTGTCTGCTCCAATCCTTGAAGTTCATCGTATGATAAAAATTCGTCATTTATCTTGAAGAAAAATCCAGTAAAGTTATCGGAAGACGAATTTTCCGCAATTCGACTAAAAAAGAAACCGCTGCATTCTTTTACTGTAGCCACAATAAAAAGGGCGTGACTTCCTCCAAGTTCCGTCACAACACGTCTGTCTAGACACCGTGACATCGGAGATCGTTACAGATGTGGTTTTCCTCAACATGACATTGACCTCAAGTAAAAACAGCTATTACGGTCACAGCTTTTTCTTTTCAAGATTTCCTTGATGGTAAACATTTTCCTTAAAGGATGTTTTATACATTTTCCGGTAGAAATGCTTTGAATTTTTGTGGTGGAGCTCGTGGGAATAGAAAAATTTGTCTGTGGTATTTCTGAAGTGGGTATAGGACGACCATTAAATAGAGAAACCCAATAGAGAAGTATGGAAGAAGAAGACATGCTGCGCCGTCCCCAAATAAATTAGATTGGGGCATAAGGGCAGAAAAGGTATAGGAAGAGCATTTGGTAGTTGGGATTTACGATCAAAAGTCCGCGCTACGTCGGAGGACATCCATGAGGATTTTCACTCGTAAAAAAATGGGTGGTTAGAGGAAGAAAGTTGATGGAAAGAGAAGGAGCGGAAGGCAAAAGAAAAGATGGATGAGTTGTGAGAGGAATGATATGAAAGAAAATGGAGTGAATGATAGCGTGACAGTAGACACGAGAAAATGGAAGAAGACAACGTGTTGAGCCGACCCCAAGTAACAATGGACAAGGGCAGAAGGATAGTGAATGAGATTGGAGATCGAGAGAGAGAGAAGAATTGAGATCAAAGAACCAAGATTAATAACTGAGAGATGGTGAGATTGGAAGACAAAGTGATTTGTACTGATATTAAGGATACTTAGTTGAGAAATAGAAGGTCATAATATTAATAAAATTAATAGTACCTACTTACTTGATGATTTATGATGCAATAACATTTAATGTTATCTTCCGATTATAAAATGTTCTATTGAATAAGTTTTTACTGAAGAATTTACATGTAAGTAGTAAAATCAATTATTTCATGGTGTAGAGTTACGGTGACTCACCGCACGTGTAACAAAACCGAATAATCGATTATGCGAGTCGATCGGTTATCGAAGTTTTATCGACAACAGCCGAGCCTTTTGAGGCATGGATCAACTTCACATGTAGGAGAAGATTTTGTTAAGAAATTGATTCAAGCCCAAGCGTCCAAGCTACACTGAATAGAAGGCCAAACCTCGTACTCAAAAACGTTTAATTAAAATCGAAATCTCGTGTCAAGAATGGAGGTGACCAACAGTTTTGTTAAGTTTTTGTGATTGTGTCTACATATTGGTCGGACAGAGACTAGAAGAAGTAGAATCTGTCAAAAATCATACAATTTTAGAGGATTTTGAACATTTTGAGACAAATATATGCAATCGTACCTAAGAATACGGGAATTGCCCTTTTTTTTTTTTTTTTTTTTTTTTTACTGTTGGGAAATCATCAAATGACTTCTCCCGCTCTGGGTGGAGTGGGAGGGAGTGTCAGACTCTTACTGACTAAAACCCATCCATGTTCCTTCATTGCCCTTTGTGTTCCAGGGCCACGGTATCTCTTTCGAACAGTCCCGCAGCCCCGGCAGGCATCGGCCCTTGCGGGCCCCTTCTTGGTTGCTGACATCTCTTTGAGGCGCGCGTGGAACACGAACGCGCCGTCGACACGGCCTGTCGTCATAAGACGGACGGTGAGCTAACCCATTACTCACCGTCCACAGGCCCGCGCCTACGGTGGCCGGGAGCCACCACGTGGCCTTCAATCCTATTGTGAATCTGTCTAAGACAGTTTGTCATATAGTTTAGTGTTGTACAAACTGTGTCTCATTAGATATCCGAAACTGGCCTTCCTTGTGCCACAATCATGCCACAATGGCTGTAATTGTGATAATCATGCCCATATTGGCATGGGCACGCACTCACGGAAGACAATTTGCGACTCATTGCGCAAGAGTTGCTGTCATATTTATTTGGTTTTTGGTCACTAAGGACTATTTTTCACACTACAAAATTACCTAATTGTCACATAAAGTGGTTCTAAACAGGCCACACAACACTAAAACAACGGAAATTTCAACGATACGCGTACGCTGGCGTGCATAAGAAATCATGTTTACAGTATTTTGCTTGTCCAGTGTGGGTTTACAAATCCTACTTCTTGCGTTTGGCAATCATCCTCAGAATCTTCCTTGCCAAATCAGTGGCCTAACAGCACAACCCAATTTGTAATACATCTTACAAAATCCCGTTATAATATGGTGCCATCCCATTGTTTGCGACACCTACTCTCGGTGTAGTAAACCAGGAACCCATTATAGTCGCATATGGTCAAACGAGGCATGGACAATGGTCTAACGACTGATGTTTGGACATCATGGCGCCTTGTAGTTAGATGTGCATTATTATGGGTGTAGTTTGACTCTATCGTAATATTACTACCAGTAATAGAGCTATTGCTCTGAGCATCCATATCCATATATGAAGTTTTAGTTTTTTTATCGTATTTTGTAAGGTTAAAGCCCGGTTGCACAAGAAATTTCTAAATGTGTTTAACGTTAAACATATTTAAAACATCAGTCGGTTTCGGTCTATCATTTTTTTTTTTATCATTTATTTGCAAAAAACATGGTATATAATGGTGTTATATAAAATTAAAATAGTTCAAACATGTTTAGCTAAGATAGAACTTAGCATGCTAAATAGGGTTTAGCAAAATGTTACAAGGCATCAACATTTTTTATCCATGAATTCTTTTAGACTAAACTTCACTTCTTCTTCTTTCTTTAACTTCTTTTTTTCGTTTGAAGATGACAGAGGCAGAATTATGTTTTTTTTTGTAGAATTAAAAGCATTTATTGAGTTGTGGTGCAAACGGGCCAGGTGGTATTTGCCCTAAGAACAAGCTGAATTTGGCAAAATTTTCTGAATCAAAGATTTCGGAACGCGAAGGACTGTTACAACTTCTTATTTACCTTCAGCATGCAAAACGTTCGTTTTCTGTGGTGTTTAAATTGTCTAGTGATTATAATATAATTATATGTAAACATAGCCCAACAGCTGTCCTGAAAGCCGTAGAGGGAAGATAGAAACTAAAAAAAGTAAGAAACTTCCCTTACCGGCTTTCTCGTTAGAGGAAAATTACTACAGACAAACATCATTTATATGTAAATAAGTACTGTTTTTGCCAGAAAAACTCAGAACGAGGTCGCACGGATGCACCTAACAATAGATCAATGGATCTCGCTTAAGGAAGTAATTTGAAAGAAACAAGGTCGCTTCCAAAATCAAAGAAAAGCGTTGAAAAGGTTATTGTTTGACGTTTCAAACAAATGTAACTGCTTCAGTTTTTGGGATTGAGGACATATTTCTTAAACTGAATTTGCCTTTTGGTCTGCGTCTCAGTTTTGGTGAGTTTTGCTTATTAATTTTTGTAGCAAGTACATTGTTAGTGTATTTAAAATATTGAGTTTGGTCAATCTTTTTTGTGGTATAATAATTGTTAAGATATTTAAGATGTATCAAATTTAATGCTAGGAACGTATTAATTTACTAGGACCAATTAACTCATTAGGTCTGTGGGGAGACGCCGCATACGCACTTGAGGTCTGAGCCGTCAATGAACCCCCATCTGTAGAGATTGTCTTTGGTCCGGCCGACTTGGGTTCGAAGTCTGTTTAAGGATTTCCAAGTCGGCCACGGCAACGCGTGCCCAGGTGGAAGGTTTTCTGATGGATCGTTGAAATTGTCAGGGGGTTTAAACCGCTCCCGCCAGAGATTGCACCTCGCTGTGGATGCGTTGAAATTGGCTGAATTAGTTGGGCCCACGCATCCAAGAAAACTTTTACGACTTTTCAGCCCACCTTCCATCTTGCACCGCATGCCCTATCATCTGCGCACTTGATGATCTGCTTACTGCATCAGTGAGTGGGGTTCGCGTGGCTGAGTTTTGGGCTAAACACAACATTTGAACTTTTTGCCATCGACACGCTAAGAAGAAGAACTCATTAGGTATCCGGCTCGAAGGACCACACTTAAAATCGGTTACTACCTACAGTAACATAAGACTTACACACGTCATTACCTATTCACTTAATGCGTTTACTTTATAACTTAATTAAAAATAAAACACGTTTAGATATTTATACTACAAACGGGTATTCCGATGAATCACCCTTTTGCTTGTAAATGATATTTTATTACCAGTTTATTGTTTTTGCAACCACTATTGATGCGTGGAGGGTAATTCATATGTAAATTTGAACTTTGATTGTGTTTGTCGTTACCTGCTTATGAGTCAGCATCATTTTATTTATATTTTCTAATGTTGCGCTTGCGTCTCTTATGGTGCCTCACGTAGCTTACTCAGCGTTTCCACGTGTATCTGTGGGAGGAAGGGAATACTTCGCCCTTTGCAGATTAATTTCAATTTAATTTGTCTTTTTTACAGCGATCTACCTCGTGATCGAAGCAATGAAATTAAATCAGATCAAATCATTTATTTCTTTGCAAAGATGGGTAATAAATACATAGATGTTCTTTTATAATAAGGTTCTCTACATTTTACCGTCACATGGGCATACAAATAGTAGGTTTACAATTCTAAATTTAAAATAAGTAGTATGTCATTGGTATTACAATAATAATAAAAAATGTCAACCTGGTCATAGTAATAAAAAATAAAACAATAAAAATAAATCAACAATGTCAAACGTAATAAAATTATTCTAACTTGAATAACAATATGTCAATTAGAGTAACAATAGGTGTACCAATCAGTCAATCAATCATTGTTAAGAGTAGTCAAATCAGTTTATTGAAATCTTTGCTACAAAAATATCAACGGTAACATGGACGCTCACAGTCACAAAATATTAATTTAATACTTTGCATGTTTGGTTAGTCAGTTTATGTAAACGCATGTTTGACAAATAAATTATCTTTCTTTCTTATTCAATCGCTCTATTGTCCAGACAGGCACAAATCACTTGCGATGATAGCCAGGTTGATGAAAATTTCGGTGAAGGCTATGTAACAGTAATGGTCTTTATCATTAAACATGACTAGGGTCGGTTCATATCTGACGGATGATGCGTCGAGCGTATCATCGGTCGCGTCTATTCGGTCGAATAGGTCGGTTCATATCAAACGGAAAATGCGTCGAGCGTATCATCCGTCCTGCCACTAGTCAGTTTCTACGTTTAGCATCTACAGAGCGGTTGTGTTGTGTGATATTGAATTTTAAAATGAAGCCTATCGAAATAATTGCTATTTGGGAGGCTTCAGAACAAGACCGAAAAAGGAAACGTCGATATTGGGTGCATCCTTTAAATACTAAAAGAATATCAAGTGGCCAATTTAATTGTCTATATGCAACGTTAAGAAACTATCCTACAAAATTTATTCAGTATTACCGCATGGCCATAGAATCTTTTGATGAACTCCTTAAGATTGTGAAATGTTTCATAACTAAATATGTCGACCGATAATGCGTTGACGGAAACGGAATAGACGCTGTACGCTCGACGCACTAACGTATCACCGGTTGAGTGTGAACGGTCGAGTGTTTTTCTATACATTTGTCAGTTCTGGCGTTACGCGACCGATAATACGCGACGCATATTCCGTTAGATATGAACCGACCCTAAAAGAAATCGATAAAACCCCAAATACCACTTCGTTTTTCGTTTCTTTTGAGAATATAAAAGGTAGAGAATACTAGGTGGTCCAAAAGGGGTATTCCTCAAAGCGCAAATATTCTGAAGCGCAACCAACTAAGCGCAACTAAATTATTCCTCGAAGCGCAACCATGATGAAAAATAGAGATAGGTATGATGGACTCATTAACAATAAAAATAGTTGCGCTTTGAGGAATACCCCGTCCTAAAATAAAGATCGTTTTATTTAAAGCGGTTCCCATACAGTCAATCAAGAACTAACTCGAAAACCATGTATAAAAAATTGCGGAACATACTCGTACATGAGGTATTTTCGGATACCCCTGAGCGTGAGGGAACAAATTTTTTTATATGACGTCACTACTCGGACTACCCTGTATATGTCTTTTACTAAACTATTGATGTATTCGATTATTATGTGACAACTGACAACGACCTATGAGTTCTCTCTCAGTTCTCTCTCTCTCTCTCTCTCTCTCTCTCTCTCTCTCTCTCTCTCTCTTGTCTGAGTTGACCTTAGAAGGTTGGAATGGTCGTCGACTTCAACTGACACTGTTTTTTACCTTTGACCTTCAGAATTTTCAGTGACCAGCTGTCTTTTCTATTTGTCTTTTAATCAGTATGACAAATGTGTTGTAAAGTATTTTATATTAATTACCGTCACGTAATAATAACCCTAGACTAGAAAGGTCAGGCAGAAGTGTCTTTAACCCACAGTTTGTCATTGACGATTGGTTGGGCTGCGGATCAACGTATACCCTGGTCCTTACTTACATTAGGTGCATTATGTCCATGTCATTGATGCTCCTGAGATGACCTGAGATAATTATTACTCAGACCGACCACTCTATTACCATCTTACTATCCTACTAATATTATAAATGCGAAAGATAATTTTGTGAGGATGGATGGATGGATGTTTGTTACTCTTTCACGCAAAAAATACTGAACAAAGGATGAAATTTAGTACACAGATAGTTTAATACCTTTTATCCCGGTAGTATGATCCCGTTGGACAATCATCGAACTCCACGCGGGCGTAGCCGCGGGTATAAGCTAGTATCACGGACGCCGGAGGCTCAGGAGCCGGATCTAGATATGTTTACGAGTAGCAGTAAAGTTAAGCTCAATTATTGCATACAATTGTTTAGTAGTAGCAGTTAAGTTTAGTTAGTAATTATTTTGTGCTGCTGGCTTGCTGCACGCTTTGGTGTAAACTGTAAGTGCGGCAAGTATCTATCTACCTAAATAAATAAATAAATTCGTTATAAAACCTTAAGTTCTACAGATATTTGTTTGACAGAACTCCTGATAGCACTTTTTTCAACTGCGAAACTGAACTTTGGAACCTTTTTCAGTACGCGGCTGTTATTACGCTGTTATTGCTCCTCAACAGATATTTGCTATATTATGCAACATACAACAGTAACGTCGATTGCATAGGCCGATTCACAGCTAAACCTAGTTCTAACTGGCTCGACCTAGATTAGGCTAGCTCTAGTTACAATGGGACTAACCTAGTTACCAGCCAGCATAACAGTAGTAAAAGATTAAAAAAACTAATGAATGAGGTTTTTAATTCAACGTATTAGCATAATTACTGTTTCTATAAATAAAGCAGTCTAATTCGCAGATTTGATCTGGTTACCTACTTGCTAATTTAAGAATTTTAATCCGACTGTCTTGGTATGGACATGTGATGAGGAGGGACGAATGGCATGTGACTAAAACAATGATGAATATAAATGTTGATCAATGGAGAGGGAGAGGTAGACCAAGGAAACGATGGATGGATTGCGTGAGGAATGATATGAAAGAAAACGGAGGAAATGATAGCGTGACGGGTAACAGGGGAGAATAGAAGAAAAAATCCCCCATAGACCCTAAGTAACATCAAGGGCAGGAAGATGGGCTGCGGAACTGTTTGAAAGAGATACCGCGGCCCTGGAACACAAAGGGCAAAGAAGGAACATAGATGGGTTTTAGTCAGTAAAAGTCTGACACTCCCTTCCACTCCGCCCAGAGCGTGGGGGGTCATTTGATGATATCCCACCCGAAAAAAAAAAAGAAAAAAGGGGCAGGAAGATGATGATGATAATTGTTGTTCATGTTTCTGATGATAATTGTCGTGATTTACTAGCTTTTTCACGTGGCTTCGCTCCCATGGTTCCACAAGAAGCGTGCATTTTCCAGAAAATAGTGAATCTTTTTGCCAGTGAAAGAATTTTTGAAATCGGTTCAGTGTTTGCAGAGATCACCTTTATAAACAAACGAACCAATTGCGGTTTTATAATGACCAGTTAATAGCTAAACCAACTCAAGAACTTCTTCACTTTCTTTCACTTCAAGAAAATACTAAGTAACGTTTATTTTCACAAACTCTAGGCGACAGCCAAATAAATGCTAAAATATAAAGAGTCTATTGGATTTTCAATTTTGAGCTTAGCACCAAGAGTTGAAATTACAACTCAATACATACATTTAGGTGTGAAAATGGGCCTTAGTGATACTCTCACACTATTCTAAACTAGCACATTAACCACTTAATCTTTATTGCATACCCATTTACTATCGTTTAAATAAATGAGGCAAGTAAATAGTTTTGTATTTGCATTTTGAGTTCAACGCGTCTGCGTTTGATTGTCAACTCTTACGTCACTTCGGCGTCTGCGCAAGATTGTTTTATGGTGTTGAAACAACAGTCTTTAGTTTAAGTCTGGCTTTAGTTATTATAGCGGAGATCAAAGGAGAGACAATACAAATATGGAGGATGAACTGAACTGATTGCTTGCAAAGATATGCATTTTCCATGGTCCAAAATGGTTGAAGCGGTTGGGAGCATTCCCAGGCTAGATAATAACATAACGTCACGCCTATAATCCCCGAAGAGATAGGCAGAGATATACCCAGTTACAGTACACCCACATTCCGCCAGTTATGTTTAAGTCACATGTAATAGGGGGCGAGCCTATTGCCATGAGAAAATTCCTAAAGGAAAAACCCAATAACACTGCCCGACCCGGGATTCGAACCCAGGACCTCATGCTCAGCAGTCACGCTTGCGACCACTCGACCAACGAGGCAGTCGAGGCTAGGTGAGATAATAATCGGGAGTAATGAGAAGATGAGGACCAAAGGAAAGGGCCTTGCCAAAAGCCTCCCTTTCTTTTTTCCACACACTCTTGTCTTCTGCTTGTGTGGACTAATCGTTTCATTCTTCTTTCTTGAGAAGAAGATCTTTTCATTCAATCAAGATCAAGGCAATATCCGAGGCCAGAAATGTCACTTTTGCAAATTCTGAAGAATTTCTAGAAGCCTCTAAATGTTAAGTCACAATTTTTGTAATATCAACAAGCACCGTTCGCGGTGACGAAACCAGTTTCTAGATAAAAAAAATACAAGGACGTCTATATATACGTCGCTTGGTCATTTTATTTTCTGGTCTAAGAATTTATGTGAGACCACATGTCTGTCATAACTGTTATGGTTAGTGTGATGAAAAAGGGTAGTTTCATCATAAAGTCCCAACCGAGTCTATTCATTGGTCCTTCGAGCCGGATCGCATATGTGAGGCGCCAACAGTTCCCGCTGTTAGAGACTACAGGTCGAAAAAGAAGGAGAACCCATTCGAGGTCTTTATAAACTTTCAAAGGAATCTTACTTAACTCAACAAAGCTGCTCACGTTGCGTTTCTTAACAACAATTAAATGACGTTTACGTAGGCGTTTATTAATATGTCTGTTCTTTTGAAATGCCAAACCTCATCCGGGTGCAATCTCCTTGTTGGTCTACATGATTCATCTGGTCTTTACAGCTGCAAAAGAGTAATATATGCAGATTTAAGAAAAAAAAAGAAATTCCTAGTGCGGGGCAACGTTTTTTCTAAAAAAAAAAACCGAATGTTAAACAAAAATTTTCCGTTAGTAAATTACAAGTTTTAAATAGATTGTATTTTATTGCATCGATAATATATCATTCGATATCTACCTACAAGTGGTAAGGTAATCTACAAAAAATAAAAAACCGCGAGTTAAGATGTAACTCGATACAGTCCTTTTCCGTTTTTTAACCATAGTAAAGACCACTTTGATTTTGACATTCATGAAACATTCATCATTTTCATTTAAATTTTTGTCCTTTTTGAATTTTTCACATTCTGAACATTCATTTGTTTTTATTTGTCGAGGGTGCAGTTTAATTTTCTTCTTTTTATTAAATTAACTGGTTAGATTTTGTCACCTGTCGTAAAGACTTAATTTCTAGATCATTTTTTTGGTTTTGAAAAAAATCCTTGGGAAAACAAGTAATAATGGCATCAGACTGGTCGGAATTTTTATTATGTTGCCCATTAAGAAAATTAACGTTAAAAAACTTGACATTGAAAGCTTTTAAAGGTGAAATGAGCTTGATTTTTGGTAAACAAAGATATAAAATGTAGTCCAGTTTTATTAAAATAGCATTAATGAATAAAAACGTGAGATATCTCTTCAAATTGAGACAAAACCACTGCCTACGCCTTCTATGATAATTAAGATAATTATGGCGAGTAAAAATAGTTGAACTTTAAAAAATCTCGTGTTGATTTTATCAAATCGTTAGTCATGTGTCTTTTGTGATAAAATAAAAATGTAGGTATTACAATTGAATGAAATCCTGGCCTGTGGCTATTGTCACACTCTTACAAATTCCTGGGCAAATTGTGACAAGGTTATCTAAATCAAAAGAATGAGTCATTTATTCAAATTAGGCCTAGAGTCCTCAGTAAAATTACATCAGATAGTCCCCAAATCGCCTGCCCTTCGCAATTTCCTAGTGTTTTAGTTGGGTAGGTAGTGGGTAATTCGAATTGGTTAGTGACCACTGGTGGCTTCAGAATACTATAATAGGGTATTTAACTGAAAAAATCTATTTAGTCCGTCAGTTAGATAGATTATCAAAAAATATTGGACACGAAAAATTACTAGTATACAGCGCGTTAAAATCTCGCGTGGTGTAGCAATTTCTGTTACTTTTTACTGTCCAGTGTTTGATGAGCTGCATCGTCGTCATTTTTTGATTATGTGACAAAAGAAAAAATACGTGTCCAACATTTTTTGGTGATCTAAATGATACACTAAATATTTTTGTTTTTTTTTTTCGATGTTGTCAAATAGCCTATTTTCTTGAAATCAAAGCTTGACACGAATGAGAGCACATCGCATGCGCACGTATCATGATACAGTGCTTGAACTCTGCTCAATTTGCAACGGACAGTGTGATGATTGCAATTGCATGCATTCGCGATTGATCAGTGTCAATTGCCGAGGTCCACAGCATTGGCACACTTACGACTAAACACTTGAACTGTGATCCTTCGGAATTGTATGCGGAGACCGTTTGCTTGCTAATTTTTCCATGATGAACGGTCATGGCTGATTTTAATTCTAAAAGGATTTCTTCATGCAGTTGTATATGTATTAGTGTCTATAACTTTTATGTGACGCTCGTATCATTAGAAAACCCTAAAGTCTTACCAAAGGGTACATTGTATCACCAAAGAGATGTCAGCAAAAATAAAGGGCTCCGCAAGGGCCGATGCCTGCCGGGGCTGCGGGACTGTTCGAAAGAGATACCGCGGCCCTGGAACACAAAGAGCAAAGAAGGAACATGGATGGTTTTAGTCAGTAAAAGTCTGACACTCCCTTCCACTCCGCCCAGAGTGGGGGGGGGGGGGGGTCATTTCATGATTTCCCATCCGAAAAAAAGGGAAATTGTATCACCCCGTGGCTGGTTTGTTGAGGTCAGATAAGCAGGCATGTAAAATACTGGTATTCAGGTTCATCTGGTTGGATGTGAAGCCGACTCCAACATTCTTGCAAAAGGCTATGATGAAAATTGATTTTACGAATTTCCACATCGTCGTATCGTGTCCTTTATTGTCAAGACACATAGACTGGTGATCATTAGAGGTTTTGTCACCGAATAATCCCGTACAGATTATACAAATCTTATAATGTTTTTTGAGGTTCTCGTTTGCCTTCATTTTTCTTGTAGTTTAGATAGAACTTGTATTAATTGTATTCTACTACTTTCGTGTAGGAACAGGTTTTTGCCATTTACTAAACGATAACGATCGATAACTTCCTCTGTGCCATCCTCGGAGATTTTCCACGACTGCGAAGGTCGATATCGTTACAGGGCATATAACAAACAATAAGATATTCCCCTTTAGTATCGGAATCAGAACGACAATTGGGACGAATTGGATGCACCGTTGATCGAGGTTAAATAGCATCACTTGCGTCCATCATTGCTTATTTTGTTGCACGGTACCTATTGGAAGTATTTGCTTTTTTGTTAACCTATAAAATCCCACTGTTTGACAAAGGTCACCCATACTCCTTCGGTCCTCTAGTTCAGATCGTCAGATAGTCACGCCAGCGTTTCTTATGCCTGCCTCGGCGACGGCACCCATCTCCAGGCATTCACTGTGTGACGATCCTAGCCCATCTGTCCTCATGTCACCTTGCAGATGTGACACACCCAGGCCCAGTTCAACCTGGTTTATAGTACAACCTAGTTTTATAGCCAATTTGTTTTCATAAAATTCGGGAGCCAATTCTGAGACAAAATTTTAAGATAAACTATTTATGCCCGGTTTTAAAAGTATACCGTTACTGCATCACCCCGCTGCCTGGGAATGTCCTCACCCCATGAATTCCAGCTTCCAGCCCTTTCGATCCAGGGCTAATGTAAAACGATAATCGATACAAAAATTTTCTAATGCTCTGCTTAGTTGAATGAATTACAACCTTATCACTTGACTTGCGTTTAATTTTAACACGTCGCGTCGGTGATTTTCCAGAAACTGAATGCTACTCTCTTTGCTTTGTACCTTTTACCAGTTACTCTTGGAATACCTAACTCTAAAAGTCTGTGTTGTTTATTATCTGGGTCAGGGTCAAACGCTGGTCTCTACACCCTTCGTAACCTACATTTCCTAGAAGGCCCTTTATTTAGTTTACCATCGCAAAAGAACTTTCTTGGAAATGTAGGCCACGAGTGTTGTGAATTTTCAAGTATATTTTAAGTAGCTAGTTGTATGTATAGGCTGAAGTAAGTTGATTACTTAAAAATATTTAGCGGCAAAACAGTTCATAAGGAACTAAATCATAACAATGTCATGAGTATGAGTCAGACCAGAAATAATACAATTACGAAAACCGTAGCAGTGAGCAGTAGGCGTCAAACTTGGTCCGAACAAATATTTTATTGGTCCTTCGATCCAGAAAATTGCAGCTGTGTTTTTTATGGAACGCGACGTTACGTGGGTTGCCATAGACACCAGAAAGTAAACAAAGAAAGAAACAAAGACAGCTGCTTTAATACAAGCCAACTAAGTCCAAAATGCGCTGCGTTCAAGTTTGCCGAAAACAAATATTTTATTGGGGACGTAATATTGTATCAAAACGAAAATAACTCAGCTATTAAGCCAGGATTTCGTAAATCGTTATTTAATAACTTAATTGTTTTTCTTATCACGATTGTTTTTGGTTCCAGGTACTTATGCCGTCATAGTTATTTCTTAATTAGAACCAATTAAGACTGAAGTGCTCACGTGCTCGTAATCATGTAAGTAATATAAATATTTAAATACAATTTACTTGATTTTTTTGGTCCTTCGAGCCGGATTGATTTACCCTCTAAAAAATTTAATTTAGAGTAACGGAACAGCAAAAATGGATATCGTGGTACGTAACGTTAGTATTTTTTTCCGTTGTAATTAACTCACAAGAGTTATTATAACAATAGTCATGGGTTAGACATCGAAGGCTCAGTATTGCTCAATATCTTTCCTTATTTTCATCATCAAATAATTATCATAATTCCATTGTTGGATATTGGGCTTTCCCGTGATCCAGATTAAATACATTTTCCTTGACGATAAGACAAGGAAAATGTATAACATCTGGATCTTCCAATCAACATATATCTTATATCACGTGGAGCTTCTCGTGGCAACAAAATGGCGTTTCTTATGTCACCTTCGAAACTCTTATACAGGGTGTAAGGGACAGCCTTCCACAAATTGAAGGGGTGAATTCAGTATATCATACTAAGGTGACCGGTACAAGAAATTATTTCAGGAATGTTATGGGAATCCAGTAAATTTGATTTGTTTTATTTCCTCATACGCAATGTATCGTTACCGTGAAAAAAACGCACGTAGCGAACGGCAAGCGCGATGTAGAGTTCGATGAACTCAGTAGCTAGGCAGGAAGTGATCAGCTGATTTCACGCGTCGTTCGTTAGAGTATTTCAACATCCATTGTTGGATTTTTTATTTTATCCGCATTATTTACATAAATAGAGTGCTGCGTACAAGGAATGTAATTTTACATTGAAATAAAGGAGTAGTAATTGAAAAAAAAAAACCGGAGAAAATTCCGGTGGAATATGATTCAAAATAAGTAGCTGTGCACCCTGTCAGTTTGTGGAGGGTTGTCCCTTACACCCTGTATAGTATAATTATAGGTGTCAGTAATAAGTCTTGTTTAAATAGTAAAGTTATGATTGTGTATGGCTATAAGAGCAGGGAAAGTCCAAAGAAACAATGAATGGACTGTGTGAAAGATAATATGGCTAGAAAGGGGGATGACGAATAACATAGAAGTATGGCAGAAGAAGACATGCTGATCTGACCCTAGATAAGTTGGTATAACGTCAAAAGAATGATGAAGGCGATGAGTGTCATGTTAATAATATGATGTTTAAGGCATAAAAACGGCTGGAGCTGCGGGAATGTTCGAAAGAGATACCGCGGCCCTGGAACACAAAGGGCTAAGAAGGAACATGGATGGGTTTTAGTCAGTAAAAGTCTGACACTCCCTTCCACTCCGCTCAGAGCGGGAGGGGGTGTCATTTGATGATTTCCCACGCGAAAAAAAAAAGACATTAAAGCGACTTATGCCAATCAAATGAAGTCAGCGAAGAATTCAGACTCATGGCATAACTTTAGAGGAAAACGAAATATTTACCGAAGCTTAAGAGAAAATAATTTTGGTTGCACTTAGACAAGTGAAATCGGTAAAGTAAAGGTGTCGTTTCGTGTCTGCATGACATTATACTATTAGTGAATCAGCAGATCATGCTCTGCTCGTTTTTAGGTTGCTTTCTAATAATATTGTCTGGTATCTGCTAGACTCATTCAATTTCATGCAGTATATTGTTGCCTTAGCCTCGTTCTATGCGTCATACCAAAGAAGTAGCATTGGTTATTTGACATACTTAATATACTTAAGTATCTTTAGTATCTTTAAAATGTCTTGATGGCCCAGATAGTCCGGGAGGTAGCGTTGCATTTTAGGTAGTGTTTTTACGCCGATCGGTTGCCATATTTTACAGTAGACTTTGAATGACTGATAAGTGAACCAAGCGTCAGCTGACGCACCCGTGGTGGGTGCGGGTGTGGTTGGTTCCGGAAGTGGTAAAAAAAAAACGATTTGAAGTCATAGTACGCTGGCTGAAACTTTTTTCATAAATAGTTTACATCATACTGAGCTTAAAAAAAATCGTCAGCTGCATGGTGGAGGGGGGATTAAGCGTCAGCCGCTCGCATAAACTTGTAAACGAAACACGTAAAATTAAGTTATAGTATGCCGGATGAAATTTAACAAAGTGATTGTTAAAATTATCAAAAGTACGAAAACAACAATCAGCTGCGTGGGTAGCGGTGGAAAGACCGTCAGCTGACGCAGTAAAGATACAGATTATTCGAGTAATGCACAGTTTCTTTCAGGGTCCAGCTGACAGAACTCCCCTGTCCGCACCCAGCCGACTGATTGTTTTTGCACACGTAACAATTAAACTACAGTCTTGTCAAATTTCAACCGACAGTGATCATTTAATGTTAATCTCGAGAAGTTTGTAGCATGTATAAAACAATAATGTACGAAAAAAAATTTTTTTTTCTTGTTTTTTTTTTACATACGTGAAAGAAATGCGTAATATAAAATAAAATCGAGAATAAAATGGAAATAACATAAACAGGACACAATATAAGGGGAATATGAAAAAAGAGATAGAAGGATAGAAAACGATAACTTTGCCGGAATTATTCGTAATCGATAGTATCGCTATCGTCATCATCCCCAGATAAATCGTCATCAGAACTCTCTTCAGTCAGATTGTTCTCTTCATCTTCTACTTTTTTATCAGAAAATATTAATATTTCCTTTTTTTTGCCACAGAATATACAAAACGGTTGGATCTTCGACATAATTATTTGCGTTCGTTCTTTCGAAGAGTTCAACGGAAACTGACAAAGAGACGCACAGATGTTCGTTAGAAATTTTAGGGGAACAGGCTTAGGTAGCCCGAAGGTCGTGTTATGGGCTGAAGCAGCTCCAGAAACTCTCTCGAAATATGTGTTTAAAAGGAGACAGCGTAGTAGCAATACTCAATATTTTAAATTTTTACTACGACAGCTGACGGTCTTTCCACCGCTACCCACGCAGCTGATTAATGTTTTCGTACTTTTGATAATTTTAACAATCACTTTGTTAAATTTCATCTGACCAACTATAACTTGATTTTACGTGATTTTTTTACAAGTTTGTGCGAGTGGCTGATGCATATTCCATTTTTTTTTAAGATCAGTATGACGTAAACTATTTATGAAAAAAGTTTCAGCCGGCGTACTATAAATTCATTTTTTTTACCACTTCCGGAACCAGCCACACCCGCATCCACTACTACTTGAGCAGCTGACGGTTGGTTTACTTATTGGTCTTATAAGACCAATAAGTAAAAAAGGAAATATTAATATTATTTTCTGATAAAAAAAGGAAAAGATGAAGAGAACAATTTGACAGAAGAGAGTTCTGATGACGATTCATCTGGGGATGATGAAGATAGCGATACTATCGATTACGAATAATTCCGGCAAAGTTATCGATTTCTATCTTTCTATCTCTTTTTTTATTTTCCCTTTATATGAGTTTATGTTATGTCCATTTTATTCTCGATATTATTTTATATTATGCATTTCTTTCACGTATGTAAAATAAAACAAGAAAAATTTTTTTTTCTTATAATATTGTTTTACACATGCTATAAACTTCTCGAGATTATCATTAAATTATCACTATGCCGGTTGAAATTTGACAAGACTGTAGTTTAATTGTTACGTGTGCAAAAACAATCAGTCGGTTGGGTGCGGACAGGGGAGTTCTGTCAGCTGGACCCTGAAAGAAACTGTGCATTACTCGAATAATCTGTATCTTTACTGCGTCAGCTGACGGTCTTTCCACCGCTACCCACGCAGCTGATTGTTGTTTTCGTACTTTTGATAATTTTAACAATCTCTTTGTTAAATTTCATCCGGCGTATTATAACTTAATTTTACGTGTTTCGTTTACAAGTTTATGCGAGCGGCTGACGCTTAATCCCCCCTCCACCATGCAGCTGACGATTTTTTTTAAGCTTAGTATGATATAAACTATTTATGAAAAAAGTTTCAGCCGCCGTACTATGACTTCAAATCGTTTTTTTTTTTACCACTTCCGGAACCACCCACACCCGCATCCACCGCTACTTGAGCAGCTGACGGTTGGTTTACTTATTGGTCATATAAGATCAACCATCGATGACAATATCAGCCGGCTTACTATGACTTTTTAATTTGCAACGGTACCTCCCGGACTAAGAGGTTAAGGCCTCGCCTCTCATGCATGAGGTTGTGGGTTCAAATCCGGGCAAGTACCAATGTGACTTTTTCATTTCATATGTACTTTCTAAGTTTATCTTGGACATCACAGACATCGGTGAAGGAAAACATCGTGAGGAAACCTAGACTTATAATTAATATAAGTCTGAAATCGCCAACCCGTCTTGAGCAAGCGTGGTGATCAATGCTCGTGCCTTCTCTGTATGAGAAGAGGCCTTTGCCCAGCAGTGGGACAGTAATAGGCTGGTATTATTATTTATCTTTACTGAAAAGTTTTATTGCGACATACGTATTGTATTTTTTTGTTTTCTTTTTCGTTTCGGAGCTGAGTGCGGTGAATAGTTTATGCCCAGGGATAGAGAATCTACCAAAAGTACTGAACACCCCGTCATCATCATCTGCCTAGCCTTTTCCCAACTATATTAGGGTCGGCTTCCAGTCTAACCGGATGCAGCTGAATATCAGTATTTTACATGGAGCGACTGCCTACCTGACCTCCACAATCCAATTAGACTGTGTAATACGATACCCCTTGGTAAGACTGGTTGTCAGACTTTTTGAGGCACTGTCTACCTAACGACTGCCAAAGATCTACAAATGACACCCGGGACCAACGGCTTAAAGTGCTTTCCGAGGCACGGAGGACACTCGGTATGTAATGGGTGGTCACCCATCCACAGACCAACCTAGGCAAGTACGGCTTAACCTAAAGATCGACCCGAGCGGCTGTTATTATTAAGCCACAAGCTCCTCTGAATACCCTGTAGGTAACAAAAATCACGTTTCCTCGTATGAAAAACATGTTCAAAAACAAATGAAGATTGCTACAATAATAACGGCACACAAGGATCCGGAGGTCAGTTATTTCATAAAGAAAAAAAAACAAATATATGTTTTATTAGCATTCTTAAGGCGAGGTTAACCCGAGCGCCGTATGCATTAATCGCATACCCCAGCCCCCGGACGGAGAGGCGATACGTAACAAATTACGCGACGCGGGAATCGCGCGGGCTACGCGGACTGTTCAATGAGTTCATGACCTCGAGTAGCGCGTTACAAAGTAGAGCAATGCAGTAAATCAACTTGAATTGATAAGTATACGTTTGTTTTGTTAGAAAGTGTGTTGTTTTATTTTTCTAGAAAGTACCTTTTGGTTACAGATAGATTAGGTACCTACGTATTGTATAAACTTGAAAATAATGACTAATAACTAAAAATAAGTAGGTATAAGTACTTATTTATTTTTGTGAGTAACGTAAATTTAAAATCTGACTGACACTAAGATCATGAATACGGGTTCAAAACAACACGCCGCGCGCCATTCGGTTTTTCATAAGGGTGCTAAATCTTCGTGTCCTGGTATAAAACATCAAGCAGTAGGTAGGCACACTAACTTTAGTCAGGAGAATATTGTGTTACAATTCTTTAATTAATTATAGAAATAATATCAATATTGTAATTCAAGAAGGGTTAGAGGTAGGTATAAGTCCCGTCACGTAAAAAGAACGCAGAGCGACAGTGGAGGGGATATGTTTGCGCACGTTATACAGCCGCGTCCTTAAGTACTAACTACTGTTTTATATTATAAGTATAACTGTTTCATTGTAGAATAGTAATAGGTACTTTACTAGCTACTTAGTACTTTAGAAGAGGCTGGAATAAAAAAAAATTAGAAAGATTATTTGAGCGGTCAGCCTTCTTTTTAACCGACTTCCGAAAGGAGGAGGTTATCAATTCGTCTGAATGTTTTTCTTTTACGTGACGGGACCTATACCTATGAATGGTTATTTTGAGTCAAATATAATATGAAGTGCGGGTTGTTAATAAATAAATAAAACGTTTTTTGTTTGTTTTTAAATCAAATGAATTTGCTAATAAAAGTAAACACTTTTCAAAATCAATCACAACATTTATTTCAAGTAGGCCTGTTTCAGGCACTTTTAAATTGTCAACCTTGATAACATCATTCCTGTTGAGATTCCTGTGAGAACGCATATGCTGCTGAACTTAGCCGCCCCGCAAGAGTTGTTAACCGAACCGAAACCGTTTTATCTACGAATTCTAGTTTTTCTAGTTACTAGTTTTTTCTATTAAGCATTTATAAATAGAACTAGGACAAAATATAATAGCGGCATCAAATTTTGGCACAATTTGTAAAAGAAAACTGTCCAGAAGTCTGAATATAACGTCTGTAGGAAAGTAATTGTGATCGAATCAGAGAAGTGTGACAATGTAGAAAATGTCAATATAAATGTTGCTGCAACCACCGGCATTATAGCTGCTGGTGTTGGATTTGCGCAATTTGAGGAGATACTTTCTGCTATGGATGGGTCGGTGTTTTCAAAAAAAATTATACACATCTACAAGATTTTGTATATGAAAATTGGGAGAAAACTGCAGCAGAATCCATGGAAAGGGCTGCCAAACGTGAGAAGCAGCCATTGCTGACGGTCGGATGAAAAATGGATTGGCTCTCATAGACGTGTATGTTGATGGAGCTTGGGGATTAAGATCTTATGGTAATAATTATAGATCATTTTCAGGGACAGCAGCAATCATAGGAAAACAATTCGGAGAAGTGCTTTATATGGGAGTGAAAAACAAATACTGTCTGGTTTGTGCCAGAGCTCAAAAACAAGGACTCGCGCCTAAAGATCACGCATGTTATAAAAATTATAACGGATCTTCTAGTGCCATGGAAGCTGACATAATTACTGAAGGCTTTAAATCATCAGTTGAAATGTATGGTTTAATATATGCAAGAATGATTGGAGATGGAGCCTCAGTTACTTATAATAAAGTGTTGGAAGCAAAATCCTATGACCACCTAAACTATACCGTAGAAAAATTGAATGCAGAAATCATATCCTACGAAACTTCAAAAGATAGAAAAACACTTACAAATGTGAAAGTAATGAGCATGCGAAAAGTTATTGTAAAATCAATAAAATTTCACAAAAATGCAGGAAATTCAAAAAACGTTGCTATACATTTGCTGCATAAAGATATCACTAATTCGGCGGCGCATGCTTTACGGTGATCATCGACTTTGTTATGATTATAACTGCTCAAAAGAAAAAAATCTTAATAACAGTACATCGAGAGAAATTCAAAACTCCACTTTCTTCTTTCGGATCAATGCTATCATCGCTACTGTAGCGGGTAAAGCATGAAGTCTCATTGAAGATGTAGACACAAATGTAGTAGAACGGTTTAATAGCGTTATAAAATTCTTGGAAGCAGTCCTAGAGGAAAGGTGAAAGAAATTGAGAAGAAGAGGTCACTAAAAAGAAAATTGAACAGAAGTACCTTCAAATCTTCTTTTTTTTTGTGGGATGATCTCCATCCCGCAAAAAAAATAACAAGATTTGAAGGTACTTCTACACAGCACAACTATGGGCCTACAAGTTCAGCTCCCGATATGAGTCCAGATCAATTAGAAAAAGCCAAGGAAGATTTCCTCAACAATTTAAAAGTCTTGACAAATGATAGGCAAAATATTGGAAGAAGCATTGTCCTACAAAGGGATTGCAGTGATTGGATAGAATTGAGAAAAAATATAATAACAGCATCAAATTTTGGCACAATTTGTAATACAAAACCGTACAGAAATACTGCACCAACAGTAAAAAAATTAAGATATAAAAAAATAAAGGGTGTAAAAAGACCCTTAACGAAGCCGAAAGGCACTTATTCTCCCCATCATGGCGATCATTTTTTTGTTCTAGACCATACCTGGGAACCTTCTAGTTACGGAGATATTGGGGGTCAAAGTTCCAACTTTTTCACAACTTTTTTTTTTAATAAAAGGTTTTAATGTTGTAACTTTACTTTAAACACCTCCACGACCCCCGTACTATTCAATCCATCCATCAGCACAATGTTTTGAGTGCGTTATTTTGAGTTTTACCGTAAAAAGTGATTTTTCACCCCAAAAAAAAAAATTGTTTCCCAGCAAAAATTTTTGCGTAAGGTTACTTAGTTTGATGTACAGAATGCTTGGTTGACGGCTTCGTGAAGGGTCTGTTTACACCCCGTATATCTCACATTTTGTCAGTGGCTCATGGCGTGGAAAATGAAAAACAGGCGCTACAGTAACTGGAACGACAAGAAAATATGGTGATCGAGCCCTGTGGCCTTTTTATTGACGAAAAATACCCATTTATTGGTGCTACACCCGACGGTATACTTGGAAAGGACACAATAGTTGAAATTAAATGTCCAATAACGGCATTTAAAAGGAATAGATGCTGCTATTAAAGAAAATAAAATCCAAATATTTAAAGACGACAAAAAAATGAATACCCGAATCATAAACAAAAAAAGTAATTGGTATTACCAAGTGCAGGGTCAACTCCATGCAGCAGGAAGAAACCAATTGGTTAACGTCTGTATAGCCAAACTAGCCAAATAGTTTAATTTATTTATTTAAAAGCTTTTCATAATTTGATACAGTGTTTTTAGTAAGGGGGTTGATTCTGCGCAAAAACGAGCTTGAAGCTAAACGTTAACGAAAATTAAAAATAATATTTGTACGAAATGGGCATACTGTCACATTTCTACACTGTGGCCGCAGAATAAATAATAGTATAAGTACAGAAGATTCACTCCGCAAAATCATAAATAGCGACTTTTGTCGTGACACAATAAAGTGCAATTCAGACCGCACAGCGCTAGTTACCTATAGTTATATTCACCTAAAACCGCCTCTCTTTCTATCGCGTAACTCTTATCTTATGTACAATATTACCGTGTATGTACCTTCTGACTACGTTGCCTATTAGGTACTGTACTTTAAATGTTGTGGACAATTGACGTTTCAAATAAACCTAGGCTCGGTGCTTACTTTAGTATGTAGTATGTAGATCAGAGAACTGATTTATTTTACAATGTCTTTACGGGTTAGGTACTTGAACCTAAGAAGATGAGCATACGGCATACGTTATTGTACACCTACATTTTGTATGAAATGAAATATCTCTTTTAGGTGGATAGGTAGGTAGGTAAATCGTCTGGCCTGCCATGGCACGAGTGTGCTGCCCGTATTAGATGGTAAAGACGAGACCTACACAATCGTTGCATAAGTACACCATGATAATATTATTTATTGTGGTACCTAATGCGTGATAATGATACTTGTCTTACTTCTAAATGAATGCCTAAATATTATTGCACTGTTGAAAATTCAACTCCCACGTAGAAAATTCTCGCTTTTATTTGGGCATTTATTTAGGAGTAAGATAAATGAAAACGGACATACTTATCAGTAGTAAATAACAAATATTATAAGCTTAGATATACAAATGCTGCTATACATATTGAGATTATATTATGGCTTTATATAATATAATATAATGTAGGTAAATAATAATAATATTATCAAAGCATCCTTATGACATCCGATGACAAGTTTTTATTTTTTCTAGTTTTGCCCATTTTTTCGACAAAATTAATAACTAAGTACCTAAATAAACCAACTATAACTATATGAAAACTAAAAATAAAGGTTATTTTTTACAAAGTATTTTTGGCTCAGCTCGTAACAGAACTTAGCGGGGCGGTGCCGGTGGCGGGTTCGCAAAATTGACACACGTCCTTCCTCCAACGCGTTCCGCTCGGGACTAAAGGACGCGTTGCGAGCGAATGAAATGATGAAAACAGTTGGGGTTGGAATTGATGGTATACGTATTTTCATATTTCAAATGATGGTGACCGCTGCATGTCACATTTTTTACAACCTTTATTATGGTATAAGTTTTATTGTTCAACATCTAATATAACTCAAATGAAACAATAAATTAGATCTTAATTTAGACTTGTCTTTGCGATTTAATTGGATGCAGTAAAGTGCAAGTAATCGTGTATCGGACGTCCGTGACATCTAGATCGAAGTGTGAAATATGTAATATGTTTTTTTCAGAATTTAAATCCGTGCTATCTACGAGTAAAACACAATATAAAAGGCCGTTTATCAGGGTAACCTCGCCTTAAGTTATGATCTGGCAAGGGCGCATGCCAGTCTGAACCGTTACAAGAATCTGATGTTCACCTTTGTTATGAAGGTATCGGAATATCTTGATGTCTTTGTTCAAAGACTACGGATACTTTTTGTAATTTGATGGAAGTCAGATTCTCATCGATTTTGGTATTAAGAGATTGTAATTGATCACGTTGCTTTATTATCATCTGCCTAGTCTTCTTTCAACTATCATGAGGTCGGTTTCCAGTCTAACCGGATGCAGCTGAATACCAGTATTTGACATGGAGCGACTACCTATCTGACCTCGACAGCCCACTTACTGGCTAACACGACACCTGAGTCCTGACAAGCAATAATCATAGTATGATGCGAAGTAGTTTAAGAACAGCTTAGACGGATAATAATTTGAGCGCCATCAAAAGACCTTCCTATAAAAGACTTGGTTTACATAACTTAAATACAAAACGCAAAAGATACACAACTTAAAAACACCGTTATACGTAATTAAGTAGCTATAGAGATATCAGCTCATATCTTGGAATCAAATCAAGCTAAAATTGGCTATACTCGACCGAACAGGCGAGAAGGCTGCAAAACCCGCCGCAGACCCGCCAATCAGGTTCTAAGATCCAAAAATAGCTCGACCAGCAGCCATTAACGGTGCGTACGCGCACCGCAACACGTACATTTCTCCTTTCACTCACAGAGTAATTTGTACCTTAAGAGATGATCGGTACAAATTATATTTGTGTGCTAAAAATATTTTTTAACTTTCTGAAGTGTGTATGTGCGATTTTTGTTTTGTGTTTGGTTCAGTTTGTTTTGTGCTGCCTGTATTACATCAAATGCAATAATACTAGTCGGACAAGCTTTTCAACGACAATTTGAACTTGAAGGACTCAAACTTCTAATACTTTAAAAACTTAAATCATTTATTTATTAAAACTTTTTGCACATAATGTACAAAGGCGGACTGAATGCCTTAGGCATTTTCTACCAGTCTACCTTAGGGTGATGCAGAGACAAAATCATCTCATTTACTATTAGGTAGATTCCAGTGGCGAAGATTCCATACAACTCGATTCCTACTGGCTTCCCTTTGAAAAATGGCACAGTCAGTATTGTATAGACAAATAATATAATCACACTAAAGATATGTACTCCGGCTTACCTCTTACAAAAATTGATCCTTCGCTCTGGTAGATTCTATAATCTAAAGATTCTATCAGTCATGATAATAGTTAGTTCAGCCTTTATGCTTATGAAATAAAAGGTTTCTAAGTCCTAACTGCTATTTCAACTTAGTGGGAATTTAGGAACTGCGTTTAATTTCGTCCCATTAAAACCAAAAACCTAATAAATAATGGTCGTAAAACTGTTGAATGAATTTCGCGTTAAATTCTAACTTATGCAACGTTTTCTCGAAAGACCGGCTGACCTGACGTTGTTAAACCCACGTATCTATACTAACAATATTTTAAATGCGAAAGTAACACTGTCTGTCTGTTAGTCTATTTATCTGTCTGTTACCTTTTCACACTTTAACGGCTGAATGGATTTTGATGATCACGCAGCAGGTTGGTACAGAGGAGGAGCTCGTCCCTAAATAATAATAGCCGCTCGGTTCGATCTTCAGGTTAAGCCGCGCTTGCCTAGGTTGGTCCGTGATTACATACCGAGTTTCCTCTGTGCCTCGGAAAGCACGTTAAGCCGTTGGTCCCGGCAGTCATTTGTAGATCTTTGACAGCCGTTACAGGTAATCAGTGGCCCGAAAGTCTGACAAACAGTCTTGCCAAGGGGTATCGTATTACCCAGTACTAACTGGGTTGTGAAGGTCAGATAGGCAGTCGCTCCACGTAAAACAATGGTATTTAGCTGCCAGTTAGACTGGAAGCCGACCCCAACGTATTTGGGGACAGGCTAGGCAGAAGGAAAAAATAACTAAGCTTTGTCTTATGGGCAATTAATTCTGTCTAAGAGTTGTCCCCACGGGCGAAGTCGCGAGAACAAGCTAGTCCTTACTAATATTATAAATGCGAAAGTAAGTTTGTTTCTTACCTTTTCACGCCTAAACCACAAAACCACGGTAATATTATAATACAGTACTCCAACTTCATACAAACGGACGAAACGCGAGCTATACCTACGCGCCTCGATCGTGGGGTGCGCTCGCGGTGCAGACAGTCACGGCTGTACCGCAGTGTCGAACGGACGGTGTGTTGTTTTTTTAACAATAACCGCGCGATTTTTTCTCTAAAAATCAGTTAATATGACGAGTAGGAAATATTGTGCTGTTTTTGGTTGTATGGATTCGCCAATAACGCTTTTTGATTGTACCCAACGATGATTTTGTGGAATATATAGAAAAAATGGTGGAAATATTCCGAAATTCACTTAAAACCAAACATGTAAATTGTAAAGTAGCTGCGCAGGTATCTATAACCAAGTAAAAGATATTCCATTTTCTCAACCTTGTCCATGTTTCCCAAAACAATTTTTAATTAAGCTTTATATAAGAATGCGGATTTATTATACCTTAAAATTTAACAATAAAGCATTTCGTACGACTCAGTCGAGGCGCAAATATTTTTCTGTCGCAAATTTATAAGCCCGATTTGTTTTTCAAACAAAAACATGTTTTTTTAATTAAATCTACCAATCAAAAAACAACGCATTTTTATTGAACACTTCCTATTCAATATACAAAGTATTTCATTTATTTATATAAAAAGGATATTTACAATCACAAAACTAAATAGAAACAGAAAGTAGGCAAATGTAATTAAAATGCTGGGGACGGTCAGCCCTAACGCATGTTTACGTACCGCGCGGCTGTAGGCATTTATTTCTATCATGCGGCCGAGTTACATTACTGTATTATAATATTACCGTGACAAAACCGATCATCCTGAAATTTTGCATATACGTTGTCAGGTGTACAGAAACGGTCATAGGGAACCTTTCATCCCGAAAAAAAGTGCTGTACCCGAGGAAAACAACAATAACGTTCTTATGATAATATGGCGCCACGTCTCTTTCGAATCATGATTGAATTATGTTATTACCAGTGATCGGAGTAGGTAGATTGATTTTTGGTACTTGTATCATAAATGCACACAGAAAGAATAACATGGATAAGCCATTTTTCCGGAAAGTAATTCCGGTATTTCCGGATTCAATTAAATATTGTTAATGTTGGTAGTGATATTATAACTACTCAATTCAAAATTTAAAGGAACGTATCAAAACTAAATTAATTCATTATTTATCTGTTGAATAATAAAAACAATCACACCAATAATCCACCAATTCCGGAGGAATGTCCATAGTAATATATACGTTTCGGATCAATGACCCCAGTTCAATCTACCTACTCCGATCACTGGTTATTACAAGCAGAGTACAACCCGAATTGATGGTTCAATTCTAAATTAACGCGAGCGAAGCCGCGGGCAAAAGCTAGTAGGTTATAAAACCGATAATTTTATCGATCGTTAGGCCTTCGAAAATTAAAGGAAAGGCAGGAATGATGAATGAGGCTAAGACCGAATAATAGCGAAACATCCTTTGTTATAGGCCATGGAAACCTTCGCTTAGTAAATTAAACAAGCGAGTTTTATGCGTATAGTTTATAGACGTTGAAAAGGTTTTGTTGTACTGACGCCAGCACATCAAGCTACCCGAAACTGCCAAATTTTCCCAATCAATCTTGAACCTAATTATTCAGATAGCTATACATCCATAAAATTGTTAGTAACACAAAAATGCTTATGAGAAACTAATGTTAGTAATGACAGGACATGATACTTCTAAATTCAAAAATAAAATAAAATGACAGGACCTATTGGATACTCCGATACTCGTGCGCAAGTTTACTTGACTGTGTGTAGTCTTATCCAGCGCTCGAGCATTGGAGAATCCTACCGGGCGGTCCGACAATACGCAGTTACGCACAGGATGCTTTAGCGATAAAGTTAAAAAACTATTAAAGAATTTGTCAGATTGTAGTAGCTTGATGTAGACCTGTGCAAGAAATTGTGTCAAATTGAACGCACCTTCATTATTAATAGCTTTTGTAGTTGCTGAGAGATGATCGATTCTACAGTACTCTCCTGGCGTATCAAAAATAAGTTTTCAATACACTTTCTCAAAAACTGGTTCATATCGCACTACGATTAGGTACAACATGCAGTCTATTTCATACGCGTGGATTTTTTATATTTTTACGCATACGTGCGGAAATAAAAATTTCTACAGATACTTATACTAAGTCCAAATGGGTTCACTGGCCATAGGCGGCGGTGTTTGTTTTTTTTTTTAAATCTCGGCAAAGAGATATGTGTCTTTACGGCGTAAATATTTTTTGAGTATTTAAATTGTGTTTACAAATATAATATTATAGATCAACATGATTATTGAAAACAAATATTTACTTTTATGAACAAATTAACATTGATTTGTGTTTTAAGTTCAAAAATATTTGAATTTTTATATTTTTCTTCAACCTGGCGAAAGCAAAGTGCGGAAAAAAGCAAATTAAATCATAGTTTCATAATAATTCCTGACAAAAAAACACTGTTCTAATATGTATTTTATTTCTTCGAAAGTGTAATGAAAAACTTCGTTTGATACGCGTGGGGATTTGTTACAGCAGTTCTCGGCTCCATAACACCCTCGCCTGCAGCTCGGGTGTTAATTCCGCCTCGAATGCAATAACAAAGTTTCCCCACTTATATCAAAATGTACTATTTCCAGCTACAAGTTTTTATTAGTTGTTAGCTGTTCCCGCAGTTTCAACCTCGAAGAGGTCGCAAATTATTGGTTCATTCCATGTCATGTTCTTAACCCTGGTCATCTACTTACTTGAGTGCCTCTCGTTGAAATCAAGTCGATAAGCTGTAAAAAGATAACAAATCGACAGACAAAAGTGACACTTCTGTTGATTTTATTAAGCACACTATTTCACCAAAAAAAAGCTCAGAGTAAAAAGTAACAGGAAAATTATTCGCTAATTGAAAGGATTCGGAGAAAATCGTTAAAGGGGGCGTGAGCTTCCACAAAATGACGATGGATCCACTCTTGCGCAAGTTTTTCTGAGAACACCGATCGATTTTTAAGACCAGTTTATGATTTGGACTTTGCAAGGTGATAATCAGGATTTAACCGTTTCGTGACGTCATTTATTTGTAACATCTGAGAACATACGTCATGTTATGTAGAAGATGTGAAATGTTTTTTTTTATTTACGAATTTATTAGCATCGGTTTCGTAGTACGTTTATTTCGTAGAAGGAAAACCGCAAGTTTAAGATTAATATTTACTAAGCTTAATCCATCGGTACACAAACAAACACAGCAATAAAAAACACTTATTAAAATAAATCCTACAAAAATGTCATCAAACTTAAATCGACGCGGCGACGCTTTGACAAGTTCACACGGCGACTCATTAAGCTATACATCTCCAGTATAAGATGGCCTCGCTTTGTATAGATTTCGCGTACAATGAGAGATCCGCATAAACTGGTTTTGTATAGCTTGATTGGTGTGCGAGCAGAAATGTCAATTGGGTCGTAGCTTAGTGCATAGTATTAAAAAAAAAACAAAGTTTACAACAAAAAGACACATAGATATAATGTTTATCTAACATTATAGAGGTAAGTACACTGCGCCGGCGCCAGACAGTCGGGTTACCTTTTTTAGTCTTATTGCTGCACCTAAGTTAGGCAGGTATTACTGGTAAAACCTTAATTTGGAAAAATGCGCAGACGACTATTTTTAGAACTTTATTCTGGAATTCGACCTTCGTATGACGTAGAAGTTACTGGGTAATAAAAAATACATTGCTGACGTACAATATGAAAGGTCGTTGCCCGGCGAAAGTGTCATGTTTAGCTTGACTTAGGGGTGGTTATTGCTGTCTTCTCGCATGATATTTTCGTTGAAATGCCAGGGCTTTTTTGCAGGTGTACACATTTATTTGCTAGCAAAATTCAAAGTTCAGTCCTTCACTCTATAGACCAAGAGCTAGACTGTTAGAAACTTTGAATTAAGCTTCTTCTTAATAGCTTGATTCTTGGTGCCGTCATTGATATGTGACACAACACTCACTGGTATTCTTCAAAGGGCAACTAAATTATTCCTCGAAGCGCAACCATTAGTTGCGCTCACAAATTCAAATTAAAGATATTATATGTTTATTCCTCAATGCGCAATCATGATGAAAAATAGGGTATGATGGATTCATTAACGATATTTTTTTTAGTTGCGCTTAGTTGGTTGCGCTTTCAGGAATATTCCAACACTCATGCCTAATGTTTTCCAGGAAACTAACATGTTATCGATAGTTTCCACAGCTCAGTTATTTTCGAAACAAAATCCCCAATAATCACTTTGTCAATCAACAAATTCTCCAAACCACCTCGTAAAGTCGTAGGTAAACCAAACGTGTGTGCGTCCATTCGTCCATGTCATCAATACGTAGTCACCTTCACCTTTTGTTAGTAAGAGTTAATTGGCTGGACTGTTTGCCCAACGACCGGCCGATACGGACGGGCAAACAGACTGACTGCCTGACTGTATGACCCAACATGTGTCTACTAGGTACCCTGTTACGACATGGAGTTTGTACTGGTTGGTCCTTTGGGACTTGAAGAATCATCATCTGCCTAGCCTTTTTCCCAACTATCTTGGGGTCAGCTTCCGATTGGGTATTCAGCTGCATCCTGTTAGATTTAACAGGATGCAGCTGAATACCAGTATTTTACATGGAGCGACTGCCTATCTGACCTCCACAACCCGGTTAGTACTGGGTAATACGATACTCCCTGGTAAGAACCAGTTCTTAGTCTTTCGGGCCACAGACTACCTGTAATGACTGTCAAAGATCTACAAATGACATCCGGGACCAAAGGCTTAACGTGCTTTCCGAGGCACGAAGGGAACTCGGTATGTAATGGTGGTCAGACCAACCTAGGCAACGCAGCTTCACCTGAAGATTGATCTTCAATTGATGAATCAAGTGACTAAAAGCCTAATGGAAAACTAGGTGTTCTGATATACAACTTTAGTGCTTGTCTTTTCTTTAACACACGAGGTAAAGACACAACATAAACAGCGTGCTTTCTACCAGACATCCTAGAAACTCTCCGTGAGTATTCTTGATAACCATCATTTGTATTGTAGTTACAGTCTCCGCTTGTCCGGCTTTCTCAAGACGGAGAGTATCCAAGAGGCGACCACACACACTCGGCAGCACACGAAGCTGGACATTTCCAGTATAACTTGGCCTCGCTTTGCATAGATTTCCTATACAATGAGAGATCCGCATAAACTGGATTTTTAAAGCTTGATTGGCGTATAGTGCGTACATAATTATCCAGTTTAATAAATTGTGCACATGTTTTGCAAATTAATTTATTATTTCAACTAATAACTCCAGCATACATTTGCCGACTCGCACTATAAAGGGTGTAAAAAGACCCTTAACGAAACCGAAAGGCACTTGTTCTCCCCGTCATTGCGATCATTTTTTTTTGTTCTGAACCATACCTGAGAACCTTTTAGTTACGGAGATATTGGAGGTCAAAGTTCCAACTTTTACACAAGTTTAAAAAAAAAATAGGTACTTACCACTTTTAAAGGTTTTAACTTTAATTAATTCCATGACCCATTTACTATTCAAAGCATCCATCAGCACTAAGTTTTGAGTGCGTTACATTGAGTTTTACCGTAAAGGGTGATTTTTCACCCCAAAAAGAAAGTCGTTTCCCTCCAATAATTTTTGCGTAGAGTTACTTAGTTTGATGTACAGAATGCTCGGTGGACGGATTCGTGATGGGTCTGTTTACACCTTGTATTTGGCATATACATTAATGGATTACTAACTATTTTTATTGACATCCTGTGAAGAAAACCACCGTTGGATACGGAAGTGTGTCTGTCGTATTTCACTGTCGTGCGCAATGTAATGAAATACGTGTAATCGTGTATGAGTCATTATTTTGCTAGAAAGTTTACACTTAAAATTTAGCACAGTTTTGCACCTACTTCGAAAATAATTGCCAAGCCGGATAAGAATCATATGCCACGTTGGTCTAGTGGTCGCAATCGCGACTGCTGAGCATGAGGTCATGGTGTCGATTTCCGGGTCGGGCAAATTGTTTTGGTTTTTTCCATCACGAATTTCTCAGTAGCAGCTACGGAGTCCTAATTTCTGCCCGGTTGATGGCAATAGGCTCGCCCCCTTTTACATGAGACTTAAACATAACTGGCGATATGTGGGTGTACCTACTATTAGGTACTCCTCCCCCAAACCCTTTGGGGATTACAGGCATGATGTTATGTTATGTGATGTTTCGATTCTGAAAAGTGCTGAGCCGTTTGAAAGGAAGTATGTCTTACTCCTAAACTTCCGTGCTTGTTAGTACTTAATGGTTCCGTGTTATAATAGTTATCGGTTAATTGCTAACGCAGTATATTAATTTGTATATTGACCCGGAAAACGGATGTACTGATTGGAAAAATCGAACTTTACGCTACATAAGGATACGATAAGGCTATTTTTATCTAAAAATAACTGTGGCAGTTATCGTAGCATACAATAAACTAGAGATACAGTAGTACATTGTCCATTGTCCCACTCTCGGGCAAAGGCCTCCCCTCTTTCCATCCACTTCTCACGATGGTGTGATTCTTCTCGCCAATTCTTATTTAATACAGGGTGTAAGGGACACCGACGCGAAAACGTTTACCACGTATTCAGTACATCATTTTGAACCTCCCAAATAGTTTTTTTTTTTTTTAATAACCTATGAAAAATTTGACTTTTTCAATTCATATGTACTTTCTAAGTTTATCTTGGACATCACAGACATCGGTGAAGGAAAACATCGTGAGGAAACCTGGACTTATAATTAATTAATATAAGTCTGAAATCGCCAACCCGTCTTGAGCAAGCGTGGTGATCAATGCTCGTGCCTTCTCTGTATGAGAAGAGGCCTTTGCCCAGCAGTGGGACAGTAACAGGCTGGTATTATTATTATTATTTATGAAAAATTTATACGTGGAGAAGTTCAGAATGATATGTGGTAATCGTTTTCGCGTCGGTGTCCGTTCCACCCGTATATGTTATTTCAGTTATCCTCGTTTTCCGTGCACTCATAAATCCAACAGTGACATTTTTCATTTATTTATTTAAACTTTATGCACATAATGTACAAAGGCGGACTTAATGCCTTGGGCATTTTCTACCAGTCTACCTTAGGGTGATGCAGAGACAAAACAGTAGGTGCAATAGTACAGAAATAGACATACATACTAAACAAAATATACAAAGTAAAGAGATATACAAAGATGAAGAAAATCAACAAATTAACGCCTACCCATGGACCTACAGATGTATTTACGCACATACCCAGTACTAACATACGGAAATCAACCAACTAAAGGCTTAAAAAAATTTGCATCAATCCAAAACAGCGTTAAGTTAATTAATATTCACTCAAACTAGGAGAGCCATACTTGTTTTGTTACATAAAGATTATGAAACCATTTAAAGCTTCTTACGATTCTTGTCATGCCACCTATGTATCGACATAGGAGGTGGTCAGGGCTGTCGAACTTAATCTCCCTAATGAATTTGATCCCCTGGTGTATTGAAAGGCTGATATAAAATAATTAAGTTAGTATTTGGTCCTTTGATTCTTGTGCCTTTATTTTTCGGATTGGGATCATCAAGTTACCCATCCAGCTCTGGGCGGAGCGGAAGGGAGTGTCAGACTTGTACTAACTAAAGCCCATCCATGTTCCTTCTTAGCTCTTTGTGTTCCAGGGCCGCGGTATCTGTTTCGAACAGTCCCGCAGCCCAGGCATCATCGGACCCCTTCCGGTGTGCTGACATCTATTTGAGGCGCGCGTGGAACACGAACGCGCTTCTTGAGCCTTAAGTTCTAGTTACGGAAATATCGGCAGGGTTGATCATGCTGAACATGGCATGCTTTTTGTAATTTTAGCCAGACTATATTAGACTGCCTCGTTGAACGAGTGGTCGCAAGCGCGACTGCTGAGCATGAGGTCCTGGTTTTGATCCCGGGTAGGGAAAAGTGTTATTGGGACTTTCCATCTGGAATTTCTAAGTAGAAGCCAAGGAGTCTGGATTTGGCAATAGGCTCGCAGGGGGCGAGCCTTACCATCATGGAACTTAAACATAATTGGCGAAATGTGGGTGTACTATTAGAGACACCCCTGCCTAACCCTTCGGGGATTACAGGCGTGATGTTCTAAATATTTATAACAAAGATTTTTGATTCAGTGACCTAGAAAGAAAAAGAAACACTCAGTCCTCAGATCCGGTATACCTAAGGGCGGTCAAAATGTTGACCAAAAACCATGATGATAGGACCTCTGATATTGCCACTATGTCACGGCTCATGGGGCAACCCTAATAAGTTCTCAGTATGTATTCAGGCTACGTCTAGTTACTCGCGTTACATAAGTGTAGTTAAGAGTACCAGTAATTATGTCACATAGGACCTTCAGTGTTCAACCGTGAATAGTGTGTCTGAATATCTACTTAATTTAAACAACAAAAGGAAAAAAATCTTAGAAAAAAAGTTTTGAAAAGTTATGGAACCAGGAGTTACTTACCTACTTTGCCTACGTTTTTACAGAAAGTGGGCAACTTGTCAAATATTTCGCTGTTTTGATTAATTTGGCAATATTACTGTATGGAACTAAGAAATATGACTAACTAAAATATTGATTAGGAAATGCAATAATTAATATCGTAACATCGACTATTTAGTTTACAACATCAAATTCAGTTTTTTAATTGCAATTGATTATTAATATTTCAGTTCGCTAGTTAGCCATATTTCTTATTCCCATACTTACTGTATATATTGCCAAACCAATTAAAACAGATAAATATTTGACAGCTGCTTGCGACAATGCCAACTTTTTGGATGAACGCTCTTAAGGTTTAATTCCGAAAATATGTAGAACCAAGCCCAAATGCAGGATGGTTGTGGGCATGCAGGAAGTGCGAAAATTAACAAACAAATTCTTGAAACATGTTTCACCCGAGCGATCGTCGAGTCAACATGTCCCGAGGATACTCTGTAGAGGGGCGAAATACGTGTCCAATATTTATCCAAGTTTAGAACTACATCTAAGGGTGTAACAGGACCCATCACGAAACCGTCAACCAAGCATAATGCTTGGTACACCAAACTAAGTAACTTTACGCAAAAAATATTGCTGGGAAACGGCTTTTTTTGGGGTGAAAAATCAGGTTTTACGGTAGGGTTAAATGTGACGCACTCAAAACATTGTGCAGATGAATAGATTGAATAGTACGTGGGTCTTGGAGTCCCAATATCTCCGTAACTAGAAGGTTCCCAGGTATGGTCTAAAAAAAAAATATGATAGCAATTACAGGGAAAACAAGTGCCTTTCCGCCTCGTTAAAGGTCTTGTTACACCCTTTATAATCTCAATGTTTAGCACAGTGTTAATGGTTTTTCGACCAGCTATTGGTCATAACATGATCAACGCCAGTGGGCCATGGAATCACCTTAATCGAAGAAATGTGGGTGAAACCTTTGCATGCCTTCGGGGGAACAGTCGTGAAGTTATGTAAGGTTTACTAGATCGCTGGATAACATCGTGCTATTTAACACGCACGAATCTGTCGGAACTATAATTATATACTGATTTCAATCTTGTAGCCTAAGGTTTGTGTAATAAAGTTATTATTTATTAATCATATCGGCAAATATTATTTTCTTATGCCGCTGGGAGTTCCCACGCGTGTTGTTAGGTGATAGACAAGAGTACAGTCCGCGAGGTCTAAGCTGAGCTTTGCATTTGTGTGAGTGATTACCAAAAGTAGAGTCAGACAAAAAACTTTAAAAAATATTTTTTTAATGTTTTAGGTAGTAGGTATATAACATAAGTGGGAGAGGTATAAAAGTTTAAAAATAAAATAAAACTAAAGAAGCAAAATTTTTTTAAATGAAGGCCAGCTATGATAATTATGTATGACTGATGAGTACCTACATAATGTAAGTGTGACTGAGAAGTCAGAGATCAATAAATAAAATTCAAATATAAAAAAAAAAACTATAACAATTATTCTTCTCCACCGGACATTGCATCTTCATCAATTTCATTATTATTCTCGTCATCATTTTCACTCTCGTCTGATGTGTCGTTTGTGTTAATAATAAATCGTTCCGTTATATCATCAAGAGCTGCGTCGTGACCACGAAACTTTGTTTCTTCTTTTATTGCGTGGTCACACACATTTTTCCATACTTCGACACTGATAGTATCAACTTTTTCTTTCGCTAACCTCATTATTGTATCCATATTCATTGATACGTTTTTTTTCGCCACGTATCCTTTTATCATTGCCCATATATTTTCAATTGGGTTGAAATCCGGGTGGTAGGGTGGTAGACGAAGGACGCTGTGACCATGTTCTCTAAGTAAAGTGTCTTTTGATCAAAAAATTGATACGTAGATAACGTATCTCATGTTTTTCCATTAGAATTTTTCTATTATCTTCTGTCCTTTTCCATTTAAATCCTAAAAGAGACACTTCTTTACGCAATGACCAAATTGAACCTGGATAGTTTATTTCTGTCTTCAACTTTTCATGTATTCGTTTCATAGTTGGCACCTCTTTATCAGTAATGTGAAAGTTATGAATAGTTCTTCGGATTACCGCTTTATCAAAATCGTCAATGATGATTATATTTTTCCTGCATCTGGTCTTTTTCGGAGATTTAAATTTGCTTTTGTCTTCCAAAAGACGTTTGCCTTCCAATAAAACTCTTTTGACAGTAGACAGCGGGATTCCCGTCGATGTCGCTACCAATTGGGCTGATGTAGTGACACTTGACATGTCTTTGTCGTTTATGTCTTTAAAATAAGTATTTAAATTACACAATATTTCTTTTACTTGGCTATTTAACGGTTTTCTTATTATTCGTTTATTTGTGTTGGCAGCCATTTCCCTAGTATCTACGGGGTGTAAACAGACCCTTCACCAAGCCGTCAACCAAGCATTCTGTACATCAAACTAAGTAACTTTACGCAAAAATTTTTGCTGGGAAGCAAAATTTTTTTTTGGGGTCAGAAATCACATTTTACGGTAAAACTCAATATAGTGCGCTCAAAACTTATTGCTGATGGATGCTTTGAATAGTAAACGGACCATAGAGGTAATTGGAGTAAAGTTAGAACCTTAAAAAGTAGTATTTAAAAAAAAACTTGTGAAAAAATTGGAACTTTGACCCCCAATATCTCCGTAACTAGAAGGTTCCCAGGTATGGTCCAGAACAAAAAAATGATCCCAATGATGGGCAGAATATGTGGTTTTCGTTTTCGTTAAGGGTCTTTTTACACCCTTTATATAATCGAACACAAAAACAAAATAATATTAAGAATTAAAATCGTCACGCTGCTGGCAGTACAAGGGGTGAAGTGTGGAAAGTGCGCGGCGGAGATGCGTCGCGTGGGGGATGCACCGCGCCTCAGGCCGGTTGTTTAAACCGGTTTAAACCAGGCAAAAGACGCGCCGCGCTTTAGGCCGACGTCACACCTACACTATCTATGTGCACTCACACAAATGCAAAGCTCAGCTTAAACCTCGCGGACTGTACTTCCTTATTGATATTAGGCAGCAGCTAGCAAAATATCGCAAACACTTTCATTTTCTGAAATCTATTTTTTTTAGGATTATTCAATGAACTGAGGATCCCTTCCTGAGTTCCACCGATGACCAAAACTGTTCCCATGAATTCAGGAAAAACGACGAAAAATTTCGGCGGTTCAGGTCAGGTCATGAATTCAAGAAAAATTTTGGGGGTCTAGCATTTTGTGCTTAAATAATAGTTATACCTAGGTTTCCCGTTGATGTCCTTTCCACCCTGTAATCCCCGAAGGGTTAGGCAGAGGTATACCTATTAGTACAGGGTACATTTCGCCAGTTAAAGTCCCATGTAACAGGGGGCTAGCCTATTGTCATCAAGAGGGCACAAATCCAGACTCCGTGGCTGCTATTGAGAAAATACCTGATGGAAAAACCCAATAACACTTTTCCCGACCTGGAAATCGAACCCAAGACCTCAAGCTTTACCAGTCGCGTTTGCGACCCTTACACACTACTAAATTATCATCTTGTCATAATGTCAACCTAGCTTTTTAACTTGTTATACATTAGAATGAAATAATAACAAGCAAAACTACTGCAACGATTGTCTGTCAAGTACATGTTGACGCATTACCTAATGACATACCACTAAATCATACGGTCATGATGACATATTTACCTCGACGCCGTCAGTTATGTCTCCATCGGCCGCCATTTTATGCAGTTATGCGAGATTATTCGATTGGAATGAACGGAGGCGGGGCAATTTACTTAGGTACTGTATCAGGATAAATGATAGAAATTGTATATCATAAGGGCTCAATAGCCTATCAAAAACTGTTCTTAACGGCTGTTCTCCTGGTCCAGACTTCAAGAGTAGTCGCGACTCCTCAGTTTTTCTACGGGACTTGGTTTGAGTATGAAGCTACTTCAATTAATCAACGGGAATCACTAGAGACCCATGGTAGGTAGCTACCTACCATGGGTCTCTAGTGAGTCCATCCCGTTGATTTAAACTTGCGAGAACGAAATCCTATACCTTCTACTTCATTCACTTAGAAGAGGTCTACTTAGACTTACTCATTTAGGAAATTTATTCATTCGGTCATTTACTGGTATTCAGCTGCATCCCGTTAGACTGGAAGCCGACGCTCACATAGTTGGGAAAAGGTAAGGCAGATGATGATGACGGTCATTTACTGACGGACAATGCACAGCTGTGACCACTTCTCGAGTCATAATACATGAAATTTTGCGCATTTTTGAGCACAAAAGAAAGATTTTTGACAATCATCCCCTGAAAGGGTTAAACGGCGATGTAGGCTTATAATAAATATAAATAACAATAACCAAGTGCATTCAAAACAAATACAGGTGTACACCGCACACCTTGTGAGTCAAAGTATAATTATTAATACCCGTATACAAGTACACGACCTCACAGCCATTGTTCGATGTTTACACGCATTGGCACAAATACATTAGCAGTTAGCACAAACTGCAAGAAACCCTTAAACAAACAGTAATTAATATGCACAGTTGCTCACAGTACCTGGGTTGTCGGTCGGAAGGTGGGCGAACAACCTGCGCATTGTAATGAGTATGCTCATTTATTTTAATTACATTTACGCTGTCTCCTTACTAATTATCTTGCTTTAGACAGACTTATCCGTGGACAGACAAACGTCGATTAACGTTAATGAGACATTATCATAAGATTAATTAATTATGGGTACGTCAGTCGTTCTCGTTTACTCGAAAATATACACACAGATGTCAAAATGACAATCTACAGAGAGATACAATCAGTCAATGAAACCACCTGTTCGTGTTTATGACATCATCATGGTTCTGCTCTGGCATTTTACTATGTTAGTCGCGATGGAGACAGTGGGTTTTCCTGTCAACCGTTGCACTATCATTTACTCCTTTTCCTGCCTTATCATTCCTCACACAATCTATCCATCTTTACTTTAGTCTTCCTCTGTCCATTCATTAACATTTCATCATCTGCCTAGCCTTTTCCCAACTATATTGGGGTCGGCTTCCAGTCTAACCGGAGGCAGCTAGATATCAGTATTTTACATGTAGCGACTGCCTATCTGACCTCCACAACCCAGTTAGTACTGGGTAATACGATACCCCTTGGTAAGACTGGTTGTCAGACTTTTTGGGCCACTGACTACCTTACGTCTGTCAAAGATCTACTAATGACACCCGGGACCAACGGCTTAACGTGCTTTCCGAGGCACGGAGGAAACTCAGTATGGGTGGTCACCCATCCACAGACCAACCTAGGCAAGCACGGCTTAACCTAAAGATCGACCCAAGCGGCTGTTATTATTTAGCCACGAGCTCCTCAATTCCCCATTCATTAACATTTAAGTATGTATTAATTTTCTCACGCTGACGGCGGACTGTAAAACTGACGCCAAAACCTTGCAACGACTCACCTGATCATGAACACCTGGACAAACAATCCGCACTCTGTTTCAGTCTGGTGAAGAACATCCCAAGTCATATGATTATTATTTTTACGTAGGCTAAACAAAATATTGACCTTATTTCCAATAGAGCGTGAAAAATTACCAGCACAATGGCATAGATACATCTGTTTAAAATATGTCACGTAGCGTAGCAGGTGATAACACAGCCTAAACTGTCAATATGCGTACTTCTACCTGACGATAAATAAGTCAGCCATTTTGTGAGTCTATAGCTCTTATTCTCCAAAGATGACTAAGGGTGCAGTAACTCATCATCTTCCTGCCCTTGTCCCATGTTACTTGGGGTCGGCGCAACACGTTTTTTTTCTTCCATTTCTCCCTGTCAATCGTCACACTCATCGTCATTTTCTCCATTTTCTTTCATATCATTCCTCACACCATGCTTCCATCCATCTATCTTCCCGTTAGTCTTCCTCTCTCAAAGGCTCCATAATTCACCTTTCTTTCACCCACATGCATTACATCCCTCTCATCACACGTATGGATCAAAAGACCAATTTTATTTTTTCGTGTTTTTCTGGTCCTTTGAATCACAACTCTCTGATGATCGTATCGCTGCCTAGTCAGGTGATGTAGTCTGTTGACTGTTTGTGACCTTGCGTATAATCGACATTCGTAATAACAAGCCTTGATATACTCAATTATGTACAAGATAATGCGTATATTCAATCAATGAGATGCTAAGCAAATGATGTACTCTTATGTAGGATTATGACGTATTTGTTTATCGCTAACAATAATCTACTATTCTACTGTGTCAATGTATCATTAGGAGCTAGCTCTTAAGTATGACCATAGCCTGGCTCCTTACAGTTTTACTACATCTCTTAACATTTGAAACAACAATTCAGTTGTTAATTCCGTGTACTATGCTCAAAAAAAACAAAGAATAATATATTTTGTTGATCAGCGAGAAAATCGAAGGTGGTTTGAAATGCCATTGACAATATGGTTTTCAACTGTCGCTGCTGAGCTGAATTATGCAAATCACGATATTTCAAATGTCCACCGTCGAAATATTACAGGCTTACAAGAGATACGTCAATATGACGTCAAAGTAAGGCCTATTGTCTGCAAATCCTAAAATAGATTAATTTAACAGTTACTCGTGCATGACTTTGATTTGAATTTTGATTTCGATTTAATTTTTAACTCTGATGCTGATTGTGATTTTGATTTTAATTTAATTTAATTTTAATTATGTATTTAATAACTATAGTTGTGTGCGGTGAGTAGTTGGGTACTCATCTGATTTTAAGTATGCACCCAACGACTAATAAGTAGTGCATGATGTGCTTACCTGTAAGAGGTTGATACACTTGTCTGTGACTCTATTGAATGTATTTTTTATCTTTGAAGCAGTGTATTCAATTGTTGGTGAGCCAAATAAATAAAATAAAAATAAAATGACAAAACACCTGTTCAATGGTCTTTTGTGGGTCCAGCGTACAAAAGAATCTTCTACTTACTTCAAACAGATACAAGGTTCTAGTATTTTTCAAAACATTAGTTTAATCGTCTAGTAACACTGTATGACTACAGATTCGCAATAAAAAATCTTATGAGTTAATCCTTCACCATTTTCCATTCTTATATCGAGGATCTTTAAGCACAAAGCAAAACTCGGAGTTAACGTCAGCATCTTACTTTTCAATACATTTAAAAAATAATTGCACAAAATTTTCACCAACAGTGCCCGTCTGACAACGTCATCCGATCGTTAAAAGATCCTGATATCACTGAAACTTCAATAAATTAGCGGTCTAGTCTTTTAACAACAACCCAACAAGCCTTATGCACATCGCCAATTCGCTCGCTGAATGTTTTTCCATCAATCGTATAGTCATCATAGTTTACTTCCAGAACATTATCATAGCCTAATTTGACGCTAATTTTTTGCGTATATTTGGAAGTTGCTTGTGCAGTTACTATACTCGGTATAGCATCAGCATTAGTAATCTCTCCATCTTCAATGTCTATGGGATTTTTAACTTTTTCACCATTGCATAGAAGCCGTCCAATTTTATGAGCAGATATAACCATCAATCCAGCAACATTCCTTTGTTTGTAATCCGGCAATGTTGCAATACCCATTATATCCATCAGACAGTTTGAATTGTAGCGTTTGAATATATCTGCTTTTGTTTCAACATCAATGGTGAAGTCATAGTAAGCTTTTACAGATTTGTGTTTGCAATTTTTTCTTAATTTCTGGTAATATGTATCACCTTTTGGTGCTAGTACCTGAGTAATGATAAATGACATTAGTAATTAAAATTATAATCTACACATTTGGAAATAGTGTTGGAATACTTACATGTATCTTGTTAAACATCACGCCAACTACTTTATTGGCACTTGTATCTATTGCCACGAAGCTGACACCGTCTTTGGCAGCTTCATAACACGTTTGCAGAAGTTCTTCATCAGCTCCAGGCTCTTCCAGAATACCAACGGCTTTGCAAAGAGCCTCGTCCATTATGAATGCTTCCCGAAACACCTTTAATGCTCCATCCAATGATTTGTTCGTCAGAGGCTCACATTTCACTACAACATCTTTTGACACAGCCCAGGTTCTGTTGTACGGTAATTTCTTGCATGTGCTGAAATTGTTTTACTTTATTATTTTTGAGGTAGGTATTATTCGCTAAGTCTTTACTTTATTTTCTTCTTGTACCTAAATAATCTTCGAAGCATTTTTATTGAAAGGTAATCTCAGTAAATTGAACCAAACACTCTTCGATGCACAACACAAATGATATATTTTTAAATCTAAATCGTTTTAAACCTAAATCTAAGCTTCTGGAAATTCCTATTGTAGATGCGGATCTCACATAAATCAAGATTAAATGTCAAAAAAACAATGAAAATCAAAATTAATCACTGCAATTATTAATTTTGATTTTCATTGTTTTCTTTATTTTACAAGTAAAACTTGTGTATTATTTGTTATTTTGACATTTAATCTTGATTTATGTGAGATCCGCATCTACAATAAGAATTTCCAGAAGTTTAGATAACGTTTAATTGCTTATACCTACGTCATTTGATTAAAATTAGTTTTGGGGATCTGTTTCTTTTAATAATAAGTGTACAGTACTAAACGCGTTACAGTAGAAATGATTTTAAAATGTTAACGACTAATGGCTCACCACATCGAAAGAAATGCAAAATCAGCAGATGAAGGTTTAAATGTTAACAATAGAAACTTAATATCTTTGTCAGATATCATGCAAAACCTCAAAACATCTGTCAGTATTGGCAACAATCATAATAGCTAAATAAAGTAGGTATTTATAACTCTTTCGATTATAATATAACAGAAAATGTAAGGTCAATGTGAAGCGTTTTGTAGCAATCCTTTTAAAGGTCACTTTAACTGTTATCCACGCATGAAAACACACCTGTTTCAATAGCCTTTGTAGGGTACAAATGATAAAATAATCATGTAAAAAGACTATAATTCCATACTTCTATAAAACAAGTAATAATTTGTATAAAGTCTATTTGTCAAAGGGCAGGAACTTTGCGATCCGACTCGAAGGACCAAAAAGACTTCAGAATCAGAATTAAAAGAAGCATATGACCTAAGCCTCTGCTATTAGATGACTCCACTAAAAAGTGTGAAGGGGTTTTTAGTATCAGGTCCTGATGCCTGCACATTTTAGTAACTGACGAACGCTATTTGCTACTGACGGCGCAAAATGATAGTCGTATTCTGGGCCTACTTGATTCAGATTGCCATCGTCACACTAAGAAGATGTAGTCCCTCGATGGATTTATCAATGGGCTTTTGACGACTGACAGTCCCAGGTCCTTCAGTCAACTCAGCCTAGCGTAATGCACAGCTAAACGTACGCCCCTCCCAAATTGCTGCACAACACCTTGTGCTGGTTCCTCCGCATTCAATATTCCCATGTCTTTAAGATGTTGTAAATCGGTTGGACCCATAAATTAGATAATAATCTGTATGCTACATGTTTACATTGCGAGAAAGTGGCGCTTACGCAGCCTACGGCGTTTTGACGGTGAAATCTGATGACGTATGGTATGCTTATGGTGGCTACTAGGGCTGTTTCTTTTGAACTTGCTTTGGTAAAAGAGATGGTCCTAATGTTTTTCTGATTTAAAATGCTTCTGAATATGTCTAAGTTAATAGTTGAAGTAGAACTTTAAACCACACTTTTGGTTGTAATAAATATGTGTAGTTTTTAGTATACTTCTTCATGCTCGATCCCGCAATGTTGTGGATCGTGACTTATCTTGTTGATATTTAAAATTTTACGATATGTAGAATTGGTTCTTATTGCTCCGACAACATAGACATCATAATGTCTTTTGTCTACATCTATACAGCCCTATGAACAGCTGCCATTTTTTACCATCCGTTGATAGAAGCGCAAAAAGTAACCGAGCAAGGTTTTTATATACTGCCCGCTACGTAGGTAGAGGTACTTACGTGAGTTTGATAGTCTAATGGCCATTCCGTAGGGCAACGACTCTGTTACACAACCAAGCGAAAATTGATAAAACAGTTGATTTCTTGAGAGTTTTAGATGATGATTTCGCACCCGAAAAAAAAAAAGTTTTTGATAAACGTAGAACTAGTAATAAATAACTGCTTCGTTAGTCTAGTGCTTGCAATCGGGACTGCAGCTGATTACTTATACTTATCGATTTCCAAGTCGGGCAAAATTCTATTGGGATTTTCCATCAGGAATTTCTCAGTTGCTACTGAATCCTTGCTTTGTTGTTGCTAAATCCTGACCCCGAGCTGCTGCTCGGGGTCAGGATTTGTGCCCAGATGATGGCGATAGGCTAGCCCCGTATCACTTACCACCGATTAAATAAGGGCGCACCTCTGTCTTATTCTTCGGGGATTACAGACGTGAGTTATGTTATGTCTTACTTAGAAAAAATCGGAGATTATCAATAAACTGAAATAGGAAAATCAAAGGTGCTATGAGGAAAGTACTTCGTTAAAAATCAAACGCATTAAATGTTAATACCTCAAGCACGATTTTGTTATAAATTCTATGGAGTCGTGTCATATCAATTTGTCAGTAAGTGGAAAATATTTGTACGATCCACGTCAAATATCAACTATTTTTATTGTGGATATTTCTATTTTCAGCTCCTATGTCATAAAGTTACTACGTCAAAAAAATCCTTTATCTGTATCTAAGGCTAATATTTACACTAAGGGAGTTAAGTTGCATTTTATTGACAGTTCCTCAATCATTGGGCGGATATAACCTTAAAGTGACAGAAACTTCCCTATTTATTATCTTGGACAATAGGAACCGTTCATTCGTTCACTAATGAGACCGAACACTTCCTTTAAAGTAAAGTTATATGTAACAATAAAACGGAAAATGTCTAGAAGTAAATACCTTGGTAAGGAATCTTAAAGAAAACGGACACGCTAAAATTTCAAAGGATTCCATCCGGCTCGAAGGACCAAATTTTGTTGCGACTAATCTTAAACACATCAACTTGTTTATAATCTTTTCTAAAACGAACGTGTAATATGCTAATTAACATGAATTAGCATTATTATTGAATAATGTATCAATAAAAATTTCCGCTTGTCGCAAAAACGTAGCGAACAGCACGCATCCTCTGAACTTGACCGACTTATCGACTGCTGAGGCAATTCCGTTTCTGATTAATACAACCTTTAAAACCTTATAAATACTGGTATGTATGACTTTTTCTCAATGTAGCATTATAATTAATCTAATTAAATTTTATACTGTCGTCATTTATCCTTAGATATTCACTGACACAATTTTTATCTTTAGTATACTACATTTTCCACCGTTCGACTTCTGTCAAATCATTTTCCTGATTTTTTTCAATTCATCGGATTTTGCATCACTCTTAAAATCTAAGAGATCTTTATTTTCATAACAACAAGGTTTCTGTTGGATTGCTCCCACGCTACGGCTCAGTCAATCAAAACTACTTCTATCTTCATTCACGTTACAATTTTGTTTCAGTTAGGACTGTAGTCGACTCCTTTGATTTTCATCAGAACAATCAAAGCACGTAATTTCAAAACCAGAGCGATATAATTTGCTCTATGACCCAAAAACTTCTTCCAAAGGAGGTTTCTTTGCACCGGTGAGCAAATTAAAAGAACCTTGACAGGCCAGCCTGAACCGCAATTCACATGATATGTTGCAAGCGAAACATTCATTACTGCAAGTGACTTGTGCAAGAACTTGCGAATTGTTTCGTCAGTGCATCTTCTGCATAGAATAATGGGTGCTGTTATACTTTTGATTGCAACCTTTTTGTGAGTTTATTGCTTCCATAAAGTTTTTCGCACTCTAACTTAAGGTCAAGGTGGAGTAAGATCTGGAAGCATGACCAGAAACAATTGCAAATAGACTTGTTTATAGCGCGAATTACACAGAACGCAAGCCGTTCTTTTGTTTCCTTATAAATTCCACGCCTGCGCCGCACTTTACGCCTTACGCCGTTTCTGTGTAATTCGCGCCTATGAACGGACTGTACTTATGAAAATCTTAAATGAGAAAAATAAATATTTGAGTACTTAGTTTACAATTGTAGAGGTACTAATTATTTTTCTGCGGTAGGAGCTTCATTAATTCGGTTATTCCCGGCTACTTAAGTAATCATTTGCATAGTATTATTGGTTTTCGTTTTAAATAAAAATATCAGTCTGCGGTTTAAAGAATATTATTCTCTAAGGTCTGTGGCTCTTCTTCATCACACTTTAAATTATTGAATACACTTGGTGATAGACATTCGCTTGGTGATCCACGAGGTAGACTGATGACTTGGCGAAACCCACTGGACTGGGGGAAGCCTGCAGAAGGACGCAAGCAGGCGTCTTCCGGCTGGTACGACTGTAGCAAACTTTTCTTTTGCCCCCCTTTCCCTCTTTATTTGTTTCTATTTACTTTTATTATCCCTGCAAGTACTCGCTATCTACTAAAAGGATTAAAGGCTATCTGTATGTCTATCTGTCTTTCCCCTGTCACGCGACGCACTCATTTAGATAAGCTGGGCCACTGACCGCGAAACATAATGGCATAGCTCTAGATCAGGGGTCAGGAAGTTATTATTGTCTTTGCTTGGACTATTAAAAGAAGATATAGATATTAATTGTTGATAGGTCAAGAGTTAGGTAATAAATTAGTTTTGTGATTGAAATTAACGCGCTGTACGTATAACATCACGCCTGTAATCCACGAAGGGTTGCTGGGTACTTGTAGGTCGTATACACACTTCCTGCCCCTAATTCCTGAGTGTTATGCCATGGCCCCATGTAATGTAATAAGGTTGGGCGGTTTCCGTTCTAATTATGTGCAGGGACTCATTAAAACTTACCAAATTATTTCCCATTATGTAGGTACCCCCGTGAAGCTGTCCTATTACCCCCATTTAGAATTAACTACGTGATTTTTGACACGATCGACCTAACTTTGTAAACACAGGTTTAGCATAGTGGTGTGACCATCGGACTGCAAAGTCATAGGTCTCGAGTTCGAACCCAAGACACACACCTCTGATTTTTCGGATTCATGTGCGTATTGTATAATTATCACTTGCTTTTCGGTGAAGGAAAACATCTTGAGGAAACCAGCATGCCTGAGAGATATTTCTTGACGGCATGTAAAGCCAAGTCAGAGGCCTATGGGCGGCATAAAAACTCTGACACCAGGTTAGAAACTAACCACACGATAAAGAAGAAAGACCGAAGGAATTTCTTTCTCATACCTACTTTAGTGGAGCAAGTAATATATTTTTCTGTTTACTTGTTAAATTATAACACAAAGAGAGTGATTCAGCCATTGCAGCCCCCTTCCAAGTAGTCAGGAGTCAATTGAAGGAAATGGGTAAATTGGTCTTGCATGCAATGAACTCGCTGCCATTTGTAGCTTTATGTACTCATAGATATACTATCGTTATGTATGCCGTTTGTGGTGAGGGTACTTTTCACTTCAACAGAACGACCAACGTCCAACATTGTCCTGTCTCTCCGGTTCTTTAATTGCTGAATTGATTACAGTTCAGTAATCTCCTTTATGAGTAAATAGCTTTTGCCCGCAACTTCGTTCGCGTTAATTTAGCATTTGACAATCAATTCTGGTTGTACTCTGCTTGCAATAAACAAATGCAATCATGATTCGAAAGGCACGAGATGCCATCTATTATTATCATAACAACGTTATTGTTGTTTTCCTAGGGAACAGTACTTTTTTCGGGATGAACCTATGTCCGTTGCTGTACACCTGACAACATATTATGCAAAATTGTATTTCTGGATGATCGGTTCAGTGGTTTAGGCGTGAAAAGGTAACAAACAAACTTACTTACGCATTTATAATATTAGTTAGGAAGTTAGGATAGGATTGAATACTAAATTGTTTTAACCACTTCTATGACCATTCCAATAAATAGCATCGTCACATTCTTCGTTTACTCGCATGACTTCGCGTGATATATTTTTATCATATTGTACTTCATTAATTTTATGCTTACGCCGATGATGATGACCATCATCAACTCTTTTCAAGTAAAGAATCAGTTACATTGGTGCGGATGAATTCCGAAAAAGTTGTAGACTCTGTCAGATAGTTCGTTAAGTGTTTATATGGTGTTGCCCACGTCCGGAACCGCGTCTGCAATTTGTCCGCTTAGGTTTGACCTAACCTTTAAAATAGATAAGCGTTCATAGGAAAAAACCAATCAAAACTTACCAATCAAATTTGGTCCTAGTGGTTAGTAGTCGTATTTGGTCCTACGCCTCTATGGTCACGTACCATAACAACGACCTCGCATTTGATCATATTTAATTAACATCGAGTATCGCTTACAACATTTACTAACATGTTTTTCTTATCTTTTGTCTTAAGTCATCTGTATTTTTGTAATATTTAGTGTATATTCACACCCTAGTGTCGTTTTCCTTATTGATTTTTTCGAAGACTTTGTATAGAATTATGAAGATTTTTTGGCAAAAATTCGGCAAAGCAATGATTTTTCGGTTTATAATGAACTAATGGATTTCTTGCGTTGTAATTGAAACTTTACAAAAATTAATTAGCCTTTCTTTGTTTGTTTCAGGTATGTGGAGACAAAGACGTGATAATGATCATTTGCTTACTGCATGAGGAACGAAACGAAATGTGTAGTAAGTCCTTTAGACATAAGACAACAGACATGCAGCGCCGACTCCAAATTAATCGCAGAAAAAATGATAATTCTAGAAAAGAAAAAGATTTCAAAACCCAGACTCTGAAAATCATCATAATGTAAACTAAAACCTGAGATAGGCTCGCCCCAAATTGCCTGTGTTATAAAATCTAAATACGAGTACATTAACTTCGGTCTTCCTTTAACCCAAACTACGGACATCAAATTAATACGTCACACAACTAAACGATTAATTTTTTGCATAAACTATTTCTGGGAATTCTGTTTTTGTTTAGTTTGTTTGATTATAAATCCAAAGTATGAAAAGGAAGAAAACTAGCCAAATATTGTATTTCCATCCATGCACGCAGCACCAACCACGCAGACAGTCTGCGATGCAGTAATAATGGTAATTTAAAATTGTTTAATCTAAACTACCCATTAAAAAAATAACGAATCGTTAATCGCTTCTTATACCCTCGACCCCACGTCTATCATACAACACTTGAACATTCGAATCCTCATTTGAATGATCAACAATAGACTCTCTACAATGCTGCAATGCAACAGATAACAACAAAAAAAAGTAGGTGAAACTTTTGTTTCTTGCGTTCACTTTCTCTATTGTTTCTTAAACGACATTTGTTATTATGTTAATTAGCTACAACTGGTTATGGCATTTTGGGGTACAGCTTAGGTTACATGTTTAATGTTAATGTTCGAATAGGGTCACATACGTACGCTTAGTTGAAACCTAAGCCTCAAATTGTTTTTCGAAAAATGCATTTTTTGGGCATATTCAGCCAACGATGTCCCCACACCTGGGATTCAGTTCAGGTTTCCCCTCTGCGCCAGGTAGTGGGCCATAGTCGTAATTGAAATTTGTAATCCAGCCAGACAGTTTTCTACGAAAAAGTTACTCCTCTCAACCTCGTTCCGGACACATTCCGCTAAAATATGAGTGGTATCCTCTACCTTATCACACTCAGAACAATTGGGCGAATCACTCTTTCTCATTAAAAAGGCAAAGCTATTCAACGGGACATACCCGATCGCAGTCTGAAAGCAGTAACAATGTCTCCTCGCTGCGTATCTGTACCCTCAAACCAAGGAAGGCGGGAAAGACTGTGTTGAATAGTTCTATACCAAATTGCCTTACTTAGCGACCTCTCATCAAAGTATTCTTTCCATAATTTTAAACATTTTAAAAGCAGCAAATTCACAAGAAGATCCTAATCTGAATTTTTGTATCTTAAAATTTTCCAACTATTTAGAAACAGGACAATCAAGCCAAAAGGCGACACATTGGCGACACTTTGTCTGTTGCCAACTACCTAATCATTATTACCAATAACCACCCACTCAACCTGAACAAGTTATAAAACCCAGTAGTAAAACGTAACGATGAGCCATATTCAATGTCATGTTCAATATCAATATAAAACAATGTCACTTGTCGTCTGTATATTTAATCTTTTAAAAGTGCACGATACATTTTTTATCTTTTAAAGTACATAACAGTTATGTTCAAGTCCCGTGTAATAGGGGCGAGCCTTTTGCCATCAAATGGGCACAAATCCAGACTCCGTGGCTGCTATTGAGAAATTCATGATGGAAAAACCCAATAACACTTTGCTCGACCCGCGAATCAAACCCAGGACCTCATGCTCAGCAGTCACGCTTGCGACCGCTAGACCAACGACGCAGTCTCTTAGAGTATTAATCTGGAATCTGGAAGGTTTATATCGTAATACATAATAATCTAAGGTACAAAATAGAAATCTTGAAGACTGTTTGAACATCAGCCAAATCAGTATATTCTACGCGAGCAAAACCGGGGCAGGTCGCTAATGATCGATAATGATATGCATCACATCATCAGGCATCAATAGGCTGCAGACGTCATCACATGTCCTCTCACAAGTGACTCGTTGTACATTGATAAGACTGATACTCGATGCAATTGATCTCGTTGACAGTTGATCAGTGGTTTGCATGTGAAAATCACGCTGATGGTAGCTGATGAGCTCAATAAAACTTGATTGATGCAGCAACAATATTTAGGTCATAGAATTTGAAGCAAAAATAATTGAATTTTCCAGAAGAAAACTTGGAGCGATCTTCAAGTTTTTTTCTTTTGTTTTTTGATGATGGGATGATTGGTCCTTCTGTACTATGTGAAGACTGCAAGGACCAATTTTTTACAGTTATCAAGCATACAGAATATTGCGCCCTTTTTTTTCGAATAGGAAATCATCAAATGACTCCATCCCGCACTGGGCGGAGTGGAAGGGAGTGTCAGACTTGTGCTGACTAAACCCATCCAAGTTCCTTCTTAGCCCTTTGTGTTCCAGGGCCGCGGTATCTCTTTCAAACAGTCCCGCAGCCCCGGCAGGCATCGGCCCTTGCGGACCCCTTCCTTGTTGCTGACATCTCTTTGAGGCGCGCGTGGAACACGAACGCGCCGTCGACAAGGCCTGTCGTCATAAGACGGCTGGACGGCGAGCTAGCCCATTACTTACCGCCACCACGTGGCCCCCGACGCCCAGGGCGTCTTCCATGGCGGCTGGGACGTGAGGTTCTTTCCCTCTCACATCCCGCACAAGCCACAACCTCAACTTTAAATCAAGATTGTTTCAACTTGCAACGTCTTAAAGGATTTTGACGTCGTTTATTTCATTGTTAACAATTACCATTGTCATTATTATGAATATTCATTGATATTTTATAAAGCCTTACTTAATTACCTACTCGTTTTCCTTTCAACGATAAGATAAACAGTAAATTATCCATAATTTACTACTAAACGGTTTATGGATTCGACACCTAACAAAGAAAATTCAACGTTCTGGTTGAAAAAATCAAATGCCAACGTTTTTTCTTGAATTTTGTAGATAGTTAAATAGTTGTTATTTTTCTCAACTTTTCCAAAGGTTCGTAATACTTTATACTAGGTATTTCAATTAACACGTTCGTCCACTAATATCTAAGTAATCGTCACCGGAAAAAAATTCTCATTGTTATTTCTTATCCCTTACAAAAAAAAATCAAGAGCGTGACTTACGTATAAAAACTACAATATTCTTTAATATTCTATGCAAATATTAAATCTACTAAATGGCTGCGTAAATACGATGGAATTCCTAGCCAGGTCACCCGACCAATTTTGAAAGTCTTTGTCATCTGTTGCCCTTTCAGGAGCTAGGAGTATTTTGTAATCGGTTGGTTAGCCTTTGTTGACAGTCTACCATTGCCTCCTACGATGGAAACCAGTTTCGTACTGAGTCAACAGAACACAAAAGGATTGACGCCATGTTACTGGCATGGAAACGTAAATTAACGCTGTCAGAGTAGTGTCAGATTTGCATATCAGTTTGTCGTTCATTTTAGACAAAGACATTCAAATATTAACAAGCGATAGACGGGACAAGACGAAGAAAATCGTAATACAATACTTGTTACTACTTAGTAACAAATCGTTCCGTCTAGTGTCATACGCCCGCTTTTCAGATAATTCCTGTGTCAAAATCGAAAATGTTCGGGATCAAAATTTTTGTATTTTTTATTCCCAATTTTTGGGTGGTTGGGTTTACGATTTTTGGTCTTTTAAATACTTATTTTAACGATACAGACTATTTCGGCATAGAATTTAAGCATAGTAACATGGCAGTGATTGGCTCGTTGGTCTAGTAGTCTCAAACGCGACTGCTTAGCATGAGGTCTTGGGTTCCTATTCCCAGGTTGGGCAGTGTTATTGGGGTCTTCCATAAAGAATTTCTCAGTAGCAGCCACGGAGTCTGGATTTGTGCCCGGTTTATGGCAATAGGCTGGCCCCTATTACATGAGACTTAAACATAACTGACGAAATGTGGTTGTACTATGGGCACACCTCTGCCTTATCCTTCGGGGATTACAGCTAGGCGATATGTTACGTTAGCATAAGCATTAGGAGTATAAACATCCTATAATGTACTCACAGCTGAGTCACAGGCATTTGTGAGAGCCATAAACTACCACACTGGCGCAGTGCAGTTGGATCTCATTGAATTTCTGGGACATACCAGTTTCCTCACGATGTTTTCCTTCACCGCTTTGATAGCTGTGATGATGATGGGAACCACCACTGCTATCCTTCAGCCAGAGTAGACCGATGACAATTACCATTATTGACTTACATCCACTTCTGCCTTTGATGAATCTAGAAACTTGATCCTTACTGGAAAACCAATAATGGGGCACTTAATATCGTGTCCTGCGTGTCCTGTTGTTTGTTCACTACAGGAACTGATGGACGCTACCGAAAGCGCCAAACTAGTTGCTCAGTTCTGGGCTGACACTATTTAGATTGCCATCGACACGCTAAGAAGAAGAAGACAGGAAAACCGCTGAAAAATTCACAATTTCACAGACACTTTTTTGTTTTAGCTTCTAGGAATACTTTAGGAAGTCTATTGTCAATATAGTGCTAAGTCAATTTGTTTAAGTTCTAGGTGACCTTTGGATATTGACCGATGAGTTCACAATACAATATTAGACAGACAGAGAAAAAACTGCCGGATATGATTGACTAGACTTTGCACGATTGTGCTGAGCAAATATGTTTCCTTCTTATTATGTCACCGTGATTTCCAGAAACTAATGGTCGGAGTTTGAAGTTTCTAAGGTATCAATAAGAGTAGGATACAACTGCCTCATTGATCTAGTGTCCATGCAGTCCTGGGTTCGGTTTCCTGGTTGGGGAAGGTGTTATTCGGTTTTTCCATCAGGAATGATTCAATAGCAGCCATGGGGTCTGGATTTGAACCCGTTTGATGACAATAAGCTCGTCCCCTATTACACAGGACTTCAAGATACCTTCCTGGCGAAATGTGGGTGGACTATTAAGCATACCCCTGCCGAAGTCATTGGGGATTACAGGCGTGATGTTATGTTATGTAGAATACAACAGATATTTTCTGTACATATTATTTTACTGCAAAAAAACAAGGTGATAATAGCCAGAGTTCCTGTGGTTTTATTGCATTTAAAACATACTTGAAACAATTAACATTCTACAAAACGCATAAAGTTATGATTTCTCATAACTTTATATTTTTTATTTAATACCTATACGTCAACATGATTCTGAGAAGTGTTGATCGCTTTATGATTGGCTCATGTGATCATGTGTTATCTCGTCACTAATTCGATTAACACAGTTTAAAGTAGTTCCCCTTAAATAGTAAATAACGTAGCTAATAGCAATACTAAAAATACATTTGTTCTACAAAGAATTTAAGATCGGTTTTGATAACCTAATGGACGTTTTTCCTTAAGAGCGTTCATCCAAGACGTTGGCAACGTCGCAAATAGCTGTCAAATATTTACCTGTTCTAACTAATTTGGCAATATTACTGTATGGAAATAAGAAATATGGCTAACTAGTGGACTGGAATATTAATAATGAATTGCAATTAAAACACTGAATTTGATGTTGTAACCGTTTAAGGTGTAAGAAAGGCATTTGGAAAGTTTTCAAATACTTTTTTACATCTAAAACTAAATATTCGGTGCTACGAAATAATTATTCCATTTCATAATCAATATTTTAATTCACTAGTTAGCCATATTTCTTATTTCCATACAGTAATATTGCCAAATTAATCAAAACAGCGAATATTTGACAGCTATTTGTGACGTTGCCCACTTTTTGTATAATCTTAATGGGAAATTCATATTTTGAGGTAAAGCACATATAACACTAAACGTAACAGTTATGATGATATACCTTCTTACAAAACGCGTTTCCAACATTCCGAATAGAAAGACATAAAAGGATGAATAAATAATTATAATTTCCTTATAAAGTCTGTTAAACAAATATGGTAATTAAGGTTTCATTTCAACCGCTAATCATGCAATTTGCAATAATTTCTCAATAAACTAATCAATGGTAAATGATTACAGTAACAGAACTAACCGGTTTGTTAGGCAAATAATGTAGTTGTCACACGAGTTAAGTATTCAATAAATTCACTAGCGTTCGAAAAATAGAGGTACCAGTAAAGATGAACTAACTAATTTAATTTAAACACGTGGAAAAGGCCTTATCTTTAATTGAATGAAAGTCTTAAGAAAACTTTTCATCGGTTTTAAGAGAATATTTGGAAGGGGTTCGCCCCGGAAAGTACCGACCACTCCTAGATTTCTGACTTAAAGCAAGCAGAATTGCTGTACTCTAATTTGACAGGAATGGGCAGATACCAGTGTAGTTGTTTGACGCTTTTGGCATTGTGTCTATGGGCTGGCAACTAACTCACCACTTCCCATCAGCTATGAAACCTGCTTATTTGTCATCCATCGACATCATTCTCTTATCCTTATCCTAATTTGTGCTCGGCGCAGCATGTCTTCTTCTTCCATACTTCTCTGTTACTCTTCATCTCAGCAGGCGCCTCTTTTCAAGGCATATCATTTTAAACACAGTCCATCCATTATTTCTTTGCCATTCTCCTATTCTTACAGCAAAACATTCCTCACAAAGTGTTCCTCATTCCTCTGCATCACATGATGATGATGATGACGATGCCATCTAGCCGCTTTTGGCCACACCGACTACATTCGATGGCTTTCTAGTGAGGTTGTCGAGAGCTTTGGTGTGCTGCTCGATCATGTGCTCTCAAGTGGTTAGCATACCCAACTTTGGCTGAAAAATTTGGGCACAAAGCGGACATATCAGAACACCATTGACGAAATTGTAGGGTATAGCTGCAGGTGGCCTGGCTGGCGCCTTTGAAGAGAGAAGAAGGTCGCAGCTAGACTTAAATCGTGATTACCTGCATCACATACCCATGACAACATACAAAACGTTCCAAAACTTCCTTACGAAGAAACAAATCTCGCCGACTCAATTAAAATCGGACGTGTGACGTCAGAACGGTAAAGGCTTTAGCAAAAGATTGTCCGTACGTTATGTCACCTCCAAGGTTGTGTGGGTGTGTCTTTACCGTCACAGATTATTAAATGCGTAGCAGTAGGTAGTATAATAACAGAATTCTGTATAAATGCGCACAAAGATCAGGCTGTTACGGTTTTCTCAAGTTTTTGGGACACTAAAAGTTTTAAACTAAAAGCTTTCTATTACTGTGAGTAAACTTTCGTTGCAATGACTTGTGACTTATAAAATAATTAGTGTTTTTTATACACATGAACCTTACCTCTGAATTAATTCGTCGTGCACAAGTGTACAACTAATTGCACCCTCCAGGACTTGAATGAGGCAAACGACAGAGCTGTCCAAGTCGCCAAGGTTGGACAAAATCTCGGACTCTGAATCAAAGTCAAGAAGAATAAGGCTAAAAATGAATATTGAGGTAATTGAGGTAACCTGAATCTTGTTGCAGATGATGTCTTCATCAGGCACTCTGGCCGCAAAATGATTAATAAATCACTTTTACCGTCTCTTGACATATTTTAAATTTTAATAATAACTTACGATTGTAGATTGTGGCTTTTTATTAAAGGCCGCAGTCAATCATCCAAATAATTACTTTACCGTTAAAGTTCCCTGCAACTTACACAAGTCATCATTATTTTCATATTTCAAACTAAGTATCTTCATTAAGTGGCGTGCATTGCATAAAACGTCAAAATCTTTAACTTCGTTCGTTTCACTAAATTATGTTTTAAACTTCACCTTTATTGTAAAGGAACTTAATTAGGCAGGTACCTAATTTGTTTAAATTACAGGTCAAAGTTAAACCTTTGGCGAAATTGTATGCTATTTGGTGAAAAGACAACGATCTAGAAAATTATCCGGTTCGAAGGACCAGCTTATCTTTTGCTCATCAACCAAACTTAGCCTACGATAAAACATTATAATAAATGAATCATAATATCAAAATAGAACTAACACTCAGTTCTGATGCAATGCTATTATTTAGTAATTTTACGATTTTACAACCATTTACAGTCAGGTCATCTGTCACTTATTCATTAAATTTTCTTGACATTTTCCCTTTAGCAGACGTGCAGGTATTTCAATGAATATTTCTATTCAAAGGTAGTCACACTGTCACAGTAGTATGAGATCACAGAAGTTATATTGTTTTTTCATTGATACTATTATATGATTATCTATAATATAAAAATGAATCGCAAAATGTGTTGGTAAGCGCATAACTCAACAACGCCTGGACCAATTTGGCCAATTTTTTTTTTAAATGTTCTTTGGAGTTCAAGGATGGTTTTTACGGCGAGAAAAATTCAAGGTAGGGTAGGTAGGGTAGGTAGGGTAGGTAGGGTAGGTAGGGTAGGTAGGGTAGGTAGGGTAGGTAGGGTAGGTAGGGTAGGTAGGGTAGGTAGGTAGGGTAGGTAGGGTAGGTAGGGTAGGTAGGGTAGGTAGGGTAGGTAGGGTAGGTAGGGTAGGTAGGGTAGGTAGGGTAGGTAGGGTAGGTAGGGTAGGTAAGTAGGTAGGTAGAGAAGGGTAGGTAAGTAGGTAGGTAGGGTAAGTAGGGTAGGTAGGTAGGATAGGAAAAAGGTGCATTGCAACGCATGCCGGGAACAGCTAGTATTACTAATACTATAGTATCAAGTTTGTATGGGGTTTTGTTGTAGGGGGTAATTTTCGGAACTACAGATCCGATTCTCAATATTGTTTCACCAATAGGAAGCTACATTATCCCCAAATGCCATAGGCTATATTTTTAACGTTCCCGTGGCATAATACGTGGGATATAACGCGAGCGAAGCCGTGGGAAAAAGCTAATCTTATTAATATTATAAATGCGAAAATTTATGAGGATGGATGGATGTTTGCTACTCTTTCACGCGAAATGATTGATGATTTTTATCCCGGTAGTAAGATCCCGTAGGACAGTAACCGAATTTCAGGAGGGCGAAGCCGCAGACACAAGCTAGTTTAGTATAAATTGGAAAATACTCTATAAATATGTAGTTGATAAACCTGCTTTGATGTCAAGTCGAGAGAAATGAGGAAGAACTTAGTTATTTCCAGTTAATTAACATACAAAGGCATTGTTATAAAATTTTCCTTCGCGTGCAGCATTAAAAATAATTTGTTTGCAATAAATTAACCTCATAGACAATTAAGTAGTTATAGAATAATCACACTATAGAGGCTTTAAACTTAGTCTTTGTCTTCAAATTCGCAAGCTTTAAATAATATTGCTTCGCAAAATCTACTTTACAAAATTTACTCCTGCACCCAGTTGAAAAAAAAACAAATGCCACCCACAGTATAATAAAATGCTTGCCTGATCAGCCCACCCTTTATATTTATATGATTAGGTTAACAATCATGGCTGCCGACCCTTGCTTTTGTCGTCATCACTAAACTAGCTATTTATATAAATTCATAGCTCCTTGAGGTATCCCTCTCTTCTGGTATATGCGTGCGTGACCATCATCTTTTGTGACTTAAATAGGTCAGCCACATTGAAGCGGTAATTATATAGCTTATTTTATGTGATCAACAGTTAGAAGCAGCTTCGGAGCAGTTAGAAGGTGAATATTATGTCGAACGATTAGTCGAACATCCGAAATCAAGGTTTTTTTACCGAACATCTCTAGATAGTTCTGCGAAAAGTTGTGCTTAGGTTAACATTTTCCTTGTTGTTTATCGAAAACATATTTATCCTGTTGCCAAGATCTAGTTTAGATAGCAGTTTGTTAATTAACTTACTGATTGTTTACATTACCTACAGAAGCCAGAACTTATGGATTCTGCTCTAGCGTTTGATTGACATACGCAGACACACTTTTCGACAATTTTTCTGGAGTCATCATTGACAGCCTTATTGACGTTAAGCCTCCTCTTTTTCATACCAAGATTCCCTGGTCTGTGCGAGTGTTATCCAGATCTTTCCCGCGATCTACGTCTGATCCATCGTCCTCTACCTCTCAGTTATTTTAAAGTCCTTCATTTCTAACTTCTTTTGATCTTGTTAGGGCCTTGACCGGTATACATGGGTATAGAGTTACAACACAACACAACCACAGAAACCGTATAAATAAACGTGCAACCCTACAAGTCATGTCACATTGTCTATGTCACGTTGCAGTTTTTTTCTACCGTGGACACGGAGGTCGCCTGATTGCAGGTTATTCTTAATTGAGTGTATAACACTGGTATCACAGATAACTGCAGGGTTAACAGCCTTGGATTGTACGGTTCTAGATTCTAGATAGTACGAGCGAATAACTTTGTAATTAGTTATGTAAGTTGGTTTCTTGTTTGTTACTTTGTCAATGGTAGGTAAAAAGGATATAGTTAAACTAGGAATTAGGTTAGGGGATCCGTACAACTCGTGCCCGGATCAAAACGTTTCTGTAAAAAAAAGATTGTTTGTCAAATTTGTAAATATAGATTCCCTATCTAAAATTAATTGGGTTACGACTAGGTTTTCAGAAATTCAATTAACTTCCAGCTAACTAACCAAACGCACGAAGTCTTTTATAATTCAAACTCCAATCTAAAAGCTCATCCTCATGACCCTTTACTTACCACACCTGCGCTCATTCATAAAAACCGATGCCACATCACACATACATTATTCAGTCCTTTAGAAACACTTGTGTGTAAAACATTACGCAGAGTTATAAGAAATAATGCATATTGCTCCGTTTTTACAAAGAATCCAAGTTTATATAGAAACCAGGTTATACCCGTGGCTTCTACCGCAAAATTCAAAATTTCCGTGAGATATAAATTTTTGCCCTCCACGTACCGGAAAACCGACCGGATGAACGTTGGGGTAGACGTGTTCTGTAGTGGAGACCAAGAATCTGCAAGCGAAAGGTGGTACGCCCTCAGGCTCCGTGGAGCGACGATCTTCGCAAGGTGGCTGGTAGCAACTGGATTAGAGTTGCTGTTGCTGGTGAGTCGAGTTGAGAGGCGTGCGATTGAGGTCACGCATGTCCAGCAGTGGAGCCAGGTGGACAGCAGTAGGCTGATGATGACGTACCGGGATAAAAGATATCTTCAGACAGACCGACACACAGACAGTTACTTTGGAGATATCAAGAACAATGCATTCAGCACAGTTTTACAAGGAACCCAAGTTTATGTAGAAATGCAATCGTCATGTACTTATTTGAGCTCAAGGTCCCATGGAGCACGTCTGTTCAGACCTTGCAGTCGCCTTGACGTAGGCAGGCTTTAGGCTAAATACCTAGATTTGTACCTAGATCTTGAATAATGAGATAGATTATGTGTGTGGGTTTCTTCGATCAACAATATTCTTGATCGAAGGTGGGTTTAGAATTACCAATCAAGGTAGGAATTCTTCTACCACAGCTAAATCAGTTGAAGAGTTTTTTGGGACTGTGGTTTCATCAACATCTGCCTAGGCCACCAACTATGTTTGGACGGTGTCCATTCCAACTTATTGCAGCTGAATACCGGTATTTTACATGGATATCCTGTCCATGGATATTCTATCGATATCATATTTTTCTGCCTATCTGATCTCCACAATCCAGTTATAACGTGATACGATAGCTCTTGGTAAGACTGGTTGTCAGACTTTCGGATTTCTTACATAAGCCGTAGGTAATCGATGACTGAGCAAAGAAAAAATCTTCCTTCCTAGTGATATTTTTTGCCAACGGATAAACCTGAATTTTCTATGGAGAATGTTGGAGTTGGACGAAAATGAAAAGTTTGAAAGAAAGAATTTTCCTATTTCATTGTTCTCTTGTTTCTGGTTATTGTGACATGTTATGCAATGATTTATTACTATCTACTAAGTGTTTGACACACAATTAGTAATCAATTAGTTAAATCGTTACTGTTCAGTAATTACCAACTAGCATGACAAATAATTTAGATTTTTAATAGATAAACAATACGAGTACACATATAAGTAGACATGCATGTTTTCTCAGATTTCCTTTCCTACCAGGAAAATGTATAATTATGAAACACGATATTATTACCTATTGTGTCAACAAAGGACGATAGAAATGTTAACTATTATGGAATTTTGTCACGCTATCCTAAACTAGATAATGTTTATACTACGCTCAATCATGTGACAAGCTCTAGTATCAAAGTAAATTCCTGTGTAGACAAAAAGTGGATATTTCGATTCTCACACGATACCGCTAGTACGCGAGGTTGGACGGTGAAGCGAATCTCACGTCGCATTGGCTTGTATGAAATCCGTTGATCAATGACCACACGTACAGTGTAAACGGCCTCTCCGCGGTGCACTGCCAATAACATTTGCTTCGCCGCCTCCGGACGAATCAAAATCTAAATGTTTTATTTCACATAGGCCCAGATGGGTACTTATAAAACGTCGACAAAAAGGTGCATGGTTCGGGTTGGTCGTTTCCTATGGAGAAGAACCGGCAAGAAACTCCATGGTTACTCTGTTCAAATCATTTCGTGTTACAGTATTATCATGGTTACAGCATTTGTACTTAAGTATGGGGGGACAGCGTAGGCCCGACAATAAGTTGTTTACTACAAAAGGTGTAAAAAAAGATACAAAGTTAACAAAAGTTAACAAGCCGCTGGAAATCTACAAAGCCTACAGTGTTGACGAGCGGTGTTGTGTGAGAGTCGCCTACGTAATTTGATACTGACGTACAGGGCCGTGACAACTGGCAATCGCTTTCAAAGCGTTTCATATTAATAGCGAGTTCCATCAGGATTGACAGCTTTTCGTTACCTTATGTCAATCTAATATATTTTTGCCTTTTCCGTCATCGTTATAGATTTTAGAATGTCATGTTGTCAAGGCCGTAAGGACAAGCTTATGTAATATGAATGTTGGTAGATGGAATAAGAAATGAGTTAAGTCTGAAAGTGGCGTCTGTAACTGAAAAGTTGTGTGGTAATCGGTTGTCGTGGTATGGGCATGTGATGCGGAGGAAATAGGAATCGTGAGGAAAGTTTTGAGTATGAATGTGGTTGGGTATAAGAGTAGAGGAAGACCAAAGAAACGAAGGATGGACTGTGTAAAGGATGATATGGCAAGAAAGGAGGGGTCTGATGAGATGACGAGTAATAGACAAGTATGGAAGAAGAAGACATGCTGCGCCGACCCCAAATGAATTGGGAGAAGGGCAAGAGAATGATGATGATGATGATGTTGGTAGATGGAATGAAAGAATTTTACGAGTATATCTTCTGTTTCCAAAAGACCATTTCACAAGTCATCTTCATGAAACTTTTGTCTCAGTTCAGCAATAATAATTTATTAAACAAACAGCCTTACAATATCAGTGTATCAACTAGTTAGTCCTTTAACATTACTCATACATAATAACTAGATCAGTTAAGATCTATTGGAGTAGAAACTATGTCTAGGTGAAGGGCTGAAGGTCGCACTGAAGGCGTGACGGTACCATTAACTTTTATGATATGTCACCCTATTAGTGTGAACTGAAGTGATTATAGTGATTACAGTAGTTTTTCCGTAGTTCCGCTTGACTTCTTGATCTCGAAGGTAGACTGAAGGGAAAAATATACAGGATTAAATTAGCTAGTGAAACCCGCAGACGTTATGAGTATTTGACAATACGGAAATAAGGTTGAAATTATATTTTTTTTAAAGGCAGATTAGTGGAAATATTCTTTTTAGCGTGTAGAGGGTAGTTTAAACTTTTGGGTCGAAATGTATTTGCCAGTATAATCTGAATAAGATCTAAAATGCTGTTAGTACTAATAAACATGTATATGTTAGCCTTGCTTAAGGGTGGAAAAACTTGATTAAAAGGCAGATAAGTGGATTTTTTTCTTTTAGTGTGTCGAAGGCAGCTTTAACTTTTGGGTCTAAATAAATCGGTCAGTATAACCTAAATAAGACTGATTATAAATACTGCTTATGAGCATGTATGGTACATTCACTTTTGTGCTACCAAGTCACAGGCATTCTAAAAGATACCAACAAAAAATCTTGGCGCCGAGCCTTGTACTGAATTCCACAATGCTGTCAGTTTGACTGGTTCTTAATATCCCAGCAGTAATATCACTGTTTGTTGTAGCTATAACATTATTGTTAAATGAAATCTCTTACGAGAAAATGATTCAAGATTTTGCACATTTGAGAATACTGGTGTTTGCCCGCGGCTTCGCTCGCTTGGAGATGACTACCGGCATAAAAAGTACATATCGCTAGACTACCGGTGTACAAATTCATTAAAAACCGTTCAGCTGGCAGAATTACTTTCACAATAATAATATTAGTATAGATGCAAGGCCGAAAAATTCTAGAGTTGACAATCGATTACCTAGGTAATATTTTAACAAAAAAATTGTTTAACCAAGCTCCTCAGATCGACAAATCGATATTTTGCAATAGCAATTTGCATTACAATCGAATAATATACCCTGCAGACACAAACATAAAATATACCTTATCTACTTAAAGTTATATAAATTTTCCGCTTCCTACATTTTCACTTTTAGACATCGTAGACAATTTATCAATTGTCTATGAACAGGAAGTGCCTAGCCCCTGCCCAACCGGAACCAAGAACTGGCCAATTACGCTTTATTCTTGTTGTAATAACTTTAGTAATTAATCTACTTGCTTATAGACTAAAAGTAATGATTATTTAAACCTATAAGGTCTCTGTGAAGGTGAAAACCAGATTTAATCTTGAAGGTTCTGTTGTCCTTATCCAGCCCTTAGGTAAGGCTTTATTTCTGTTTAACAAATATTTTTTGAAATATAAACAATTAGATTGAAAACGTAGATTAACATCACAATCATTATACTTTCCCTTTGGCGTTAACTATAAGCGTTAACCAAGTGGTGTGTCTTGATGGCCTTATGACTGCTTCAGTGGGCGGAGTTCGCGTACCTGACTTTTAGACTACGCTTTGAACTTTATGCCATCGATATGTTACGGCTAAAAGCCGAAGTAAGGTTACACCTAGTTGATGTTGAGATGTAGCGCTCGCCGGCCGCTGCTGCGGCACCGCTCGCTGCACTCGCTCGGCTCGCGCGCGTTTGATCACAGTTCTAACCTAACCTTACCAAATCCATTTGGTCGATGTGTCCTAGCAATAAAAAGGATATTTATCGGCCGCACCTAGGTGTAGCCGGCTAGAACTAGGTGCAACCTTACATCGGCTTTTAGCCGTTCCTTCGTTTTCCTCTCTTCCTTTCTTTCTACTTATCCCTATCACAGTTGGTTTAAGATGAGCCGGTATGCAGTCTAGTCACCAACTTTTAGAATTCAATTTTTGAAATATTTCTTTTCTGATTCTTGGACAAAAAACAGAAACGAATAGCAATTGTTAAATGTAAAGTCAGTCATTTCGCTAGGCAAGCAAAACTTAATTCTGCCGTCCGGAAGCTATAATGCCGTTATCTCGCAACTGGTCGATATTCGTTTTTTGATACCACAATAACCAAAAAAAGCGAAAGCTCAATACTATATCTATTTTTTGATAGCAATAAGTCTCGCATACGAGTTATAGTTAAGAAACGGCATCAATTTTTTATTTTTTCGCCCTCTTTTTATCCTTTACTCGAAATATGATTTTGTTGGATAACGGCATTATAGCTTGCGGACGGCAGAATTGCCTACATAACATCGTGATAATGTAATGGCGTCAAATACTTCCTGCACGTAACGTGTAACTGATGCAACTGCACTCACGTTTACTGTTCCTTTGTCTCACACGCCATGTTCGTGTCACAGAAGATAAGCAGTAATTCAGTTTAGAACAAAACATGGAACAGTCAATTGCACTTTGGATGGACAAGCGTCTGCTTTTTAAAAAAATCCGGAGTTAAGGAACGAAAATATGAGAATTGGAAGTAATTTTTGAATCCTTGCGTGAGAATTTTTTTTTAAACCAAATGTTTTGTTATGCGTAATTACTAACGTCACAATCGTAAAAACGCACGTTAAAAACAAAACTGGCGTTGGTAAATACGCACAAAGGTACTAACAACCATTTCGTAGAATTGAATAGTGACACGACGCAATAAAACAATAAGTTTGGTTTGAACCATTTCAATCCACATTCGATATAGCATTTACCACTTCTCTCTTGAGCGCTAATTCTAAGATCTCCTTCGTTATCTCCATCTTCTTAGCGTGTCCATGGCTATCTAAATTGTGTAGGTCCAGAACTGAGCCACAAGTTTGGCGCCTTCAGTAGCGTCCATTAGTTCCTGTTGAACAAACAACAGGACACGATAGTAAGTGCTCCATCGTATGTGGAACAGCATCTCCATTATCTAATGTCAATCGGTCCTCTCTTTTCTTCTATGATATCCTTTAATGATCTTTCGTAACATTTTTTAGCTCAAAGATCTTATCAGAAATTTCGTCTTCACAACTTTCAAATTCTCAGTTTTTCAGCTCAGTAACTAAAGACAATGGTTTAATTGTTGGCTTACCAAGTTACTAGTTACTTACTCATATGCAACACACTGGTTACCGCCCAGTTGGGTAAGAGGTCCCATTGTTAGGATTTTCATAACACCTATTGTTTAGCGTTTCAGATTTTTTTATCATTTGGGTTCGACGGTTTGAATGGCTGTGCAATGTTTGTAGCGGAGTTGTGGCGAAAATTCATGCTATGTGGTCGTAGACTATGTGCTTAGATAAGATTTAATTTGCTCTGTCAATCGCAGGCCCAGCAGACCTTCCACGGTGACTATAGTGGACAATAATATGCATCCTTGCCTGTTTTTCGCTACCACTGCGTTTTTTAAATCCATCATCACTTATAAGAGGTATGAGATACAAGGTGGAAAGTACCTCATCTTCCTTTATAAAGAAGTAAAATAATAGGCCTGTCTAGATCTTGTAAAAACTAGGGCCTTTCATCTGCTATGTCCCTAGAAGATTTGTTCAGGTTCTTCCTATTCCTTGTAACCTATCTTCTGTCCAAAGAAATTGCATTGCCGTAACATTGCGTTTGGTGATCAGATCTTGGAGCCGGATTTCCTACTTCAATATATTTTATAACTTTACAACAAAGCTGACGAACAAACAGTATTTTATACATTATTCGGTCATTATCTTTATAATAAAATTAACAGGCTTCTTCCTATTTATGACCTTAACAAGATTAAATGTAAAATGAAATTAACTAGCTGGATCCAGGACTTAAACTACCTTGAAACTGAAAAAATTCTAGCTGTCTCGGTATAGATCACGTTTTAAATAAATTAGTTATTAAATTCACTTTTCACATCAAAATTATTTATTTATATGTCCAGGCAACAGAAACTTCTACATCCTCACTCACTACACAAAACCACACTCTACACTTTCCTTCATCTCCACACAATACTAACCATACTAACACTATATAGATTTAGATTCATTTTAATAATTATTGTTAACTTACTCGCGACCACTGTCTGATTTCGAATATTATGTAACCCTAAGGGTGGAGACCTGGTGTCCTGAAATACAGGCCCCAAGCCTAGTTTAGGCACCAGTCTCCCGCAATATACTTACTGTATTCAACTGTTCCCTAAAAATATGTACTCAATGTGTATTGTGGCGAGAAAATAAATAAATTATTATTATCGGAAAGTGTTTTTCTTCTCAGCCCTTAGACTGGTGTTCAGCTACATTTACGGGCCGAAACCAAAGTAAATGCAGCGTGTGATGTGTTAGTTTTATGAATGTTTATGTGTTGTGATGTGGTCCTATCTCGTTCTCTTCTATCTGCATGAACTTCCTAACGATTCTACATGTATTCAAAATAGCAGCTTTTTGCAGTGTAATGTAGAGCGTTTCTTTAAGGTCTAATAATTTTAAACTATGGATGAGATGATTTGGGATTACCCCTGTTGTGGAAAGGACTATTGGAACTACATATACTTTTTCTTGTCGCCAAATTCTAGTAACTTCTTCTTTGAGTTCTGCGTATTTACTTATTTTTTCAGTGATAGTTTTCTGTATGTTGTGCGTGTTGGGGACTGCGATGTCTATCAGGTATGTAACTTTATTTATTTTGTCCTGTAGGATTATGTCCGGTCTGTTGTAGTGGATCGTCCTATCAGTGAGAATAGCGCGATCGTAATAGAGCTTATGTGTTGTGTTTTCTAGGGTGGTTTCTGGTTTATAATTATAGTAAGGAGTGTTTGAATTTTGAGTGAGTGTGTGTTTGAGTGCTAGTTTTTGGTGAATGACATTGGCCACTTGATTGTGCCTGTGAGTGTAGTCTGTCTGCGTGAGAGTTGTGCATGCTCCTGTTATATGCTGGATGGTTTCTGGATGGACGTGACATTTGCGACATTTGTCATTTGTTACTGTAGGATCTTTGATTATGTATTTTCTGTAGTTTTTTGTGTTGATGATCTGGTCTTGAATTGCTATTATAAATCCTTCAGTTTCTGGGAATAAGTTACCTATTTTTAGCCACTTATTTGACGCTAATTTGTTTATGTGGGATTGCTCTAGGTCATGAGGGTGCCGACCGTGAAGCACTTTTTTCTTCCAGTCCTCAATTTTTTGTGTCTGCGGGTCATCATTCGCTGTGTTTTGGGTTTCTATCTGATCGCTTAGGTTGAGTGGAGTGTAGTTAAGATCGTTTGTAACTATGGCTTTATGTATATTACTAGTGCGGGATTTCGTGTGGAAGAATAATTTTAGTCGATTAACTTGTTTCCGCCATAGGTGCTGGATATCTATAAGGCCTCTCCCTCCATGTTCTCGTTTAATAGTTAGTCTCTCTATGGCAGATTTAGGGTGAAGGTTGTTATGTTTCGTAAGTGTTGTTCGTGTAGTTCGTTGTAACTGTTCTGTATCTGTTTTGGTCCATTTTATAACTCCGAATGAGTACGTTAATACTGGAATGGCGAAGGTGTTTAAGGCTTTAATCAGATGTTTACCTGAGAGTTGGGTTTTACATACAGCGTTAACTCTCTTCTTGTACTCTGTAGTTAGTGTATCTTTAATTTTTACGTGGTCAAGACCTTTTAGTTGCGTGTACCCTAAGTATTTATATAAGTCAGTCGGTTCCAATGCGGCTATAGTATCTGACTCATTGAGTTCGTAGTCGCCGGGTCGCACCTTGCCTCTAACAATGTGAAGGGTTTTACATTTTTCTAATCCAAATTGCATGTTAATATCCTGACTAAACTCTGCTGTAATATCTACTAATTTTTTCATTTCTTTTTCTGATTTTGCATACAGTTTGATGTCGTCCATGTATATAAGATGCGATACTGTTGTTTCATCTGTAGAGTGTTTAAGGCAGTACCCAGCTCCGCAGCTCTGCAGCAAATGAGACAGAGGATTGAGGGCAAGGCAGAACCACAGAGGGCTCAGGGAGTCACCTTGGTAGATGCCTTTTTTGATATATATCTGTCGTGTTGTTACATTATTGTTGTTGCTATTTATTTGTAATGTGGTTTTCCACTGTAGCATTACATGGCGCAAGAAATGAATTATTTTCGGATTTATTCTATATATCTCTAAAATTTGTATCAACCAGGAATGCGGTACACTATCGAAAGCCTTTTTGTAATCAATATAGGTGCAATGGAGATTTCTATTTTTTGAGGTGGCGTGTTTATGTATTGTGGAATCAATAATCAGCTGTTCTTTGCATCCCATGTGGCCCTGCCTACATCCCTTCTGTTCCTCTGCTATTATGTTGTGGTGTACAATGTGTGAGTTAATTTTCTTTGTAACTGCGGATGTTAGTATCTTGTAAATTGTTGGTAGACATGTGATTGGTCTGTATTGGGAAGGCTCTGATGTGTATTTAGTCTTAGGTAGCATGTAAGTAATTCCTGTTGTAATAAATTCGGGTATATTTTGTTGTCCTAATACAATATCTGTTAAATTTTTTGCTAAAGATTTGTGTAATGTAGTTAATTTTTTGTACCAAAAATTATGTATTTTGTCTATTCCAGGCGCTTTCCAATTATGTAATCTAGTTGTAATGTGTATAATGTCAGACTCTGTTACCTCTACGAATTCCATCCCGTCAATATCTCTCCATTTTGCTTCTTCATCCGCTATCCAAGATGCTTTGTCGTTGTGTTGTTTTTGTTCTTCCCAAATACTAGCCCAATATGTTTCCAGTTGTTCTTTTGAAGGTAGGTTAGGTGTGTTTGTGTTATTTCCAGAATTTCTGTCGTTTTTTGGTATATGTAGGTTTCTGTAAAATATTTTTTCGTTTGTGGCAAATATCGCGTTATCGTTTTTGCGTTGTTGTGCTTTCTTATATCTTTTGAGCCTATGAACTTTGAGTGCTAGTTTTTGTTTTAAGGTGTCTAGAAATTCTTCGGGTTTTCTATTATTTTGTTCGTGTCTGGTGTGCGTGGCATTGTTTCTAAATATGACCTCAACTCTTTTTACTAGTTTATTAGACCTGCATCCGTTGATATATTGAGTGAGTCTACCAATGTCTGCCCTTAATTTTTCAATGTCGTTTTCTAGCCTCTGTTGCCATGCTGGTGCTACATTCTGTCTTGTTCTTGTGTGGTCGGTGATTTTAAATTTTAGTTCTTCAGATATAACTACGGCTGTGCAATATATGAGAAGGTGTATGTCAATAAGCTGTGTGTCATCAGATATAAAGTGTGTGAGTATACTCTCATTGAATAAATTAACTAGACGAAATAGGTTAGGTGTGTATTTAAGTTTAGGTAACCTAGGTCGAGCTGCTGGGTCCATCCCAGAGTATTGTGTTATTGTTGTTCTAAATTTGTCATTAATTTCTTGAGCATATGTGTCTGTAGTTAAATGTTGATCTAGGACGACTATGGTCTCAATGTCATTTTCTAGCGTAAAGGTAATGGATTCGGTTTGTGTGGATGTGTGAGATATTTGTGTGTAGGCTCGTGTTTGGTTGTACAGTTGAGATTGGGTATAAATAATTTGTGATTGACTAAGCGATTGTGGTTGTTCTTGATGACTGATTTCGCTTAAATTTTGCGTGATATTGTTAGCGTCTATATAATTTACTGTTTCTTCTTGTAGTAATTGTGTTCGTACTTCTTCTTTTAATTGATCTATAACTTCTTGAGATAGAAGTTTATTCCTAACTATGATTCTTCTTTGATCTGAGACTCTTTGTTCTGAAACTGTTATTTCAGGATATTGTCGGGTGAAAAGTGCATGTAATTGTTGTCTATATGTGGTCATATCGGTCTCTAACTTAGTTATGTGTAGGTAAGTTCGCATGATAAATAGATTTACTTCTTTACTCCATTTCATGCGAACTCTTGCTTTTCCAGCCTTGGTGGACGCGGGCAAAAAGGTAGATACCCCCCGCGCAGCATTCAAGGTTGGAGTGGGTGTGACTGTATTTAAACTAATGATTGGGGGTGATAAAACTGATGGTGACGATGGTATGGATGGTGATGATCGCCTAGAAGGTGTGTATGATACTGTGCTAGGACTATACGGTTCTACAGGGGTGTCTGTCCTGTCCGTCAGTCTGTCACCATCGTCAATGATTTCGGCTGTAGTATTTTTGTCGGTGGGAGCCCGCCTGCTCAACTCCTCACCGCCGACGGTTCGCATGCTGAGACACCCAGCGTCAGCTCCAGGTGTGCCCCGGCGATCGCCCCCGGGCAGCGGTCCTATACGTTTTCTTTTAGATCGTGTCTCCATTTTTTTTATGGGTTTCCAGAGCCACGTTAGCCACGCCAGTAATTTCTCATTCGTGTGTCCGCCCCCCACGTGATTAGATGGTCAATCAGGACGTGTGGTTGTTTAGGGGGGCTATTATTATTATTATTATTATTATTATTTAAAGGAAACAGATTCATCGTCCGTGATTACGATACTAATTCTGAAACTGGTACAAAAAAATATGTGCAATTTGAATGAAACGTAAATTCTTGCATTATACGACCTTGCTTGCACAAGGAATACCAAACAGGTCGTCGGTACTATTCCAACTTGCGTTAGTACTGGTATCATCGTTTGAAGTGTTTGGATCTTGGCTTAATTACTCCGCTGTTTTATCATTATTATCAAAGTTAATATAGGCGTCAGCAAGCCTTCACAGTTTATTTGCTGAACCTGACTTATGAATTATTCTACTATCTGATGAGGTTGTAGCGAATCGTATGTTAGGTAATGTAAAAAACTTAAATCTCTTCAAGTCTGTGCTCACAGGGCCGGCTGTATCAAATTGCGAAAGCTTATCCTCATCACTTAAAATTAAAGAATTTCCTTCATGACTGCCTGAAGCATGCGACAGGACATCTTCTACTTCTACAGCAGTTAAGGCTTTTGTTAGCCCAGGGTCTTATCAGCAGTCCAAATGTAGTACTGACCTTATTGGCAATGTACAACGTCAGCAATTTTGAAACAATGGTTTTTAACAATTCAGTGTACGTACACTTGCTATAAATATTTAGATCTTAACCAAATTGGGCAAAGTTGCAGAATACGTTAAAAGAATCTCTGAAATAGGCTGATTTATGTAGTCGTTACTACATCTATTGTCTAAGATTTAGATTTTTTTAGTCTTATTTTGTATTCTGATCTTATCCATTCCATTTTCATCGTGTCAGTGTTTAGACTTGGATATTTTTATAAAAGCACGTTGCAAATACTTGACCAATATGCAAAAGTTTATAGTTCGGGATTTGGATTTTGGAGTTTTGTATATCTTGGAAACGCTTTGCTGAAGATTCATCTTTAGTTTATCTTCTTCTTTAGGATTCGATTTTAGTAAAAATTTGTCCGACCAGTATGTCTTCCTTGTGTGTGTCTCCAGTGTGTTTCTTTGCTTTACATAAATCTTGGAAGGTTTTAGCAGATGGGCAGGAAAGGAGTTAAGGCTAATCTTCCACACTTGCAGATTATATTAACAGTATCTAGTCTAGGCCTGCAATCGGTTAAGAGGTCTTAAGATTGGTTATTGCAGTTTACGTCTAGGTGGCAGATATTCTTGACTGATGAATTGTGGAAGGACGGGATGTCTGACTCAAACGCTTTTGTTCATAATCCTTTATTTCGTCGATGAGACTCGTCGTTAGTGCGAAGCCAATAACTGATTGTCTTGTCACGTCACTACCGGAATGACCAGCGTTAAGCAACAACGGACTAATACACAAAAATCAATCATCATCTTCGTAATCACTATGACCATTATGTTGCTTAATCGCCTGCTCGAGTCTGAAATTATTTTAATAGTAACAATTATCGTGGCTTTTGAAACAATCGGTTTGGTTTATTACTTAATTTTCTTGAGTTTGAGCTAAAGCGTTCTAATTCTTGGCTTGTCCTCTAAAATTATGAGTTGGCTTCACGAACTGTTAATGGAACAACTCAGAAGGATAATAATATGAATTACGTAAAAATTCGTTAAATGATCACAGAGTGACAATTCATAATATGTTAGTGAGCACTTTAAGAATTGTAACGTGATTTATACAAGGTGTAAACAGACCCTTCACGAAGCCGTCAACAAAGCATTCAGTACATCAAACTAAGAAACTCTACGCAAAATTTATTGCTGGGAAACGACTTTATTTTTTGGGGTGAAAAATCACGGTTTACGGTAAAACCCAATGTAACCCACTCAAAACTTAGTGCTGATGGATGCTTTGAATAGTCATGGAGTTAGTAAAAGTAAAATTAAAACCTTTAAAATTGGTATTTAAAAAAAAATTGAGAAAAAATTGGATCGCAATGATGGCAAGTGCCTTTGGGCTTCGTTAAGGGTCTTTTTACACCCTTTATTATTATCCTATCATGATTCTGCTACAGCGGCCATTTTAGGCCCCCTGGTTGTATCAAGAAGTTAATAAGAACGATATCTACTGAAATTATTGGTATATTTTTCCACATCTCCCAAAGATATTTGAATTATATCATTGTTACATCTACCTACAACTATTAAGTAATTAAATAACGACCTGATGTTATCGAAGAATAGATTTCTCAAGATCTTTAGGGGCAGTCGGTACGTTAACTTCTTCGTCATGTACGTTGTAAGACTAGCTCATAACATTATTGGTGGACTCCTAAATAAATCACTGCTTCCCGAAAACATTAACCAAAATACAACAAAAAAAGACTAGAACTGACTCGAGTCTTTGTCTGCATGTATTGCCATCGATTTCACCGAAGACAATTACCCCCTCAGTCACAAAATGAACAGCAGACCTACGAGCTATTTACGTAATCATTCAACTTTTGGCAACTATTGTGTTCCTGTCAAAATTTCTGACACCTATGACGCAAGACGATCGGAAGACCATTTTACTTGCTTCCAACAAATAGTTTTCGTGTTTATTTTTAACTGAATTGTCTTCAACATTGTGGCAATGTTAAGGTCAGTCACGGCAGTTAATTATGAGAGCTAAGAAAAACATGAAGAGTTAAAATTCCCATGACTATTCATTCGACATGGATCATGGCTTGTTACATTATTTTATGTGCAAAAAATTTACTACGACGTAATTAATTATTCATGTTTTTAAAACAACATCGTTATCTTACTGCCATAACACCGTTTTTGTCAATTTTTTTAGGCCAAACAACAACAATATTTATGTAAGGAATTAAACGTTAGTGATGCTAGTAGGTCCAGATTTTCTCGGTTCTGTTAAAGCCCTATATAAATAGCGCGAGAGCCTATTACCATCAACCAGGCACAAATCCAGACCCCGGGTTTTACTGGGAAATTTCTAATGGAAAACCCCTATATTGCCCTACCCAAGACTTCATGCTTACAAAACTAGCGCGTTTAATTCGTGTGTAAAACGTCTTAAAAAACGTATCAATAAACTTATGAATAAATCTAACTCCATTCCTTTTTTTCTTTCCAGGAGTCATTAGCAGAATGGGAGAGAGGCATCACAGGCGTGACAGATGTCCAGGTGCCTCCAGTAGCAGGGGCGCTAAACCGCAAGTGGAGCGCAAGGACAGTGGCGCACGCGCAGGACACTGCCACCGACCAATCTGCGCCCGTTAACAATAGTACTGATGCTTGCAAGCTGCTTATTGTGAGTATATCAGACATTATATCACCAATATTTAAAATATCTACAAAATAGACCCGTATTTTTTTAGCACCATATAGATATACATATAGCCGAGGTGCAATTTGTAGATCTTTGACAGTTGTTACAGGTTGTCAGAAACCCGAGTATTACAGGGATATCGCGTTATGCAATAACTAGGTCTTGGATGCCAGATAGTCAGTTGCTCGGTGTCATCATCATAATCTTCCTTCCTGCCCTTGTCTCATTCTACTTGGGGTCGGCGCAACACGTTTTTTTCTTCCATTCTCCTCTGTCAGAAGTCACGGCATCATTTACTTCATCAGTTGCTCCGTGTAAAATAATGATATTCAGTTACTCCTGTTTAGAGTGGAAGCCGGCCCCAACACAGTCAGAAAAGGCTACGCAGGTGATTATTATGACAAAGCCGAGCCATCTGTGTATAATGAAAACTGCTCGTCATTAATTGTTAGCACACTCATGTCATGTAACGATATTCCTGACAAATGAAGATCGAGTGATATTCAAAATACACGACTTCTTCGAACTGTATTCTAAGCAGTTCCAAGAAATCCTCGTTTCCATTCACGATGAAGCGATTTACGCTTCATAATTCTACCAATTTGGGTTATGTGTTGTTGGTTTACAATCCTGACTAATTAAAGCGTTCTTCCGACCTTCACAACATCATTAAAATTGCTCACTTTTGCGAAAATGAGGCTCAAACAATCTCTTTCCGTTATTTTTTCAAAGAAAACTTTCGAAACTTTACCTGGGATCCAAATCTTATTGTTTTGGTGAACAGATATAACACCAAAAATATTTAATTGGGTGTTTATGAGTCTGCAATGTGTTCTCATGAGTATGTTCATTGTGAATGGACATACATACAACTCTTTCACAATAAATTTACTTGTGACAGCAGGTTTGTCATGTCAGTGACAGGCAACCACTTTAACGAGAATTAAGATCATTGTGATTTTAATTTTCGACGCGGTGGAAGTGGCGAAGTTCTGGGCTAACAAAGTATAATTAGTCGTGCCAGCGATACGAAGAAGAAGGTAATTTTGACCGTAATTCAAAGAAGAGTTATGGTAACTGTAAAATACTATGTTTATCTGCACACAAACCACTAGTTGAGGTTGAGGTAGTCCGTGTGAAGGGAGGGATTGCCATTAAAGGGGAAAAGAACGGAGCGGAGAGGAGACGCGTTGGAATCCACTAGACCAAATAGATTGAAATCCACATCGCGTCTCTCCTATGACTGGCTCCTGTATCTTGCTCGTTCCCGCACCGCTCAGCTTGAATAGAAACCGGGCCTTATGTATAGCGTGGTGGTACGCTTATTGTATTACAAGAACATTCGGGTTAATTGGAGTTAAATGTCCTCAATTATATCTGCAAGTACTATGTGTTGTTGTTTTCTGCCTTGGGGACCCGTTGTGAATGGGGCCCATACGCTCTAGGACGAAAAACACATCAGGCTTATTAAGATTGTACTAATTGTAAATGCTTCTCCATCATACATTTTTTGGAATTTTAAGTTCTTCCATTCATCTAAAGCCAGTATATATTCTTATTTTGGGATGCTGTTGCTACAAACTTTTAGGACATCGCAGTCTTACGAGAATTACAAACAAATTATGCAATAGCAATAGTTAACTCTCTTGAGTATTTAAAATCGTTCCTAGCTAACCCATTTCTTTTCTATCCCATTCCAGTACATCGGAGACGCCAAAACCCCGATGTGGCGCTTAAACCTCTGCGGAGGTAACGCGGCAGGAGTGGCAGCGAGAGCCGGCACCAAGCTGCTGCCCTCAAAGCTGAGGATCGTCTGGAACCCTCCCACCTCTCCGTACCAGCATACTGAGAAGTTGCGGCTGGTCGTCACTGCGGTTAATAGTGGTAGGTACCTTTTATCTTTCGGTCACGAGCTAAACGGTCAAGAACTACACGGTCAAGAACAAATGAAAACAGTTAAGCATGCCACGAGTCGCAACTCGCCTTGAGGAGGTGCTCACGCGAAGGGAACAAATGACGCACGCGCATATAACATGAAGCAAGTAACTTGGCCTCTGCTGGGGTAATTGTGGAGAATGCAATCGTGTCCCCGCAACCAGATGAGGAGGAACACCGTGTAGTTATAGTCAGTAGGAGTTTGGCAGACCCCTCCACCGGCCCCACAGCTGAGGACATCCATTGAAGATTTCCACACGTATGTTGCCTGATGTCGAGAACGTGGCCTTGAGACTTACAAGATTTGGCTGGCATCACCGAATTGCTAGAATCATCCAACATCAATGTTTTGATACTGTGTTCATACAGTGATATTGGATGATTTTTGTCGACAGTGACACGTTTTTGTAATGAAATGCGAAGCTCTGCGGCCCACAGCGTCTGTTATGTGCGCTTAGCTTTACCATGCGTTTGCCCAACGGTTTCGACAGCGGCAGCGGTGTCTCAAACGAATGCGTGACATGTTTTAATGATCGAGTGTCCTAATGCGTTGCGAATATAAGTTGAGCTACTTGTCTATCTAATGATAGTAATCTTTGAGTTTAACAGGGTAGAATAATTGCTAAACATTCGTGACAGTACCGCGAGATGTCAATGCATTATGGTTTAAAATGCGGGCCGCCCGTAGTGCGTTAGAAATTCGACATCATTTTGATTGATTGTCTTCTTTTCGGGCACAGTCAGTGGGTGGCCCTTTGGATCAGGGCTAACCATAATGTTACCGTTTCTGTTAGAAAGTTAGCCATGTAGCTACCCTTTTAGAAATCCATAAACTTTGTCCATGACACATGACAATGTACTTCCTATGAACCCGCATAGTAGTAATGTATTCAATACCAATATTAGTACTTCCTCAATTGCAGCATTTTGACATGGTTATCGACAATGCATTGGCATTTTCAAAGCTCACGCGGTGAGGAGCTTAGATTTAGGAATTCCTCTGACTAACACGTCAAAGCAGACGTCAGTTAATCAATTCCATTCAACATTCTCTCTATCCAATTCCAGGTGCAATCTGCAACAACGACAGCCAGTTCATTTGCGGGGTGACCAGCCTCTGCATATCCTCATACCTGGTCTGCGATGGCGTGCGGCACTGCCCTGGTGGAGAAGACGAGGAACCTGGCGCCTGCTCCCATCGGCATGACCCCCCTCTCCTGGAGCTGCTGAGGAGGTTCGCGGCAAGAAACCAGGAGTTGTTGGGCTTGGATCAACCTGATGGAATGACGAAGCCTTCAGTTATAAGTGAGTATTAATTTTTAAAAGGAATCAATTTTCTGGTTATGTTAGGTGGAACGGGCTACGGCTTCAATTTGTTACTAACCGACCTCCTTGCCAATTTAAACGTGCTTGTTATGGTTTAAATGATAAAATAAAATGCTTTGATCTGGAATTTGGTGATGCTCGTGTTTTGAAGAATTGTTTGATGAACTCGCTCTTTGAAATTGACTTTGAGATCAAAATCAAATTCATTTACAACGACTTAAAAGCACCTGAAAAACGTAACGTGAAGCCTTTCAACGGGTATTTTAAAACGTTCATACAATTTCTAGTAGTTTAATTTTATGTTTGTCTATTGCCTGTTTTCGTGACATCATCATACGTCATTCCAGAGCATTTTTTTAAACGGGAATGTCCCCATCATTATCAATAGGTGTTCTCAAAACAAATCACTCTATAATAATATTGTAATAAGTTTCCTTATTCATTGCAATAAATTACAAAAAGTACATTAGTATGTATTCCACATTATTTCCCCGCGATTGTTGAATGGGAATATTGGTTCGTCACCATTCATACATTGTGAACAAAAGGAATATATGGATCATTATGCCAATGGGAAAACCTTACAACAAGTACACAGTTTTTGCATACGATTACGTGTTACAATTTATTTACTTATTAAGGAAAACACTTTTTGTCAATGAACTTCCAAATGGGTAAATAAATAAGTACTTACAATAATACGTACCGGAGAGCCTTGACAAGTCCCAATGGCTTTCAAAGCGTTTCTTATGCCCACAACAACTTTTCAACAAAAATGACATAACACTGTTTTAAGCTTTCAAGGTTTACAACTAAACTTATATTGTCAATCACGGAAGATATCCCGTAAGTGACAGTATAAGTTTAGAAATGACATAAGTTTTACGGTGGCTTATTTGTCAAATGAATTTTTTTTAGGCAGTTCCATCATCGTGACTGCTAATAGGATGTCATTTTGGCCTAGGCTCTCGGGAATTAAGACTATGGGCCCTTGCAGTTCCTACGCTAGCCTTAGGTAGACGACCGAAATAAAAACCAACTATACATGATGTCGTTTTGCATCCACGTCAAATTCGAGGAGGTTACTAAGCTAATGCTTCTCGATCCGAATCAATATTAAAATATAAATATTAATATAAATTGTTTTGATGGCGATTATTCTGAAATACTGTCAAATTTAAAGAACTAAAAAAGTGGCGTTTATTAATTATTGACCGATCCCATAATTTAAATTGATTATTTTATGACAACCTCTTGAATTTTGACGAGGATGCAAAATTACACCTTGTCATCGTAGGATTGGCCGCCGTCCATATCATCAGCCTCATTTACCCGCAAATCTTCTAAAATTCATGCTTTTAATCCAGCAGCAGATGAACCTAACTAATAACAGGCGACTTGACTCTTTCAGTGAAGATCAGCGAGGGTGAGAAGTCCACGAACGCCTTCATGGAGTTTGCAGCCGCCCTGAAGCCGTATGGACCCTGGAGCTACCTGGTGGTGGGCATGCTGGTCTGCGCTACTATACTCATGTTCTGTTTGGCTTGGGGTGAGTTGAGAGATGGGTTTATTTGTTATTTAACCTGTAAAGAAACTCAGGACGTCTAAGTAGATAGTGGTGCTTGACATAGTCAAAGTTACGGGAAACACTGGATGTGGGAAGACGGACGCAAAAAATTGCGGGGAAAAGTAGAAAGGAAAGGAAGCCTATTCCTTCCTAGCAGTGGATGAATCGGGTGAAATGATGATTGGCCTTTCGATATCCCGATCCTGAAAGTACGGCAGGTCCTCTTATATTCTCTCTAAAATAACAAATACCGTGTTTAGGTATTTGTTTTTTTCTAGCTTGGATACATCTAAGCTTCAAGGCAGTTAAAGTAATAAATTTCTTGCCCCCATATGTCCCCTTATAAGTTTGTTGTTATCTACAATTAATTAACTAACCCAATATTTCTCCCTTTTCAGAATGCTGCTGCAAGCGCTCCAAACCATCAGATACGCCAGTCAACATCCCGCCATCTTGCATCGACCTCTCCCCCACAGTAACAGTCACGGCAGCTTCGCAACAACTCTTCACACAACCCCTCCCCCCGTCCCCGCCAGAGTACGAGCCACCCCCCTCATACTCCTCGCTGTTCCCCAGAGCCTTCAAGTCTTCACCCACCCCAGTACCACACTGCTCTCACCAGGAACCCCCAGATTGAAACCTCTGACTCTTAAACTTAGTTCTTAACTTTAAGTAGACTATTACAATTTTAGGTTACGTGTAGTGGTGACGCAAAGACAGTGTTTGACACCGGACGATATATTAAGTTAAGACAGAAAAATGGCAGACTATGTGATGCAGCAAGGTGACTAGATTTGTAAAAAAGGAAATAATACTTCGTATAGAACAGTTATTGGGCCTGTCACTCGAAATTAAGGACGGATTTCACCGATACTGAAGTTCAAGAGCCCTGTGTAAAATTCCACAGCAATGATACCACGAAGGAGCTGACGCTCGTGAACGCAGTTTAAACGTGCTGAATTGCTGATTGCATCAGTTTCTTTGGTGAATGTCGCCCTAAGCTGTGCCTTCTTGTTATGAACCAATATATGCCCATTGATTCGAAAACGAAACAAGAAGTAGTACTGCCATAAAAGCATCGTAACTCGACATAAACTATCTGAAAATAACCAAAATCGGAATCCTAAAATATTTCTGGGCGTTGGGTTAAGTCAAAAGTAGTATATGCCCCGAAGCTGCCGAGAGGTACTATTTTGCTCGGAGTTAGTGTTTCCTTCCTCTACGAAGTATTATTTAATTTTTCTATGGTTTTGTGTGCCTAAGACGTGATATGACGTAATTTCTATTAAAAATGTCTCGACACCGACGATCTGTATAAGGGATCCGTCAAACTGGTACGGACACATTGCAGACCAACTGCGGACAAAGGACACTGTCAGGGACGGCGTCCGCAATATGTTCGTTCTAGTTTAAACGATCCTTAAGTGTAATTAATCAACTGTTGACATAATAACCACTATACTAGACAACCAATGAATCATTATATTTGGAATTCACGGAGAGGTTGACGCATTTCCTAACTCATGACTGGACGATACCTTTGTTTAGACTTGGTAATTCCAAATGTAATTAGCTCTTCGCATTCCATAAACAAAGGTCATTTTACTGTGAACTATTAAATCTGACTTCAATTTGCCCATATTACAGACTCGTTTTTCCTTAAATGAGGAATTTTGTTAGTAAACCTACCTGAATACGTGGCGCCGAAGAACGTCATAATACAAGTGACGATTGTAGGTTTAATTATTATTATTAAACCTGTATTAGTCAAATATCAGGTGGCATCAAGGGATGTATTGTTAAAGTTAAATCGTTCTCATGAATTGATTTATTGCGAAAAAAATACGTACATACTCATACCTACTAAAGAAACTTGAACTCAAGTAAATTGGCCTTTTAAGTTTTATACTATGGTTACTGGAATGCAAGATTTCATAATAGGTATTCTAAACAGGTAGGTAGGTTAAAGTACTATGGGTTAAAGACCAATGAACACACATTGTAATAAATTCATTAGTATAGTAGATATAAGAGTTTGTTTTGCTAAAATGAGCCAACCCACAATATCTTAATTAATTCAGTTAAAAACTGCAAACTAATCCTACATTCTTAATGTGGTATTAGTACTACTCAGTAAAATCAGTTTCATACTTCCAAAACCATAGATTTCAAAAAGATTTTTAAAAAATCAGTGTTAGCTACCCAAAACCATTACAATTGCTTCTGCAAATAGTGTTTTGTCGTGGGTTGGTACGTTTTGGTAGAACTAAGCTCTTTTTGATATTATAAAAAGTACAGACGGTAGCTAATTACAAAAGCCATGTAGTTACAAGTACAATAGGTTACATGTTAATTTTTAATCACTTTTTCGCGTTATTTCACGTAAGGTTGGCATTATAAAATAGTACTAGTGCAATAAGTCGTTATAAAAAAAAATCTTCAATGTTTTTGGGACCAAATACCTTCGTTCGTGAGATTTACTCATTAAACACTCTTGAAATTATTTAAGTTCTATATAAAAATACCTAATGTGTGTCTCACAAAAAGTGCCTTAGTATTTGTAGTCCATAATTAAAAATTGAAATGTAAGATGAAAATTAGAATAAAATTATGAAACATGGAGTATTTGAATGATCGACGAGAAACTAAGTTATGGCGCCATAATTTGTAATTTACAATCTGTCTTTGTTTGATGTGGTGTAAAACTTCAACAAAATCCTATTGGATTTTGTCATTGTCAGTGCAATACAAAGTTATAACTGTAGTCAAGAGACCATAATGTAAATAATGGCCCATTACACAATGGCGATCCAGGATCCATCAATGAAACCATCTGCTCTGTTAATTTTGGTAGCTCGGAGTTAAGTCTGGCAAAAAATTGACTAGGTTGTAATCAATGAGTGGGTTTCGAGTGGTATTGGATACTGTTAAAAACTTTACTTTGCTGCAGAGTTGAGGCTACCAAGATATATATAACAGGCGCTCTGTTTTAATGTTACGTAGTTATTTGATTGACTGATTGCAAGTAACTAGGTATCTTCAATTTAAAATAATGACTGTTACACACAGTCATTTTTTCAGAACGATCGTGTGTGCGTTGTTCAAAATTTAAAAAAAAAAAAATAGTTTATGATCCCTCAATTTCGCTGGTACAGTCTGTTGTGAAATATTGCATTCAAATAATAAGTAAGTTATAAGTCATAACAAAGATTAATTATTTGATATTTTTGTTAATTATCATTATTTTCAATTTTGTCTGCTGTTGAATGTTTTCATTTAAAAATAGGAAAGCGTGTCTGTGCTCCATAAAGTTTTACTAGTCTTCTTAGTTTCTTTATAGCTTTCGATATCTTGTTAGTATTTTACTTTAATACTGATAATAATAAGCTCTGTTAAATATTAGTAAGTAAAATTGAATTCCATTGTATGAAAAGAAAGTGATATGTATTATAGTAAAATATTAATACAAAAAAGATAAAAAATATTTATTTTAAAATTTGCGTTTTATTTCTCGTTTGTAATGAAAACCCTTGCGAATTCTATCCGACGACTCGTCGACGTTAGTTCTCCAAATGAACATGATACTTTTTTTTTGAGTGGCTGCTCGCAGGTCAACCCATGGTTTCTGTTTAACCGGACTATCCTGTGGGTGCCTTGAGTGTAAGACCGGCTATACACGGACTGCTCGAGCAGTTAGCCAGTGATCGACATACACGGACCGCTATTGCATTCGTAGTCAACAGCGACTGCTTGACCGCACGATGAAATTTCACCGCGCTGCCAAACTCCCGAAGCAGTTGCAACTGCTCGAGCGGTTCCATGTGTGTGTGTGTACGTAGAAGACTGAAGTTTACTATGCAGTCGCAGCTTGAAGCAGTCCATCCTGACTGCTTCAAGCTGTCCGTGTATTGCCAGCCTAAGGCCTCCAGCCAGCGGCATGAACATAATTTAGTATTATAACTATACGGTTCATTCATAACGACTCATAAGCATTTTTATTTTTTGTAACTAAGTTCATTAATTGCTTTATTTTTGTTAACTATTTTGGAGAATTTTGTAAATTCCTCTTCAATGCCTACATCACAAGATATTAGGAGGTGTGCCGTAATTCCAAAAAATATGAATGAAAACTGAATGTTTTTCCATTATTATTTTTGATAATCTATATTATCTGTAACTAGACAACGTAAGCTATGTTTCTGTTCAATTACTACTACTATTTAATTCTGTGAGTCTGCGTCATCCCACTGCTTGGCAAAGGGGTATCCCCATGACTTCCAGTTATTTAATATGGCGTTCATTCAATAAATAAATTGCGTTGCCAGAGACGTGCTATATTTTTTTCTGCCGTGTATTCAAGCGCAAGGAATATTAGTACTTATTAGTTCCATGAAAGTGAGTGGGCATTTCTGAACGTAGCCTCAACCTGACAGAGAATAATATTTTGCGTCAGCGTCACCTGCTTGTCAATGTCAGCGTTGATTCAAAGTGTCATTCTGTAAATGTTCTATTTACAATTTTGCAAAAAAAAGATGTTATTATTGCTATAATTCCAGTGTTTATTATCGCCAAATGTTGATTTATTATAACTACAAGAACGAAATAGCTATAATATTCAATAGGTGAATGAATAAAGGTCGTTATTTCATCAATTTATTGCCATTGTCATAACAAGAGATTGACAACAAACCTAAGATACTTTGGATAATTATTGGCGTTGTTTGGTGATGATGTGAATAAATAAGCACAAATAATGAGCGAACAGAAGAAAAATATTAACTGTCGAGTTTGCTTACGGTATGACTTAGAAAGATCTCAGAAATGTTTGTCGTTGTTTGAAAAATACAACCAATCATTAATATCGGAAAAAATTAAATATGTAGCAAATGTTGAGATTAAAGAGAATGACGGACTACCCAGTAAAATATGTCCAGACTGCTTATTGCAACTTGAAACAGCCATAGTCTTCAAGCAGAAGTGTGAAACATCTAACAAGATCTTGCTAAGCATAGTTCAGCAGCCTTCCAAAATATGTAAGGTAACCTTTCGAGTTCCAATTAAGAAGGAAGTAGATGTGGTATTTGGAAATAAAACAGATGAATATTCTAGCACTGAAACAGAAACAACAAAAACAGAAATATCTAAAAAAGAAGCTCAAATTGAAATAACCGTTAATGAATTACATGACAATGAAATATCTGCTGATAAAGGATCTCATATCGAAACACATGTCGGTAAAACTCAAAAAGAAAAACCTGAAAAAAAGGAACCTTTAAATGTCTTACCTGTTAATGTAATACCTAAAAACGAGGAACCTGACTATGAAATATCTGACAACGAAGAACTTTTATTTGAGACAAAAGAAAATGAGAAGGTTGAAAAACTTGAGAATGAAGATGAAGATCTTAAATCTAAAGATACGGCAGTAGTAAAACCAAGCAGGGCTATTGATTTAAAACTGATATGTGATGATTGTGGTGGCTCCTTTAAAAGTAAGTGTAAGATTGCTGTCCACTGGAAGAAAGTTCACCTACCCACCAAGCTAATCTGTCCATTCTGCAAAAGAATGTTTAAATCTTACAAAGCTTTCAATATCCACAAGAAAAAGAAAACAAGAAGCTGTCAAGCTGCCTCTAATGTCCGCATTGAAGGTCTGGGCAAAAAAAGAGTATTTCACTGTAAGGATTGCGTCTACAGCACCAAAAGAATCAAGGATATGGATGCCCACTTGGTCATACACACTGGAGTCAGGCGGTTTCAATGTAAAGACTGTTTGAAATGTTTCACTCAGCACGCCTCACTACAGGGACACCGGGAGTCGAAACACAAAGACTACAGATGTATCACAACGTGCCACTTCTGCGGTAAAATCATTAAAGGTAGAAACAGATTCTACAAACATGTATTGCAACACAAACCTAAGTCAGTACAATGTGAGGTCTGCAAGAAAATTTTAAAGAGTAAAGCAATTTTGATAAATCATATGAAAAGACACGATGAAGTTAAAAGTTATACCTGCGAAATATGTTCAGCCAACTTTTTCACAATGGGTGAACTTTGCAATCACCGCAGAAAGGTTCATTTTAAGGCTAAAACATTTAAATGTGACATGTGTGAATACACAGCATACACAGCAGGCTTATTAAAAACACATAAATCTCGGCATACTCATAGTAACGTAGCATGTTTGCAGTGCGGCATGTTTTTGGAAAATGCGGAGAAATTGGCTATACACCAGAAAAGGCATGCTGAAAAGAATTTCTGCTGTCCTGAATGTGACAAAGGCTTCTTTCGTAGAGATTCAGTTCGTCGGCACATATTGAAAAAGCATTCAGAACCAAAAAAGTTGGGGAATTTTGTCATAACTCTGAATCCTATTTTATCATAATTTCATCAAAATATTCACTGATTTGGTTATCGTCTATTTAAGTAATGTTGGCAATAGTTATTAACAATATTGAAGCAGTAATGTTTATTTTTAATTATCTTCTGTGAAGAAAAAATACATTTATATACAGAAACTTAATATAAAAAAAGATTATATTTGTGCAATCCTGATTTTGGAGATGACTGTAACAAGAATACTTTATTTACTTATAATATTTACAGTACTTATGAAATTTCGGTAAAAAGATGTGCAATGTACAAAATATATTACTTACATATTTATTTTATGAAGAAATACAAGATTATACGTTTATTTTTTTAATTTACTTAGGCATATTAAGGCTGGATAGTAGAGATAAGATTCATTTATTACTGCTTTATATTTACAAGCGCCGATCGTAACATGTTGCAGTAGCATTATTTATGATGAGTTTGTATAATACTATACAAACTTGAAAGTCACAAATAAAATAATTTAGTACCTACATTGTCCTTAGGGTTCCGTGTTTTCTATGTAGGTACATTAGCTAGGTATTGGATGCGTGAGATAGATACTATGTTGGATGTTGCACATATTATGATTTTATCAATAAGTAATGTGAACGTATGCATATAAAAGGCAGCAAGTGGTTTGTATGTAATGTACGTATATTTATACAACTGAGTACCATTCTTGTAAATAATATTCAAATACCTTCTTTATGTAATTCGTGTTAAAGCTCCTTTCACTCATTCTGGCTACTGGACAGCCAGTCCCGTCTGTGGTGGTGGACTGTATGATGGCTTTCATATTAAGGCGGTACCTATCTAAGCTCAATACAGTAGTGTTTCATAGGAAGAGGAAACTTATGTGGATGATGTTAATGTGCATATTTCAGTAACTCCAGTAAGCGTGGTCATGCGTTTCGTACGAATGGGCTAATAGGGTCCAATACACTCTGTTTACCCATTGTCAACCTGAACATGTGGAAATAAATATACTTTGCAGAATAAAAATGTACGAAAATACAGTTGTAATTATTGTTAGAAATACATGTGAAATTAAATTACGTATTCTGACAAAGTTTTGCATTTTCCTTCACTAGCGCCCCCTATCGAATTCGACGTGTGGCAAAAATGGCTAACCATGAGTTTCCTCCAAAGGACGCAAGTAAGCTAAAACCCGTGCGAGTGCACAGAGCAACAGAACAGTCCTCCTCCGAATGTTCTGTTAAATTAATCCTCGTCATAGGCAGTTGCCTCACCGCCGGCGAGGAAGCGACTAACTATCGGCTATTTTCTCGCTCAAGAAACGTACAATAGATACACATTCCGTGTAAACAAAAGAGATGCATATATTAATAGTTGATTGCTGACTGATTACACTACCGCGGCCGGCGAGGACTCGCTCCACTATTCGCTGAGCGACAAAATCTATCAAAGATAATACTCGCTCAGCGGTCAGAACTCACGCCAAGAGACCAAATCTACGTAGAGTGCGGATCTGAGTGCACATATTATGAATTCAGAACTATCATTGTTGTCGGGACGAGAAAACGTGCGCAGCGCTTGCAGTGTTTATTTATTTATAGGAACTCCACACTCGCTGCTACGCAAGGCGTTTCTAGCTCTACTCGTTTCTCGCTCATCGCTGGCGGTGGGACAACTGTCTTAAGCGCAAGCCACACCGCCAAGTAGCGAGCGAGTTTGCGTACGGGCGCAAAGTCGCAAAGGGTCATTTTCCACCAAGCGGAAAATTCCTCGCGAACTTTTTTGATATCATTGAATAAAGGACGAATAAAATTGGGCACATCCTCGAGCATGCGTGTGTATGCTTCAGTTTTATATAATTATTAATAAGTTACAAGGGCGTCGCCTGCATTTGATTTGTAAGGGTTACTATTTACGGATGCAGCTGTAGTTCTTTTAAGAATCTAAAATGCCATCTTAAAAATGTTAGCAGTTCGGCCGGCTTAAACGCGAATTTAGGCAGAACGATGAACCGTCGAACTTCAGTCCCGAGTAGAATGCGAGTAAAAACGTCACGCTTACGTTCTACAGTTGTAGCAGAATACGGTCATGCGGTTGTTTCAAACGATCATTGCCTAATTGCGTTAAACGAATCCATAAACAACCCAAACTGAATCGTTATAAAGCCGCGGTTCAGCGGCGGTTTCTTTGCGATGTTCAAACAACGCTGTGGTAGAATCGGCCCCTTTTTTGTTTTTTTTTTCGCATCGGAAATCATTTCATCAAATGACCCCTCCCTCTGTGGGCGGAGCGGAAGGGAGTGTCAGACTTGTACTAACTAATACCCACCCATGTTCCTTCTTAGCCCTTTAGTCCTTTGTGTTCCGGGGCCGCAGTATCTCTTTCGAACAGTCCCGCAGTAGGCATCGGACCCCTTCCGGTTTGCTGACATCTCTATGTCGACACGGCCTGTCGTCATAAGATGGACGGACGGCGAGCTAGCCCATTACTCACCGTCCACAGGCCCGCGCCTGCGGTGGCCCAGGGGGTCTCCGCAGGCGCGAAGACTATCCCATGGCGGCAATCCGGCAAGGAGGTTCGTCGCCACGCCGGAGATCGTGTGGTACCCCCGGATTAGCCTTACGGCTAACACCTTTTGGGGAGCGTTCAGGTAGTGGGCGGCTCGCCGCCTCAAAGAACGCGCGCAAACCGGGGCCCCGTAAAGGGCCACTATCCGCACGACCCTGGTAGTAGGCGTTTGGACCCCTTAGCGTGGGGTAAGAACCGCTTGAAGGCAACCCCGGCCCGTTCCAGTCTGGAAGCCAAACGTCGGAAATGCAAAATCGGCCCCATTATCTCCCACTAAACGACGCACGTCTAAAAGGACGCAATTTAGATTTACAAGTACCGCATTGGAAATCGAGACCAACAGGCGGCATTGACGTCATCATCATCATAACATCACGCCTGTTATCCCAGAAGGGTGTGGCAAAGGTGTACCTAGTAGTTCACCCACATTTCGCCTTTTCCAGACTCCAGCCAGGCTCCGGGCTGCTAGGTACTGAGAAATTCCTGATGGAAAAACCAAATAAAACTGCTCGAACCGGAAATTAAACCCAGGACCTCATGCTCAGCAGTCGCGCTTGCGACCACTCTACTCTACCAACGAGGCAGCTAAATTATTATAGGTAGGGAAAAAGTCTGAATTACAGGAATTACGTCACATTTCGTAAAATGGTCATAAAGTGATAATTCATAATATTATCTGTGTCTGTGACCATTATAAGAATTTTAACGAGATTCAAGTTATGATCCCATTACGATTCTGCTATTTAAAGCGGTCATTTTACACCCCCAAGCCGTATGGATTTAATAACAGTTACGTAGGTACTTATTCCTGATTAATCCCGAAGCCATTCCACACATAAAACAAAGCGTGGAAGCAACACTGATCAAGCCCCTTTGTTCCCAACTTCTGATTAAAATCGATACACACTGTCTATGGCTTGCTTTATTAAAATTTTAAACTATACTTAGTTGCTAGGGTAGGCTGGTCTTTTAAGTACTTTATTGACTGGGATCAAGCCGTGAAGCCCTCGATATTTTTGAACTGTAGGTACTTTCTTAAGTTTATGAACGAAGATTGGGTTTCACTTTTGTCAGAAAATTAGAACATAAACGAAAAGTTGCGTAAGAAGAAGTGAACTACCTAGATAATTTTATTAATGTACGAGTACCTACTTTATTATTTTCTAGTGTCCTGTCCGCTTTTAGGGGTATTCCTCAAAGGGCAACTAAATAATTCCTCGAAGCGCAACCATTACTTGCGCTCTTAAATTCAAATTTAAAATAATTATTATGTTTATTCCTCAAAGCTCAACCATGATAAAAAATAGAGATGGGTATGATGGATTCATTAAAGATGTTTTTCATCATGGTTGCGCTTTGAGAAATAAACATATAATATTTTTAATTTGAATTTGTGAGCGCAACTAATGGTTGCGCTTCGAAGAATAATTTACTTGCGCTTAGTTGGTTGCGCTTAAAAATAGTTGCGCTTTGAAGAATACCCCCGCTTTTATTTCATTAGGTCACGCGCATTCATTTAGGTGACGCTCGGGTTTAGTGAAAACAGAAACAGTTGGGTTCATACTCCATATTTCCACAGCAATAAACTCCATATCATAGATCGAGAAATATTTCTTTGCACCTGAAGAGAAAACTTACAGGAAAAAAGGCGAGAAAAATATTACCAATGAATCAGATCGATCCGTTCCGTTTCGGTTTCGACCTAGATTTGAACCGTGAATGCCTCTCCGATTTCGTAGAATAAAATATCGGACTGAGAAATATTTCGGATTTTCGGTCTACTTCAGATCAATTAAGTATTTAGATAGTCAATTCGTCCCTCTATTTTTTTTTCTTAATAAAATAGCAGTCAAATCCCATGAAACAAAAAAAAGACCATGAACAGCTGTGGGACAGATCATCATCATATCAGCCCGGAATCAGCCGCTGCTGGGTATAGGCCTCCCCTTTCTTCTCTCACTCTTCTCGTTTATATGCGTTCCTCAGGCAAGTGTTTCTCGTGATTTTGACGATATCGTCAACCCAACAAGCTTTTGGACGGCCCTGGTGGCTTTTGCCTAACCTTGGCCATCACTCAGTCAAAGGTTTTCTCCATAGGTCAGATGGGACAGATGTAGGGTGTATAGGTACTTTATTTGAAAAAATCAAACAATATCTAGGCTCTTAATGTGGACAATGTGGTCAACAAAACTACTATTGACGCCGCGATCAGCAGGCCCACCTACTGAGTTCTGGGCCCAAGTGATTTGAGAAGACGTACCATAGATATGAAAGAAGAAGAAAACCAACTACCTATTGACTACCTACAAACTAAATTATTGGATAATTGTTATTTAGTTATTTATTGGATAAGTAATTGCTTTTATGACATGAGAGAATATAATGGTCTATTTTAAGAATCCAAGAACTACTTAACTTACTTATGTACTTAATTTTGAGATTGATTTTAAAGTAACGATTACCTAATTATAATAATATTAATTCATGTTGGACCTATTGTAAAACACAAATCATAAAGTAATTGTACTTACTACTTATTTGATTGATTTAAGAGTGACATCTGAATATTTGTAAACCATATGTTGTGGTGGAATGATAAGGACTTATACACACCCATAACACCATATTATGTAAAACGACAGTTTTACAAATAAATATTTCTGATTCTGATTCTAAAATGTCTGTGGTCAGTTCCGCTGTCTACATCCGCTCAAAAGTTTCGAGCTGATAAATTGCTGCAACATTTTAAAAAGTTTGTCGGTAACCTTTCTCGTTAAAAGTTTGTAAAAGTGATTGCTTGAAAAGCACAAGTTAATTAAGTTTAGCTCCGTCTTTTTATGTTTACATAACGGATAATTATGTTATCCCTAAATAAAATATCTACTTGCATTTTGCAGTCATATACAACTTTTTATGTTTTCAAAAAACCGGTTTTTGCAGCGCGGTAGCACTGCACTGTTGCTTGCATCATAGATTAAGCTAGGCAATGCAGAGATGCGACAGGGACGCCTACTCTTCAGCTAGTTTAACTCAAGAGTTTTTTTTGTGATTTAAATAATTAAGGTATCCCCAGAAGAAAAATACTGTCTCCCCCTTAATGAATGATCAGGCTTGCCCAATTTCCTTCTAGGTTCATTTTTTAGTCAATAAAGTATTGTTACTTTAAGATTAAAGCTGCAATTATCACAATAAACTTTCTCTGTAGGAGGAGGCAGAACCTACCTACAAAGAAAATCGGTCGGTGAAATATTTTAATGGCAAGAACTACAGGATACTCAAAGTGATGTCAATTGGCTTTCCGGATACTTTATTATTGTAATAAATACAAATTAGGTAAGGCATCCTTTCTGTATTTTCTACTTTCTCAAACAAACAAGCCGACTTCCAACGATTGCATCTGTTTTATGCAACTAATTAAATTTACCCGTATCATTAATCTACCTGTTCATAAATTCTCTCACCTGTGCACTGCACGCATGATCTTTGACTGCGCGGCGCCGCTCGTCGCCAGTCGACCGACCAGCCAGCCACCGCCATTTTTGCTTCAGTCCAGTTATACCCGCGCCGCGTGAACACGTGTCAGTGCCGATTTTGCCGCCGAAAACGATCGTCAACAAAGATGAATCTGTTTAAAAGTGTACATATTTAATATTCCCACGTCCTTTTGTGTAATAGCGTTGAAAATAAACTTAATGTGTGTTTAAAGTAGTTGTATGTTTAGATTTAATGCTAAAAAGTAGTGTTGCAATTTCTTTTTCGTCTAAAACTTTTCGATTGGAAGATTGTTCGGATTGCTGTTGTGATTCGATAAGTGTTGTAAACAGTGATTTTATCGTATAATCAGTGTCTTGTTGGATTCTAATTGGAGCTGTACCGGTCCGGAGCTGATATTTCGCCGTTCCCAGGCGTTCTTTGGCAACAGGTTAGTGTGCGTGAACCCGCATGTATTTGGTTGCATGTAAACTGTTTATAAATAACGGTGATTATTACACCTACGTTTGTTTATTTCTACGTATTTTCAGCTGATTTTCATGGCTTTGTTTCAATGAACTTTTACAGACCGGTATTGTGTGAAGTTATGATCATAAAGACTGGGCGACATAAAGTTATGTTACTTACATCATTACATTACATTACCTATGTTGTGATCGCAAGACACATTCACATACCATTGGTACATAGCCTACTGTGTAGATAAGGTATAGGGACCTGTATAAATTGTCACAAAATACATAGGCACTTATCTAGATTTACCTAACAAGCCATCGACCCCAAAACAATTATAAACAACCCCTACACATATAACTAAGAACCTACCTTGATAAACTACCAACCCATCTCGTAATTTAGGTACCTACAGATAAAACTAGAAGACGGACTTCAAAACTCTGACCCAAGAAACGACGGCCTTTCACTGCTGGCTCCTGGAGACCAGGACACAGGCTTTTCACAAAGTCTACTTACTCTATCTACTCCTACGTCACTGGTAACCTTTTTACGTGCATCCAGACCTCGCCAGTTTTCTTTTGTTAGGTAAATAGGTATTCAAATTCTTATCATTACAATAATTACGATATTGGAGGAATGATATGATAACAGAAAAGGGAGGGAAAGATAGCGTGACGTTGACAGCGGGAAATGAAAGAATAAAACGTGTTGCGCCGACCCCAAGTAACATGGGACAAGGGCAGGAAGATGATGACTCAGATTCTTATCATTATTCATTTTCAGACATAGGTACCCTTTGTTTTGTTTAAAAAGGTTAAACTTAATGAAGTACTATGTTATTTTCTTTAGATCTCAAGTAAATTCGCGGAAGCCATAGTCTGGTGTAGATAGTTAAAAACTTAGAAGCCATTACGTAGGGCTGACTTACGATGTAAATAGATACTTAGATACCAAATAGATTAGTTTCTTAAAACACTTAGGAAGTCGTAAAGACCTACTTGTCTAGCCATCAATCTTATCTAGAATCATTCAAGTGACTACCTATTTCAATAACATTCGGTCACTACTAAGTAGTAAGTGCGATCCTACGCACGTAACTATCTACGTATCACGTCAAAACTGTATTGAAATAAACAGTAAACATACGCCGCATATTTGCAGCAAGCCAGCAACATTCTTTTCGCTTATTTTCAAATTTTTACAAGACATGTTTATACTTCACATACTGATTGCGTTCATTGCTTTGAAAAGTGGCAGTAGCTTTCAAAGGGTTTCCTATTTCTACAACGGCTTTCAAGAGAATTATCTGCAATAACTTATTTATGTCAATACAATACTTTTTTCAGCCACGTTATCTAGAGGTCCTTTTGATTTGTTTCAATTACGAAAAACCTACGATGTCCAGGTCACTCAAAGAGATGTCCGATTGCCCAATATCAGGAAAAACTCTCTCGATCAGCTTGAAGCCCCTGGGTCTATGTTGGTTTTATCACGGCCAGAAAACGACCCTAGCTAAAAACTGCATGACCCTGCTCAAAATGCGTTCGTCATGTTCATGCTCGTTTGTGCTCATTTTGTATGGACAAACCGTCGAACGCCGTCGATCAATGTGACCTTTACACTAACAACACTAATATTATAAAGAGGAAAGGTTTGAATCATTATCATTATCAGGTAATCTCCGATTTAAAGAATTCTTCCACTTCTAAAAAGCTACACTATTTGCTAATGCCTCGGTAGAATATGTTTTATGTTAAAACAAGAAACTTCACGCGGTTGGACTCGACGCAAAAGCTAGTCTCCAATAAACCATAGCGAAAAAATTTCAGGAACAGCAAACTCAAACAAAACGTGCATCTGTTATGTATTCACTCTAGAACTTGTCTTGCTTATGTACAAACTTGTTACTAACTTAGGAACTCAACGTCTCGGCTTATGAGTTTCAAGTTAGAATGAGCAACTATTATGAAAAGTAATTCCAACATTTCCAATTAAAGTTAGACTTAGACTGCAATTCTTGAGATTTCTTTTTTAGACTAGTAGTATTCTCTTCTTCATTCCAGGGTTCTTCATAGTTTTCAAGGTTAACGTGGGTTACGAGGACTAAGCGTTATATTTGCGAAGAGTAAAAGTTTTATAACACTTGATAACTGTGACTTTTCGTTGACCTACCGCAACAACTTAATTATTTACTCAGATTCGCAAAACAGTGGTGTTTCTCAGGCCTACAATCCACTGATCAATAAATCACTATACAATGTCGCCCATGCGCATGTGACCGCCCGTAATTTTCTGAATATTCATGAAGAAATTTCAAAAATAAACTTTAAAAGGGGGGGTCTATCTACAACATTTTTCATGTTATTCAATTTTTAATTATTTAAGTTTAGTTTGTAGATTTGCTTTCTATTTTTTGACACATCTCCGAAGTTTTTGGGTCGATTTGGATTCTGTTTATTATTTCTAAAAGCTGATGAGTTATTTTAACAGATTAATTAACATTTTTACTAAAAATTATCGACGATGAAAAAAAAAACGGAATCGAAGTCATGTTTTTGGTGAAAAATTGTGTATTTATTTAAATAAAACTAGTGTAAGTCCATAAATTATCCCGATAGGACGACTTTTTTAATCATTATTTATAATCTACTACATAACAGCTACAAATTCACAGAACATTATTGATACCTAACTGTAACTTAATCCAAGGTAAAACTCTTAAAACTCTGATGAGTCAAATTTAGGAAAAGATAATGTGAAAGTCAATTGAATGTTGCTCTTAGCAGTGAGTACTAAAAGGTCAAATTAATACTGAGGATGATAATGGAATTAAAAACAAACAAGCAATAGCCAGATTTTTACTAAAAAAATAAAAAATACAAGAATTTTAATTAATTAGATTTTCGAAATGGCCCCCACCCTTCTGTAAACAAAACAAAGCCCTCATGGCAACACTTTTGATTGTACTGTTAGGACACACTTTAGAAATACCTTTTTAAAAAAAACGATTATCGAAGGTTAATTAATTATATTTAGTGAAAGGCACAATTACAGTATTAAAAGAGGAAATTTGGTTAATATTCTGACTTGCGACCTATCCGGAAGGAGTCTCAACCCGAACTGGCGCTATTGTCTGACCAATGCACTAAGTCTAGAAAGGAATGATGATGCGGTGCTGACTAAGCACTTAAGGGTGCATCCTAGGGATGTAACAACCCCCCCTTTAAGAGGAACTTTACGGTTTTCATGGAAAGTTACGAATTTATTCTTAACCTTGGAAGAGGAATTGTTTCCGGTTCCGGATCGTTATCTAAGGTGCTATCGTTCTGTAATTTAGGTTTTGTTTTGCAGCCAGAATATTTTCCAAACTTCTTACAAAGTTTATAACTAATAAAAATTAAAATTAAGATTAATACAAGGTAAGTCAAAAGTGGATAGTGAGAACTATATTCAATTAGGTTAGGGCTAGGATTATTTATAATTTTATCAACATCTGACAACATTTGGTTGTTGATAACGCTAGGTAGTTTTTCTAAGTCTATGTTTGACAATTTAGATGCTAACAATTTGGGCTTTGATATGTTAAACTTTTCCAGATTACAACAGGCTTCATTAATTAGATTAAAATCGGAAACTATAGTTTTAACATTTATGTCTATGTTGCTTTTTCCAAACAGTTGTTTATTTCTACAATAAGCCGTACAATTAGGTCGAATATTAAGTATACCAGTACCTAATATTTTGAACTCTATTAAATCAGAGTTACACTGGACAGAAAGTTTAGAAGGTTCAGATTGAACAAATATCCATTTGTTTCCTTGCAATTCTTGCCAAATATCTATCTGACCATACATTAATTTAGTTTGACAGTATATAGGTATTTCTGTAACAATTTTTGTTAGTATATCAGTTTCACAGGTTGGTGTTTCTTGAATTGAGCGTGTGTCAGTATCATCACAAATATAAACTCTGTTTACAGGCTCAGTACAGGATTTTAGATTACTTATACAGGTGTATGTTAGTTTATCTTTACTAATGCCAACATAATTACAAGATGGTACAATCATAGCATAGGAGTTTGGTTTGTCCATGTTGTGCGGTATAGGTACTGAAATAGCTTTAAATAGATCTAACTCAAAAGAGTTTACAAGGGGAATTTTGATTACAAAGACTAACTTATTGTTTACAAAATAACATGATATCTTTGATATATCGATCAAAGCATGAATAGTATCTAAATCTAAGTCTAAAGGTAATTCTTCATAATTAGGTAATTTTCTAACATTACTTGTTAGTTCATTATAAAACTGATTTGGTGTCATGACCGATGGGTGAAGAGTATTAGTTTTAGCGAATAACATTGCATTTACAAGGTCGTCTAATTTAAATGACAGAGTAAGTAGACAAGATGATAGTTCAGTGTAGACATCGTTCATCTTTGATTTTATGTATAGCTTATCAGATAAAATTGACAGATTATTAAAAGTATTAGATAGTTTAATAATAGCGTCATTCAAACGGCCTTCATTTGTGGTTATAGTTTCAAGAGTTTTGTTGTAACGGGAAAGAGCCGTACTTGTTACAAGAATGTTATCTTTTAAAATGGACGCTAACTTAATATTGTTATTGTTTAGGGTTTGAATGGCGTTATTATATCTTATGGCATCGTCTTCATCCATTGTGCCAATGACTTGTTTGAAAAGAGAGCCAACTCCTGCTAACCAAGCGGATCTCTTTTCTCGCCCAGATGTTAAATGAGATATGGCACTGTAGTCTTTCCGAATATCGATAAGTCGCAAAACCAGAGGCTGTAGTATATTTGTACATTCAGATTCTTTAAGTATTGTATTTTGTTGACACAAAAGCGTAGAAGCTTTTAATGCGTTGTTTATATTATCTATATGGGGTTTTATATATGTAATGTCAATAGGTACAAGTAAATGAATATGATCTCTAGTCTGTTTCATGATTCCTATTGAGTCGAAGTATATGCCAGGGCTTTCAGTGACTTGTTCGATGATATCAGATGTTGCAAGGGACAGGAATGTAGATATTCTGAAATATATTAGACAAAATATTTAACTAATGTTATTTTGTTATGTGTTAAAACTAGGTTTATTAGATTAAGGTAAAAAAAATAATAATAATAAAATAAAAGTAGTAAGTATTAAAATAAAAACTAAATATTAGTTATTTCCGCCAGCTTTAATTCGTCATAGTGATACTTGACGTGACGGCGATTAACGAGAAGGGTCAACGTATTGTTGCCATTAATTTTGATTACTTTATGTGGACCTTTCCAGATAGGCGAAAGAGCTTTATTTTGCCGCGGATGGTGTTTGATTTTCAGAAAGGTACAGGTTTGTTTAAATAGTTCTGCTGTAAAATTTGTTCCCTGATCTGTAAGGATAGTTTTGGGGATGCCAAATTGGGATATAAAATGGATTAAACATTCAGCGGTTTCTTCTGCCGTAGCATTTCGGATAGGATAACCTGTTGAAAATTTTGTGAGGTCATCCTGAATGGTTAAAATAAACCTGAGCTTGGCCGTACCTGATTCAGGCAATGGTCCGACGATGTCAAGTGACACGCGTTGAAAAGGTTGTGTAGATGTCGTTGTGATCTGCATAGGGGCTCGATTGGTCCTACGCAGGGCTTTGTTGGTTTGACATAGTTTACATTTACGGACATAGTCTTCGACATCTCTGCGCATATTCCGCCAATAATATTTTTCCTGAATTCGACTTAACATTCTATTTGAGCCTAAATGACCTGATATGGGAATGTCGTGGTTCTCCTTTAAAATTTTAATTATTTCATTTGGAGAAGGATAAATTATAGTATTTTTGAAAATATGGACAGTGATCGAAGTATTGTGAAACAAGTAAGTAATTATATTATGAATTTTCATAAAACTATGTGAATCAAATGGGTTACAAAAGTCTGTTATGCCGAATTCAGTGGTGTTTTTATTAATTAATTCATGTTTTACATTTTTGAGGCTCTTAAAAATATCCTCATAGTTGCACTGATCGAAGTGATGGACTTTTACAAAAAGTAAGTAAAATTTCACATTATTATTTTCGAAAGAGACAAAGGAATGTAATGTCCTTTCTTTTTCAAGGATATCTTTTGGTTCCGAAAGTTTATCGATAACTTCCGAAATATAGGGATTAGACTCATCAAGGTCAATGGAAGTTGGTATAATAATAGTTTTTAATTTTGTTTTTAATAAAGTTTCACTATGTTCGTGAATAATAGTATCAAATTGATTAAGTTTATCATTTATTTTTTTCAGGCATTTAGAGTAAGTATCGTCGTCGTTCTGGACTTCAGGTGGAGTTGGGATATCAAAATCTTCAGGGAGTTCAAAGTCATCATCGGGTAACTCAATATTTTCAGGTAAGTCAAGAAAGTCAGGTAAGTCGGGAATTTCAGGTAGTCCTGGACTTTCAGGATTAACAGGAGGGATTTCAGGCTGCTGAAGAGGAGGTGGAACACTCATAGGTGGTGGTACTTTGTCGGTAAGTACGTGAGCTGTGTCTGGTGATCGAATGGATTGCACAGGGTAACGAGAAAGAGCATCAGCGTTACTATTGATCTTACCCTTTTTATATTCAATTTCATAATCGTATTCCTCGAGTTTTAATCTCCATCTAACTAGCTTGGAGCCTGGTTCTTTGCAATTGAATAGCCACCTTAGTGGTTTATGATCAGTTACAATTTTAAATTTGTAACCATAAAGGTATGGGCGAAATATTTTTGTTCCAAAAATAATAGCCAGACATTCTTTTTCAGTTACGCTGTAATTAGTTTCAGCTTTATTTAATGTTCGTGAGGCAAAAGCAATTGGGCGGTCTTTTCCCACCTCACCTTGAGAGAGAATCGCTGAAATAGCGTAATTTGACGCATCACATGTCAGGATGAAAGGTTTAGTAAAGTCGGGGTATATCAAGACGGGTGCTGAGATTAACTTATTTTTTAATGTTTCAAAAGCAAGTTGTTGACTATTAGTCCAATCAAACGGTACATCCTTTTTTAACAAGGATGTTAGAGGTTTAGCTAGTTTGGAAAAATCCTGTAGGAAGCGACGATAGTAAGACACCAAACCTAGGAATGATTTTACGTCTTTTGGACATTTTGGGATAGGGAAATCACTTACAGCTTTTATTTTCTCGGGGTTAGGTTTTAAGCCTGTTTCACTAATAGTGTGGCCAAGATAAGTTACTTCTTTGCGAAGAAACTCACATTTGTCCGGTTGCAATTTGAGGTTGAATTTTCTCAATCTCTCAAATGTGTGGGATAATTTCTGGACATGGGATGTAAGATCATAGGAGTATATTACTATATCGTCTAAATAAACATAGCAATGAATACCTTGCAGGCCTGACAGGACTGTGTTCATGAGCCTCTGAAAGGTTGCTGGGGCATTTTTGAGACCAAATGGCATTCTGATAAATTCGTAGTGACCTTCGGGTACACTAAACGCAGTTTTAGGGACATCTTCAGCTGAAATTTCTATTTGGTGGAAACCGGATGCTAAATCGAGAGTTGTGAAGTATTTACTCTTACCTAGCTGGTCTAGGATCTCGTTAATTTGGGGAATTGGATAGCTCTCACCAATAGTGATGTCGTTGAGCTTGCGATAGTCAATCACTATGCGCCATTTCTTTTTTCCTGAGGCATCAACTTTTTTGGGCACTATCCAAATGGGGGATGACCATGGAGAGGTAGATGGTTTAATTATATTTTGTTCCAGCATTTTACTAATCTGGGTTCTGACCTCGTCTTTATGAATTTCTGGAAATCTATAAGATTTTACATTTACAGGTTGAGAGGAGCTTGTTTTGATTTCGTGCTTGATGGCACTAGTTGAAGTGAGTTCATCATCAGGAAGGTAGAATATGTCTGCATATTGACTACAGATGTCATAAAGAACTTCAGACTCTTCAGAGTTTAAATGGGAAGTTCGTAGCTGTTTAAGGACCTCGTTTGTTCTCTCATAACAATTGGTGTTAGGTTGAGATAAGCATATTTCATTTTTAGTTATCGGTATTAAAGTTAAAGAAAGGTTAGGGTTTATTGAAATAGGTTTTTCGGATACGTTCAGGATCGATACATTTATTCGATTATTACTTTTTATTTTCACGATCGAATTAGCTATTAACAATTTATCGGAAATATGTTGGTCTAAGATTATACCTTCCTTAACTTCTGGATTTTTCACTGAACATTCTATGATGGTTTCGGTTCGTGGTTCTATTATGTAAGACGGATGGTTGAATGACAACTTTATATGATGGTGTGCGATTTCCAGCGTACCTGAATCGTAATTTATTCGGCAGCCGCTTTTAATGAATAGGTCATTACCTATAATACCATCATATGGAAAGCTTAAGTTATCAAAGAGGTGGAATTTGTGTAATACTATGAATCCAGGGGATAGACTTAAGTCCAGGGTAAGGTCACCGTGACTCGTAATCGGGTCTTTTGAGTCAATACCTTTTATTTTGACAATGTCAACCCCTAATTCAGGGATTTTGGATAGACATGATTTCTTTAAGATACACAAGGATGCTCCAGTATCTATCAAAAGGGTAAGTGGTTCCTTGCTGACGGATGACCGGGCGACGATATAGGGTAAGTATGTTTTTAGATTAGTATTTATTTCGTATACTTTATAATCGTCCTTTTTTTCTTTTTCAGGGATACACATGGATTTAAGAGGATTGGAAATGTCTTCAGTTTGGGGCTGGTTACCCTGTCGCGTGACATTATGAGAGCTGCCAGTTTGGGGCTGGTTACCCTGTCGTATAGCTCTAGGGAGAATGTCTTCAGTTTGGGGCTGGTTACCCTGTCGCGTGACATTATGAGAGCTGCCATTTTGGGGCTGGTTACCCTGTCGTATAGCTCTAGGGAGAATGTCTTCAGTTTGGGGCTGGTTACCCTGTCGCGTGACATTATGAGAGCTGCCATTTTGGGGCTGGTTACCCTGTCGTATAGCTCTAGAAGATAAATGGTTCTTGGATAATATAGGATTAATGGCGTCGTCTTTTAAAGTTCGTCTCGTGCGACACCCTATCGAGACGTTTAGTAATTTAAATTGTCCTGATCAGATTCTAAATCATTTATAGGGGAATTTTCTTCGTCGTTCACGAAGTTAACATGAGGATTCTTAGGCTTAGAAGAATATTGTTGCGCGGGAGAATTGAATTTATTGTTATATTTTTTATTATTATATTCGCGCAATTTACATTCGGCTAAAGTATGACCTTCCTTCTTGCAGTATCTGCATACCGACGAATCTCTAGAGGAAGAAGGTTGATTGTTATAATTATTAGGTAGATGTGACTTAGGTGAAGGTCTATTATTATCTTTCTTATAATGAACATTTTGCTTGTATGCATATTGCTGAATCTTTTCTTCAGAGATTGCATAGTTGACAGCCTCGTTCAAGTTTTTGGGATCTCTACATCTAACAATGTTTGCAATACGAGGATGTAACCCTATGTTAAAAGTATGAAGCGCTAAATCCTCCATCGCAGCCACTCTACCAACAAGTTCACTTTTCTTGGTATTGGAAATTGTTACTTCTGTAAGTAACTTGGATAAGCAAGTTTCGACTCGCAGGTGAAATTGGCTGACCGTCTCCTGGTTAGTTTGATGACACTCTTGAAGCTCGGTAAGTAAATGGGCATAGTGCTTTCTCTCACCGAATTGGTTTTTCAAAAATTCTTTGAGAGAAGGCCAGTTGTCAAAGTCCTTGATGGAACATGCGCTTTGCGCTTTGCCATCTAGTTGGCTGATAATATATCTGAAGACAATGTCTTCCTGAGATGAAGATGATAAGGATATCGCATTATCGCAATTTACTAGGAAAGCATTTAATTTTTCTCTAGAACCATCGAATGGCTTAATAAATTTTAAGATAACACTAAGGGGTATTTCCTCATCTCTTAACTCTTTAAGTTCTTTCTTTGAATCTGCTTTAGTCATTTTATGTAACTAAAATAGCTTGCTGTGGAATAAAATACAATAACTATGGTCTCTAGATTTAAACTTTTGCCAACTGGTTCTACACGGCTTATCAGTATTCCGAGTACTAAGTAACCGAATACGTGTGCGAAGGATGATTAAACTACGGTCTGGACACACACAGTGTTATATCAACAAATAAGAAGTAACAGGAATATTAAGTTACTAATATGATTTCTTAATAAGGCAAATCTATAAATAGAATTAAAATTAAGAGCACTGAACTGACTCACAGGACACAAAAACACTTCATTTTGCGGGAACACGGAGGACGTCTGATCCTGGTCGATGCTGGATACGAGCAGGTCCGTAGAATGCGCTTGCAGCGCGCTGCTGAGTACCACTGCACAGAAGACAGGTGACGACTTGGATAAACCTCAAAAGGGCTCTGGATTTGGCCTCTTTTGAGCTGGAGTTAGCCTCTCGTAGGCCACTGGAGTTGGCCTATTTCAGCCAGGATTGGCCTCTCTTAGGCCGCAGATAGGTCGCGTTGAGTTCGGGTCACAGGATGATGAAGCACACAAGATACACTTGGCACAAGGACACTTTCACTGGATTACACTTCGCGAGACGTTCCACGGGATATAATATCCCTTGCCGCTGCCACCAATGTTAGGACACACTTTAGAAATACCTTTTTAAAAAAAACGATTATCGAAGGTTAATTAATTATATTTAGTGAAAGGCACAATTACAGTATTAAAAGAGGAAATTTGGTTAATATTCTGACTTGCGACCTATCCGGAAGGAGTCTCAACCCGAACTGGCGCTATTGTCTGACCAATGCACTAAGTCTAGAAAGGAATGATGATGCGGTGCTGACTAAGCACTTAAGGGTGCATCCTAGGGATGTAACAGTACGACGTAATTCTTCACGGTTTTCTTTTATTTCCGCAGCAGCAGCAAAAATTCTAGCCGTTAATTGCTCGCGGCTTTCGAAGGGCACGGCATACACTTTTTGTTTCATGTAGCCCCAAAGATAAAAATCTAAGGGTGTAAGGTCGGGAGATCGCGGCGGCCAAGCAATGGCACCTCCTCTGCCAATCCGCCACAGATAATTTTGATTTAAATAATCACGAACTAGTCGTGCGAAGTGTGCTGGAGCTCCATCTAATTGCAGATACATCCGCCTTTTTGTTTCCAGCGGTACTTCCTCCAAAAGCAACGGCAACGTATTGACTATAAAATCTCAAAACGCGTGTTGATCTAGTCTGTTTGGTAACACGAAAGGGCTAATAAGTTCACCGTCAATCATTCCAGTCCATAAATTTATGGAAAATTGAGTGTAGAAAGTTGTTTCCCTAATGACGTGTGGATTTTCAGTGGCCCACACATGAAGATTGCGATGATTTGTTATAGCCAACCTTGTTTTTTCTTTAGAGATAGGTATCAACAATGTTCTGTGAATTTGTAGCTGTTATGTAGTAGATTACAAATAATGATTAAAAAAGTCGTCCTATCGGGATAATTTATGGACTTACACTAGTTTTTTTAAAATAAATACACAATTTTTCACCGAAAAAATGACTTCGATTCCGTTTTTTTTTCGTCGTCGATAATTTTTAGTAAAAATGTTAATTAACCTGTTAAAATAACTCATAAGCTTTTAGAAATAATAAACAGAATCCAAATCGACCCATAAACTTCGGAGATGTGTCAAAAAATAGAAAGCAAACCTACAAACTATACTTAAAAAATTAAAAATTGAATAACATGAAAAATGTTGTAGATAGACCCCCCCTTTTAAAGTTTATTTTCGACGTTTCTTCATGAATATTCAGAAAATTACGGGCGGTCACATGCGCATGGGCGACATTGTATATATATTATTTCTTCAAGAAACAATATAAGAAATTTCCTAACTTCGTGGATATTACGTTGTCCGAAATAAAGAATTTATTTATTACTTAAAAACTGATGTTTGACGATGTAGTTGCAACATACGATACTTAATACTATTCAATCCATCAAAACTTTTCCTCCTGTTTCTAAGGTCTTCAATAAATCGGCACCTTCTATATTTTTATTGATGGCCAGTCATTACCCTCTGTTAAAACTACTCGTCGAAAAACCAACTGTATCCAAATCTCATTAGTTTACTAAGGAAATGTGGGTGTATTATTAGTACACCTCTGCCTAACCCGCCGAGAATCATGATCATCATCATCATCATATCAGCCCGAAATCAGCCACTGCTGGGTATAGGCCTCCCTTTTTTTCTGCCACACTTCCCGGTTCTGAGCGTCCCGTATCCAGGTGTTTCCCACGATTTTGACGATATTGTCGACGAGCTTTAGGACAGCCCTGATTTCTTTGGCCAAACCTAGGCCGAGAATACAGGCTACATATTATTTCGGCTCATTAGTATTTTGTGCCGCCAATGTACACGATTCCGAACACTATTTTAAAAGCAAGACATTGCTTCTCGGAATTCATTTACGGCGCAAAGGACAGGATTATTGAGCAGTCACCTGGCGGCCCGTTATATCAGAATCACGTGTTGCTACATGGACTTATTATGTCGCTGGCGGATATTATCGACTATCGGGACATCGATAGTAGTACTTGGTAATTGGCTATGTAGAGTACTGGGTCTTGAAATGGCTGGGTCTGTGGGATACGGGTATTTCTTTGAGTGCCTTTGAAATTCGGATGCATAGAAACTTACGTAAATAGTTAATGATTTCTACTAACCTTCTACTTTTCTTATTTTTTTATTGAAAGGAACAGCAAATAGTTACTTAATTAGAACTTACAACTAGTTTAACAAAATAGAAATTTGGTTATAAAGTAACCCACGACGCTGCCCACAAGTACACACAGAAGTTTAAAAGAAAAGAGCTAATCGCTAGGAACATTGATAGCAGTACGTGTAGCAATTACTTAATTAAAATTAAGTGGTGTAATAACGTAATACTAACTATTACCGTCTTACATAGAATATGTTACTTCCATCATAATCATTGAAAAAAAATATTTTGTGCATTCTTCATTTTCAATTCATTACACATCCAAACTTACAAACATTCCTCCATTATAATATTAGTGTAGATGAAACGTATGATAAAGCGCTGTAGGCAATCACGTTCTCAATATTCCTGGTACTAATCGATCTGGTTAATTACATGTCACGAACAATACGGGAATAGTAAGTACCCGGGAAATTATATACAGCATTAACACATTCGCTGCCCAGCACCCAGCGTAATATGGGAATTGGACTCATATGCTGGGTGCTGGGCAGCGAAAGTGTTAACAATCGGGATTACAATAACATATCGTGTAATAACAGTAAAGTAAATGTTTATTCAGGTACAGTAAATGTTTATTGAGGTAGAATATGATTCATTCAGCCGGAATACCCTAGAGTCAGCGCAGCTGCCTTGCTGGCTGGTTAATATTTTTACCACGGCATCACCAATACATAGTAGTTTGGACGAAGGAGGGAGGAAGTCAAGGTCAACTGAAAATCTTTGATATTTAGTCAGAAGCCCGAAAGTCTGATACCACTCATACCACTCTTACCAAGGGTATCGTCTTACTTAGTAGCTGGGTTGTGGAAGCTATAGGTAGTCATCATCATCATCCACAGCCCGATGATGATGACTGCCTATAGCCTCCACAACCCATCTACTAAGTCAGGCAGTCACTCCATGTAAAATACTGTTATTCAGCTGCATCCGCTTAGACGGACAGCCAACCCCAACATAATCGAGAAAGGCTAAGCAGCAGATGATGATGTATGTCACGGAAATGACGAAAATACTTTTCTATTTCTTATTGGTTTAAAAGTCACGCTTGCTTCACTTCCGTGTCCATAACACATGTTAGACGAAGTATTACTTAAGTGTCGAAAGTGTAACACAGAGAGGTGACAACGACCTAACAGTAAAGATCAAACCCACTTTACAACCCAAAAAACAAAAGTAAAGTAATATTGGTAATTTGCTTTTTTCTCGTATCGCCACCAATTATTTACTGACACTGTTAGCCTGCGTCATCCCACTGCTGGGCAAAGACCTACCCATGACTTCCAGTTGTTTCGATCCAGGGCTTATTTATACGAAATTTATGAGAAAAAAAAAACTCGAATCGTGTGAAATCTGCCAGTTGAAGCTGCCAGTGGCGTTGACAGTCTAAAGTGCGCTGGACGTACCTACATCAGGCGGCCAAATGGCGTTTTCAAACCGTTTCGCAGTTCTGCAACGTCTTTCACGAGGACTGACAGTTTTATCAGTGGTTTATGTACCAATAACGTTTTTGACTTTTCCATCAACATCCTCGCTTATGGACTGTCACTTCGTGCAGACTCTCAGGTCACACGCCATTGGTAACACTTGTATAGAATAAAATAGAATGCTTTATTTGCTAAGAATGTAGGTATTATAGAACATGTGCCTTTAACACATGATATATATTACCTACATTCTTATGCTTTATGCTTAGTGATTCCATGTACATTCTGCTTTTTAGGCATGCAAAATTAATATAAACATTATAATACAAAAATGAACTAAATATAAAGAAACACGTAAACTAATAAACATCTAACAGACATTTGTTTAAAGTTGTTACATACTCTCTAAAGCTACAATTTATATTATTCAGTAAAATTCTAAATCTAAATTATTTCTTAATTAAAGTGTCTTATCGGCTAACAAATATTGGACGTTGATCTGGCTGTCAGCCTACCACAGCACAGTACGGAGTTTCAATAGTGTTTAGAGAAGTCAGGTTACCTTCACTGCTACGCTAACGTGCGACCTACTGTTTGTGCTTTCATGATTAAAGGATTCCGGTTTCGTATAGTTTGCAAGAAAACCGTGCTTAATGTTCTTGCCAACTTCATTTAAAAGTAAGATGACGTTGCTTCAACAATGATGAAAGCCAGGTCTCGATGTGCAAATTACAAAATCTTAGTTTATTTGTCTAGCCAAATGATTACATCAATAATTGCACTCGTTCCGGATGTTGCGTAGTCAATCGATTGACTTTTGCTCTTGAAATAGTTTATTCACCTTACAATGTTTTGCGAAAATCGTTTTCTGACTTCTGTGTACTTAATTTGGGACTTTTATTAAACGGTGTATTAATTATGACTGGATTTTAATCTAAGACCAACTTTTAATAGGTACCTACTAACCAGTTTATTTGTAAAACGGGGACAATGCCCTGAACATGCAAATTCGATTTGATTTCAAAACATAATAAAGCATAATATTCAGATCAGATGTTTCGTCATTAGCATGTTAATAAGATGCATCGCGATTTTTAATAGTTCCAAATCATCACTTATGATGCAACTAATTCAACAGACATACATACTATCCTGCATATGATTATTATGCAGATAATCATCTCACGTCTCTCAAAAATTCATTCTATCCTACCAGGAAATGCAACAAATTAATCACAAAATTAATTATAATTTCTCACACCTTATTTATTCCTCAATAGATATCCAGCAGAGACTACCATTCTGCCATCCCTAAAACTATTTCCTGAAACATGAGTACTGGAATCCTACAAAGGAGCATATAATGAACCATAGACTACACACCTACCTTGAACAGATGGCAATCACTAAGAAGGCTAATTTACCAGGTATGTCAAGACACAATAAGACTGAATGCCTGAATGGACTAAGGATTTCAGCCTAGCCTATTGTCTAGTACAAGCTAACTGTACTACATGGCACAGTTAATCGACATGTGAGGTCCTGTCGTGTCACGGAATGATTTGATCAATATGTCACGCGTGTTCAAGGTAAATTCATGCTTAGATACTTAGTTAAGAAATGTTGACGGCATACGGTGATTTCGATTTGGTTTTTGAGACAATTTATGGTTGAATAATCGTCAGTTATAAACAGTTTTTGTTGTTCTGCGGGTAGTACCCGGGTAGTATAAACACTGACAGATAGATCATCTGCCTAGCCTTTTCCCAACTATGTTAGGGTCGGCTTCCAGTCTAACCGGATGCAGCTGAATACCAGTATTTTACATGGAGCGACTGCCTATCTGACCTCTACAACCCAGTTAGTACTAGGTAACCACTTGGTAAGACTAGTACTTTAGTACCGTTAGATTATCTGTCTGAGTCTGGTGTCCGTGTCCTCAGTTTGTCCCTACCGATTTGACAGAACTTTTACTCCTTCTTTTAAAGATCCACCACTTAAAGAGTGTAGAGATTCATGAACCGTGTTTGTTTACCAAATAGGACTTGTAAGGAAAAATAAACTGTACATAAAACTAAGTTTACTCAATATTATACCGGATGTCTGATAGCGTCCCGATATCTGTAAGTTTTCGCTTGAGTGAAGAAGAAATGATGGGAGCCTTGTCAGTCGGAACAATACTTCTATCGAGTTGGTTTGCAAATGTAAGGTAGAATAGTCTTTTAACCTCTATTTTAAATGCCTTAAAGATATGCAGAACAATGAAGTTACAATACAGGGTGTAAACGGACCCTTCACGAAGCCGTCAACCAATTATGTACATCAAACTAACTAACTTTACGCGAAAAAATTAGCTGGGAAACGACTTTTTTTTTTTGGGGTGAAAAATCACGTTTTACGGTAGGGCTCAGTGTAACGTACTCAGAACATTGTGCTGATGGATGGATTGAATAGTAGGGGGAGGAGTTTTTTTAAAGTAAAAATCTTACTTTAAAAACATGTATTAAAAAAAAAACTTGTGAAAAAGTTGGAACTTTGACCCCCAATATCTCAGTAACTAGAGTTCCCAGGTATGGTCTAGAACAAAAAAATTATCGCATTGACGGGGAGAACAAGAGCCTTTCGGCTTCGTTAAGGGTCTTTTTACAACATTTTTATTTAAGAAAGAAAAAACGCCTGCTTGGAATGAGTGTAAGGTAATGGCAAATGTTAGGATGAGACATAATCTTTACAGCATCTTTAGATTTCTCAAGATAATGTCTAAGCTTACTGAAAAATTCTCAAGAACTGTACTCACTTATCTACTAGATCAGAATTTTAACGTTCTACAGACCCAAACCGCTATTTAATCTATCTTCGATAAATTTTTCTAGACCCAAGAATATTTTTTATGCCTTTAAAGATACGAGCATAATTTAAACTTTTACGACATCAGCGCGATGAGACCTCGAGCTCTTAAATAATATAAATGGGAGTGTTAAAAGCAGGGTCTGTATCTCCAACTCTTAAAGCAGTATTACTTTAATGACACTTGAATGTGAGAAAGAGAGAGCTAAACAGGCTAGCTTCATCCCATGCCCACACTGAAGTCATCATCATCTTCCTGTCCACGTTCCTTGAGGTTGGCGCAACACTCTTTCTTCTTCCATTCTCGATCGTCACGCTATCATTTACTCCTTTTTCTTTCTTATCATTCTTCACACAATCATCCATCTTTTCTTTAGTCTTCTCCCTTCTTTCTCCATTCATCAACATTTACATTAATCGCTCTTTTACTCACATGCGTTTCATTCCTCCTCATCACATGTCCATACCAACGAGTTCTTTTCATTTTTTTTCTAACAGGCGCCACGCTGAAGTAAGCTGAAAATAAAACTGCTGCAAGACGTGACGACTGGCCCCCAGTTCATTGTCCCAGCTGTAGAGGTCACTATTGTCACAAGCTATTAAAGAAACAATAACCCTGAATAACTTTAATCCATATTTGACAACAGCCTCTACGCATAACAATTGAGGGTACTTATAAAACCATTTGTTGAGGTTCTAGTTGGATTTAAGTACTTTGGGCGAACAAAGGTGTTGTCTGCAGAATCTGGGGCCTCTTTCCTGAGATAATAGTGTTGTTCAAAGGATTTATCGCTTTTGTATTGACTGTGTCCTCGTCTACTCAAATGACTTGACTTACTTTGACTTGCTTCAACTCTACTAAATATCTTTTAAAGAGGTCAAAAGCTTGTTGAACATCACATTGGAGTTCGAAGATCTTTCTTTTTGTTCTTCGATTTTCCCTCTCTGCAATCTGCTGAGAATCGTATCCACATCTGCATCTGCAGTCTGTTGAGGACCGCTCGGTACACTATGCTGGTGGTCATAGAACGGCCATTCGCATCATGCTCATCCTTCAGGCATTGCCAAGTATATCGTACTCAAATCTAATCCGTGACATCAAGTCATTCACGAATTACGCTGAGAATTAGCAGATTTGGACCGCCGAAATTATATAATGTAGCCCCCAAAATATCTGCCCTGAACCACTTCCTAATATTGTAGCTGGGAAAAAGCTGTTGCGTAACAAAATACCCATCAAGCGTACAGTAAATGTAAAACAAGATATTTCAATGTTGACGATACTGGTCTAACTAACTTTTCAGCAGTGTCCGGAACCAACCAGCTTCAACAATCACGTAACGGCTCACGGGACTTTGTGATACAGTTAACAAATTTGTTGTAACCATAATTAGTTGCATAAAGGGAAGATGAAACTATAAATTGATTCCCAACTTCCTGGGTGAAAGTTGGGAGCTCCAGATAGGCTTTAGTCACGGCATGATTGGATTTCATAACTATTTCGCAATAAACTTGTGGTTACTTGGGTTTAATTATGTATTCCGGAAGGTTTTGTCGTTTAAATATGTAATATTAAATGTGTTTTACGGTAGCTCTAAGCGGTAAGCTCGTAAGATGCTTTACTCTTGCATGATTGAATAAAATTGTTCACCAGCACTTCTAAAGATGCGTATGCCTCTTGCATGACAAAAATGCATTTGTTCATCCAGATTTTTCTAATGTTGCTAAGGAAACTAGCAGATTTTTACCTTAAAAAAGGGTTTTGCTTCGGGCATGTCATATTGTCTGCACGTCACAGAAAAAGATGGCCGATAATAAGTCGCCAAATTCTAGGTCAATTCAATTTAGATTTTCATCAACACGATAAGAAGAAGCAATGGGTTTTCTGAGCAAGCACTTATTATAATAGTGGTATTGTAAGACGTGTAAGATGAATCTGTCTTTGCCTCCATAAATTAATGTTTTATCCTCCTCTCAATTATGTGGCAAGTAAGTTTTTTTAAACTTATTTTTTGGGATAAATTGCATTCGCATGTATCTTGTCAGATTATGTATTAAGCTGTCTGGATACATGTAAATGCAACTTGTCAGCCCACAAGAAGTATGTCACATAAAAGGCTCGAGGTTTTAACTCTTAAATTGGTCTTATTGACTCAATTTATCTTGGACGAAAATAAATATCGAAAGTGGGTCATTGTAAATCGTTACAAAATTGTCAAATGATACAGTTATGTATCGATACAATAATTGGCAATAAATTATGGGGTGTCGAAATAAATTGCTGTTTATTTTATTTGTATTGCCGCAATGCTTTTATGATTCGCGTGAAAGTTCAAAATTTGGTAAAGTTAGCCTCGGATTTGAAGGATAAGAGATGGGGGATTAAGACCCCGGCGGGTCGGAGACACAGGAGTATGAAAAGATGTCGATTTATCATTGATGGTCGCATTGGCAGAAACTATCAAAACATTATTTGACTAGATCCTCCTTTACTCTTCCACACTTGCATAAATTCAATTGTAGTCGTCGCAGCATGTCTTCGTCTTCCACACTTATTTAGTTATCGTCATCTAGGTAGTCATCACGTTGCCAGCCTTATCATTTCATTATCATAAAAACTATCCTACCCATAAATCACCTCTGAAAATAAAACCTCAGCAGAAAGCCAGCAGTCCGCAGTTATGTCCATCCGTATGTCCCCGTATTGTCGTAACATACCCACATAGACTCGCCCACCCGGTGCGGCGGCCCACCATTATGGTAGTTTATGTAACGCCATTATCTCCATAACATAAACTAAGATGAGAGGAATATTAGATTTCCTGGACATGTCGTGTTTTGCCATGATTGTTGAGGTTGTTCGAGGTTTTATGGATTTATCGCTATTATGGGATAAACTTTTTGTCAAAGTACATGGATCTTTTAGCGCTTAGTCAAAAGCTTAATCTAGGACCCTCTGTCAGCGTCGTTTGAGGGTCAAAAGATCCTTATTAAAGCACTGTAAGGGACTACAATCAAACTGTATTTAAACTTTTTAAAACAAACTATAAAATGCGTTGTGCCTAATATAATCGCCTTAGATTTTAATATTTATTGTTTACCCAAAAAAAGAATACTCAATAAATACGGCATTGAGTTTTCTGCATCCAAATTGCATTTTTACTCCGCAAAGTTAACAGCCAAAGGCAGCTTAGAGCCCATTAATCTTTATTGAAGCTGTCGGTACTTAAAAGACGTTGAAACCCATTATTTAAGCTTACCTGTCTATCTTCTAGTCTCGTTCACCTCTTCTTCGAAAGAAAAACCTCGTAGTTGCGAAGCTGACTAAGACAATGTGCCCACTAGACTATGACATTGTTGTCTATCGGATTTGTTCGTTTGCGAGTGTGTGCTCCATTATTGTTTTCAATGAGCGACAGTTTGTCCAAATGTATGTCAGATTGTCAGGATTTATTCCGTTAGACTCGGACATCATGCGAGCCGTAGATGGGTTTCGTGCGAAAAAAGTGACGACGAAAGTTAACGAAAACAGTGTATCTCACCCAGTGGGGTACGATACACTGTTTTTATTAAGCTAACAAATTACTAGAAATTACAATTTAACACAATAACACTGGGCACAATCAATGAATCGGGTACAGTTCCGGGACGTCTTAACTCCGCTGCGATCAGACACTGAATCTCGCCCTCGCTATGAGCTTAAAAAACCACGAGTCTGTAGAAGCACGCTGTAGGTGTTGGTAGACTTGCGGCGCGCTTGCGATCCATTTTATGTCCGTACTAATGTCCGGATCCGACTCGATTGCGACATATATAAATAGATCAATCTGAACGGACTAACTTACGCCAGAACGGTCTGACCAGCTCTGTGCACAGGACATATATACGAAAGGATTCGTTTCCAGAAGTATTTGCTCCTGCAGCGTAGATCTTGAAGCCTTATCAGTCACATTTTTTCACCACTGCTGCGAATTTAAATAAGGTGTTACGAACTGAAATCCAAACTAATTTTAATGAAGAACTGAAAAAACGTAGTCTTAACTCAGATTGCACAAATCCCAAGGCTAATATTGCTGTAGCAAGCTTAACAGCTACAAAAATAAAGTCATTTTTCTGGAACGGATCTGACCGGAGTTATTACCCGCATTTACTGAACTGAACGTAGCTAATTTATTGGAATTTCTAACCTGACTTTTACGGCGGTTTTTCTCGTATATTTGACGACTAAAAGTATTTTAGTAGCTTCGGTTTACTGTTACGTGTTCTATGTTGTTTTCCCCAAGACCTTTATAGCCTAAGCTTTTGGGAATTGTTCACATATTCCATCACGAAGCCATCAATCTCAATTCAGCAGTATTTCGAAGGATATTTGAAGTTTTATACGAATATCCAGAAGTTCGCTGGCGAATATCAATCAATATTCGCGAACTTTCATTCTATTTGTCTGTTACATTAGCTGTCTACATATAGAATGAATAAACTCGATTTATTTACCAGAGATTAGTTAGGAGTCCAGTTCAGGTCTTACAACGCAATTTGTTGTTGACGTGGCTCAAAAGGTTGCTTAACTTATATATGGGACTGGGCAGGACATATCCGTCGCATGCCGAACGAGCTGTCCCGAAACAGTGACGCGGGGTCGTAGCAGACCACAAAAGGAGATGGCGGGACGAACTGGATATCTTCTTTGACAATTGGAAAGAAGTAGCACAGAATCGTAACCGTTAGAAGGAATGGCGGCAGGCCTTTGCCCAGCAGTGGTACAATATGGGCTAGCTATAATAATATAATAGTAAAAGGTACATCACTACTTTATTTGCTACAATGTGAAGGTAAACTAAATTAAAACTCAATCAAGAAAGTAATATTTATTATTCAGGCAGCTCCGCCATAATGCTTAAAAGTACTTAGTATAGATTTTTATTATAGCTACCTGTGGCTTTCCTTCATTAAACATTAACCTGACCTCAGGTAAATGAAGATCATTTGGAGACAATTTGAATCCGGCGGCCATTTTGTCCACGGCTCGGAATGGCGCGAAAGGACGGCGTAATGGTCAGAAATGGCCGTAACATTTATAACGCTTTGTTGTACTGATCATGAGTTGTTTTAGTGTTAGTGGATTAGCTGTTTATTTTGTTTTGTTCTTTAAATTGCGTAACTCTGGAGAGGGTCCCGCAGGAGACGTCTTTCGGCGTACATAAAGAACATTCTAGTCTTCTAACATTATCATGCTACTGTGGCAGGAAATTGGTAACTTAAAGTTAAAACAGTAATAATTCACTAGATTAAATGGGCGGCCACTTAAAACATAGTTGGTGCCCTGAAACCGCAAGAAGGGGCCGCGGCAGACCACGGAGGAGATGGTGGGACGCTTTGAATGTCTTCCTAAGGAATTGGCGCAGAATCGGGACCAGTTGAAATAATGAAGGGAGGCCTTTGTCCAGCAATGGGACAGTAAAGGCTAGCTAGTATGACAGGGTACCCTATAACTAGTTATCTTTGCCAGGTTTTCGTGAATAAAAAAACAGCAATAAAAACAAATTTGGAGACTATTTGCAACTTTGTATTTACTCCGTTTAGCAACACGTTTTGCTTCAAGCAAACAGTTAAATAAATTAAAGCATTTACGTTGTTAATTACAAACTATTACAGGATTGTAATCATGTAACTAATTCTCTCAGACGATTAAGACTAGGTCGTTCTCGTTATTACTGAACAATTAGTATCTTGTCTGCTAGCGGCTAGATTGGGTTGGAGACGTAGAATTTATGGCTGATATTTAGTAAGGTTATTTGTAAAATCAAACTGTATTTTCAATAAAATATGGCCTGTGTTGTGGCTAAATCATAACCGCCGCACGATCTCCAGGTTTAGCCGCGCTTGCCTAGGTCGATCCGGGGATGAGTGAGCACTCATTACATATAGAGTTTCCTCCGTGCTTCGGAAAGCCGTTGGTCCCGGCTGTCATTTATGTAGATCATTGGTAGTCGTTACAGGTAGTCAGTGTCCCAAAAGTCTGACAACCAGTCTCACTAAGGGGTATCGTATTATACAGTACTAATTGGGTTTTTGGAGGTCAGATAGGCTAGCTCCATGTAAAATGCTGGTATTCAGCTGCAATCGGTCAGACTGGCAGCCGACCCCAATATAGATGGGAAAAGGCTAGGCAGATGATGATTTATTAAAGTTATTTATAAAATCATATTGAATTTTCCATAAAATATGGCATGTGTTGTGTTATGTTCTAACTCAATTGTTCAGAAGGTTCTCGCAAAGAACAATACTGTAAGTCATAGATTCAATACTGACGACAAACTGTTCTTCAGTTTGGCAGGAGTTTTGTGTTGTTTTAATTGTGAAATTTCTTTGAAAAAATATGTCATCACCATAGAATGGTGATGACATATTTTTTATTTACCGGATGCAGTTGAATACCAGTATTTTACATGGAGCGACTGACCTTCGCAACCCAGTTAGTACTGGGCAATACGATACCCTTGGTAGACTGGTTGTCAGACTTTTTGGGCCACTGACTACCTGCAACGACTGTCAAAGATCTACAAATGACAGCCGGGAGCAACGACTTAACGTGCTTTCCGAGGCACGGAGGAAACTCGGTATGTAATGGGTGGTCACCCATCCGCAGACTAACCTAGGCAGGCACGGCTTAACCTAAAGATCGACCTGAGTGGCTGTTATTAAATAGCAACGAGCTCCTCTCTTTGAAAAAACATGTAAAAACAAACAAAAAAACCGAAGCTTTTCACTGCTGTTGCTAGCCGTTTTCCGTATACTTGACATCAATATCTTTTAGTAAAGTCTCAGTAAGGTTCCGTTATCAAAGTGTGACTGTTCCTAAATTACCCTAGGCTGATAAAATTTTCGTTTTTCCTAAATCATATTAATATTAGTGTTAATGTCGGTTCCTTCCGGAGAAGGAGATGCGTGCTCCTGCCTACCGCACGTCACTGTGAGGACCGTCCATTACATGTACCTCCCCACCGACTAATGGGATTGGATGCTAGGTGATGTTAGTATAGGGAATTCACAGTTAGGACACATACACAAATAATATAAAATCTTATAAAACTAAATCGATAAGAAAGTAAAAAGCTAATAAGACAAAGCGTCGCAAAGATATGTTGAAATGTTTGGTAAAGGAAACGTTACGCTTGCGCTTAAGAGATTCATAATTTACAGTAACGTTAATTTCATGATTCAAATGTACTACGAACCCATATCTATGGCATGTAACCGGTTACAATAACTGCCTCAGTACGTGACTGTTAGACCTAAGCGCATAGGTCCACTAAGAACACTGCTACGAATTCTAACAGATCACGCTCCCTAAGCATCTTTTCACATGTCTTTCTCAATCCTAAGACAGAGTACTGAGAAGTCCTGCTGTCATTGAGGAAGGCACGTTTTAGTTGTTCTTCCTACACGCGCGTTCATGTTAGTAGCCCTTACGGCAATCTACACCTAGACTATGATAACCCACAACTTGCACAAGCGCACCGTAGACTCAGTCTGTAGCAGAACATATTGCGTTTGTTATTGGTGGACGCCGAAGTGGTAATATATCGTCACTTCACATTTCCTTAATCTTCCCCATGTCGTGGATGCGTGTCTCGCTAAATAGTGTCGATTCAGTAATAGGCCTACCAGCGGCCGGGTTTGTAGTTTGGTTTTATCGAGACACACAGCCGGGTGTTTGACTTTCAGTCCCTAGCGTTCCTTAGAACGGAGTTATCAATGTGGTTTGAGATATTTCGTGGTGCCTACCCCACTCCCGAAATGTGCGCCAACAATCCCCACGCAATGTTTCTGAGCTAGACCTTTATAGGAAGCAATATTCATCAGCAACGTTTGGTTGAATTATAGTACGAGTACAAATCGGCATTATAGCCTGACTATCAATATAGTTCATTCTAATTGAAGTGCGAATATCACGGTTCTGCCTTCCTTTTGTGATGAGTCAGATTCAAGTCAACATTCGTCAATAGTCGGGTGTGTTGGTGTACAGTGTACATGTCGTATGCATGAAATGTGTGTACAGTGTGCGGAGGCGTTCGCCGTCTCCCTATAACCAAACGCAGATGACAAATATGCGCCAAGGTTCGGATTAGGAGGTGGACACATAACACATGAAATAATAGATAGTGTGATGATGAAGCGGCTGCTCCGTCTTGCTGAAATAAATTATTATTAGCTCCTCTGCGTTACCCGCTCAACTGCTACTTAAGCTAGGAGTTAATTACAGGTATATAGTAAACACTTACCACGTGTTCGTTGTTCATTGAAGAGGATTAGTCTCCAACTAACTTACATAGTACTGCACACATTACCAGTTTCGTCTCGCCACAGCCTCGCCTTCCGGATCTCGTCACTCACTTTAACTAGACTTATTACTACTACTTATATTTAACTTATAAAATACTAATCGCTATTTTGCGACAGTCCTCTGGGACATGACAATCTTGGTACCAAGATTACGCTAACCTCACGAGCCTAATCTAGGATATCCTAGCACTTTTAACCGCTTTAGACCGACTCCTCGACTTGGGACGACCAGCCTCCACGTGTGGACTCTCCCGCGATTTAAAGCCAACTGCCCTGACTTAATTCAACTCGACTCCACGTGTCGACCCTTTCGCGATCTTCAACCAACTGCCCTGAGTTCCCTCCAAGCTTTCTCCTGCCAACCGTCTTTCTCAATACATCCCGCATGGGTCCCATACTTTTTTACAGAATTGGTTTATTGCCCCTTTTTTTGTGCAAACGTCTCAATTGTCTTAAGGGCCCTTCGAGCAGGCAAAGTTTTAAGTAAATTGCAAACACATGTTGCAGTATTCAGAATTGCGTTTAGAAATCAGATACTTTTATCTTTTGTTTAGAATCTGTTGAATTATTACTTTTGACCTGTGAGACCCTTATTCTTTATGCGTTTCCAAAAGATGCTCTATTGTTTCTACAATTCAAAGGAATAAAGGACGCTCCATCGTTTATTACGGGAACTTGTCAAGCAATAAAGTAGAGGTTAAATGTTTTGCACGTGTCCGATACCGTGTGATGAATTTGAAATAAGAATCAAGGCTAAGATATTTGCTTAATAATTAGGAGTACGTGACAGACAGTCACATTCCCCCCTCTGAAAATCAGACGCGTGACGCAGTACAGCGGATGAGCTTTCACAATAGGATAAACTGCGCCGTTTCATGACAGTACTAAAGAATACATTAAGTACACCCGTCTGCTATGTTCGCCTAATCAGAATATTATAATTGTTCCAACTGGAACAGCAATCTATTAAGATGCATCGCCTGCTATAATTTTGCTTAGTTTCGCAGAAGTATCGTTTAATCGATACATCATCCTTGTATTTGAAATTATTCTCCCTCAAGAACTTTTGTCATTTACCACGGTTCAGGTAATTGCAGAAGACCTGTGCATGCTTATAATTTAGTTTTACATACCAGAGTCTCTCATAAGAGTATTTGTGCTATCGAGCGACACTACCTTCGGTGCTCACTCGTTCTAAACTCAGCCTACCGCGGCTGCTGCTGGACAGAGGCCTTCCCCAAAGCACCTCAACGCTGGGTCAGCTTAGTCAGCTGCTCGTAGTCGTATCCAGGAGTAGCTGAAATAGTCCGCACATAGACATATTAGACTTTATTCCGATTAGTCGCCCCCCTCAGATTATAAGAGGAAAGAGCAGTTCTGAAATCCAACTAGAGTTGGAAAGTTGTATTAGAAAATGAATGTTATGTAATTTGAAATAACGATCATTTGCAAGAATAGGAGCCTATCTAAAATTAAAATCACAACACATTTTGTGCACCTTCATTGAGTAAATAAGAATCTAGACTTTGACACAAACTTTGAAATGTAAATACCATAGATTATTTAAACAATTATTATCTTATTAGGACACAGTGTTGTAATCTCCTGACTTGGATCTTGAAATATTGGACTCCAATGTTGGAACTGATGTAGCTCAGAACAATATAATTATATTGTTAAGATAACGACGTCATACCGCGCGACAACGGGTCACTATTGCGTTTAATAAAAGTAAAACTTAGCTTCGTAACTGGAGCCACGCTACGGCTGCCGTTGAAGTCAGCCGATGTCAGCTGAATTTGGTGAAACTTTGACCCGACCGCAACTCACAACCGAAAGGTTTAGACAAAGCGTAGTGACAGCCAAACGAAGATTTGAAATATCCTGGAATTCGAAATAAGTCCACACGAGTATTTGTCCAATTATATGACACAGAATCGGAAAGTTTTAGGCTAACTTTCTATGCTAATAGTTTAATTAATCTCTAAGTACATTGATTGCCTTTTTGTAAAATCCATGCTTCTTGGCATCTAAGCAGTAATAATATAAAGTTTACCCACAGTTGGGGCGTGTCTTATAACTACTTCCACTCATCCACGCAGTCATACTCGTACCAATACAAATCATGCAATTACAAACATGTATCAAAATCTGTAAGAGTACTAATGGACACTAAACCTTTATCAACAGGGAATCGAATCCATAATTAAAGTCGCACTAGAATAAAAGCAACAATCTCTTGGGCTGTTACCCACTTTAAAAAAGGTATATAAATATAGTATACGGGAATCGAACCCACTTTTACTAACATCGGAACCAAAACCATTTCTAAACCAACAAAAACGCGGGAATTGAACCCACAACCCGTGACACAGGAATCTAATTACTTATCAACTATTGCTTCAGTTGGGAATCGAACCCAAAATCCATGACAATGGTATGCAAGTATATCAACTGATAATCATGCGGGAGTTGAACCCACTAACAGTGGTTGAAGAATTCAAACACCTCAATCAATTAAAAATATGTTATTTTAACCGTTGTAACTCTAGCCGTTTCTTACATTTTTTTAGAACCATAAAAATACGTTGTGTTTTATTGTAGTAACCCATACATTGTTCTTTCTCGTTGCACTGAAGTGAATCAGTGCATTTAATGACGAGAATCCTGGTCACGGCACCACATGTGACTGTTCCTAAATTACCCTAGGCTGATAAAATTTTCGTTTTTCCTAAATCATATTAATATTAGTGTTAATGTCGGTTCCTTCCGGAGAAGGAGATGCGTGCTCCTGCCTACCGCACGTCACTGTGAGGACCGTCCATTACATGTACCTCCCCACCGACTAATGGGATTGGATGCTAGGTGATGTTAGTATAGGGAATTCACAGTTAGGACACATACACAAATAATATAAAATCTTATAAAACTAAATCGATAAGAAAGTAAAAAGCTAATAAGACAAAGCGTCGCAAAGATATGTTGAAATGTTTGGTAAAGGAAACGTTACGCTTGCGCTTAAGAGATTCATAATTTACAGTAACGTTAATTTCATGATTCAAATGTACTACGAACCCATATCTATGGCATGTAACCGGTTACAATAACTGCCTCAGTACGTGACTGTTAGACCTAAGCGCATAGGTCCACTAAGAACACTGCTACGAATTCTAACAGATCACGCTCCCTAAGCATCTTTTCACATGTCTTTCTCAATCCTAAGACAGAGTACTGAGAAGTCCTGCTGTCATTGAGGAAGGCACGTTTTAGTTGTTCTTCCTACACGCGCGTTCATGTTAGTAGCCCTTACGGCAATCTACACCTAGACTATGATAACCCACAACTTGCACAAGCGCACCGTAGACTCAGTCTGTAGCAGAACATATTGCGTTTGTTATTGGTGGACGCCGAAGTGGTAATATATCGTCACTTCACATTTCCTTAATCTTCCCCATGTCGTGGATGCGTGTCTCGCTAAATAGTGTCGATTCAGTAATAGGCCTACCAGCGGCCGGGTTTGTAGTTTGGTTTTATCGAGACACACAGCCGGGTGTTTGACTTTCAGTCCCTAGCGTTCCTTAGAACGGAGTTATCAATGTGGTTTGAGATATTTCGTGGTGCCTACCCCACTCCCGAAATGTGCGCCAACAATCCCCACGCAATGTTTCTGAGCTAGACCTTTATAGGAAGCAATATTCATCAGCAACGTTTGGTTGAATTATAGTACGAGTACAAATCGGCATTATAGCCTGACTATCAATATAGTTCATTCTAATTGAAGTGCGAATATCACGGTTCTGCCTTCCTTTTGTGATGAGTCAGATTCAAGTCAACATTCGTCAATAGTCGGGTGTGTTGGTGTACAGTGTACATGTCGTATGCATGAAATGTGTGTACAGTGTGCGGAGGCGTTCGCCGTCTCCCTATAACCAAACGCAGATGACAAATATGCGCCAAGGTTCGGATTAGGAGGTGGACACATAACACATGAAATAATAGATAGTGTGATGATGAAGCGGCTGCTCCGTCTTGCTGAAATAAATTATTATTAGCTCCTCTGCGTTACCCGCTCAACTGCTACTTAAGCTAGGAGTTAATTACAGGTATATAGTAAACACTTACCACGTGTTCGTTGTTCATTGAAGAGGATTAGTCTCCAACTAACTTACATAGTACTGCACACATTACCAGTTTCGTCTCGCCACAGCCTCGCCTTCCGGATCTCGTCACTCACTTTAACTAGACTTATTACTACTACTTATATTTAACTTATAAAATACTAATCGCTATTTTGCGACAGTCCTCTGGGACATGACAATCTTGGTACCAAGATTACGCTAACCTCACGAGCCTAATCTAGGATATCCTAGCACTTTTAACCGCTTTAGACCGACTCCTCGACTTGGGACGACCAGCCTCCACGTGTGGACTCTCCCGCGATTTAAAGCCAACTGCCCTGACTTAATTCAACTCGACTCCACGTGTCGACCCTTTCGCGATCTTCAACCAACTGCCCTGAGTTCCCTCCAAGCTTTCTCCTGCCAACCGTCTTTCTCAATACATCCCGCATGGGTCCCATACTTTTTTACAGAATTGGTTTATTGCCCCTTTTTTTGTGCAAACGTCTCAATTGTCTTAAGGGCCCTTCGAGCAGGCAAAGTTTTAAGTAAATTGCAAACACATGTTGCAGTATTCAGAATTGCGTTTAGAAATCAGATACTTTTATCTTTTGTTTAGAATCTGTTGAATTATTACTTTTGACCTGTGAGACCCTTATTCTTTATGCGTTTCCAAAAGATGCTCTATTGTTTCTACAATTCAAAGGAATAAAGGACGCTCCATCGTTTATTACGGGAACTTGTCAAGCAATAAAGTAGAGGTTAAATGTTTTGCACGTGTCCGATACCGTGTGATGAATTTGAAATAAGAATCAAGGCTAAGATATTTGCTTAATAATTAGGAGTACGTGACAGACAGTCACAAAAGCAATTACGGCGGTCATTCACCTCACTTTATTTTTTTGACCTTCAGCGGTAAAGGGTTGCTTTCTTAAGCGTAAATGGTTTACTTTTACTCTGTCTCTGAATTGAGAACTTGCCAAACTCTTCTTTATCTTATTACTTAAGGTACCTTAAAGGGCGTATCCACCATTACGCTGCGTCGAGCCGAATCTCACCCAATCTCACGGGTCTCAGCAAATATGACGTAATTTTTTTTCCCACAAGAAACAGTGTAAAATTGCGAGAAAACTAGGTTTAACGAAACATGTTTCTCCACCCAAATATGGCTAAATCCAACAATGATATAAAATGATAAATATTCAATGAAAATAATTAGGCAAATTCTGTTTTTTAAATAAAACCAATGCAATCAAGCACAGATTCATGTATTTACACTAAACTACGCATTTTGATTAATCTCACGTGGAATTAGGGGTGAGGGGGTCAAGTCAAATCTTACGACATCTCACCAAGGGGGAAGGGGGCTTGAAAATGGCCAAAATAGCCTCTGTAATTAAAGGACACCCCCTAAGAATTCTTTAAAAATAGCCAGCGAAATTCAAAATTTCTAAGGTCGATCTTTAGAATTATTGATGTTTAAAGGAAACCGATAATCCTTAAATAAAAAATCTTAAAAAGAATGTTGGTCTAACAAATCAATAAATTCAAAGCCCAAAAGCAATTACTATGTTGCCAAATCGTATTAGTAAGACCCTTCAGCACTGCTATTTTTAGGTCCCTTTGCATATTTTCATTACTGTCACTATGCTACAACAATGGGACAGGATTCCATTTTACCACTGTGCATGCCTGATCCTCATTGTTCCACCATCTATTCATGCAGGAATGCCTTTCATTCCGCACTGTATGACGTAGATGGCCGGTGCATTTACCGGCAATGAAGCCACTCAAATGGAGGACCAGATTCTGGTCGCAGAAAAATTGTAAAGGTAATTTCTATTTCAAGATTGCGACGACTTGTAAGTCGTAGGCACTCAATATCAAGCTCTTAGAAAATAATTGAACTGTGCTCGACGAGAAAACTTCATCGATACTAGTATAGTAAAATACAATTTTTTTTTCTTTTTTTTTTCGGATGGGATATCATCAAATGCCCCCCGCTCTGGGCGGACTGGAAAAGAGTGTCAGACTTTTACTGACTAAAGCCCATGTTAAATCCAATCCATGTTCCTTCTTTGCCCTTTGTGTTCCAGGGCCGCGGTATCTCTTTCGAACAGTCCCGCAGCCACTGCAGGCATCGGCCCTTGCGGGCCCCTTCCTTTTTTCTCTGACATCTCTTGAGGCGCGCGTGGAACACGAACGCGCCGAATATTTTTGCTTTCAATTAACTTGTAACGATACATTTGAAATAACCTTTTCACGATCTATTAATGTTAGAAGTCAAAGATTGGTGAAGGATAAACTTTCAAAAAGGTGGCTTCAAGAAATGACGTGGTGCGGCCATGACAGTTAGAATCATGACATAATTTACGAGGGATCGACGATTAAAGAGATCTATAACTGTATAGTATGACCACTTTAATTGTGCAGTTCAAAGTGACGTTGCTTGTCAAGAAAACTTGCATCGATAATATGTCAAACTAAACTTGGGACTTTTATTTTAGTCTTGACAGATAAGTTGGTTGAAATGTCAATGCAATGTACTTCATGATTTTCTTCTTCATGCAATCAAATGTTTCCTTTAACTAGTGTAGCAGGAAATGAGGTTTTATTACAGGTATTGTATTATTTGAATTGACAGATTGTTAGAGTACCGTTTACGAGCACTATATTAAGCCCTAGCCGACATTTAGTACCTGTGCCGGATGGATTACGTCCTATCTATTATAACGATATCGGTATTTTCCACAATCGTAATGCACAGAATCAAGGAATTGTGTCAAAAGAGGTTCTGATGAAAGTTATTAAAATTATCCGTTTTCGTCTAAGTTTTTTTTTAGCGAAGACGTTTCAGCAACTACTTGGTTTAGAGGGTGTTATTCGGGGAGTTACAGCAGAAGATTTCCGAGCTGATGTAGTTTGGACAGACTATTAATTGTCTCAACTCAATTTACTAGTTGCCCCATACTAAAATGCCTTACTGTTTCTACAATATTCAGTGAAGAACCAGCCGGGATATCAGAAGAGGTAGGGGTAACCCCTTCTGATATCTTGGCGTGATGGTTATTAAAAGCCATGCTCAACGAAATTGTAAACAAGGAACAATTTAACTTAGTTTTACGCTTGGATTAAGTTTTAAGTGTGTTTAATGATTACAGCACTTTGGTTTCTGTTCGATCAACACAACGAGTAATTTTATTAATATTTCACATGTTATTTAGCGGTACAAAGTTTAAACACAATTTCATGATATTGTTGAAATACACAACTCTGCTTTTATAGGTAAAATACACAGGGAAACAAGGTCATAACAAAGTGACATTTTATTAATGCAATAAAGATGATGGGAAAATCAAACGGTCTTGAATTTACACAATAATAATATATTATGCCGATCCCGTTTTAAGTCGTTTCAGAAAAATAAAACGCTCTGAAAGTAATATATGCAGCTATTTTTATCTAGGGCTACACTAGAAAACCAAAATTTCCTCGGAAATCACCAGAAGTGGTCAAGGAGCGGTTTAAACACAAACAAATCACATAAAGCTATACACAACAATCATTTAATAAAACTCTTTACATGCGGGTACTTTGAAAACTACACCATTACTTTGTAGAAGTACCCCCCATTTGCTAGAAACGAATCGCTGTACTATAGATATTTGTTGCTCAATCGTTTACTGAAGGGCAATTTGCATGAAATTAGTGCTTGCGGTCCTGATCAACGGGAATGAGACCCGCTTTAGCCTTTTATCCGTAAATTAACGAGGGGAACGTAACAATTTATTTCAAAAGTATGTAGTTACTAACTGTTTTCTCAAAGATAAGCAGCTGTTGGTGGTTGAGTATACAGTTTAAAGCTGTTTTGCTTTAGAAGTTAAAGCGGTATTAACAAGCGATGTCTTTACTTGTTGACTTGAACGAGGTAGTTTAATCGATGTTAGTTAGAAGGTCTAATGCTTAGGGTCCAGACAGGCGGTACTCGCTGTCAAAGAGCTTCGTATTTATGCATCTTTCAACAGGATCTCTATTTCGGTACAGTATGACCACTTTACGTGTGAAGATCAAAATGGCGTTGCTTGTCAACAAAATTTCCATCGATACGCAACGATATTATAAATAAAAAATTGCAGACAAATTCAGACAATTGTCGTAATTTGATTACTTCAAGCGCAATAGCTATCTCTTTCTGTATTACACGTTCCGTATTATCTATCGCAGTCGCAACAACGCTACGATATTTGAACGCCGCTCAGTATGAACGTAGCGTGTCTTTCTTTATAATATCATTGTCGATATGTCAAACTTATTACATTTATTTGGGGGCTGTGTTTTCCCGCCTGCACAGATAATTTGGTTTAAGGTTATATCAATTCAATACATTTTTGACATTTCCATCATCGTTATCGCTGACAAATGTAACTTTGCCTAAGTCCTCTGACCTCTTTACATCGCTTCTTGTTGGCGTGTCGATGGACCCAAATTACATCCGACCAATATATAGGCACCAGACGACGATTTAAACGAAGCCAACGAAAGAGCCGTACTCTCGTTGGCTTCGTTTAAATCCTGGAAGGTGCATATGGTTGTGCAGGGTGAGCAGGAAAGGAGGTAAGGATATCCTGCAGAGGGGTTGCATACTAGTATTCATTTTACTTCGCTGCAATGAATGATCGTACATTAACTATTATTACAGCCATAATACCATGATTGGACCATGGATTAGTGATCACAAATTGTTGTTTTCAAGACAGCGGAGGATGTGGCTATCCATGTTGTAATACGTATTGTTTCCAAATTGTGTTGACTTTGTGTTTGTTGTGGCTGTTTGTGTATATGAGTTTAAATGTTTGTAAACGCACCCTCGATACCGGAGAAATTCCTAGTGTGGGGCAACGTTTAAAAAAAAAAGAAATTACACAAATTACCTTTTTTTTTACGGGTAGGAAATCATCGAATAACTCCTCCCGCTCTGGGTGGAGTGGGAGGGAGTGTCAGACTTTTACTGACTAAAACCCATCCATGTTCCTTCTTTGCCCTTTGTGTTCTAGGGCCGCGGTATTTCTTTCGGACAGTCCCGCAGCCCCGGCAGGCATCGGCCCTTGCTGGTTGCTGACATCGCTTCGAGGCGCGCGTGGAACACGAACGCGCCGTCGTCACGGCCAGTCGTCATAAGACGGACGGACGGTGACCTAACCCATTACTCACCGTCCACAGGCCCGCACACAAATTACCTCACACGGTCAAAAGGAATATCTCAATTCAAAAGAAGAATCTAGAGAACAATTCTTGGGTGATGTGGAATTATAGAACATTATACAAGAGAGTCATTCTTCACATACTTGAAGATGACAATACTAGTAAACGATTGTAGGTTCTTGTAAACTTCCAGCGTAACATTCTTCGAATAAAACAATACCATTTTCTTCTTGTTGATCTTTCATTTTCGCTGAATTGGTATTGTGCTGTACTGCGGTGCTGTTCCCTTGATTCTTTGAAGTAAGTTTTCTTATCACCCATCTTTCAACGGAACAGCAATGAATGCCGCACCGGTGACGTTTCAATGAGTTGCCTTAGAATCTTCATTGCTTGCATGAGTGCATTTTTATTGAAGCCTGACTATTACCCTGGGTGCTAACTTCCTTATTTGCCCTATTACTCATCTATAATTTCTTCTTATACTACGATAAGTACTCCAATTATAATTATGACCACTGCCATCATCCCTTTGGGTGACGAAGAACTCTGTCTACACTGTATTTCAAGACTATCCTATAAGCCATGTGACCGCATGCAAGATAGCTTTACTTAGCCTTAGTTAAGCTCTTAGTCCTGAACTACACTATTGCGTTAGCTCGCTAAATCTATTATGTCTACAACGTTGGAAGTCAATTATTTGCTTATGACTTTGCCTAGACTTTGTCACTCTTCTTGAAGTCTATCTTTCTCTAGTTCCCAGTCCTTTGTTCTTAACTTAAAGGAACTTCTGAATTCCATTTTAACACAATACATTCAAGTGATTCAAGTAAACTACAACTTTGACGTAAAACTTGGGAGATACGAGGATGTAGCTTTCATGATGTCGAGCCTAACTTTGTGTCGCAGAAGTTTTAATACGAGATACTAGCTCAAAAGTTCTGAGATTTACTATCGTTTATCATCATGTGTCTAGCCCTTTTCCAACTATGTCGGGGTCGGCTTCAAATCTAATCTGACACAGCTCACACAGCTGAATACCAGTATCCAGTATTTTAGATAGACCGACTGCCAATCTGACCCCCAAACCCAGTTACTGAGTAACGCGATACGTAAGATCTACAGTCGTTGAAGTTCTGAGATAATAGTTTTATGTAAGTTACTAAACCAAAGTTTTAGTACAACACGAAAAACAATAGAATATTTAGCAAAGCTAATGGATAGTAAAAATATTCTGCTAACCTGGTTTTGCATAAAATATGATCTCCAGGTGGGGCTGAATACATTAGGATCTTTCATGGACAGATCTGTGCAACTCAAGAATTTGTTAGAGGGTTGTTCTTTTAATTTTGACGACTTATGAGGGGGTTATCCGGCTCGAAGGACCAAACTTAGGTTCTGCTCTAAAAGGTATAAAAAACCTTTTTCCCACGGTTTTATGATAGGTGATTTATGATAGTGAAAAAACAGGTGTTACTTTTAGAAGTTTTAGATTAAGTTATATAAGCGACAGTCAAAACTGAAGTAGTAAAAACAATAATTTACAAAAGGAGTATTTTAGTGCTTCGTCAACTTTATATCAGAGAAATTCTTCAGTTAACACCACATGGGGCTGGCTTTACTGACTATCTAACTACATAATATCTAGCTAAAGATTTACCTAAGGTGATTCTCCCACTGCACCGCGCTTCGTCGCATAGCGCGGGGCCGCAGATTTTAACACTGTTCGCCGACGCGTGCTGACGCGTTGTCAGTGTGTTGCCCTAGGCGTGTTTTCTATACAAATTCAAATACTTTCCTACAATGTTAAAATCTGCGGAGCGCGGTGCAGTGGGCGAATCGCCTTACGTGAATAAATCAGACTGACCGCAACAAGCGCAGCGTAACTTCTCCGACCAACCGATCCTTATGGCTGTTATAAACCGCAAATACCTCTGCTTCCGGCACCTCCAGGTTATATAAACCCCAACCTTATAACCTTTATGAGCGAATTTCACATATAAAACCTGAACGCGATCAGTAAATCTAAACCACGTTCAAGCATTAATGACACACATAGCTCACGCATAAACGCAGTTTAAAGTTTGGATGTAGGGGGCTATCTTCGGAACTACTGATCCGATTCCGAAAATTCTATCACTAATGGGATGCTAAATTATCTGCTAGTGTCTTAAGCTATATTTAAAATGTTCCCGTGGGGTAATTTCCAACCATAGCGCGACAGAAGCCGCGGGTAAAAGCTAGTCCTACTTCCTACTAATTTTATAAATTTGTAAGGATGGAGGATGTTTGTTACTCTTTCACGCAAAAACTTCTGAACGGATTTGGATGAAATTTTGCACACAGTTAGTTTATAACCTGGATTAACACATAGGATAAATTTTATCCCGGTAGTATGATACCGTGGGAAAATTGTCGAACTTAACACGGGCGAAGCCATAAATAAGATAGTAATAGATATTTACTTCTGAACGTAAATTCTAAACAAAACGTACCTACAGCTGAGATTTAAAACAATTAAGAACTGGATTTTCTTGATTCCGGACTAAGCAGTAGGCATATAAAATGATTCTCGGCCATCAACCTGCTTATGCAAAGTGCGGTAATAAGCGAAATCGATACAAGTTATGTCTCTACTAGTGCTTGACTCCAACTTGTACTTGGATGTTGGTTCCTGGCTGGGAATCAGATCTTTTATCTCTTCATATCGATGTTGTTAAAGGCAGCAAACGATCGCTGCAGTCAAAACAAGAATTTGTAATGCCCTTGACCAGAACATTTGTAACACTATCTTCACTTAGATTGTAGAGGTTTATGAGATATTCAAGACTTCCCGGGTCTTGCAAATTGTTATTGGATGTTTTCATCAGGAATTTCTCAGTAGCAGCTACGGAGTCTGGATTTGTGCCCGGTTGTAAGCAATAGACTCGCCCCCTATTACATGGGACTTAAACATAACTAGCGAAATGTGGATGTACTAATAAGTAAACTTCTGCCTAACCCCTCGGGGATTACAAGCTTTATGTTATGTGTCAATCATAGACTTTTACAGCTGCTGTAGCTTTTAACTTGACAATTTTGAACACAATATAGTGGATAGTCTTATCCTATTCTGAATTCTTAATTATAAATATATGTAGTATGATGATCTTCAACTTATCCAAATAATTAAACCAAAAGGAAAACGTACCAAACGTTTTCCTTCATCATTTCAAAGACGTCCACTGCTGGACATAGGCCTTCCCCAAAGGGTTTTTTTTTGCCATAATCGGCATGCTTGGCAGGCGGGTTGGCGATGCCAGTACGGTTTTTAAAAAAGCACAGAGAACGCTGCTGCCCATTCTCTGGTAAATCCCTACATTTTCCTTTTTACGGACATAGCTACTTCTCCTCTTCTTCTTCTTCTGCAACCTTTGGCCACCCAATGCTGAGTGTAGGTCTCTTCCTAATCTCTCCACTTTTGACGATTCGGTGTCATGGCTATCCAGTTTTTTCCGGCCACTTTAATCAGAGCTTTAGCACCTTAGCTACTTATTTCAATTCAATTAATTTATTGATTCAGATACAACGATCCATTGTGTTTCGTTTGCTTTATCTGAATATTCCCTTGGTTTCTTTACAATCGCATTTTTTTTGTTTCTCTGTCAAACAATTTCTTTTCATGTAATCTCACGATTCGCAATCAGTAGAATCTCCTCGACAAATCTGTAATCACGTCATAACCGGACTTGTCGGTCGGGAACCGGTTGCTAGCATAACATGTAAGTCTTCTCTACTATAAATAGTTATCTCTCTATCCGTTATTTTTGTGTAGATAGTCGTTAAGACCGTCACCTTTTACTTTCTTCCTCAACTGAGTTAAACAGATTCTTTTAATGCAGCTGAATATCAGTATTTTACATGGAGCGACTACCTATCTGACCTCCACAGCCCAGTTAGGTTAGTACCTACTGGGTAATACGATACCTCTTTGGTAAGACTGGTTGTCAGACTTTTTGGGCCACTGACTATTTGTAACGACTGTCAAAGATCTACAAATGAAAGCCGGGACCAACGCCTTAACGTGCTTTCCGAGGCACGGAGGAAACTCGGTCTGTAATGGGTGGTCACACATCCACAGACCAACCTAAGCAAGTACGGCTTAACCTTAAGATCGATCCGAGCGGCTCTTATTATTTAGCCACGAGCTCCTCACTCACTGTTGTTATAGATGTAACGAAAGCAATTTAATATTTATTTCATGACTAATAATGATTATTGGTGATAAATATGATTGTTCCACTACAAGTTCACTTTTTAGTATTTAGGCTTTAAGTACTAACCTTTTGTATGAACACTATAACAACGCCATTCAAAAAATACCCTTGTCGTTACTATTTTATCACTTGCGAATTCATAGTTCCCACAACTAAGCCATTATTTTTTCCATGTCTTAACACAAAAGACTTTTTCGTAAAACGACTTCATTTGAACCATTAATTAAAAATAACATGAATGGAAACGGAAAAAAATGATCACAAAAAAGTGTAACTAGTATACCCAAGTTGACAGTTCTAAATGAGAGAACTGTGTATTAAAACAACTTCTATAGTTAGTAAGTTAATGTTTCTAATAAGTTTGTTTTTTGACGGCGCGGTTGGCGCAGTGGCTGAGCGATTGACTGCTGCGCTGCGTGTGCTATTTGTATGTCCTATAGGTAGTTGTTCCGGGCCTGGCTGTTTGTGTATGTGAGTTTAAATGTTTGGAAACGTACCCACGATACAGGAGAAATTCCTAGTGTGGGGCACCGTTTAAAAAAAAAAGAACTAAATTTCAATTGTTCCTATAAAAAAGGCAGTTTTGTCATAAATCGTAACAGAAGTCGGGGTCAAAGATCGTAAAATTGTTTCGTCATAAAATATCCGTTCGCTATCGGAACTATTGTTCGAATCGAGTCGTGTGATCGGAAGTCCTGACCTTTGTATGAGAAAAATCTCCGTTTATAAACGACAATGTATTGCTTAAAGTAAAGAAATGAAATAAACCGAAATACTTATAATATTTCATCCTACTTCCTACTAATATTATAAATGGGAAAGTTTGTGAACATGGATGGATGTTTGTTACTCTTTCACGCGAAAACTACTGAAAGGATTTGGGATGAAATTTAGCACACAGTTAGTTATTAACCTGGATTAACATAGAGGATACTTTTTATCCCGGTACTACGATCCCGTGGGACATTACTGAACACCATGCGGGTGAAACCGCGGTCATAAGCTAGTATAAAATATATCCCACTATTTATATGTTCCATTGTCTTTTCATTATTAAACAAAATAAACTTGTAAAAGTTTAGATGCAAAGTACCTACTTAATTAACGTATTAAGAGGTCTATAAAAATCCATGTTAAGTAAGGTGGAACATTAAAACTTTAATTATTTATTTGGTTTTTGTTATTTTAACATTACTTAATAACGATTACCAATACATTATTAACGACAAAATGCGGTAATGTCGTTTCATAGACTTACAAACAATACATAACCTTCTCCTGTTTTTGAAGTTGGGTAAAAAACCAATCATGTCGCTACACCATTGCCATCATTTCTCATCATTTTCATGGTTAATCATTGCCATCGCACTGCTTTGCTGCTACAATTTACGGTTGCTATCGACTTCGGAATATATTTATATATCTTTTGTTTTAAACATTCATAACTTAAGCAACACGTCCTTCACATACAGATTGTGTCAAAACAATAAAACAAATGAAAGCGACTGTCAATTACTTGTGAACAATAATTTATTTCCATATTTACAAATACATATAAATAAACATGTGTGTTTTATTCATTTTGAACTTTCAACCGTTGTTTCGACAAGGTGACGCAAAACTTTTTGTTTTGCGCAAGTCTCTTCACAGTTTGAGTGTTAAAATGTTTATTTAATTAAGTAATTACTCATTGCTGCGAGATTGGTAATTATTTTGCTGTTTCTGTAAGCAATTTTGTTATCAAAGACTTTGTTAAACGAGAAGGGTTCTGATTTCCGTGTCGAAAGACTTTGTTATAGTAGGGGAGCCCTAGAAGGGATTTCGGGATTTACTAAAGCGCGGCAGATTAATATACAGGGGGATACCTTGTACCCGGTTAAGTACCTCCACCAAACATGAGGCCCATATATAAGGCCGCCCGTGAAGGATACAGGATCAGATTAGTAAAAAAAAATTGACCATCAGAAATTCTCGAGCGCGTCAGATTAAGATAGGGTGAGTTAATTACATCCTAAAAAGTGTATATTCCACTAATCTGACAATTTGAGAGTGACGTAAAGAAAGGGGAGGGCAGCAAAGTTGTAAAAAAAAAACGTTATCTCGACATTCTCGAGCGTAGCTAATTTTTTTTTATTTTAAAGGAAATAATTCAAGAATTATGAAAAATATATAATCTGACGATTTCCGCAAGCCGAAATAACAAAAATTCGTCGATAAAGTTAAATGCTGTTAGCTGCGTGATGCCTACATTTCCTTCTCCGCGTTTCTATTCCTCTCTCACTCTTTCTCTATCTATTACTCTCTCACTCCGTCCCCACTCTGGTTTCTGCTGCCATGACGCCATCACAGCTGATCATAAGGCTCGTTCGTGGCATACTGTTTACAACGTGTTTCCAACGTTTTGGCTTTTTTTGCTATTTTAATATTATTTATGTGAATTAAAGTTTATAAATCTATACATATAAAATTCAAAGTCCTGACTGACTGATTGAGATATCAACGCACAGCCCAAACCGCTAGTCCTAGAGACATGAAATTTGGAGGGTGTATTCTTTGTAAAGAGTAGGTATCCACTAAGAAAGGGTTTTTCGAAATTCCACCCCTAAGAGGGTGAAATGGGGTGTTGAATTTTCTATGAAACTTTTTATTCTCGCAGTCGATTGACTTGACAATTTGTGTACATACTGCAAGCCGGTTATCCGAAAGTCTCGAGGAACATATGATAACCTCGAATTGTCGATGGAATCATCATTAAATGATTTATATCACGCACAGTGCTATAAATTATTTACTGCAATTAAAATACCGCGAGACTTTCAGTATTTACAAGATCAAAGTGTAGTGAAACATGACAATGCACCGGAAGTTTCGCGAAATAGCTCCGAAACACATGTCACATGTCATAAGTACAATTTTAAGCGCCCTGGAATGAAATTAGCGGGAAGTTACAGGGATGACCTTTAGGGTGAACCGTTTTTCTAATTTTTTTTTGTCAGATCAGGCGAATCCCTCTAGATAATCGTCAGATTATGAGACAGTACGTTTAGAACATAAAGATGAACCATATATATCTTAATCTGACGCGCTTGAGTATTTCAAAATAGCGAATTTTTTTTGCACATTATGAAAATGGCCGCGCGTTTGCGTCCCATCGAAATCGTCAGATTAGTGAATGAGAGTTTTTTTTGGTGCACTTAACACTCCCTTAGAAAATCTGACGCGCTCGATTAAATTTTTTTTTTTTTCATTTTCAACCTTGACATACAACCACCCGCATCATGCAAACGATCAGATTAACATACGTACGTTATTAAAAATACGTAGGGCATTGATGCTATCAATATCTGACGCGCTCGAGGATGTCCATGCAACAGTTTTTTTTTACATATTTAAAAATCTATAGCCGCTTCCCCCACCGATGAAAAGGTATTATCATATAACATTTTTTTCTTCTTATCATCTAAGCTTTGCAACCCAATAGGTCTCTACGACGCTCGAGTAAATCCCCATTTAGCATCTTGGGCTCCCCTACTATTAAGGAAGGATTTGTGACATAAAAATACTACAGTGTCCTCTGTATGTTAAAAGGATTTCAACTAACTGCAAAGCTAAGTCGTGTCAATTTATTAAAAAATATATATATGCTGCAAATACTGTTGTGTCAGCTTAGTTCGATTCACCGCAATATTCGGAGATCAGGTCACGATCAGGGACTACCTTATCAAACACGAAGAAACAGTGACAAAAGTGTCTGTCCATGTCTAGCCTTTTCCCTATCTATGTTGGGGTCATCTTTCAGTCTAACCTGATGCAGCAGAGTACCAGAATTCTACATGAAGCGTTGCTGTTCAACCCAGTTGCTGGTTAATATGATGCCTCAATGGTCGTCAAACTTTAGACTACCCGTAACGTCAAAAACAGCCAAATGACAGCCGGTACCAGCTCCTTTATCATCCGGATTATAGCAAGCATCATCATCTGCCTAGCCTTTTCCCAACTATATTGTGTCGGCTTCCAGTCTTAACCGGATGTAGCTGAAGACCAGTATTTTACATGGGGCGACTGCCTATCTGAGCTGGGTTGTCCACAACCCAGTTACTACTCGGTAATACGATACCCCTTGGTAAGACTGATTGTCAAACTTTTTGGGTGACTGACTACCTAACAACTACCTAACGATCTGGATTATCGCAAGCGTGAAGTAAAAAAAAAAAACTAATTAATGAAATCATATTTCTCGCGTGCAATAGATACCATATCAAGTAGTGTCACATGCCACACGCGTATAATCTATAAGTGTCAGTTTTTAGTACATAATATGTTAGTTACAGTGCATGTGAATGCTAATCTCCAGTGTTTCTCACGATCCTGCGAACTTTAGACTGGCACGACACCTGATGACTTAGATAAAGTTGCAGAATGTGGGCTGTAGGCCGAAGAGGCTGGAAGGTCAAGGATGAGGAGGGTTGACTGTAACAGTAGCATCGTTTTGTGAAAGGATGGTAAACGGTCCCCGTGTCATGAGCCAAAAGGTAGACAGTCAGCTGAAAGTCGTATTTCCTACTAATATTATAAATGCGAAAGTTTGTGACGATGGATGGATGTTTGTTCCACTTTCACGCAAAACGGTTGAACGGATTTCCGTGAAATTTGGCAGACAGATACTTTATAACCTGGATTAACACATAGGATACTTTTATCCCGGTAGTACGATCCTGTGGGATCCCGAACACAGCGCGGGCGAAGCCGTGGGCAGAAGCTTGTATTTTTATACTTTGATTAAAAGGTCCTTGGTTTTATTATATTGACTCAAATTCTTTGCTTCATCCACATTGGGCGACATAAGCGAACTGTGGATCCTATTCTGATAAAGTAAAAATGCACTTCACTTGGCTATTTGACAATATCGAAAAAAATATCTTTATATTTAGTCCGTCAGTTAGATCACCAAAAAATGTTGCACACGTGTTTTTTCTTTTGTCACATAATCAAAAAATGACGACGATACAGCGCATCAAACTTCAAAAGAAGGGGGGCTTGTGACGTCACTGGACAGTAAAAAGTAACAGAAATTGTGACATCAAGCGAGATTTCAACGCGCTGTATCCTGGTAATTTTTCGTTTACATGAAAATGACAAAAGAAAAAATACGTATCCAATATATTTTGATAATCTAACTGATGGAGTAAATAGATTGTTCAGGCAAATACTCTATTGTGAGGGAAGTGCAACTGTTAGTTAGTCATACTGTACCTAATTTTGAAACGTTTCATATTTTATTCAAGATAGCACGCTAGCTAGTTTCCTTGTAAAAGGTAATAAACTCAAGCAGTTATTAATAAAATACCCATCGCCTAGTATCTTCAAACGAGTTCCTTCGTGAGATGACATGTATGGGAAATGTCTGTAATTACCGGCTATGAGAACTATGGTGTAACAGGAAAACGTGTCATTTAAGCGAGGGCTTATGTCAGATAAGAGTGTAACTGATATTTATAGATCTTACTTTAATTAATATTGTAACAGGTTATGACGTATGAAATGTCGTTGGGTTACATATTGCGATTAATTAAATAAATCTACATATTTTCTAATAAATCTACACACACAATGAAGCGCAATTTTAAATTAGTCGAACTGTAGGTACCTTATTTAGAAAAGAGACGTCTATATCCAGCAGTGTGTGTAGTCAGGCTGTGATGATGTATCTAATTTTGAAATGCAAATTCCTTTCATGAGAAACGTCATCTTTTTACTGATACTGATACTGTTAGCCTGTGTCACCCCACTGCTGGGCTTAAGCCTCTCTCCATGACTTCCAAATTCATCGATCGAGAGCCAATGTGGACCACTGGTCGTTAGTTTTGTCCAGCTCGTCCCGCCATCTCTGCGAGGTCTACCGCGTCGCCTTCTCTTTCATCGAAGTCATTAGACAAACCGAAAATGCCTGGAAAAGTTACTGGTCCATGCTCATGAGCATGCCCGACGAGCTGTGGGCTAAAATAACCACAATGTGGAGCCCTGACATAGCCATCTTTTTATCAAGAGAAAATCAGGTAAGCTTACTAGTTAGTAAGCTTTGCACATCGGTTTTAACAAAAAGGTACCCAACTAACTACCCCTTTTGTACCGTAATAATACGTTTAACAAAGTACACTGAATACAGCAATATTAAATAAATCCAAGTTAATCCTAATTGTCTAACATAATTGAAAACGGTGTAAGCATTTAATCTTTCAGAATAAACAAGCTTGTTTTGATTTAAATACAGCAACTTCAACTTAATTCTCGCGTTAGTAGGTATTAATTAATTGGCTTACAGATTGAATAATTATAATTGTTTGTACAACAATGTAGGTTGTTTATATATTAGGCCCTTTCCATGACCTGAGGCGATGCGTGATTTGCGTCAAGCGACACGCGTTCGCGTTTACGTAAATGGGACTTATCATAATCATCATCATGTTACCTGGGGTCGTTGCAAATCGTTTTCATTCTCCACTGTCACCTCTTCACGCTGTGAAATTCACTGCCGGCTTCTCTGTTCCCTGATCATTATAATCTGGATCTATTCAAAGTTCGAGTGAATCGGTGTCTTCTAGGCAAGCGTGCTCCAGCCTAGGCCGCATCATTGCTTCACATCAGGCGAGTTGCGGTCAAACGCAAGCCTATTTAGTTTAAAAAGACGCTATTCTGCACTTCCTAATATTATTCCTCACAGAATTCATCCATCTTTTCTTTGAACTAAATATGGCTAGTCTTCCAGCCTACTGCACCATATTTCAGTCTTTATACATGCTGCGACCCAAATCAGAATATACTAACATGTTAAGAAAGATCATTTCATGACCGATTCGTTAGCCAATAAGCCAATTCATTGCAGCATCTTACTTCACAAAATTAATTGCTTACCAATAGTTAAGAAATTAATTGTTATCTCATTGTTTTATGCTAGTTTTTGTCCGCCCCCTCGCCTAACCAAATGAGTATCGTATTAAAAGATTGCTCAACGATTGCCCACATGATGAAGTGTTACAAAAAGTGCTTCCATATTGATCTCTTATCGGTTTGTTCAGAGGCTCCATTGAGGTTAGTGTTACTAAGATGAAATTTAGAAAAAAGTCTATGTCGAGCATGTTGACCCGTGGCCTTGAGTAACGATTGACCACTGATCAGTGGAAAAAAATGTTGGCTTGCCATATTGTACAGTCACGAGCACCAATATGTATACACCTTCTTACATTTAAAAGAAATTTTCGCGAGAAATAACGATTGTATCTTTTTCAGAAAAATATGAGTTCCAGAATACTATGTTCGTAATAACATGAAATTTTAACCAGAACAGTAGGAGAAAAACCTTTTTAAAAGTTGTTAAGTGTTTACAAATTGGTGCTCTTTTCTTTCCTGTGTAAATGCAAAATGATAGTAGTATGACGGCAATTACAGCGGCACATAAAAACTATGCATCATATTTGGGTGACGTCAACGTCACCCAAATATGATGCATAGTTGCATGCATCGCGCAAGCAGAGCTATCTACAAGTTTTGAGTACATACAGCAGTAGCCCACTTGATACAACATCTACCTGTTCAGAGAATCCTCCCTTCTCTGGAGGATGAAAAACTTTCCACCTGTTCCTTACACCTCTATAAAAGCATCTGTGTGATGAAGTTAGATATAGCTAACGATGTCAGGCCGGAATCCTACCGACGAAAACCACAGGGTGACCGTGTGGCCGTCAACCGCACATTACCCCTCGAAACCCAATGAAACGCACTAGTGCCTCTCTCGTCAATTTGTTCCGACGCTACGAGTATGGCTGTAGTCGAAATACAAATCTGAGTTTGTTAGTTATTCTGAGCCAGAATATTTCCATCTAAGTTCATAATTGTATGATAAGATAGAGGCATGAGGAGAATGGTGATTTTCTGAAGGGTTAGGCAGACGATATTATCTAGATACGGCTACCTACATTTCACCAGTTGTAGGCAAAAAAGTGCAAAATAACTTATGCAGTTTTTTTATTTTTATTTTTTTATCAATTCCAAACAAATTCTTGTAATGTATTAATTTTGTACATAATCGCCAAAAAAAAAAGATTATAGCAAGCTACATAAGCTCCTAGTATAGTATTCTATGGTTCTGCTCTTTTTTTTTTTGAAGTCACTTTTTAAAAAACCGTTGTTTCCTATTCAAACTGCCGGAAACATAAATATTCCCAGCTCCTTCGTTTTAATTGGTAATAAGAAATCTAAATCAAACACAAACACCTCTTCTAAATTAACAGGAAAATAACGCAAATACATAAAAGCACTATAAATCTCAGATCCTCGTTATGGATCGAAACGATTAACAAGATTACGTCGGAGTATCGAAGCGCCGACCCACGCGGTTCACAGCAACCGGTCGCTGTTTGCACTTACCGTGAGAATCGTGTTAACATTCTGTTGGTACAAGTTTTTCGTCGATTTTGGGGTCAGGGAGGGTGGTGTTCAGTTACAAATAAGTTAGCGGATTGTAATTATCCTACTTTTGTTTAAAGGCCTCTCCGTTCAGATAATACTTCCTCAAAAGAATTTAAAAAAAACCGAGACCAACTCGGTTTTTTTTAAATTCGATGCTTAATTTTTTATGTTGACATAGAGGAGCTCGTGGCTTAATAATAAAAGCCGCTCGGGGTCGATCTTTAGGTTAAGCCGTGCTTGCTCAGGTTGGTCTGTGGATGGGTGACCACCCATTACATACCGAGTTTCCTCCGTGCCTCGGAAAGCACGTTAAGCCGTTGGTCCCGGGTGTCATTTGTAGATCTTTGACAGTCGTGGTTAATCAGTGGTCCAAAAAGTCTGGCAACCAGTCTTACCAAGGGGTATCGTATTACCCAGTACTAACTTGGTTGTGGAGGTCAGATAGGCAGTTGCTCCATGTAAAATACTGGTATTCAGCTGCATCCGGTTAGACTGGAAGCCGACCCCAATATAGTTGGGAAAAGGCTAGGCAGATGATGATTTTTATGTTGACAAACAAAACTTACGGCTCCAACCACTGCCAAGATTATTGAATTGCTTACCCAACCAGCGATAGTGAGTCGCGTGTCTATTGGCCAACAATACGGCAAGCCCATAAGGCAAGCAGACTGTTCAGAAACCCTAACATCATGAAGAGTAGTAGGTTATAAGGGCAAGCCAAACTTGTAGGCTTGAATGAAAGTACCGCCACTAGTGACAGAGATTTTCGTTTTTTCATAACGCAACGTCCAAATAATTGCCACCGATGACGCCATGGAAGTAGCGAAGCTTTGTGTCAACAAAATCTGAAACAAAATCTGTCGTGCTAGCGTGAAGACGTAAGAGTAACCTTCAAGTATCTAGAAAATCAAAATAAAATAAAAAACAAAATGTTTTATTTCACATAGGCCCAGATGGGCACTTATAAAACGTCGACAATAAGGTGCACGGTTCGGGTTGGTCGTTTCCTATGGAGAAGAACCGGCAAGAAACTCCATGGTTACTCTGTTGAAAACCATAGAATATTAAATACTCTTTCGGCTTTTCTCCTTATCCTGTGTTAGCTTAGAATCTTTATAAACCCACAGGGACATTATTATCAACGAGTCCTTCAAAAAACGAAAGAGGAAATCAGAAATATCAGCGAGCACAATTTGCAGAAAGATGTCAGGCACGTCGAGCTACCTTTGTGCTACCAGACTGACTGACATTCCATTTGGCTGTCCCTCCCGGGAATTCTAGCAAGACAATACTTTTAGCTGTGTTGGTCTTTGTACAGAGGTTTATTATTTTCTTTTTTAGTAATATTTACCTTATTTTCTCTGTGGTATTGTGGGTTTTCTTAAATGTCAACGAATTTGCGAGTTCAGGGAAGAAAAACGGATTACTCTGTGACTCTGCGAAGCTCTGTATTTTATCGGGGTAAAAATGATAGTTTTAAGCTTGAAAATTCTGAAATGATTAATAAGTCTTTTAACAAGCAATTCGGCTTAATAATTGGTAATTTATAAAAATCTAGGTATCTAACGAAAATGTCAATCAACGTTTCTTGATAATTATTATAACAAGTTTCAAAGGATTTCTTGTAATTAATTTCATCAAACTTTTAGTTACGAGAATCGATCTTTCAGAGAATATGTTTATTTTCATGGGAAACTTTTTCACATTTTAAAACTGTTGGTCTAGTGGTCGCAAGCGCGACTGCTGAGCATGAGATTCTGGGTTCGATTGCTAGTTCGGGCAGTGTTATTGGGTTTTTCAACCAGGAATTTCCCAGTAGCAGCCACGAAGTCTGGATTTGTGCCCGGTTGATGGCAATAGGCTCGCCCCTGGAATAGAATTAAAACATAACTGGATATGGATGTACTATTGTACACCTCTGTTATGTTGAAATTAATTCAATACTTTCTTCCAGGTCTTGCCTTTGTTTCATTCCACGTGTATGTATGCATATTTCTTATTTAATTAACAGCTGCCTTATCTATCTTCGTATTATTGTCACTGCTTCGAGTTTCCTATGAATAATTTAGAGCAGAACTCGTGTGAAATAATTTGCTGAATTGAATTCTTAATTAATCAACGTTTATTGTTGCGTGAATATCGTGGAAACATGGAAACGCGCTGCTGGGTTGTGTGTGAACGGTGGAATAAACTAGACGAATGGGTAATAGAGAGCAATGGTGGAATATTAATTATAAAATTATAAATTGGAATAAAATTATATAATGGTGGTTTTTCCACCAGGAATTTCACAGTACTAGCCACGAAGTCTGGATTTGTGCCCGGTTGATGACAATAGGCTTGCCCCTATTACATGGGACTTAAACATAACTGGTGAAATATGGTTGTACTATTGTACACCTCTGTTATGTGTTTTATTGTTGCGTGAATATCGTAGAAACATGGAAACGTGCTGCGGGGTTGTGTGTGAACGGTGGAATAAACTAGACGAATAGGTAATCGAGAGCAATGGTGGAATATGGTGTAAATAGATGATGGCCTATGGAGGGCTGGGTAGCTGGTAAACGTGAATAGGGACCTGGGGTCATTGGACTGCCTCGTTGGTCTAGTGGTTTCAGAGCCGTTGCGGAGATTAGACGGAACAAACAGACATCATCTGCCTAGCCTTTTCCCAGACATACAAAAATAAAAATGTTTTTTTTTTTGTTATTTACTGTATGATGCATTCAGTAAAAATCTGTTTTTGAAATTACAAACAGTCTTTTATTTATTTGTATAGAAAAAGGAGTAGGGTTCCGTGCAAAAAAATATAACTCATGAAATTTTAAACAAAACCAATGCAAATGCGGACGAAGGTCGCGGGCAAAAGCTACTCAATAATAAATCAATTAAATACAGTGACATCGAACAACTGTTTACTTCCCCTGAAAAGACAGAAAACAATTCTGTAAAATAACCACCAACCCTACATTATTCTCAAAACCCGTATTCTTTAAAACTAGGACATCTTCGCAGCCTAGGTGTAAAGCTAAAGCAAAGTAAGACGCGCGCGCTGTTTAGTAAACACGTCTTTGTGCTCGAATTGTCTGAATAGAAATGACCACTTTTGCGCAAAAGAATGGTGCGGCTGAATGAGAAACTCCTTTGCTTTCACGTGATATTTATTTAGGAGGTAAACATCAACGTTTTCGTGCAAAAACATTTCTGTGGACTTAGTGTGAGTTTTTGTGACTAAGAAAATCTACTCGATCGCGTTTTTGTAAACTTTAATGTTCATGAAATTGTTGATTCCCAATGTCCACCACCTGGTCAGCCATTGGTGGACATGAGAATACTCATGTTTAAAATTGTGTCGCTGCCCTCCAGTGGTGGAAACGGAAATATTTATAAAATTCGTGTCACTATCCACCAGTAGTATCTAAGGGGAATAATTTTAAAACGGTTGTGTCGTGTGAAAATTATTTTTAAAAACCATGCTGCTGTCGACCAGTGGTGGACATCGGGAATCATCGCATGACATAATTGTGTTTCCCATATTTGGGACCAGACGACGCTAGATCAGTTTCTGTACAAATTCAATTTACGTTAAAGTCATCGAACAGGTGCAAAACTGTCACTAGAAGCCTCTTTTCGTAGAATTACTATGTAAATTATTTGTAGTTCACTATATAACTTATTAAAGTACCAGGCATGTTTTTAATCGAATTGGTAATAAAATAACAGTTTTTATTTTAAATAAACTTTACGTTCCCATGTAATGTTCCCTGATAATGGCAACAGAATACGTGCTCACGTGAGCGAAGCCGCGGGCACAGCTAGTAGTTGGTAATAAAATTTAAATACTTCTGTTGTTAAAAGCCAATAAAGGCTTTTATCAGTAAAACTAAAAGTGGGCCAATTTGTTTAACGTCGGAGCGAAAATCAATTTTGCTGAAAATAGTTGCGAAGTTAGCCAATTTGATATAGTTGGAACAATATAGTGATTGCTAAAATATGGCTTTGTCCTATCTTTGGCTATGAGGTACAGTCCTGCCTGTTATGACTTACGGGGCCAAAATGTGGACTCACGGTACGGCTCGTCCATAAAGTCAAGGTCTGGTCGCTCGGAAAGGGCTATGCTTGGAGTCTCTCTCGGGATCGAATCCGGAACGAGGTGATCCGACAGAGGACCAGAGATGTCGACATAGCTCACAGATTAAGCAAGCTGAAGAGACAATGGGCCAGCCATATTTTTAGCCGTAGAACCGAGGACCGTTGGGGTAGTCTTTCGCCAATCGGCGCGCGTAAGGTGGGACACCCTCAGGCTCTGTGGAGCGACGATCTTTGCAGGGTGGCTGGTAGCAACTGGATGAGAGCTGCCGAGAATCGAGTTAAGTGGTGTACGATTGAAGAGGCCTATGTCCAGCAGTGGACTGTTGTAGGCTGATGATGATGAGCGACAGTTTGCGTACTGAACACTGATACATATTTATTCATTTACTTTTACCAGTATTCTTCTCTCTTAATAAAGTTATTATGTAATTACTTGCCAATCATTGTCACAAGATAATCTCGATGAATCATAAATGCAATCAAAAACTTTGTTTTACAATTTCATAGATAACATCCAATTTCAATCTAGTTTATAATCCAACCATAATTTAAACTGTCAACTGTACAATCTGTTGACATGACAACAAACTGTCAAGATTAGCAGACCAATTTCAAAAGACCAGCTTTACTTGAAATTTCGGAGTGGCGCTAGTTGCAAAAGCTTATGTCAAAACTGTCAAATGCAGTACTTGAAACTTTTAGTTCCAATTTTCGCCGCGTGCCTTTGTAAACTGGTTTTAATCTAATTGAAGTAATCGGATTTTAATTAAGTGTTGAGTAGACAGGTTCATTTGTTCAGACAAAGGGTTACATAATCGGATAGTGTTGTAGCCTGTAGCCAATCGATGTCGTAATGTTTTTTAGCCGGTAGTAATTTGTTTGAAGTTTTTTCTTGTGTTTTAGCAGATGGGTCTATTAATTTATTCGTTCCGCTTAAGTAATGCCCTGTGGTTTTGTTTGTATGATTGGCGGATAATCGGTGTGCTGTTGTTAGCTTCCGTGTTTCTTGACATTTAGTAAATTGTTGTACCTATGTGATGGAAATTCCCTCTTTACAATCTACCTATCTATATTTTTCCTATTAAACATTTTAATCGATGCTAGTATTATCAGCAGTAACATCAAAGTATTTTTTTAGATTTTAATCTTTCCTAAGTATATACAATGTCGCCCATGCGCATGTGACCGCCCGTAATTTTCTGAATATTCATGAAGAAATGTCGAAAATAAACTTTAAAAGGGGGGGTCTATCTATAACATTTTTCATGTTATTCAATTTTGAATTTTTTAAGTAGAGTTTGTAGATTTGCTTTCTATTTTTTGACACATCTCCGAAGTTTATGGGTCGATTTGGATTCTGTTTATTATTTCTCAAAGCTTATGAGTTATTTTAACAGGTTAATTAACATTTTTACTAAAAATTATCGACTTCGAAAAAAAAAACGGAATCGAAGTCATTTTTTCGGTAAAAAATTGTGTATTTATTTTAAAAAAACTAGTGTAACTCCATAAATTATCCCGATAGGACGACTTTTTTAATCATTACTTGTAATCTACTACATAACAGCTACAAATTCACAGAACATTGTTGATACCTAACTGTAACTAAATCCAAGGTAAAACTCTAAAACTCTAAGAGTCAAATTTAGGAAAAGAAAATGTGAAAGTCAATAATTGAATGTTGTTCTTAGCAGTGAGTACTAAAAGGTTAAACTAATAATGAGGATAATAATGGAATTAAAAACAAACAAGCAATAGCCAGATTTTTCCCAAAAAAAATAAAAAATACAAGAATTTTAATTAATTAGATTTTCGAAATGGCCCCCACCCTCCTGTAAACAAACCAAAGCCCTCATGGCAACACTTTTGATTGTACGACGTAATTCTTCACGGTTTTCTTTTATTTCCGCAGCAGCAGCAAAAATCCTAGCCGTTAATTGCTCGCGGCTTTCGATGGGCACGGCATACACTTTCTGTTTCATGTAGCCCCAAAGATAAAAATCTAAGGGTGTAAGGTCGGGAGATCGCGGCGGCCAAGCAATGGCACCTCCTCTGCCAATCCACCACGGATAATTTTGATTTAAATAATCACGAACTAGTCGTGCGAAGTGTGCTGGAGCTCCATCTAATTGCAGATACATCCGCCTTCTTGTTTCCAGCGTGCAGCGGTACTTCCTCCAAAAGCAACGGCAACGTATTGACTATAAAATCTCAAAACGCGTGTTGATCTAGTCTGTTTGGTAACACGAAAGGGCTAATAAGTTTATCGTCAATCACTTTCCGGTAAAAAGTGTACCGAAATGTGACGTCACACGAGTTTTCGACGTAGGTACTCTATCATCTTAATTTTTTGTTTACGTGAAAAAGAAAAAATACGTTTCCAAATTTTTTAGAAATCTATCTGACGGACTAATTAGATTTTATTTTTGTTCAACTACCGTATTGTCAAAGAAAAATAGTTTCATTCAATCAACATTGTCAAAAGTAAAATATTGCATAACCGTGACAAAAACGATATTATCTTCTGACTTCTATAGGTATTATCTTTCCTACCAATATCGATACTTCTTGATGTAAAATTTACGAAACATAAGTGCAATTTGCAATGTAGTAAAACAACTCACACATAGTGTTTTTACATCAGTCATCCTCTGCCACACGATAGCAACAGAAATGCGCGGCAAATTGTAAATTATCATGGCGGTTAACCAACAGTGTTAACTTCGTCGTAATGATAGTCATTTTGTGCACAGCTAAATACAGCCGGGAGTATGAAATAAAGAAGCAGAAGGCTCACTTGGTCAAGAAATCTGGAAAAGATTACAATTTTACTTATAATGACTAATTTTATCATTTTTGTATATACTAGCTGGTTACCCTCGACCTCCGTTCGTGTGATATTATTATAAAAATATTACTTCCCTATTTGAATCGGGTTTTGTTGGCAATTTCAAGGGTTTTGATTTATTTTGCACCGAACCCTAATTTTTTTTTTTTAATTAGAAGTAGCCAAGTTACGCCTTATAACATCAGCTATCTGCAAGTAAAAATCGCTCCAGCCGTTTTGGAGATTAGCCGGAACAAACAGACAGACAAAAATTAAAAAAAAAGAAGTTTTTTTTATAAGTACTGTATAACATTCATTAAAAAGCTGTCATTTTGAAATTACAAATAGACACTTCTATTTTATTTATTTGTTTCGATTTTTATTTCTATGACTTATGCGCTTCCTTAAATAAAAGTCGTGCGACGCAGAAGGCATTGGTTTTTGAGGCTGTCGTTTCGTTCACAATGAGGCCTGTGACCTTCCTTACTTCTTCTCCGGAGGAATAGTATCCTTGAGAATTACCACTGCAAAAGAAAAGAAACAAGTATGTTGACAGTTGTTGCGGCGGCTCCTAGGATTGTGGATTAATGAGGTTGTTTTTCGACTAAGCCTTCTGTGTCTACTCCATCATGGTAACGTTTTGAGGTGCAGAAGAAGTTGTATTCCGTCTTAATTGGATTTTAGAGTCCCGTACACCTAATTAACCTACTTGGGACTGGCTAAGAGGTGTGCTTCCGAAAGTGCTAAGGTTTCTTCGCTTTTCTTTTAATGCTCTTGTTTGGTACTTTTAGACTTGCACGAGTGCCTTTGGATTTACAATTGATGAAAGATTTGAAATATCCTGAAAATTAAGCGTATTTTTTTTTGTTGGGTTATGTTATTAGCGTCTTATTTGTGAAGAATATATTTTCTTTATTTGTATATTGCGCATGTTTATACCTCCATATCCTCAAATAACAATGGACGACTTTGAATGATTAGCCATTTACGAAGTAAACCGTAAAATAAAATCAATGTCATCACCACTGCTACACATAGGCCGCCTCAAGTGTTACCACATTGACCGGTCCCATGCGTCGCATCCAGCGAATCCCCGCAAGCTTCATCAGGTCATCGGTTCACCTAATGGGAGGCCTTCCAACGCAACGTCTTCCGTTTCGCGGTCGCCACAACAGAACTTTTTAATAGTAATCATCATCATCTTCCTGCCCTTGTCCCTTTCTGCTCGTAATCGGCGCAACATGTTTTCTTCTTCCATTCACGGCACCATTTACTCCTTTCTCTTTCATTTCATTCCTCCTATTATCTATCCATCTTTTCTTTGGCCTTCCTCTCCCTCTCCATCTATCATCATTCATATCCATCACTCTTTTAGTCACATGCGTTTCATCCCTCCTCATTACATACATGACCAAATAACGACCTATCACATTTACTCTTTACTTGAGTTGTAAATAGAACCTAGTCATACGCTAAACGGTTACAAACTTAACCGTTTGGTCAATTGACGTAATCTGTCTACTATGTACTGTAGGTTACTATGCAGGCACGTAATTATCAATTTTACGGCCTATCATAGTTTAGGAATGTTATACGAGAACGTCGAAGACTGCTGCCTCGTCTGCATCTTACCTAATATTGTATGCAACAGGCTGTCACTTCTCGGTAGTTATTTTACTATACATGGTGGAGTGTGAGAGTAGAGGAAGGTCAAAGAAACGATGTATGTACTGCTGAGATGACGAACCCAAAATACGCGGTTTTTAGTTGGGACACCAGTCAGTCATCATCTGCGTAGCCTTTTCCCAACTATCTTGGGGTCGGCTTCCAGTCTAACCGGATGCAGCTGATACTAGTATCTTACATGGAGCGACTGCCTATCTGACTTCCACCAACTAGTTAGTACTGGGTAATACGATAGACCTTGGTAAGACTGGTTGTCAGACTTTTTGGGCCACTGAATACCTGTAACGTCTGTTAAAGATCTACAAATGACAGCCGGGACCAACGGCTGTATGTGTTTTCTGAGGCACGGAGGAAACTCGGTATGTAATGGATGGTCACCCATTTACAGACCAAACTCGGCAAGCACGGCTTAACCTAAAGATCGACCCGAGTTGGGACACCAGTGCAATAACCAATTCAAAGGACATCAACGCGCAACCAGCTACAACGAAAAATCATCTGTTCCATACGTTTTGCCCGTGTAGGTCTTGCTTTCGTATGAAACAGTAAAGCAGTTTTTTTTTTTAATAACCGTCTAACATTTTCTAATCTAAGGGGTTAAGAATCATGTACCTTGGTAAAAGTTTGTATCACGATCTTGCTTACATCCTTGTTCTCTCTTTCTTTACTATACTGTCGTCTGTCGTACAAACCTGTCCTTGTCTTAGTTGTAATAAAACAGCACTACATCACCTTTATCACTTACATTTATCGATTCCATAAATTTTACTTAAAAACGCAATAAATTCTAGTGCGTAGGTCGATAGACACAAAGTTCAACTGCGTAGGAGTGGACAAAAACTCGCTCAAACTAAAACATTGCAAATAAAGTTAGGTCTGAGGTCTCCAGGACGAGGTCTAATGCGCAGACCAGAGATATTTATCGGTCTGAGGAGATTTGCTGAGACTTACTGCCATTTAATGTTGGAAAAGGCTGATTCTAGCATTGAGCGAATTCTTATCGGCTGAGAGGCTGAACACATGTTCCTAGATATCACTTTTTTTATTTCTTTTTATGTTTTAATTTTGTATTTTTTTTTCTAATTTATTATCTCTCCAATAATTGTAAAAAAAATTCAAGTTTGTTAATGTTAACAAGTTATGGAAGAGTGGAGTCTCCTAACACAGGCTTTAGACGCCTAAAAGGAAACTCCAATCACTAGTTTGTAAGAACAACTTGGGAAAAACAATAAATCATTTTTCATTTTTATTTTTTTCATGTCTCTTTTAATCAATCGACATTTTTCTACGCGCCAAAATGTTTATTTTTTATTAATTAAAGAACAAAACAAAATATAAACAGAAACATCACCAACCTCAATAGGTTTGTCCGGATGTTGAAACACTTTTAAGCTATCTTAATACTAACTTAGCAATAATCATTGTTAATTTATGGTTAACCCATAGTTAATAACAAATTGTGAGGTAGTTCATAAATAATAACTAAGAAAAATTACAAAAACAATGACAGCGCGGGACAGATATCGCGTCGATGTTAATTACTAATTGAATTAAATTTAAACAGGTGATGCATTTTTAGAGAGAGTCAAAGAATTGTTTGAATATATTTTTAGATTTATTTTATTAGTTATTAGTATTTTATTATGATTTGTTGACCGCTTGCAGTATTTATGCGTTGATCGCCTTCTCTTAGTTAAACACGTTATCTAAAATATGTAACTAGACCCTTAACGAAGCCGAAAGGCACTTGTTCTCGCCAGCATTGCGATAATTTTTTTGTTATAGACCATACCTGGGAACCTTCTAGTTACGGAGATATTGGGGTCAAAGTTCCAACTTTTTCACAAGTTTTTTTAATACAAAGTTTTAATGTTGTAACTTTACTTTGAATACCTCCATAACCGCCTTACTATTCAATGCATCCACCAGCACAATGTTTTGAGTGCGTTACATTGAGTTTTACCGTAAAACGTGATTTTTCACCCTAAAAAAAAGGTCTGTAGTTTGATGTATATGTTACGGGCAATTTGATAAGTCCGGGCACTATTCATAATGACCGGTCTGTATTCATAATGCCCGACTCAATTGGGCCATGTGCTTAAAACAGCATGATTAATCACTTTTCCCGGCCATTATGAATAATGCCCACGCTATCTTGGGCAAAGTAATAAAATAGGTGAACTATTAGGATAAATCACGTTTCTACTAAATATCATTTATTTACAATACAGTCGACGAAGCCCCGCTGCGCGGGGCTCCTATTTCTGTCTGCAGGGTTTCATCATCATCATCATCATATCAGCCCGGAATCACCCACTGCTGGGTATAGGCCTCCCCTTTTTTCTGCCAAACTTCCCGGTTCTGTGCGTCCCGTATCCAGGTGTTTCCCACGACTTTGACGATATCGTCAACCCAACGAGCTTTAGGACGGCCCTGATTTCTTTGGCCAAACCTTGGCCACCACTCGGTCAAAGCTTTGCTCCATCGGCCGTCTCCGCGTCTAGCCAGGTGTCCTGCCCAGGTCCACTTGAGGCGCACCGCCCGGTCCCCGACATCGTAGACTTTCGTCCGACGGCGGATTTCGGTGTTACGCACTCGATCCAAGAGGGGGGGATCCTGCAGGGTTTAAAGGAACCTAACTAACCGAACCTCGGGGTGCCCCTGACGTCGACCGTCTACTAGGGTTAGGGTTTCTGTCAGCATCTGTGTTTGTTTGGGGGGTTTATGCTTATAGAAAACAAAATTCATTTATTTTCTCTTTTTTTAGCAATTATGCTAAAAATTATGAGTTTGTCAAATAATACGTTATTAAATAAAAGTTTATCGGATAATTATTTTGCTAAGTGAAATATTTGGTAAACTTGTTGTTGTAGAATGATAAAATGACAAATAATGTTTTTGCCAATCGTTGCTTGTAAAGTAAAAAAAAATGAATTAATGTTTGGTGAACTGACTGGTCACCAGGGAATTATTCATACTGCCCGGTCCAAGTGATAAATTCAAGCTATCTCAAACACTGACTTATTACATGGACCACGGGCCGTCGGGTATTATAAATAATGGCCGGTCTATGTGATAAATTAATCACTTTGCCCGACGTTCTTGGGCATTATTAATAATGGCCGGTCCTTATTAATAATGCCCAGTTAATCACGTTGCCCGTAACATATAGAATGCTTGGTGGCCGGCTTGGTAAAGGCTCCGTTTACACCTTGTATATCAAACAGTAACTTATTATGTGAATGGTTTTCCAGTGGGGATGCGCAGTAAGTCAACCTCAAAGAAATGTAGACCGTAGAACTAATTTTCAAATTCCTTCAATTTGTAACTGCAACAGAAAACAATTGAGCGACGCAGTTCTAATTCCAAACAGCAGTATGAGAATTTCGTTCCTAAACACGACCTAAGTTGAACGCAGCCATTATCATCTGCCAAGCCTTTTCTCAACTATATTGGGGTCGGCTTCCAGTCTAACTGGATGCAGCTGAATACCAGTATTTTACATGGAGCGACTGCCTATCTGACCTCCACAACCCAGTTAGTACTGCGTAATACAATATCCCTGGGTAAGACTGGTTGTCAGACTTTTTGGGCCACCGACTACCTAACGACTGTCAAAGATCTACAAATGACATCCGGGACCAATGGCTTAACTTGCTTTCCGAGGCACGGAGGAAACTCGGTATGTAATGGGCGTTCACCCATCCACAGACCAACCTAGACAAGCACGGCTTAACCTAAAGATCGACCCGAGTGACTGTTATTATTTAGCCACGAGCTCCTAAGCTCGAACGCAGCCAACATCGTCAATTGTTTCTCCGACTAGCTCTAAAATGTCGTCCCAGATTGTATTGTCTACAAGCACATTACGACGTTTTTCTCCCATCTGACCTAAACCTTTTATCAAAGGTCGGTGATGCTGGCCTTATTTTTACAGGCCATTCGCACTCCTGAATGCCCTCGTCCCCTCTCGTTTAGCAACAGGTCTATAAGATCCCTCTCACAGATAAGAAGGCCCTTACTATGTGCTTCATTTTGTTGCTTTTACAATAGACTTTGCGAGATATCTTTTTTATTTGTGTTTCAAGTTGTTTTGTGTAAGTTGAAGAGATATTGTGGTGAAGAAGGTTTTTCATTTGAGGACGAAATGGTATTTGTCCTGTTTCTTCAAAACATTAGAGAAGAAGCCTGTAGGTACATACTTTAAAAAAAAAGTGCGCCTTCTAGTGTCGTTGTCAATCTGGCAAAATCCCTGATTTCCCGAAAATATGAGATAGTTTTTTTTTTCATTCGTGGATAAATAATAACAGGCGCTCGGATCGATCTTGAGGCTAAGCCGTGCTTGCCTATACTGGTCTGTGGATGGGTGACTACCCATTACATACCGAGTTTCCGGCATCCGGTTAGACTGGAAGCCGACCCTAACATAGTTGGGAAAAGGCTAGGCAGATGATGATGAAATAGTTTTTTTTTAAAGGAGTCTGCAACTTCATAAACATTTTTAATACCTACGAGAAATTTTGTAGCATCGCAGATCCTGAGAGTAAAGTCTCCGTATCTTACGTACAGGCAAATGTTTACCTAATACTCATTCCGGAAATAAAACTGATCCGCGTGTAACACAAATATTAAAATAACATCAACATTTCGTACACGCTCTTTAGCATGTGTCCATCGCACGCAAATGCCAAACTACCCGCAATCACTCGTGAAGTTTCCGACTTATCATGACATAAAAGAATCGTTGAAATGTTACTTCCTGAACCAATTAGCTTTGACTGCCTCGTTGGACTAGTAGTCGCAAGATATACTGCTGAGCATGAGATCCTAAGTTCGATTCCCAAGTCGGGCACAGTGTTTAGGTTTCTCTATTAGGAATTTCTCAGTAGCAGCTACAGGGTTTGGATTTATTCCCGGTTGATAACAATAGAATCGCCCCCCTATGGAATGGGACTTAAATACAGGGTGGACATGGAAGGAACACCGACGCACAAACGATTACCACGTATATCCAGTACATCATTCTGAACCCGGCACATAGAAAACCTTCTTTGGTAGTTAAAAAAAAAAATGCCGTTTTCTACAAAGGTGCAAGACCTACACGGTCAAAATGTATGGTATAGCTGTACCTGTTTATCTGTAGCTGTTTACCACCCATACTTAGCCAGTTGGCTAAGTACTTCTATGTAAACCTCGGCCTAATCCTTCGGGGATTTCACCCGTGATGTTATGTTAAGTTTAATTAAAGTTTCCCGAACGGTTACGAGGACCGATAGTAGCCGAAGTAAGCTCGAACTTCGTGTTGTTCGAAGTCGTGATTTTAATTCCGCTCTCCCAGTAAAAATAGGTACGGAACCGTTCGATAGTATAGTAACGTCGTGACTGGCTGCCTTTATATATTATACCGGCTCTCGATTGACGAGCCGAGGTCTGACATTTCAAAAGAGGGGAAAATGCTATTCCTCTATTTTACGAAATACGGTACTCGGTTTTCGCGTGCGGCTTTTGTGACCTCATCTTCAAACGGTGTTCGTTATTTCAGGGTTTTAAACCTCATGGGAATACTAGTACCTATGTATTATGTGGGAGTAAACAAAGCAAACAAGTTTGTTTTACAACATTATATTCTTGTATAGTATTTATTAAACTGTCTAGCTATTTCTTGTTGTAGAATCTGGAAGTGCGAACAACTGCAAACGTCTAAGTAACAGAAATTGATGAGAGCAATAAAGAACATGTTAGTCTTGCAATGCCACTGAACAGTAGAAGATTAAATTAAAAACGAATGCCTGTTTGCAGCGACTTAGCATGCGACGTTGATACTGCAGAACTGGTATTCAGTTTCCGAAATGCAGACAGGATCACTCACAACACAAGTTCACAACGCAAGTCACGTAATATGATTTCCAGTGATTCCTTTGATATCGAGAACGTATATATCCAGTTCAAAAACAAATTGAAATCTCTTTTAACCTGATACACGACATTTGATTCCCAGCAATTCCTTTGACATGGAAACCCGGAAAACATTTTTTTCATTTTGCGCAAAAAAACACCGTTGGCACACGAATAGCTCGACACATTTCCGAAGTTTCCCGAACCATTCCGAACTAACCGTTTATTTTTTGTTTCAGGTAAAAATCCAGTTCCTTTTGGAGGTCGGATTCAAGGCTTTTGTCAAGTTCGGAGCGAAATATATTCAGGGGCCAGCCGTGAAGGGTATTACAGAGCTTAAGGCCCATTCATTGAACTGCCAGGTAGGTACAGTAATAACGAGAAAAAGGGCTTATGTGAAAAACGGTTTTTTTTTGTACGTTGTGTTATTTTGTTCTGTGAAAGCTGAAAGGTCTGGTTTATCTACGGGGAAAAGGTTTATTGTAGTGAGATTATTACGTTTACTTTAAAGGTGCGTACAGCGTACTGCGTACAGGTCTTGTAGTGAGATTATAAGGATTACTTTGAAGGTGCGTACAGCGTACTGCGTACAGGTATTGTAGTGAGATTATTACGTTTACTTTAAAGGTGCGTACAGCGTACTGCGTACAGGTATTGTAGTGAGATTATTACGTTTACTTTAAAGGTGCGTACAGCGTACTGCGTACAGGTATTGTAGTGAGATTATTACGTTTACTTTAAAGGTGCATACAGCGTACTGGGTACAGGTGTTTTAGTGAGATTATTACGTTTACTTTAAAGGTGCGTACAACGTACTGCGTACAGGTATTGTAGTGAGATTATTACGTTTACTTTAAAGGTGCGTACAGCGTACTGGGTACAGGTGTTTTAGTGAGATTATTACGTTTACTTTAAAGGTGCGTACAACGTACTGCGTACAGGTATTGTAGTGAGATTATTACGTTTACTTTAAAGGTGCGTACAGCGTACTGGGTACAGGTATTGTAGTGAGATTATTACGTTTACTTTAAAGGTGCGTACAGCGTACTGCGTACAGGTATTGTAGTGAGATTATTACGTTTACTTTAAAGGTGCGTACAGCGTACTGCGTACAGGTATTGTAGTGAGATTATTACGTTTACTTTAAAGGTGCGTACAGCGTACTGCGTACAGGTATTGTAGTGAGATTATTACGTTTACTTTAAAGGTGCGTACAGAATACTGCGTACAGGTATTGTAGTGAGATTATTACGTTTACTTTAAAGGTGCGTACAGCGTACTGGGTACAGGTATTTTAGTGAGATTATTACGTTTACTTTAAAGGTGCGTACAGCGTACTGCGTACAGGTATTGTAGTGAGATTATTGTGTTTACTTTAAAGGTGCGTACAGCGTACAGGTATTGTAGTGAGATTATTACGTTTACTTTAAAGGTGCGTACAGAATACTGCGTACAGGTATTGTAGTGAGATTATTACGTTTACTTTAAAGGTGCGTACAGGTCACAGAGCATCAGATTTATCTGCGTCCCTGTCAACAGGTTAAATATTTCGTCAACAGTAAGTAAGATTATTTTTTTATTATTTTAATCGGAACCTGAGTTATCTCGTCATTATAACCGACTTCTAAAAAGGGTATGCGCTATATTTTTAAAATAATTTAAGCACGTTTAGGAAATTGACTGTCAAACTTTATCTTTCATCAATTAATTCATCATCGTCATCATTGTAGCCGAAAGACGTCCTCTGCTGGGCATAGGCCACCCCCAAGTGTCGCCACATTGACCGGCCCCGTACGTCTCGCATCTAAATGAAAGCAATTTATTGTTTACTGATCAACATCTAGGACAGAATTAAGGTTCCTTTATTGTCTAAATAACAAGTCTAGACAGTGTGAAAATACTAAGATTTCATAATAGGTAGTAACCTAATTTTATTTTGCATGAAAGCCTTTATTAAATTGACCTGCGTAATCTACCTTTTGTCCCGTTTATGAATCATTCTTTTTAACTGTTATGTGTACAGTGCTTTTTGTCCTCAAGGTTTTTAAAAGATGCCTAGCTACTTTGTACTAAGTACCTTTGGAACATATTATATACTTAGGTATTTACATAGATGCCATTTACACGCAGCTGTAAAACTGATTGTGTACGCCGCTTATAATTTCTTAATTATTATAAAACCATATTTCATTTTAATTAATTACTACAACTTGACAGTTTAGTTGTAACTAAAGACATTTAAATGCACATTAAATTATTATTTTATGAGTTCAGAGAATAAACAACATAAATTAAAAATAAATGGTTATAAAATAAAAACATAAACTGTGGAGGTCATGAGTTCATGACATGCATACGGCCTAGACCCATTGAAATAGAAATCTGATGGAAATTAAATTATACACATTAGTAAACGTGTCCCAATCAAAACTAATAGTGTCTTATAAACCAATTTCACGAACGTCAATCTCAATTGCCGGAGGCGGTCCGGTGGCTAGGTTGGTCTGTGGTCCCTCATTACATACCGAGTTTCCCCCGTGTCTCGGAAAGCACGTTAGGTAGATTGGCACGTTGGTTCCGGCTGTCATTATTTTGTAGATCTTTGACAGTCGTTTCAGGTAGTCAGTGGTCTGAAAGTCAGACAATCAGTCTTACCAAGGGGTATCGGTAGGGGGGTTGTGGAGGTAAAATAGGCAGTCGCTCCGTGTAAAATACTGGTAATCAGCTGCATCGAGTGAGACTGGAAGCCGACCTCAACATAGTTGGGAAAAGGCTAGGCAGATGATTCTTTCAATTGCCAAAAAAATCTTCTAGCTCTGTTTCCCAGGAGGAAAAATTATTGACATTAACTAATTCAGTGCTGATAGTTCTGTTAAATTACAATGTAATTAAATTAGTTGTCATCTTACGATTTTTCAGAATTCCTTCAACGTAATTATTCAGATTTCATTCAAACCATTTACCACCTAATTACCGATTGACTAATTAATGCAATCAATAATACATTCACTTCAGGAAGATATCCACCACGCTCTATTTTGTATGATCATCGTGTACGAGCTAATCGTAATGTTTTGACATTAGGCTTGCGTTACACAGCCGCGATTACGCGCGATCAACCTACAAGTATGTCACTAGCATTTCGCGCGTTAGCTAACCATGAGAAGTCTGTAGAGGGAGACAAGTCGCGTCTTGTCGCTTAGTTAACTGTGGAAACAAGCGACACCCCTGTTCCGTTAGAGCCAGGAGTCACCTTGGCATGACAAATTGTGCACGTGTGTTTCGTTTGACGTTTTGACGCAAGTCGTATCGCCCGAGGGCGTCAAGTCGTGTGGACTTGTGAATGTGACAAGTCTCACAGTCGCGCGTTGCCGCGTCTATCCGAACTTAGCCTTATATACTTATAAATCGTTAAGTAGTGAATAAAGTAATATCGCGTGTTGTTTACTGTATGTCTCGTCACGCGATCACTTGTGTTTAAATATGCATATCTACAAACAATTCTTAGTTTTTTACATTTCGAAAGATAAGTTATGCAATTCTGGTTAGATCCATGTAGCTAGATATTGTAATTGTGCAATACCCTAAACTCATATAACATGAGCGTCACCGGCATTTTTTTTCATAAATCAAAAATTAGATTTAAACTAATGTTATTAATCAAAATCTGAAAGCGAATGATACTTGTTATGTTGTATGTTTATTGTATATTTTTGTCATTTTGTTTGATGCACGTCATGTCCCTGCGACAAATAAGTATTTTGCTTTCTTTCTTTTGACTTTTTACTTGAGACTTCAACATAACTGGCGAATGTGAGTGCATTAAAGACAGGTACAACTTTGCCTTTACCCATACATAAGATAACATTGATGATGACATAATATGACACTACGTTATGTATAATCATCGGACCAGAGGTAATTTTTAGTTAACAATAAAATTTAGTAAGAATGACGTTATTACTTATAATCTAAACTTAATACAGCCTTGGCACATTAGAGAACGCAACATAACCTCAGAACATTTTGTGTTTAATGTCAAATTCGTTCACAATAGTGACGCAAGCGCAGCTTAAGGTCGACACACATAACGCCGCGTTTAACCGCAGGCTTGCACTTAATGTGAGAACTGATTCTGTGAATGGTATTAACAATGGTTGTATAGCTTTTGTACTTTAACGTGTCGCTTTTCAAGGTGTTATCATTATTATCTTTATTCGTAGTTAACTAGGTTAAGTCGCGCTTGCCTAGGTTGGTCCTTAGATGGGTGACCACCCGTTACATACCCAGTTTCCTCCGTACCTCGTAAACCACGTTAAGCCGTTGGTCCCGGCTGTCATTTGTAGATCTTTGACAGTCGTTACAGGTAGTCAGTGGCTCGAAAGTCTGACAACTAGTCTTGCCAAGGCGTTTCGTATTACCCAGTTCTAACTGGGTTGTGGAGGTCAGATAGGTATTCGTTCCATGTAAAATACTGGTATTCAGCTGCATCCGGTTAGACTGGAAGCCGACCCCAACAGAGTCGGTAAAAGGCTAGCCAGATGATGACCTTCGAGGTGAAAGGAAAGATGATGACGCCGTGACGGTTGACAGGGTATGTTAGAAGAAAACACGATGCCGATCCCAAGTAACATGGGCACGGGCAGGAAAATTGTGAAGACTGGGAAGTCATCATAATTTTCTTGCTCTTGTACCGGCAAGAGAAAAGGCTTAGGTGCACCCATATTCCACCAGATATGTTACGTTTAGAGCGACGTTTTAGAGCCTATTTCCATTAAACAGGCAAATTTCAATATTCCGGGATAAAGAAAGTACCTAATAGAAAAAGATCAACCCAATAAAACCTTTCACGTGTCTGGGCTCGACTGCAAGATCCCACGCTTAGCAGTACCTCTTGCGACCTTGCAAATTATTAGAATTAAAGCGTTAGAAAACCCAAGAGCGCACAGCAAAAGTACACTTTTAAAGGTCACTTTCCCATAGACGTTTGAAACATAAATTTTATTTTAACGACTTTTGTTACGGGATGAAAACATAAATAAGAAGATGTTTTCATCCATTTATGTTTTCAGTTCTTAGTTCGTTTTCTTTACTGTGTCGTTACCGGACTGTACTGCGCGGATTCTAACACGTATTGCTATCTACAACCGCCATTATATTCCCACATGTTGGCCGCCATTTTGAATCCTTGCTGCTTTTGTTATCTTAGTAATCTACACTAATATTATAAAGACGAAAGATTTGTATTTTTGTGTGTGTGTATGTTTGTAATGAATAAACTCAAAAACTACTGTGCCGATTTCAAAAATTTTTATTATATTTTATCCCAAAATGTTTAAAAAAATAAATGTCCACCCGTGCAAAGCCGGGAGGGACCGCTAATTCTTGATGTAAGGAAATCATTTCACACATCTGAAATCCACGCCTGAAATCCTAGAAGGGTTAGTCAGAGGTGCCAATTAAATACACCCACATTTCGACAGTTATGTTTAAGTCCCATGTAATAGGGGGCGTGCCTATTGCCATCAACCAGGCACAAATCCAGGCTCCCGTGGCTGCTGACAAAATTCCTGATGGAAAAATCGAACCCAGGACCTCATGCTCAGCAGTCGCGTTTACGACCACTGGACCAACGAGGCAGTCAATTACTATTGACTGCCTTCTAAGGTATTTTTATGCATCTCATAAGGCCCCCTGTGGTGTGTTGCGAAATAGTCTGCGTTGAACTTTGATGCAGTTGATGGATGATTGATGTGTATTTGAGTGGGTTGAAGTTTATCCTTTTAAGATTAATTAGATTTTTTATTATGATAATTCTGCTCTACTCTCACCAGCAGTAAATGTTCATTCTGATACAGAACTTATTAACATAAAATCATAAATTTTGCTGCAAGGCAGATGTAGCATTTATACTCTGTCTTTCTTAGGCGCGAATTACACAGAAACGGCGTAAGGTGAAGGCGCGGCGCAGGCATGATGCCGCTTCGAAACATTTTCATACAAAATATACGCCGGCGACGTGTCGTGAATTACACTCAAGCGGCGCGGCGCAGGCACGCCGTTCTTTCGTTTCCTTATAAATTCTACGCCTGCGCCGCCCCGTCACCTTACGCCTTTTCTGTGTGATTCGCGCCTTAGAGCTTTGCAGCCTAATAGATCAGCAGTAGTGGCAGTACTTTCCTAAAACCTTGGCTTGCCCTCATAACCTACTACTCTTCATGATGTTAGGGTTTCTGAAGAGTCGTCTTGCCCTAGGGGCTTCCCATATTATTAGCCCCTAGAAACGCCACTGATCAGCAGATTGATTGGTTTTCAGGCTAACCGCTTTCTATTCACCAGGTGAGCTGGTTTCCTAGCCTATTTAAATATTACATGAGATGTATTATGGCTGTTTTCTTTTCTACACGGCCAAAAAACTGCAGACAGCACACGTTACCAAACGAAACCAACAAACACTTTCGCCAAGTGAAAAAGCCATTACACATTCACAACATAAACAATATGTTTTGACGTTTTCATTTTTTAAACGTACATTCTCACACTATCCGAACTTCCCCGAACTGTCACCTTTCGACCCGGACATAATGGTCTTAACTTCCAAAGACAATGGTTATGGTTACCGCCATAACCTTTCTTACTTCACAAATCACTGTAATTATAGTTTTTAGTTTTTCGACGCTAGTGAAAGTAGTGGGCAATGTCGGACGAGTAATGTCTTACCGCCATTTTGTTTTTTTTTTCGTGCTTTATGTCTGTGACGTAACTCACGTAATGACATTGTTTTATTGTCTATGGAAGTGTTTATGGTTAATTTACTGTGAAGGTAATGTGTACGGCAATTAAAATTGTGGAGGTATTGATTAGTGATAGAAATAATAGTTTTAGAAGATCTTTTTGTTGTACGTAAGATGTTACTTCTTTTTTTATGGGTTGCAAAATTTTTCTTTGAAGATACTTTGAGTTCTAGTTACTAAAATTAAATAAACAATAGTTTACTCACCTATTGTTTGAATTGAAATAACATAACCTGACCTTATTGGTGAGGTGCGTAAAACTCGCAACCGGCGTGCATGTATGACAGTTGTATGAACGTGGACGAAGCAAAAGGAGTATGTAAGGTTCGTAGCTGGTGTCATTCTGGTGTTTACCTAACCCCATGGAAAAAGGAGTGAGTTTATGTATGTATGTATTATTACATAAACTCTTCCCCCTCATGGGGTAGTGGAACTAGAGAACGCATCATGCTAAGATCCTTTATTAATTAAAGTTTTTAAATGTACTGTTTGTGCACTTAGGTATAAATCCTCTTCTACAAATCTCGTAATCAAAGTAAGGTTTGCTGTAAGAAAACCCAATTATGGGTTAAGCTCGCCGTTGTACATAAGATATAAATATATTGTGATTTTGTGTGTATGTCTTTTAATTTTGTGTGCAATAAAGAATAAGAATTCTTCTCCTCTTTTTTGTAAGGAATGAATTATGTGACTTCGAATCCAACCTAAATACATTGCATTGTACGCCCTCCCACATAAGACATAAAGTGCATTTATTCAAATCACTCACCTGCCCTTGCACTCCAAAAGCACACCTTACTCTATTATTAAATCCGGCTTTCATTGTCCCACGACCTTACCTTCCCAAATATGGGTGCAGACTAAATTCAGCACAACGATGACACTTATTACGTAGGCAGTAAGGTCTAATTTCCAATGTCAAACGAAATGTCGCTCAGATGCATTGTTACGATCTACGAGTCGTTTCCGGTTAATTTTATACGGCTTTACCGGCTGCATTAAAGTTGGATGGGTTGAGCTGTATGGTGTGACTATGGCTTCCGTACTGATGGTAAGGAAATGGCTTTTGTAGGTAACTTGTTGGAGCTTTTCTCTTCCTTTTGTATTGGGGTTAGGCAAAGCCAAATGAGGCTGTTCCAGTTTGAGTTGGAAGTTTTCTTAGGCAAACTGGGAGATTTGTGTCGTTCAATCTAGATGACAATTTATTCTTGCCTCTTCATTATGCCAATGTCCATCATCATCATTCTCCTACCCTTATTCCAATTTATATGGGGTCGGCGCAGCATATCTTCTTCGTCCATACTTCTCTATTACTCGTCATCTCAGCAGTCACCTCCTGCCTAGCCATATCATCCTTCACACAGTCCATATATCTAATCTTACTAATATTATAAAGAGGAAAGATTTGTATTTTTGTGTATGTTTGTAATGAATAAACTCAGAAACTACTGTGCCGATTTCAAAAATTTTTTCACCATTAGAAAGCTACATTATCCCTGAGTAACATAGGCTATATTTTATCCCAAAATGTTTAAAAAATAAATGTCCACCCGTGCAAAGCCGGGACGGGCCGCTAGTGTATAATATAATAATATGTGCCCTTCGTACATAAAAAAATGGAGCATGTGACAAATGGCATTATTTATATTTCAGCAGGCTGTTGGGATTTTGAAACCACGACTTCTTTATTTTAACTTCAACCGAAACCCTACTTATAAAGTGGTAAAAAACACAAGATATTTCAAATCATAACAGTCAATATTATCCCAGCAGTACTCGTTGTTTTAACAAATAAACAATCTACAACAACAATCGTGCAGTACACTCGAGGACAGTGCACAATAACACGTAAAACATCTGTTATAAGAGGTACACTCACTGCCAAAATATTAATAAACTCGTGTTGCATAGAACACGAGTTGAAAATAACAACAATATGAGTGTCACGTCACCTCGCCGCGCAATGTGAAGATAGCGTGATTGTAGTGACAATTCTACTGGTAGTACTGTCGAGGGCAGAAGTTTTTTCTTTTTCAACAACTAATACCTATAATAGGCATACATACTAGCATTTAAATGTTTTTTTGTGTCACATTCATTCTTATATGTACTGCTGTTGGTGTTCCAAATAAATAAATAAACGACTTGAAAAAAAGAGGTAATCAATTCGACCCGTATGCAATATTGTTGGAATTGTACAATATTCATACATGTTAGTTTATGTGGGCTTCTAATTCTAAGTACGTCTGTAAATATGAAGTCTACGTGTTTCTAAGGAACAAGAAATTAAATTGCATTTTTTCGTCGTTTTTGGAGGCTTACCATAATTTAATACACAGTAGGCAATATTAGACGAAAGGTGAACGTGTATCTGTCCCAAGTAAAGTTAATAATTTATGGGCCTCTGGAAGCTGGATCTAGTTACTAATTAGTCTATAGAATTGCTTGTTCAATTGGAAACCTCCTACGAATTCGGCATTAGTATCATACTCAACAAATATTATTTGGAAACTGTTTGTGTTTATGCCAATATTCAACTTCCATATTGAACGTCAAGTTCCATAGCTTATTGTATTTTGAGCACGTCTGGCGTCAGAATACCAATTTCACACTTAATTTCCGTTAAGTCAGTTCTCCAGATATTTGCCCAATACTGTCAATATCCTCTCTTCAAGGACATCCAAATTTTCCTTGCAGTTCAGAAAGTAATTGCTGTCTTATCATCTGCCTAGCCTTTTCCTAGCTACGTTCCTCCGCTGTGTATTTCGGCTTCCAGTCTAACTGGATGCAGCTGAATACCGGTATTTTACACGGAGCGACTGCTTATGTGACTTCCACGACCCAGTTAGGACTGGGTAATACGATACCACTTTGTAAGACTGGTCACTGACTTTCTGTAACGACTGTCAAAGATCTATAAATGACAGCCGGGATCAACGGCTTAACGTGCTTTCCGAGACACTGAGGGTACTCGGTATGTGTTGGATGGTCACTAATCCACGGACTGATCTAGACGGCGGCGGTGCGGCTGTTATTATTTGGCCGGATAGAACTTTATATCCTTTTGAGATCCTGTAATCATGCCCAAAAACTGCGGGAACTCTGTCGTTTTACGCTTCTTGTTGCAACTCGCTAGCTCATCCAAAGTTATTAAACACAATTTTTCGACTAGCAAAACACATTATTCAGACTTTACGACTACGCAAGGTTTCAGTGGCCATTTTAAAAAGCTTTTATGATATCTTAGTGTACCCAGACCAGTAGTTTACAACACCTAAGATACACCGCAATGCGAAACTTATATTTTTAACATTAGAAGAAGTTATGTTTAAAATGTTCAGTTATGTTAATTTTATGTAGACTTTGCACTGAAGTTTTCTGCAGTAAGGCAAGGAAACTAAAGTTTGAACTGTTAACTAGTAAAGTTAAAATTTTAGTTAACTATGTGTGTTTTTGTCATTATATTTTATCGCCCAAAACACACCGTTTTGAAGAAAACCAAACCTGGCTGCATTTGACAATCAATTCTAGTTGTACTCTGCTTGTAATAATATAATTCAATCATGATTCGAAAGACACGTGGCGCCATCTTTTATCATAAGAAAGTTATTGTTGTTTTCGTCGGAAACAGTACTTTTTTCCGGATGAAAGATACCCTATGTCCGTTTCTGTACACCTGACAACGTATATGCAAAATTTCAGGATGATCGGTTCAGTGGTTTAGGCGTGAAAAGGTAACAAACCAACTAACAAACTTACTTTCGCATTTATAATATAAGTAAGGATGTAGGAAAGGGGCTAAAACACCACCTAGACCTACACCTCTACCTCACCCTACAGGAACCATCATACCATACAGATGTAATGTTGTTGATGTAGGTACGCTGAAAGCACCAGGGTCGCCCGAGAAAAAAAATCTTACGTTTTTTGCAATTTGCAGGTCAGTAACCCTCTCAAGTTTATTTTATCCCATCGAATGACTTCATGAAATAGTAATTGAATGGGATTAAATGGACTAAGAGGGTTGTATTGATGATTTTAATGATGTTTATAATTGTGTAACTACATATATGCTACGGTTGCAAATCATATTTTATTTAACATATCTGATTTAGATGCAATTCAAGTCTTCTTTTTGACCCCAAAAAATTGGTACTTTCTCGACTATAATGAACCTCATTAGACTAAGTACCATGAAGCCTAAGTCCTCAAATTTAAAACAAATTTTCATTTACTTAACGGTATGTCTTTGACAAATGACTTCAGCGCAACGAACATGCCTCAAAAGGTCGCGGTTAGCCTAAAGACCAAAAAACAAAAGTAAATTACTAAGATGGCGTTTACTCAAAGAACAAAAGCACTTAATTTAATGTTTATGTCACGTTTCCTCAAGACGCTGTTTTCTGACGTCCATAAAAGTAATTTATCTTTAAGAGAGGGTTTCCTGTCGTAAATGGGTGACATGCACGTGTAGTTTTGGGTGTCATACAGTCACATGTTGATGAAGAGCAGGTATTCCTGAAAAACGTTACAATGAGGTGATTGTCAAAGTGCTTCAAAGATAGGAACCTAAATAGTTTTCCATTGCTCTAGGCGTAGGTTGAAATAGTGGTCCGAAAGTGGTGCTGAACAAAATTAACTTAAATTCAGTGTTGACGCCTCGACCAATCATCATTATTAATGATTTAAATATTTAATTTTGTTGTTCAGTATATAAGACACGAACAAAAAGTAGCGTTGTCAGTTTTGCATTAGGCGGAGTGCTTCCACGGTTACTAGCTAACCCGCGCAACTTCATCTGCGTCACATAAGAGAGAGAGAGGGTTAGAGAGAGTGGGTCATCATTTTTATTGATGTTCCGCTCCTATTGGTCGTGCCTAAAGCCTCTATAAAAGAATTTTACAATTCGAACCAGGAGTTCCGGAGCTTAGCGCGTTCAACCAAACAAACTCTTCAGCTTTTTAATATTATACAATACAATAATATTATACAATTGATTAGTATCAATAATCTTCTATACTCGTTAACAAAGTTCCTGCCAACCAAGTCGTAGGTAAAATGTACATGGCCAGTCAAAAACACAAAGACAACTGAAAAGCGAAAACACGCATTTAAAAGCCAGCTCAAAGTTTCTGTTTTGTTTGTAAAACACCTGATCTCACAAAACTCCAGCACATTTTATTGTTACGACTTCTCTGCTCGCCAGTACACGGCATCTATGATCGTGTGTAACGGGTTACAGCTGACGTTTTAACGACTACCCGCACGCGACACACTGATATTTTAACTTAATTACATTGCTTACTGTACATAAAAGATTTTTGTAAGCGTTTTACTTACTGTGGCCTTTTTTTTAAAGGCAATTTTTACGTAGGGTAAGGTTTGTTTGTTTAGCATAAATCTGCCTGTAACGGTCTCACAGCTGGGACATGTCTCCTCTCTCTCTCTTATCTGAGCTGGCTTATACAGATTCGATTTGAGAGCTCGACTTTCAACTTTATAAAAGGCAAAATTATCTGCGGTCATCACGGGTACTCAGTGGCCGTAAAGTCTGATAACTAGAGCATAAGCATAATCAGCCATTAATGTTCCCACTGGCCTTCTGTCTATGAGAGGGAGTGGGCCATAATCGAGGCTCAGTGCGAGTGAAAGACAGGCAGGCGCTCCATGTACAATACTAGTATTCAGCTTCATCCGGTTAGGCTGAAAACCAACCCTAACGTAGTTATGGAAAGGCTATAAGGATGATGATACATCAGCAGTATCCTCTTTACCGGCTATCGTTACGTGAGTTTATACACTTTCAATTGTCTAAAAGTCAAAATATAATTGATGTTTTGTATCTATGTATGTACTTCCGTATCGTTTACAACATAAAGTCAAAGTTGAATGTCTCAAAATCCTTATACGATCATTATATAGCCTTAGGGGTAGATTAACACTACCATATTTGATATCTTTGACCCACTATCGTCCGATATATCTATACCAATATTATAAAGCTGAAGAGTTTGTTTGGTTGAACGCGCTAATCTCAAGAACTACTGGTTCGAATTGAAAAATTCTTTTAGTGTTGGATAGCCCATTTATCGAGGAAGGCTTTAGGCTATATAACACCACGCTATGACCAATAAAAGCGGAGCATCAATGAAACATTTTGCAAAAACGGGTAAAATAGTTTTTTTTAAATTAATTTCACGCGTACGAAAGTCGCGGGGAACAGCTAGTATATACATATATATATCTTTTCATTGCCCCCAAAATTAAAATTCAGCTGCCAAACCAATGCAGCGAATTCAACAATGTCACTCTTGTCCTACATTTTAATTATTTAATCCGTCTTATGTAACATCGCCATTTTAAATCCGTCGTTATGTATTTGTTATGTAAGTCCAATTTACAATGATGATTGATTATGGTTAGTCTTTTGATTCGCGATTTATTCGTATTTGATTGCTTATGATTGCTTGTTGAGGTTTTATGTGGTTATGCGGAGTTATGGTAATTTTAGCGCTTTTTTGGGCAAGTGGAACTTGATAATTGTTTTTTGTGGCACAGTTTTGACAAGGTCGTTATGATCCGGAAGTGTATTCAGGATTTTTTGGTGTGTTGGCAATATCGGAACTAACGTATCATCTGGTTGTTTCAATACATTTGACAAATGTTGTCAAACTTCAGTGTGTGCGTGTATCTAGTGTCAAATCCTGTTGAAATCTTTTAACCCCCCGCCCTCCCCCCAATCAGAAACGTTTTCTAAGGGTTTTGTTTTTTCTTTTTTTTATGTTTTCACTTAAAATTTTGCTTTACTTTGTTATTTTGAATATTTTAATGTGTTATAATTGCCTGTTTTATTTTTATAATTTTAGTTACTGTAATTGGTTATAAACATTTTTACATGTATTTATTTAATTACAACGGTTGCGTTGTAATTAATTAAATAAATATGGGTTATGAACTGGTATCTTATTATGATTTAAGGATAGCAAATAATTTAAACTCAGAAACCTGTTTTTTATCTTTGAAACCTAAGCATTTTGATTGGAATTACTATTTACACCGGAAAATAATTTGTTCAGTGAAGATACTCTCACGATGAAGACTCTACACAGTGGCCTAGTTTACTTGCGATCACAAATTAAATATGTATAGCGTACCGCAATCTATCAAAATGAATAAATAACTTGTGGTTCCTCCCTAAGGATCCACTTCATCATTTAATTTTCCAGGATAAATCCCTTACTGTGTAAGGAAGTTGTTTAGTCAGTAGTAAAATAATATCTTAGAAGAAAATTAATTCATTAAACTGAACTACCGAAGTATTGTTTCTAGGTCGAACAAAAAAGGAACGAAGTACTTTGTGGTTTTATGCACTTATTGATCAACAAGGAAATAAGAAAAAACATGGATTTAGAAATAATTACGTGATTGATAAATAAGTAATAAGTTATTTTGCAATTTGATTTTCGAAAACCCTTTTCTCGTAATTTTTTTTAAGAAGAGAACCACTCAGGTTTGAGTGGACCTGTCCAGTTAGTATTTGACAGTAATTTTATTTTTTAAACTTTAACATAAATTAATTTTCTATAGGATTTTTTATCGAATTGTAAAGTCATCAAGTTGTGTCCGTAAAACTCCTTAATGGCAGGCTCTTCGATAAAAGAAACGAGCACAACAATAATGTAGGTGGTGTGTACCTAAATAAAATGTGCCAATACATCTTTTTTTTCTGAAGTTACACTTGAGGTATTTCAATTGCGTGTGAAATTGTTTGTTTAGTGTAAATATTTTTATTGGAAAATTGAAACTTGCAGGTTGTCAATTATTTTCTGGAGGAAATTGAATTTGCTGCCTACACATTTTATTTATGTACACACCACCTACATTATTGTTCGTTTCTTTTATATATATATACGTAGGTATAAGTGTAGTTATAAATCGTGAAAGCATAAAACAGTGTTTTAACCCTGAAAAGGTTCCAAAACCGCTGACAAACAGGACAAAGGCTTCCTCACTTCCTTCATTAGTCTAGTCCCGGGTTTGCGGGTAGTCGTACATTTTCCACTGTCCTTAAAACATTGATTTTCAAACCCTTTGAGGGTCTGAAGGGTTTAAAATCGAAGTTCTATGAGTTTTGCGTTGAATAAGAGGTGCGACAGTTAATTTTGTGTAGGATTAAAAAGGTATCTTTGAGGTTTGGGTCTCGTCCCAAAGGACCGGAGAGTTGGTCTTTTCATGTCTTGATATAAAACTCAATAATGTTAGAATGTTTTAAATGAGAGATGAAGCAATTTATATCTTTAAAAAAAATACTACCATTATCAAATATTAGTTAGTAAAGTTTAATGAAAGGCATTTGCATGTGGCTGAGATGAGAATGCTAAAGGGGATGTGTGGTGTTACACGAATGGATAAAATAAGAAATGAAAATATAAGAGGCAGTCTGAAAGTGGCGCCGGTGACTGAAAAGTTGTGTGGTAATCGGTTGTCCTGGTATGGGCATGTGTGTAATGAGGAAAATGTCGTGAGGAAAGTTTTGAGTATGAATGTGGATGAGTAGAGGACGACCAAAGAAACGATGGATGGACTGTGTAAAGAATAATATGGCAAGAAAGAAGGTGTCTGATGAGATGAAGAGTAATAGAGAAGTATTGAAGAAGAAGACATGCTGCGCCGACCCCAAATAATTTGGGATAAGGGAAAGAGAATGATGATGAGATAGGCAGACGACATTGTTGCCCTCGCGGGAATATCCTGGATGAGGCTGGGCGCTGGCACAAACACATGGAGATTGGTGCAAAGAGAGACCTGATGATGATGATGATGATGAAATACATATTACACAGTTTCCTCGCTGACCTAAGAGAAATTATGCATATTTTTTACAGCTAGTTACGTTTACTTATGGTCATGCAAAGCATATAATTATAACCTTAATTATATGCACATATTAATTAAGTATAGTTGTAAACACAGGTTTTAAAATAAACGCCTGAGGGCCAGGGTACCGTTATAAGCTTGAAACAAAAAGTCCAAGATGCAATCAGTCATTTTCAGACCGAAAACCAGTCTGAACTAGTTCATAGCCCAGTTAAGTCCAGTTTTTTGTCGCGTGGTTATTTATTCTGAGTTTAATTTAATCGATTGTTATGTATTTTTTCATTTAGACACCTGGATTACGTGAGTGTCTTATAGAGTAAGTTTGTGAGAAGATATTGACAGAATTATACCATTTAAAATTACGAAATATGTATAATTTGCAAAAATGTGGAGCTGCTATCACTTATTGCAGTTGTTATGTGCCAAGAAAGACGGGACCGAATTATAACACGTTGCATACGTGTTAATTGACGGTGCGGTTGGCGCAGTGGCTGGGCGACTGCCTGCTGCGCTGCGCGTCGCGGGTTCGATTCCCGCACGGAACAAATATTTGTATGGCCTACAGGTTGTTCCGGATCTGGCTGTTTGTGTATGTGAGTTTAAATGTTTATAAATGCACGATACAGGTGAAATTCCTAATTTGGGGAAATGTCCTTTTTTTAAAAAAAAAAACTGTTGTGGATTTGCGTTTTTTGTAAAAACATAACGTGTATTAGAATTTCACCAGTTCTTTGAATTTGAAGATACGTTTAAAAATGATAGCATAGCACTTAGGTCTAGTGGACACTTTCTATGTACTGATATCCACAGATATTTGTTCAGGATATTTGGTTTTGTAATGGCACCCGTGTCATGTCACAGAATATCTTAAGGACCTAACCTAAGATATGGGTAAGTCCTTGAGGGCGATCTGGAACGGACAATTCGTACAAACTTTATATAAAGAACCTTACCACACATAGCACATCTTATAAACAAAACACCGCACCCTGTATACTCGTTATTTGATTTGAAGTATGTCATAGTGTTACTATACTTCTTTCGTAAATATATATCGTTTTTTCTTTTTGTAGATTGGCACCTTGTTTTATATATTTGTATAGTCGAGTAATTTGTATTATTTAAAATGTGCTTCTGTAGGTTGTGCTATGTCTTTTGTGTGCACTAAATAAATGATATGTCTATCTTTTTAAAACATAAAATCTCACCAGTTGTCACCAAGGGTTTGGCAGAGGTGCACCTACAAATACCAGTTATATTTAGGCGATCTTATTACCATCAAATGAGCACAGGGCTGCTACTCAGAAATTCTCGCTGAAAAAAATCAGTAACACTTTTCCCGAGCTGGGAGTCGAAACCAGCACCTCATGCTCAGCTGTATCGCTTGCGACCACTACACTCGCGAGGCATTGCCTTCATTTTAAAATGTATTTTGAGAAATGTGGTGTGACGAGATAATGAGCCCATTACATATAAGTGTCGTGACTCGTGTGGCATGGCGTCTAAATTATCATAATTATAATGTTCTACGTCAATTCGTGTGGCTTTTTGTACGCTTGATGAATGGTGTGAAATATGATATGACTAGGAGGTAAGTGAACTCTGAGGTAACGGTTAATAGAATTGTATGGATGGAGTAAAAGAGCCTCTTTGAATCTAAGTAAAATTGGGAAATGGCGATTGATTTTATTCTGCATATTATTAGCCTGTAACTGTGAGATTGGCTGGTATAAAAGTCTCTTGCCGATCGTCAGGTTGGCCGCTGTAGAAATAATTTGGCCAAATGGGGTATCTCTACCCGTCCCAAATTCAATGCCAGTGTGGAGCTCCTCTGCAGATTATGCCCCACCTCCTTTCTTGCGCATTCTGCACAACCACCTGCGCCTTCTAGGATTTAAACGAAGCCAACATAAGAGCTGTGCAGGTGGCTATATACTGGTCGGGTATTATTTGAGTCTATCGACATGCATAGAAGCCGATCGTCTCTTATCTTACACCTCAGTTGCTCAGTTACTGAGTCCCAGTAAGTCCTTCTTCTTGTAAGTCATTCTTATTAGAATCAAATAGAACAGCTCACAACTTAGGACCCATTAATGATAATATTTATCCGTGATGCTAGGCATCTGGGCTTATCCCAGTTGTAAACGTCCTTTTGTGCCTATTGGCCTTGTTTCGTTCTGTATCCTGCTGTATCTAATCAAGGGAAGTGGAAATTATGGTTTCGTTGTGGGATCCAAGACAGTTAAATTGTTTTTCTGGGACTTTGTCGAACTTCATTGTCTCGGCGCTTTTCTGGTGGTCGCCACTGTTGATTCTGGCTTTCAGGAGTTACAGTGGTTTGGGAATAGTGTGGCGGGCTTGTCCCAAAAGTCCTGCTTATTCTGGTGCCTCTTAATTTACTGAAGGTAAGCCGCCAACACAAAATATTTCTCTTTGTCTTTTGAGAGGCGAGTAAAAGAAAAAGCGGAATATTTAGTAAGACCACAGATGAGTTTTTGGTTCTTTTAGCTATGAGCGTAATGGCAAATAGTATGATGATTAAAATATTGTCGCGTACTATATTCGATCAAAGAACTGAGCTACGATATTTCCATTGTTGCCAGAAATACTGTTACCAGTTCTCCTGTGGTATGTATCTGTATCTTTTTGTCAGTTGTACATGCTCTGTACAATCACTGTGTTAGCTCAAAAAGTAGGTTAATTAAAAATATTACTTCGAGCGGCAATGTTTGCTAGACCCCATATAAATAAATCATTTTCTCAATATGGCCGTCGAGAGCATTTCAAGTATTAATAATTTCGTCAACATTTGACGACCTAAAATGATTTTCTAATAAAATAAGCTTCTCAAGAATTCTTCAACTGAAACTTGAAAGGGATCGGGAGCCGTCAAATATAAGCGTTTTATTACTAGGATGTTTAGGGTCTTCGTTCACTGCGACTTTTTGCAGCGACGGCCGCGATCAGTCACTGTCTGTGTGCCCACAAAACCACGATTCAATAACATTACTATCGCGCCGGGTGCTTCAGTTCCGATGAAATCAAGGAGCTCGTGGCTTAATAATAACAGCCGCTCTGGTCGATTTCAGGTTAAGCTTTGCCTAGGTTGGTCCGTGAGTAGGTGATCACCCATTACTTACCTAATTTCCTCCGTGCCTCGGGTTAGTCCCGGTTGTCATTTATACATCTTTAAAAGTCCTTACAGGTAGTCCGTGTAGTAGTGCCTTTTAGTCGACAACCAGTCTTACGAAGGGGTATCGTATTACCCAGTACTAACGCGGCTGTGGAGGTCAGTTAGGCAGTCGCTCCATGTAAACTACTGGTATTTAGCTGAATCGGTACCGGTAAGACTGGTAGCCGACCCCAACATAGTTAGGAAAAGTCTAGGCAGATAATGTATATGGAAAAAATAAACGCGCTTCTTCATCTCTATCGCGTTAGTCGCGACGGAAACGCAAACGCGCGTTGGTATGACAGTCGCTGTGGGCGAAGGGCCTTAGAGCTAATACGTATATTATCAATATCGATAACCATATACTTCTATCGATATTGCGAAACAGCTATAACACTCTGTATCGGATTGGTATCGTTTGCGAAACATTAGCTTATGGTAGTTATAAATATTTATGAGAACTCCGAGTACAAACTGTACTCGGAGTTAATGTGCTCTAATATGTAGCTGGTTTATGTTATCTGAATATCTTTATCTAGTAGTTAGCTATTATGTTCTTGTTAGGTCTTTTTTATGGGAATTGGCTCGTGTTAGTTAAATACCGTTTTCACTGACTCAAAACGGCACCTCAGTATTATGTTCTGTCGGAATTTTAAAATGGCCGCTTTGGGATAATCGTGTCATAGGATAATAATATGAATTACGTTACTGTTCGTAAAATGGTCACAAAGTGACAATTAACTGCGTCTGTGACCATTATAAGAATTTTAACGTGATTCATATTATTATCCTATATATTATAAAGCGGCGATTTTAAGCCCCCAGATCGTTGAAAATCAAACATTGTGCTTTTAATTGGGTATCGCCTATTACTAACTATTATTAAAGATTTATTTATGTACGGTCGCGTTACAGGTTTGAAAATAATCGTATTTAATAAAACATCAAATATGAACAACCCTTATCTATAATATCATGAATATTAGGATTCGATCCTTATGGGCGAGACAACAAAATTTAATTCAGAAATTGAGAAGGTCTGGTCATTTTAATCTTGTGGACAGAATGTTTGACCTACAGGCTGTACTGAATATAAACTTCGAATAATACGAAGACAAGCAAATTACAATATACAATATTGTGGTCAGTTTACATACTAAACACATTATAGGCTATTAATTTTATGAAATTCGGACCCGAATCCCGAAACTAAAACGATCTAAGATTCTCTGACAACAATTTCGATTTAAATCTAAGTTAATACTGTATAAGCTATTACTGTTATGTGAGTTATGTAGGACCCAAAATTCTTAAGTAAGAGCCAGTGAGATTGCAAGAAACATTTATCTTTGAGTCCGTTACTATTCCCAACTTTCACGAGCCTAGCCTTTCCCCAAATATGTTAGGTTCGGCTTCCAGTCTAACCGAATGCAGCTGAATACCAGTGTTTTACATGGAGTGACTGCTTATCTGACCGATTTCCTTAAAAGGAGGCGCGCTCCGGCCTCATGACCCCAAACGGCTCAAAACTATAGTTACCAATAAAGTTACAGTATTTGCGCCGCTTGAGGATCTCAGCAGCCGCAGCAGCAGCGCCCGCACAGCCAGCCGTGCTTGCAACGTGAGATGGCGCAAGGGTGCCGACACAGGTTGTGTCCCACACCAAACGCCTACCCACCTTCTAAGCACTAACGTCATGCCATCTGGTCTCTTCCCATCGTCACGTACCAAGCCGTTTGGTTATAGTTTAGTTTCGAAACAAAAGCTTCATTAACTACTTTTAATTTTAGGCGGAAGATTGTGAGATGATTCACCAACTTTAATTGACGTCGCAGTGCGTAGGTAAGACGAACTTTCTGTCATTACAATTATTAATCCTTGCTCATTTAATCCCCACGAAACAGCTGACCATTAAAGGCACAACGGATAAGCAGATAGACAGCAAACAAGTCTAGATCGAATAGAAAGTTAGACAAAACAATGGGCCGTTTAGTCTAGTACTTTCTCCTGGCCTGAAACAATGAGTTTAGTGTAAATGTAACTAGGTAGAGGTACGTACCTAAGTGGTGTTACGTATACCTACGTGGTTAGATAAAAGTGATCGGTGTACATCCTAGCACTTTCACAGGCTTCTGGTACATAGTTTGTTAAAAGGAAATAATTGTATCTTGATAAGGAAGTTTGTTGTTCCCAGAGAATAACAGGGCTATTCATTTCTGTCTCTTTATGTTGGAAAAGGGATTTCGTCAAAAGGGTTGGGCAACATGTTACTGTATTCTAAATAGGTCGTTAATCTGGGAGCCAAATGTGGACAATTCCTCTTTTGACCTTTCATTGTTTATGGTAATTGGGTTATTAGAATATTATAAAAAGGTTTTGTTTCTAAGTTTGTATGTAGGGGGTAACTTCGGATTACCTGATCCGAGTCCGAAAATTCTTTCACTAACGGGAAGCTACATTATCCCCGAGTGCTATAGGCTACATTTAAAACTTTCCGTGGGTTTATTTCCGCGTTATTAACTTGCTTTTCGGTGAAGGAAAACATCGTGAGGAAACCAGCATGCCTGAGAGATATTTCTTGACGGCATGTAAAGCCAAGTCAGAGGCCCATGGGCGGCATAAAAACTCTGACACCAGGTTACGAACTAACCACATGATAAAGAAAGAAGATTACCGTACATAACGGGAGCGAAGCCGCGAGCAAAAGCTAGTTCGGAATAAATTCGGAGTTTATTTCCTAGTGTGTTTTGATTCGAAAAATTTAAATGAGATCTGTTGTTAAGAGGGCTATCACAATTTTTCTTGAATTTGAGCGTTTGACTCGAGTTTTGATGTTTGATTACGGTTTAGATATGGCCACAAACTTAAAAAAAAATATGCTCGAGAAAGTTTGATTATTTCTCTTGGGAGTGTTCTAAATAAATATTTTAATTTGTTTACATAAATGAGTAAAAACCTTGTCTCTGCAAAGGATGTTTCATAGAATTCTGCTTTTGGGCATCTTTTGATGCTTTGTTACATGGAAGATATAGTTATATTAGAATATATAAAAATATCCATGGTACAACTGAATGTTGTACTTGGGAATGCTCAATTCAATTTATTATGTTTCATACAGTAATACACCAAAAATAATTCCGAAAAACAGAGAGATACTGACAATTTTTCGTCCGAAATTATATTTTTTATCTATGAATTTATAATCCAAATTCAAACAAAAAGTATTTAATAACTAAGGTTACTATGTTACCTTGATTGAAAAAAATAATCAGTCCATTTAAAAGTAAAATAATATTTTTAAACAATTGTTTTATGCAATGATAAAAATCAATATAAATCTCGGAACGGGCGGTCCTGAGCTTTAGTCCGCGCGAAGCGTTTACTGAGGGTGGACGTATCGCTCGCTGTTGCTACTTTGTGCGCCGCGTAATATTACCAATTCGCTAAGAATATAGCGCAACTAACCCTTCTTGAGACAAGTTAACATTTTTTTTTATTTAGTTATGATCTGATTGTTATGTATATAGATTATTGTATTGAATGTATTTTCTTATGATATTCTAATGCGAATATATATTATAGAAAATAAACATTACGTAAATATAGTAGTTTGTATTAAGATTTTTTTTTATTTTTATTTATATTATTTTTCCTTTATTGGTTCAATAATCTCCCACCGAAGCTTCTGCCTTCGGCAAAAACTGTAGAAATAGAATTATTCAAACTGTAGAAACAACATCACATTGCATTCAAGGACTGAATAATACTGAAATTCCGTATAAAGAAACTTCGAAAAAAATGTATGTACGTAGGTATTTAAAAAAGTATTTTTATAAGTAGCGGCGCGATCGCTTTCTGAGAGGCTGGCAACTATAATAAATATACTTTTAACTATATTAGATATACATACTCATATAAGTCGTTTTAGGTGATAACATTAATCGGTACAAATAATATTTCATGAACTATAATAACAGTACCAAATTTAATTTTATCGAAAGCAAAGTGACAAAGGCTCATGTTGGTTTGTTCCTGGTATCCGAGGCATAGCTGTTTGCATGTGTACGTAGCGTACTTCGCTAGACGCACACGTGCGCATCCGCTACCGCACGCCGTCTAATTTACCTAAACTGAGTTCTTTTATTTTGTGATAGCCCTCTTAAGCACTACGCATAAAAGTTCCTTGTGTAACGAAGGTAATGCAGGTTTTAAAATTCATCCAATAAAGGCACTTTCTTAACAGATGAATTTTTTCTTGTCTTTTTCTACATTTATTGTATGACTGCCTAGTTGGCTAGTGCTGAGCATGAGGTGCTGGGTTCGATTCCCAGGTCGGGCAAAGTGTTATTGGGCTTTTCCATCAGGAATTTCTCGCCCGGTTGATGGCAATGTACTAGTGGGTGTACTATTAGATACACTACTGCCTAACCCGTTGGGGATTTCAATCGTGATATTATGTTATGTGTATAAAGATTTTTCTGCCGGCTCAACCCGATAACCCGTTGATATGATTGGTCACTTAAGGCTCTTAAGGGGTTAAGCGTTTGTATGGAACTCGTAATTTTTACCAATAGGAAATCCTATTTTGCACACAGTATGTACTACAACATGGTTGCAAAAAGCTACAGAAGAATTTTTATAAAACCTGTACCACATAGTAATATAAAGTCCCAGTACAATCTCAGTACAAACGTTTCTTCACAAGAGATTAGCGCAGCTTGCTACATGTTGCCGGGAAGCTGGCTGTCTTGTGTGGTATCTAAGCTTTATTGGTTATCCATGTGAGAGTAGCTTTGTTGGATGCTGTGGGGTATCCTAGTTGCAGTGCTTGAAAGGATTGGTTCTTTGGCCGATGGTGACAACTTCTGTTGAGAGATTTCCAATGATGAATTTCATTTTTACATATTGGCTATCCCTCCATTGTATTTTTTTTTTGCCTATATCACTTTTGCAACTAGTATGGCGAATCTAATAGAGCCTACCTGTAGTGAAGGGTCAATTTTGTAAGAGGTAAGTCGGAGTACATATTCTTGAATGTGATTATTTTATTTGTCTATAGAATACTGACTGTGCCATTTTTCAAAGGGAAGCCGGTAGGAATCGAGTTGTATGGAATCTTCGCCACTGGAGCCTATACAGAAAAGCCGCCGGGGCCCGGGCTTGTTGGTGGCATTTCAACCGAACGCGCACGACAGTTGCCGGCAGCTTTGTTGTATAGGCTCTAAAGCCGCTCAGGATTATAGGACTCCTCATTTTGTAAAAATATGTTTACTCGTTTAGCCTCTAAGAAGGAATACAGAAGCAATGGGTACATTCATTCCAACATTTCCAACTAAAAACACTACCCTCCTTTTGGGCTCTGCCGCAGTCAATAAATAAAAATTAAAAAGAACGTGGTAATTTTTTTTTATTGAAATCTGCGTGCTCTTGACCTCGATCACGCCTGATGGAAAGCGATAGATGAGATCTATGATGGAACGAGCGTGCCCAGAAGATGCCTGTTCACTAAATAAATAAATATCACTTGTAGTAACTACTGGATCATTTTTATAAAACCAGAAACACATGTAAAGTCCCAGTACAATCTTAGCTCAGTGCAAACGTGTCTTCACAAGAGATTAGCGCAGCTTGCTACATGTAGCCGGGAAGCTGCCGAAGTAAATACTCGTGTGTGGGTACTGAGCTTTGTTGGTTATCCCTGTGAGAGTAGCTTCGTTGGATGCTGTGTGACGTTCTATGTAGTTAGTGCTTGTTTACGCTCTTTCAATTGTGTAGTCCTTTGGTCGACCGTGACATTTTCATTGTGAATTTAATGTAAATGCAATGGGGAAATGCATTTGGAAATAATATCACCAGGATTTGTTTAATATATTTCAAAAGTAGGTTCTTACTTATGTAGTCGCAATGGCCTACGTTGCTAGTAAATAAAACAGTTTTAACTGGCCTCTTATTTTAATTTTGGCTTTCTGAGTCGATGGTCCTTTTTATGTTAATTTGGCCCAACAACGACAACAATGTTTTTGGAACATTTTGCCATTTCACATAGCATAACATCACGACTGTAATCTCCGAAGGGTTCCAGAGGTGCACCTAATTCTACACCCACATTTCGCGTGCACACCCACAAGTCTCTAGACTAGTGGGCGAGCCTATTGCCAGTAATCGGGCACAAATCCCGACTCCGCGGCTGCTACTGAGAAATTCCTGATGAAAAACCCAATAACGCTTTAAAATACTAGATCCGGGAATCGAACCCAGGACCTCATCCTCGGCAATACTAACGTCTCCTACTTCCAAATAAACACAGCAGCTCTGAAACAAAGACAGACCATCTCCACTCTCATCCAATCTGCCCAACTAACCGGGTTACACAACTACAACCAGGATAAAGTTTGACAAGATTTATTAGCAGCTTTGTCTCCAGTATTAGTCACATCTGGGTATTTGTAATCTATGTCATTGGTTCAGATCTCATTGCGTATTCTGCGTATGTACTAGTGAACAGTCCGACGACTAAGTGTTATGTGTGTTGCTTATATACAGAGGTTAATGTTGGGTGAATCAATGGCGTGCCTCGGGGCCAACAATACGGTGAGCCCTTAAGGCAAGCAGACTGATCCGAAATCCGAACATCATGAAAAGTAGACCTAACTAATATTATAAATGCGAAAGTAAGTTTTTTTGTTTGTTACCCTGTCTCACCTAAACCACTGATCCGATCATCTTGAAATTTTGCATATACGTTGTTAAGTGTACGGAAACGGACATAGCGTACCTTTCATCCCGAAAAAAGTACTGTTCGAGTCGAGTTTTGGTTCTAGAACAGCGGTTTGCTCACAATCTTTTTTACGTTTGAAAGCAGTGGTTATAAAATACACAATTTAACTAAAATCCTGCCAGGGATTGAACCTTTAATCTGCATAAGTCGCAGCCGCCACTGCTCTGATTACGTACTAAAGATATGTAGTTAACTAGTTAAACAGCATCGTCATGAACAGACGCGGTTGGCGCAGTGGCTGAGCTATTGGCTGCTGCGCTGCGTGTCGCGGGTTCGATTCCCGCACGGAACAAATATTCGTATGGCCTACAGGTAGATGTTCCGGGTCTGGGTGTTTGTGTATGTGAGTTTAAATTTTTGTTAACCCAAGATACAGGAGAAATTCCTAGTATAGAAAAAAATAGCAGTAAAGTACTGAGAAGACGATACATATCAGCCAATGGATGGAAAAACGACGCGGCAATCAATGGACAGAAGCGGTCATATAAAGGGTGTAAAAAGACGCTTAACGAAGCCGAAAGGTACTTGTTCTCCTCGTCATTGCGATATTTTTTTTGTTCTAGACCATACCTGGGAACCTTCTAGTTACGGAGATATTGGGGGTCAAAGTTCCAACTTTTTCACAAGTTTTTTTTAAATACATGTTTCTAATGTAAGATTTTTACTTTAATCACCTTCACGACCCCCGTACTATTCAATCCAACCATCAGCACAATGTTTTGAGTGCGTTACATTGAGTTTTACCGTAAAACGTGATTTTTCACCCCAAAAAAAAAAGTCGTTTCCCAGCAATAATTTTTGCGTAAAGTTACTTAGTTTGATGTACAGAATGCTTGGTTGACGGCTTCGTGAAGGGTCTGTTTACACCCTGTATATCTGGCAGAAAAATCATCTGGTTTGTTGAGCAGACTAAGAAGAAAGATAACTACAACTATAGTGTAATGAAGGGCGTATACAGGACCATAGACGTCTGTACCAAAGGACCATAAATCATAACTTTGCCGTTTTGACACATAGGCGTGCCTCTGAGTTATTTGATTAATAGCTATATGTTTACCCCAAAAATTGCCATGTCCAAATGACAGGTTTGCCGAAATATCAATTGATCAATGTTTTAGGAGACCGCTGTCTTTGCAATGTGTTGAGAAAGTTCCTAACGAAATAAGAAACTTAAGCTGTAATAAAATAAATACTTTAAAGTGTCTATGAACGATACAGGGTATGTTGTATATTGTGGATAATCCTAGAATTATTGATTGTTTAATTGAAAATTATGTCTGACACAAATGGGGAATTGTGAATTTCAAACACAACTCTCAGAAAACTTTATATTCCTGGTTTAAACCACAATTTGTGTCTAGTTTCTCATATTCTATCGAGTTGCCAGTCAGTACCACAGACAGTAAACCACTTTCAACTTTATAATTTAGAGCATAAGGGTAAAAATTGGCAGATAGTCAGTGAATCACAAGCCTCCAAAACGATAAAATTACAATCTTTTCCCAAGTCATTAAAACCATTTGTCGGACATGTTTCCGTGGAAACCTCCTCGTAATAAAGAAGACAAACATTATGAAACATGTTCCCACACAATCATCGTGTAATTACTAAAGTTTTGCTGTTTATATACTTAGATGTGTTCATAATATATCGACGATCTGTTGTGAGTTGAGATCAGGGAATCCAAACCCGCAAACGCGGGATCCCGCAATTGAGGAAACGCACTTTTTTTGCGGGATTACTCATGCGGAATACCGCATGTTTCCCGCACCTTCGCGGCGAATTACCTCTAAAGCACCATTAAATTAAATTGTTGATTAGTAATAAGTCAACTCTACTTAATTTTAATAATAATTAAAATTTACTTCTCTTAATTTCATCTATTTTTTATTTAAATATGTAACTACTCAAAACAAGAATATTTAAAAAATCTCAATCCCGCAATTTCCGCGGGATTGATGACTTCAATCCCGCAGGCCTGCGGGATCGCGATTTTGATGCGGGATTGGATTCCCTAGTTGAGATTATGCGGTTTTCGAGCCATAAAGGACCATTTATTTGTGATGAAATTGCGTGGTATTTTGTAGATGAAAAACTTTTTTCTTGCAATGGATTGTAAGGATCTAAAGACTATCATGTTTTTTCTTCTTCTAATTTTGTACGGATATCATTTCCTATAGTGTCAGAGTCTTCAACCATACTTAGTATTATAAATGCGACAGGAGGTGACGGTATTATGTCTATCAAAAGGTAACTACCATTTTCCGCTTAAACATTTGGACCGATGATTATGACCAGATATGAAGCCTGCGACTTGGAGAAAGGAAGGATATCTGGGCCCTGACTAGCTGTATTAAAAAAATATGAAACAGAAAATACACGTAGAAAAATAAAATAATCTTCTGACTAAGTAACCAGTAATTAAGCCATCAATATGTAAAGATCGCTTCACAATCCTTTTTGCTCTTAAGAGCAATCAGTCAGCTAATCTAATTAGATCACCATCACTAATCTCTTATTCATATCAGAAGAGGTATAATCAATGAGTATATTTATGAGAAATATGGACCCAGTTGCATCAACATGATGTTGTAATACATTGGATGACCTTTAACGCCCACAACTATCAGGTATGGTTTGAGCTGTTTTTACCTTTGTTTGAGCTTTATTTCCAAGTATTATAATGGAATAATATCAATCGGGGAGTTATTTAATACTAGCTTATGCCTGCGGCTTCGCTCGCGTGATTTTCGGAAATTGTCCCACGGAAGCGTACTACCGGTATAAAAACTATCCGATGTGTTAATCTAAAAGCCAAATTTCGTCCAAATCCGTTTTGTAGTTTTTGCGTGAAAGAGTAACAAACATCCATCCATACTCAAAAACTTTCGCATTTATAATAGCAGCAGTGGTAAGAAGTAAGATAACTGACACGGCGATATATTTGGCATAATTGTTCTCCTGGACATTTCTATTCAGCTGAGATTTGGTTTATAAGGAGAAACAATTCTTTTTCGATATTGTTTGAAATCCTGAAATGTGTTTTCAAAACACTATCGTCAGTTAACCACTGTTGCGGGCGTCAAATGCGTTGACGGGCCATATTGTGGCCCGCGGGCCTGGGGTTGAGCAGCCTTGCACTACACATTTCGCCAGCTATATGTAAGGCCCATGTTATCAACCGGGCATACATACAGACCTTATCGAACCCTGATCCTTATATTTTGCAGTGGCGTCTGCACCCGCTAGACCAACGAGTATACGAGGCTTTGCACTAATTAATGAAGAATTAATTATAAATACTGCGTACCTACGCCCACAGCGATTTTAATTGACACATAAAAAAGGTTGAAGAATAAAAATGATCAGTATTTAATTAAATCTTCTGCCGTGAGTGGGAGATGTTATGAAATAATTCTCTTTATTATTTACATCTGATATATGGGATAAGCAGATGTGTAGGTGTCTGTCAGACGATGTTTTGTTGATTAACTTTTGCTGTTAATAAGACGGACAGATTAATTGCATCGTTGCAGGTTATGTAATTTCATTAAAATAGTCATCTGCCTTTTTCCAATTATGTTGAGGTCGTGTTTCAGTGTGAGCGGATGCAGTATGAACAGATTTTTCGTTTATTAAAAAATAAGAGCAGCGGTGGCCCAGCGGTGGCGGCCCCGACTTACGAACAGTAAGTCGTGGGTTCGAACCCAGGCAGGCGCATTACTTTTTGTAATTTATTTCATCACCACTGCACTCAAAAACGGTGAAGGAAAACATCGTGAGGAAACCGGCATGTCCTACAACCTATGCGGAGACATGTGACATCTACCAATCCGCACTGGGCCCGCGTGGTGGATTATAGCCCATTCCCTCTCATAGAGAGGAGGCGTGTTCCCAGCAGTGGGAACGTTATAGGCTGATTATACTTATGCTATACTTAAAAAAAGTCAGATGTTTCATACAAAGTTCTCTCTACGCTGAGAGCTCTTCAACCTCATACTTAATTCATGTTAACAGGTTGAACAAGTCCCTTACACCGTGTATATTTTCGGTACGAAGAAAATAATGTTTCTGACGTGTTTTAAGCGGTATACTACCAGCTGTTTCGCTGGTCCTTCCAGACGTGATTTACAACCTAAAACATCGGTTGCGACCGTGAGGAAAAACCGGAAAGGCTATATTTTACTCCTACGAAGACAAAGGCTGCCCTTTTCCGGCTAAAATATTCTTTAGAGTTTTTCTTTTTCGTCGTGTAACAGATGGTATCAGAACAAAGTACCTACTTGGAGTTGTTTTAATATGGCGTAAGCAATTATTGCTTGTCGTGTTACGTATTTTAGTATCCCTAGGTCCGTGTGGTGGATAATGGCCTATAAGCCCCTCTTACTATGACGCCGGTGTGCCAGCAGTGGGAACGCTGTAAGTTGATAGAGCTATCAAAATAATAGTCAATTTCCATAGACAAATAGCTGCTTGTTGCTTTAAGCTGAGCTGAGGCCCTTTTGGCATTATTAGTTTTGTTTGTTTATTTATTTAGCTTAATTTATGCTTTGGTTTTAATAATGCCAAATAAACACAATTTTCTTTATTTCTTATAATATCAAAATCCAACAATATTTGTAGAAAACAATGCCAGTATTACCCTGAACTAAACAAAATACGTTTACTTTCAAGACAAAAGTAAGATCCAATTTGACACAAATTCGTCCCGAGACTCAGACCGTAAGATACATTAAGAGAATACTTTCAAGAAAATGAAATGAAGCATGTGACGACATTTTATGAGAAAAACTAGCGCTTCCCGCATTTACTGATAAATTGAATTTATCATATCAATTTGCAGACCTGAATCAGACTTGTATAGACCAGGGTAGCAGCACAAAAGGGCTCTGCAGTGGATGGAACAAAACTGTCAATGATGGTGGTGATGATATAAAGTTGTGAGGTCTTATCATAGGAACGGTTAGCGCAGTGGCTGAGCGACTGCCTGCTGCGCTGCGTGTCGCGGGTTCGATACCTCCACGGATCAAATATTTGTATGGCCTACAGGTAGTTGTTCCGGGGTTGGCTGTTTGTATATGTGAGTTTAAATGTTTTCACGTGTCAGGCAAAGTTTAAAAAAAAAATCCTGCCCTTGTCCCATTTCTACTTGCGGTCGACGCAACACGTTTTCTTCTACCATTCGCCCCTGTCACAGAATCATTTACTCCTTTATCTTTCATATCATTCCTTGCACAATCCATCCATCTTTTCTTGGCCCTCCTTCCAAATTGTGAGGTCTTGTAAATACGTGAAATTCAAGGCGAAATATTACGAAAAAAAATACATTTTCTTTTAAAGCTTTTAGAAGTTTACAAGAGGTCTTTAATTAGCATAAAAGGACCAACTGGCTTTGCTTTCAGATACTTATCAACGTTTAGAAAAAATGGTAATTTACTTTAGAAATGAAATAAACCTCGAAAATGATAAATATTAAAAGTTTCTGAAAATTGTTTTCTTTGGGCTGTTACATTTTTATGGACAAGTGTTGAAAGTAGTCAATAAACTTACATTAGAGGAAGAAGATTTGTCTTCTTTCTTCCTATCTTATATTTGGACCACCAAAATAAGGACTATGGTAAAAAAAAATAACAAAAACGCATTAGATACTTAAAGAAAAAAAATTAGCTACCGAAAATACACTAAAAATGTTAGTCAACTGAAAATGGTTAAATACAAAATGATATTAACAGAACTGACTGGGTACCTACTACGAGAAAGCGCGCGGCCGGGCGCGAGTGCAAGTACCTACCCATAATGGATCTGTTTATTTTAGAGTGCCGGCAATTTATTATTTTAGGTCAAAGTAAGTGTTTTTTTGTTTGGAATTCTTTGGTTAGACGTACTGAACGCTGTGTTAAAATTTTCCATCTATTTTAATGGGACCTTATTTAGCTTCTATGTTAAGTACATATACACTGTGACTTTTTAGTCGTCTTACAAAGGTGGTCCACTCAATGTACCCGACATGTAATAGCTCTAGGCGCGATTTTTTTTTGTTACCTTACCATAACAAGTACAAAGAAAAATAAATAATACATTAGAATAAAATTATGAAACATCCTGTTAATGATTTAGGTATAATACGTAACCGTTTTAACTACGTCATGCATCATAATACTGAATAATATTTTTATTTTTAAATTATTAAAATCTCATAAGTTCCAATTTTTTTTTTTTAATGTTTAGTAGTCATTGGATACATGAAGTGGGCTGCCTTTGCAAGGCGACTGAAAAGTCACGGTGTATTTCTGCGAACAATTCTCGAATTACCAACCACACAACCTCCCAGCTTGTAAGCCTATATGCTCCAGCCTTGATTCCATTCAGCCTGTGAACAGTCCGCCATATTGTCCCCCAGGCGGCATCGGTTAGCTATTCTCTTAGTTCGTGCTACTATAGCCAGCTGTTACATATAACCTCGTTATATTGTAGGCCTTGCTCTTTGTAGTCGAGTTAGATGTGATTTGTGTCGGGTGAATGTTTTGTGCATTTCCTCAAATAATTTAATATTGTTCAAATGATTTGAAGATCGGAGTGCGTGGCGAAATAATAATCAGTTGATTTCTGGTTTAAGCAATGCTTGCTGAGGTCGGTCAGCGGATGGGTGACCATCCCTAGCGTACCAAAGCTCCTCCGTGCCTCGGGAAGCATTTTGAGCATATCAGCTTATGGGTCGAACTTGTAGATCATATGCAACAGACAGCGCTTTTGTTTGGAATCTTACTAATAATTTTATGTTTATTTGTTTCAGGTATGTCTACGCACATCTACTTTGACTTAGAATGTGTAAGTATAGGAGAAAACTGGTCCTTTCGTCCGTGAATTGATATCGAAACTATTCATCGAAGAAGGTTGTAAGACGAGGGACAAATACAAAGTTTAGCAACGTTTTACAATGTTAACATCGAAACTGGAACCGTAACTCATGTTTATGTTGCCACAAAAACAATTTCTGGCACATTTCCACCATACAGCACCTACACACTTTGTCAAATATAATACCATCTTGAAAAACGTAATGGCCCTTAATATTCCTGTTATTCTCGCCTCCGCAAGCAAGGAAGTCGAGTTCTCTCCAAATAATAAAAATTCTGAAGTCGTAAATTGACGGCGAATTGTTTCCTCTTAAATTTTCAAAAGGAATAATAAAAAAGACAGCGATTTTAACTTCCGGAAACAAAATATGTAAGTAGACGTCGTTTTCTCCAACTTGTTGGCTGGTACAGATGCAGCATTTTATGCCAGCTTTTTAAGATTGGAAAACAGATGACCAGAAAATCTCTCACTCGCATTCGAATGATGCTGCGTTGATTTAGAGTTGGCTTTCAGGAATGACAATATCAAAAAGGTCGGCTGACATAATCTTTGCCTTCATTTACCACTAGCCTATAGCATGACCTCATCATGCTCATTTTGTAATTGTTTTCTCCTTGCAAATGTGCATACAGACCTACAAGTATCTCTTGGAGATTGAATGACTTTGGTTCGAGCCTTGGAAATGCTGTATGCTCTGGTGACATCGACACCGGAGAGTGAATTATTTGCCTCGCGATGGGTAGACGTGTCGTGGATGTCTGTGTTTCTGTGAGAGGATGAACAAAATATGACTCTTTCTTGTACTTTTTCTGGCGAGAGAATGCATGAAAAATTACTTTTTCTTGCAATTTTTAAGTATTTAATTGAAAATCTGTTTCTTTTACCTGTACAATAACTTGGATTTCTCTGTTATGTTGTACATGTTTTCTTAAATAAACAAATGAAATACACTTGAGAGAAATTGTATTGATGACGCGATAACTTCCGATACACGCCACACGCTAAAAATCAAACTCAAAGCATTTATTTCAATTAGACCATAACAGGCACTTTTGAATGTCAGAAAAACAAAGAAGGCGAAGCTACCGCTTCTCGTTTGAACTCGACTATTGTCTTCAGTCTCAAGACTCCTTGGAATTGAATTTGCTGTGGGCACAGCATCCTGTTTACCGATGCAAATGCAACACAAATTCTACAACAAGGAAACGGTGAAATTATCTAAGAAAACAGTTTGCATCCCTGCACACAAAAGACATTATGTTTGTTTTGCATGATGCAAGAAATGCTGCATGCATTTTTAATGGTTGCTAGCGGTTGTTGGAAAAACGTTATCTTGAGTAGCTGTTGATGGGAAGATTGAATTTCAAAACAACTTTTTATGATTGAAAGCAACCTGCTTTATGCTTTTTTATGCTTATAAGCAAATGCCTTATCTTTGAGGAAAATCATATGATGCATAGACATATCATAGGATGATTCGTGAGTTCATTTTCCAGGAGAGCTAGATAGAATAGACCAGGAGGCATAGACAAGCGTCAATCGCTTTCATAGAGTTTTGTGTTACTACAGCGACTTTCAACAGGACATTTTCGGTAGGTAGCTTATGTCAATCCATTACGTTGAGGCTTTGTGGAGCCATTTAAGAATATGAATCGGATATTCGGATGCATATTTACCTAAAGTTTGAGTGTTGACAAGTATGGAGTGCGAATTCGAGTATCAAAATTATCATTTTTAAAAGAGCAGTCATATTCTCAATTTTATTCTATTTGAATATTCAGCAGCAAAATTTTAAAGTTGATGCATTTTTTTACGCATTTCCACAAATGTCTTGCCTAGTTTTAAACATAACAGAAATATTTATTATTCTTAGGAATACTATTTTTTTTTATACACTAATTTTTTTTATGAAATCCCGCGAAATCGGGCAAAAATATATTATAAGCAGCCGCTTCCACATTTTTGAACCCTTAGCCGGGAAAATGGGCTCAAAATTTGTGCATTTCACCTTATTTCTTACGCAGTTAATTTCTACACAAATCTGTGACAAGAATAAAACATCATTGAAATAAACCGTCTTCCGTCGTCTTGATTTCTTAGATAAGTAATACCACTCCTACACTATTGCATGTTTCACGCATATCGGCGACACCGCTCTTACTTTCGAAGCGATATAACAGTACACACGTAACGATATACGATAGTAACTGTCCGCCATCTTGTTTATCTAGAATCCTAGATCTAATTAGCATGAGATTGGAATTATATCTAGATATTATGTTTTTAAGTGGATACTTACATAAAAATGGAGTGAAATGCGTTGTCGGTTGAAGTGATGTCATTTTAGATAATGTCAGCGTATCAAATAGATTAGCTTGTTTACAGTTTGATTTGAAGTATTTTTTGTGTAAATTGCTTAGCTTTGAAATAAGTGAAGTAATGTTGTAGTGTATTTCATTTAGGATATCCTAGAACTATAGGTACGTATCTGCGTAAACACTCAAAGGAGTGTCAGATAGACGTGATGTTATGTGTTGTGTGATATCACAGCTTAATTGGCGATTGTTGGGAGAAGCCTGTCTCCAGCAGTGGATTCCTATGGTCTGATGATTATGATGATGATCTCAGAAGATATTGTTTATTTCAGAGTATTACGTAAAACATTACCTATAATTATGTATACTTGTCCTACAAACAAGAAATAGCTACTTAAGCTTTCTGGGTGCGTTTTATTTGACATTTTATTTGTATGTTACAACTTTTGACTCTGTAAAAAATATTTATCAGTACTCTTTCTGAACTTTTCACGTGCTTTTTCAATTTAATTTTCTACCTAAGACGCGGTTTCGGTGCAGGAGACATGCAAAATTCGAACAATCCCGTGAGAGAAGAGAGACGCGATGTGGATTTCTACTTTCCAACCAATGTGGTTGGTTCCCGTCTCCTGTTCGCTTCGCTCGTCTCGGCTTTGGTGGAACCACTATCTAGCCATACAGTCGGACTCAAGTTAGCATTAATAATGTTAGATAGAGCTGCCATTCCACGAAGTGAAGAAGAGTTAGAAGTGACAGGGCAGTCCTCTGACACGCATAACGGAACCTATTGAATCGATTCAATCCGAGTGAGCGTTAGAGCATCGATGCATCGGCCCCGGTTCGAGTCACGCAAATGTTCATCTCACAGCGAGATGAAGAGACGTCTGTGCTAACGTGCATCTTGGATTCAAACTGTTTTGAAATGGGTGAAGTGTATAAAAATTTTAGAATCTATACTAATATACTAATAATATTATAAAGCTGAAGAGTTTGTTTGGTTGAACGCGCTAATCTCAGGAACTACTGCTTCGAATTGAATAAATCTTTTAGTGTGGATTGCTAATTTATCGAGGAAGGATATAGGCTATATAAAATCACGCTACGACCAATAGGAGCGGAGCAGCAATGAAAAAAGTTACAAAAACGGGGAAATTAGTATTTTTCATAATTTTACGCGGACGAAGGTCGCGGGGAACAACTAGTTATTTAATAAATAAAATAAATCAACCCGTACTGAATGACCCATTTTGAAGTTGCCTCAAAACTTCACTTAATTTTGATTCCCGTTTAATTGGTGGCGTTTTAATTAACGTATGTCGGTCAAGTGGGAGTCGGTACTGATGCTGAAATCATTCGGGCTTTTTTTTCAGGCATGTGAATTATTTGGTTTGAGTATTTTGAATGGTGTGTTGTGTTATTAATTTATTTACATGGCTGTTTTTACATTAATTTGTTTCTACGCTATAAAGGTCAACGCGCAATTATAAGCACTGCACGAGATTAGTATTAGCATCTAACTGTATCGGCTAGAAAAAAATAAAACGATAAATGTAATATAACCTCTTTTTCTTAGAAGTCGGTTATAAATGATGTGAGGTGATGCGGATCCGATGCTGTGCTTATACGTGTGATATGAAGTTAACTCAAAAACTCATTTTCACGTAAGTTCATCATCTGCCTAACCTTTTCCCAACTATGTTGGGGTCGGCTTCCATTCTAACCTGGTGCAGCTGAATACCAGTATTTTACATGGAGCGACTGCCTATCTGACCTCCACAACCCATTTAGTACTAGATAATACAATACCCCTTGGTAAGACTGGTTGTCAGACTTTTAAACGACTGTCAAAGATCTACAAATGGCAGCCGGGACCAACGGCTTTACGTGCTTTCCGAGGCACGGAGGAAAGTCGGTATGTAATGGTTGGTCACCCATCCACAGATCAACCTAGGCAAGCACGGCTTAACCTAAAGATCGACCCGAGCGGCTGTTATTATTTAACCATGAGCTCCTCGAGCTCATTTTCACGTAAGTTGTAGGTACTTAATTAGGATTGGCACCAGTGGTTAGGTTGCAATGACCTGCAATGGGCTTTTTATTGATTGCTGATTGATGGAGAGGAAAAAGTTATTGCTTCCTCGATTACCGGTATTATGTGAATAACTAAAGAGATTTGTGATATAAAATTGCATTTATGATGTCGTGGTTATGTAAGTGTGTTTACTCACGAATCATTGGTGTAGAACGTAAGTGTATGAAGACTCTTCCGATTACCTATTAGTGTAAATCAACCTTGATTGCTGTATCGTAAAGTTATCATGTTACATAGCATGCATTACCTTTTGCCGTAATACTCGTAAAATGGGCTGGGCATTATTTAAAACTCTAGGCTGTATTTGGATGTGTGAATTTTCCTTAAGAAGTAAATTCTTGTTTTTGGGGCAATGACCGTAAGGAATTGAGTTACGTGGAGCTGGAAATAGGTAGTTTATTTTTTGAGCACTCATCATGTGTGTTGAGTTTCACTAGCTAATTCAATTTGACTCTGAAAACACTATTAAGGTGAAAACGCCAGGATAGCCCGCGATTGTAACAAATATGGCTTTACAAAGTTATAATCATCAGTGAAGTCATTATTCATCATCATTTCATTTAATACCATTGTATGACTTTTTCATGAAATAGTCATTGATTGGGATAAAGGATTAAATGAACTTCGAGGGTTGTATATGTGATTTTAATTATTTTAATTCTGTTTACTACATACGTGTTACGGTCCCGAATCATATTTTTTTATACATGCAGCCTGAAAATTGCAGAAAACTTATGAAATCCCTAATGTCGCGGGTTACCCTGGCGCTTCCCCTTAACCTTGCAGAATGGTGACTCTTACCTCAGTTTATGTTGTTTTCGTAGGGCTTAAAATTATAAAATATGGGCAATAAATAATACTATTGTTGTTACTTTTACTACATCTAGAATCTAACAGCTATTATGGGCATACTGCCAAGATCTTACCAAAAATATGATCACCTCGTAAACAAAGTTAAAGGCGAGTCTAAAGACGGACAGAACTGTTTATTGTTGCAATAAACAAGTATTTATTGTGTTGTATTAGCTATGAGGGTTTTGAGGAGTTCTTGAGTTGTTTGAAGAGGTTGAATCAGGGTTAGTATTTAATTTTGCGTAAATAAACGCGAAAATATTTTTATGCTATTTTTGTTGCTGTAGCACAAGTTGTCAGATTAAAACGTGTAACTATTACGTACTATATCATAAATGGTGTAAATAGACCCTTAACGAAGCCGAACGGCACTTGTTCTCCCCGCTATTGCGATCATTTTTTTTCTAGACCATATCTGGGAACCTTCTAGTTACGGAGTTACTGGGGTCAATGTTCCTACTTTTTCACAAGTTTTTTTTTTAAATACTAATTTTTAAGATTATAACTTTACTTTAATTACCTCCATGACAGGTTTACTATTCAAAGCATCTATCAGCATCAGCACCAAGTTTTGAGTGCGCTACATTGAGTGTTACCGTAAAACATGATTTTTCACCCCAAAAAAAAAAGTCGTTTACCAGCAATAATTTTTGATGAAAATTTGTTGACGGCTTCGTGAAGGGTCCGTTTACACCCTGTATTTTCTCCAACAAACATACATTAACTCACGCCTTTTCACCACGGGGGTAGACAGAAGCTACAGAACGCCACCTGTTACGATTCTTAAATATCCTTTTTGCTTACTTCACGTTCATACATCTGGTCATACAACAATCATTCCAATAAATCGTCAATTTCGTAACAAAACACTTATACTTACGATTTTAAACGCGTTATCGTAAATAAAGTTTACGACACGAAGTCGAAACCCGGAACTCGTACGATTACGACATGATTACGTGTGGGTCCTTTTGTGACCCTAATACGTTATATCCTTGCTTATTTGGAGGTGCATTGTGCCCCTAATTAGGATTGAAAGAATTACATTGTATAACTTTTGTCTTTGGCATACTGCGTAGATTTTAAATTAGGTGACAATTAGTGGCGGTACTTTCATACAAGTCTAAAAGCTTGGCTTGTCCTTACCTACTACTCTTCATGATGTAAGGGTTTTTGAACAGTTTGCTTTCCCTAGGGGCTTGTCCTATTTTTGACCCCTAGGCCGATGACAGTTTTTCTCAAACAGTTTGGTTTTCTATGACCACTTTGAAAAGGATTGATTTACACTTTTTTTTTGTTTTTTTACTTACTTTTCGGTAGGTTATTCCTATCGAATACATTTTTTATAGTTGCATCATTGAACAATGCCACTTTGTCTAGTCCATAAGGATCTTTTGGTGCTAGAAAGACATTGACATTGGTAAACATATTAATACCATTTTTTTTTATTAGCCTGGTCCGTCCCACTCCTGGGCAAAGGCCTCCCCCAATTCTTTCCAGTTTTCTCGATGTTGCGCCTCTTCTCGCCAATTAACGAGAAAGCCATCCAAGGCGTCCCGCCATCGACTCCTCTAGCTGTATCAGGGCTGCCGTTTTGTGATATGCCCTTAGCTTTTCTATCCGAAAAATATTGAAAGAGAAAACAACATGGCAGCGTTAGTTCATATTACGGTCACGCGCCAAAATATCCTTGTACATTTGTACAGCTATACATATACATTGCGCAGTTGGGATAAGTTATGCCAAGAATTTTCGGCTCTTAATGTGCGGGTCAAATTCCGACCGGGGGTGGGTATTGTGGGTATTTACCTACAACTTTGGGGTGAATTTACTTTCTTAAGGGGTATTGATACTGAAAGTTGTTGCTGTTTCTCAAGTTAGATCCATTAGCAGGCAAATAATTCCATTAGTTTATTCTAATAGCATTACTTGAACAAGAAGGGTGACGAAAGTTTTCCTAATTTCTTTTGTTTTTCCTCTCCTTCTAGGGTCACGCCCGCTAGTAAAGATTAGACAAACGACCACTAATTATTTCTATCTCGAAAACGAAAATTTATTTTAATCTAAAAAATTCCACTACTCCAGTGTTGTGTTTAGGGGATCGTTCAGACCAAGGACACTGACAACTCCATACCTACATTTTTTTTTAATTATCTGTCTGTGGTCGTGTCCAGACCTGTGTCCGCAATTTGTCCGTACCAGCTTCACCGATCCTTTAGTAATGTAAGTTTGTTTTTGCAGTTTATTCTTCTAATATTTACCGTCTCAGCAGTCGTTAGGTAGTCAGTGGCCCAAAAAGTCTGACAACCAGTCTCAAGGGGTATCGTATTACCCAGTACTAACTGGGTTGTGGAGGTCAGATTGGCAGTCGCTCCATGTAAAATACTGGTATTCCAGTAAGACTTGAAGCCGACCCCAATATAGATTTACCGTCTCTGCAGCACAACCCCAAAAAGAAATATAATATTACAAGTGCTAAGCCTTTCAGAGTGCTTTTTGATTTAAATGAACCCCAAACGATAGCAGTTTAGTCCCACAATAAATTATAATTAATACAAGCCAAGACTCTTTTAATTGGCTTTCAAATTGGGTTTAGTAAGCCAGAATTACTCATTATTACAGTATTATAATTTCTGATAGCCGTAGCAGATTTAGCTTTGGTTTGTGTAAATTTTCTCCGCTGGGAAGCCTAATGAGTTAGGTTGGTTAGGTTAGTCCTTTTTTATGTTTTTCTGGGCCAGTCGTTAGGACGTTTTTCTCCGCCCCGTGTCTACTTTGATTAAAGAGATTTTGCTCATTAGCTCGTGCTGTTAGTTTTGCGGATTTTTACAGTTGGTTTTTAATCAGAATGGAGCCGTATGGTTTCTATCTCAGTCATGGAAAGTATGAAAAAAAAATCAAATGGAGAAATTATTTATGTTATTTTTACAAGTAATCCTTAACCACTAGACGTTGGGGCCGCCTTTTTAGCAAATAAGCCTGTGTGAGAAAAGTCCGGCCTTCTATACTTAAATAAGTATTATTTACTTGTTTAATAATTTATAGATGTAGGTACAAAGGAAAAGATCATATAAAAATAAAACAACATTAAAACTAAACAAGCAGCACTCACTCAGACATGCTAGTGTGTGAGGGTGTTTGAATGTAGGTTTAAGTACTTTATTAAGAAACGAAGGACATTTTCCAATTTTCAAGGGTTGTCCATAGCATGGATTTTTCTCATGGCATTTCGTACATGAGGGAGTAACAATTTCCGTAACCCTTTATAGAACCCTTCTTGTGTAATAACTAACAATTCTTTGTAAGTAGCATTTGCAAGCACAGTTGTGGTTAAACCCAGAAAACTGATTCGGTCCATAACAACCGCAATAGTTATAGGTAGTCTTTTTTTTTTTACGGATGGGAAATCACAAATAACTCCACCCGCTCTGGGTGGAGTGGGAGGGAGTGTCAGACTTTTACTGACTAAAACCCATCCATGTTCCTTCTTTGCCCTTTGTGTTCCAGGGCCGCGGTATCTCTTTCGAACAGTCCCGCAGCCGTTATAGGTAGTCTTATTCTGAAAAAGAAACAAAAGAATCACTTTTCCGGGCGTGTTTCGACGATTTGTCTTTGGCACCAAACGATAACGGAAAAGATGAGTGGAATGTGATGATATTTCTGATAGTAACTGCTATTTTATTCTTTTGATAGACTGCCTCATTGGTAGGCTATTTATATGTAGGTTATGACTCCTGACACATCGTGTCGGAAAGTGATTTCTTTCCGAACGGTATGGGGCGGTTTTATGGCATCATTTACTGCAAAAATATTGAACAGTACAATATTGATGAACCGGAAATGACGGACTCAAATTGCCTTATTTTAAAAATAAACACAAACACCGTAATTATTGCTGTCTATCGACCACCTAGTCATAAAAATATAGATAACTTTTTATTATCCCTCAACGATTGTTTAAGTAAACTATCATCCTTTCAAAATATCGTATTAGTTGGCGATATTAATATTGACATTGTTGATAATTCCCAAGACAATAGATCCTATGAATATCTTAACCTTATCGCTTCTCATGGTATGCTTCCAGCTCACACGATTCCTACTCATAGTCGCACGTGCCTAGATCATATAATGTTAAAGTCAAGATTATCGGCGCTCTGTTATGTTGCTCAAACTTCAGTTACAGATCATAATAGCGTCATTCTATTTTTAGATCGAACCACAAACAAAAACCGAGGTCTCAAAACTATTAAACGATTGGACGACGAAGGACTTGAAACAGATGTCAAGAACATAGAATTTAATAAGATTTACAGTATGTCAGATGTAAATGAGGCAACAAATTTTTTTGTACACTCGCTAGGCCAAGCTATAAATGATAACACAAAACAAATCCCGACTCCTAGGCGTAGAATAATTTTGAAGCCTTGGATAACACCGGGCCTACTTAGATGCATGCGAAATCGTGATCACCTATATATCAAAACTTTAAAGAATCCAAATGATGAAGTAGCGCTTTGCATTTATAAAAGGTACAGAAACTCTTGCAACGATATCTTAAAGAAAGTAAGACAAAATTATGAGCAAGACATAATTAAAAAGGCAGGGAAAAATAACAAAAAACTTTGGGAAGCAATTAAAAATATAACGTACACTAATAAAACCAAACAGCAAACCACACAGCTTATTTCAATAGAAAATCCTACTGAATCAGTTAATACAGTTAATTCATTTTTTGCAGGTGTAGGTAAAACATTATCAGAAAAATTACTTTTACAAAATGTTAATTTGGTCAATACAGAACCCTATAGTCAACCAACTATTTCTTCCCAAAATTCTTTTGTTCTTCTACCGACCGACGAAGAAGAAATACGGTCTTTAATTTTTAATTTAAAAAACGAGTGTTCAGTTGGCGTCGATAACATATCCGGACCTTTCTTAAAACGATTTGCCGATATTATTGTTCCTCCACTTACATTCATCTGCAATCTATCTTTCTCTTCCGGAGTATTTCCATGTGCTTTTAAGAAATCTAAAATTATACCTATATTTAAATCCGGAGACAGATACTGTGTCAACAATTATAGACCAATATCTATTCTCCCTACGTTATCAAAAATCTTAGAACGACTAATGAATTCCAGACTTACTAATTATCTTGAACAACATTCCCTCTTATCTCCATCACAGTTTGGTTTTCGATCTGGTAGGTCAACAGCTGAAGCCGTCCATGAACTAATTGATCACTTAGTTAATAAACTAGATACTAAAAAAAAGACCTTAGCCATTTACCTCGATCTAGCCAAAGCATTTGACACAGTATCTGTTCCCATTTTGATAAAAAAATTAGAAAATATGGGTGTGAGAAGTCAGTCACTTCAACTTTTTACTGACTATTTGTCCAACCGAACGCAAATTACCAAAATTGATAATTGGATCAGTGACGAACTGCCTAATGAGTACGGCGTTCCACAGGGCAGCATCCTCGGCCCAACATTATTCTTAGTTTACATAAACGATTTATGTAACATTAAGCTACAAAACGGAAAGATCATTACTTTTGCAGATGATACTGCTTTGGTATTCGATGCTGATACATGGGTAGAGGTTCATCATTATGCTCAACAAGGTTTTGATACAGTGTATAAATGGTTGTATGCTAACTTACTTACCCTAAATGTCGATAAAACGAAATACATAACATATTCCCTTAGACCACAGGATCAACCGAACTTCAACTTGAAAGCCCACTCATGTAATACAATAAATCATTGTTGTTGTCCTGTATTACTAAAAACGGAATCTATCAAATATCTTGGCATAATTATAGACTACCGTCTCAGCTTCCAACAACACATTGAAACTTTAGTTAAAAGAACCCGCAAATTAATCTACATATTTAAAAATCTACGTCATTTATCAAATACTTCAGTAATTAAATCAGTTTATTTCGCATTATGCCAGTCTTTGCTAGCCTACTGCATTACCACCTGGGGAGGCACTTCTAAATCGTATTTAATTAATTTAGAGAGAGCTCAAAGAGCTATATTAAAAGTTAGTTGTTATTTCCCAATTCGCTATCCAACCTTCGATCTCTACCAACACTGCAAAGTTCTAACGGTCCGGCAGTTGTTCATACTCATGACTGTACTAAAAAAACACTCTCAACTTCCCATAGATCACGATTTCCTTACCCAAAATAGAAGATCAGCAAATGTTTGTCCAATCATCCGATTCAATACTAGTTTTTCCCAAAAATTTTTCGCCTTTCTTGGCACTTTTCTTTATAATTCAATTAATATTAAAATATCTATTTACACACATACTAAAGCTATTTGTAAAAGAAAATTGCGCACCTGGCTATTAAGTCTTGACTACGCTTCCACAGAAAATTTACTTAAACCTGTGTCTTAACACTCACACATAAACACTCAAACATTTACACTCTTAGATTCGCACACACACATTTACACACACATATACTCACGCATTGCATCAATGTATTTTCATCACCCCATTTCCACTTTCATCCTTTTAGTTTTAATTTTTGTTTTCGTGTACTAGTATGTACATAATACTTATGAACATAATTACTAACTCACTTTTTTGTACAAGCATTTTTTATTTTATTTTATAATGCTTGCAAGCATAATTTATATAAATTTATTTTTTTGTTTCTTATGTCTTTACTATAGTACAACTTTTGAACTATTAGTATTTCGTACATAATGTTCCAATAGTTTATGTTGTTATTTCAATTTCAAATTTTGTTTTAAATGTCAAACTTCAAATAATTAATTTTTAGTACTTGTTTACCTACTTCCATTTTTATCTCTAGAATCGTGACTTAAATTGCTATGAATAAATGTTATATCTAAGCCGGAGAGGTGATCTGTACCTCAGGACCTTCCTACTTCAGACACCTTTCTCTATATAAGATTGTGCATATACCAGCGCCTGTAATTTCTGATGTTGAGATAAATAAAGATTTATGATTATGATTATGATTATGATTATGATTATGATTATGGCGACTAGCTTCTGCTTGCGACTTCGCCCGCGTGATGTTTCTTCATACAACATATCCTATGGCACTGGGCAAGTAGCTTGGCAGTATTGCTTCCATATTAGTAAAAGCATTTTCTAAATTAGATGAGTGTCTTCGGAGCTGCCTTTGGAAAAAATATTTGTGTACAGTTTCTAGTAATCAACTAGACGGCGCGGTTGGCGCAGTGGCTGAGCGATTGTCTGCTGTGTCGGGGGTTCGATTCCCCCACGGAACAAATATTTGTATGGCCTACAGGTAGTTGATCCGGGTCTGGCTGTTTCTGTTTTTGCATGTGAGATTAAGTTTTTGTAAACGCACCCATGATTATTTCGTAGCACGATGCCTACTCTCGCACTATGACTACTTTTTTGTACTTTCAAGTAATCGGTAGCACGATACCAACATTTTGAAACCACCGTTAAAAAGTAGTCATAGTGCGAAAGTAGGCATCGTGCTACGAAATCCCCACGATACAGGAGAAATTCCTAGTGTGGGGCAACGTTGTTATTTTTTTAATAAAAATCTTTAATTACTGTCGCTAATAAAAACAGATAATGAGCCACATAGTGTGCAAAAAAGATATAAACTGGCTGACCATAAACCTGCACTGAACCCGCGTGGTGGATTACTGCCCACTAAGTTTCTCACAAAGAGTAGGCCTGGGTCCCAGCGAACCCCACTGATGACTATGTTGAATGTGCGAAACAGCTGCTGGAATTAAACGTTCCAAAATAGGTAATTAACATGGATTTGACTAGTTTTTGACGCTCTTATGATGTTGAAAGGCAGAATTATTGGTGATTGGTTTTGTAAAAACAAGACGAGCGGCGGCGTAAGTCCCGATTTAGGTCTGACGCCAAAAAATCCTTGTATAGCATAACATAACATCACGCCTTATTATACACGAAGGGTTAGGCAGAGGTGTACCTAACAAGTACACCCACGTTGCGCCAGTTATGTTTAAGTCCCATGTAATAGAAGGCGAGCCTATTTCACAAATCCAGACTCCGTGGCTGCTACTGAGAATTTCCTGATGGAAATGCCCAATAACGATTTGCACGACCCGGGAATCTAACCCAGGACCTCAGCCTTGCGACCACTAGACCAACGAGGCAGTCCTGATGCTTGTATAGGTACATCCTATTCTGTTTGTATACGTACGTACTTTCGACGTCACGGGATCTTTTGACACTAATATTTATTACCAGAGACAAATGTTTTAGGACATTTTATTCCAAAAATTCTAATAATTAAACAAATCCTGACTATCGCATTTTTAACGATTACTTAACAAATCAAAATAACAAGCTATTTACTGCACAGATAATCTAGCTTATATATCTTTTTATAGCTCTGTGTAATCCCATTGTTGTGGCGTATGCGCATCGAGCGATTTGTTTCCCTCCATTGATCGTTATGACTTGTAACAAAGTGGAGAGAGCTATGGTTCTACACTAATAAATTGTAGTTTTCCATTGTTATGTTGATACCCAATATGAAGTTGAAGAAACATAAGCAAAACTTTCATGGGTACAGGGTAACTGATGGCGGCTGCGGGACTGTTCGAAAGACATACCGCGGCCCTGGAACACTAAGGGCAAAGAAGGAACATGGATGGGTTTCAGTCAGTACGAATCTGACACTCCCTTCCACTCCGCCCAGAGCGGGAGGGGCCATTTGATGATAACAAATAAGAAAAAAAAAAAGGTATCTGGTAGGTACTTTCTGTAGGTTTTTTTGTAAAAAGGTATTTTTTGTCAGAAAGGGGTTTATCGAAAGTGATGGATAACTTTCTATTAAGTAATGGTAACAAACACAATATAAACAGAGCTTAACTGAATTCAGGGTCAGACCTGGTTGAGATTCGCGCAGGTCAGGAAAAATGACACAAAAGGGAGACCAGAGAATTGGAAATCACCGTTTGACATCTTCCAGTCCAACCGGATGCAGCTGAACACCAGTATTTTACACGGAGAAACTGCCTATCTGACCTCCACAACCCAGTTAGTACTGGACTGTACGATACTCCTTGGTAAGACTGGTTTTCAGGCTTTCGGGCCACTGACTCCCTGTAAAGACTGTCAAAGATATAAAAATGACAGCCGAGACCAACGGCTTGACGTGCTTTCCGAGGCACGAAGGAAAGTAGGTATGTAATGGGTGGTCACCCATCCACAGACTAACCTAAGCAAGCGCGGTTTAAAATCGACCGAGCGGCTGATATTATTTAGCCACGAGATCAGAGGATTGGAAGTAAGAGTTAAAAAAAACTTTACATACCATCACGGGAACTTACGAGTACCTAACGGATGTCCATAAAATCTTCATCAAGACTGTCCTTTTTTGCGGAAGCATTTACTTTGTGAACTTCTTACGTCGTATACAGAATGTCTGCCATGTTTCCTACTCCGTTGTTCAAAGATTTCCACGTGATTGTGCTGAGTTTTCTAGGGTGAGAATTTCCTACATCTCGCTTGAGATGTTGTCTTTGTTGATTACTCGGATTCCGAGACAAATCGTGGTATTTCTCAGCTAGAGGAAGCTACGTAATGGTTGATTTACCGGGAAAACAGTTGGGACGTTTTATTTCGATATAGCTTTTTCTCGTATATGTAAGTATCCCACGGGATCACACTAGACTAGACTGCCTCATTGGTCCAGTGTTCGCAAAAAAATTGGCAAAAACAAAGATATTGGCAAAAATTACCAATATTTTTGTTTACCATTTCAATCTACAAAGGAAATCGATTGCCTCGGGACATTGTAGGATTAATACGTAGGGGCGCTGGAAACGTTGGTTACCCCTGCATTTTAATAAATGAATCTAGTTTTAGGCGGTTTGAAACTCGATAGATACCAACAGAAAAATAATAAAAGATATTTTCAATTTGAATGCCTCGATGAACGAGTGATCGCATGTGCGACTGCTGACTATGAGGTCCTGGGTTCGATTCCCAGGTCGGGCAGTGTTATTGGGTTTTTCCATTAGGAATTTCACAGTAGCAGCCACGGAGTCTGGATTTGTGCCTGGTTGATGGCAATAGGCTCCGCGCCCCCTATTACATGGGACTTAACATGGCGAAATGTGGGTGTACTATTAGAGAACACCTCTGCCTAACCCTTGGGGAATTACAGGCGTTATGTTATGTATGGTATCATACAACCGAGACAAAAAGTCCTTGCTGTTGAGGTGTGAAAAGGTAACACAGACACTATACAAACAGGCCACGTTACGTTATATTAGTACGGTTTGAAGGCCGAGAAATAATACTTTTTGCGAGTTCTGATTTTCGGCGAAAGGCTTTTTATTAACCTGAAGAATACTTTGTACTTTACAGAGATTTTATGTCAATATATAATTACGCTTTTTCATGTAATTTGGGTATTCTGCTGGGATCGCGTGAAGCCTCTTTAATTTACCAGAGTGAAAATTATAGGTATTCCTGTAGAATTTGTCTGAAAGACAGTGAAATAACTTTTGCTACCATCGGGAGCGTTGCCAAGCTGAAAATATGAATACTCCAAAATGAAATTAATAAGCGGCAGTAGCGATGGGTTAGTTTTTTTAAGAGTAAGCCGGAGTACGTAATCTTTAATGTGGTTTTATTATTTGTCTATGAAATACTCATTGTGCCCGTTTTCAAAAGGAGCCGTTAGGAATGGAGTTGTATGGAACCTTCGCCACTGATAAGCGGTTCTCTTTTAAGAATAAAGAAAGTCTGATAACCAGTCTTACCAAGGGGTATCGTACTACCTAGTACTAACTGGGTTGTGGAGGTCAGATAGGCAGTCGCTCTATGTAAAATACTGGTGTTTAGCTGCATCCGGTTAGATTGGAAGCCGACCCCAACATAGTTGGGAAAAGGCTAGGCAGATGATGATCTCTTTTGTGAATAAATCTTGATAATAAACATTTATTACCTCTTTTGAGGCACTATTCGTTTAGATTTCTCTTCAGGCCATTTATCATCCTGAGAATTTATTACCTAAGTCGATACCTAGACGTAATTATTGTTATATCTAGCTCGTGATAAATCGTGGGATATTTGAACGGATATCGGAAGATAAGATCGCCGTGATTTATTTAAATTACCGCGTCGATGAATCAAATAGCGGTCATAGCGATAGAGAGTAAGCTTGATTGAATAGGTCTGCGATAGTTGGGCTTTATTTTTGCAAAAAGGTTCGAAACCAACTCGAAATGAAGTTTCGAAATTTTGGCACAGAATAAATAGCACAAAGTAAGGGTTTGTCCGTAAATGTGTACTACACAGGCGCTCTAAGGCGCCAAATTACACAGAAACGGCGTAAGGTTGCGCAGGCGTGGAATTTATGAGGAAACGAAAGAACGGCGTGACTGGGCCACACCGCGCCGCTTGAGTGTAATTCACGATACGTCGCTTAAATACATTTTGTATGAAAAAATTTTGAAGCGGCATCATGCCTGCGCCGCGCCTTCACCTTACGCCGTTTCTGTGTAATTCGCGCCTTAAACACCTTTTTTAGTGATGGAAGGTAGCGAAAACATACAAGTGACTATGAGAAAACCGTTTGGAATGTTAAATTTTCATGTTTTCTTTCCGTGTTCTAGATATGTTTCTCCCAAACGCACCTCTGACCATCCGGGGCTGGCCAGAGGTGATAAGACATCTGTAACGTGTTGTCATGTTACGTAATTCGGTATACAAGTAAATATTGTCTACATAATAAATAATACAAAAAACTTTTTCCAACGTTTCTTATTGTTACGTATCGGAAATTCATTTAATAAATACTATCGCAATAAACAGAATCAGTTAAAACGAAAGCCTGCATTGCACAGCATTCAATATTTTCCAACATTCACGCCAAACTTGTAAGTAGGTAGGTAGGTATTACATTGGATAGCAACTGGGTCGTATTGCGGTCCATTATCAACTTTTTCATTAAAGTATCGACGTTTCGAGGACTTGGCGAATGCAACAATGGCTGTACTACTTTATAAAATTAAATTGTTTGTTGGAATTATTACCAACTGGCTTATGCCTGCGGCTTCGCCCGCGTGATAATCGGTAATTATCCCACGGGATCGTAGTACCGGGATAAAAAGTATCCTACGTGTTAATCCAGGTTATAAACCATCCGTGTGCCAAATTTCATCCAAATCCAATCAGCAGTTTTTGCGTGAAAGAGTAACAAACATCCATTCACAAACTCTCGCATTTATAATATTAGTAGGACCTAGGAAGTAGGATGTATTATCAAGATTGAATTGAAGTATTTTTATCCGTTTTTGCTAGACTTGCCCACGCGTTGTTTCGAAAGCACGAACCCATCGATCACTAAGTTTTTATTAGTGATCGATGCACGAACCCTCAACTTCAGTGAGTCTGAACGATGATTCTGACACTTTTTCCCAGCTCATAATTAACAATTAAATTAAACACAAATTACGATATCATATGAATGATTTGTTAAACTTGTAAACCATTGAACAATTTTAAGGTAGGAGCTAGGATACTGGGATATTTACCACGAATCATTTGCTCTATGTCGATTTCTACGCGTAGCATGACCAAAGTAGAAACAGTTTTTGGCGACGGAAGAATCGATAAAAATTACAGATTTCTTTTGTTGATCTGTAATTTTGTCGATTCTTCCGTCGGCAAAACCTGTTTCTTCGGCGGTCAGGCTACGCCTGCTGTTTTAAGAAGTTTGTGCTTGACCTCGAGGTTGGAAAAGTACACTTAAAACAAAAGTCAAACGCAAACAAAAAAAAAAAAACATTACTCAAATTATAACTTATTCTGAGGAACAAAAAGGTTATTCTCCAAAATATTGATTAAAATCGTCTTTTTGGCGATTAAAAGTACTAGCATAAGCATACAGCATAATCAGCCTATAACGTTCCCACAGCTGGAACACAGGCCTCCTCTCTATGAGAGGGAATGGGCTATAATCCACCACACGGGCCCTTTGCGGGTTGGTAGATGTCACATGTCTTAGAATTTTTTGGTAGTAGGACAAAAACGGAAACCGGCAGGTTTCAGGTGCAAGCAGGTCAAGTGGTGGTGAAATAAATTACACAAAGTAATGCGCCAGCCTGGGTTCGAACCCACAACTTACTGTTCGTAAATCAGGGCCACCGCTGCTCTCGAAAGTACTAGGCTAGCATAAATTCAAGGTGTTGTTTATTCAAACGATTTCGGGTGGACGCCATATAGGCTTCTACTACAAAATTTACCTCCAGTAGTTTTGCGAACGACAAATAAACACTTCCGTACCCTTCTATTTATATTTATTTAATTTCCTCTTTCCACTGACTCACAACGAACAAACTAAATTACGAACATCCTGCTTTTACAAAGATTGCTTAATTAAATTCATTAGTTTATTATAAAAGCTTTGTTTTAGAGGAATTCCATTTCCGTAGTGTCTTGTATTGTGTAGTAGTCTTTGACGGGTTTCGCTGGACAAAGTAAACGTAGTTCACAATGGACATCACCTTTGTTTGTTTGTTCTTGAATATTATTTGAAATACTCGTGTACATAATATATTGAGTTGGGAAGATTTTAATTACCGAGTAGATTTTGTTTAATTAACTCGAAAGTTAATAGAATTTTCTAACAGGTTCAGTTTTTAAGAGGATAATAAAATTGTGAATCATAAATTCATGATTTGAGGTTTTGGATGGGCAGTTTCAGGATTTGCTAACACGCGAAATACATAAGACTAGGAGTTTCAGAAAGCTGTAAGTTCAAGGTCCAAGCCAATTTAAATTTGGTCTCTAAAAGTGGCCCGAAAGTCTGACAACCAGTCTTACCTAGGGGTATCATATTACCCAGTACTAACCGGGTTGTGGAGGTCAGGCAGTCGCTCCATGTAAAACATTGGTATTCAGCTGCATCCGGTGAGACTGGAAGCCGATCCCTACACAGTTGGGAAAAGGCTAGGCAGATGATGATGGTCTCTATAAGTACTTTTCACTGTTATGTCTAAAGTGAGCAAAGACATAATAGGTATTCCTCCATAAACAATACAGAAAATATAGAATACATTATGCTATTATGCGCTTACTTAGAAAAAATCGTTTAATAAAATATCACAATTTTACATAAACGAGTTCATCCCCATAAAGGTCTGGGATTCCCGATACGTCACTCTAAAGTCTCAACCCCTATTCTCAACGCACCCCTGTCACATTCGGTTTATACGAAATATCGACAAAATACCGTTTACAGCCCGCTTTCACAAACATTACACATCGACATCCAAATTTATGACTAAATAAACTGTTGCCTAAGACTTTCGTCCGCGTGAAATAATTATAAAAATTACTTCCATATTTGAATGAGATTTTGTTAACAATTTCAAGGGTTTTTCGCACGGAACCCTAATCCTTTTTCAAAAATAAGTAAGTAAGTAGCCTAAGTTATTCCCTATATAACATCAGCTATCTGCCAGTAAAAGTCCCATCAAAATCGGTCCAACCATTTCAGAGATTAGCCAAAAAAAATATACTTTCCTTTAACTTTTTTAAAGGAAAGTAATATACTTTCATACGCATTCAGAAAAAAGCTGTTATTTTGAAATTACAAACAGAAACTTCAATTTTATTTATTTGTTTAGATAGAAGCACATTGTTGCATAATTTTATACACAAGGCTAAGTACCGAGAGTTCAAATTCCAAAAGTTCAATAATATTTAGGCATCCTTTTAGGTGTTGCTTAGCTTTATTAAAAACAAGCATAAGTACCATAGACAAACCACAATGATTGACATCCGACTTAGGTACGTTTACTGTTTACCCGCAAAAAGGGGTGGAATTCGGCTTTCAAAATTAAATTTAGCATAAAACGACATAATTTTGTACATTATTTAGTTGAGTTAGCTGAGATTGGATTAGTTTGTCTCAAACTGGTCGTTTTAATCGGGTTTTAGGTTTGTTATAAAATTAAGTAACCTATTTTGGTAAAGTTTATAAATCATTTATTATGTTTCCAACAATTATCAGATGTTGTGTGTTAACTTGGCAAATATGGCAAGACCGGTCATTGCCCTTTCCCTAATATAAAGGGTGTAAAAAGACCCTTACGAAGCCGAAGGCCACTTGTTCTCCCCGTCATTGCGATCATTTTTTTGTTCTAGACCATACCTGGGAACCTTCTAGTTCCGGAGATATTGGGGGTCAAAGTTCAAATTTTTTCACAAGCTTTTTTTTAAATACCACTTTTAAAGGTTTTAACTTTACTTTAATTACCTCCATGACCCGTTTACTATTCAAAGCATTCATCAGCACTAAGTTGTGAGTGCGTTACATTGAGTTTTACCGTAAAACGTGATTTTTGACCCCAAAAAAAAAGTCGTTTCCCAGCAATAATTTTTGCGTAGAGTTACTTGGTCTGATGTACAGAATGCTTGGTTGACGACTTCGTGAAGGGTCTGTTTACACCCTGTATCTTACTATTCCAAAACAATGTCATCATCTTCCTGCCCTTATCCCATGTTACTTGGGGTTGGCGCAACACGTTTTTTTCTTTCATTCTCCTCTGTCAACCGTCACGCTATCATTTACTCCTTTATCTTTCATATCATTCCTCACACAATCCATCCATCGTTTCTTTGGTCTTCCACTCCCTCTCCATCCATCGTTTATATTCATCACTCTTTTAGCCACATGCGATTCGTCCCTCCTCATCATATGTCCATACCAAGACAGACAAATTTTCATGGGTAAAAAAGAGCAAAATTTTCTTTTTTGAAATCAAGAACGTCAATGAATGCAGGTTAGTCAAGATAAGTCAATGACCGCAATTACCATGCTAAAACGAAACAAGTTCAGTTATCATACATGAATCAGAACATAATCAGCAATGATAAAATAAAAGAAAAATAATGAATACTACATAATTTTATTTTCTGGCAAGTCCCAAGGCTCATCAAATAAAACTATGTAGATAATACAAGAACGTATTAGTCTGCGCCTTCGTAATCAAACGGTATTGTGTTTATTCTAAGCAAATGTAATGCGAATGAAATTCTAAATAGATATTAACAAGAAAATAAGAAAAAACCACGCTCTTTTCAATTGACTGTGCACCCACGATTCGCTCTGTTGGAAAATTAAATAGTGCTTCAAAACCAGTCTTGAGTTCATTGAATATTTAAATATTTATTCTGTACTGGATATTAGTTCTTTTTTTGCAATTTCTTTCTAGAATAATCATTGGTTTTTCAGACGCTTTGATGTTTTAGCAAATATTGGTTTTAAGATTTAACATAAGGCAAATAATATGCATAAAAAATCATAGTTCATAAAAATCTAGCTGTTTTTTTTTAAACGTTTCCGCTTAGTATTTATTTAAGACTAGTTTGAATATTTTATTTTTCCTGTTAGCTTAGCTAGTTAGCTGTTAGCCTGTATCATCCCACAGCTGGGCAAAGGCCCCAGGACTTCCAGTTCTTTAGATCCAGGTCTAATGTGGACGACTGGTCATTGGTTTTCTCCCGCTCTATTCTTTTTACCCAATCATAAAACAAAAACTTTATTGAACTATTCATATTTAAATGTAACACATGCACAGACAAAACCTTTATTAGCACTTTTAATTTCAAGCTAATCACTCCATAAAGAATGAAAAGAAAAATACCATTTCAATGTTCCCCCACTATTCGTAGCAGGGTAACCGTAAAGCCTCCGTGTGTTCTGTGTGCCTAGTAGCCATGCGCAGCAGATGTATTGCCGTTCCACACTGACTGTGTGAGTGCATGAAGTCTGACTAGGAATCTAAAGGTGCATGCATAGGAAATATGTATGTGGATTTATGTCCCATTTTTTGCATACACACACATTGTTCTACATCGATAATGGCTTAAAAGCCAACATTTGTGGATAATGTTCATAGTCTAAAGTCTGTTTTTTAATCACGAAGACTAAATTGACAAGTACAAATGGCAAACTGACATAGATTTCAATAGCATTTAAGTCAGTTTTGACATTTTCACTTGTCAATTTAGTCTCCGAGATTAAAAAACAGACTATAGTATTTACTTTCTATACTTTAAACAAGATCTTAAAACAATAGCTTAAAGTTACTGCACAATTACGGACCCTGTCTGTAGGACAAATAAAAATTAAAAAACTTGACGAATTATGTAAAAAAAAACAGGCAATGACAATTAAGCACACTATAATATCCCTGAGGAAATTCCTATGGACCAAGGTACACTCTAAGAAACTACCAGTTTGCAAGTCATGATACTTGCAGCTGCGGTCTACCTACCTTGCAAACTTCAGCACAAGTTCATGCATAAGTTCGTTCAGTCCAGAGAGATGAAAACCAATTCAGAATTTCAATCCTGTGATTAATTGGAAATCGGTCGGATCTTAGATATTGGTAATCCATTTAATTAACTTACAGACACGATCCGTTCTGCTGGGACCCAAATCAGTCGCGTGGATTAGGTGTCAAAGTGGATTCTGGATACATCAGGCATACCCAAAGATAATTCAGATAAGACGAACCTGTGGACTGTTTTTGAAGCAAAATATTTCAGAGATAAAACACGCTATTGTGCTGCAAAATAAAGTTTGATATCAATGTTTTTGGAGCGCGAGCTTCAAGTCGCGATTTCAGTGTCTCAAAAACTTATACGGATCGACGGTCGTGACTTTACTAACGATAGTCAAATAGTTGACTTACCAAGTTACTAGGAAGTTCTAAATACATCTCCTTCTTCTTAGGGTTGAACTTCATCTATCAACAGAGTGGGAGTGCTATCGCACGCGGCAGCATCGACGATGCGCTCGGCACTGTTCCTGTTCTAGCAAATGACGTTTCTGTGCGATAGAAAAGGATAGAATTATGGAAAAACGCGATTCCATGCTAATAGATGAGGCGCAACCCTTAGCTAGAATTAATTCGGCCTTTTTTTTCGGATGGGAAATCATCAAATGACCCGCTCTGGGCGGATTAGAAGGGAGTGTCAGACTTGTACTGACTAAATCCCATCCATGTTCCTTCTTTGCCCTTTTTGTTCCAGGGCCGCGGTATCTCTTTCGAACAGTCCCGCAGTCCATTAATTCGGCCTTTACGCAAGGTTTATTTTTTTGTACTACCTCAACTTACCTATTCTTAATATACATATAAGTTCGGGTTGGTGGTAATAATGAAGCCAGCTAAAATCTGACATTCAATTCTCCACACATAATGTGCACTGCGGCTTACAGCTGCGGTTTCTATCCTTTGTGTGACTATCGACTCGTACTGGCTCTTCCAGAGGCACAGAGGCTGTGTGTGAATGCATTCGGCAGCACAAACGTATGTAGTGTAAAGTATGTCTTCATTATGTTCTGTCATCAATAATTATCTATCTAGATTTGTGAAGTAGGCAAAATAAATACACGTAAAAATACGTTTCAACGACGAAAAATTCGTTTTTATTTATTTATTTGGATCTCCAACAAAAGATACACAGATACAATTTAGGTTACAGTTAATTAAGGTTATTTTAAGTGTGTTCCTTCAATTCCGGAGATCACAGCATGCACATAAAACTAGGTGTTAACACAAATTAGAAATTATTACAAAAAACAAAATAAAAACCAAAATAATAAAAAGCATTTGATGACAAGAAATCATACGTAATAAAATTGTTTATGGATTTGATGTTGTAAGTAGTTCATTTCTAGAGAAGTTTCTAGACTAGTTTATTTCTCGGATGATCGTAAATCACTTTCTGCTGTCAATCACCAAAAGACCTAGACTAACGGCAATCGCTTTCAGTGCGGTTTTTATATCTACAAGTGCTTTCGACAAAATTGACACAAGCCTTTCGGTGTCACTCCACCATTATGACATTTTTGTCATTTCCATCATTGTTGTTACTGACAGAATATCTCTTTGGGCCTTAGGCCCTCTAGTTTGAAGGTGTTATAAAACCTATAACTCAACTAAATTAATATTTGTCACATTTTTTTTAGGAATAGTCTCGCCCAATTACATGGGACTTAAAAAACTTAACTCAAACGGCACGGTTGGCGTAGTGGCGGAGCGATTGGCTGCTGCACTTCGTGTTGCGGGTTCGATCCCCGCACGGAAAAAGTATTTGTGTGATCTACAGGTTGTTGTTCCGGGCCTGGCTGTTTGTGTATGTTAGTTTTAAATGTTTGTAAACGCACCCTCGATATAGGAGAAAATCTAAGTGTAAAATACGGTGTTATAAAAAAACAATACTGGCGAAATTTGCGTGTAGGTACTCGTACACCTCTGTCTAACCCTTCGGGGATTACAGGCGTGATATTATGTTATGTGTAGTTTTTATAATTAATTTTAGCTCGACAAAATCAACAAAGCTTCTATAATGAACTCTCAGAGGTCTAGTAACAAAGTCATTGTTTTGAGCTCGAACCTCATCTATTCGCTTTAGATTGCCTTTGCCTTTTATGGTTCGATGTTCAACATCATTATTTCCAGAATACCTTGGAAATATCGGGTTTGTGTTCTCTATGTTCCTTGTAAATGGCAACACAGAAACTGAAGACACAGAGTATTCTGATAAAAATAGAATCAAAGTTAGATGGATTTCTTATGTTTGGAAATGGTTGTTAAAGGTATTGTTCTATCTGCAAGACTGTTCGAAAGAGATATGCGGCCCTGGAACACAAAGGGCAAAGAAGGAACATGGATGGGTTTTAGTCAGTACGAGTATGACACTCCCTTCCACTCATCTCTCGGTCATGTGATGATTTCATGATTTGAAAAGAAAAAGAAAAAAAAAGGTATTATTCTGTGGTTCCACAAAAAGATTTATCATTCTTTTTCTCCTCGTTGGTGTCACAAAAACTAATAAGCTAATACCTATAAATATCAATTCACCCATAATCAGCCTATAATGTTCCCACGGGTCGGTAATTGTTGACCACCCATTACATAACGAGTTTCCTCCGTGCTTCGGAAAGCACTTGAAGCCGTTGGTCCCGGCTGTCATTTGTATATCTTTTACAGGTAGTCAGTGACCCGAAACTTGACAACCAGTCTTACCAAGGAGTATTGTAATACCCAGTACTAACTGGGTTGTGGAGGTCAGATAGGCAGTCGCTCCATGTAAAATACTGGTATTCAGCAGCATCCGGTAAGACTGGAAGCCGACCCCGACATAGTTGGGAAAAGGTGTGAAATGATGATAACATTTATCTAATAAATAAATCCTGTAAAACAAAACCCCTGATCCGTTTTCATCCCTCATTTCCATCGCTGTCCAAAACAAAAGAAGACCAAACGTTTTAATTTCCACATTTTTTCTAAAGAGACTCGTTCAAAGATCTTTGGAAACACAACACCTCGGCTATCGCCCTGCAGACAGAGGATAAGGAACTCCTTTGTTTGTCGTAATAGAATATGGCTGGAACTGGTGTCATGGCGGCCATGTCTAATTGGATTCCACTGGCTTTTGAGTTTTGTTGATTTTTCTTGGATTTTGTAGGATAAAGTTGCATCACCTTAATATTATTATGTTGTTAAAAGGGAAAAATATGGAGTTTTGTAGAACATAAATACGTAGCGACTATTCATGGAGAACTAGATTTCATATAAAATTAACGAGCCCCTTGCCATCAACCGGGCACAAATACTGAAACGTAGCACCGTTTCAGTTTCACTTTGCGCGACTTGAGAATCGAATCCAGTGCCCTTACCATGAGTTTTGTGAAAACTGTCCTCGATATCGAAAACTATCGGATATACTTCTCGTGTCGTAAAACAGTCGATGAATATGAAAGAGACAGGCCGATAGTATTCGATAACGAATAATACATTTCAAACTCATGGTAAGCCCACAGGTCCTCATACTCAGCTGTAGATTACTATTACTAAACCAAGAAGGCAACTAGAATGATTATTTCGAAATAAACTTCTGAAAACACCCAAACCATACAAATCGCCTCAGGTGAAAATAATCCCACACAAATGTCTTCACATATCAGCTTAGTAGTCAACAACCGTGACCTTGACCCGTCTCTTGACATCAACAGTGCCCAAGGTGACGAACTTTCTGTCAACAACTCACTGTTGAATACCAAATCAGTCCGATCACAAATTATGTACATCTTTAAGAACTTTTAGTTCGTGAAATAGTCATGAATTATTCGCCTTTCGGTTTACTTTAGATAAGTGCTGAAAGACTTTATGTTCGTTTTCACTTAGATTAGGCGACACCTAAAACAAATGCGTAAATGAAACTGCGCTCTTGGATTTTCATCTATCGGCTCTTGTTGCCTAAGGCGCTAATTACACAGAAAAGGCGTAAGATGACGGTGCGGCGCAGGCGTGGAATTTATAAGGAAACGAAAGAACGGCGTGCCTGCGCCGCGCCGCATGAGTGTAATTCACGACACGTCGGCTACGTACATTTTGTATGAAAACGTTTTGAAGCGGCATCATGCCTGCGCCGCGCCTTCACCTTACGCCGTTTCTGTGTAATTCGCACCTAATGTTTCTGAAAACAAACATTATATTGCCATCCGTCTTGATGGCTAAAAGAACAATTATTTATCTTTATTTAGTCACAGTCTGATAACATAACCTAGAAAGGTGTCAAAGGCTGCCACAGTCTAAAAATTATAGTATGACAATAATGAATCAGTTTGACCTTTGATCTTTTTTGTGTAACTGTGTCAAGTTTAGATAAGACGGATCAGTTATTCTTAGAAACATCTGAATAAAGAAGAAATATTGCTATCTAGGTTGAAAGGCTCAGAAAACCTCAATGTCTCTAATCCAATTACATGTAGACTTTTCTATTATTTGTCGACGCAAATATTTCATACTAGCACTTCGCCTGCGACTTCGTCCGCAAAAATTGTGATAGCTCGGCTAATATGCATGATGTAAATATAATTTATAGCCTGTCGTATCCACGAATAATGTAGCTTTCTACCAGTGAAAGAATTTTTAAAATTGGGTCATTAGTTCCGGAGATTACCCTACATACACACTTACATAACAAACAAATTTTACCTCTTTCTTCTAAGCGTGTCGATGGCAAAAAGTACAAAATATGTTATATTTAGCCCAAAACTCAGTCACGCGAACCCCACTCTCTGATGCAGTAAGCAGATCATCAAGTGCGCAGGTGATAGGGCAAGACTTTATAATATTAGTATATCTACAAACGTATCACTTCCACACACCTCCAAGAACATACACATCGAACGTTAACAACCTTTTTCAAAGAAAACCTTCTCGAGTCAACATCACTTAGCTTCACGTCCCAGGAACACACGATTTTCCATATAATGGTGGCCAAACAGGCCCGTATCGGGGCCAAAGCTTGTTTATTTCAAAGCGGCCTTTATCGATCCTTGTTTAGGCACGGTAATGGCACTGAGTATAAATTTCCAAATACAGACAGGCTGGGGCTATATCAGAGAGGTCTGATGTGTCGACCGTGTCGTTGCGACATTCAGGCTTTGATATTAGATACTGGAGCCGGTTGAGAAATGTTCTGTTTGGTTTACGATGTATTTGGAGACACATATTGATACCTTTAGGCTCAAAGGGCGTATCCACTAAAACACGATTTTTCAACAAAACAGTTTTCCGGCATAGCTTTTTTGTGCTTATAAATGACAAAACTTGTTAGAATTTTGAGATAAAGAACATCGTAGAATAATATATAAAGTAAATCTAACAATAAAAAAAATAGTCTTCGTATACACCCTAAAATTTAAAGAAAATCAATGTTTAGCGATCCAAAAATGATGGCTGTATCCACCTTTTTTTTGCGAATATCAAAATTTTAAATATACCAGTCGAGAGAAGACGAAAAACTAAGTATAACTGCATTAAATACTCATTTTGGCCAAAATGGCGGTTACGCCCTTTGAGCCTAAAGGTATCGATATACTCGTACCTTTTGTTGTTCACGGGGGGAAACCTACAAAAGGCGACTGGTCTTTGGGGATAAGACCGGAGAGTGCGGAGATTTCTCACCTCACTGAAACCACCCCGGTGGTCACCATCCGCACATGGGAGATACATACATACGGGGTGGAAGGGACACCGGCGCGAAAACGGCTACCAAGTATTCAGTACAACATTCTGAGCCCCGGGGACATAGAAATTTCTCATCGGTTATTAGCTGGAAACAGCTGTTTTTTTAAATACAAAAGTGCAATACCTACGCGGTCAAAATGTATAAAACAGCTGATTTAAAAAAAAAATACCGATGAAAAATTTTATGTTGGGTTGGGGGGCTCAGAGTGATGTACTGAATACCTGGTAACCGTTTTTGGTGTTCCACCCTATATACCCGTACCTAGTTCATCATTGTCTATAGCTCATCATTGTCTCAGAATGCAACTTTGGCTTCGGAAAGCGCAGTAAACAAAATACTTCACCTTTTTTTTATTTGAGAACCTAAAAAAAGTGGCTTTCTACCAGCGAAAATTATGATGAAAAAGTCAAAAAAGAAACTATAAGTTGTAAGTCGTAGAAAGACGAGTTCCAAGTTTATAAATGAGACTAAAATTCGTATTATTTTATCACAATCTTAAGTAGGTACTGATAACAATAGTTTTTTTCCTAAAAATGTTATTACACTGAACTTAATATAAAGTGCTCGTCTCCGACTAAAAATATTATTTTCTTGACATCCAAGTAAAAAGCCAAGATAAAAGGACAGTCTACTCAAATTTCAATAGACGGATATTGACCGAAATTAAATTTGTGGTACGATAAATCATTTTTCCAGAGCTTTCTTTGATGTTTCAATATTGGGAAAAAAAATGTCTAGGGATATCAGATACTTCTAAGATTTTTCTGAAAGAACAAAAACAAGATTAAGTTTTCTTGGTGGGTGACTTTATCCTGTCTATTCATTAAATATCATCATTTGTCTAGCCTTTTTCCAACTATATTGGGGTCGGCTTCCAGTTTAAGCGGATGCGGCTGAGTACCAGTATTTTACATGGAGCGACTGCCTATCTGACCTCCACAACCCAGTTAGTACTGGGTATTACGATACCCCATCGGTATGACTGTCAGACTTTGGGCCACTGACTACCTGTAGCGACTGACAAAGATCTAAAAATGACAGCCGGGACCAACGGCTTAACGTGCTTTCCGAGGCACGGAGGATACTCGATATGTAATGGGCGGTCACCCATCCACAGTGTGTTCAATGATTTATGTAACTTCAGAATCTCACTGAAAAAAAAAATACTACCAAAAAATGACCCTGATAACCCCAACTATCGCCCTGTTTCGTTTGATCCACGATTTTATACCCACCCTGTATATCTTATTTGTGGTAAACAAAAATACCTTATAACATCGTCATAACCACAAGAAACTAAACAAGTGCTATTTGGCAACACTAAAACCACAACAAAATATCTTTAGCGTTTAGTTACAAACACAATCCACTTGAAGCCTCACTAATGTGCCGTATCGTATTAAAACATTACAATAACAGTCCCCAAAAAGAATACATTAACATACAATTACTGTCAGAAACATTTAGCCACCGAAAAAGACGCATAATTTGCATTGATGCCTTGTACCTGTCCTGATTAGCATTTACCAGTAAATTCGCGACTGGAACAGGAGTGCGCCATTCATGTGTCTAGAAGATCACGGTCTGGGCGACAACCTTAAGTTACGGCCTGGACCCGACCTCAAGCGATACGATTCACTGTTATGTCACTTATGAGTCTCCAATTACCTGTATCTGTAATGGGTATAAAAATACCCTTAACGAAGTCGAAAGGCACCTGTTTTCCCCGTCATTGCGATATTTTTTGTGTTCTGGACCTGGGGACCTTCTAGCTACGGAGATGTTTGGGGGGGGGGGGGGTCAGAGTTCCAACGTTTTCACATGTTTTATTTTTAATACAAACTTTTATTGTTATAATAACTTATCTTTAAATACCTCCATGAATCCCGTACTATTCAATGCACTAATCCGAACAATGTTTTGAGTGCGTTACATTGAGTCTTACCGTAAAACGTGATTTTACATCCCAAAAAAAGTCGTTTGCCAGTTTTTTTTTTTCGTAGAGTTAATTTTATGTACAGAATGCTTCTTGAAGGGTCCGTTTGCATCGTGTGTTCCTCTGTGGCCGGACCAGAGTTTAGTAATCAGATGCTATAGTTCGAAATAATACCTACCTAAAGTCTACTTTCATCGGAATATACATATATAAATTTTTAGTACCTCAAGAGATATATATCATCTTGTATATATCATCTATCTCTGCTGTCGCTCCGCAACTCGCGTCGCGATTATGTGGTATTTCTTTCATTTGTTTGCTCTTCAGTCGCAGTTTCTTTCCTCACGCGAGTCGCTTGAGCGTGTAGTTCGTGGCCAAGTGGTTAGTCTTTCTTACATCTTACAAAATAAGGTATATTTTCCTTTGCCCTTTCCACCTGATGTATTCCCAACTTCATGTCTCAATTGACCTTTGTTTACAGATTACAATTTGAATAAACTTTACCAATTTTGTTCTATTGGACCGTTTAGCTTCAGTGAACTAGAAATATGAAATATATATTCAAGATTTTCTGTTTATGTATTATTTTTCTGCCTGATTTATTTTTAGTTCGATATGCTTTGGTTAAAGGTCAAAAGACTTGACATTTTCCAATAAGCTTAAAGAGGATGTCTAAGTTAATTTCCTAAAGAGTTTTTCTTATAAATAGCTTGTTCGTGAAGTCGTGATTCATGAACGATGACGTGCCTTTTAAGGCATAACAGCGGAAGGCTAGAAATAAAACCTTGATTTTCTTTAAGCCTTAAGTCTTTAGTATAGGTTAGGTACTGCATAATTAATCAAGAAGGAAGTCTGAAATACTTTTAAGTGTTTTTTTTAATCTATAGGTTCTTCTTTCATTATTTATCGTGTGGTTAGTGCCTACCCTGGTGTCATAGTTTTTTTGCCGCCCATGGGCCTCTGGCTTTACATGCCGTCCAGAAATATCTCTCTGGCATGTTGGTTTCCTCAAGATGTTTTCCTTCACCGAAGCAAGTGATAAATTATACAATATGCACATGAATCCGAAAAATCAGAGGTGCGTGTATTGGGTTCGCACGACCTATGACTTGTCAGTCCGAAGCTCACACCACTAGGCTATCACTACTATCTAATAATAAATGTGAAAGTAATCCTGTTGGTCTGTTACTTTTTTATGCTTTGGCGGCGGAACTAATTTCGTAAAATTTTGGCACAGATGTAGACTATGACCTTAGTTAGGACCAAGTCTACCTGTGCGTCACTTGTTGCTTGTTTTATCACGTATTGCGGTTCCACGGGATGATGGGCGAACTTCCCACCTCCACGCAGGCAAAAGCTAGCATTTAATAAATCACTTCAAAACCCATAACTATTCAACAGAACTGTGAACAAACAACATAATAAATTAATTGATTGCGTGACCATTCATCCCATTAAGGATCAATAACGTGAAATTTAGCGTCGACCGACCGGATGCGCAGGCGCTGATCAAAGGACAGGCCATTAATGTTACGCCTACGGGTACTGAAACAATAACTACCCACGTGATTTTGTTAGTATTGACGGCAGGAAATAATTTATTTATTTACATGGGGGAAATCACATTGGAGGCTTATTAGTGATTTTCTTTCATTAGATATAGAGACTGACTGATTGACTGCCTCGTTGATCGAGTGGTAGCAAGCGCGACTGCTGAGCATGTGGTCCTGAGTTCAATTCCCAGGTTGGGCAAAGTGATATTGGGTTTTTCCATCAGGAATTTCTTAGTAACAGCCACGGAGTCTGCATTTATGCTCGGTTGATGGCAATATTCTCGCCCCCTATTTCATGAGACTTAAAATGGGGTGGCTTAATGTGGGTGGACTTTTAGGTAGAGGTCTGCCTAACCCTTCGGTGATTACAGGCGTGATGTTATGTTAGGTATAGAGAGATATATGATGACAAGTTTTTGAGTCTTCCTGTTCGTAAACCGGAATGAACAATGTAGAACCATGAGTCTTTTAGCCAAAGCTAAAAATCCTTCGACAGTATTTATGTCATACGAAAGCATATGAAATTCCCCTAATTTAATTGTATGGTAGCTAAGTTCCAATCAAGCGCAAACATGGTCTTTTAATAAAAAAATTACAAATAATAATGTCAGGTATATACAATACCATTATTATTTTGCTTAATAACCGATACCGATGTCGACTAAAAGCCATCCCCAAACCAAACAAATCGTATTTGTAAGAACTCAGCATATTCAGGTACCTACCTAAATATTTTATTGCGAAGCAAACTGACATTTACGAGAAAATAAATTGAATTTTAGAATATTTTAATAAAACTCCATCTAATCCACAAAAGTACTTCCAATTCAACGATTTCATCCTACCTGATAGAAAATCGACGATGCAATCTTATTCGCAACTTGCCTGGCATGCTGCCACGTACATTCAATCTTACTGGTATTGCATTTTATTTCAAATCAGACAAGTTTTCCATCTCCTCTTAATAAAAAACAAAATAAAAATTGGTACGTTTTTGAAACGGGCACGTTTCATTTCCGCGTAAGGGTTTTGTCAGATGGGACGTCATAGTTGCAGTAACTTTCAACGGGTGTCGCCAAAATGTGATTGACACGGCAACTTGGCATTGTATTCTGTGATCGTGGCAACGAACTATAAAAACACAAGCGACCATGTTGCAATCGACGTGACCACTTCTTCCCTCTTACTCCTCCTTCTTGATCTCTACCAGACCCCATGAGCCCATGCAATTTATTGACTACCTAATTGGAACTTGAAGCAGCTACTGCGAGGCCATTCACACCAACCATCGGCCTCCGTGCCTTGGAAAGCACTTTAATCTACTGCTTTACCAGCTGTCATTTGCATTTGTAGATCTTTGGCAGTGGTTACAGGTAGTCAACGGCCCGATAGTCTGACATCCAGTCTTACCAAGGGGAACACGCCTTAGTAAGACTTCCTGTCAGACTAAGCAGCCAATACCTAACAAGGTTATGTAGATCAGATAGGCAGCCGCACCATGTAAACTACTGGTATTCAGCTGCATCCGGTTAGACAAGAAAGCGACTCCAACATACTTGGGATAAGACTAGGCAGATGATGACTGCAGTTGTCGCCCATCTAAACAGATCCTTATGCTTGCTACACACAGCAATGACTTTTCTATGAAATACACAACATATTGACTATTGACGTTTTTTTTTTTATTCTATTTCCTTACTATTTACTTCGGTATTCAAATGTTTCCCTTTCATCTGTCTCGTATTTACATAGGCAAGATGGTTTTATATGGAAATAGGCGAAAATAACCGGTTATGACTTGTTTACGTAGTACGAAACGTGAGCTAGATGTTTTCAAGTAATGGTTGATATTTTTATTGAGAAGTTATGAGGGTGGAAAAAGGTTGGTTACTTCAATATTTGTAAGCTATTTTTAATAACTTATACAGTCACTTACGGGATATCTTCCGTGATTGTTCATTATTTTGAAAACTTATACTGTCACATACGGGATATCTTCCGTGATTGTTCATTATTTTGAGGTCCCGATATTACGACGCTGTTGCAAGCGGAAGCGCTGTGATCGCGGTTTGACTGGAGAATGCGGGTGGATGGAAAATAAATTGTTAAGAGCAGACTAATCTGCCTACCCTCTTTCTTTGTCTTTTGCTACGTGCACTACTGGAACTCGACACTAAGTCACGGCAAAACACACTCACTGTATCATCAGGTTTTGTGGAGTCCTTATTACGATGCCGGCTGCTACTTTTGAGCTTACTCAAAACTAGATTCCACGTACTTGACAATTTGAAGCCATCCTCTCGATTGAAATTTTTGTGTTTTCTTATTTCAATTGCTTCTCTTGTCAGCCTTGGTATTTTTAATACTATTTGTTAGTGCGTTTGTGTGCTAGCTTGTAGTTGTTAGAGTCTATCATAAAACTAAAATCAACAAGTGCCTTATTCTAGATTTCTGTGGGTTGCGTTACCTCACCTTGTGGGTGAAATGTTACTTGATTCAGGGATTGCAGTATACAGATTAACTTCAGTATTAAGAAACTTTACGCAAAATTTTTTGCAGGGAAACTACTTTTATTTTTGGGGTGAAAAATCACGTCTTACGGTAGGACCCAATGTAACGCACTCAGAACATTGTGCTGATGGATGGATTGAATAGAACGGGGATCGTGGAGGTGTTTAAAGTAAAAATCTTACTTTACAAACATGTGTTTATAAAAAAAACTTGGGAAAAAGTAGGAACTTTGACCCCCAATATCTCCGTAACTAGAAGGTTCCCAGGTATGGTCTAGAACAAAAAAGTGATCGCATTGATAGGGAGAATAAGTGCCCTTCGGCTTCGTTAAGGGTCTTTTTACACCCTTTATTATTTGTCTATAGAATACTGACTGTGACATTTTTCAAAGGGAAGCCAGTAGGAATCAAGTTGTATGGAACCTTCGCCACTGCTATACGCACTGAGATTTACTTTGTGTATCTATATCCAGAAGTGCATTACTTGATGAACGCGTCAAAGGAAATTGTCTGAGACTGTACATAAACCTCATACTACAAATCAATGTATTGGAAGCTAGACTCCATTAACTAATTAGCCGCTTCACTTGCAGTACAATTTGTGATTGAATACACATCAGTAAGCTCAAACTAATGACCTCTAATCTCCTTAGATAATCTGTCTGTCTGTCTATTCTGGCTAGTCTCCGAAACGGCTGGACCGATTTTGCCGGGACTTTTACTGGCAGATAGCTGATGTTAGAAGGAGTAAGTAAGGCTACTTTTATTTTTAGAAAAATGATTAGTGTTCCGTGCAAAATAATTTAAACCCTTGAAATTGTTAACAAAATCCGATTCAAATAGGAGAGTTATATTTTTATAATAACTTCACGCGGACGAAGGCACGGGCAACAGCTAGCTATTAATATAACATCACGCCTGTAATCCGCGAAGGGTTAGGCACGGTAGGTGTACCTAATAACAGTACACCCACATTGACACAGAGCCTATTGCCATAAACCGGCCGCAAATTGAGACTCCGTGTCTGCTACTGATAAATTCCTGATGGAAAAACCCAATGACACATTGGCCGACCCTAGAATCGATCCCAGGACCTCATACTCAGCAGTCGCGCTTGCGACCACTAGACCAACGTAGCAGCTATTAATACGATAACTTTAATAATACCATGATTTTATCACCAAACCCGTAAAATATCACCATAACATATTTCAATGAAAAGCGATTTTCAATAAAATTACGATTTTAGATAGCCATTCCTTCCCCGTGAAAGCCGTTGATTGATATTGGTTATTTTACAGCTTGTAACAGATACCAGGGAATCCATTATACGAAAGAGTGATGACACCCGATCCGTTTTACTTTTAATAACGGATCGTAATTTAAAATGGCCTTCATTCGTGGGGTTTATCGGAGAACAGTTATGTGGTGTTATGCTGGGAAATTGTGAAAGGGTTTTGCTTTTTGAAAGGTTGTTTTGTCAATGGCATTTTGTATAGTTTATAACATGACATGGCTCTTGTGATACAGGAAAACCAGTACAAGAGCCAGGGCTACAATGATGTTTGAACAATCACTTATTAACCCTTAAACGGGCATAACGATCCGGGAATCGCAAAATAATGCCAAATTGGCGCAAGTATTATTGATAGAAAATATTATTTTTTATTATGTTTTTTGAATATTTAATAATAATATTTAATCTTTGTACAACAATAGAATACCTACCAGGAACGCTTTATTTAATTAATGAGCTGAAAAATATGGTGGGAAAACTATTCCCTTTGCCTTAATAAAGATTTTATTATTATTATTTATTATAACATAATATCATGCTTGTAATCCCCCAAGGGTTAGGCAGGCGTGTACCTGATAGTACACCCACATTTCACCACTTATGTTTAAATCCCATGTAATAGAGGGCGAACCTATTGCCATCAAGCGGGCGCAAATACAGACTGCGTGGCGTAAAATTTCTCGTGAATTTCTCAGTAGCGAGAAATTCCTGATGGAAAAAGCCAATAACACTGCCCGAACTGGGTATCGAACCCAGGACCTCATGCTCAGCAGTTGCGCTTGCGACCACTAGACCAACCAGGCAGCCGGCATTTTGTATAGTTCATAGTAAAATTTTATCATTAACATATCAATGTCTTTGTTGCAGGTAAGCAGAAGTTGAACACATTTGAACATTGGGTAGACTAAAGCCCACTCCTCAACGAGAAGATGCTTTTATCCCATTAGTGGGAAAGTTGGCTGATTATGCTGGGCAGAATTTGCAATTTGGTCACAAGTTTCAGGTATCTATGAAAACCGAAGTCACACTTCAAAAATTCAACACAGAAATAGTAGCTGTATTTGAGGACTTTATTATTGATCCCTTTCTCAAACTATTCAAACTCTACTCCTCTCAAACTTACTCTTTTCAAACTATCTAAACTATGATATTTGTCCGATGTGATTGCTTTCACAAGTTCGCCGGACAGAAATAGAAGCAATTGTTGAATACTCCCACGCAAGGCGTTCAAACTTTATCATACGGTCAAGCGCAGCTCACTAGTCCACATTGAGGTGCCAAAACCGGCCTTACGGCTACGAAATCAACGGGGTTTCAATGTCAAATTGGGACTTGGAGGTCCGGTCGACTGTACTTACGTTGTGGTCTCAGTTTTATAAGTCCGTGGGTGTCGGAGTAGACAGCGATTAAGGGTTTATAGGATTTATTAATACAGTTTAGAAACTGATATAATGACCACCATTAATAATGAAATTGTGTGAATTATAATGGGTTATAAAAATACCCTTAACGAAGCCGAAAGGCACTTGTTCTCCCCGTCATTTTTTTTTCTGGACCATACCTTCTTGTTACGGAGATATTGAAGGTCAAGTTACAACTTTATCACAAGTTAAAAAAAAAACACTATATTTTTGTTGTTATTTTATTCAATGCATCCATCAACAAAATTTGAGTGCGTAATGTTGAAGGCTTACCGTACACCGTGATTGTACACCCCAAAAAAAAAGTAATTTCCTAGAAATCATTTTGCGTAGAGTTATTTAGTTTGATGTACAGAATGCTTGGTTGACGGCTTCGTGAAGAGTCACAGGCGTCAATCAAATTAACTTAGGCCGCTCCCAAGTTTCACCACAACACTGGTCTTCCGCCTTCCACATCCAGGCTGTCCCAGCCACCTTCTTAAGATCATCGGTCCATCTAGTTAGGCCCTAGGGGGTATGTGCTCAGTGCTGATATTATTTTATTACCTACCTAACCGCTTCTCATAAATTCCATCTAATTACCCTATTACGGGCAATATTTTCTCATAAGAAACAATAATACATAAAACGTTTTAATATAAGCAATTAATAATAATTATGCCGCAATCAAGTCAGATGGTATTATAATTATGTAATTTCAATTTATTACTAATGAATTCTAGACTTTATCTGAATTGTCAATACTAAATGAAATGAAATTACGAGCTTCATGTAATTCTATGAATCTGGATTATTGGTAGTACCTAACAGCAGCGGTGGCTCAGGTCGTAGCTTCCAACCCAACTTGGCGAATTACTTTGCGTAATTTATTTCATCGCCACTGCTCTCAAAACTGTGAAGGAAAACATCGTGAGGAAACCGGCATGTCCTAGAATACAAAATTCGAAGTCATGTGACAACTACCAACCCGCACTGGGCTAGCGTGGGGGCTTAAAGCACATTCCCACTCATAAAGTGGTGGGCTGTGTGATCTGTGATGATGTTGATGATGATGAATAACAGCAGTAGTGGCCAGTGGTAACAGCCCTGATCGTCGTGCTGTAGGTTGTGCGTGCGCAGGCGGGCACTTTTCTTTGAGTAATTAATTTCATCGACTTTGCTCTCAAATCGGTGAAAAAAACAGGGAATTGTTGTCAAAAGTCGACCTGTATAATGATGTTAAAAATAAAATATTCCAAAAAAAACAAACATAATCTGCGCCCTTTTTAAAAATTAACCCTGTTCCACCTCCTCGTAATAGAAATGTACGAAAAGGCCCCGTGAATGGAACCTTCCATCCATATTGATGGATGTCTTGTTACTTCGACAGCTTCCGAGATTGGGGGATTTAGGATGTCATACATTTTATTTATTAGTACTGCTGTTAGGGAAAATATGGTTGGTAATAAAAAATGTTTATGGTGTGTCATATATTTTCTGAATAAGCCTGTATGTCACTTTAGGAATCGACTGTGATTACCAGTGATCGGAGTAGGTAGATTGATTTTTGGTACTTGTATCATAAATGCACACAGAAAGAATAACATGGATAAGCCATTTTTCCGGAAAGTAATTCCGGTATTTCCGGATTCAATTAAATATTGTTAATGTTGGTAGTGATATTATAACTACTCAATTCAAAATTTAAAGGAAGGTATCAAAACTAAATTAATTCATTATTTATCTGTTGAATAATAAAAACAATCACACCAATAATCCACCAATTCCGGAGGAATGTCCATAGTAATATAAAGGGTGTAAAAAGACCCTTAACGAAGCCGAAAGGTACTTGTTCTCCCTGTCGTTGCGATATTTTTTTTGTTCTAGACCATACCTGGGAACCTTCTAGTTTCGGAGATATTGGGGGTCAAAGTTCCAACTTTTTCACAAGTTTTTTTTTAAATACATGTTTCTAATGTAAGATTTTTACTTTAAACACCTTCACGACCCTCTTACTATTCAACCCATCCATCAGCACAATGTTTTGAGTACGTTACATTGAGTTTTAACGTAAAACGTGATTTTTCACCCAAAAAAAAAAGTCGTTTCCCAGCAATAATTTTTGCGTAAAGTTACTTATTTTGATGTACAGAATGCCTGGTTAACGGCTTGGTGAAGGGTCTGTTTACACCCCGTATACGTTTCGGATCAATGACCCCAGTTCAATCTACCTACTCCGATCACTGGTGATTACCATTGTGGAAATTCTTCGGATTTTAGTCTTATCTCTCATTAGCTTTTTTATTATTAATAATTCAAACAAAGGAAAAGTTGATGACTGTATTTACTGTTACATGGTTTATTGAAAAAGAAAATTGTTATGAAACGATATATTTTCATTTACTTTCGATTTTCTTAAACTCTTGAGACACACTTACGCCAATTTCCTATACAAAAACAAACTTCAACTGAGAACATCAAAACCCCTCAAAGTTTATTTTCCAATTGAAACAAACTCTTCCGGTCGGCACATTCGATTCGGCAATATTTGTTGAACAAAACCGACACGTAGAAACTACTACCTACTCACATTCGGCTTTCGTTCGACTTGTGCCTATCGGTAAACTCCGTTAAACATCTATGATTGCTGAATCGTCATCGGGTCGGCTTCGCACCATTTGAGTTAAGCCGATCGGGATTTTCCCGAACATAACTATATACATAAAAGGTGGAATTTTGAGAACCATAACCGTTGTAGCTACAGGAAAACGGTCTTAGGAGACTTACCGTTATTCGATATTGCCGCCCGTGTGCTGAATCATGCCGACTCGAACAAGTAACGAGCACCCTTAAAGTTGTACTTAGTGTTAGTATCCACGTATATCGTTGCTAATACACACAAACAACTTTGACAGCAGTTTTAATTACATTGTCAGCAACAGCTTCCCTAGAGGTGAGACTAGCTAATAATCTTATCCTTTGTCTACCAGACGTGAATGAACTTGAGATGGGGGAGGAAAATTCTTCATTATTTTAACTGAAGTACGGCGTTTGAGCTTGAGTCGAAAAGACTGAGTGAGGTGGCTAGGTATGTTGGGTTTTGTAGGACTTTCTCAATTGACATCTAATTTGGTTTTTATCAGTCAAAAAAACTTCTTTGTTTTATGTATAAAGGTATGTATTTAATGAGGAAAGTTTTATTTGTATGTGGCAAAACTTCCAGATAATTTTAGTTTGATATATTGATAGTCTTACCAAGGGGTATCGTATTATCCAGTACCAACTGGGTTGTGGAGGTCAGATAGCCAGTCGTGCCATGTAAAATACTGGTATTCAGCTGCATCCGGTTAGTCTGGAAGCCGACCCCAACATAGTTGGAGAAAGGCTAGGCAGAAAATGATATTGATCAGACTTTAGCATAGGTTTGGACAGGTTTTTATTCTGCAATGGTTAATCGTATTTTTTTCATAAATGGATAAATAAATAATTTAGATCTGTTTTATATTTCGTAATAAAATACTGCAAACTGCTATCCCATCTGAAATATGGTCTCCATTTTAATGTGTTCGGGGTAATGTCAGCAATTTCGCACAGGTGGCGCCAACTACTCATATTCAAGAAAATACAGATGGGTCTGCAACAGGTCCATTCTGCATTGAGGTTGAAACATTCACCCCGTAGCCAAAATTCTAGGCTGGATTTCAAATAAATGAATTACCGGTCGTTCAACTTGAAGAAAATAAAGAAAGTAAGTAGATTAATTTAGCAGTATAGAGATACACAATAGTAATGCAGTTACCGTGTCTACCACAGGTTTCTGAAAGCATGATCATTGATCAAGTTTCGACTAGTTTTTTTTCTGGTTATCTGCTGTAAAATCTTATATTATTTGAGTTTTTATTGGTTGACCAAAATGACAAGAGCCAATCCGACAACATCTATATTCCTTTGTGATTCTCCACTCTTATTAACCGTTTATTTTGTTTCTTCTCTATCACTTGTTGAGAATCTATTGGTTTGTCTTTTTTTGTTCATGCAAGGTGTAAACAGACCCTTCACGAAGCCTTCAACCAAGTATTCTGTACATCAAACTAAGAAGCTTTACGCAAAAATTATTGCTGGGAAATGACTTTTTTTTGGGGGCCAAAAATCACGTTTTACGGTAGCAATATAACGGACTCAAAACATTGTGCTGATGGATGGATTGGATAGTACAGGGGTCGTGGAGGTGTTTAAAAATCTTATTTAAAAAAAATGTATTTAAAAAAAAACTTCTGGTAAAGTTGGAACTTTGACCCCCATATCTCCGTAACTGGAAGGTTCCCAGGTATGGTCTAGAACAAAAAAATGATCGCAGTGACGTGGAGAACACGTGCCTTTCGGTTTCGTTAAGGGTCTTTTTACACCCTTTATATCCTTCATTATATTATTTTCTTTATCCTTTCAATGCGGTGCTTACGGTCTACATTCACGAAATGCCAACTTACAATGTCGCAACAGGTATAAAATGGCACAGTTGCGTGTTTTGCAGACTTTCGTTTGTTTTTTATTAAACGATATTCTTCTGTCTGCCAGCTGTTCACATTTACATAATGCATAACTAGCTAGCAGACGCAGGGCTCGTAAAGACATATTACTACTTAGTGGCGGTACTTTCATACAAGCCTAAAAGCTTGACTTGCCCTTACAAGGGTTTTTGAACAGTCTGCTCCTAATGGGCTTGCCGTATTGTTGGCCCCTAGACACGCCACGGTTACTACTGGAAAACCCAATAACACTACTTTACCCAATAATACATAGTTCCATTAAGTATGTTTTCTTGCGAATATACCATGACTTTCAAACGGCTTATTCCTAAAGAACAAAAAGTCACGTGACTGAAGCCACAGACACAGCTAGTATTTACATAATGCTGATGAGACTGCAACAGGCTGGTAACGGAGCTGCTGCATGGAGACATTTTGATTGTATTACCCTGTCGCCATAACCCTTCTTTCTTGCTTTTTCAGGTGGTTAGTGCCCAACCTGGTATCAAAGTTTTGTGCCGCTCATGGGCCTCTGACTTGGCTTTACATGCCGTCGAGAAATATCTCTCAGACATGCTGGTTTCCTCACGTTGTTTTCCTTTACCGAAGCAAGTGTAATTATACAATACGAACATGAATCCGAAAAATCAGAGGTGCGTGTCTAGGGTTCGAACTCGAGACCTACGACTTGGCAGTCCGACGGTCACTCCCACTAGGCTACCACTGCTGCCATAACCCTGTAACCATGTTTCGCTGCGGGTTGCACTGCTTTATGGTCTCTACGATTTGCGGTGGCCTTCAGAATTGTACTAATTTAATAACATTGTATTCTTAGTATTATTCATTGAAAACACGTTTCTAGTTGCCTGTTCTGTCAGTTTTGGTTAAATAAGTCTATAGACCTAGTAGAGCAAGACAGATGAAACGATGAATGGACTGTGTAAAGAATGATATGGCAAGAAAGGAGGTGTCTGATGAGATGACGAGTAATAGAGAAGTTTGGAAGAAGAAGACATGCTGCGCCGACCCCAAATGAATTGGGATAAGGGCAAGAGAATGATGATGAGTCCATCGACCTACAAGTTCTGATACTTGGTAGGTACACAGGTAAGTACACTTTGAAAACACTATGTATCTATTTGTTTCTCTATTAACCAAGTTTGCGGCAAAGTAAACGAACATTTATTTTACTTAGCTTTACCTGAGTTTCTAACTGAACGCTAATTGTGAAGTATTGAATTACTTTGTCGTAACCTCGCTTCTTCATTGCCAAGGTTATTCTGAAATACTCTTCCCTTGTTCTCGATATATTTTGTAATTAGTTTAGTACTGAAAGACACTGAAACCCTAAGATGAAGGACAAAAGGGAGCGAGTTGGATTTTATATTCCTATTTATTTTCACTCACTGGACGCCTGAAGGTGGACATCGCCGACGAGGTCGACCGCGGCGAAGGTGGTGTGACGATCTGATAATGTTCGCGGGGCAAACGTGGCCAGAAATTGCACAGAACAGAGAGGTTTGGAGAGAGAAAGGGGAGGCCTTTGCCCAGCAGTGGGACAAAATATAGGAAATCAAAAAAAAAAAATTCAACAAGACAATTACCGCGTTTGCTTTAGTGCGACCGAATCAAATCTGCCTTACAATAAACAATCGATATGTTCTACATTTTAAAAACGATCCAATCTGAACCAACTTTTCTGGCATGATGTAAGGCTCCCTTGCGAAAACAAATTTTACAGTAAGTATAAAACACTTGCGTTTCAACAATTCTACCTTTTTTCCTTGTGACTGAAACTTTTCCCAATTGTAATCGTCCATAAGGACCGACCTTTGACCGTAATGGCAACAGTATTCTCTTCATCCATTGCCGGATCCATTGTATTTTACCAGGCGAATATATCCAAACAAAGACATCCAATTATATATATGCAAATGTAAGTTCTTGCTCCATGCTGTCACAATTGATATATCAGGCGAAGGTCAAAATAATAACTAATTAGAGTGCCTTGTTCCAGAAGGGAACTCGGCAGGAATCGGCTTCTTAGGTGTCTTCGGGCCTGATTGCTATATCCTCTCAGAATTTCCGTCCATCCGTTACAAGCGCCAATGAGGAAGTCCATTACCTTTTCTTTTTTTCAGATGGGAAATCATCAAATAACCCCCCCCCCCCCCCGCTCTGGGCGGAGTGGGAGGGAGCGTCAGACTTTTACTGACTAAAAACCCATCCATGTTCCTTCTTTGCCCTTTGTGTTCCAGGGCCGCGGTATCTCTTTCGAACAGTCCCGCAGCCCCGGCAGGAGGATGTCCATTACCTACCTTAGCGAACTAACCCCAGTGAAAGTTAACGGGGTAATAGAATTTGCCACTATGAAAATAAAACCTTTTAAAATCAAAGTGCCACTAACAGTCTACCAGGTAGTGAAAATTACACGCCATTTCGTGCCAGAAGTCTTTTGAAATGGAATATTTATTTACTAACTTTCTATTCTATCATAGATCTATTCAGTTTCCTTTAGTTATCTCTTTGTGTCAATATTTTATGACTGAACCGTTGCATATTCGTATTAAAGTATGAAATCGATTACAAGTGACAGACGGTTCCGTCGTAAAACGATATTAGAAACGATTGCGAATGTATGAAATGTAGTAAAAATAATGGCTGAGCGTTCAGTATGAAAATCGAGGTGCAGCCAGGTTTTAATATAGCTACTGTGAAGCAGCTTTATATACACATACAGGGTGTAAACGGACCCTTCAAAGCCGTCAACCAAGCATTCTGTACATCAAACTAAGCAAGTCTACGCAAAAATTATTACTGAGACTTTTTTTTAGGCTGAAAAATCACGTTTTACGGTAAAACTCAATGTTGCGCACTCAAAACTTAGTGCTGATGGATGCTTTGAATAGTAAGCGGGTCATGGAGTTAATTAAAGTAAATTTAAAACCTTAAAAAGTGGTTTTGAAAAAAAACTTGTGAAAAAATTGGAACTTTGACCTCAAATATCTCCGTAAGTTCTAGGTTCCCAGGTATGGTCCAGAACAAAAAAATGATCGCAATGACTTGGAGAACAAGTGCCTCTCGGCTTCGTTAAGGGTCTTTTTACACCCTTTATAATATTAAAATTAATAAAAGCCTCTTGGTAAAATAACTTTATAACCTGATATTTATTTTATAATAATTAGGTTTTGTCTTTATCCTTTTAAAGGTTAAACATACCCTAACATTTGAACACAGATTCAAAAGTTAATTAATTCTATGACCGTAAAATAAATCGGCGCCACTCAGTCTACAACAAACTGAGCTCTTTGAACTAAAAACGTTTGACTGCAGTTTGATATCCGTTTAACTTTGTCTACATTCCTAGTACTAATGTAATTACTATTCCGGCTAACTGCGGCTATTTCAATAGACTAACTCAATGGAGGATAGTTTGAGGATCGCTTTGTGGGGGTTCGGAAACTAATGAGGAACTGTGTTGTTGGTAATAGGGGAAGCTGCTTAAAACTATGACTGGGATGGAAGTTGAAAGGTAATGTGAAGTATGAAGGTACAATTCCGGAGGCAATAGTCACTGCAAACTGCAACAGCAACGCCGCTTAAGGGTTGCACCTGTGCGGGACTGTTCGAAAGAGATACCGCGGCCCTGGAACACAAAGGGCAAAGAAGGAACATGGATGAGTTTTAGTCAGTAAAAGTCTGACATTCCCTTCCACCCAAAGCGTGGGGGGGAGGTTATTGATTTCCCATCCGAAAAAAAAGGGTTGCACCTTATCCTTCTTATGGCACTCGTGGGCTGCACCTGAAAATCAGGGTCAGGTAGTACACCTTGTGTTGCTATCTGGTATTATGCTGAGCTGGCCCTTTTGGAATTATTTATATTTTTTTGTCTAATTATTTTTTATAATTTTTAAGGTGTTTTTTTTTCTTAATGCCAAATAAACACAATTTTCTTTCCTTATCTAGCAGCAAGGAATGCGTGCTGCCGAACGCATCGTCGATGCTCCCGCGTGCGATAGCATTCCCGCTGTTTCTCGCTCTAGCAAATGAAGGTTCCAAGCGACAGAAAAGAATAGAAGCATGGAAAAGTGCGATTCCGTGCTGCTAAATGAGGTTCAACCCTAAAGATGCTCTTCCGAAGGCAACCACAAACCGCAGCCACGAAACCGCGTTATCCCAAAACAGGTCGCAGCGCCACAGCTGGCTTCTATAACTCTGTGGAAAAGCTTCCGTACCAGGAATTGAACCTTCCAATTACTGATATCCGGTGTAGGTAACTTTTGCTGTCAATCCCACCGCCAACTCCTAGTTTGACTAAACTTTTGAACACGACATGAACAGTGATCGGTTTTGCTGAACTCCACGCTGAAACGTGCATTTCTAAGTTACCTGATAGTTTATAATGAAAAGCTCTTTGTGACATATAAAATTATTTTTAACTCTCGTTGGTGGATATGGCGTAGTCTGACAACCAGTCAGAGGTATCGTATTACCCAGGGCCCAGTACTAACTGGGTTTTACTGGGTCGCCCCATGTAAAATACTGATATTCAGCTGCATCTGGTTAGACTAGAAGTCGACCCCATTTTTTTTGTTCTAGACCATACCTGGGAACCTTCTAGTTACAGAGATATTGGGGGTCAAAGTTCCAACTTTTTTTTTAAATACATGTTTTAATGTAACATTTTTACTTTAAACACCTCCACGACTCCCGTACTATTCAATCCATCCATCATCACAATATTTTGAGAACGTTATATTGAGTCCTACTTCGAAACGTGATTTTTCACCTCAAATAAAAGTTGTTTCCCAGCAATAATTTTTGCGTAAAGTAACTTTGTTTGATGTAAAGGTCACTGCACACAGCGGGCGCGGCGCGGCGGGACGGGACGGCGACGCGACACTGAGCAGTTGTAATGTACTAGATATTACGGACGACGCCACACAGAGCCGTCCCGCTCGACGCGACGGTAACCGTCGCGCCACGCCGCCGCCGCGCCGAGCGGGAATACAAGTCGGAAGCGGCGGGGATAATAATATAACGTGATCGCGCCCGCAGTGTGACCGATGCCGCCGCGCCAGCGCAGCGTCGTCGCCCCGCCACGCCGCGCCCCGCCCCGCCACGCCGGCTGTGTGCAGAGACCTTTAAGCATGCTTGGTTGACGGCTTCGTTAGGGGTCTTTTTACACCCTGTATATCAAAGTTAGACTTAGCTGAACTAAGAACCTTAGGCTTCACCATTTCGATATACCCTAATACCAGTATAATCAAAGATTTATGCACCAAATAACTTCTCACTAATACCGAACCTACACTATTCACTTAATAACCAAACATTGTCACATAAAGCTGTTTGACGGAACAGCTCGATCCTATAAGCTAATGATATCGCCATCAAAGCTATCAAAAGCGATAGTATCAATCTGTGGCGGCCATTATGGGAGGCCCCCACGCGTCCGCTTTGGCTAAACCTATTATCGATATGGGTAATATTGACGGTAACATGTATGTAGATAGGATATTGATCGTTATATAGGTAAAGTGTTAGTATCGGTAAACTGATTGGAGGGCACTAGTTGCTGATCATGAATGGGCCGGATATTATTTCACAAGGATCAATAAAATGAGTATTTAGTAACGTTGTCATCATCATCATTTCAGCTGAAAGATGATCACGGTCCTTTACCAAGTCATGTACAGTCACGAGCACCAATATGTATACACTTTCCTAAATTTAAAAGCAATTTTCGCGAGAAATAACTATTGTAACTTGGAGACAGGATCGTTTTCATAAAAATATGAGTTCCAGAATGCTAAGTTCGTAATAACATGAAATTTTAATTAGAACAGTAGGAGAAAAGCACTTTTTAAAGTTGTTAAGTGTTTACATATTGGTGCTCGTGACTTAAGTCCTATGCTGTATGCGTTCGAGTTGCTTGCCATACTCCATATTCCATCACTCAGCGTAACTTCGAGTGTGTCCCCAATGCGCTTTGGGCGACTTTGAGTTGAGCCTTATGAGGTTTATTATAATGTGAATTTTGTCAGCTACAAAGTTTCAGTGGTGTAAGTAAACTTTTTATTTGATCATAATATTCTTATATAGTTGCTGCCAGTTAAGATCGCAATAGCGGTCAATGACCCACCTACATTTATTAAAGTTCTTAACTTTGAAATCCAAAAATAAGCCTGTTAATGTCTTGAATCGTCATCTATCGTGACCTTCAACATTTTTTCTAATGAAAAACGATACGTGGTTTATTTGTTTAGGTTCGTACGAAGAGATATTATGGAAAGAGCAATGACCGCTATTGCGATCTTAACTGGCAGCAACTATAGTTTAATTATGATCATGGTGTTACTATTTTTATTAATGGTCAATGTCAGAAGACTATTAAATGACTACTAAATAGGCGTAAATGTTTCGAGTTTATTACAAAACTGTAAATTAATGGTACAATACTAACAGATGGCGTTTTTACGTTTACAGTATTTTAAAATGAAGGAACGAAGGTCACAAAATAACTAATAAAAGAGTGACATAATGGCTTTTTCGTTCATTAATCAATGTTTTTTCGACAGTTACAGGTTTCATTTTCGGTCCACAGTCAACATGGATAGGTACAAAGTTGATTACGAATTTTTAACACAAAAATATTGTTCCCTAGTGTTAATCAATCAAATATTGGAGGTAATTTACTAGATAGAAGTTAGGAGGACGAGCTGGACAAAACCAATGACCAGTGGCCCCTATTAGCCCAAGATCGAAGTCATTGGGAGAACCCTTTGCCCAGCAGTGGGATGATGTTGGGTAACAGTAATTTACTTGGTATAGATACCTTGCGAACAGTGACAATATGGCTGTATGTGCTAGTAGGTATCGTCAATGTAAAACTAACGGTACCTACTGATAATTGCAGAATACGATGTATCTACTTCTCTACTCAGAACATAAAATTTATAGGTTATTTTAAGGCAGAGAAAATGTCTATGAATAAAAAGAACCTCTAAATGTTTATGAGTACTTGACATGTACTCTATGAGGACTGCCTCGTTGATCTAGTGGTCGCAAGCGCGACTACTGAGCATGAGGTTCTGGGTTCGATTCCCAGGTCGGGCAAAGTGTTATTGGGTTTTTCCAACAAGAATTTCTCAGTAGCAGCCAAGGAGTATGGATTTGTGCCCGGTTGATGGCAATAGGCTGGTGCCTTCGGAACTTGAACTTAATTTTCGAAATGTGGGTGTACTATTAGGTACACCTCTGCCTAACCCTTCGGGGATTACAGTCGTGATGTTATGTTATGTTACCTCATATACCAAGTTTTAGATATACTTCGGCTTTGTACCGTCGTCTTTGTCACTAATATCAGTATGTCAGTTTTTTTAAAGCGCATTATGGACAGTCAGGCGGAGTTGAAAGACGTGTAGATAATATAGACCGTAAGGAAAAGAATTAATTAAAAACCGCTATAAAATTAATAATAAAAGTCATAACTAAAGTTTTAAAGACTTCCTTAGATTACAGTGCTAAATTACCAGTAATATTGATATTTTATTAGTAAAGGAAATAGTATTTTATTTAATTAAATTAATTCTTTATCGTTAAAGGCGGAAATGGGCTGTAACTTGGACGTAGCTATATACATATAGAAGATTAGATAAGAATGCTTGATACCATTTTTTGGGTAGATCTTTGACAGTCGTAACAGGTAGTCAGTGGCCCAAAAAGTCTGACAATCAGTCTTACCTAGGGGTATTAACCAGTACTAACTGGATTGTGGAAGTCTGATAGGCAGTCGCTTCATGTAAAATACTGGTATTCAGCTGCATCCGGTTAGACTGGAAGCAGACCCCAACATAATTGGGAGAAGGCTAGGCAGATGATGATATTGGGTAAAAGTCAAAACTAATTATAGCAAATTTTATGATGATGACAAATCAGGCGATCATCAATATAACTTATTTGTCAGTACTATAATTAAGTCCGTATTACAGTCACAAATGTTCGAGGACGGACTAAAAGCTTCAAGGAGCGTATGAGTCCTAAAACATTTTAGAAAGATTTTCAAGAAAACAGAAGGCTTATTTAATTCCCAAATGAAAACGTTCCAAATGAGTCCAACACCTTAATTTGGAGTGTGTGTAATTAAGTTGTAGGTGCCTAATCGTCTCGGGCGCGTGCGAAACTTGGCTCAAACTCACACGCTCTCACACCGCGGGCAAACGCTTGAGTTTCTGAGGTCCGACATTCATTTAAGTTGTTCTCACTTTAAGGTCTACATTTTTAGGCCGAAATTATGGCTAAGTGGTTTTCTGTCTTGTAGATTGTGATTAATTTTAAGTGATGCCTACGCGATCATCATCTTCCTGCCCTTGTCCGATGTTACTCGGGGTCGCCGCAACACGTTTTTTTCTTCACGTTCGTCACGCTATCATTTACTCCTTTATCTTTCATATCATTCCTCACACAATCCATCCATCGTTTCTTTGGTCTTCCTCTCCATCCATCAACGTTTATATTCATCACTCTTTTAGTCACATGCGATTCGTCCCTCCTCATCATATGTCCATACCAAGACAGTCGATTCCCTTTCAACTTTTCTGTAATTGGCGCAACTTTTAAACTTCCTCTAATATACTCGTTCCTTACCTTATCCATTCTTGTCACACCACACACCCACCTCAAGTGATGCCTAAACGATGTAAGGCGCTATTCTACTGTTGCATTCAATGTGCGTCACGTTAGCTGATCACACTGCGCATTTCATGTGTTTTTCAGCCACGCCATTTCGTGACCATGGGGGATGATCCCGCCTGCATTTGAATACCCACAAATCGAACTTTGTATTTTATGCGTAGTTTACCCGTAGCCAGCCGTGTAGCTGCACCACACATCTGATAGAAAGAACGGCATCATCATCTGCCTAGCCTTTTCCCAACTATGTCAGGGTCAGCTTCCAGTCTAACAAGACGCAGCTGAATACCAGTATTTTACATGGAGCGACTGCCTATCTGACCTCACAACCCAGTTAGTACACAAGCCACTGACTACCTGCAACTACTGTCAAAGATCTACAAATGAGTGCCGGGACCAACGGCTTAACGTGCTCCCCATTTCTAAAACGCCCGCCTAACTTTCCCACTTTAGTCTAACCAACATTTATTTACCTCAGCATTTGCTAAACTAAGACTACTTTTCTATTACAAACAAAAGTTCCATATATCTTTAGAAGGCGTGATTTTTACGGCGCTTGAGTACCAAGCGATGCAAAGAGATCGAAATTCGATAAGCGTGTCTGCATTTAACTATGCTGACTTTAGATGTCATATATTTAACATCTTAACTATTCTTCTTAACGTTCCGCATCCACAAACAATTATTTATTATGTTAAAGTAAAAGTTACTGCTTTTACTTTAATATATATAATAATTGTTTGTTATCTGCAGTAGTCTTTCCTTGGATCATGGCATGACATCATCATTACCAACCAGCATCCGTACTAATATTTTAAATACGAAAATAAGTCAGTCGGTTTGCTACCGTTTCTGACTTTATCGGATTTCGATGATCTTTTTATCTTGGTATTAAGATAGACAACCTTAACGCGAATCCTTACTAATATTAAAAATGCGAAAATAAATTTGTTTGTTACCTTTTCACGCCTAAACCACTGAACCGATCATCCTGAAATTTTGCATAATTATACGTTGTCAGGTGTACAGAAACGGACAAAGCTACCTTTCATCCCGAAAAAAAATACTGTTCCCTAGGAAAACAACAATAACGTTCTTATGATAATCATGATTGAGTTATATTATTACAAGCAGAGTACAACCCGAATTGATTCTCAAATTCTTAATTAACGCGAACGAAGCCGCGGGCATAAGCTAGTATAAAATATATGGAAAATAGGTGTCATGCTATAAACAACTTTTAAAAGCTCGTGGCCAAGGGGTATCTTACATTCACCAGGAGCTGCACGTTCTTGGCCAAGAGGGAGTAAATTCCTTCTTAAAACAAAACTTAAAAAAAAAAAAATGTGGTGGGGATCCTGATAACCTACATACAAAACTTCCACGTTCCACAAACTTTTCTGGTTTCAGCTCTTACATAACAGTTTTGAATGCAAGGTCAGTATTTTAAAGCTGAAATACAGGTATAAACTGAACTATTTTCGCACGATCGATGTCAGACTGTGTGCCAAGATCCGCGTGCATATGCATATATTGATTCTGTACAGTGGACATGTCCTTGATTTATTTGTGAAACTGTCTTTTGACTCTTGATGCTTTTCATGTGATATAAGAACTAAAAGAGGAGGAGCTCGTGGCTAAATAATAACAGCCACTCGGGTCGATCTTTAGGTTAAGCTGTACTTGCCTAAGTTGGTTTGTGGATGGGTGACCACCCATTACATACCGAGTTTCCTCCGTGCCTCGGAAAGCACGTTAAGCCGTTGGTCCCGGCTGTCATTTGTAGATACAGACAGTCGTTTCAGGTAGTCAGTGGCCCGAAAGTCTGACAACTAGTCTTGCCAAGAGGTTTCGTATTACCCAGTGCTAACTGAGGTCAGATAGGCAGTCGCTCCAAGTAAAATACTGGTATTCAGCTGCATCCGGTTAGACTGGAAGCCGACCCCAACAGAGTTGGGAAAAGGCTACGCAGATGATGATAAGAACTAGAAAGATTCGTTTGTCGTTGTTTTTACTGAGGAAGATGTAATCAGAGGCCAGAAGTCAAGTTTATTAGTAGGTATCTATTATGTGTATCTATTATCTTTGTTTGTTTGTATCTCAAATTTTCACAGCATAAATTGCTGACCCAATTTTGATGGGATTTGTTATGGAAATACATGGCAGATGGCTTAAACTCCGAGTATGTAGAAACACAAAAAAGAATGAAAACCTTGATGTGGAATGGAATCTAATTGTGGATTGTTTGAGAGAATCCAAAATCCACAGGGACGAAGTCAGTAAAGCACTAGTTTCACACATAATATGAAAACCCAGAAATCCAGAATGGAGAAATCAATCTTCATTACTCGACTAGACACTGACAGCGGTACAACAGTCATTTGTTTGACGAGACGAGCGTTTGTGGCATTGCTGTGGTCCTGACAAATGGGGAAACGGGCTAAATTATCCTATTCCAGGATTTATATCTGAAGAGGATATTGATTACTTAGCTACTTATTGAGGAGTACTTACTGAGGTAGGAGGATACTTACTGAGGAGCTCGTGGCTAAATAATAACAGCCGCTCGGGTCGATTCTAGGTTAAGCCGTGCTTGCCTAGGTCGGTCTGTGGATGGGTGACCAGTTGACCATCCATTACATACCGAGTTTCCTCCGTGCCTCGGAAAGCACGTAAAGCCGTTGGGCCCGGCTGTCATTTGTAGATCTTTGACAATCGTTATAGGTAGTCAGTGGCCCAAAAAGTCTGACAACCAGTCTTACCAAGGGGTATCGTATTACCCAGTACCAACTGGGTTGTGGAGGTCAGATAGGCAGTCGTGCCATGTAAAATACTGGTAATCAGCTCAAACGATTTGACTGGAAGCCGACCTCAACATAGTTGGGAAAAGGCTAGGTAGATGATGATATTGATTACTTAGCAATGTTGCCACAGATGGAGCTGGAGTGTGTAGGCACAGTTACGTATATTCTCAACAATTTGAAGGACTTTTGGGAATCGATTTGCAGAACATAAAATATTTGAGTCTAGACACACCTGCTTGGGAATTTATCTGTTAGTTTTGGATGAGAAGAAGTCTCTTTGATTCCCTAAAGTGGATTGTTTATAATATAATCTTTATTGTATTTGTTTTACCGATCTGGAATTTGACGGCTATAGCAATGATCTTTTTTTTATTTATTTAATTTGGCTCTTCAACAATGATGAACATATTATAGGAAAACATTTCCAACTTAAGTTTAAGTGCCCCATTACTTAACTTAAAGAAGAGCACTACATGCAATAAAGGGTGTAAAAAGACCCTTAAAGAAGCCGAAAGGCACTTGTTCTCCCCGTCATTGCGATCATTTTTGTGTTCCATCCAGACCATACCTAGTTCCAACTTTTTCACAAGTTTTTTTTTAAATACATGATTTTAATGTAAGATTTTTACTTTAAACACCTCCACGACCCCGTACTATTCAATCCATCCATCAGCACAATGTTTTGAGTACGTTACATTGAGTCCTACCGTAAAACGTAATTTTTTACCCCAAAAAAAGTCGTTTCCCAGCAAAAAAAATTGCGTAAAGTTACTTAGTTTGATGTACAGAATGCTTGGTTAGTGGCTTCGTGAAGGGTCTGTTTACACCCTGTATATTATGCACCTAAACAGTTAATTAAACAAGAAAAGAAAAAATACAACAGAATGAAAACAACAGAAATATGAATAATATTCTTTTTTATTACAAGAACTTTGAGTAGGTAAGGTATAGTTCATGTTCTGGCAAAGTCATTTGCCAGTTAGTACTAGGTGGTAGGGCCGCGTTATCATAAAGATGTAATACCCACATAATAGAAAAAAATAATCTGACATTTTCAAGTACACCGTTCAATTTCAAACAATTCTTTTATCAATACGATCCCCAATAAAAGACGGGAAATACTCCCAAATTACGAGCTACTAAACAAACGTTACAGAACAAACATTCTCCGAGGATATTGATCACTTCTACCAAAAACCAGCAAATAGGCAGGTACAGACAGAAGGTTGGGTTTCTTGGGTAGCGAAAACGCACGCGTACATAGACACGCTTCAGTTACAACGAATGCAAGCGCACTCGCGACTCAAGGCATTCATTTGAGTTAATCGCAACGATGTTTTATCGCTCTCTGGCTTTACATTACAACTCTCGATATTGGGCAGAACGTTGAAAATCAGAGACCGAATACATCCCTGCGCGTCAAAAAAGCACACTGTTTGATTTTCTAGCCAAAACGTCAAGCAGCACGTGGAAGGCTGCGGGACTGTTCGAAAGAGATACCGCGGCCCTGGAACACAAAGGGCAAAGAAGCAACATGGATGGGTTTTAGTCAGTAAAAGTCTGACACTCTTTGCCTCTCCGCCCAGAGCGGGGGGGTTATTTGATGATTTCCCATCCAAAAAAAAAGCAGCACGTGGAAACGCAAGGGCGCGATAGAAAAAGCGTCGCGTTGAGCCTATGACAACGAGGGCTCAGTTCGAGGTCTCTGTCTGTTTGCATGCGAGCCTGTTTCCGCTCGTTGTATGAAGTGGTCCTTCTGCCTCGTATCTACATATCACGTTCGTTTACTGTCGAACCATGAACCGAACGATCCAATCATACAAATTGATCCCCTGTTCAGGAGTCCGGGAGTTATTTTGAAGCTGTATCAATGGGAGCCTATTACTAGTACATTGGGTCTAAGGAAAGATCCGTGTGTATTAGACGAGATAGTTTTGGGATGACGTGATCGGAATGGTGATGAGATTAGATGGGTAAGGAGTTTGTTATGAGATGTCGTTGAGATGAGATGGGAAAAATGAAGCAGGAAGGTGGATATCGACCATGAAGGGACGACTGACTTGTCCTATAATTTTTGAAGGTTTTTAGCAGAAATCAGAAATCATTTATTTGCCAATATTGTAGGTAGGTATACAGATATGATGTTTATTATGATGAGCGTCCCGATACATTTTGCCTTACGGCATGTAAAATTATATAACAAAATACGTACACAACAAATAAATCATAACATAGCAGTGGTGCTGTTTGTTTTATCGTATCGTTTTTTAATCGTAAACAAATAATTTATTATAAATGCAGGAGATCTTCATTTAAGAGCCGCAGCCGGCGATGAAGTCAGTGAAAAAAACTGTCTCTGATATTTAATTACATATTTCTGGGATTCAATTTGGGTCTGACTGCTATTGTAAGGTACTGAAAGTTATTTTAGGCACCCTGACATTTTGCAATCCCTCAAAGAGCACTCTTTTAGCCCACGGATGTATTTACAGAAAATTCGCGTGGGATTCACAAACAAACCGTTTGTGAATCCCACGCGAATTTACTAGTTTTAGTCTCTAGCTTTCAGGACTATTTCAGTACCAATGACGTCTGAAACTAAACACTCTTCATTTAATATACCAACAAAACGTTACTGAAACGGCCTAATGTGCCTAAAATGTCGGCTTTTTTTGTAAAAAATTCATTTATCAAAACTGAAAATATTTTAAGAGACATAAAATCTCGTTTAAGTATTTAAAGCTTCATTTGCTCTGCTTTAGAATTTACCTAAATAGTATATAAGGTGGCTCTTATATACTGAAACGGAGCGCGATGAATAGGCCAACGTGTAGCCGCTAATGTGGCCACAATTTACTCTTTTGAATGGGACTTTTGGTGTTGAATTTTAAAATGGAAAATGTGGATTATTTTGTCCGTTTTACACCCTTTTCAAGTGTTTTGGGATCGGGTTTAAATGTGCCAAAGCCAACTGAATTTTCGCATACAATATTGAATTACTAAATCGTTTAATGTAGGATGGGTATACAATAGGACACCTACTTACCTCACAGGGCGAAATAAATCGGCGGTCCCTACTTACAAACTCATGGTTAACATGAGAGCGTTATAAAGATTCTAAAATGAATTTCATGAAAAAAGGTATTAATAATATTAAAAGAAATATAATATAATTTAGTACTTGAAATAGAGAGTTTTAATGGCGTAACGCTTTTTATTCAACAATCTCATTATATAAATTCTCTAATCGAATTCTCTAATTCTATAATAATAGTATTCTTCTAATTGCTCTTCTATGTTAATATAATGTCCTGTTAAGTATTTTGTGTACATAAATAAATAAATAAAAAGCGTTACGCGCTTATACGCGCAACTAAACTTCGAAATTCTTCTCCCTAAGTTTGTATAAATATCAGGAACTATTTTTCCTGGGATCAGTTTACCTATACCTGCAGAAGAATATTATATTCGCAAGGATTATCCTACTATCTAAGAGACATTCAGTCATACGACATAATGCGGGTATCATTATACTCGCTACGCACTCTAGTAATGATACGTTTTATTCTCTCAACTGTCAACTGCCTCGGGGTGACACGGGAGGTAACTAGACAGTGTTGAGTGCTAGAAAATATAGCGAACCTAAATAATACTAATTATTCATAAACTTATACTGTCACTTACGGGATATCTTCCGTGATTGTTCATTATTTTCACCACCACCCGCATTCTCCAGTCAACCGATCGCGATCAATGGTGCTTGCAACAGCGTCGAAATATCGGGAGCTCAAAATAATTAACAATTACGGAAGATATCCCGTGACAGTATAAGTTTAGTTGTAAACCGTGAAAGCTTAAAACAGTGACTAATTATTCATGATCATTATTTCAGAGTTTGACAATATTTAGTCAAAACAGAAAAAAAAAACCTAGAAAATTAAGTATCTATGTATATTAATTAAACTAGTTGGTATGTTAATTGGACAGAACTGCTTATGTGGTTAAATGTGCGGACAAATAGCTGAATGATAAAAGCTTCCCCATATTGGAGATTATTGTCAGTTCTTTGGAAATGCCAATTATTTAGTTTTCTGTCTTTGAGCCGGACAAAATACCTACTAGGGAAGTGGAAAATATAGAGGAATCTCTGTTAATCTGCAAGATTGTGTATCTGCCAAAGACACATTTCGTGCGGACTTATCCAAGACATTACGTTTCTGAAAGTATGAACAAATATAAATACTTAGTACCTAAGTTGTTTTCAATTAATAACAAACAACAATATTATACAATATAACACAACATCACGCCTGTAAACCCAGAAGGGTTAGGCAGAGGTGTACCCATTAGTAAACCCATAATTCGCCAGTTATGTTTAACTCCCATGTAATAGGGGCGAGCCTATTGCTATGAACCGGGCACAAATCTGACTCCGTGGCTGCTACAGAGAAATTCCTGATGGAAAAAACCCAATAACACTTTGCCCGACCGGGGAATCGAAGGACCTCATGCTCAGCAGTCGCGCTTGCGATCACTAGACCAACGAGGGAGATAACCAGCAACCAACACAAATCAACATCAACTATTGAAATCAGATTAAACCTAATAGACTATAGACTTGCAGAAGACTAGGTAAATTATACCTCTTATATCATTTAAAATCCTTACTAATATTATAAATGCGAAAGTAAGTTTGTTTGTAACCTTTTCACGTCTAAACCACTGCACCGATCATCCTGAAATTTTGCATATACGTTGTCAGGTGTACAGAAACGGACATAGCGAACCTTTCATCCCGAAAAAAAGTACTGTTTCCGGGGAAAGCAAACAATAAAGTTCTTATGATAAAAGATGGCACCTCGTGTCTTTCAAATCATGATTGAATTATATTATTACAAGCAGAGTACAACCCGAATTGATTGTCAAATTATAAATTAACGCGAGCGAACCCGCAGGCAAAAGCTAGTACTCAATAAGTATAAAAGAAACATTTTCCACGATTAAGAAAGTCAGATATACCCCGAGACTGTGAAGAGCTCAATACTTTTTATTATAAAGAGTCTTCAATGGCGGTATCAAAGAGGAAATATTATCTCACTTTTGAAGAGGTCGGGAAGTTACAGACACCGACGTTCTTGGTCAAAGGCTGGGTTGATTAAGATAATACTTCGTTTAAATCGTTTGCTTTTTCATTGGGATATGAACTTAATTCAGGCTTTTGCTGTATATTTCACTTATAAAGACGTGTTGCAAACAACATCGCATCAATCATCATTTACATGGAGTTAAAAAAATGTGAAATATGGTGGTCATTTATGACTATGTTTTTTTGTTTTTCAATCATATGATTCCATGACCATTATGACCAATGCTTGCACCTGTTTGCCATAGAATATGTTTTGGTCATTTTCTTTATTTCAGTGGAAAACTGCTTCCAGTATCAAAACGTATTTATTAGAAACCAATATAAGTTTCCAAACTGACATAGTCACTCACACTATCATTAACATTTAAAATGTATTATTTACCATGGAGTTTCCGATATTTTTGTAGCCTGGAATGCAGTGGTTTAATTTTGTAAAAACCGAAAAAGTGCCGAAAAATTTCCAAAGTTCCGTTATCTCGGCGCTTGCAACAGTGCCGAAATATCGGGACCTCAAAACAAAAAATAAACACAATAAACATCCCCATTTTTAAGTGTTAATACCAGTACGCGTAGAATCGACAAAATGACAGATTTCTTTTGTTGATCTGTCATTTTGTCCATTTTTCCGTCGACATAACCCGTTTCTACGCTGGTCATGCAGTGCCGAAGCCGTAGATCGATCCTAATTTGTCAAAGCATAGTTCGATTTTTAAACCATATTCTTCATGACAATGTGAATCTACCCACCGTACATTAATCTTTTATTACACATATACACATAATAGAAACCAATCCTATCTTTGCACCATCTTAAAATTACCAGGCAAACATAAAATCACAGCAGATCTACGAGCTATCAAGTCAAAGCTCAGCCAGTAATTATACACCGTTACTCGGATGCAGCTTGCAATTAAACAGAATCTGTCGTCCACGTTACTGCGAGATTGATAATATTATGATAGGAGACACGCGATTTTTGCATTAATTGCTATACCGTAGGCGTGGATAGAGAGAAATTCTTTGATTTGAAATGACAGCTTGACACGCAAATCAAGGCAGGTGTCACTTTTGTCGAATTTTGAGTGCAAAGACATTCAAATATAACTAGCTATAGACGGGACAAGACCAAGAAACTGACAATTCCAAAACCTGTTACAAATTAGTAACAAGTCGATCAGTCTAGTGCGATACGTGGCCTTGTCAGGTCGCTTCATATGACACAAAGACACTCAAATATTTCCGAGCTATAGACGGGTCATGACGAAGAAAGTCGTAATCCAAAACTTGTTACTACTTAGTAACAATTTGTTCTGTCTAGTGTCATCTGTGTCATACGCCCGCTTGTCAGGTAGCATTCGTGTGTCAAAATCGAAAATATTCAGGATGAAAATTATTGTATGACAATATTCCCTATGTCCTCTCTATATAATGTCTTTTAAATCTCTTTGTTTGAGTGTGATCAACAAAACCAGAATGTGGTTATCAAACACATTCAAATAAAGGGTGTAACAATACTCTTAACAAAGCCGAAAGGTACTTGCTCTCCCTGTCATTATGATATTTTTTTTGTTCTAGACCATACCTGGGAACATGCTAGTTGCGGAGATATTAGGGGTCAAAGTTCTAACTTTTTCACAAGTTTTTTTTAAATGCATATTTTAAACGTAAGATTTTTACTGTAATCACCTCCACGACCCCCGTACTATTCAATCCATCCACCAGCACAATGTTTTGAGTGCGTTACATTGAGTCCTACCGAGCCTACCTAAAACGTGAGTTTCCAAGCAATATTTTTTGCGTAAAGTTACTTAGTTTGATGTACTTACATAATGCTTGGTTAACGGCTTCGTTAAAGGTCTTGTTACACCCTGTATTTACGAGCAATAGATGGGATGGGACAAAATGAAGAAAATCGTAATCCAATACTTTTTAAGTTGTTACTACTTTGTAACAAGTCGGTCTATCTAGTGTCACACGCCCGCTTGTCAGGCTGCACTCATTGTCAAAATCGAAAAATGTTCGGAATGAAAATTGCTGAATTACAATAATCTTAATGTCCTTTCTACACATTATGTCTTTTCAATCTCTTTGGTAGTTATAGTGTGTAACCAGTGTAACCTTTCGGGTTTTCAGAATGTAAATAGATAACATGATTTTCAGTATTTCAGTTTACAAAGGAAAGAGTAATCCGTATTTCAAAGAAACCGCATAGGTTAAATGGAAGCTCAAAGCAAAGTTCTGACTAAACTAACTAAAGTAACTACATGTGTTTTGCTATGTTAGTATCTACATACATATAAAAGTTATCAAAAGACACGTTAATGTAAGTGGACGACACATTGTGGCGCACCGCGCACCTGTGTCCCTGAGTGCAATTTGTTCCGCGCTGCACATTTGAAAAGAAATGAAAGATGCGCAGCTCGTCCCAGTAAATCTAGGACAGTTATTCATTACTGCTACAGAGGAAAGGGAAACAGAAAATAATCTGTATCTGTCTGTGTGTTTTAATCAAATGCTTGACAGACATCATACATCAACAAACTTACTTCTGGGAGTCTAAAATGGCCGTTTTAGCAGAATTATAATAGCGTAATAATATGAATTAGGTACATAATAATAGCTGCGTCTGTGACCATTTTAAGAATTTTAACGTGATTCCGAATATCCTAATATGATTCTGCTAAGCCGGCTATTTTAGGCCCCCAGAAAATTAGAAACTTACCTAGTAGCAAAATAAGTTTTGAACTGACTGAAGTTGACCAAAATCGTGTTCATAAATAAACATCATTCCATCTTCTGTGGTGGCTATTAGCCACAGACACTTCTTGAAATGAAGAGGAAAAACTAGAACATAGGGGACGAAATTAATGATTCAGTAAGCCAATCGGAATCCCAAATCGCGTTCATATATCATGTAGCTTTCTTGACGGTCCATCTTCATCAAGTAACGCGGATTAAGCAAAGAAAACGCTTGATAAATCAACGGAACCCTTGACTCGCAGCCACGCCTTCCACATCTATCTATATTATCAGTCATTAACTAAATATTTTATATCCTGCGATAGATGCCGTAATTACACTAGAAACGTATCCGACAAGCTGACGAGAATTTCTAGCGGTTATATCGTAATTAATCTTGGGATTTAAACGATCATATTTCTGGTTGTTAAATGTACTTGTGGCTGTCACGGATATGGTCGCAGTTGGAGAGATAAGGTCATAAACCTTCGGGGAAGTAATCAGGGGGTAAGCAGAAAGTACAGAACGAACCTCTTCATACTTATCGAAGGGTTTGTCAACTTGGATACCTGAAACTCGGCGTGAGTTTCAGGTTTCCAAGTTGAAACGCTGGCGTGACGATTTGGACTCGTTCCTGACTGATTGGCCAGAGGAAGCAAAATACCGTGAGAGTTAGAAAGGCCTTTGCCCAGCAGTGGGACAGAAACGGTTGATTTAAAAAATATGTTTGAATACTTTTTTTTTTATGATGGCAAATCGTCAAATGACCGCTCCCGCTCTAGACGGAAGGGAGTGTCAGACTTGTACTGACTAAAACCCATCCATGTTCCTCCTTTGCCCTTTGTGTTCCAGGGCCCGCGGTATCTCTTTCGAAAAGTCCCGCAGCCCCGGCAGGCATCGGCCCTTGGACTCCTTCATGGTTGCTGACATTTCTTTGAGGCGCGCGTGGAACACGAACGCGCCATCGACACGGCCTGTCGTCATAAGACGGCCGGACGGCGAGTTAACCCATTACTCACCGTCCAATAGCCTGCCTGCTGGTGGTTTCCTAGCGACAATATTATCTGTCCTTTAATGGGAACTTCCGGCGGTAGACCTCGCAGGATATGGCGGGACGAGCAGGACAGAACCAGTGGTCCACATTGGCCCTGGATCGAAGGATTTGGAGGTCATGGCGGAGGTCTTTACTCAGCAGTGGAGTGATACTTACAGGCTAACAGTTACAATAACGGGAATTTTTCGTATTTCGGAAATTCAACTGCATTTAGGAATATTGAACTGTGTTAAAGAAAATGTTTACTTAAAGAAAATAAATACCTACCTGATACATTTTGCCTGAACAAGAAATTATATCCTCGGAAGACAAGATCTCTTGCATATCAACCTAATTACAATTGAACATGTTTCTGAAGCATAAACAAAAGCAACATGGAGTCTAACGTCAAATCAATGTTCCTACTCGTACATGTCACATTCTCAAAGAGAGCGCACTCCTGAAGAAACAATGCAAGCGTTATGATTGGCTGTGACAGCACAGAGAGAGAGATCGAGTTCTATTATATTCTAAATTCAAATAAACACAATGCAAGGAGTGCATATATATAATTATGGAGATGCTGTACGTGTAGTCGATGTAAGTACAGCTGATACTTGATATACGTTTATTGAACGAAACGAATTTCTTTTTTTCATTCCGAGAGGGACTTTTATCCTGATATTCGCAATGATCTCTCGTTGCTTAGTATTTTGTTGGGTCGGCTTTATTTCTAAAAGGGCAGCTGTTCTAACGCAATTTACATATTACCGACCATTGTCCTAAAAATTAAATCCCCAAAAAACAATGAAAACATAACTCCCTTAATAAAATAATATGTGCTATATGAAGATGCTTTTGTTTTCTTCATTGTGTTTTCTCCGTCAGTTTCAAGTAACACAGCTACAAGGATGTTTTGGCGCTTGAATGGTGACGGAGGTCATTGTTGCTGGCTGGTTTGTATTGTTTGTAATACTAAAATAATTAATTACTGTATAGGTACTTACTGCCTTTCAATGATCTCTTCAAATTGCCGCGGTTTTCATAGTCATCAAAGCCTTTTCACACATTCACACATGTACAACTTTTGACCACATCTTTAAATCATATTTTCGTCTATGACTTAAATAACTTCATCGTCTGTCACATTCACGTACTTCATCATCATTCTTTTGCCCTTATCCCAGTTCATTTGGGGTCGGCGCAGCATGTCATCTTCTTCCATACTTTTCTATTACTCGACACCTCATCAGACACCTCCTTTCTTGCCATATCATCCTCCACACAGTCCATCCACCGTTTCTTCGGTCTTCCTCTACTCTTACACCCATCCACATTCATACTCGAAACTTTCCTCTCGACATGCCCGTACTTGCCAGTTACTATAAAAGCCGTATGAAAAAACTAGCTGTTCCCTTCCCGACCTTCGTTTGCGTAAAATTATTAAAAATACAATTTTCTCCGTTTTTGCAACATTTTTCATTGCTGCTCCGCTCTTATTAGTTGTTGTAGCGTGATGTTATATAACCTATAGCCTTCCTCGATAAATGGGCAATCCAACACTAAGAGATTTCTTCAATTCGAACCAGTAGTTCCTGAGATTAGCGCGTTCAACCAAACAAACTCTTCAGCTTTATAATATTAGTATAGATATAAAATCGTTGATTGAGTCAACACGGGAAAAAGTTTACCACGCAATCATGCGGTGGACTGTACGATTGGTCCATCAAACTGGAATGACTCGTGAACACTGACCACGCGCTTTTCAACTTTTAATTGAATTTTCAACACCGCCTTTTCTATTGTACTGTTTTATTGGAGACTTCTAACAGATGTATATGGAGACTGACTGACTGCTTTGTTTTATCAAGTTATCGTCCAAAGTAAGATCGTAATTACGGATTTAATGGTATGATTATGTTTTCAATACTCAACACTACAATACGCTCCAAGACAGGCATCGCCGATGTTGGCGATAAGTCGTCACACAGTGGGTGCCTAAAGACGGTCGTCGTCACCGAGGCAGGCCCAAGAAACGCTGGCGTGACGATTTGGACTCATTCCTGACTGATTGGCCAGATGAGGCAAAACACCGGGAGAGTTGGAAATGAATGGTGGACACGGACAGCAGTGGGACAGAAACCGTTGATTAAAAAAATATGTTTGAAATAAAGCCTACTTGAATTGTATTACACGGAGTAACTTTTTAATAAAAGTGTGAATTCTTGATCAAACGGTCTAAACCGCTGAGACAAGCATGGCAAAAGAGTTTCTCAGGTGTTAAAGGAAGGACATCATCACTCACAAGACTTTTGAAAATTCATCTCTTTCCATCATAAACCTAGCCTTTTCCCAAATCGAACCGGTCTAACCGGATGCAGCTGAATACCAGTATTTTACATAGAGCGAGTGCTTATCTGACCTCCACAACCCAGTTAATACTGGATAATACGATTCGATACCCTTGGTACGACTGGTTGTCAGACTTTCGGGCCGCTTAAAGTGCTATCCACACGAGGCACGGAGGAACTCGTCATGTAAAGGGTGGTCACCACCCGCGGACTTTATTCATCTTTTTTATTACGCGGCAATAGAATAATTATGGTTTTGTTACCCGGAAAATCTCTTAGACAACTTCGCTAGAACCTCTGAAGATGAAAGTAATATATCAATATCAAACAAATATTCTGTAACGGAGAACTCTGACCATAGAAACTCGAAACTCCATTATCTCGAAATCGAAATATTTCACGAAACATATCCTTTCGACATTGAGGTGGAACTGCCGAAGTTTCAACTTCGGATTCGGTTTATATACGGCTCAAAGTCTGAGAAGTTCGTTTGAACGTCAAAGTATCGGGTACTTGTATTTCATACGATTTGGAGTAGCTCCTGAAAAGGTATTGATTACAGGTTGCAAAGCGAGCGTTCGGGGAATTCATAACGCTAGCTTAAAAAAAAAACTACAAATAAATTCTGAAGTTCCTATGACTTTAAGGTTGGTTTTACAATAAAAATGTTATTCCAAAACTAGGTCTGTAATATACAATAGGTATACAATTAAAATCTATTTTATGAACACCTTCTTGTGTACTATCGATACAAATGAGAAACCTTGGGAGGTCAATAGAAGGTAACTCACCAGGCAAAAACTGCGCATACTTAACTATTGAATAGCTATTTTATGGTTTCTCTTTGTAAAAGCATTATGCCCGAGGTTCAATGCAAAAGTACGCACACTTTATGAAAACAATCAACATTATATTTTGCGATACTGAATGCATAACAGGTCACCCACAGCAATCAATTGAACTGAAGTACAAAAGACGTCTCAGCAATCAATACTTTCAGTTAACTGAAGTGAAGCCACAAAAAGCATAAACATTGTGTAAGCCGAAGTCAACATCAAAAGCTTAAACGACGAAGGTTTTAGCCAACACCGAAAGAAATTAAAGAGGGCATCAAAGATAAGAAAGTAAAAAGACCGACAATACCTTTAAACCCATAAAGAAAACCGTTAAACTGCCATCGACCTTACAAACCACTATTCAGTCTCATCTAACATTTTAAAGAATTGAATCTCTTGGATAAAAACGTAGTTTTGCTCATCATTTCTTCCAATCACGACCGGAACATTATCTAGTTGAACAGATAGTAACGTTGGTTCATAGAAATACCACGCCTGTGGCGGATTTTTGATAGATATAATAATATACTAGGGGCCTATATAAAGTGACATAATACCAGCGTTAACAATTAACGATTTCGTGCAATCTGAGTGAATTCGCAAGAGTTTTGTTGAATTTTGTTAGTTATAGTTACATATTAATATTCTGTGTTAAGTCTGATTTTATAATTAGATAGATTTTTAAGCAATAGCCGTAAGTTGATTTTTCAATTTATTTGGTGTTTGCTTGCAAACCACTATTGTATTGGGGTCATCCTGTAAAGATAGTGTGTGTAAGTTTAACAATAAATAAATAAATAATTATGCGAAAGTAAAAAAAAGCGTATGCGAATTCCGTTGAGACTCGATGCAGGAATGCAATGCGATTTGAAAGCGTCTGGCAAGTGCCAAGCGCTTTCAAAAGGCTCGTAGACACGACTACGTCCTCAGGTTTCTCAAATCAACACTGTCGAACGAAACGAACCCGTCATTAAAACCTTTAACAATGCATATCAGTTCCTCCATGATAAGCATAAACGCCCTCATTTTCATTGTGATCGCCATCTCCCCTGCCTTGCACCTCGACAGTGAAGCGTCGATATAATCTGCAGCTTCCCATGACAAGAGCTCGATAGAACTGCTCACTATTGTGTGGTCATATTTAACAGCTTTGTGTTGGTAGCTAGGGCTGGTTATGGCAGAAATGCTATGATGCTCATTTCGTGGGGCCATTGTTTAATGGGCCTCCGGCAAAGCTAGCTCGTTACTTCATAAAGGGTGTAAAAAGACCCTTAACGAAGCCGAAGGGTACTTGTTCTCCCCGTTATTGCGATCATTTTTTTGTTCTAGACCATACCTGGGAACCTTCTAGTTACGGAGATATTGGGGGTCAAAGTTCCAACTTTTTCGCAAGTTTTTTTTTAAATACATGTTTCTAATGATTTTTTTTTACATTAAACACCTTCACGACCCCCGTATTATTCAATCCATCCATCAGCACAATGTTTTGAGCCCGTTACATTGAGTTTTACCGTAAAAGGTAATTTTTCACCCCAAAAAAAAAAAGTCGTTTCCCAGCAATAATTTTTGCGTAAAGTTGCTTAGTTTGATGTACAGAATGCTTGGTTGACGGCTTCGTGAAGGGTCTGTTTACACCCCGTATAGTATACACTAAAAGTACCATCAATTCTAAAATACGGCGATCATTTCAATATAAAATAATAAGAAAAAAAAACTAAAGGCTGGCGCAATTGAAGTGTAATGTGGAATGGATTTGTCTTGTTACAAAATGAGACATAAATCACAAATGTTTTCAGTTCAATTAACACTAATAACGAAGTTACCAGACTGAAAATCCGACCTTTCTAAGCAGACTGCGAACAGCTATAGTTTGAACTTGAATGGATGCAGTTCGCAGTCTTAAATTTGGACACGCTGTCTTGCACTTACGTCGATGTAGCGCAAAAGCTTTTGGTCAGAAATAAAAAGAAACCAGTCGTTGCCTCATTGGACGCAAGCGCGACTGCTCAGCGTGAGGTCCTGGGTTCAATTCCCAGGTTGGGTCAAGTTTTAATGGGTATTTGCATTACGAATTTCTCAATAGCAGCAACGAAGTCTGGAAGTCTCGACCCCTATTACATGGGACTTAAATGTAACTGGCGAAATGTGGGTGGAGGAGTAGGTACACGTCTGCCTTACTCTTCAAGGACTACAGGCGTGGTGTTATGTTATGTAAAAATAATAATTAAAGAAATAGAGAACCAGCTGTATTTAAAGCCGATAAAATAAACATAGCAGCATCTTCTCTACAATATTCATAGCAAATCGCGTTTTCAATAGAAACATCATCATCTGCCTAGCCTTTTCCCAACTATATTGGGGTCGGCTTCCAGTCTAACCGGATGCAGCTGAATATCATTATATTAAATGGAGCGACAGCCTGTCTGACCACACAACCCGGTTAGTACTGGGTAATACGATACCCCTTGGTAAGACTGGTTGTCAGACTTTTTGGGCCACTGACTTCCTAACGACTGTCAAAGATCTACAAATGACAACCGGGACCAACGGCTTTACGTGCTTTCCTTTACGAGGCACGGAGAAAACTCGCTATGTAATGGGTGGTCACCCATCCACAGACCAACTTAGGCAAACAGGGCTTAACCTAAAGGTCGACCCGAGCGGCTGTTATTATTTAGCCACGAGCTCCTAGAAACGTTCATTATTTTGATTCCCCTCGCTGCTAGCTCTTAGGTCGGTCTGTCGGAAATACCTGATCGATACCTGTCCACGACAGCGCGGTCGGAGTTCGACGCTCAATCTGTGAACTTAATGAAAACTGCGGAAATTGTTCTAGAACCACAAAATTGTTCTGTCGGTCTTACCGCGCGCGTGTTTAGTGGTTAGAATTTATGTTTTAATGGCTTGGAAAACTTGGGTGAAACTTTATGGTAGGAACGTGTGGTGTAAACGTTTTAGTAGCGAATACTGGCGATGATTACTCCGTACCAATTATTATTGACTAAATATTATAAACTTCTTCGGACTGCCTCGTCGGTATAATGGTCGCAAGCGCGAGTGCTGAGCATGAGGTCCTGGGTTTGATTCCCGGATCATGCAAATTGTTATTAGGTTTTTCCATCAGGAATTTCTCAGTAGCGTCCACGGAAAGTGGGTTTGTGCCTGGTTGATGGAAATAGGCTCGCCCCCTATTACATGGGACTTAAACATAACTGGCGAAATGTGGGTGTACTATTAGGTACACCTCTGCCAAACCCTTCGGGGATTACAGTGATGTCATGTATGTATTAAAAACTTTTGCAGTAAGAATTACGATGACGAATAATTCCTTCAGGATCAACGTAATAGGGATTTGATTGAAGTGCCATTGTCTACATAGTACGCACGATGACCAGTCAAGCTTTGAAAAACCAGTATAAGCAGATCTCTCATTGTCCGGGAAATCTATAAAGGGTCTAAATAGACCTTTAACGAAGCCGAAAGGCACTTGTTCTCCCCGCTATTGCGATCATTTTCTTGTTCTAGATCATACCTGGAAACCTAGTTACGGAGTTATTGGGGGCCAAAGTTCCAACTTTTTCCAAGTTTTTTTTACATACTTACAATTTTTTAAGGTTATAACTTTACTTTAAATACCTCCAGGACCCGTTTACTATTCAATGCATCCATAAGCACAATGTTTTGAATGCGCTACATTGAGTCTTACCGTAAAAGGTTATTTTTCACCTCAAAAAAAATAGTCGTTTCCCAGCAATAATTTTTGTGTAAGGTTACTTAGTTTGATGTACAGAATGCTTGGTTAACGGTTTCGTGAAGGGTCTGTTTACACCCTGTATAAAGCGAGGCCATGTTATATTGGAAATGTATAGCTCAATGTATCGCCGTGTGTAATTGTGTATGTCATCTTGACATTGGTCAAGTGGAACTATTACAAGTGGACAGGCAAACAGCTTGAATTAATGACTATTGAGTCGGGGTCAGGTAGTCACTACAGATGGCACCTGCTTCTCCAAGTGTCATACATAACATCATGCCTGAATTCATAAAAAGGGTTGACAGTGGTTTACAGAACGCTCACATTCGACAGCATTAAATGTAATTGGCGCAAGAACTAAAATACTGATTAAATATACGGGGTGGAAGGGACACCGACGCGAAAATGGTTCCACGTATTCAGTACATCATTATGTGGGGGACATAGAAATTTTACTAAAAAAAAATCTGCTGTTTCCTACAAAAGCGCAATACCTACACGGTCAAAATGTATGGAACAGCTATTTTTTTAATAACCGATGAAAAATTTCTATGTGGGCCTCAGAATGATGTACTGAATACGTGGTAACCGTTTTCGCGTCGGTGTCCCTTCCACCCTGTAAAGACTTCCATAATGTTCCTCATTCTTCTTCTTCTTCTTCTCGAATCGATGACTTAGATTTTGTCCCACCAGTACGTTGCAACCTGGAGCTCTGTCGTTTGCCTCATTCAAGTAATTTATGTTCCTCATTGAAAGAAAGGAAGAAAAGGTATTTATTTTAAAAGTTTTGTAGTTTTATTGCACTATTTTAGCTTTTTCACTTTTGTACATCATGGGCGCTAATGCACAGGAGATTTTCTCCTATTTATTTTTCCTCTGTAGGTACAACCGTTTTGCTTGTTTTTACCCCGCGCCGGAGCGTTTAGAACCTAAGTACAGTAAACTGGCTTCTATTTTTATGTCTGTCTTCAATAGATTGGTGGTGGACTGCCTTTTGGTTTTTAGTAAAAATAGGTAGGTACTTTGAACTTTTTTAAGACACATTATTTATACATACATTATTTATTACCCATGGGGGTAGGCAGAAACCAAGGAACGCCAGCTGCTCCTTTCGCTTCATCCACATACATCTGGTCATACACGCAAGCCCTGGCAGTACTATGCGCCTGACCATGAGAAAATGTATTTTTTTGTTCTACGGACCTGGACAAAGTGACGTTTTATCAGTTTTGATGGAATAGTTAAAAGTGTATGATCTATTGAATTAACATAAGCCAGAGCCACCAAAAGTTCATTTGTTGTTCCTATTGTCGAAATACGAAACGTTTGTCAGAGATTCCCAATTTTCAAGGTTCTCTGATTGGAACAAATCTTTCTTTTTCATACAACCAATCAAGCAACATCAAAATCAAGTTACACATCACATAACCTACCTAACGTGTAAATCCAGACTGATATACAGGCAAATATTTTCCAGCTAGCACTAATCTAAACGGGATGCGCTGCGAGTAGGAAATTGAACTGAAATTGCTCGGAAAAAATGCACACGGCATTACGTCTAGATGAAAATGGTCGGTACGTGCCCCATATGAGGTCTCGGAGGAGGATGTCCTCGTTAGGAGATGTTAAAAAATAAATATAGAAGTTTTTCAGGAGCTTTATGGTTTCTCCCGGAGCTAGATTTTCAGTGTGCGTGAGTTTGGGAGAGAAATTAACATTACATTACATAATCATCATACACATCATCAACATCATCACAGCGTCATCATCAACATATTTTTTTCTTTTTTTTAAATATCGGGAGCTCAAAATAATGAACAATCACGGAACATATCCCGTAAGTGACAGTATAAGTTTAGTTGTAAACCGTGAAAGCTTAAAACAGTGTTTGAAATTTTACATGGAGCGACTGCCTATCTGACCTCCATAACCCAGTTAGTACTGGGTAATACGATACTTTTTGGTAAGACCGTTTGTCAGACTTTCGTGCCACTGACTTCCTGTAACGACTGTCAAAGATCTACAAATGACAGCCGGGACTTTCCGAGGCACGGAAGAAACTCGGTGTGTAATGGGCGGTCACCGATCCACAGACAAACCTAGGCAAGCGCGGCTTAACCTTAAGATCGACCCGAGCGGCTGTTAATATTTAGCCCCGAGCTCCTCATGGAGGCTCTTAATAGACCACAATTAATTAACTAAATACTTACCTCTAACTACCCAATATAGGTAACCGACATCATCATTTGGTAGCAGCTGTTCCACGTCTCAGACGAAGAGATACGGTACGATGTACTTAACTTAATGATCCTCTTACCTCTTAAGTGAAGGACCAACTGTTGCAGTTTTATTGTAGGTAAGTAAGTAAGTACTTAAGTACCTATTCCACCGACCGTAATACAAATTAACACGGCCCCGACCATCTGGTGATGTTTGGTTGTGTATGAGTTCGGTTTTTGCAAGGGATTTTAGACCTTATCGTTATTTAGTCAGAAAGAAGTAAGTTATAGATCCCGTTGGATTTATTTGTAGTAATTTTATTGATCAAATAAACATTACTGCTATGGGTTCGGTACTGAAGAACCGTATTCAAAAGAACTGAAGAAGACTTTGGAATTGGAGAAAAGTGCATTAAAAGAGCCGGTAGATGGCAAACATTTCTTCACACGACTTTATAACTTAATATGACAAAACAAAATCTACAGGGTGGAAGGGAAATCGAGTGACATCGACGCCCAGATTACCATATATTCTGTACATCATTTCGAACCCACATACAGGGTGTAAACGGACCCTTCACGAAGTTTGACCCCCAATATCTCCGTAACTAGAAGGTTCCCAGGTATGGTCCAGAACAAAAAAAATGATCGCAATGACGGGGAGAACAAGTGCCTTTCGGCTTAGTTAAGGATCTTTTTACACCCTTTATAAATGTTTCATCGGTAATTAAAAACAAACTGCTTCGGTATCAGGTTCGAAATGATGTACTGAATCCGTGGTAATCGTTTGTGCGTCAATGTCCCTGTATATGAAATTAAATTGACAGTTAATAAGCAGATAAAATACTGCAACAATAGTAGTATAGTAATCTAGTCATTATAATTAATAACAGTTGTAGGTAAACTCATGTCATACTGAAACAAACAAAAGTAATGAAAGCTCATTTGCGTGAATTCAGTAAGTTTTATTCGATATGTGAGTAACCAATGTGATGTGGTGAGTCATTGTGGTCACTAATTAGTAATTATGTACGTCTGTCACAAAAATATTCATGTTATTTAAACGCAAATGAGCGGTTTTCATGAATTGAATATCATAATTACGCCACAAACAGTAAATATTGAAATTTGCGATGCTAGAACGGGGTTAGTTAGGAATGAATGAATCACTCTGCCTAGAGTTTTTACTCAACAACGAACTTTGGGGACGGATTCCAACCTTTCTAGATTCAGAAGACCACCAGTATGTCATAAGGAGCGACAGCCTATCTGACCTCCACAATCCAGTTACTGGAAGCACGATACCCCTTGGTAACTTTGGTTGTAACACTTTTGGGCTTTCAGAGTACCCGTAACGACTGTCAAAGATCTTAACAGACTTAACATGCTTACCGAGGCTTAAAAAATATTATACCTAATATTAAAGCGTTTATTAGGAGGCCCATTTGGGATTGGATGCACCCTAGGTTATATTTGGCTGCTACCAGACAAGTGAACCAAAAGATACATTACACGTCATTATATTTTCGACTATGTAATGTACCGACATAAAACCGCAGTGATAAAAGGAGCTGAATTTTGCAAAATGTAAATTGGACGCGTGTGTCGGAATAAGAACCGACTCATAAATTGTCTGCCTGTCTACATAATATGACTTGTGAATGTGTATTTTTTGTATTACTATGTCTCCAAGGTGGTTTGGGATATATAAAGCTGAATTTTTCGCTTATTTTACACGATACAATTACAGAATTGTGCGAGCGTTTCTTTGGCTGTATTTGTATAATATACTGTAGGTAATATACAAATGGTTTTATATGATTGGCTGAGTTTTAGATTTATTATACTTTTATGAGATAAAAAGATGGATTAATTGTATGAGATGGATGGGACGAAGGCAGGAAGATGATGAATGCTAGTGAAACCAGAGGTACTAATAAGCAGAAAACGCTTTCAAATCATTCCGCCTTTCTATAATTGTAAGTCAATCCCATACATCTGTGACATTTCCACCATTGTTGGTATCACTCATACTCGAAGAATGCCATTTTGTTTAGGTTCTCTGCACTACAGAAGCTCTTCAATGAAACATTTTTTTGCGAAAATCCATGACTAATATACATGGGTGGGGCTCAAAAATATGTACCTCGGGAAAAAACATCGCGGCCACCTGTTTGCCCCTAAATTTTAGTATGTTTCTAAAATATTTATTAATGAATTTTATTTGTTGCATTAAGTTTAAAACATCCTAAAGGGATACCCTGTAAATAAAATACACAAATCTTAAATATACACAAAATTATAGTTATAAAACTTTTGATATTTTTTTTGCTCCATACAAAACTTAAATGTCCCATCTTATGCTTATGCACATAGCTTACATTTTACGATCATCAATATTGTCATAGTTAAACCTAACAATGACTGAAATGAACAAGCAGTAGCAAAATAAATCATTACTTTCAACTCGACTGAAAACAGTCAGCGACAACTCTCGACCGAGTTTTCAGCTTCACGCCGGCTCAAATTCCCGTAAATAAATTGAAGCACCCACTGTACAGTTTGAACAAAAAGTTTGTGAATTTTTCATTAACCCACTTCTTGAGCAATTAAGGGAGTTGTACTTTCTTAGGAAATGAGATCTTTTACTTTTACAAATCTATACTTAATATTATAAAGCTGCAGGGTTTGTTTGTTTGTTTGAACGCGCTAATCTCTGGAACTACTGGTCCGATTTGAATGATTCTTTCAGTGTTGGGTAGTCCATTTATCGAGGAAGGCTATAGGCTATATATCATCACGCTACGACCAATAGGAGCGTAGCAGCAATGAAAAATGTTGCAAAAACGGGGAAAATTGTATTTTTAATAACTTGACGCGGACGAAGGTCGCGGGGATCAGCTAGTTATGCGATAAATGTTAACAACTCAAGTTACTTTGAAGAAATTCTTTGAAACTTGCGCTTTGCTTGGTGAACTGTGAGAAGTTTATTTTTATCGTATGTTCTTGTTCCTGCTTTTAATATGATTTATCAAAGAAACACAGTAAGAAATCTTACTTACTGGGTTTAATACGAAAGCTTTTGGCTACATGGAAAAGAAATTTAATTTATTGAACTTAATTATTATAACGCCTGATAGCTTGGAGAAACTTGTTGTGGCTGGTAACGTGGAAGGAAAAGGAGCCGTGGAAGATCACCAACCCGATGGACAGATATGGTGAAGGAAGTCTCCAGAGGAAATTTCCAGGCATCTGTCCGCATGGCCGAAAGCCGTCCAGCATGGAGAGCGTTGGTGGAGAAGGCAAAGAACTCATGTGGTCATGACCCTCAGTCATGAGGAAACGAGAAAGAAGAGGTTATAATACACCTTTTACCAAATTACGAACGTTATTTTGGCAATTAACATAAAAATAGGTACCTAAATTGGAGTTTTTGTGTACCATAATACACCTCTGCCTATCCGTTCGGGGATTACGGGCGTGATGTTATGTTGCTTATACAGTTTAGGTCAAGTAGTAAACAGCAAAATTTTGCATCCATCGCACGGATAATTCAAAAGTACTCGCTAGCACGCTAGAATTTAGTCACACGTCAAAATTTCATTCCACCGTCCAAATTAGCTTCTAACAGTTAAGGCTTTCACTCCAGCGTAGTATTTACCTGCCAAATATAAATCATTACCGCCAAAACTTGGTAATTAGCCAGAAATGTAGTGAGTACAATGGGAACTATTTGTTTGAACTGCTACCATTTGGCAGCTACATTGAAATTGAAACTAATTTCTCGCAGTCTCGCACGAATGGTGTGTGCAGAATCAATTTGCTTTTGCAATGTGTTAATTACAAATGTAAATGAAAGTTTCTTGGAATGTTTCTGTTTAATACTTCTTCTTCTTTAAGCTTTTAGGAGGAGCTCGTGGCTCAATAATAACAGCTGCTCGGGTCGATCTTTAGGTTAAGCCGCGCTTGCCTAGGTTGGCCATCCATTACATACCGAGTTCCCTCAGTGCCTCGGAAAGCACGTTAAGCCGTTGGTCCCGGCTGTCATTTGTAGATCATTGACAGTAGTTACAGGTAGTCAGTGGCCCAAGTCTGACAACCAGTCTTACCAAGGGGTATCGTATTACCCAGTACTAACTGGGTTGTGGCGGTCAGATAAGCAGTTGCCATGTAAAATACTGATATTCAGTTGCATCCGGTTAGACTGAAAACTGACCTGATGCCTAGATGACTCAGTTAAGTGACTTAAAGACCAGACAAACGGCAATCACTTTTCTTAAGATCTTCAAAGATGCTTTCAGATGAAGGTTGTCAAAGAGAAAAATGATGATCAGTTAGGTACAATTATTTGATTGATGAGGGCTTAACTAAATACTCGATATGGATATCATATTACAGGGCTTACAACATTCTTGTGACCATATTTCCTACTAGCTCTTTACCAGTGTTTTCAAAATGGCAGATGTGCAAGCCTATTATAAATTTTAATCGAGTGTCAATCATTTCAGTGAAGCTTGCGGCTTGGTGTAAACGTTTCAGAATAAGCCCCAGACATATTGCAATATGGTATTACTTTCTTCGGAAAGTAATCCATGCTTAATACTCGAAATTAGCTCTGTCTGTCTGTCTGTTACATTTTCATACCTGGATGGCTTTCGGTGAAATTGGCGCATGGCACATGGGACAATTGTCAAATTCACCATACCATATGTATGTTATACTTTGTACCTCGGATATCGGATACTATTTATCCCAGTAGTCATAAAGTAGCGTCACGCTCTGATCATGTTTGCGGGGCTTACCTGGCCAGAGTTCACACAAGATAGAGGGGTATGGAAGGAGAAAGGGGAGGCCTTTTCCCTTTGTGGGAGACGATGGAGGCTAGAAAAAAAAAACACCCCAAGGGAATGTTCCATTGGGACGATTTCCGACATTCAGGCGGACGAAGCCGCGGGAAAAACCTAGTTTTTTCATCATTTTAAATTACTGTTTTTACATAGGTCTTCCTTTTAGTTAGTTATTTAAAGGAAGTTATATCTCTCACCACGAGTTCCTTTGATCAGTCCATTCCCCGGAAGTCCGGTCTGATAACTATTTTTCATAACGTAACGGAAATTTTCCCCGAGTCCTATCCAGTCCGCATAATTTACCCCTTTGAATGCTTTTACCCACTTAATGAAATTCCGACATCTTTATTTTTCGTTTTCAAGTTTCCGCTAGACAGAAATGAAATCTTATTCGTTTTGTCAGAACGGAAAATGTAATGAAAATTTAATTTTGTAAAAGGTTAGGTTTGTATTATATTTTGTACGTTTGCCAGAGGATTTTTTTTGCAGAAATAAATCTTGTTCTTTATTGCACAAAAAAAAGATACATACAAATTGCTATAATATAGGTTACAATGGCGAGCTGAGAGATATTTCTTGACGGCATGTAAAGCCAAGTCAGAGGCCCATGGGCGGCATAAAAACTCTGACACCAGGTTACGAACTAACCACACGATAAAGAAAGAGAATGGCGAGCTTAATCACGTCACACGTCAAATCAAATCATTTATTTTGCTTGAATATGGGTACACATAAGTATGAAACATAACAATATAGCTCAGGACCATATCCCACCCTAACAGATATGCAAAACTAGTGCATATTATAATTCAAATTACAATAACGTCACAATCACGTCGCGGATATTAAGATATTCATGTTTGTGTACAAGTGTACATTGGGTAATTTATTTAAAAATGTGCATTGGCGTACACTTGCTCCGTATCTTGCACTTAGAAGCTTGTACGGCAGTGTTCGGAATAAAGCTAAAAGCTGAGGATCTTATCCTTAAGCAGGTACAATTGTTTTATAATCCGTTTTTGAAGTCAACACCGGTTCTCTAAGCAAAACTGGGTAAACTGCTATAACTATATTAAAACAATTCGTTCACCAGAAGTGCTTTAATATTTTTAACTAACTCAACTTCTATCCTTTAGGGAGTCCAACAATGTAAATAACTTTATAATAAATGGAAATTTACTTTCAAAAGAAAGTATTTCTTTCATCCTCAAAGGATTTTACTATAATAAAACTCAAAAAGACGATCTTCAAACTATAAATTAGAAAGTAACAGAGAATGAAGATTTCAAATAGATTTTAATTTAAGTCTCATACACAATATTTGATAACCATACCAATTAAAACCAGCCGGACGGCGAAGGACAGGGTGTCCTCACCACACCCTGTCCACCCCATCAGCCGTGCACTGCGCTATGTAGCTTGATAAAACCATACCAATTAAAACCAATAATAAAATCAAACAGCAAAAAAAAACTATTATAATTATCTGATCCTGTATATCCTTTTTCAGTAATATGTAACCACACATATATTCCAGGTACAAGTCATCATATGCCTAGTCTTTTCCAACTATATTGGGGTCGGCTTCCAGTCTAACCGGATGCAGCTTATTACTAGTATTTTACATGGAACGACTGCCTATCTGACCTCCACAACCCAGTTAGTACTGTAATACGATACCTCTTCGTAGGACTGGTTGTCAGACTTTTTGGGCCACTGACTACCTAACGACTGTCAAAGATCTACAAATGACACCCGGGACCATCGGCTTAACGTGCTTTCCGAAGCAAGGAGGTATCTCGGTGTGTAATGGGTGGTCACCCATCCACAGACCAACCTAGGCAAGCACGGCTTAACCTAAAGATCGACCCGAGAAGATGTTATTATTTAGCCACGAGCTCCTCCCATTCCAGGTACAAGTTCCTAACTAAAATACTCGTGAATATGTTCTAAATCCCAAACTACAACGCATCTTGTAAGCACTTCAAACTTTGCGAGGTTTTCCCTTAAGGGGGAGAAAGTGACCCCTCACTTTACAGAAGTACCTAAGTGAAGAGACGCTCAAACGTTCACTTGGTATGCTTAAGTTATTTGGAGAGGATGAGTAGACTATTTCCTGGATAATCTACATGTAGAAGGGCTTGGAGGCACTTTCTTTCGGGGTATTCCTCACAGCGCGACTATTTTTAATGAAAAAAAAAATATCGTTAATGAATCCAATCAAACCCATCTCTATTTTTCATCATGGTTGCACTTTGAGTAAGACATATAATATTATTAATTCGAATTTGTGAGCGCAACTAATGGTTGCGCTTCGAGGAATAATTTAGTTGCGCTTAGTTGGTTGCGCTTAAAAATAGTTGCGCTTTGAGGAATACCCCTTTCTTTCGCCTTCTGACGAATCATGTTATGATCAAAAAGGTTTAATCTTCAATTTTCGGTGATTGGTCTTGGAACCAAATATCTTTTATTCCAAGTGACATAACCAGGGTCTGTTCATACTCTTTTTAATCAACACAAGGATTATTGCTTAGACTAATTATTTTTTCTTTTTCTTTGCAGGTACTTAAAAACGCTGCTATTCTCCCGAACAATGAATAAGACGCAAGTATTGTAGTGAAAAGTACGAAAATGTTAAGAAAGTATTAACAGCTTCATACACGTAAGTTGGCGCCGGGACTTCGCCTCAGTGTACCCAGAGCTTTACCCATTCTCAAAACTTTCCAAACAATATTCTTCATAGCTATTGCAATTCTCCGTAAACTGTAATCAAGATACGAAGCAGAAATGCGATCTCTGATTCAATTAGTCTCGGATAACAGCTTCGCGATACAACTCAATTTACCTAGTAATTTCGGACTACCCTCTAATCTTTCATACCGTAATCTTCGTTTCAATAACCGGAGCCATATTCAAGTCATTTCGCTTTTAGATTTCGTCACGTGTGGACCTATATTGTGTTCTATGTTAGTGGCGGTAAAACGTTTCAAATGCTTCATTCGTTCTGATATTGAAATCGAGCATTACTAAAGATGTAATAAGTAAACATACATACTTAAATATTATATTTATTTTTTAGTGAATAAACTACCCAATTAGACAGATTAAATAAAAATGTAAGCAATCAAATATGCACAACTAACTAACCTAACAACAAAATAAAATATGACGACAAAAAATTGGTCCACATCGCTGTCGACTGGTAATGTGCCCAAGAGACTGGCGGTATTACCACGTTATATGGCAATAACCTAGCTTCTGGCCAAGTAGTAGCCAGCCCTTGGGTCACGGGAAGTATCAATACTGTCGATTAGTACGAAGATTGCAGACCAGTGATTTTTATGAAATAATTGAATTTCGGAATGATTAAATTCCCTCCAAGCTTTTAGATCGTTGATTTAAATTGTAGGAAGTCTTAGAATTATTTCAGCCTGTCTAATATTTCACAAATATTTAGCGTAAAGACATTCCAAAGCACTTATTTCAAACGTCGAATTCCTTAAAAGGACCCAATAAATGTAAGAAAACATATTCGTCCCTTTGAAGAGCAAAGGCGGCAAATTCTCGCCCACTTCTGACTTCAAACAATGGCTATTGGTCCCAGAGGGCCTCTTCCAATAAAATATTTAAGGCCCACTTTTCCTACGATAAATAAATATTTATTTTCACACTTTGCGTGTTGGGGCCAATGATTTGAATCTTTAGATTCGCATTTCCGCGTCAAAAGATGGCCCGTGACGTTTCGTCGTTTTCGTTGTCGATGGACAATAAAAGCCATTGGTAACGAAACATCGTTGCCAATGTCTTTTAAATAGTATTGTCTCAATATTATTGAAATGAGTAAAAGAACAAAAATACATTTTACTCTATGAATGATAATATAACCTTTAAGATTCACACTGATATAATTTGATAAGTTCCTTACATAATAATTATAATTATCAATTTTAGTAGTTAATTCATGTTTTCATTAATTTTGCATGCTAATTTTAGCGAATTGTTTTAGGAACTGTAAAAAATTTGATCATCAGTAATGTTGCAACATTTCATTTCACTCATTCATACTGAAAATCATATCTTTCGTTCCATACGAGTCGTGTGGGTTCGCTTTTACGAGGTGACATCTAATGGTTTAAATCTTCGGCCACCAACTTTTGATCAAATCCTCCGAGATTATAAGAATAGGCTGACATTGTCATATTTCTACAGAACTGCTCAACCCTTTATCAGTTAGCACAAAGTCTCACAGGCACAGAGGAGAGGTGTCTGGTATTCGGTACAGCCCTAATATTAAGGCGTTAATACACGGTTGGGCTATCCTCGGGGAACGTGAATTGTTTACCCAGTTATTAATGGATGTCACGCATTGTCGGGATAAATGTTTAAGTGGGCACTTCTCGCTTTCACGGACACTAGGTGACATCTAAATCAACGGGCACTTAGCCAGTTGTTATGCGTTTCTACTTTTCTTGCGGATTTGAGGGTAGACGATTTGACTTTGGATATCAACATCGCTGAAGGGTTAGATAGAGGTGAACATTGAACAAAATAGTACACACATATTTCGCCGGTTATGTTTCAAGTCCCATGTAATAGGGGGCGAGCCTATTGCTATCAATCCAGAAAATATAACTGTACTACTACTATTGGTATTATTATCAAGGTTTCCAGAAACTTATTTCATTCATTGGGATGGAGGAATCTCTTTAAGCGTTTTGTTCTGAACATTCATCTATCATTGTTAAACAAAAAGGCTTCATTCTTTCTAACTGCATGCTTTTGTTTTCTTATTAGTACAAACAATTCTTCTACTCGCGGCCATTCTTTCAATCGCATTCAATCATCATCATTATCTGCCTAGCCTTTTCCCAACTATGTCGGGGTGGGCTTCCAGTCTAACTGGATGCAGCTGAATACCAGTACTTTACATGGAGCGACTACCTATCTGACCTTCACAACCCAGTTACTACTGGGTAATACGATACCCCTTGGTAAGATTGGTTTTTGACTTTCTCGCCTCTGACTACCTGGCTACGATTAAAAACAGTTCTGTTACACGCGGCCATCCTTTCACATAAAAAGCTACGCACGTCAATATCAATTAAAATTAATTAATCTTGACCTTATTAACCAAAAGCTCAGCCATTAAACAACCCGTTAGCATGTGCAGAAACCACCCACAACCCATGTTTTTGCACCTGTCAACCGGAAGTCACCAGTTAATTATTACAGTTTTGATGTAACCGCTACAAAATTATTGATTCAGTCAAAAAACAACCTTAAAATTATCGTGTTAAGATCTGAAGTAATTACACCTGATCGGAGAGGTCGTTGACCCTGCGCAAGAGCAATCTTTAGTTCATTCACGTGCTCGCGCACCTGCTCAGGGTAAACCAATGATTTTCGTTTCTAGTACTGTAGCGAACAATGGTGGCTGATTGAAATTGATTTCGTTATTGATCTCGAAGTGCGATAAACGGTATTTTTCGTGATTACGGTTAACTTCGTGCGATGGTGCAATTGATATTGTAGGGTCATCGTTTTTTGGTGATTCTTTGATTTTTAATTTGATATCAGTGAAAGAAGTCGATTTTTCTGGCTTTGGATTTTCTATTCTTCGTTTTTATGTTACTGTTTTGATCTCGAGTTCGATTCCCAGCTCGGTAATTTGCTATTGGGTTTTTCCATCAAGAATTTCTCAGTTGCAGCCACGAAGTTTGGATTTGTGTCCGGTTGATGGAAATAGGCTCGCCCCCATGACATGGGACTTAAAAACATAACTGGCGAAATGTGGGTGTACTTGTTAGGCACACCTCTGCCTAACCCTTCCGGGATTACGAGGCGAGATGTTATGTTACTATTTGGGTTACACGGTATTGTATTTAAAATCAGTTCTTCTGTCTGCTCTTTTTCTAGCCTTTGTCTTACCGACTTTCCTCGTCATCTCCAAACCACGAAACAGGAAAATACGGCTTCCCTTTGTTCCCGTGTTTTACGTAAAATTATTCAAATAACGTTTTTTGGGCTTGCCAAACAATCAGCGAAGTAGCGTTGAAATGATATGATATGCAAAAGCCGTACTTACTGTAAGTAATAGTAAGTGCAAATTGCGTTGTAAAAACAAAAGAGAACGGGGAACAGCGCACCCTTCGTTTCAGCTAATTGACCTTGTTGTTTTTCCCATCTTTAAAATTTTAAAGTACTTAATGTTTGATGCGTAAGAGTGTCTCTAGGGTAACGAAAGGTATTTTGCGTAAGGTGATATGAAGCAGTAATGTGTTGATATTTTTATTTATTCTTGTTTCGACTTCCGTTTTTTTCACTGACTGTTATATAGTTTCGGAATTCCAATAAGGGATATTATGAAATTATATCCAGGAAATTGATATAAGTCTTAGGCTGTTATTAAAATAAAAACGGCACACGTACACCGCTCGTCCGCGCGGACGGAGCGGCGCTTACCGCCTCTTATCAAAGGGATTGCTTCTACGGCTCAATTTCATTAGTTTGAGATTTTTTTAAGTACCTAAAATAAAGATAATCTTTATTCTGATTTGACCAGAACTTTCTTACTGACTCTTATTCAGGTAAATAAATAAAATAATATAATTTTCTTAAATACATACATAAAAATATTATTAACGTACTTCAACTAATAACACATAATATTAACTTAATACAATAAATGCCGCATAAAAAACTTGATTTTATAATTCAGATAATTATGATTAAAAAAGCTTTGTGATCTCATAGCCTGGAGCTATTTAACAACTTACGAACTATTAAGTTATTTAGTACTTATTCATTAAGTTATAATTACTTGAACAATGCTTTTTATAACTTAGCCACTTTGAATGTCAAATAAGTTGAAATGAAAAGTTTTAAATTGATATTAAATTAATTTATAAGTTAAACATTCCAGATTCAAGTGACTTTTTAAATAAATATGATCCTACTGATTAATTTGCATGGGTGATTATTGTATGTATAGTTTTTTTTAAACGGTCAATGAACCACCGCATAGCCGTGAGATACGCTCATTAAGTCATTAAAATAATTATAGGTATTAGTTTCAGTTTGAGATTTATGTGTTCTAAACTTATAATTATAGTAATTTCTGCTGAATGTTTTAGCAGTCACTGGCTTAAAAAAAAAGATGGAACAAAAGTTCATCACTTTTGGCAAACAGACCGATGACGTGGGTAAGACTAAGAATCACTAACATTAATATTATCATTAATCCTAGAAACGGGATATATACCATGTTTACAGTTTTTTTGACGGATAAACCGTCCGTGATCATGGTGCTTGCAACAGCGCCGAAATATCGGGAACCAAAAACAAACAGTAAACATGGTAGATATCCCGTTTCTAGTATTAATGATAAGACTAAGAATCACCTGGAAAATATTTTACCGCCCTTGAACTATTAAACAACGCCCAATTACGGATTAGGCACCTAAAAGCGACAGTCGAAAAATCCCTGTGAATTGTCGTAAAGGGTACGGGATTGCCTCGTTTGTCGCGACTGCTGAGATCGTGGGTTCGATTCCCGGGTCGGGCAAAGTGCTATTGGGTTTTTCCACCTGGAATTTCTCAGTAGCAGCCACGGAGTCTGGATTTGTGCGCGGTTGATTGCAATAGGCTAGCCCCCTTATAAATGGGACTTAAAACATAAATGTAGGTGTAATATTAGGTACACCTCTGCCCAACTTACGGGGATTACAGGCGTGATGTTATATTATGCAGTTGTTGGTTGGTTTTATCTTCTATCTCTCTCTCTATATGTCTTTTAATTTAGCTATAAAGAAAAGCGATATTCCTATAATACAAAAATCTAATCACTTTTCTCAAGAACAGTACTTTCTTCCAAATATTGATTCAGTACAGTCGGGTAGAATTTATGTGTTCTGTGTTTGTTCACCTAGCACCTCATGTGTGACACCCGCCACAACCAGTGTCGGGGCTTTGAGTTCGATTCCCGTGCACGGATTTTGTTTGCTTATTGCAATGTACAAACATTTGTGTTGGCTTGTATGTTTGCTTGGAATTTAGTATTGTTTGGTTGTTAAACGAGTTCTGAGGTGTTCTAATGTTGTTGGTACTTATGCACTTACGTCGGTCGGTAAATACCTAAGTACCATTTGGGTAATGTACTGCAAGTTTTGCTCCACACAACGTTGGCATGGTGTCACGTATCTTGATAGAAATTTGACGATTTTTTTTTCTAGACTTTGTGATTAAAAATTTCCAAGTTTGGGGTAAACTTGAAGACTTAATTTCCGCTTGCTATGATTATATAATGAATTGTTGGTAAACGTCTTTGTCAGGTATATCTTTAATAGAGTTTCTGAAGACACGGCCGGTAAATAGGTATAATTACGATCAAACGTAACGTCAGAATATGTGGTCAGTGCACGGAATACCAATCTATTCAAGCATTTAACTGATAATTACCAACTAATTAGGCACAGATTCTAACCCATATGATCATCTAGGCAGTTGCAATTATCGGCTACCTAATTGGTACCATCAGACAAACATAGATCATCTATATCTCACAACCAGGGCGCCTTGTATGTCAAGGTTTTAGACAAGAATCAAGGTTAAAGGAGTATTTACGTGCGAATCGTAGCATACGCTAAGAGCACCATAGTGGTTTGTAGTTTCTGCCGGTGTTTATAACCCTCAAATACATAAAGGGTGACTGGTTATTAGTGACCGATTCTTAAAAACGTGATTGTACTCATGATAACAAACAACTTTCCCAAAGTTTTTTTTATACTCATTCATTTTTATCACAATAACACAACAGCAACTCGCGCGCGCGCCTGTGACCTATCAGCTGTTAGCCGCGTGACGTCGTACTGTCTCATTAATATCGTACCGTGCAACGGTGGGTAGGTAGAGCACCCGCGCGGCTCGCCAGCCCGCTTTGTAAGTTTTATTCGGATATTTAGTTACCTATTCGTAAAGGGAAAAGGTTTACTGCCTAACCTTTTCCCTTTACGAATAGGTAACTGTCTAGTCTAGTATTATAATCAACTAACTTTTGCCCGCGACTTGACAATCAATACGGGTTGTACTCTGCTTGTAATATTATAATTCAATCATGATTCGAAAGACACGTGGCGCCATACATTATCATAAGTACGTTATTGTTGTTTTCCTCGGGAATAGTATTTTTGTCGGGATGAAAGGTACACTACGTCCGTTTCTGTACACCTGATAACGTATATGCAAAACAGGATGAACGGTTCAGTGGTTTAGGCGTGAAAAGGTAACAAATAAACTTACTTTCGCATTTATAATATTAGTAAGGATTCTGACTTATCTTACTTTTCCCAAGTAATTATACTAATGTTTTATCTATTCTAATCACCCATTCAGTACGCGTATCGCATTTTCTGATAGTACGTGACCAATCAAATACTAATTGGGATGATAGCTAATTACTTTATAGCCTACTTTACTTCGGATTCTGAAAGCCCGATCAGGGTTCTGATAAGTCAATCCTGAAGAAACTTTTGTGATTATTTCATAAAGATATAACAACAACTTCTATTTAGTTTAGTGATGAACTTAGTTTTAAGTAGAATTTAAACCAACATGCTGTATGATGGTCTTATTGAGTTTTTCTGTGTTAATACTGAATTACACGGAGATTAGTGACATTTTTTAATTTTTTTTAAATGTTAGTAAGTGGAGCTTGGCACAAGCAAGTTGTACAACAAGCAAATACAACTCGATTTCGACCGGACGGAGGAGAAAAATGGCACAGTCAGTATTCTATAGACAAATAAATACGTATGTATAATGTACTGCTAATACGATACCCCTTGGCAAGACTGGTTATCAGACTTTCGAACCTCTGAGGCTCTGACTACCTGTAACAACTGTCTAAGATCTACAAATGACAGCGGGGACCAACGGCTTAAGGTGCTTAAGGAGCACGAGCTCTTCAACCTGATCCGTGTTCAAAAGTCTTAAATTCTCTGAACCTATCCTACGAATCCAATTGCCAACAATCACATCTTCAAACCTAATTTTAATGAACTTAATGTGAATTACAAACATCTGAAACAGGCACCTAATACAATTATAAGATTAAAGGCACAATCCGAACAATTGAGTTTCGGTATTGGATTAAAACGTCTGTTTTAAGCTGGCTCCTTGCTAATTAAATATGGATGAACATTAACTGATTATCTCGGCAGGAAAAAGGGTGGGAAATTGCTTTTTTTGTAGGTTATATTTGTAAGAGGTGAGATAATACTTTTATACACAAACGGTTACTTAAAAAAATCTGCTGTTTATAAAAGTGCAATACCTACACGTCAAAATGTGTGGAGCAGCAATTTTTTTAAATTTACCGATGAATAATTTCTATGGGGATCAGAATGATGTACTGAATGCGTTGTAAACGTTTGTGCGTCGGTGTCCCTTCCACCCTGTATGTATTATGTAACAAACTTCTTCGGTCGCTTTTATTTTCATTAGACTATCGTGTATTAAATAATTCTGGGCCCCTCTCTATCAATCTCAAATCTTCAATTTTGAAATTATTCAAGGAATCCATCTAATTCCTCCTGCCTTTTTATTCGGGTCCTGCGTCCCTGTATTTCCATTACTTTATCGTATTTCCTAGAACAGGGCATCAGGTTTCTGCTTTATGTGCTCAACAAACAGGGTTGGTAGTGGCGTTGTCTGCTCAGGATGCGACACTCGTGAATACAAAACAGAAATAGGTTTTCGTGCATGCAACATTTGATAGAAATCTAACAGATTAAATGTTAAAAATCCCTCTTCAACATTTAAGAGTAACCCTTTTCCATCAAACACAGCGTGAAATAATCTTCTAGCCAGCCTAACATCTACGCAAAATATTTCTCTTGCATTTTAAAACGTTTACGGCACGCTTCAAGAACTTAGTATACTTTGGTGTAGGTACATGAACTTGGTAATATTCTCCTCAAGAGGCTTATAAACGCCCAATTTAACATCATTAGGCTACAGTGGCTGGCAGAAGGCTACAATGTGCACATCTGTACTCAACTCTCATTTTGGATTCGGAATTTCGGAGTAGTAAAATGTGGATCTGGGACATTTGCGCGAAAGACATTTGCGCGAATTTTTCAAGCTTTTCAGAGTACACGTTTTACGGTATCAGGACACTTGCCCGAAAGACATTTGTGCGAAGGATACATGCGCCAACCCACTTGCGCGAAAAGACATGCGCGCATGGACTCTTGCGCGATTAGACATTTGCGCGAACGTGCATTTGCGCGCATGGACACAAGTGTACTGATACCGTAAAATGTATGCTCTAAAAAGCTTGAAAAATTAAACTCTCTTCATCTACCTACAGTCCATTATAAGGAGTTAAAGTTGTTATAAGAAGGTGTAGTGTATCTACACTAACATTAAGCAGGTAAAGTCTGGATGTAGGAGATAATCTTCAGAACTACTGATCCGATCCCGGAATTTCTTTCAGTAATTGGAAACTACATTATCTCCGAGCATCATAGGCTACCAGACCGGACAATGGCTAGTTTTAATATAAATACTAGCTTAGGCCCGCGGCTTGGCCCGCGTGGTTTACGGTACTATCCCACTGGATCGTAGTACCGGGATAAAAAGTATCCTATATGTTAATCCAGGTAATAAGCAATCTATTTGCTAAATTTCATCCAAATCCTTTAAGTAGTTTTCGCGTGAAAGAGTAACAAACATCCATCCATCCCCACAAACTTTCGCATTTATAATATACTAGCCTCCCGCCCCGGCTTCGCACGGCTGCAATATACATATAAACCTTCCTCTTGAATCACTCTATCTATTAAAAAAAAAACCGCATCAAAATCCGTTGCGTAGGTTAGAGATCTAAGCATACATAGGGACAGACAGACAGCGGGAAGCGACTTTGCTTTATACTATGTAGTGAAGTCGGAAGTAGAGTAGGATACATTTCCTGCAATAATTTGACACAATCAGCTCCTCTTCGCGTGAATTCCTCATTACTGATGGCCGTGATTCAGCCCAGAAGAGAAGTCACCTTACGTTTGAGGTTTCGCAATTTTTGTCTGTCTTTAGTATTGAGACTTCCTTCGTCGTGGAGTTTTGTAGTGAGTTTAGTACAATTTTAACTCAGTCAATAAACCTAAATAAGGAAACTTTGTTGCTACTTCAAAATAAACGGTTTCTGTTTAGTTTTCATCTCAACATTGTGTTTAGTTATTTACGGAGACAGTAACGTTTTCTAGTTTGCATTAGGAAAGTAATTTGGCATGAGTACGCTCAAAGACAATTAATTGCTGAATAAAGTTAATTGTTATTTTACTGTCGTATATAAATAAATGCAAGTGTTTTCCTTATGGTCACTCTCATTTTTCTTTTACTTCGTGATTCGTTTAAATAGTGTGCCTATTATAATTCGCCTGATCTTACAAGCCGAAGTGGCAGTATTCCATGCACCTGGATTGGCACTGATAGATGCCAAGTTAAATAATTACTGTCACTTTCATGACATGATAATTAATTAATTTATTTTGAAGAGTAACATTTTATAAATTTTCTTAAACAAACGGCAACAGGATAATAGGAACATCTTCACACCTTTTCGGAATAAGTACGTAAGTTATGAATGGGTATACTATACTATACTCAACTACAATACAATACAATACAAAATATCTACAGTGTTCAAAGAAATAGAAAGGTATAACTAGTTACCAAAACATAGTAACTAGTTATTTATCATAAATAGGACTCGTACAGAATATTCTAGCTGTTACTTAATCACTCTCCAAAAGTGACATCTCACACTTAGAATGTACATAACATGTATTTACACAATTTGTGTTTCTTGGTAATGAGGGATAAACCTTTTGTCGCATTTGTAAGTAATTTTTTTTGCAGGGAAACGACATTTTTTTTGGTGTGATAGAAATCAAATTTTGCGGTAGTGCTATGTCACGCACTTAAAAAAATGTCTGTGCTATTAGATGCATTGAATAGTACACGGATCATGGAGGTATTAATGTTACCACATTTAAAACATGTATTCAAAATAAAAGTGTGAAAAAAGGTGGAACTTTGGCCTTCAATATCTCTGTAACTAGATGGTTTCCAGGGAAGTTCGAGGACGAGAAGAACACGCGTTTCTTGGCTTCGTTAAGGGTCTTTTTACACCCTAGATCATAAATACTATACATACTAATACATAGTTATTCCAAATCGGTTAAATGCTATTTCGAGATAACATAAAGCTAAAAATTTTACGAGCCTGCGCAAGAGTACATAACATTGTATGATAATAATGAAATAGTTTACGATACGATCTGCGGCGCTTTTCATCAGTTTTATAGTTTATAGTGCAATCTTATCGACGTTCGCATCGTAGGACCAATAAATATTAATGTGCTATCGATCTACTAAGTGGGCCGTGGTAGGAATTTTTAGGGCTCTTAATAAGAGCTATGTTGCAATTGCAAGTATCATAAATGCAAGTCAGTTTATGTGTCTCTCTAAAATATTACACATCGAATACGTAAAGGACAATTTTTAGTAGGTAGTAATATTTAGGAGGCCTTTGTCCAGCAGTGGGATAGGCTTGTTAAAAAAAAATAGTATTCAAATAGGTTTTCTTTAAGACCCCAATTAGCATTACATTGACGTGTTTCGTTCTCAAAATGTGGTGCTTCAAATTAGTCATTCGCAATCGTCTTAGTGTTGCATGTATTTTTATGTATAGGCAGCTTACCTACTCACACACTGACTTACATAAGGTGACTGGTAATTAGTGACCGATACTTAAACACGTGATTGTACTCATGATAACAAACAACTTTCCCAAGTATATATATTTTTTAAACGGCTAACAGCTGATAGGTTACAGGCGCGCGCGTGCGAATTTCATACGGCTATTCTGTTATTGAGATAAAAGTCTGTGTATAAAAAAAAGTTTCTTTGGGAAAGTTGTTAGTTATCATGACTACAATCACGTGTTTAAGTATCGGTCACTAATTACCAGTCGATGTGCTAATTCAGTTAATCAATCCACACGGAGCACACTACTGGCCATAGCACTCGTAGCCGGCCAATTTGCCAAGCCAAACCCTTTTACTGAAAATTTTCCACCTTTCATCTCTCAGAAAATCCTTCAACCTCAAATATTATACTTCCCAAACTTATTTCAACGCAACAGGTCGACCCTACGTGTTGCGCTTGAACTTTGATATTAAATGTTGCCGGAGTGAATATTACACAGAATACTCGTATGTCGAATATATTGAGCGACGCATCCATCATTATAGTTGACACTTGATTTCATAATGCCTTTGCTTACCTTTGGAATAAAAGTAAACTTAAACACTTTTTTAAGCTTTCACGGTTAAAAACTAAACTTATTCTGTCACTTACGGGATATCTTCCGTGACTGTTCATTATTTTGAGCTCCCGATATTTCGACGCTGTTGCAACCGCCATGATCGCGGGTTGACTGGAGAATGCGGGTGGATGGAAAATAAATTGTTAAGAGCAGACAAATCTGTCTACCCTGTTTCTTTGTCTTTTCTCCGAGTGAGTCGAGGATCATGATTGTCTCATTGGAAAACTAGTTTTAATTTATTTTAAGTTTATTGTTAGTCTATCAAGTGCTCCTTTCAGCTGGGCCTCCCCTTACTCCTTCCAAACCTGTCTCTCGCGATCTTTAGCCATGTTTGCACCGCAAGGTGTTTACATAAACCAATCTGGATGTCGTTTTGCAGGTATGACTTCAATCATCATCATCATCTGTCTAGCCTTTTTCCAACTATGTTGGGGTCGGCTTCTAGTCTAACCGGATGCAGCTGAATACCAGTATTTTACACGGAGCGACTGCCTATCTGACCTCCACAGTATGACTTCAATCATATTAAACCGAATTTAAAACAGAACACAAGCTAAGCAAATCGACTGACTTTTTAATTAAACATACTAGGTAATAACCGAATTACATCATAATCATCTTACGAAACCAAACTTAATTTTAACAGACTATTTTAATCGCTAACGCCATTTTAACCTGCGCGTGGGCACCTCACCAACGCAAGCGCAAATAAAAAACATCGCAAGTTACAATTAACATCAATTAACTTAGTCCTACTCACACAGTAAGTAAATACTTTATTACGACAAAACGGAGGTAATGTTTCTAAGGCAAAGCCTTTGAATTAAAAGGTCCTACGTGGGCGTGTCTTGCACGATTACTTGATTTTGTGTTACTTATATGGACAAGACAGACAGATGAATTGATTGCCTGTCTGCAGGAGTTATTTTTAGAACGCAATAAAATAGGGACTGCCTCGTTGGTCTAGTGCAGGGTTTTTCAACCTGTGGGTCGCGACCCCCAGGGGGGTCGCGAAGCCTTTCCAGGGGGGTCGCGAAGCTTTTATAATGGAGTGCGTGCTCAGTGCGTCTCGCTCGCGCATTCACTCAACTTACATGCTTGTCACTTACCACACTCGTGGCACCGGCGACGACGTGGCGACTGGCATCGAAAACGCATTCGACGTAAAAAAATATTGATTATGTAGGTATTGAACCTAACCGTAATTCTTAAAATAAGTAAATGTATTGGATTCAATATTAGTTACAAAAAAAAAAAACAACGGGTAGGGGGGGGTCGCGACATATTTCTTCATACTAAAAGGACCGTGGTACGAATAAGGTTGAAAAACCCTGGTCTAGTGGTTGCAGGCACGCCTGTTGAGAATGAGGTCCTGTGTTCGACCCCCGGGTCGGGTAAAGTGTTATTGGGTTTTTCCATCAGGGATTTGTGCCCAGTTTGATGGCAATAGGCTCGCCCCCTGGGACATGGGACTTAAACATAACAGGCGAAATGTGGCTGTACTATTAGGTACACCTCTGTCTAACCCTTCGGGGATTACAGGCGTGATGTGATGTTATGTAGGGAATAGGAATCTTTAGTTTATTGAGAAGTAGTTTGTTAAATGTTTCTGAATGCAACACAGACCTACATAGTAATGTGACCACATCTCGATGAGGATTCAGACCCAACCAATCTGTGCAAGAAACTTGAATAAAATACCTACTTATCGTAGTTCAAAACTGCCTCCTTGTCACAAAACTTTAAAAATAAACAACACGAAAAAAACCTGCCGCAAAATAACCCAAAAAAAAAATTATAAACATATTTGATGAACACACTTTAGTGAGGGGAACAGCCGACAGTCCCGGGAATGTCCGGGATGGATGGTAGCCCGTCAAGTGAGACTTCCGCAGGGCTCCGGGAACCGTGGCCGGCCCGGTATGGACCGGTCACGATCACTATTAAATAGGGGCTTGGCCCAAGGTAGATGAGGAAGCGAACTCATTTCACAAAGGTTTTTGAAACGCATGTAATAGCACTGCTTGCTTCAAAATGTTGTGAATATTATAAGTAAAGCTAACAATAAGTTACGAACCTTATTCTTAGTGATCTTAAAATGTATGCTTAGAAAACAGGAAAAGCCGCGTCTTTTATTGTGGTGTTCACTAGAAACACTAGTTAGGGTTTAGAATAAAACCACCAAATTATCAGTAAGTAGATGAACTACTTTAAGGGTACGTGCACTCGCTGCCCGGGATTTTTATTTTATTTATTTGTTTAGGTTAACCAACAATTGTTTACACTATATACATTTCTGATTTAAAGACTAGAGTAACATTTACAAGTGCAACAATTAATTACAGGTTAACACCACATGAACAGAAAACGGCTTTACATACATAACATATTTAAATATTATATAAACTTATACATGTAAAGAATAATAAAAAATAATAAAAAATTACAAAGAAAATTATAATACAATTCAATGCTGTACAATAAAAAACAAACAAAAAAAAAATCATTGGAATGTAAATAACTAATATAATATAATATAATATATCTTTATTTAAAATTACAATTTTCACAATAAATACAATTTAAATCTTAGATATAATGTTGGTAAAACAAAGTTCGATGCCTGTACTAGGTTAAACCTGTATCACAGGCGGCAGGTTTCTAATAAAATACTATTTGGGCAATGGATTTCTTAACAATATTTAAAAAAGTGAAATAAGTTAGTATGGGTTAACATATATTAAGATATACCTAATGTACTTAAATGCTAACATAAGATACAAACAAAAATAATTAAGGTCACACATATATATAAAATCCAAGGAAATCAATTTGTAGCACTTATTTGCTAATACTAATATGATTTTCAGCAGTATTAAACTAATGAACATTAAAAAGCACCGTCATGGCATTTTTGTTGCTGGCGACAATTTGCTTAGACAGCGAAAGATCAACAGAAATCGGGCTGTATGACGCACTAGGTGCCCTCATAATCGACAGAGTTTATGTATCTGTGTTCCGCTATTTTTCTAGCAGGGCATTCAACGTCTCCCGTTTTGTGGTCACTGGGCTTTTTAAAGCGGGAGCAAGTCGCGCATCTCGGAGAGTCAGCTTTCTTCGCGCATTCGGACATCATATGACCTGCTTCACTGCAGTGACCACATGTGGAATTTACCTCCCTGCAAGATTTGGCTGCATGGCCATACTGCTGGCATTTATAACACCTTGTAACTAACGTGAAGTCCCTGACTGGACATGATGACCAATTTATAAAAATCCTAGATTGAGGTATTAGTATTTTTCGTATGTTGGCCGCAACTTCAATAACGTAGTTACAGGTCGCAGCCTCTCTCTTCCCAGATTTGTGGCTTAATTTCACCAAGGTCAAAAAGGATTCTAGGGACATCGCTGGTAACTTGTCGGCTACATTTTGCTCGAAAATGCACTTGAAGACCTCATTTTCAGCCAAGGAAGTCGGCACTCCTACAACCACGATCCGGGGTTTGCGCTTGTTGGGTTCGTCGGCGGTAAGTCCAGACGTAGAGAGCTGGACTGCGTTCTTTAGCTTATCGGCGTCATGTTTCGTCTCCGTACTTATTATTACGCCACCGTTTTTCGTTTTTCGGACACCACGTACCTGCAGCTTCATTTGCTCGGGCCGTATGATTTGTTGCACCAGTTCTTTGGTTTCGTCACTGGTTTTCAATTTATCGTTGGGATAAATGGCAACTGAGCTTAAGTTATCGGGTCGAACGAAATGGTTCGATCCCCTTTTCACCATGTCGGCAAAAGAAGCATTTCCCGCAGAACTAGAATCCCGTATCGTCTGCTTTAGCTCCGAAATATGTTCTGTCAGGTCGCGCTGTTGTTTTAGGGTATCGATCGTGTTATTCGCGTGAATAGCTTTTTGCTTCAGTGACTGGTATAGTACTGCCATTTGTGACGTACCAGATTCAACTTTTCGGCAAAGGTTCGTAATCTTCATTTTCTGCTCGGTGTTGAGTTTCCCATCCGCGACAATAGAGCAAACTTCATTCAAGTACTGCTGGATCTGGGCCATCCAATGTTGGATCTCGGGCGTTGAAACAATAATATCGGCCGTGGCCGTCCGCGATGGTGAGACGGAGGGTTGTGCTGGCCCCCTTGGGTTACAGGGGCAGTTTTCCATTTTGTTAGTTTTACTAATACTTCACTATTTCGTGACCATTATTGACTAAAACTACACACTTAGCAAGATTCCTTTATGCATTACGATAGTAATACGTGCACTAAAGGAGGTCACTATTATTCAAGTATTAATTAAATATTGCTAATGAGCACGTCTGTTCGCTGCGAGTGCAAATACTGCAATCAAACTGATTAAATTGTAATTGATTAAATTATGATTGATTAATTGAATTATGAATAAATACAATGACTATAAATTGATAAGAGACTTAAAATTAAAAAAAAATTAAAACAGGTATAAACTTAAGAGAAAAAATTAAATTATTAAATTAAATCGCTATTGGATTATTCACAAAAGCTCGTAGGAATTTATTTATATTATCGTGGTTTACATCTACTAGGTCACTCCGGCCATTTAGGATTTTGCACAATCTAGGTATTGGAGAATTCGCACCAAGCACAGACTTTCGAAGTGGCGGACACAGGGGTGTTATCTTATTCCTAGGATATCTAGAAGGCGCATGGAATCTGATAAGCTTCAACAAACCGGGGCAGTCGATCTTATTGCGCAACAGTTTGTGAAGAAACAAAGCATCGGATAAGTGAGGACTAGTCGAGACGGAACGATACGCAACCTTAAAGCTCACACTACATTTATTAGTATATCACATCGGAAAGGTACAGTCGAAAATATATAATCAGCCTATAATGTTCCCACTGGGCACTGCTAGAAACACAGGCCTACACTTTGTGGGATGAATAATTAATGTCTTGGCCTAAATAATTAATTACGAAAAGTGGTACTGCCACGGGCTGGTCGTAAATAAAACGCTTGACTAAGCATTTAGCAACTACGACAAAACAAAGAAAATGTCTCTTGTAACTTGTGGCACACAAAACTGAATCTTTAGTGTTGGTTACACTATCGCCCACGGCTGAACAGACCGACAGACAAAGGTCAATATTGGATATCTGATATCTGTACAGAAATAAATCGATTTATTTCTATAGATGCCTATATAGATTGCTGCCAAGCTGAGGTAACTGTGGGTCGTGATTTTCAAGGTATCGTGTTATATTATCAACTAGAACAATGAGCATAAAGCAGGAGCTTCTCATTTTACACCATTTCTTTTCCTCTTTCAATCTGTAGTCGCTAATAACAGCCGCTCGGGTCGATCTTTAGGTTAAGCCGTGCTCGCCTAGGTTGGTCGGTGGATGGGTGACCACCCATTACATACCGAGTTTCCTCCGTGCCTCGGAAAGCACGTTAAGCCGTTGGTCCCGGGTGTCATTTGTAGATCTTTGACAGTCGTTAGGTAGTCAGTGGCCCAAAAAGTCTGACAACCAGTCTTACCAAGGGATATCGTATTATCCAGTACTTACTGGGTTGTGGAGGTCAGATAGGCAGTCGCTCCATGTAAAATACTGGTATTCAGCTGCATCTGGTTAGACTCGAAGCCCACCCCAATAAAGTTGGGAAAAGGCGAGGCAGATGAATCTGTAGTCACTAAGACACGGCAGTAGTGTGTGGGAGCTGTGTCGCAAACTACGTTCCACATCTTATACTTCTCCGTCTTTACTCCATAGTAATCAGTTAAAATATACTCTACACTGCCACCGACAACGCCGTGAAAGAGGTCCAATTTGGGGCACATAAAATAGATAATTTTATGTGACAGCGAAACGAAGAAGTGATTTATGCCACTGGTAGAAACCAGGTATTTTTTTTTAATTTAAGAAGATTCCAAGGTATACCTTCTCGTCACGCTGCTGATTGATAAGCCGTGTGACAAAGATTTTGTAAAATACTAATTATTTTCATCGGCCTACTTCTGCGGCCCTCAATGCGTGACTGCATTCAGGAAGATATCCTTTCGTTTACTTAATGATCTAATTAAGTACAGGGGCGATTAATCAGTGTCAATCAAGGGGAGACGTCCCCAGATTGACATAAGAGATGGGTTATCCTATTGGAGTAACCGACAAAGAATCTTTGGAGAATAATAACGCCATTACGGAAAATTCAGAATTCGGAATGATTTTTTTAAATTTTCCCGTTATTTATTTATTACACGTGGAGTAGAGTTACAAACAGAAGGCCTACCGGCCTAGACATAGTGACACTCAGTCAGCGATAAAGAATGACGGAGAAGTCACAAATGTATTCCTTTTGAAAGTCGTCGTTCTATCACGAAACACTTATCTTGATTGAGGATCAAGCAAGACAACTGGGAAACACTTTGAAAAACCTTCAGATTAAACACATTCTCCGACGTGTAAGTTGCGCATATTTACTTCACGTTGCTTAATTAAAGATTCGAGATCAAGCAAGCAGTAGATATAACAAAAAAAAAACCCATTTCCAAAAGCACCATACTAATCCTTACTTGTATTAAACGGACTCCCTAAATCGGATGCACTAAAAGCGAATAAATCCTAAAGCCGCAGTCTGGCTGAGATTTATTGGCAACCGGGCTTGAGATAGGACGTGCCTAATGGATCCCACTGCTTTTGCCCTTTTTCTGCCTCCCTCAGAGGTTTTACCGTTAGACCACATGGCTAAGCGATAAAGATTTTAAAAGGACACTTTAGAAATAATTCTTTATTTAAGTTGAAATTATTCTAAGGTGTTGAATGTGTCCATATCTACTTCGCATCACACTTGTCGTAACGCAAATCCTGCAATGCCTAGTGCATTGTGCAGAATTATCTTTGAGATTAGGATACAACATATACATTTACATTTTATTGCTTTCCGGTGAAGGAAAACATCGTGAGGAAACCAGCATGCCTGAGAGATATTTCTTGACGGCATGTAAAGCCAAGTCAGAGGCCCATGGGCGGCATAAAAACTCTGTCACCAGGTTACGAACTAACCACACGATAAAGAAGGAAGAACATATACAAGGTGTAAACAGACCCTTCACGAAGCCGTCAACCAAGCATTCAGTTCATCTATCAAACTAAGTATCTTTACGAAAAAATTATTGCTGGGAAACGACTTTTTTTTTGGGGTGAAAAATCATGTTTTACGGTAATACTCAATGTAACGCACTCACAACTTAGTGCTGACGGATGTTTTGAATAGTCAACGGGTCATGGAGTTAATTAAAGTAAAATTAAAACCTTTAAAAGTGGTATTAAAAAAAAAAAACTTGTGAAAAAATTGGAATTTTGACCACCAATATCTCCGTAACTAGAAGGTTCCCAGGTATGGTCCAGAACAAAAAAATATCGCAATGATGGGACGAACAAGTACCCTTCGGCTTCGTTAAGGGTCCTTTTACACCCTAACAACCCGACAACAACTGTCGGGCAGTTAGCCCACCAGACACAACACTCGTCTGGTCGAACCATCCTCCCTTTTCAAGGATGAGAAACTTTACACCCTGTTTCTCATACCTCTAAAGAAATATGATTCATGCTTACAAATTCCTGTTTTCCCCAAATATCTTACATGAATAGTAAACTATTCAAAAATAAAGAAAATGTATTGTCGAAAACGAATGTGACTTTCTTTAAAATACACAAAACCTTAGCTAAAATCTTGCTATAAGATGCATCAAAACTGCACAACAAATGCAAAGCTCCACAGAAGAGAGAGGCGGCCCCTTAACAAGTCATCTGTCACTTGAGTAATTTCTTCCAGCTGCCAGCTGTATTAGACCTATTCATCACTCAAGACAAACGGAATCTTCGCGTATATTTCATTTACGCTTCTTGCCTCTACCGGCTTAGTTAAATTACATAGAGGAGTAACAAATGGAGTGCTAAGACGATTTTATATTCCTCAGATTACAGTGTTGGCCTAGGAGCAAAATGACTGTCATTAGACGATGAACTCGTGCTGTTTCCTGGTGGTTCTTCTGCATAGGATACGAAAATCAGGGGCCGAAAAGTACTTGTTTAGGGTTTTTAATCAGGTTTAGGTAAAAATTACTAGAGTAAAGGTTAATCCGTATTACAGGGTTAATCAGCCGAAAATAACCGGTTCACGCACAGATTTCCTTTTATGTATATTAAAAACTAGCTGTTCCCCGCGACCTTCGTCCGCGTCAAGTTATTAAAAATACAATTTTCCCCGTTTTTGCAACATTTTTCATTGCTGCTACGCTCCTATTGGTCGTAGCGTGATGATATAGCCTATAGCCTTCCTCGATAAATGGACTACCCAACACTGAAAGAATCATTCAAATCGGACCAGTAGTTCCAGAGATTAGCGCGTTCAAACAAACAAACAAACAAACAAACAAACAAACAAACAAACCCTGCAGCTTTATAATATTAGTATAGATATGATTTGTCTCTTTCATTCTGATAATTCAGCAATATTTAAATTTTTAACCAATACATTATGAGGATTAACGCGTATAATGGTTAATCAAACATATGGATTAAAGATCTAACCGGTTAACCTTTTAACCCGATTGATAGGTTCCTGGACCGGTACGACCAATCATAAAAGAGACAGACAATGTTGATACGCTTTGGTCCTTGAAGAAACTTTAGAAACACGTACTACACACAGATACATCTTTCTAAAGGTCGGTAGCGTGACTTAAGTGACTCCTTTGGTATTGCAACTCTTCATCTTCATGGGTGGCGGTTACCTTGCCATTAGAAACCTAGGTATTATAAAAGTACTCAGAATTCTGACTTATAAATGTGTGGTATAAAGAAATGAGTGTTACAAATTAAATAACTAGCACACATTTTTATGCAAAATATGTTTTGTTTATGATTGCATACATTCCATTTCTTGACGAATCCGTGACATAGTTGTTGGGTTTCTATTTGGACTATCTGTGTCGTACCGACCTTAAACAATCTTCCCACATTATCACTTCATTTGTTTACCAATCCGTGGCAAAATTGCCTTACTTTCTACTTAAAATAGGTTACTTAACTATAGTAATTCTTCTGAAAAGCAATAAAAAACGTTCTCACAATATATCAGAATGTGCCAATGGTGCAATGGTGTTAATGAATGATAGCACACGATAGAAACCGTTCGGTTCCCATCGAACGCTATTGTTGGCGTGATAGACATCTGGTCTAGTTCGGTTTGAAGGTAGATAAGTACTCGTCTGGGATCGGTTTCTTAGATATCGTGTTGTAAGAGAATGGTTGTGTACTTTATGAGTTAGAGATTGTTGATAAATACTTTAAAATGTTTTTATTTTGTAGGGTACCGTACCTGACGTGTGACAACGGGACCCTATTACTAAGTCTCCACTGTCTGTCCGCCCGTCGTTTAAACGTCGTCTGTTTAAACCGTAATAGTTCCTAAACACTTAATTTTCCCAGAGTGTGTATTACTACGGCCGCTATAACAACAAATAATAATAAAAAATAAGGAGAACATGAAACGTGACATCATACAAAAAACGTTTTTCGGAACCCTTCCTATGAGAGTCCGACTCGTACTGGGCTTGATTTTTCAATACCGTATCGAAAAAGAGGGATCTGTTTCATATTCTTGGTTCCATAATCTTACTAAATTAATAGTCCCGGCTACTGCTGTCATCACTCAAGAAAATTCACAAAACCAAATTCAATCTAGAGAAAAATATGGATTAAATTGAATCAAATCAAAACTCTACAATAAAGAAACATTATTCCCTTAAATAACAAACCAAAGAAGAAAATAATAAAGTAGGGCACAGCTATTCATTTCACAATTCCGCTCACACCCAAATTAACATCGGAAATTGAAAATAAAAACTTGTTTCCTCTTCCAAAGAGGAAAAAAACTCCTTTTCAACATTCTTCATAATATTATTTAGAAACTTGAACGAAACGAATGTAAAAAAGAGAAGTTTTGGAGTCGGGAACATTTAAGTTCGTCCATTCCACTTTGTAGTCCTAGATTGCACTTCCCCGCATGTATTGTGTACAAGTTAGTAGATGACGGCTTCCAGTCTAACCGGTTGCAGCTGAATACCATTATTTTTCATGTCAGTAGTCGTACAGGGTTATTATACATGCACAGGTATCTCAATTTAACTTGCCTTAATTCCACCATGGTCATTGCCGAAACAAACCAAAACGACAGATTTCTACGGTGGCATGATGTTAAATGTGAAGACAATATGATGACGTCACTTTAGAACGTTCGAGTAAAGATATCATGCTTCGCATAAGAAACCAAAACGAAATATCAATGAAACATTTAGACAAATATAATATACTAGCCGACCCCGCAAACGTTGTTCTGCTATATATTTTTTCTTGATAGGGAGTTAGGGACACCCTAATCACCTGGCGGTGTGAAATATACTTTACGACCTATCTTATACCTATCAAATATACGTAAAAATTTCTCACCGTGACACGAGATTTTTATATATATAGATTTATGGTTCCAACAGACTAGTTAGGCGTAGGTAACTAATAAGCTTAACTTCAAAATAATTATTCATATACATAGAATTCTGACCAAAAAAATGTTAAGTAACAACAAATGACGTACCAAATATACTTGACAGTGCTTCGTACATAACATTATCTTAACAATAATTTAAGACACCAAACATCTTAAACAATCGCTCTTCCTTGCAACTTGGACCAAACACCGGTACTGAGCAAAATCGTATTTCCCATACAAACGAGCCATTTGTTTAGTTACGCTCGTTTAGAAAATTGCATTCTACTTCAATTGCTGTTTGCATTTATTGCACGATTACGGAAACATGTTGAGATGAGTTGCCTGTTGCTGTCGTAAGAGGAAACCGTCTTTTAAAGAAAGAGTGATTGGTTGGAATTGTTTTATTTGAAATCGCTGTTCTTTTGGCCATCTACATAATATAACGAATGGTCACTGCTGACCTGAAATTTACCCATAAGCAAGTATTAGGTAAAATCAGGACAATTAATTTTTAATTAAATTGAAACATCAATTTGCAGTGTTATAGCTATCAGTGTTAAAGAATGACAATTGGTAAACAAACAATAACCCTGACTTAATGGATGTCGTATCCTGAGGCGTTGACAGTACTTATAAAGGGTGTAATAAGACCCTTAACGAAGCCGGAAGGCACTTTTTCTCCCCGTCAATGCGATTTTTTTTTTGTTCTAGACCAAACCTCGGAACCTTCTAGTTACGGAGATATTGGGGGTTAAAAATCAAACTTTTTCACAAGTTTTTTTAAAAATTGATTAAATGATTTTGAAACTTGTTTTTGATATAAGATTTTTACTTTAAACACCTCCAAGACCTACCTAGTACTATTCAATCGATCCATCAGCACAATGTTTTGAGTGTGTTGCATTGACTCCTACCGTAAAATGTGATTTTTCACCCCAAAAAAGGTCGCAATAATTTTTCGTATAGTTACTTAGTTTGATGTACAGAATGCTTGGTTGACGGCTTCGTGAAGGGTTCGTTTACACCCTGTATAACTGACAGCTCAGCTGTAAATTGTAACCAAATATACATAACTCCCTTATGATATGTACCCATAGATATGTGTTAGATGATGGAAACGTCTTAAGTTTGTGACACAAATAAACAGAAAAAAACGTTACACAACAACATTATAATACAGTCTTATCTCACAGCCCTCGAGGGAAAGCAGTAAATTCCACACATTCCTGCGCAGCTTTTCCTTTGAATGTGCGCAATGACCAGTTCCACTGAACACTAACTGGAATGCTCAATTTGCTTACATTTACATTTAAATGGCTTAGGCTTGCCTTTTTTGCTGTTTAGTCGAGACAACAAATATATTAGTTAGGTAACATCCTTGTAATATCACATAGGATACAATATTATTGGCTTGCTTCGGAAGATGTGTTTGAGAAATTGTATCAGGGTGGCAGGTTAGGAGTGAGGGGTTCTGTCGAGACGATGGGCTGCAGCGTCTTCAGTTTGTTGCGTTTAAATATTAAGAATGAACTTTCGTAGATAACTTAGCTTGTAATATGACGATGGTAATGATAGCTGAAGCTGCTATGATCAGTATTAATAATATTAAGTATATACATACATGTACTATACATAAAATATATTTTGATAACATTAAGAAAATTAACGTGTCGCGCAACACGTTTTTTTACGCCGACCCCAAGTAACATGGGATAAGGGCAGGAAGTGATGATGAATGCACCAATTTTTTGTAACTGAGTTACTAAATAGTGGGAAATAATATGTTGTTTCTTTTTGTTTAAAAAAAAAAACTCTACGCGTGTAGTATGTATAATAACAGAATACTATAGATGAGACAAAATTATACAGAATTCAAAATAAACACCAGCATTTCACAGCATAACTAAAAATAAAAACATTCTATTCGTAATAAATCGAGTTCGGAATATTTTGACGAACTCGACTCAACGAATTCGTTAACGTTTCGCGTTCCCGTTCGTGTCCAATTAACAAAAATATGAAGTTTGCTATTTATGTTGTTTCAGTTTCACGGGGCGCTAGCAAAATTCGTCAAAACTGGCTACCATCTGAAAACATCAGCATCATGGATTCCGAGAGGTATGTTTTTACAGCTGGATATAAATTTAACATTTTCAATTTCATGTATTTTATTTTATAATTACTGTGTTTGGAGATTTTGTGCGATGGAACGTATAGCATTTCGAATTATTATACAGGGTATTTATAGAAAGGTTTCTAAAAATAAGCAGGTAGATAGGGTGAGTCATTCTGATTATCTTTTCTATGGAAATATGTTCGAAAGAATTCTGGATTTGAAGGTAAAAATAAATCAAATAATTTAGGTCTAAAATATGTTAACCTGAATATTTACTCTGCTTTCTCAACTATCTTTATTTTAGGTATACTATAGGAGTACCGTACATGGACGATCATTATAAGGGTTTTTTTCATCCCGAAAAAAAGTACTGTTGCCAAGGAAAACAACAATAACGTTCTTATGATAATACATGGCGCCACGTGTATTTCAAATCATTAGTGAATTATACTATACATGCTACTATACACAACGTGTTAAATGTGTTAAGAGTTAAATTATCAAATTCTAAATACTACTGCTTATTTTTTAAGAAATAAGCAATAGTACTCATATATTATAATGTTATTTTCCTGTGTTGTCTACTGTTTGTACATAAATTGTAAAATAAAATAAATAATAAATAAATAAACGCGAGCGAAGCCGTGGGCAAAAGCTAGTATTACATAACAACTAAAAGTAATCGATAAAATAAAGCTAAATATATAAATAAGTCCGTGGGTCTTTATATAAATGAAAATAGTTCCTTTCAAACAAAGCAACACATCAATCACAGTCCTAATGTTTTATATGAAAACTTCAGCAATAAATAACTCCTAACAAATAAAATGTTTCACCGCCAAAACTAAGGGTCTACATTTATATCGGGGAACAGTTCTATCATCCCCACTCGTTACCCTAAGTACCCTCGTCATGTGAGGAATGGTATGTACGAACGAATGGTACAATTTATTGAGTGCTAACTCACAACTTTTATTTCTAAGTCTATTTTATTTATTGTTTCTAATGAAGAGAGGATTTTTATGTAAAAAAGATTTTATATACAGGGTGGAAGGGACACTAACTATTTAGTATATCATTCTGAAACCCCATACAAACTTTTCGTCGGTACTTAATTTTTTTTAATGTTTGGAACAGCAGGTTTAAAAAAAAATACCGATGGATAATTATACGGGTTGTAAACAGACCCTTCACCAAGCCGTCAACCAGGCATTCTGTACATCAAACTAAGTAACTTTACGCAAAAATTATTGCTGGGAAACGACTTTTTTTTTGGGGTGAAAAATCACGTTTTACGGTAAAACTCAATGTAACGTATTCAAAACATTGTGCTGATGGATGGATTGAATAGTACGAGGGTCGTGAAGGTGTTTAAAGTAAAAATCTTACATTAAAAACATGTATTTAAAAAAAAACTTGTGAAAAAGTTGGAACAAGTACCTTTCGGCTTCGTTAAGGGTCTTTTTACACCCTTTATAGGGTGGGGCACCCTCACATAGATGGTATTTTTTTTTTAAACTGCTGTTACCTGCTGTACCAAATATCTCGCCACATTAACATTATACAGGGTGAATATCAACGCAAAAACCGTTACCAAGTAATGTACTGTCAGGCGAGATATTTGGTATAAGCATTTTCAGCCTATAACGTTCCCAATGTTGGGACACAGCCCACTTTTCTGGGCGAGGGCCGCACTCTGTTTGGTATACAGGTAGCTATCATGCAACTACTTTTAAAAACAATGTAGTGAGTGCTGTGTATTCAATTCTTTAACATACTGTAACCTGTGGAAAGTATGTCATAAACCTTCAAAGAATATTAGTGTATATGTTTTTCCCTGTATACTAAATTGCTTCTTTGACTGTACTTTCTCTTAGGTACGCTAATACTATCTAATAAGCTAATACTCTCTCTTAGGTACGGTAAAAAAACCTCCTGAAAGTAATTATTATAAATAGTAAGGCTTTTATAATAATTATATTTGAAAGGTAATGTCCCTTTTCAGCGCAAAAATGCGACCTTTTTTTGGATACATTAGGGAAGAGCATTATTCATAACGCTTGCTCACAACATGTCGGCATTTCAGACTATAACTCCTCACGATTTTCTTAACCATAATTCACCTGTGAGTTAAGGTTGAGGAAAACAGCTGAGAAAGTTCAAAATGGCGACATTTAAAACGTCACTTTAGTACGTGACCACAGATTATCTATATCTGTGTACGTGACTGTGTGTTGGCTAGATAAAAACAGGTCCGAGGCCCTAGCATAAACACTCAAAGTAAACGTAACATATAAGTTTTTAAACTGTCATGGTCACTAACATTATCATTAACACTAGAAAAACAAAAAACGAACAAGAAAGAGGGTAGACCGATATGTCTGCTCATAAACACCCACCCGCTTCAGTTTATCCGTGATCATGGTGCTTGCAACAACGCCGAAATATCGGGAACTCAAAACAAACATGGTAAATATCGCGTTTCTAGTGTTACTGATAAACGTAAGGTAAATTCAAAAATTCACCTATCCTACAGCATTTTGGTTTGTGACAAGCACAATTTAGTGTTAAAAAAAAGAATAATAAGAAAACCTTGAAACGAGTATTCAATTTTAAAATTGTTTGAATTTACGGTACGTTTACTTCACACTCTGGCTTAGGCCCACCGTTCATGCGGGCTCTTTTTTAATTTTGCGAGCAGAAATTATCCCAACGATTAAAATAGAATCACCGAAAATAATAAACCTAAATACGAATACAATGCTTTAACATTGTTTCCACCAAAATACACAAAGCAATGTGCCTATTCAGGATATCATATCCCCGTGATTTAAATACAAAGAACATTGTTGTCTATTTTCTCAAGCTTAGGAATCCAGAACAAGGGAATTTCCTGTAATTTATTTTCATTGCTTCCTACCTATTTTGCTAACAGGAGATTGTCCCGACGTCCTTAACAAAAGCATGTTTTTTTTATATTCAAATCTGCAAACAAGATGGCGGGTCTCGCTTTCCAAAAAACAAAGACAGCCAGCCATCTTTTACGAAAGTCAGAAAAATTATCCGATCCTAGCATTTAAAATGGAACGTGCCATAAAATTAACAATTTGAGGGGTAGCCTAAGGCCAGAAATCTCAGACTAAAATAAGTAAGAGTTTGACTTAACACATCAGCTTCAAGAAAATACGACTAAAAAAAATGGTTGTCAAAAATCCTTTTCCATTTTAGATGGAACTTTAAAACATGTAGTAGACAACAGTCTGCCATAAAACAATACAAAATCTAATTATGTTTAACAAACGAGAATTTGATAAAATAGACTCTGGGTGTGTTCATTGATCAATCGGAAATCATAGCCGGTCCAAACGTTGGTTTAATCTCATCGAGAAAAAATCGATAACGATCGATGTTGAAATGTAGATGTAACATAACATCGCGCCTGCAAACCTCGAAGGGCTAGGCAGAGGTATACCTAATAGTACACACACATTTAAGAAAGAAAAAATATTTATTTGTCGCAGGGACATGACGTGCATCATACAGAATGACAAAAAATTCAATAAACACACATACATTTCGCCAGTTATAAGTCCAATGCGCAAATCCAGACTCCGTGGCTGCCACTGAGAAGTTCCTGATGGGAAAACCCAATAAAACTTTACTATTTACTATATCGTATCTCCTTCTCGTCTTACTCACCTCACCTTGACCTGCGGGGCCTTGGGGCCTTGGGAACTGGTGCAAGGTGTAATAATATGGCCGTATTAGATCTCCAAGGAGAGCTGATTAAGTATGTACTTGTTCAGGATTAGGTTAGAACAATGTAACGCGTCCTTTGGGATGAATGTTTTAGTGGCTGGGCTACCTGAAATTTCCTTTATTTTGGGAATGTTTTACATTTTCTTTACTTGGTTTACTGGTTACAACGTTTTTCTTTATATCCTAGGTTGATTTTGCACATATTTTTCAAAGTTGATCTTATTTTGAAAAAGCTTTTTAAAAAGATTTCATAATTGTATTTATTTTACGATTTATGTACACACAGTAGACAACATAGGAAAATAACATTATAATATATGAGTACATAGGTACTGCTTATTTCATAAGAAATTTCTGCCAACAGACCTGCAAATGGAGAAATTAAAAAGAAATGTAGACAATAGTAGCTTAATTTAGTCACTTATTTCAGATAGAAAATGAAAAAAAAAACTACAATTACATAAGAAATACCTGTACGCTTCACGAAGCCCAACAATGAATCTTTAGTCCGTCCATTTTCACTTATCCATAATTACATACAATTCCCTACATTTCTATTGTCAGACGAATTCGCCAGTTACATCAAATTATATGAATATATCGTGTGCTCCACGTTCGCTATTTGCTAGAATAATTATAATATGAAACTACATTATGCCCAAGGCTTCACCGGCGCGGTCGGAAATTATCCCACGGCACGGGAACTAACTTACTTACGGCTGGGAAAAGTACCCTATTTTCTAACTAATGTTATGGTCTATCCGGGTTCTGAATTTCATCCAAATTTATTTAGCCGTTAAGGCGTGAAAAGGTAACAGACACGCCGACAGACAGACTCACTTTAAAATTTATAATATTAATATGAATTGATGTAGCTACGCGCATTCGCTATAATTGAGATGCAAATTAATTTTCGTATAGCTCAGGAGTTTCAATCTCATGTTGAAATGAGTCTAGAATGTTCTAGTATTCATAGGTAAGCGCAACATTGTATGAATAGTAGAGCGAAATGTTATGTTTTGAGAATATTGTAGCAGCAAAATGATGTACAAAATGTATGATGAAAGTTGTTTTTTTGTACGTTGGTGGGATAAACAAGCATTATATTCACGAGAAGCAAAGTTTTAATATAATGAACATGGAATTTTAAAATACTTAGAATGTAAACATGGAAACCAGGGCCGTCCTAAGGCTCGTTGGGTCGACGATATCGTCAAAGTCGAGGGAAACACCTGGATCAGGGACGCACAGAACCGGGAAGTGTGGCAGAAAAAAGGGGAGGCCTGTACCCAGCAGTGGGTGATTCCGGGCTGATATAATGATGATCATACAAACAACAAAATACAACAACATTTTTACATACGACAAAATATAATAATAATATAATTTATATAATTTAATATATAAAATTTCCGCACGCAAAATACGCGCTTTGACGTGGAGCTGCGGACACCAGCCCGTTAAACAGTACAATACAGTACAGTACATACGACAAATTAATTTTTAAATCCACTGGCTCCCGGTCTACAACAATCCGTATCACAAACATTGTACATACAAATAAATCTATTTGTCTTCATTCCAGAATTCCCAACGGTTCAGAAATAAACCAATTGATTCACTATTTCTCTGAGCTCGTATTTCAAAGTAATTTATCACTAACATTCCTAGATTGCTACTGAATAATTTAAGTGGACCACCAAGGGTAGAGCAACTTAGGTAATTGGCGAGACTTTAGTCAGAAACTTAGCCTGACGAAGCCTAAAAAATGTCATAATGACTGGAACAAATAATTAGGAATACCCTAACTTTTGTGAGTTCATGAATTTGAGTCGGAATTCTGTATAATTCAGGGGAAGTCTTCGAATAATTTTGTAAAAAATTGTTGAATGTTTTTCCTTGTGTGTGTGTTTAACTTTTAGCGTTTGAATTTTAGAAAGCTTTTAATAAAAATATCCTCATAAAAAAAATTAGCTTTAATTTGGCTTAAATAAATTCTGTTCCAAATTCGTGACATTACTTTTAGTTTAAAGATGGTTTTGTCGGATGTGAATTTGTAGCGTTGTTGAAAAATGTTTCTGAATTTTCCGCTATTTCGTTTTCTCAAAAAAAGTTAGTGTGTTGGGGAAGCCACAAGTTCTACAAGCCTGGTTTAAGTCCTCTGATAAGGCTAAGGATGTTTCAATAGATAGTACTTTCAAACATTATGTTTATGACAGGGTATGGCTCCACTGATCACGTTATCAGATTGATTTTGCCACGGATCACGGCGAGGGGTAACAATATGTATGAGTCTAGTAAAGTTTGAATTTTTAAGTAATTTTCATACAATCGGTCAAATAACGCGTTTTAACATGTCTATAATAGTACAGAATATAATTTTCTCCTCTCTTTGCATCATAACCATAACTTGAATAAACCATAACCCGTATTTTGCTTTACCAAAGTCGGATAAAAATAACACAGTAAGTACACCTTTAATCAAACCCCAGAAATAACAACACCGACTGACATAACATAACATCATAAAACGAATCTTAAATAACCCATTGTTATGTCAACAGCTTACAATAAATATACACCGGTCCAACGATTTGTCATGTGGGTCAGGGCCGCCATTTTTTCGCTTTTTCGCGGCAAAAAGATTGTATACGGAGGTCGAGTTGACTGCAAACATTGAAGAAAACCAATCTAGCGGTGACAATAAACTTTGAAACTGTTCGTTATTTTTGGATGGTTTAGTTATTATTTTAGTTATTTATCACTGTGGTTGAAGTTGTTTGTGTTGTAGTTTTTTGTTGGACGACTATGACAGTTCTCTGATTTGTTTCGGGCCTCAGTTCTGCCATCCAAACTAAATATATTGCTTTATTTTATTTTCAGATTAAACTAAAGATCATATAAAAAAATAAAAGGTTTCAGTTAATGCCATTTGGCTACGGAACCCTAAAAACAAGTTTCAACTGTGTAGTGTGTAGTCCTAACAGTTTCGGAATAAAGTGGCTGTGACGTACGGACGGACAGACAGATAGACAGACTTGACGAATCTATAAGAGTTCCGTTTTTTGCCATTCGGCTACGGAATCCTAATTAAACATGCTCGTTGGGATTTGAATTTGTCTCATATCTCAAATAATATACTAAAAATATTATATCTTCAGAGTAAAATCAACAAAATTCTTTACTTTCGCGAAATCATTGGCTGTTTTTCTAAAATTCAATTAAGACATAAAGAAAAACAGCGATTTCTTGATTCCGTTAACCTTTCTACGGATGTTTATCCGTATCTTTTACATATAGTATATTTTACAGTCATAAAAGAGAATATAGTAAAGAAATTAATTGGAATACTTGAAGCAACACACGGCGTTGATAACCGTCGCTTCATTGTAACGTTTAATGAACGCCACAAATCTACCCGTATTTCCTCAATTGATTTTAAATCGCTTTGGGACTAAATTTAGAAGCAATAAAAGCATTAAAACGCCTTTGATTCGATTCCTGCGGGCATACACGAGTTACTGGAATGTTTCAGCGGATTCAGCATGTTTTATTTCATTTTGAAATGTTTTGCGGACTTCTACCCACTACATTTACATGTTTTTATTCTGTTTTAAAAAGCTATGAAGTCCTGTTTTAAGCTTTCACGGTTTACAACTAAACTTATACTGTCACTTACGGGAAATCTTCCGTGATTGTTCATTATTTTGAGCTCACGATATTTCGACGCTGTTGCAAGCGCCATGATCGCGGGTTGACTGGGGAATGCGGGTGGATAAAAAAAATGAACAATCACGGAAGATATCCCGTAAGTGGCAGTATAATAAGTTAAGCTATGAAGTATTTAAAGTCTGCGATGGATATGAGTGTTATCTAACGTTCTGGGTAAAATACATATAATCAATCCTTATTCACCGACTTACAGAATAGAGGATAGGTTGATTATTTTAAGCCTTGCTTTGAGATAGGTACCCGGGTTCCATTATTGTCTCACGTGGTGGTTGATGGTCCACCCCCTCGCTAATAGTGCGATTAAGGCTTCTGTAACGGTCCTGCATGTTGGATTGTGGCCCACTCACAGAGAGGAGGTCGGCCCCAGCATTGGGATAGTTATCGGCTGATTTTGGTATGGTTATGCGTAACCAAAATACCAAAGAAACTAAATCCCCATAGTTAACACATCTTATTAGTTATAAGTAACAATTAAGTCAAGTTAAGGATTCATTAAGGCACATTTACCGCATTGGTTAGCTGTAATGGTATGTATGTAGATGTAAGTCGATAAATAAAAAAAACTTCGTCTGTTTTTCCGTTCACTCAAAATAACTTACTCCAATTTTCCAGTACGTTGAATCTACAGGGTGTAAACGGACCCTTCACCAAGCCCTCAACCAAGCCTTCTGTACATCAAACTAAGTAACTTTACGCAAAAATTTTTGCTGGGAATCAATTTTTTTTTTGGGGGTCAAAAATCACGTTTTACGGTAGGACTCAATCTAACGCACTCAGAACATTGTGCTGATGGATGGATTGAATATTACGGGGGTCGTGGAGGTGTTTAAAGTAAAAATCTTACTTTAAAAATATGTATTTAAAAAAAAACTTGTGAAAAAGTTGGAACTTTGACCCCCAATATCTCCGTAACTAAAAGGTTCCCAGGTATGGTCTAGAACAAAAAATGATCGCTTTGATGGGGAGAACAAGTACCTTTCGGCTTCATTAAGGGTCTTTTTACACCCTTTATACCATCCTCACAAACAGCACAGGCTAATAAAAAAAAAAAAAAAATTCTATCCTCTCTCCTTGAACTTAAAAGTAACTTTATTTTAAACCCGGCAGCCATTACGCAGATAGTACGCCTTATCTACCTAAGGCTGAGAATTTCCCTGAGGACCTAAATCTTATTAGGTGCACGATTTAAGGTAGACAGTTCTATTAAGGGCCTTTATGCCGCGGAGGAAATTGTATCAAGATAGGTAATTGCATGTCACGTCTCGAGAATTGCTGGACAGTATTTGATAGGAATAAGATTAGAGAGGGATAGGTATAAAGTACCGTTAACGTTTTCGAATGTCATTCGAAAATCTTTGTCAGTTTTTCCGGAGAGTCAGATGCCCAAAAGTAAACCTGCCTTTCCAAGAGGTATCCGTTCCAGGATTTGATTGTAGTTGTCGGATAGGCAGCCCTTCCATGTAATACACTGGTATTCAGCTACATCCGGTTCTGCTGGAAGCCGACCCCAATATAATTGGGGATATCATTTCATGTCCCTCCTGCTTGTCTATCTGCAATGGTTATATGCTAAACATCCATTGCTGAATAGACTGTTTTTTACTGTCGTGTCGTTCATTGAATTCCGAAATTGAAATTATGTGACAGCATTATTCGCTCTTGAATATCGAAGAAAATTGATTGACCGGTCTTAGATGATAATTCAGCCGGGTTCCTTAATAGGTTATATCAATTCAAATTTCAAGGTTTAATAGAATTTATAGGTCAACAGCTAGCTTTGATTTGAAAGGTATTTCAAACCATATTTCAATAGAGACAGTTCCTAGTAGCTGGCTGGCTAGCCTTGAACTTATAGATCTTGACCGCTATGTTATCTACAAAGAGTTTGCCGCCGGCAAAGTTGGTATGACCTTGGATTTTGACAATATACTACTACTATAGCTAAATTAAAGAAAACTTTATATAATGGCTTCTTTGAGCGTAAATAGTCATTTTTCTGCTTGGTGTTATATTATATAAATATATTATATATATCTGCACGCAAAATACGCGCTTTGACGTGGAGTTGCGGACACTAGCCCGTTATACAATACAATTTAATTATATATTTATTTAAACCAATTATAAATTTTCTGTTTCATATGATTTATATACTACATGTGGAAACTTGTAATTGGCCATATTTCTCACTGTCTGTTTAGCTGTAAGTTTTCCTAAAAATGAAATAAATATATAAAAAAATATCTAAATATAGGATACTAATACCCGATTCATAAACAATAAATTACATTATAATTGTTGTCTAAAATTCCAAGAATGCGATAATATTTAGACATTGAATAAGGCGATGAAAACACTGCGTTAATTTTATGAAAAAATAAAAAATAGGTATCGTGGAAAATCACGCTTACCAATTCTGTTCAAGTTCTTCTTTCTGGGTAATTTGATTGGCCTTTTGGCTCAACAATGATAGCAGATATGAATGGAATCGTATTTTTTCAAACTTTCTATTTCGATAAACGTCTGCTGTTATTTTTGTAGCTTTTGAACTATGTTTTATTCATAAAAACGGTATTAGCATAGGAAACCCGCGCGACAGAATTACCATTTCCCGATGTTTTATTCCTTTATTGCCTTTCACACAGAAAATGTTTTACTTTTAATATTTAATCGGAATATAAAAGGGATAATGGGACGGAATTACGAATGACGGATTATTGCATAATGGGGAGCGCTGCGGGACTGTTCGAAAGAGATACCGTGGCCCTGGAACACAAAGGGCAATGAAGGAACATGGATGGGTTTTAGTCAGTTAGAGTCTGACACTCCCTCCCACTCCACCCAGAGCGGGAGAAGTCATTTGATGATTTCCCAACCGAAAAAAAAAAAAAAAAAAATGGGGAGCAGATTTTGCTACAGTTCACACAGGGTGTAAACAGACCCTTCACGAAGCCGTTAACCAAGCATTCTGTACATCAAACTAAGTAACTTCACGCAAAAATTATTGCTGGGAAAGTAATTTTTTTCTGGGGTGAAAAATCACGTTTTACATTAGGACTCAATATAACGCATTCAAAACATTGCTGATGGATGAATTGAATAGTACGCGGGTCGTGGAGGTGTTTAAAGTAAAGTTCTTACATTAAAAACATGTATTTAAAAAAAAAACTTGTGAAAAAGTTGGAACCTTGACCCCCAATATCTCCGTAAATAGAACAAGGGAGGAAGGAAGGTTCTCAGGTATGGTCTAGAACAAAAAAAATATTGCAATGACGGGGAGAACAAGTGCCTTTTGGCTGCGTTAAGGGTCTTTTTACACCTCATATTATTATGATATGACCATTTTAGAAAACAAAGCTGTTTAGGTAAAGCTAACTAGTTCGCCATGCCTCGTTGGTCTAGTAGACGCAAACGCTACTGCAGAGCTTGAGGTCTTGAGTTCTATTCCCAAGTCGATCGGAGTGTTATAGGGTTTTTCCATAAGGAATTACCCAGTAGCTACCCGGAGCTTGGGTAAGTGCCCGCATTGATGGCAATAAGCTCGCTCCTTATTACATAGTACTTTAAGCATAACTGGCGAAATGTGGGTGTTGTATAGGTATCACTCTGTCTAACTCTTCGGAGATAACAGGCTTTAAGTTATGCCAAATACATTATAAATCCCGTAAAATAAAAAATTAAAAAAAATATTTATTTCGACCACAGATTCGACCCTATTACCACTTTTATATCACCATTGAAGCATTAGGCATTAAGTCCGCCTATGTACCACTTCTGTACATAAAGAAAAAAACACTCCATATAAAAGTAACCAAGCTTACGTTACCGCTCCATATCCCCAATAAACGCAAGAAAAGTTAATAACTTGTATTGCGCAAGCGCACTTGTAATACAATGATAATCACTTTCGCTGAGCGTATTGACATGCGCGTGAGTGCTACCGGCTAACGCACTGCTGCGGTGACCATGAGTGCTGTAAGTTTTGGGATAGTTTTGGTACTGGGTCTTGTTTATTATTTTTTACCTGCAGCGATTTGATCATTTTTAACATGTATGCATTTAACCCACCCAGTGCAGGTTAGTGGATGTAACACGTTTTCGATTTTCTAACATTTATAGTATAAGAAATAACTCTAATTCAGGAAGAAGAGGTCAGATAGGCAGTCGCTCCAATTAAAATATTGGTATTCAGCTGCATCCTGTTAGACTGGAAGCCAACCCCAAACATAATTGGGAAAAGGCTAGGCAGATGATACGAAAGGCCTCTAATTCGACACTTATCTTAAACATATTTAATTCGTTTTACCATTGTATCGTCAGTACCTACTTATATGAAATTATTTACTCAAGGCTACCTCTTCTACTGTTTACTCAGTATTAAAGATGTGGGAAACACTCAATAAAACAAAATCAATCCATTCTAATATTATAAATGCGAAAGTAAGATTGTTTGTTTGTTACCTTTTCACGCCTAAATCACTGAACCAATCATCTTTAAATTTTGCATATACGTTGTCAGGTGTACAGAAACAGACATAGGGTACCTCTCATCCCGAAAAAAGTACTGTTCCCGAGGAAAACAACAATAACGTTCATATGATAATAGATGGCGCCACGTGTCTTTTTAATCATAATTGAATTATATTATTACAAGCAGAGCACCACCAGAATTTATTGTAAAATTATAAATTAACGCGAGCGAAGCCGCGGGCAAAAGCTAGTATGTTAATACAAAGAAAAGCATATTTACGCGTCTTCCGAAATAAATTAAGCAAACAGATGGAAGCTAATGTGTTTTTTATGTTGTTCCTTTATATCCGAAAAGAATTATGAATAGGGAAATACGCTGCTCGTGATGTGTTATCCTTGAGGCACTTTGATACGTAAACACATTAACAAACAGTATTATCTACCATAACGAAATAATAATTTATGACATAACTGACCCGAATAAATGAGTCCCTTTGTGTATTCCGCCTATTGTATATTATAATGTCATTAATATGATAACTCCAACAATCGATTAGTTTAATGTTATACAATAGAAAGAAAGAAAAAATATTTATTTGTCGCAGGGACATGCATATAAAATGACAAATCAAATCAAATACTTTATTTCTTTGCAAACATGGGTAATAGGTACACAGATGTTCCTAAAAAAACAAAAAACAAAAAATAACAACATAACTTAAAAAAAGTTTTTAACACGTTGTTTTTCTTAGGTCTCTATTTATATTTTAGAACGTTGTACTAAACCCACACAGTGGAGCCATGTAGCTGGCAGCCAATAAAATATACATTTGACTATTCTATTGTGACCGTATCCTAGAATCCCCAAACGCATGGTGCCCCTACTCGTATGACGCAACGCAAAACATCGGCGCCGGCGCACGGGCCCGACAAACAGTGGCATGCGGCTGTCACATTGTTATTAGTTGTGTTCGTGTTACGACACCAACTGGCTACTGTAGCGCGTGTGATTATGGGACCAGCACAGGTTGTTGGGCACAAACAGTTCACATTCTTAGGGTCCTAGTTAAGCTGGTATAGACATATTTGGCATTGTGATAGGTTCCGATATCGGTGAGGGGGTAAAAAATAGTAGCCACCAGCATCGGGAACAGGGTCCGAGCTACCGATGGTCAAGGCTCTTGAGAGAGGAGCCTCCTAACAATACGTGACCTGTCCAGAAGTACTGTTTTCTAAATCAAGCCCTTGATCCAGCTACCAAGTGGCAGACTCCTCAGATGTTGGCCGAGGCTATTGACAACCATTGGCCAACAAGACCATCGACTGCTGTACATCTTTATCTTATTATTATAAGCTGGCGATCCATGTCAATTTTATTTCATCACCACTGCTCTCAAGACAGCGTGAGAAAACTGACATACCCTAGAAACAAACACCAACTCGCACTGGGCCCGTGGGATGATATCCAGCCTAGGTACTTTCTCTCAAAGAGAGGAGCCCTGTTTCCCAGCTGTGGGAGTATTATATGCTGAATATAATACAGACTACAGTTGTTCAAGATGGACATAGACCCACTATGTGATGACGGAACGGACCCATGTCCGTGTTGTCTATCTAATGTCATAACACACGACACGAATATACACAGGACGGTGGCAAAAATAAAGTTATGTTAGGTCGGTACCAAATTGATTAGGGAGGAAGTCTACAAAAGAGCACCGAACTTTCCTCGTACGTGCTCATACTCCTTAATGGATAAAGAAACTGTTGATAATAAGGAAAAGAAGAACGATAACATATCATGTCCTTTAACTTTTCCGGTAGTGACAACTCGGGCGCAATATTTTCACAAGACCAAAATGGCGATTCAGTAAATCAAGACCATCTTATTGTTCAAAAAGCGAAGTGAAACTTTAGCTCTTGAAACTTTTTGATATATTACTTGCTAGCGTTTTCCTGCAACTTCAACTGTGCGGTTTGGGTTTTTTTCTGTACAAAGTTTTATCTCTTTTGGTGACGATTTTAAAAACAAAAGAATGGCTGTGTTCTTTCTTAGGGTTCAAGGTTTCTCTTAAAAAAAGAAGTTAGGTGTCTATTTTCTTTTGCTTTTAGACTAAGAGCGATTTTCACGAATGTAACGTGCGATCAGCTCTCTGAACTGTGTTCAAGACCTGGGAGTGTATATTCCATAACAATGATTATACAGATAGCTCTTGAGCGTAGTTTAAATCTTGATTACACTGACAGCTTTTAAACGTAGAATATAATCTGCTTTACGTGTTGTGCGTGTTTTAAACGTGCAGGGAATTAAGCCCATTTAAATCGGATAAGCGGTTTAAATAGATAGGAGGTCGATCTTTAGGTTGAGCCGCACTTGCCTAGGTTGGTCCGTGGATGGGTGACCACCCATTATATACCGAGTTTCATCCGTGCCTCGGAAGGCACGTTAAGCCGTTGATCCCGGCTGTTTTTTGTAAATCTTTGACAATCGTTACAGGTAATGTGGCCTGAAATTCTCACAACCAGTCTTACCAAGGGATATCGTATTACCCAGTACTAACTGGGTTGCGGAGGTCAGGTAGGCAGTCACTCCATATAAAATACTGGTATTCAGCTGCATCCGGTTAGACTGGCAGCTGACGCTAACATAGTTGGGAAAAAGCTAGGCAGATGATGGTTTAAACCGACACACAGGCACATATTCTTTGTTAATAAATAAAGAATATTATCTACACAGCTTGGTTCCCTCCCTGTTAGTTTCTAACAACTTTTTCTAACTGAGATTGCGCTGGTTAGCTCGCTCGTGGTTACAAGTTACGCAATAACTGGGACAGCTTACGGTAACTTATTAAATTGCTTGCTTTGAAAAATCCTGTGTACTTAGTATTTTTCTTCTTACTTCTTGTCGACGAACTTGATAAACTTGATGAGTGCGCGTGGGCAAAATAGGAGCAGAAATGATTTACGACTGCAAAGGACCCTTGTAGACACGATCGTGGGGGTCTTTTTCGTACAAATTACAGCAACGGATACCTGTTGATTTCTGTACCTGTACATGGTGTGGATCACGTCGGGGTCACCAATTTTGTGTGCGTGTATATATTGTCTTTAGGTGAGTGGGTGTACGGAGAGAAATCAAATGCGACGGAACTTGAATATTTCTTTACTTGCGAAACGTATTACAAATATTACAATGGAGTAGTTACTTGGTTACGAGCGCGTCTATAGCTATTGGAGGTTACGGGCGAACTGTTGTCGCCGAGCGCTGCGCGTACGACGAATACAAAATGCTGCGTCAGAGCTCCTACCGGGACATCTATCTACGCACAAACAAGTACCGCATATTCATTGTAGGCTTCCAGTCTAACCGGATGCAGCTGAATACCAGCATTTTACATGGAGCGACTGCCTATCTGACCTCCACAACCCAGTTAGTATTGGGTAATACATACCCCTGGGTAAGACTGGTTGTCAGACTTGATGGGTCACTGACTACCTAACTACTGTCAAAGATCTACAAATGACACCCGGGACCAACGGCTTAACGTGCTTTCCGAGGCACGGAGGAAACTCGGTATGTAATGGGTGGTCACCCATCTACAGACCAACCTAGGCAAATACGGCTTAACCTAAAGATCGACCCGAGCGACTGTTATTATTTAGCCACGAGCTCTCCCTGTATACAACTACAAACTCAGTGGCGTGCTCGGCATGAAATCGAGTCAAAGCCTTGAATAAACAACTGAAAATATTTAGGGGGGGGGGGGGGGAATTGACCGAGAAAATCTGTTCCGAGTTCTGACATTGGTATTTAATAACGCCGGTTTTATTTTCCTATTATTTAAATATGCCTAAATATAAAATACAAATAGTGGTTATTAACTTTTCATATTTTATATACCGTCACAAAATTACAAGAACTAATTCAATTAAGTTGTCAGTATCAAGTAAATGATATAAGAGCCATCTATTGACTTAAATGTAGCAACTCAACTCTTCGAGTCAATTCGTAATTGTTTCCCTCGCTTTGTTAGAGATGGCGCACGAACAATAAATTGGTTTCTAACTACACATTATTGTAAATGTTTGTAATTACTCACAATGTAAACAGCCACAACTCAACTCTTCATTATTCGCTTCTTTACCCCGGACAGATGACAAACAACAAAGTACACAGAAGTCACCACGTATCTATTACTAGATAGATTTTCAAATTGTTTGAATGAGAGCAGCCGAACAGCCATTGAACACGCTAACCTACGCTGATCGACTAAAATGCACATTATGGGTTTTAGTTTTCTGAGAATATTCAAATCAGGGGTAGGTTTATTTAGGTGAAGTAACGAGATTATATTTTTCTGTAAAACTCAAAGTATTTATCTTGCTAAGTAGGTACCGATTACAGACACTTTAATCCTTCACAAGGAAAAATTGCGTTTCCGAATTAATTTTAGTGTTCACTTCAAAACAAAGTTAATTACGGCAATAACTAATCAAAAAACTTTAAATCCCAAGAAATCGAAAAAATAAAACCACAAAAAACAAATGCACCAGTTCCTAATCGCTCAAAACTAACTAAAATACGAACTATCATGAAATCGTACTTTGTACCTATCAAAATTCGCGCGAAGCGCATATAAATTGCGCACATCCTCGGTGCGAACACACTTCTCTCTCAAACTTACACAGACTTACACGCACACATTCAAAGAAAAGCCCAGCTTTAAACTCTATACAAATTCTCAAATCAGTACCTACCAATGTTATCAATAACAGAGACATTTTGTTAGGAAAACTGAAAGGTCAGAGAAGCCAAATGCAAGCCAGTGGGTGAGAAAGAGAAAGCATTAGCGAGCGAGCGTAGGTACGATTGCGTACTAAAATTCTACGTTTAACTCTTTTTTTGTATAGTGTTAGAGCGAGCCAGAGTATCGCGGCCGGCATCGGAGAATAAGCGCGCGAATTTAAAATAATTTCTGTCATAGAGGACACAGTTGTGGAGATCGCGAATTTTGTTCTTGTTTGACAAAAATTTATGTTTTTGTAAAAATGTTTTTTTTATTTCTTGAGTTTGATTTTTAGGCAAGCCCGGCTTTCCGGCTTGTAAGATAGGTTCGCCACTGCTACAAACCCCAATGTAGCTTACATATTCACAAACGATCTAAGTACCCAAGAAAGGATCTTTGCGTTGGTAATGGGTTGCGTTTTTACTGTTTGCTATTTCACGTGGTACCTGTGAATGAATAATCTATTCGGGTTTTCCTATTTTTGTACCATTCAATTGTTGCCCTAGAAACGTTTAGTTCATAACAATGAGGCCTGCTATTTTCCCCTCGGTTTCCGCATAGTAACAGCTTACAAAGTGACATTAGTAGATATTCATACTATTCCGACACGTGCGACCTTCACCGTGACCTTGGGTATAAATCTGCGAAGGTTAACACCTGAGTTCTTTGTTATAATCACTCGTAGATAGGGTTAGAAGGAGTAGTCCTATCAAATACGAAAATATTCGTAGAAATACGCACTAGCATAATTAAGCACTCGGACTTTGTCACTCGTCTAGACCCTCTGGTGCTGGTGATATCTTTAATCCAGTGCCTGGATATGTGGTTCCTGGTGGTGGTTCGGCGACCCGACCGCAGGTCCACTGCAATTGAAAGGTGTTCAACCAGTGCCCCATCTGTTTAAAAAACAATGTAAACTTTGTAACCTTGACTCAGCTAAATAATAACAGCCTCTCGGGTCGATCTTGTTTAAGCTGTGCTTGCGCTAGGTTGGCCCCGGATGGGTCACCACCCATTACATACCGAGTTTCTTCCGTGCCTCGGAAAGCACTTTAAGGGTCGGTTCATATCTGACGGATGATGCGTCGAGCGTATCATCGGTCGCGTCTATTCGGTCGAATGGGTCGGTTCATATCAAACGGAAAATGCGTCGAGCGTATCATCCGTCCTGCCACTAGAACATTTTCAAAAAACTTGGAACGGCCTGTATACAAACGATCTCTGCTAATGTTACGCCTAGTCTGAATGCATCAATCAAAATACACGTAGAGCGTGGCGCGCGCGACGTTGCGCTCTTACGTCGACCGATAATGCGTTGACGGAAACGGAATAGACGCTGTACGCTCGACGCACTAACGTATCACCGGTTGAGTGTGAACGGTCGAGTGTTTTTCTATACATTTGTCAGTTCTGGCGTTACGCGACCGATAATACGCGACGCATATTCCGTTAGATATGAACCGACCCTAAGTCGTTGGTCTCGGCTGTCATATGTATATCTTTGACAGCCGGTACAGGTAGAGGCCCGAAAGTCTGACAACCAGTCTTAACAAGGGGTATCGTATTACCCAGTACTAACTGGGTTGCAGAGGTCAGGTAGGCAGTCAATCCATGTAAAATACTGGTATTCAGCTGCATCCGGTTAGACTGGAAGCCGACCCCATCTATGTTGGGATAACGCTAGGCAGATGATGACTCTGTTAAGTGACTTAAAGGGCTAGACAAGTGGCAATCACTTTCAAAGCGTTTTGTAGCTTTTAATTGTCAAAAGGCAGTATCATTACCTCTGATCTATTCCTTATGGCCCATGATTGTTGGTTTTTTTTTTGTTTTAATTGTTAACATAGGTATGTATCAATTTTGACCTTCTGTTAAAAAGTGCCTTTGGTTCAGTGACGTGGTACTAACGGTTACGATTTCAATCTTATTATAATGAATTCAGGCCTTTCTCGTATTTCACTTTATTTATATAGTAAGGGTTAGGTAAATTTCATTTTCTTTTTACAATTTTATTACTCATGTCATCTAATCCATTATACATTACTTACGGAATCAACCAAAATCTAGCAAAACCTGAATATTAACATTTTTAAGACCTACAAGGATCTACTAGCAGTCGGATGACGTTGACATTTGACAAGCAATCTCATAGAATTGAAGTATATTGACTGGCTCGTTGGTCGCAAGCGCGACTGCTGAGCATGTGATCCTGCATTTGATTCCTAGATCAAAACATGCTCATGGGCAACGATAAAAGGCACACAAGACGCCCGCGCCGTCAGGTAAGGTGAGTGAGTGCAGAAGTTTGTTTTTTTTGCATTATTAAGTATGCCTCTACTTAACCTCTCGGGGATTACAGGCGTGATGTTATGAAAACACAAGACGCTGGCGTCACTTTTCAGCCAAGCGCCAAAAGATCCCCTCATAGCTGGCAGCCTACCTTTAAAACAGATAAAAAGCCAGTTCTCATGATGGATGGTCTAAAATAAATGAAAAACTGGGCCTATTCATCGGCGTTTTATTTTGAAGACGCTTTCCATTCATTAAAAACCTTGGTAAGAATGTTTTAAAACCCACCATTGTGTTGATAGAGATTTATCTTAGCTGACTTGAATGCTGGGCAGTGGGTCAAGGTTAGGTGTCACATGCTGAAGGCTATTGCTAGACGTTTAGGCATCTGTGTTGACATCACAATTAATAGATTTGTGTTGCTTTTTTTCAAGCTTTTATTTAACTTGCACTGTTTGTAGGAGTATGTTTGTGAACTGAATTTTAATACAGCTATCCCCAACTGATTGCTAAAATTTCGAAAACACGTTTTCTATTAATGACAATGCATGATTAGCTAAGTGACGTCATTCTAAATCCGATATGGAGGACTCCCAATGATGGCGGACTTGTTATTTTTTATGCACCCCCATGTTATGGGTATCAATTAAAAGGGAAAGCTAATGATTTTTTACTGTAAGCTTGTTCAATCAAACATTACTGGTACCTTATATGGGTTGTGTTGTAATTTACGTGTAACAATGTACACGGACATTAAGTATTTTTAATGTTTAGTGACTTGGGGCTAATCGGTGATCAACCAAACCGATATGAAACATTCGATAAATTACCCTATTAAGAAAATCAATACAAGTTTTGCTGTATGAACAAGCACATACCTATCTACGTTTGTTTCATTTTATTTGTTTAATTTGTTCCTAGATACCTAGCACCTATCAGGGCTCCGTCCTGTGTTGCCTTATCCTATTTAAAGAAATACGTGCTTATTAGTACATTTCCGATAAAGAAACCATGTTTACCTTTATTGCCCCTCATCATCATTCGCACAACCTCAAATGGTTAGTAGTAACGACCAGATTCCTCTATCGGGGCATTTGGGACGATACCAGGTCGATTCGGGACCAAATGTTGGCGGGACGTAATGGCATGACATTTGTTCCAGTACGACATCTGTAATGGTACTCGCGACACGGCTGGAGTGAGTGCGGTTGATATTGAAGGCTGTACAACGCATAAAACATTAGGCCTGAAATCCCCGAAGGGTTGGTTGAGATGACTGTAGAATAACTAAATCCATACAAATTAGTTATTGTTAATGCAAAAATTCCTTCCACTTCTCACGATGGTCTGCTTCTTCTCGCCAATTCGTGAGAAGTGGAAGGAATGGGGGAGGTTTTTGCGCAGGAGTGGGACAGTACGGGCTAACTAAAAAAAAAATGCAAAAGTCTGTCTGTAAGTTAGCATTCAACGCCTTAATGACTTGGAAAACGGGTACACCGTGACCTTGGTCTTGCCGTGGGATAAATACTGCGGGCGAAACCGAGCGCCAAAGTTCATGATGACATAGAGTGCCAACATGGACACACGTAGATAGGGTGACTACGTCTAGACTAGACATAGATTTGCCACGGACGAGGTCTCGCGAAGTCTAATATTATAATACCTCAATGTTATTTACTGCAGACCGGCCTTCTTACTATAAGCCAATAAAAGGCCACCTCTTTTTGGTTTAAATAACTAATCCTTCCCAAAATCCCGTCCGTTATAAACACGCACGACTGGCTTCTGGTTTTATTCTTAGCCAGAACCAAACGAACTCTTTAAATAAAGATCAAAGTGCAGTATCCATTAGTCTTATAAAACAACAATAGCGACCGCAGTTATCCGTTCCCGAGGTCACGCTCGTGACCTTATACCCGTTAAAACGGCAAACCTGATGAAAAGGCACCCGTTCAGCCGGGTTACCGCCGACAGACGGCTTCGATGTGTAAGCCCCTTTAAGCCGCATCACCTGTTGGACATGAATGAATAATAAGCAGGTAGACATTGATAAATGGAGTACCTACGTGTCTTTCAGTAATGTTAGGACCTAGGTGTTTGGCGCGAAATATTATGATTTATTTCTTGTTTTTCGTGGCTGCAAACAAACAGTTCTGGGGAGGCTATTTATTAGTATCTTGACTAATAGATTGTTATCTTGTCTTATTGAGATCTTCGTGATGAAAATATGTTTGTATTGAAGCCGAACGGGCTGCGGGAGTACTTGAAAGAGATACCGCGGCCCTGAAACACAAAGGGCAAAGAAGGAACATGGATGGGTTTTAGTCAGTACGAGTCTGACACTCCCTTCCACTCCGCTCAGAGCGGGAGGGATCATTTGATGATTTCCCATCCGAAAAAAAAAGCCTTCAACAAATGCCAACAAATGCCAACAAATACCAGCCTTTAAGATAGACGTAACAATTTAACTTTCTTAGGTAAGACGAAAGGAATCTTTAAATAGATCTTTCTAAGCGCTTACAGGCACACAGGTGTAGGTATACCACTCATCCATCTTCTTGATGACTCTGTTGCCTTACTAGTTGAGACAGCATGTCAGAAAGTGTTGGAGTGGTGGGACCCAATCAGTATTGCGTAAAGTATCACGGGAAAGAATGGGTCACCATGTTTTTTCCAGTGGGTGTCATGGGACTAAGGGTTTATGGTAGCCTATTAGGGACGTACTTGAGTAAGCTTTGCTTTTTAAAGTTCCGTTCCTCAGTCGGCAAAAACGAAACCCTTATAGGATCACTTTGTTGTCCGTGTGTCCGTCTGTCTGTGCGTCTGTCAAGACCCTTTTTCTCAACTTAAATTAATATCAATTACTCTGCTACTCCTTGGAGTAGAAAATAAAACTTGTAAGTCACCACGATCAAAAGATATGACCGTTTATGTCCCATATTGCAAAAGGGAATCAAAAGCTATAGGGTACTTCCCGTTGACCTAGAATCATGAAATTTGGCAAGAAGCAATGTAAAGGAAAAAATCTGAAAACTGTAAATATGTAGTTTAATAATCAAATACCTACTAAGTTTATACGGAACCCTCGGTTAGGTTATACGGCTCCTTGGCCGGTTTCTTTTATTAACAGATTTACGCAAAAAATACTTAGAATGTATTTCTTTGTTGTAGAAACAATGACATCATTCAGACCAAAGAAATTCCGAAGCAAATGCGTTTGCAAAAGCAAGTAAACGTGAGCGTCGTTACCAGAGACAAGTGGTGTACCTCCTCGGCATACATAATTCAGAGAAAGCCTCCCATCTGTGCGCTGTGCTGCGCCTTGAATCCTACTCAGCCATATTTATCGGTTGGCACACTTTTTATATGTAGACATCTTAAGTGGTTTTTGTAAATCTTGTGTGTTTTGAGTTTTTCTTGCAAAGGCAGTTTCTGCAGTAATTTAAATGAATAGGCTTTATGTTGTGGTTATTCCTGAACCCCTACCAGTGCCTACATCATCATCAGCCTAGCCTTTTCCCAAGTATGTTGGGGTCGGCTTCCAGTCTAACCGCATGCAGCTGAATACCAGTATTTTACATGGAGCGACTGCCTGGCCTCCACACATACCCAGTTGGTACTTGGTAACCCTTACCAGTATACAAGGTGTAAACAGACCCTTCACGAAGCCGTCAACCAAGCATTATGTAACATCAAACCAAGTCACCCTACGCAAAAATTATTGCTGGGAAACGACTTTTTTTTGGGGGTCAAAAATCACGTTTTTCGGTAAAACTCAATGTAACGCACTCAAAACTTAGTGCTGATGGATGCTTTGAATAGTAAACGGGTCATCGAGTTAATTAAAGTAGAATTAAAACCTTTAAAAGTGGTATTTAAAAAAATACTTGTGAAAAAATTGGAAAGTTGACCTCCAATATCTCTCCGTAACTAGAAGGTTCCCAGGTATGGTTCAGAACAAAATAATGGGGAGAACAAGTGCCTTTCGGCTTCGTTAAGGGTCTTTTTACACCCTTTATAAGTACTTCAGTATTAACACACATTTTTCGAGGTATAAGTTTGGCATAACCATAATCCGCTTCTTCAAGTACGAGATGAGGGTTTTATAGGATATTTATGGCCATTGAACTGGAAACAAAGTAGAGCATCTTGGGTTTATCCTATGCGAAAGTGAGTGTGTATGTTGTAACTACTGAACCAATTCTGATGAAGATCCTGCTGTTGCATATGTCAGTTTGCAAGTAGCTGATTTTGAAATAGTTCTTAGAGGAAGACCAAAGAAGCGATGGATGAACTGTGTGAAAGATGATGTGACTAGAAAGGAGGTGACTGCTGAGATGACGAGTAATAGAGAAGTATGAAAGAAGAAGACATGGCTGCGCGGACCCCAAGTAAATTGGGATAAGGGTCGGAGAATGATGAAATAATGAGTTCTAGATTCTTCTATCACTACCTCATCATCATCTGCCTAGCCTTTTCCCAACTATATTGGGGTCGGCTTCCAGTCTAACCGGATGCTGCTGCTATATTTTACATGGAGCGACTGCCTATCTGACCTCCACAACCCAGAACACACCACTACCTACGAAATCGATTAAGGCTACGTTCTTAGCCCACACTACAATAATATCCGTGCAATCACTTTTCATTACATAACACAGCAATTTCCTTGACAAGAAAAGTAATAAACTCACTTTTTCCACACATGTAACTTCCTAATATTGCGAAATGGAAATATTAATCTTCTCAAGATCCTTTAACTCGTATTTTATTGTATTAATGGCTGGATAAAAGATATCTTGGCTATATTTAAGATGTATATAGGTAATTAGATTTCTTGATGTATTAGGCTTGTGATGATATTGCAAGAATATAATAAATGGAAGTGATATTGTGAGGGCCAGTAATAAATATTGTGTTATAACATAACTAGTGCGTTATTAGGACTAATGTTAAATAGATGGTCTTTATGTATGTGAAGTGTTTATAAATAATCGGTATGTTAAGAAGAAGACCAAATAATTTAATAAATAAAAAATTCTGTCCTGATGTAGCGGAATTGTAAAAGGTTAATATAAAGGTTATAAATGATTAACGTATCAAACCACCACCAGTAATTGCTCTTGTTCGAATTTTATTGGGTTCCGTACCTCAGTCGGCAAAAACGGTACTCTTATTTTTTTTACGATCACTTTGTTGTCAGTCTGTCAATACCCTTTTTCTCAGAAAAGCGTGAAGGTATCAAGCTGAAATTAATATAAAATGCTCAGGTTTGCTACCCCTTAGATCCGTGAAAACATCAAACTTGTAAGTCAACGCGATGAAAAGATATGAACGTTTGTCGCATAATATTTTGCGATTTCACAAGGGAATCAAAAACTATAGGGTTACTTCCCGTTGACCTAGAATCACGAAATTTGACAAGAAGCAATGTCTTACAGCACATGTAAAGATAAACTGTAAGCCTAAAAAGAAAACCACGGACCATTACCACGAAAGTTTCTTCGTCTTCTCATCCTAATTCATCACAATTTGCCTTGGCAGTTACTAACAGTGTTCGTCTGTAGCATTAATCTTTAACGTACAAAACTTCGGAGACCTCTCGATCCAGATCGTGGAGTTTCCAATCTCCAATTAGTATCTTATTGAGCCGAAAGTTTTCGCCACGGGAAAACTTTCTGACAGGGATATGACTCAGTTACGAAACTATGTGTCTGGTAGCGTTTGCCAGCGGCTTTGTTCCTCCAGGTCGAAAATTATGTCACAGGAACCAATTTCCAAACAAGGAACTCGAGGCTAAATAATAACAGCCGGGTCGGGACGGGTCAATCTTAAGGCGCATTTACAGCTTTTGTACTTTAATGTGGCGCTTTTTGAAGTGTTATAATTATTATCTTTATTCATAGTTAACTTGGTTAAGCCGCGTTTGCCTAGGTTGGTCCGTGGATAGGGACCACCCGTTCCATAACGAGTGACCTCTGTGCCTCCGAAAGCACGCTAAGTGGTCATTTACGGAGACGCGGCGCGTCGGGCGGCGCGTTGTGCGGCGCGGCCCGCTTTCAATTCAAACAAATGGCGATGTATGAGAGCGTTTACGGAGAAGCGTTTTTACACGCGTTTGCTTGAAGTGCAGCGTTGCCCGCCGCGGCGAACGCGGCGGCGAACGCGGCGGCGGACGCGGCGGCGAACGCGGCGGCGGACGCGGCGGCGAACGCGCAAACGCTCAAATACGAACATATGGCAGATGACACCGCCGCATCGCCCGCCGCGTCGCCCGCCGCGTCGCCCGCGGCGTTGCACGCGCAAACGCTCAAATACGAACATATGGCAGATGACACCGCCGCATCGCCCGCCGCGTCGCCCGCGGCGTTGCACGCGCAAACGCGCAAATACAACATATGGCAGATGATACCGCCGCATCGCCCGCCGCGTCGCCCGCGGCGTTCGCCGCGGCGGCGCACGCCCCGCGTCTCCGTAAACAACATCGGACATTGCCATATGTTTGTGTTTGGGCGTGTGATAACGCGGGCCGCTACACGCGTCGCCTCTCCGTAAACGGAAAAAACGCGCACCGCGCCGCGCGACGCCCCGCGCTACGCGCCGCCCGACGCGCCGCGTGTCCGTAAATGGGCACTAACAACCAGTCTTACCAAGTGCTAACTGGCTTGTGGACGTAAGATAGGTAGTCACTCCATTTACAATACTGGTATTCAGTGGCATACGGTAACGGTTAGACTGGAAGCCGACCGGACTGAAAGCTAAGTTTTTTACTTATGAGCACATAAGTAAAAAACTTAGCTTTGTTTGTGTGAATCGTTTTCAATAGAGCTAGGTTAAGTTAAATATCATGACATCGGTGCAGCGGAAGTCGCATTAAATCCGGCTGCCCTCCGACGCAAGTGTGCGAGGGAACACCGGTGTGGTTTGAGTCAATACGAGTCTGACGGACCCCTCCGCTCTCCCCAGGGCGGAGGGGTCCGTCCGTCCGTCCGTCCATCCGTTGATGATTTCCACATCGAGCAGCGAGCAGAGAACAAAAAAGTTCTATTTCATCAAAGGATTCTGTTGGATGACGTCACAAACTTCCTTAGCTACAAAGCTTAGAGTATCTCTGATGGAAAGGCAGCCTTACTTATTGTAACTTTTATAAGTCCATAAAAACGCCGAAATATTGAACGAAGTTGAAAGCATCAATAAGTTAAGTTTTAACAAGTTGTTTCGTTATAATTTTGATCGGTAAACTGTTGTTGTTCTGTTGATCGACACGACGGTTTAAGTTGTTAAAGCTCAAAGAGGATAGAATATTAAATGTATTGTTGAAGGTAAAACAATTAATTGTATTGGATCGGACTGAGAAGTCAGATCTTGTCTTGTCTGAAATACTAGTCGGGGGAACTGGTAGTGGCTCTCTGGTTGGTACTGGAATAAAGTATCCATGCAACTTGAACTGCCTGTGCCATTGAAGTTTAAATAATTGATTTCTTGTCATAATCAAATACTCTCTTTCATTAGGACCCATGCCTTTTTTTTCGGATATGAAATCATCAAATGACCCTTCCCACTCTGGGCGGAGTGGAAGGGAGAGTCAGACTTGTACTGACTAAAACCCATCCTCCTGAAGATATCGTAACGTTTAACCAATTTTGCGACGCTTCTCCACCATTATACAGGGTGTAATCCACACCGACGCACAAACGATTACTACTTATTCAGTACATACATCATTCCGACTCCGGAGGCATAGAAAATTTTAATCGGTAACTTAAAAACAATCTGCTATTTTCTCCAAAATTGAATTTAAAAAAATCTAAAATCAATTTTTACCTATACGGTCAAAATGTATGGAACAGCTGATTTTTGACCCACCCGACAGCTAAAAACCTAATTCCTGGTAGGCATCAAAACTTCGAGCTAAGGTATTTTAATTACGTGGTGATATTGCCTGAAGACTTTAACAAATTAACATTGCTGATAGTACTCAAATAAATTGTTAATGTAATCACTTAAAGTTTGTTGCTTTTATATGGACAGCTTTGAAACCTAAAGCGAAGTTTCAAACATCTCTGAGGAATATTCTTGAACAAGCACAAAAAAGTTATTAAGTACTTTATGAAGTAACTTGCCAATACAAACTTGGGAGCAAGCGACATTTTATTTCAGTTGATTTCATTCGTAAAAGAAGAGTGTTATTTTATTAGGTTTTTCTCTCTGGAACTGATTTGAGGAGCTCGTGGCCAAATAATAACAGCCGCTCGGGTCGATCTTAAGGTTAAACCGCGCTTGCCTAGGTTGGTCCGTGGATGGGTGACCGCCCATTACATACCCAGTTTCCTCCGTGTCTCGGAAAGCACGTTAAGCCGTTGGTCCCGGCTGTTTTTTGTAGATCTTCGACAGTCGTTACAGGTCGTTCGTTAGTGGCCCGAAAGTCTGACAAACAGTCTTACCAAGAGGTATTGTATTACCCAGTACTATTTGGGTTGTCGAGGTCAGATAAGTATAATACTGGTATTCAGCCGCATCCGGTTAGACTGGAAGCCGACCCCAACGTAGATGGGAAAAGGCAGGCAGGGGATGATTTAGGAAAACTGTTTTTGTGATTTTATCTAAATTCAGTTGGAACTTAATAATGCCTAAACATAACATCACGCATAAGCCTCGAAGAGATAGGCAGAAGTACATCCCCATCTCCTTTAGTACATCCGCATTTCGCATTTTACGTCAAAATCGGTCTAGACAGATTTAAAATTGACCCTTCTAGGCAAACCAGGTTAACATACAATTTAAGATTTCTCTACCGATAAAGTACCGACAACATGATAACAGCGTGTACCTTGTACAGTCACGAGCACCCATATGAGTATACTAGGCCACTTTTAAAAAGTAATTTTCTCCGATTGTCATCATCATTCTCTTGCCCTTATCCTCATTCATTTGGGGTCCGCGCAGCATGTCTGCTTCTTCCATACTTCTCTATTACTCGTCGTCTCATCAGACCTCCTTTCTTGCCATATCATCTTTTTTACACAGTCCATCCTTCGTTTCTTTGGTCTTCCTCTACTCTTTTACCCATCCACATTCATACTCAAAACTTTCCTCACGACATTTTCCTCGTTCCTCCGCATCACATGCCCATACCACGACAACCGATTACCAATTTTCTCCAATTGTTTTGATTGTTATGTAACTACGATCATAGTATGTTAGAATCAATATTATCATGGAAAAAAAGATCTTATCTCAAAGTTTAAATCGTTATTTTTATACGAGAAAATCGCATTTAAACATTGCCAAGTGTATACATATTTGTGCTTGTGACTGTACCTATAACCTGTTATCAGCCGCAGTCGACCGGAAGTTACAACTTGTGTCAGCTGACATCCGGCGGCGCCGGCGCTGCCTCGGGGGTATTGTGTTTGCGATTAAGTATCAGCTGTTTGCGGTGAATGTATGGAAATGTGTGGTGTTTATTGATATTTACAATGTATTTTATATCTGCTGAAAGTATAGAAATATCTGAAATAAGTTGGTATTAAAGTGTGATGGATTTTCTATTCACAAGGTTTACTTTTCGGCCCACCATTCTTAACTGTAAAGTCTTTAGGAGTTTCTCAATAGCAATCACGGAGTCTGGATTTGTGCCCGGTTGATGGCAATAGACTCGCCCCCTATTACATGGGACTGAAATATAACTGGCGAAATGTGGATGAACTATTAGTTACACCTCTGCCTAACCCTTCCAGAATTACAGGCGTGATGATATGTTTATGTAAGTCTTTAGGCTCATAAACGAGTTTTAAGGCTTAACATTGATAATTATGTTTTATGGAACTGACTGATGATTCTGAAATGAGATAGTTAACAGTATGAATACCAGTTACACTATCAAGGCACCTCTACAAAACACCATCATTTTCTTGTTAACCTGATGACATAACATCACGCCTGTACTACCCGAAGGCTTAGGCAGAGGTTTACTTAATAGTACACCATCATTTCGCCAGTTATGTTTAAGTGCCATGTAAAAGGGAGCGAGCCTATTGCCATCAACCGGGCACAAATCCACCATCATTAACCTGTTAAATATCATTATCGCAGCCCCCTCACCTCATATTTACATTGATCGCCGGTTTACAATAACCATCGACAATAAGGGAAAATTCCCATTTTGTGGGAAAAACGACACTCGGCAAACCCTATTAAGTTTCATTATACCTCCATGCCACACCATTGTAGACTCTAATCCTCCGTAATAAGATACAATGTGACCCTTAATAGTCTTCCTTGGTGATTACATCAAATCGCCCATGAATGGGAGAAACATTTATTTTGAGATACGTCTTAAGCTTAAGCTTCCTTTGAAATTTTCTGAAGTGTTTATATTAAAATATTGTTGTATAATCTTCTAGTAATTTCATTTAACGTCAAGTCTTTATTTAATAACCCAGCAACGTAGGAGAATTTAATTTATCATCTCGGTACAGATGCCAGCACATCAAGCTATTAGATTTTCAACTTTATTGCTAAAGCTTTAGGTTCAAGGTTCATCATTCTCCTGCCCTTATTCCAATTTATTGGGATTCCCTACTTCTCTATTACTCGTCATCTCAGCAGTCACCTCCTTTCTAGCCATATCATCCTTCACACAGTCCATCAATCGTTTCTTTGGTCTTCCTCTACTCGTATAGCCATCTACATTCATACTCAACATTTTCTTTACTACATTTTCCTCATTCCTCCGCATCACATGCCCATATCACGATAACCGATTACCAGTATTACCACACTAACTTTTCAGTCACCGGCGCCACTTTCAAACTTCCTCTTATGTACTCATTCCTTATTTTATCCATTCGCGTTACACAACACACCCCTCTTAGCATAGGTAAATGCCTTTCATTCACCCCTTTTGTGGCCCAACATCCTGATCCATACAGGACAGCAGGTCTAACCATGGTTTTATAAATCTTCCCCTTGAGTTTAAGGGGAATACGGGAGTCGCACATTGTTCCCGTGACCTGCCGCCATTTCATCCATCCAGTGTTAATTCTGTGCTTAACACTCCGAACTGTTTTGCCATCCCTTTGCACGAGAATGTTGAGGTGGATGTGTGGTGTGACAAGAATGGATAAGGCAAGGAACCAGTATATTAGAGGAAGTTTAAAAGTTGCGCCAGTTACAGAAAAGCTGAAAGGGAATCGACAGCCATGGTATGGACATGTGTTGAGGAGGGACGAATCGTATGTGACTAAAAGAGTGATGAATATAACCGTTCATGGATGGAGAGGGAGAGGAAGACCAAAGAAACGATGGATTGATTGCGTGAGGAATGATATGAAAGATAAAGGAGTAAATGATAGCGTGACGGTTGACAGAGGAGAATGGAAGAAAAAAACGTGTTGCGCCGACCCCAAGTAATATGGGACAAGGGCAGGATGGTGATGATGCTTTGCACGAGTGAACCGAGATACCGAGGTTTAGGTTCAAGGTTCATTGGGAAAATTCTACAGTTCCGGGTAGCTGGATGTGCTGGCGTCTGTACATTCTTCCAGACCTACTGTAATAAAGTTTGCTTGCGAATAGAAATGTGAGAATTAAAATTGACTTACCTTCTGTTACGACCAAACTGTGCCTTTATGCTAATTTTATTTGGGCTTGTCATCTTATTCCATATAGCATCACAACTGTAATCCCCGAAGGGTTAGGTAGAGGTGTACCTAATAGTACACCCACATTTCGCCAGTTATGTTTAAGTCCCATGTAATAGGGGGCGAGCCTATTGCCATCGACAGGCACAAATCCAGACTCCGTGGCTGATACTGAGAAATTCCTGAAAAACCCAATAACAATCCCCTAAACCCACATGCTCAGCAGTCGCGATTGCGACCACTGGACCAACGAAGTAGTTTATTCCGAGTCTTCTGATTCCATACATCTATATTAATCGTAATCTCAGTAGTCAACCCCTTTCTGGCCATGGTATCTTTCATATAATCCACCCATCGTATTTGAGAGGATATCATTGTGCCAATCACAGACTTTCTAATGATTGGAACAAACTTCACAATTTATAGTGATAGCTGTTGCCCGCGACCTTCGTCCGCGTGAAATTATTATAAAAATAGTATTTCCCCCGTTTTTACAACATTTTTCATTGTTGCTCCGCTCCTATTGGTCGTAGCGTGATGTTCTATAGCCTAGCCTTCCTCGATGAATGGGCTATCCATCACTAAAAGATTGTTTCAATTCGAACCAGTAGTCCCTGAGATTAGCGCGTTCAACCAAACAAACTCTTCAGCTTTATAATATTAGTACTTATAGACAAAAAAGCTTATCAGCATCTTCAAGGCTTAACTATGTCTTGTAAATTCAATTCTATCTCTGCTGATCTTAAAAGTAATCCCTGATCACTATTTAAGAAATATTCTGATCAAATTTTTGTTGCTATCATCCTAATTTAATTTTAATTTCAAACTTTTGACTGAACGTCTTGGAAGTCCCTGCAGACTGAAATAGATCCAATCTAGATTTAATTTATTGTTTTAAAGACTTGAACTGAAATTGAGAATTTAAACGATTCGTTAAAATGTAAGATTTGTGTCAAACTTCGTTAGACGACTACGATTGCAAAATAGATTGGTTTTCACTTGAAAAATATTTTGTTTCTTAAAATAACTTTTCATGTTACCATAGACTGCGGTGAACAAAACAAAAGGTTTATTTACTTTAATTGTAGATATATGTTTCGGCTAAAAGCCGAAGTACGGTTACACCTAGTTCTAGCCCGGTATACCTAGGCGTGACATATCTAATTTTATCGTTGTCGTCAGGACTTACAGGTAGTCAGTGGCCCGATAGTCTGACAAACAGTCTTAGCAAGGGGTATCGTATTATCCAGTACTAACTGGTGGAGGTCAGATAGGCAGTCGCTCCATGTAAAATACTGGTAGTCAGCTGCAATTGGTTAGACTGGAAGCCGACCCCAATATAGTTGGGAAAAGGCTACGCAGGTGATGTATATAATTTTATCGTTTAGATGCATCGACATCGCAGTCGCTTTTTTTAGAGCAATATTGTTAGTGGGCAAAACAGTATAACTAAAAGTTACTTAAAGTTATCATTTTATGCAAAATGTTGCTCTATAAAAAATAACAAAGACATGTGCAAGTTCCACAAAAAGAAAATAAATATACCTAACTTTCTAATAAGTATAGCTTTAACATATGTTATGCAAAATTTCCCCATTTCACCTTTCTTTCCTTATGCAAAAGTTCGTTACAATACTTACAATGGCCGCAGCTGTCAGCTTGGCACTCCTGCGCAGGCCAGCTGTTGCGCGAGTGTCGATGTGCAGCCAACCGCGTCTGAACTGGCTTGTAAGCTCCCCAAGTGCTATTGCTGATAATGTTTTAAAGATCGTTAAGAACACACATATCATACGTTAATACCTCACATGCCTTTTACATGGGTTTACATTAATTAAATTTTTCATATTTTAATTATAAATAGCCCACCGGTATCGCGGCTGTCAGGGCTCCAGAGGAACCTTCTTACAATTATTATTAGACTACGTTCTGCTCCCGACTTCATCCGTGCCGAAGAAACAATATTGTAGCTCTCTATCACTAAAATAATTTTTGAAATCGGATAAGAAGTTTTGGAGGTTACCGCCTACATCCAATCTCTGATCATACACATTATCGTATTTCTATAGATTTCTTTGTAAAAATTAAACGACATATCCTTTGGCTAAACTAATGCTCTCGCTATGTCACTGTCTATACTAATATTTTAAAGAGGAAAGATTTTTTTGTTTGTAAAAAATAAGCTCCGAAATTACTGGACTGATTTTAAGCATTTTTTCACCAATAGACAGCTAAATTATCAGGAAGTAACATAAGCTATAAATTATATTTGTATCACGCAAATTAGCCGAACTATCACAATTTTTGCGGGCGAAGTGCTAGTATTCTACAAAAGAACCTAAGTAACGTACTATGTTCGTAGTAGATAAGTAAAACCATGTGCTTAGTGTCACCTAAGTTTTCACGTTGAAAACAAGGTTATTTATCTCCAAACCATCCCAGTTTAATAGCAGAATCCTCTTCCCGATAGTTTCCTATCGACGTCTCATGCTTCCATACTTGTTTATCAACTCCATATCGGTCTATAGCTTCACTTCAGGTCATCATTGACTCCACTTAATTCGAACACGAACTATCTTCCATCCCTTTCTTACACAACAAGTAAGAGAGAGATAGAGGAACTTTTCAAATCGAAGCTGACCCTTAATGCAGGGAAAGGTGCGGTGTCCGTTGTTTCGCTTCCTTGCGCAGGAGTCGATATTTTTTTGTTGGATTTAGTATTATGTCCATGTTCGTGGTCGGACTTAGTTGGGTTTCATTTAGGAATAGTGTTTCAGGTGTTTTATTATTTGATGTATAAAATTGTGTTGATTTTACTTAAGTGTGAAGTGAGGATGAATTATTTGAGATTGGAAGAAGACAGGTGAGTTTGTCTTTGAAATTGTATTTTCAAGGGAAAGAGGGTTAAAGAATAACAACCGCTCGGGTCGATTTCCAGTTTTAACCGCGTTTGCCTAGGTTGGTCCGTGGATGGTTGACCACCCATTATATACTGAGTTTCCTCCGTGCCTCGGAAAGGACGTTAAGCCGTTGGTCTCGGCTGTCATTTGTAGATCTCGTACAATCGTTACAAGTAGTTAGTGGCCCGAAAGTCTGACAACCAGTCTTACCAATGGGTATCGTATTATCCAGTACTAACTGGATTGTGGAGGTCAGATAGGCAGTCGCTCTATGTAAAATACTGGTATTCAGCTGCCTCCAGTTAGACTGGAAGCCGATCCCAATGTAGTTGGGAAAAGGCTAGGCAGATGATGAAGGGTAAGTGCTAACCAAGTGAATAATACCTTTATCCTTTTGTATCAACGTGGATTCGTGCCATCCGGTTATACTGCCGGAACGCAAATCCACTTTTTTTTTCTAGATAACTTTAGTTAGCACATCCATTTTCCATACCAAAGGTTAATATACCTTGCTCACTAAGCAACAATATAAATGAAACTTGAAGATTACGGACAAAGGAATAAAACATCTTTAATTTCAGTATTTAACAACTGAAGAAGAAATTATTTATCAACATGTAAAGGTTTTTCTTTTCAACTGAAAAACAAATCTTTGATATTTGAAATCATGTACAACGAATTTTCTTTTTATCTTAATTACGATAAGTAGAAAAAAATGTGAAACCTGCTTCCTCATCCAAAATATATTGAAGGTTTTCCTCAGTAAAAAATCCTTTTAATGTGTTGTATTATATCTTTTACTTACATAATTATTCCATTCCATTTGAACATTTTTACACATTTCTTTGGTTTAGTAGCAGTAATTAATTGACTCGTTATTTTTAATGAAGTTGCGAGTGTTTCATTTATTTATTTATTAAAACTTTATACTCACAACAAACTTTATGCACGAGTAAAAACTGTACAAAGTCGGACTTAATACCTTGGGCATTTTCTACCAGTATACCTTATTTATCTATTTCTTTAACGTGGGTTCTTTTATAATACATAACATAACATCACGCCTGTAATCCCCGAAGGGTTAGGTGTACCTAATAGCACACCCACAATTCGCCAGCTATTTTTTAAGTTCCATATAATTGTGGGCGAGCCTATTGCTATCAATCGAGCACAAACCAGACTCCGTGGCTGCTACTGAGAAAATCCTGATGGGAAAACTCAATAACACTTCCCGACCTGGGAATCGAACCCAGGACCTCATGCTCAGCAGTCGCGCTTGCGACCATTCGACAAACGAGGCAGTTCCTTTATAATCATCATCATATCAGCCTTGAATCACCCACTGCTGGGTATAGGCCTCCCCTTTTTTCTGCCAAACTTCCCGGTTCTGTGCGTCCCGTATCCAGGTGTTTCCCACGACTTTGACTATATCGTCCACCCAACGAGCTTTAGAACGGCCCTGATTTCTTTGGCCAAACCTTGGCCACCACTCGGCCAAAGCCTTGCTCCATCGGCCATCTCCGCGTCTAGCCAGATGTCCTGCCTAGGTCCACTTGAGGCGCACCGCCCGGTCCCCGACGTCGTAGACTTTCATATATCAGCATAAGAACGCCATCTTTTGCTCTTTTCATTACCACAACGACCTCTAACGGGATAATCAGTAGCAGTACTCATAACAGTTAAGTCTTAACATCTTTATTAACCAATAGTTAAGTTATAGTGCAGTTAAACTCGATCGGTAAAGACATAAGTCTTCGGGATTATCGCTCGTTCGAATGTAATCTGCATATTGAGTGCTTCGTAATGCCTGTAATCTTATTTTCTTGTTATTTGCTCACTGTTTATACTCTATGGAAATTAACTATAAGATATTACGGTGTTTTAGTTCGGGGAATAGATTTTAAGTTTACCGTACTTTAACAAAGGATATTCTTATCCTTACTAATATTGTAAATGCGAAAGTAAGTTTGTTTGTTTGTTACCTTTTCACGCCTAAACAACTGAACCAATTATCCTGAAATTTTGCACATACGTTGTCAGTTGTATAGAAACGGACATACGGTATCTTTCATCCCGAAAAAAAGAACTGTTTCCGAGGAAAATAACAAAAACTTTCTCATGATAATAGATGGCGCCACGTGTCTTTCGAATCATGATTGAATTATATTATTACAAGCAGAGTACAACCCGAATTGATTGCCAAATTCTAAATTAACGCGAGCGAAGCCGTGGGCAAAAGCTAGTTCTTAATAAGTGATAATCTGACCATCATTCTCCTGCCCTTGTCCCAATTTATTTGGGGTCGGCGCAGCATGTCTTCTTCTTCCATAATCTCTTTTACTCGTCATCTCATCAGACAACGCCTTTCTTGCATTATCATTCTGAGATAATCTGACCGAAAGTTTTTATTTATTTTAACTTTTTCTTCAGAGTTACTTTGGCTGCAGCCAAAAAACCGGCTGCAGCCAAAGTAACTCTTCATTCTTGATTGATGGAATTCACTGCACGTCTGCATCACGATCCCTAAAACCATGGTTTCAGGAATAGATGAGTAACAATAACATCTGATGGCGTTCTTCCGACCCCGTGTATGTAATTAACAAAATCCAGTTCACATAATATTTATGTAATGTTAATTCTAACTCTATAGACCGATCGCTTTAATGAGTCCTCCACCTTGCCTCATCAAAGGCACATTAAGCGTCCACAAAGTCCTAACAATATCCCACAGGTTATTTGCTTTAAAATAACCATAATCCACGTAGGTACTCCGAAACTAATTGAACCAATACCTGATCAATCTTCAGAATATTCCATTTAAATTGAAACCTTCGCGAGGACTCATTAAAACGGTCAGTCTATAGGGAAGCTAGTCTAAAGGATACTGTAAGATGTTATCTCAGAACTAACGCAGCATCAAATTTCTTAATAGACAGATATTCTTATCAGTGGGGATCTCTACATGCAGAACCTCGTAGGTGTTTAATTTGCATGCATTATGTAGGATTCATGCTTTCTATTTCCGGGTAAATATGCTAATGTCTACATTGATAAGAATCTTCGCGGTGGGTCCTATCTGATCCAAGGCGCCTATTCAGCACTGTTTAAATTCCAATACAGGATGTAAACAGACCCTTCACGAAGCCGTTAACCAAGCATTCTGTACATCAAACTAAGTAACCCTACACAAAAATTATTGCTGGGAAACGACTTTTTTTTGGCTTGAAAAATAACCTTTTACGGTAAAACACAATGAAACGCATTCAAAACTATGTGCTTATGGATGCATTGAATAGTAAACGGGTAATGGAGGTATTTAAAGTAAAGTTATAACATTAAAAAATTGTATTTAAAAAAAAAACTTGAGAAATAGTTCTTTGACCCCCAATAACTCCGTAACTAGAAGGTTCCCAAGTATGGTCTAGAATTCTAGAACAAAAAAATGATCGCAATAGCGGGGAGAACAAGTGCCTTTCGGCCTCGTTAAGGGTCTATTTACACCCTTTATAGTCTCCCTACGATATGAAATGGATGAGCAGAATAGAAGTACTTACATAATTAATCTAGAAAGTTGTTGCACTAATCACTTTAGTTAAAGCTCTTTCGGAAATTGGTTTTTAACCGTATGCAGCGGAGCCCAAAATTATTTTGGGGTGCATTCGTGCAAAAAATAGTTGGAATGTTTTGGTAATGTGGCGGATTACGGCCCCTATCATGGAGAGGAGGCCTGTGTCCCCAGGAGTGGGAATATTATAGGCTGAAAAAGCCTATGCTTTGGTAATGTTTTTGGTTGTATTCGACTCCCACTTTTTCAGTATGTAGTCCGATGTGTATCTGTCAACCACAATAAACATCCAATAAAAAATGGAAGGGCTGACTTTTACCTTGGCCAAAGGCTTAGCGTTGCCATACAACGTGGCAACGCCGCCAGTCTCTTGGGTACATTACCAGTTGACAGCGTTGAGGAGGAGTTTTTTCACGCATTGTTAAGTTTGTTACTTTAGGTTATTTTAATTAATTCTTATTATGTATATAATTTGTAGCTGATGAATAATTTATCAGTTTCATAAAAAATGTAAATACCTGAATAGTTCCCTACGATGTGTCAACATAATTATCTTATCTTGCTTACTACTATCATAAATGCGAAAGTTTGTGAGGATGGATGGATGGAAGTTCGTAACTCTCTCACGCAAAAAAATCTCAACGTATTTGGATGAAATTTGGCACACAGATAGTTTTATAGCCTGGTTAAAAGGTAGTACTGACCCCGTGGGACAATTGCCGAGATCCACGCGGGCGAATCCGCGGGCATAAGTTAATGAAGTAAAGTTTATTTCAGGCCCTTATACAACATACACTTAGGTATATAAATAAACATTTAACATTATCATCCTTTATGTAAAGTATGTCTATGTATTCAATTACTTTCACATCATTTACTATCGTTACTGGGACCCCTGAGAATAGACTCAACAAGTTATAGAATATGGGATAACGAGCTCGCTACTTTTAACATACAATAATATTGCGTAGGCGCTTACTGGAGTATGTACTCGTACTTATATTATGTGAATAGAACATTTATAAGGTTGTTGTATAGGTTGTTACCTTAGCAGTTAGTTGAATGGTGCGACAAAACAGGCTAAGTTTTGAATAGAAAATGTTATTTGAGATTAAATTACATTCATCTTATATATTATACTAGCGACCCGCCCCGGTTTCGCACATATAAACCTTCCTCTTGAATCGCTCTATCTATTGCTGGAAACTGCATTCAAATCCGTTGCGCAGTTTAAAAGATCTAAGCGTACAAACAGCGGGAGCGACTTTGTTTTATTCTATGTAAAGATACTTGCCTTACCTGCATTGCATTGAAAAAAACATGGCTTTTTGGATAAAAATTACCGTCTGTTCAGTGAGACAAACGCTGACGCTTGCATATACCGGGTGCTGATGTAGTGAACTGTAAACACAAAAATACTCATTTTCTGTATTTTTAACTAATTGAGATACCATTATTGAAATTCCCGTTGGTAGTGTGCCGAGGGGTCAACAATACAGCAAACCCATAAGGCAAGCAGACTGTTCAGAAACCCTGACATCATTAAGAGTAAGGCATCATCATGAGTAATTAGGGCAAGCCAAGCTTTTAGGCTTGTATGAAAGTACCACCACTTAGGAAGATTAATGAATATGTCTCTCTCTCATTTTACAGAATCTGAATTCTCTAAAATTGAAAAATAAAATCTTAGCGTCACGGAGGCAAATCTTTGCGAGGTGCCGCTCGCTGATGCAGTCATAAGATCGTCAAGTGCGCAGGTGCTATGGAAGATGGGCCATTGCCTGCGGAGACACACCGCATACACATTTGAGATCTGAGCCGTCCATGAACCCCATCTGAAGAGATTGTCTTTGCTACGGCCGACTTGGATTCGGAGTCTATTCAGAGATTTCCAAGTCGGCCACGGCAAAGCATGCCCAGGTGGAAGGCTTTCAGACGGCTCGATAAAGCCGTCAGGGGGCTTAAGCAGCTGGTAAAATTGGTAAAACAATATAAAGTTAAGAAAATAACTAAAATCAAATACTCCAGTAAATAGTTACCAGTTCAATATTAACTTTTGATAGGCATATAATCACACGTTACGTCTGACAGACTTCAGACTAGTAATGGCCCTAGACCTTACATCAGGAACGAAGTGCTGGCGTCAAATTATAGCCCCGTGGTACTGAGTAACGGATAAGTCATATGTGGAGGGTGGGGCAAGAGATAAGTGGTAGCGATTTGTAATTGGTTCGTTCCTGATTGGTATGGTGGGCTGGCGGCAGCACCAAATTGATGGGGCTCCCCATGAAGCTACTTAACTCTTGAAAGCATTTTTTTATTACTCGTCCTAGTCAATTATTGCGACTTTTGCACGCGTAGCATGACCACCGTAGAAACGGGTTTTGTTGACGGAAGAATCGACAAAATGACAGATTGTGTCGATAAAATGACAGATTGTGTCGATAAAATGACAGATTTCTTTTCACAATCTGTCATTTTGTCGATTCTTTCCGCAACAAAATCTTTTTCTACGGTGGTCATGCTACGCGTGCTGACTGTTGCTTTGGCAGAATACTGAGTTCGATATGTTGTGATCTTTTCAATAAAGGAGTTGATTATATTGCGCCGAGATGAAGCCTGCGTTCCAGTGGTGGGATGCTAGTGGCTTCTGTTTCTAACAAGTAAAAATACGATAATTTATGTGTAATGGAAAGTTGGAAAAAACGGTTATTGAGATTGTTGTCAAAAAAAAATTTAAGAGCTGATACGGTCAGAATCGTAATAAATAAGGTTTTTTGACGACAAAATCAACCACCGCTGGTCTCTCAAGCCTTGTCCCATACGCTGCGCGCCCACTTACCGTATCGCTGGCTCCGTAACGTTGCTGCTTATAAATATTACACGTAATACACGTCGAAAGGCCCGCGCGACCCAGCTGAGGGCTTGTACCATGTTTACTTAGAATACGGAAGAAAGGGGATATATCGGAATAATATAGTTACGGTATATGCTATTAGTCTACTACACACAGTACATTGACATTTTGTAAACAAAACACGTTTTATTGGGGGCCAAAGTATACAGGGTGTAAACGGACCCTTCACGAAGCCGTCAACCAAGCATAAAGTACATCAAACTAAGTAACTTTACACAAAAATTATTACTGGGAAACGATTTTTTTTTTGGGGTGAAAAATCACTGTAACGCACTCAAAACATTGTGCTTATGGATGGATTGAATAGTAAGGGGGTCGTGGCGGTGTTTAAAGTAAAAATCTTACATTAAGAACATGTATTTAAAAAAAAAAAACTTTGGAAAAGTAGGAACTTTGACCCCCAATATCTCCGTAACTAGAACGTTCCCTTCCCAGGTATGGTCTAGAACAAAAAAATCACCACAATGACGGGGAGAACAAGTATTTTTCGGCTTCGTTAAGGGTCTTTTTACATTCTTTATTAGCAGGCCACACTGCCAGCTAGCGAGCGAGCGAGCGAGTCGGGCGAGGCATCGTTTCACCTCTTTTCATACTTTGGTTCACAACGCGAACTACCGAAAGAGCCGAAACGAAGTATGAAAAGAGGCTCGCCCGGTTCGCTCGCTCGCTCGCTAGCTGGCTGAGTGGCCTGCGCTTGATACTAGTAAGGGATTTTGATAAACACTGTTTTAAGCTTTCACGGTTTACACTTATACGGTAATAAGGACTCCACAAAACCTGGTGATACTGTGAGTGTATTTTGCCGTGACTTAGTGTCGAGTTCCAGTAGTGCGCGTAGCAAAAGACAAAGAAAGAGGGTAGACAGATTTGTCTGCTCTTAACAATTCATTTTACATCCACCCTCATTCTCCAGTCAACCCACGATCATGGCACTTGCAACAGCGTCGAAATATCGGGAGCTCAAAATAATGAACAGTCACGGAAGATATCCCGTAAGTGACAGTATAAGTTTTGATTTTGTTATAGTAGGTCTGTTAAAGACGGTATTACCCATTAATGTTCTGAAGGCAGTCGTTTCCTGGAAAATACTGATATTCATTCGTACCTGATTGAAAGGAGCCGTAATCTAAAATGATCACATGACAGTTTCCAATCCATCAATAAATTCAACACCAGTAATTGCTAGGTATTCGAGGATTCACGTCTAACGTATCAATTTAACCCCAAATTAGTCTAATTATTCATAAACAACAGCATTTACATAATCTACATAAGTACATAAAATCACGTATTCGCACAGATATATCTTTTATATGTTTGTCTAGTGTGCACACTAGATATTACTATACTACGGTCCCGATTTAGTTTCCAAATATGTAAACAAACATATTATGTTTTCGGAAGACAACTTTTACGGTTTATTCCACTATATCCCCAGACATTTAGATCAGCGCTTCAACTTCAAACGTTTTTATGATTTTTCAATACATATTGTCAGTCCTCATCCTCTTAGCGTATCGATGGTAATCTAATTATACATATATGTTCAGTCAGCTCAGTACATAACTAAAAGTTTGGTGCTAACACTAGGTCCTATTGATTTATTTAGTGTGAAGACATCACGGCACGCAGAACACGATGAATGTTAATCAGGTGTTTTTCTCAGGGTTAGTCATTCTAAAATAAACTTACATACGAGTTCGCAAGAGTTGATATTCATTAAGAAAGCGCCAGGGTAGTCCGTGAAATTAAATTTTTCTTAGGTTTTTTTTAAATTTGCAGATCAGTTTCAGGTTGTGTGTTGATTAAAATATGATTTGCGACCGTAACAAATATGGCTTTAGGCTTTACTGCACTAAAAACATCAAAACAACCCTTTAAGTTCTTTTAATCATATGATGGAATAAAATGAAAACAAAAAACTTAAGATTTTTGAATTTCGCGGGCTTCCCTAGCGCTCCCATCAAGCGCAAATAATATTAATTGGAAACAAGAATCTGTACAGACTTTAGATAATATTCGGCATGGCAACTATTATAAATTATGCATCACACTTCGACTAGATTTACACACACAAACATTATATATAATTTATTATTCTATGTGTAACTAGCATTACTAATGTAGAATTCGTGTAGCTCTATTATAAATGCATTATTATTTCGTAAATTCTAACATGAATTTCTAGTCAGAATAGAGATATGTTTTCCTTTGATATGTGAAGCTCATTTGTGTGGTTTCCATTATGGCTATTCCTTTGTTTAATTGAAGGAATACAGGTGAAGGTCCCATTAAAATAGACGGACAAATTTTAACACAGCGTTCAGTACGTCTAACCACGGTAATATTATAATACAGTACTGTAACTCGGCCGCATGATAGAAATAAATGCCTACAGCCGCGCGGTACGTAAACATGCGTTAGGGCTGCCCGTCCCCAGCATTTTAATTACATTTGCCTACTTTCTGTTTCTATTTAGTTTTGTGATTGTAAATATCCTTTTTATACAGGGTGTAAACAGACCCTTCACGAAGCCGTCAACCAGGCATTCTGTACATCAAACTAAGTAACTTTACGTAAAAATTATTGCTGGGAAATGACTTTTTTTTTTGGGTGAAATATTACGTTTTACGGTAAAACTCAATGGTAACGCACTCAAAACATTGTGCTGATGGATGGATTGGATAAGACGGGGGTCGTGAAGGTGTTTAAAGTAAAAATCTTACATTAGAAACATGTATTTCAAAAAAAACTTGTGAAAAAGTTGGAACTTTGACCCCCAATATCTCCGTAACTAGAAGGTTCCCAGGTATAGTCTAGAACAAAAAAATGATCGCATTGACGAGGAGAACAAGTACCTTTCGGCTTCGTTAAGGGTCTTTTTACACCCTTTATAAATAAATGAAAGACTTTGTATATTGAATAGGAAGTGTTCAATAAATATGCGTGTTGTTTTTTGATTGGTAGATTTAATTAAAAAAACATGTTTTTGTTTGAAAAACAAATCGGGCTTATAAATTTGCGAGTCGTACGAAATGCTTTATTGTTAAATTTTAAAGTATAATAAATCCGCATTCTTATAAACATAAAGCTTAATTAAAAATTGTTTTGGGAAACATGGACAAGGTGGAGAAAAAGGAATATCTTTTACTTGGTTATAGATTCCTGCAGCTACTTTACAATTTACATGTTTGGTTTTAAGTGAATTTCGGAATATTTCCTCCATTTTTTCTATATATTCCACAAAATCATCGTTGGGTACAATCAAAAAAGTTCGCGAATTAATCTTACTGTAGTCCCGGTACCTTAAATACCGACTCTGTGAGCTGAAATTGTGGCTTTTTTGATCGGGTTTCACATACGATTTCAAAGCATGACAATCATCATGTTTCTCCAAACAACGCTTAAGAAGATACCCACAAAAAATATACTAACTGATTTTTAGAGAAAAAAATCGCGCGGTTATTGTTAAAAAAACAACACACCGTCCGTTCGACACTGCGGTACAGCCGTGACTGTCTGCACCGCGAGCGCACCCCACGATCGAGGCGCGTAGGTATAGCTCGCGTTTCGTCCGTTTGTATGAAGTTGGAGTACTGTATTATAATATTACCGTGGTCTAACCAAAGATATCCAAGCAAAAAAAACACTGATTAAAGTGATTTTATTTTAACCTTAAATAATAAATTACCGGCACTCTAGAATAAACACATCCATTATGGGTAGGTACTTGCACTCGCGCCCCGCCGCGCGCGTTCTCGTAAGTAGGTACCCAGTCAGTTCTGTTAATATCATTCCCAAACCAACGTCAATATGGCCGAATTTCACGTACAGCACACTAAAGGTTTTCTATTACCGTACTATTACCGAATCATGAAATAAATCAAAGCCTGAAATTGTACAATCAACTGTAACGCAAAAGGAAATATACAAGTTGAAATTGAAAAATAGGTAAATTAAATACATTATACGTAACGGCTTGTAAACGTCTATAACAGAAGGATTATGATGGATTATGCGGCATGATGTAAAGAACATGAGGTGTGAAATAAATACATAATACCTATATAGGAACATTACTGAAGTATTACGTATTCGTTATGATGTTATATGCCCGTGATTTGTGACGGTCAGACAGACATACTTATGTTTTTTTTTTTTTAAATTAATATATTCCGCCAGTCTCTTGGGTACATTACCAGTTTTGACGCCATTTTTTAAGTTAGTTACTTTAGTTTATTTTAATTTATTAATGTAAGTATACGGGGTGTAAACAGACCCTTCACCAAGCCGTCAACCAAGCATTCTGTACATCAAACTAAGTAACTTTACGCAAAAATTTTTGCTGGGAAACGAAATTTTTTTTTGGGGTCAAAAATCACATTTTACGGTAAAACTCAATATAATGCGCTCAAAACTTATTGCTGATGGATGCTTTGAATAGTAAACGGATCATGGAGGTAATTGGAGTAAAGTTAGAACCTTAAAAAGTAGTATTTAAAAAAAAACTTGTGAAAAAATTGGAACTTTGACCCCCAATATCTCCGTAACTAGAAGGTTCCCAGGTATGGTCCAGAACAAAAAAATGATCACAATGACGAGGAGAACAAGTGCCTTTCGGCTTCGTTAAGGGTCTTTTTACACCCTTTATATATAAACTGAAAAATAAATGTTAATAAATTTAAAAAAATAATAATATTAAATACGCGTTTGGCCGCAACTCGCCTGATGAGGCGGTCTAGGCTGGAGCATGCTTGCCTAGAAGAAACCGATTCACCGGAACTTTGAATAGATCCAGATTATAATGACCAGGGAACAGAGAAGCCGGCAGTGAATTCCACAGACTGGCGGTTCGCAAAACAAATGTGGACGCACAGCGCTTTGTTCGCGTCCGTGGAACTTCAATCATATAACGGTGAGGCTTCGCCGTATCTCTGCTCGTCCAATGATAAAATGGAGATGAGGGAATTAGATTGTGTCATTCCAAAACACACTCCCCGAAATGTAACCTATATAAAACCGATAGGCTGGCAACTTTACGGCGATGTTCTAGGCTTTGGAGCTTAGCTTTGAGCATATTGCAGTTTAGGGGTTCCATCTATCTGGCAGAATCTTGGTGCATCGAAATTTATTTGGCATATCACACTTGGCATAATCTTCTTTAAATGAATGTTTTTAAGGCATACAATTATTTTATATAATGATTTTTTCGCAGAATGTTAATATGTCCGAATTTACAATGGCATACTTTTAAGATGGCAGAATTTTATTTGGCATAATTATCTTTGGCAGAGTTAAAATTTCGCATAATTTTGCTTAGCAAAATGTTTATTTAGAGCGACGATTATTTGGTAGAATTTCAATTTCATTTTGATTTTAAAAACAAAATCTTAAAAAGTCAATATGTTGAGCTACAAAAGTTAGCGACAGAACCGAATCGCTGCAAAACCGACTCCATGTAGTCTTCTCTACCCTACCCCTAGAGTGTAATTTTAACCCGCGGATGGGCGAGGCGGCCCGCGAGCTGAGGATCAGGTGGTTTTAAAGATGTGTTGAACGCTCACCGCCGCGGCTGAGGCTGGCCGGCCAGCAAGCCGTAGCTTGTCGTCACCACCTTGTTTAAAACTAAGCAACAGGAAACACAAAAATATCACGCAGTAGTAAACAATGTTTAACTTGCAAAATGTATCGTATTAACAAAGTAAATAAGGGACAATAACTGCAGCTACACGGCTGAACTTGCTACACAAATCAATGGCTCGGCAGATATAGCTCCCCATTCAACAATTTCCAGTAAATAATATATAGGTAACGAAAAAGAAAGGACTTTTCTCGTTTCTCTTCCGCAATTTAGCTAAATCGATTTGCGCTTGCGATTTAAGGTCATAGCACACGTATAAGCACAGCACCGGATCGGCATCACCTTATCTCAATTTTATTAGCTGATACCGACCCGAAGCGATGCCGTTACGAAGCTTATGAGACTCGCTGGTACCGCACCTTTAATCATATTTAAATTATAATTCTGCCTCTGTCATGTTCAAACGATTGACAGGAATTGTATTGAGGAGCCCGAAGCACGCTAAGCCGTTTTTTCCCGGCTGTCCTTTGTAAATCTTTGACAGTCGTTACAGGTAGTCAGTCGCCCGAAAGTCTGACAACCAGTTTTACTTAGGGGTATTATCGTATTACCTAATACGAACTGGGTTGTGGAGGTCCGATAGGCAGTCGCTCCATGTAAAATACTGGTATTCAGCTGCATCCGGTTAGACTGGAAACCGACCCCATCGTAGTTGGGAAAAGGCTAGACAGTTGATGATGACAGGAACAGAACGATTTTTAAAATACGTTTAGATGTGAGCGCCTTTGATGATTTGTGGTGCAAATTGCCTAAATGTGCGTTGCAGTTGGAGTTTCATAGAAATAATTCCGAAAGTCCCGAGTTGAGGTGATGCTAATCCCGTGCAGTGCTTATACATGTGCGATGACCTTCATTTTCACGCTCGAGTAAGCACGAGAATACTGAAAATGTTCATGATTTACTGTGTATTTACAAAGGAGATTTATTAAGAATTGGAAATGAAAAGAAATATGTATTACTTTTGTTAAGAAAATACTTTGTTAAAAATCTGTATTATTTTTCGTGGTAGTCTGGAATTTGGAGTGCCGTAATCGCTTTGTATGTTTTTAGTAGGTATCCAAGACGGAGTAGTTAGTGTTTTCCATTGTTATAGGTACCCCATTTCTAGGGCTTCAGTCCCTACGTATTTTGGTTTAGCGTTTTTCCCATTGTCGCAAAACTAAAGAAACACACTAAAACAGAGTAAACATGTCTAAATCAAAGCACGTGCTAAGTATCGTTTACAGATCTAGACTAATCCCCGGTCTGTTTACAAGGTGTAAACGAACCCTTCACGAAGCCGTCAACCAAGCATTCTGTACATCAAACTAAGTAACTATACGCAAAAATTATTGCTGGGAAACGACTTTTCTTTGGGGTGATAAATCACGCTTTACGGTAGGACTCAATTTAAAACACGCAAAACGCAGTGCTGATGGATGCATTGAATAGTACGAGGTCGTGAAGGTTGATATTAAAAAAAAAACTAGTGAAAAAGTTAAAAGTTTGACCCCTAATATCTCTGAACAAAAATCTGAACAAAAATCGCAATGACGGAAAGAACAAGGGACTTTCGGCTTCTTTAAGGGTATTTTTACACCCATTATAGAATGCTACTTAAATATATTAGATGTCAAATCTAATTCCAAGCAATGACATTTTCATAAAAGATTACATTAGATTTAACAGCAGATTAACTGATGCTGGATAAAGTTTTGAAACGGGTGCTATTTATTTTAAATAACCTTTATGAACAATCATGAAAAGCAATAAACTGTAAATATAAATTCTCTCTCGAACTGAAAGCTATTAAATTAATCACAGTTTTCCAATTAAAACAGTCCATACGATTCGAGGAATTAAAATGTAAAACCTTTCAATGAAATGTTCGATATTTCCCCGAAGCTTTCCATTGTAAACAAAACATATTTATTCAAGCACTGTATATACTGGATTTTCACTAGGGAATGGGATTACCATACGTTCGAATTTGTCTGGACATTCCCGGCATTTTTGCCCTCCGTCCGGAGTTCCGGACTTTGTCTGACCTTGTCATTTGTCCGGACATTTTTACTCAAGGAATCCCCATTTGGTTTTAGTATTTTCAGTCTTTTTCACAAAATATGTCCGGCGTTTTGACAGCAGTTATAAAATCAGAAATGGTAACCCTACTCGGGAACAGATTTCAAGGGAATTTTTCAGGTAAACATTTGTCAATGGAGCATTGTGGTCGGTGGCAGTTTGCAACAGGCGCGATTGCACGACCTACTTCACTCTGTAAATATTTACTAGCGCCATTTTCAGTATTGAATAAATGAGTTTCATGAATATAAAGGCTCGTTGACATGAAGAAAGTTTATCGCCAGGCTACTTACTAGCTAGCAACTGGGTGGCTGGCTAGGCAATTAGGCTTGGCAGCAGCACACAGTATGAACACGAATTTCGTTTTACTACACTGACGCTCAGTGTAACCGAAACCTGTGGGCATACCACGAGTTTGAAATGGATAATTCGTTATCGAATACTATCGCGCTGTCTCTTTCATATTCATCGACTGCTTTACGACACGAGAAGTATATCCGATAGTTTTCGATATCGAGGACAGTTTTTCACAAACTCATGGTAAGGGCACTGCTTCTAATTTTCAAATCACCAGTTTGTAAAAAACCGGTGGAGGTCATGTAAGACCACGCACTGTGAAGGATTCCTAATTCGGGATGAATATTTTTGCATACATTGATTTATGGGCCGCGAAAATAAGTTATTACTTCAAAGTATTTCTATGAGCAAAATGGCTGTGTGACATCCGATCGTATTTACAGTCCCACCTCGAACCAGCCTTCGTGCGCGTTTAAATCATCTCGCCACCGTTTTTTGGGCCGGCCTCGGTCGCGCCGTCCATCCTCAGGCCCGTCGTGTTGAGACCTTTGCCCACCGGTCGTAATGCATTATTTACATACTTGACGAAATAGTTAAAATTAAGGTTCCATGTTTGCCAGTTGACTAAGGAAACTAAAAATTCGCCAGACGAATTTCGTGTTTTTGATTCTCGTTTGAGATTACTCTCTTACACATACATCCAAAAAAGGCCATTATTGAACGTATGTGATTGCAAGACTCGCCTGCAATAATTGCTCGGAGGAACTCGCATCTCGTGTAAACGAGCTTTCCAGCTGAATTTATGTTGACTGTAAACAACTGTAAAATGATACTTTACACCGACCGCAGCCATTTTGTGTCAAGTTAATTAAAGCAAGTGGTGCGCGGATTGCGATTGTACTATGTGTGTGATTGCGTATGTAAATGTTACGGGCAATTTGATAAGTCCGGGCACTATTCATAATGGCCGGTCTGTATTCATAATGCCCGACTCAATTGGGCAATGTGATTAAAACAGCATGATTAATCACTTTTCCCGGCTATTATGAATAATGCCCACCCTATCTTGGGCAAAGTAATAAAATAGGTAAACTATTAGGATAAATCACGTTTCTACTAAATATCATTTAATTACAATACAGTCGACGAAGCCCCGCTGCGCGGGGCTCCTATTTCTGTCTGCAGGGTTTAAAGGAACCTAACTAACCGAACCTCGGGGTGCCCTGACGTCGACCGTCTAGGGTTAGGGTTTCTGTCAGCATCTGTGTTTGTTTGAGGGGTTTATGCTTATAGAAAACAAAATTCATTTATTTTCTCTTTTTTTAGAAAAGTTCAGAGCAATTATGCTAAAAATTATGAATTGTTTGTCAAATAAAACGTTATTAAATAAAAGTTTATCGGATAATTATTTTGCTAAGTGAAATATTTGGTAAACTTGTTGTTGTAGAATGATGAAATGACAAATAATGTTTTTGCCAATCGTTGCTTGTAAAGTAAAAATAAATTAATTAATGTTTGGTCACCAGGGAATTATTCATACTGCCCGGTCCAAGTGATAAATTCAAGCTATCTCAAACACTGACTTATTACATGGACCACGGGTCGTCGGGTATTATTAATATTGGCCGGTCAAAGTGATAAATTAATCACTTTGCCCGACGTTCTTGGGCATTATTAATAATGGCCGGTCTTTATTAATAATGCCCAGTTAATCACGTTGCCCGTAACATAAATATGTTATGACACTCGTGTTATTTTATTGTTGTTATAGTATATTATTATTGTTTATATTATTGTTCCTATGCAGTAGCCAACTGTAGCTAGCTGTGACTAGCTAATGTTTTGGAAAAATTATTTATGCACTTGAAAATTATGACTGTTCGGCTCAATTGATGGATATTTTTGAGGTAAAACGTCGTACGACACGTTAATGACTAGGTCACTAAACTGACCAACATACAACAGATATACGTCGGGGTTCGAATCTTTACACTAACAATCGTCGGGATCTAAGGCAAACCATTTTGATTGGCTCATCTTTAGCTCTTCAATTAGGCAAAAATCGTAGCACTGCTTGCAAAAGAACTTCTTCTATATATTGTCTTCGTTTTTATAATTGTTGCGTTTCATTTGTACAGAATAAACTACTATCCTTTAATCTAAAAACATCTGCTATACCAATTTCGCGTAGAAAACACTACGCAGCCTCCGAACTACTTTCTAAATTAACATAGTTGTTCTAATTGGTCTAAAAGCTAATTTATTTTCTCCCAATTCCCCCTTTGTTCGGAAATCGCGTTAAAAAAACACGGGCCTAACAAAATAGCGTAGTATAATGAATGTTAAGTGCAAAGTTAACACTTTTCTCCAACTTTTAATGTCTACCAACTACCTTTACTTTGTCGGCACCTTATTGACATAAGTAAACATCAAAGCGTACCTTTACTTGTTTTTGGAGTAATTAATATAAATGGTAATTTTGTTCTCTAGTTTTGATTTAAATTAGGATGGGCAGGATGGTGTGGTGGTTTTGATAGCAAGATCTAGATTGCTGATTAAGTGGAGTGATCACCACCATTTTGGATTTAGATTATTTCTCGTCGATAAGAAGTTTTTGCCTATCTCATGCGGGTTAAATCTGCTTAAACTCTCCCTCTCTGTCTCGTAGGTTAAAAGGTAGCTTTATAGACTCGCAGGAAAGTTCTATATCATATCATTACATGTAGATAGGCCCGTTTGTTTCTTAGATAGTAAGCCCACGATACACCCGGTGCGAAAGTATGTTTTACCGCGCTTGGATTTTCAACTTTCGACATTCCAATAGAGTGCATCACTTGTGCGTGATAAGTGCACCGTTGTGCATTTCCGTCACATCCTAAAGCGCGAAAATAAAGCGCCTGCAGTGCTACTTGAGCTAAAACTGCAGCCGTAACCTCATTGCTACAAGATTCGTAGAATTCGTATGTATTCTCATAGAACTTTACTACGGCTATAATTGTTTTATAGTTTTCCTATTTTGTGGAGCAGTCCACAAATAAATCTTACATTTATTACGGGACTTGGGACTCGATCTTATTCCATACAATAGAACATTTAATGCTTTTAGGTACCTATCAAATAAAGACATACAAACAATAAATGACATGTATTGTCTGCCCGTGCATTTCCCTTAAAAGCTTACCCCACCAATAATTTTGTTTGAACAACTACTTCGTTTGTGTTTTTACTATTACTGGAGGAGGAGGAATGGCAAGTCCGACCCCTGCCCCCTGGGCTGTCACTCTGTCAGTACTGCTTTGCAGATTCAGCCTGTACCTTGACAACTCCCTAATATTTTTTCACCACAAGGGTTATTCTGGTACGGGAATATCGTGACGCATACTTTTGCTAAAGATTCCAGTACAATGATTCTACGTACATACATAAACTCACTTCACATTCACATGGGGGTAGGCAGAAACCACAGAGCGTCACCTGCTACGATCTTTGCCTCGTACATCGGGTCATACACGCACGCCGGTTGCGATTACTACGCACCTGCCCTTCAGATGAAATGAACCTCACCAATGAGTTCAGGGCATGTCCTTTTAGGGCGTCCCCTCTCGGCGTTGACACTCATGCTGCCTTGTAATACCCTTTGTTAGTCGCCTTTCAGTCATCCTCTCCGCATGACTAACCCATCTAAGCTTTGACATCTTTTCAATTTTTGTCACTACATCTTCTTCTTCAAAAGGAGCTCGTGGCTAAATAATAACTGCTCATAAGCTGCTCGAGTCGATCTTAAAGTTAAGCCGCGCTTGTCTAGGTTGGTCCATTGATGACCACCTCGGTATGTAATGGGCGGTCAGGTCAGATAGGCAGTCGCTTCATGTAAAATACTGGTATTTAACTGCATCCGGTTAGACTGGACGCAGACACTAACATAGTCGGGAAAAGGCTAGGCACTAGGCAGATGATGATCTTCTTCTTCAAAAATTGTGTGTGTGAAGCTTGGTAAAACTTTGTGTCTCTTTGTCTTATTAGGTATATACAGTACATAGTTCCAATATACGAGTGAACATATCGACCAACTTATCCTTTCCTTTTCAACTATTCACCGGAAACAAATGACCGTAGTCTACAATCAATAACTAATGATACATCTCCTTTGTCCGCAGCCGGAGTGAGTCGGCTCTGAACAGCCCAACGGAGCCTGACGTATCGCTTGCGGCATCCCTCACCGACCCTCTGGAGGCGCACACCTTGGATGAAGCCAGGAGGAGCATCAGGTAACATAACTATAGTCAATTGGGGTTAAGGTTTTGCAGTGTAATGAAAGAAAATATCACACTTACTTATTGAGTACCGTAAAGTGAGACTGGCCCCAACTATGTCGACAGATGACAATGAAAAGATAGCCAGGTTTAGACTGGATGTGAAAGGCTAAGGGCTACATTTTGTGACGCGGTTTGGAGAGGCCTATGTCCGACAGTAGACTTCGATTGGCTGAATTGACGTATTGAGTAAGAGTAATGGATCTTCCCCAAAGCGGTGCCCAGTCTAGCATCACTATTTTAAACATACCGAGTTGATAAATTTTTAAACTTCAGAACGTGCAGTCAACGGTACTTGGAACACGAACTGCATCATTTCTGGAACGTGAACTTTTAAAGTTTGAGCTCATTCCAATTAAATTCGACCACATCCATTATAATATGTTGTCTACAATCCTAAATTGGAAGAAATAATAACGAGTATTGTATTGTATTGTATAAGGGGCTGGTGTCCGCAACTCCATGTCAAAGTTATTTTTAAGGAGTATGTTAGTATGTATAAACAGAGCATAGACACCGTTTTCGGAACTATTACGAAACCGCGAATAACGAACAGAAAAAAGACGAAATGATCCAAATCTTACTTATCGACTCATATAAGTGATACCTTGACTTCTCACAGTAACTTGGAAAAGTTTTCTGCGAAAATAAGTTGGAAACAATATTAGATATTTATCGTATCGGTGGAATTACTAGGGAACACTTGACAAGAATAAAGACTTGGCGATGAAATCTCTCGAGGATATGTGCCGCAGTAAAGTTGTCTGTTGGGGATATTGACAGCTTAATAGATGTTGGCAACTGATACTATGTTACAGTTGGCTTAATAGCCTCTAGAATAAGACGATGGAGATATGTATTTACTACTTCTTTTTTTAACACACTAATTTTTTCATGTTACAGAGATCTTCGGATGAAGTATCGTGCTCAGGCTCACCAGCTCCTAACATGGCGTCGCGCGCACCGCACTCAAGAGGAACTAGTCACCCGCCTGCAGAAAGAGAAGGCGGAACAGCTCAAATCTCTCTCCAGCCAACTTCTGCTCTTCGAGTCGCGCCTCGTACGCAAACAGAAGGAGATCAGCAGCATGCTCGCGCTACGGGAAACAATCATCATGAAGCAACAGAAAGTTATAGAATCTCTCCAAGCCAAGCTACTCGATAACGGGATAGAATCACAAAATATCCCAGATTTCAGGGACATGCTCCAAGACTCCCACATCACTGGAGACTTCGACTCGCTCAATGATTCAGATTCTGCGGTCATCATGGAAGATGTTGACTTCGACAGCAGTAACACCCCTAATGTGCCACGATTCAGGTCGACGAACCCCGACAGCGTCACCATTGTCCGGTCAATATCGGATGCCATAGACCCCAACCTAAAATACAGCGTGGTGCGCCGGTCGAATGGCTTCCTACGAAGACCAGAGATTCTTGAAACTGTGTACAGCGTGGAAGAGGAAGTTGATGGAGATTCTACTAAAGGTCTCAGTGCGCAGAACAGCACGGAGAAAGAACTGAACGATGCCAACAAAACTGATGAAGAGAAGTACAAGGAAACAAGCCTCCTCGCTCAAAGGCGGGATAACTTTCGAATGAGGAGCGTAGTCCTGACCGCGGAAGTCAAGAGCATAGACAACGATAAGGAGCTAAAACCGAAGAACGGTAAAGAGGTGTGGTCTTATACTTATGTGCCAAAGAGGATGATGCCGGCGAACGAGTCTGATGACGACGAGGGCACGTCGAATGCCGAGAGTGACGAGGAGCCGGAGCCGAAGTCGACCCACGTGGTGACCTACAACCGAGTGATGTCCAACCACAGGAACGTAACCAAACCCAAGGACGTGAAGTACAAGAGGATAAACAAGGCCAAGTCGAAGAGTTTGGAGGAGCTGCGAGGGAGGCTAAAGAACTGGGTGGAGAAGGGCAACAAGCTGTCAAACATACCTTTAGAGCACGCGCAAAGTTACGCCTAAACGGATAGTTCCTCTTAATTAAGTGTTTAATTCTGCGTGAGTCGCTTCTCAAGTGAACGAGGATTTACTTTACATCACAGACTAAGTAGATCACAATTAATGGTAGGATCCAAGTACCTTTTAAAGTAAGGGTTGTAACCAGCTTTACGATGACGGCAAATCTATTGAAAATATTCTTGATACTCAGACTATTGTAAATAAATATTTCTTGTATGTTGAATAGATATTGTGCAACATTAAACTAGGGTAAGTTAGTTGTTTGTTTTCGAGTTTTCTATTGTTTATGAACTAGTGTCTAACACTAATGTTTAAACTTTTAAAGATACATTTATTTACGAAGATAAAGTATTTACTCGTAGTGATTGTTGTACGGAATGAATACAGTTTTATGTATACTTTGTATATCTCAATGTGTCAGATTTATATTGATTATATTATTGGCCTAGAAAATATATTCTTAAAATAGATTCAAATGACTCATATTTACAATTTTTGAGCTTATAAATGGACAGTGTAATTTCAATGTTTAATGTAATTTTTGAAATAATAGATATCATTTTTCATTCCATTTGCTTATCCTCAAGGGTTTTGTCGCAAATAAAAAGCAGGTATTCATCTTCTCATGAATAAAAAATATTCATTTTATAATAGTACAAATAGTTTTTCAAGTAATGTTCTATAAACAATAGAAAACTTAGAAAAAGGTATATTTTTGCGCGCACGACTGATTTTAAGTATTTCATTTTAAAATATATAAAAATTTGTATAAAAAAATCGCTTGATTGGAATTGAAAATTTCCTGTGATTTTGTGATTGTCTCGTCAAATTGTTTTCGCCAATTCGTTGTTACGTAAGATAATAAATGATAAAAAGCAGAATAATAATTATTATTCTGGAGATTTAAAATAATTTAGATATTTATTGTCTCGGTGCCAATTATTAAAATAATTTTTCTCTTGATAATAAATAGTTAATATTTTTCCGTATACAGGCTGGTCGCTTATTTTTCCATCTTCGTTTCAAAGAGATTTAAAATGTTATAATACATCGATGAAAATGACTCCTAAAATTACATTTTAGTAACGATATCCAAAAAAATACCTACTTGTCTATATTCACGACTTAAAATCAATCATGAAAATTAATAATAAATATTTCACAAAGTGTTGCTGCTCAAATATCTTAAAAGTCCCGATTTCAAAAACTAATTAATCCTATCAAAGAGGTTTATCAATTTAAGCAAATAAAAGTCTTATATTTTAAGAAACATGACCTCAGCTGATCAGACTCAAAGCTAATATAAAAATTATATAAAAAATACACTTTGTATTTTCTCTCAGATATAAAAACTCAAACTAACTTAAGACTTTTTTCTCTCAAATTAAGTCACAAAAAGGTTGCTAAAACTTTTAGGTAACGTTACTCTAATTAGTAGAACTAAGTACAGGCATGTGCTTCGTTTGCACGCGCCAATTTATTTCTAGTAATTAGTAGACAGTAGTGCAAGTGTCCGTTTACTCTTCCGTTCAATTCTAACACGTGTTTTTATTGCTTTCACGTAATTATACAACGTGTTTTTAGTAGATTTGAACAAACGTTGGAAACTTTTAATGATCTTAGTTGGGATGAAGTTTTATTTGTTTCAAACGAGATTCTGGATTTTATATATTTTATATTTTTATTATATATTTTTATGGTGACTCAAGTCCTGCTATTGACGATTATAGAGGCAATAGTGATATTTATTTGGTATTTAACAGAAGGATTTATCAAACGTGCTATGGACTTAATTAAAAATGATTTTAATTTTGAACATAATAATATTGATTTGAATCAAAATCGACTATCTAAACTTTGACAACAATGAATATTTAAAAGTCAGTATTATGCCAAAAATACAATTTTACATGATTATCAATCAATGATTTACAAGTTTATCATGCACATTTGTAAGCAAATCTAAGCATTTTGTCCCAAATGAATCGCCAAGCGATAAATAAAATTAAAAATGATTAATGAGTCACATATATCAATCGATCTAGTTCAGACTCAATGTCTTATAAAGATACTCAATAAGCGAGCACCCTGTATACATCCTACATATCACTTTCCGCTGTAAAATGGACGATAGCTTTGGAAATATATTTTAATATAATAACTGTGTACACCGCATTCCTAATAATAGTCAAACACTGATATTGAATTGAAAATAAATATATCAATAAACAATTTTTTGTTTGGTTTTATTTTCGAACTCCTGAAACCAGCTGAAACATTGAAGTATTAAACTTATACTGTCACTTACGGGATATCTTCCGTGATTGTTCATTATTTTGAGCTCCCGATATTTCGACGCTGTTGCAAGCGCCATGATCGCGGGTTGATTGAAGAATGCGGGTGGATGGAAAATAAATTTCGGGAGCTCACAATAATGAACAATCACGGAAAATATCCTGTAAGTGACAGTATAAGTTTAGTTGTAAACCGTGAAAGCTTAAAACAGTGATTGAAGTATTAGTAGTTAGGTTGGTAAGTAAAATAATGAGTAACTATAACTAAGTTTAATTGTAGTTAAATGGACCTATGTAATGTATGACTAAATTGAATATTCGTGATATACCCAACAAAGAAAAATATATGCTAACATCGACTTACTGTAGTGTAACAGTACGACATAGATTCAAGTACCGAATTAGAACAAGAATTGTTGGGCTCTTAAATGCGAAATATACAAATGGAACTAAATGCTAAATATACAAATGGAGCTAAATATAAAAATGGAGCTAAATGCTAAATATACAAATGGAGCGAAATGCTAAATATACAAATGGAGCGAAATGCTTTATACTTATACAAATTAAGTTAAATGCTAAATATACAAATGGAGCTGAATGCTAAATATACAAATGGAGCTAAATGCTAAATATACAAATGGAGCTAAATGCTAAATATACAAATGGAGCTAAATGCTAAATATACAAATGGAGCTAAATGCTAAATATACAAATAGAACTAAATGCAAAGTATACAAATGAAGCTAAATGCTAAATATACAAATGAAGCTAAATGCTAAATATACAAATGGAGCTAAATATACAAATGAAGCGAAATACTAAATATACAAATGCAGCGAAATGCTTTATACTTATACAAATTAAGTTAAATGCTAAATATACAAATGGAGCTAAATGCTAAATATACAAATGGAGCTAAATGCTAAATATACAAATGAAGTTAAATGCTAAATATACAAATGGAGTTAAATGCTAAATATACAAATGAAGCTAAATGCTAAATATACAAATGAAGTTAAATGCTAAATATACAAATGGAGCTAAATGCTAAATATACAAATGGAGCTAAATGCTAAATATACAAATGGAGCTAAATGCTAAATAAACAAATGAAGCTAAATGCTAAATATACAAATGAAGCTAAATGCTAAATATACAAATGAAGCTGAATGCTAAATATACAAATGGAGCTAAATATACAAATGAAGCGAAATACTAAATATACAAATGCAGCGAAATGCTTTATACTTATACAAATTAAGTTAAATGCTAAATATACAAATGGATCTAAATGCTAAATATACAAATGGAGCTAAATGCTAAATATACAAATGAAGTTAAATGCTAAATATACAAATGGAGTTAAATGCTAAATATACAAATGGAGCTAAATGCTAAATATACAAATGGAGCTAAATGCTAAATATACAAATGGAACTAAATGCTAAACATACAAATGGAACTAAATGCTAAACATACAAATGAAATAAAATATACTAATCAAATCACAGATCTAGACTGGGAGAGTTGCAAACTTAAACAATCGAAAACATATATCAGAGTCCAAAAATTATCACATATTTTATTGTCTATCAAGTGTTTACACATTTATAGTTCTAAAGTATCTAGGCCGAGATCTGAAAACGGTACTTAGCACTTACTTTGGCTAAGCGTTATTCCTGTCAATGTTGCAGAACTTTCCAAATACAGGTCACGTTTGACAGGCAGGAACGTGTCTACCAAGGCAATCGCTGAGTACACACCTTTTTTCGTTTTTTCCTAATTCATGTTTAGTATTAGCATTAATGTCGATATTCCCCGATCACGGATACAACAAATCAGTAAGTAAACGAATATTTATAGTAAACATAAGATTTAACGAGCGGCTCAATATCGGCGGCTGTAACTTACCTTAGGATTACGACCCACTCCGTGTTCTCTTGTGCAGTAAAACGGTAAAATGTTTAGTACCTCACGTTTTATGTCATAATGCACGAGTATTGGTCAATATATTTTGACAGTGGCGTAGGCTATCTGCTGAGGAGCTCGTGGCTCCCAAAACACTAACACGAGACTGAAGAAAGCCTACGCCATTCATCATCTGCCTGCCTTTTCCCAACTATGTTGGGTTCGGCTTCCAGTCTTACCGGGTACAGCTGAATACCAGTATTTTACACGGCGAGACTGCCTATCTGACCAACCAATTAGCACTGGGTAATACGATACCCCTTGGTAAGACTGGTTGTCAGTATTTCGGGCCACTGAGTACCTGTAACGACTGTCAAAGATCTAGAAATGACAGCCGGAACCAGCGGCTTAACGTGCTATCCGATGCACGGAGGAAACTCGGTAAGTAATGGGGTGGTTCCTCATCCACGGAACAACCTCGGCAAACGTGGCTTAACCTAAAGATCGACCCAAGCGGCTGTTGTTATTTAGCCACGAGCTCATCTCGATCCACATTCAGTTAAAATCGGTTAAAACACAAGCAGGACGCATGTACGCACGACGGCCAATCAAGCTTTAAAAAACCAGTTTATACGGATCTCTCATTGTATAGGAAATCTATACAAAGCGAGGCCAAGTTATACTGGAAATGTTCAGCTTCATGTGCCGCCGTGTGTACGTGAAAAACAATTGACCTATTCATTTACTAAAATAACCCATAGAATTGGCTGTTATTCCGAAGTCAGCAGGTAGTTTATGTATTTTTTTTCTCAAATAAAAAAAAATGGCCACCACCAGACTGCAGATTACCTACCTATCCACTTATGAAAATGGCCGCTTTCCCGCCATAAACGATCGTAAGATGGATTTGGTGGGTCATTGTCTAGGTTTGTCTAAGAATTTTAGTAAGTATATTGACCATTCAGTGCTAAAGAAATAGGGGCAAGATAAATAGCTGCTATTTATCTAGATTCGACAATATTGGTGATCGTAATATAAGCCTATTTGAATTTCTTACCATCTTATTGACTCCTTTAGAACCTAAATTGTATCATTCAATAAAATGACCTCGGCTTCAAGACTCCATTCTCCGTATTATACGGGGTGTAAACAGACCCTTCACGAAGCCGTCAACCAAGCATTCTGTACATCAAACTAAGTAACTTTACGCAAAAATTATTGCTGGGAAACGACTTTTTTTTTTGGGGTGAAAAATCATGTTTTACGGTAAAACTCAATGTAACGCACTCAAAACATTGTGCTGATGGATGGATTGAATAGTACGGGGATCGTGAAGGTATTTAAAGTAAAAATCTTACATTAAAAACATGTATTTAAAAAAAAACTTGTGAAAAAGTTGGAACTTTGATCCCCAATATCTCCGTAACTAGAGAGTTCCCAGGTATGGTCTAGAACAAAAAAATGATCGTAATGACGGGGACAACAAGTACCTTTCGGCTTCGTTAAGGGTCTTTTTACACCCTTTATGGATGAATCAATTTAACTGAGTTTTCCACTAAATTCAATATTATTTTATCAGAGAAGCCTAACGTTTTGCTAAGACGTAAAATATGAACAAACTTTGATAGAAACCGCTGTAAACTTTGTTAGTCGCTTTGAAAAGAAATAAAAGATGTTTGTTGTAAGCTAAAGTCAATATTTTATGTGGAAGAAGTTTCCGTTTTTCTCGTATTAAGGTCTAAGGACCTTAATAAAGAAGTCATAGAACCCCTACGCTGAGGTTATTGGTTCCTGTGCTTTTTAATTTTGACTGTTCCCCGAAAGCATTGGCTTAGCAAGCGGCTTATGCTTAGGAGTTACGAGTTTCTTGCTTATGTACATACATATAGTTTTAGATAATTTCATGTAGGTTAACGACAGCGAATGTTATAAGCACGGAAGCTTACGGCGGTACAGGTCCCGTCACGTAAAAATAACGCTAACCGCTCAAATAAACTTTCTCAATTTTTTTTATTCCAGCCTTCCAAAGTACTAAGTAGCTAGTAAAGTACAATGAAACAACTATACTTATATTATAAAACAATAGCTAAGTACTTTAGGACGCGACTGTATAACGTGCGCAAACACATCCCCTCCACTGTCGCTCAGCATTCTTTTTACATGACGGGACTTATACCTACTTTACCCCTCTTGAATTCGCAAAATACTTAAAGCGTAAAGTAGTGGGTGAGTTTTGCCTAATTTATTAATTACAGCTTTGCCCGTAGCTTCGCTCACGTGAGCGCTTATTCTTTTGGCATTATCAACGAACATTACAAGTCCTTCACTTTTTTTTTTTTTTTTTTTTTACGGATGGGAAATCTTCAAATGACTTCTCCCGCTCTGGGTGGAGTGGGAGGGAGTGTCAGACTCTTACTGACTAAAACCCATCCATGTTCCTTCATTGCCCTTTGTGTTCCAGGGCCACGGTATCTCTTTCGAACAGTCCCGCAGCAAGTCCTTTTCACTTAACAAATGAATAGCAAGCTTTAATTCATCTTCCAAAGAATTTGTTGATCATCTTAACACCCAATCCCGACAAATAAATGTACCACATTGTTCAACACAATCTACAAATAAGAAAACAAATGAATCCATTCATCAGTAAAAAAGAAAAGATCCCCTAACTAAACAATTTGTACAAAATTGAATCAACAATTTGCGAGCTCCTCGCACAAAGCGCGACTGTACCTAATCATGGCCGGTGGGGTGATTGGTACCCCCACCCCTGGTACCCAAGTACCCCTTAGTACCCCAAGTGCCCCTGATAGAATTACTTTGGCTGAATGTCTCGAATTCGCGCCAATTCTTCGTGTCGGTTCAAAAGCGTTGATTAACCGTTTGATGCCAATAGGACTTTTTGTAAAGATTTTTTGACATAGAATTAAGATTGAGATCTAGATTGTAGGTACTGTTTTATTGGTTATACAAGATTTTTATGCAACCGTTACTTTTATTTTGTGTAACAGACAAACGGCACTTTAGTATTTCGTTACTACTACCAATAATTATACAAATGGACAATAAATAGTTACTTGGTGATAAGAGTGTCGTAGGACCAGTGATGCCAATTTAGGGACTTTTGTTTAAGTATTAGCGACAAAAGAAAAGATTTGACGACAAAAAAAAAACAAACTTTCAAACGACTTTTGTTATTGAATCTAGGGACTCAAATTTAAAGAAGTTGGCAACACTGCGTTGGACCATGACAGTAGTAACGAAACCAGTATTTAGCTGAAAACTATCGAAACTCCTTAAGCTAGGCAAGCACTGACTTGCGGCCTACTGTCAAATCATAAAACCTCATTCTAATAGGTATTGTCTAGAATTCTAGATCTTTTATTTTAAGTGCCTATTTTAAGTATTTAATTTAAATAAATAACGGTTTTTCATAACAAAACTGAAAAATCTTCAAGAATAAAATTCGCAAGGTATTAGTTCAAGTAATTTTGACATAAATAATACCTAAGTGCCTCATATTTCTTAAGAATTTAAACTAATGAATCTTTAGAAATCACAAATGAAAACAAAAATATGATGAATACAACTCAAAGAAGAAAAGTGGTTTCAATTTAATTATCAAAATTAGCTATTTAATTTTGAGAAATGCGAAGCAAAGTAGATACCATCTTACATAAGTATAAGAACAATGGATCCAGTAGTAACGGCCGGTTCAGGGACTGCGAACCCAGAACCATCTTTTTCTTTTTCGTGCCTAACCTGGTGTCAGACTTTTTATGCCGCCCCTAGGCCTCCGACTTGGCTTTACATGCCGACGAGAAATATCTCTAAGGCATGATGGTTTGGTTTCCTCACGATGTTTTCCTTCACCGAAGCAAGAATCCGAAAAATCCCAGGTGCGTGCCTTGGGTTCGATTTCGAGACCTATGACTGATGAGTCAGACGGTTACACCACTAGGCTATCACTGCTCACAGGCTCATGACTTTGGGTCATTATTTCATCGCCTCTCCTCAAAGACATCATGAGGAAAGCGGCATGTCTTAGAACCGAAAATTCGAGACAACTCGACACACATATTCTTCTGTTCCTACAAAAGTTAAGAATTTTCATCAATAATGGAATAAAATCTAGAGTATTCTAATAAACCAAAATTGAATTTTGGCTCCAAAATCAGATTTCCCGGGAGACGATATCAGTTGGAACCGAGACGATACCGCTGACACTTCTAATTAGAATCGGTACCGGTATCCGAATACCGCAATGCCGACTATTATTTGATTATGAAATAACTTTAAACTGCAATCGAGGATTATTGGATTTTAGACGTTCTACATCAAACTGTGGTTAAGCCGCTATGGTTTTCCGAGTCAGATTTCGGCAAAGACATTCAAATATTTACTAGCGATAGACGGGACAAGACGAAGAAAATCGTAATCCAATACTTGTGACTACTAATTGGTAACAAATTGTTCTGTCTAGTGTCACACGCCCGCTTGATTGATAGCTTTCGTATGTCAAAATCGAAAATGTTCGGGATCAAAGTTTTCGTATGAAAATATTCCCAATGTCTGCTCTATAAGTCTTTTAAATCTCTTTGGATTTCGGACAATATTTTCAGGTATTTTTGTTGCATTGCAAAAATCCTGCTGCTAATCTTCAGGGAACAGATGATACGAGAACACTGGAAGAGCACTGGGAAATATGTAGTTCCTCAACAAATCCCAAAAACCTCTATAGGCACTCTCTCCGTCTGTTAGGCAGAGGCGTATTAATCCCGTATTACATCATTTCTTTTTTGTCATTAACAGTGATCGGAGTAGGTAGATTGATTTTTGGTACTTGTATCATAAAAGCACACAGAAAGAATAACATGGATAAGCCATTTTTCCGGAAAGTAATTCCGGTATTTCCGGATTCAATCAAATATTGTTAATGTTGGTAGTGATATTATTACTACTCAATTCAAAATTTAAAGTAAGGTATCAAAACTAAATTAATTCATTATTTATCTGTTGAATAATAAAAACAATCACACCAATAATCCACCAATTCCGGAGGAATGTCCATAGTAATATATACGTTTCGGATCAATGACCCCAGTTCAATCTACCTACTCCGATCACTGGTCATTAATATCATATGACACTCGAGATAAAGCTGATTGACAGCAAAAAAAAAACGAAATATTTAATACAACAATTTGTTCATAACAAACTTCCAATTAAGAAAAGAGCATATCAAAACGAAATATTTTATAAGATTCTTCTCAAAACTAATTTTAAAGCTTTCGCAACTTTCTACTGCTCATTACTTTAAATTTTAATATTCTTATTACAGAGAATATTCCATAATCCTGTGTCTACTTCGAGAGAACGAAACTTTCGTAATTAAGATGTCAGATCGATCTCAAAGTCTCTTACAGTATAATTGGAAGGCTCGGTGTGAGTTGAGTCGAGCTCAACTTGAAGTGAGCTGTGTTGAGCTCGACTTGAAGATCCAGGTGCAATTAGATCGAGTTCTAGCGGCTTAACTTATGCAGAACTTCAAGTTTGAAGAGCCGTTCGAGCGTTGATGCACGGAACTGGTAATGTATGATGCGTGTATCCGATTGGAACGACGACTAAGTTTTATAGGTTTTTTTCTTGTGTTTTTGTTTTTTGGTCAGGAAATACGTGCTCGTGGCTAAATAATAACAGCCGCTCGGCTCGATCTTTATGTTAAGCCGTGCATGCCTATGTAGGTCTGAGGAAGGGTGACCACCCATTACATGCCGAGTTTGCTCCGTGCCTCGGAAAACACGTTAAGCCGTTGGTCCTGGGAGTCATTTGTAGGTCTTTGACAGTCGTTACAGCTAGTCAGTGGCCCAAAAATTCTGACAACCAGTCTTACCAAGGGGTATCGTATTACCCAGTTCTAACTGGGTTGTGGAGGTCAGATAGGCAGTCGCTCCATGTAAAATACTGGTATTCAGCTGCATCCGGTTAGACTGGAAGCCGACCCCAATATAGTTGGGAAAAGGCTAGGCAGATGATGATGGTCAGGGAATACATTCAACTAGTCAAGGAAACTTATACACTACGACAATTCGCCATACACTTCTTCTGCCACATTTTTCGGTTTTGTGCGTCCCTCATCCCTGACTTTATCTACCTATTTAAATCGCTAGCTCACAAAATTTGTTAGAAGTAGTAGTATTAAATATCTCATTACAGGAAAGCAGTATCTGTTATTTGTTTCGTTAGATCCCCATCTGCCTAGACCCAGGTGGCTGTTATTATTTAGCCACGGGCGCTTCTTTTGTTAGATGCGAATCTAATATTTTATTTGCATCCCACATCAGTTTTGCGTGGGATGAAAATACCTCCAGTCCGGAATTGAATGAAGAAAGCGTTCCTAGAAATAAATAGTGTGTCTATTTATATTCCCTCTTGCATCATTGAAGACTCCTAGATAGCAATTATCGGAAAACACAGAGTCCGGTGGGAGAAAGCAACACGTAACAATCATCAGTTTCAGTTTCCTGATAATTTTGTGTTTTGAAGAAGCTTTACTTATTATACGATACGACTGTCTTTCTTAGTAGGTATACGTAGTTAAAGGAATATGTTAAGTAACGTAACCAGTTCGCAATTTGGTTTGTCAACATACAAGGTGTAAACAGACCCTTCACGAAGCCAAGCATTCTGTACATCAAACTAAGTAACCTTACGCAAAAAATTTTGCTGGGAAACGTTTTTTTTTTTGGGGTGATAAATCACGTTTTACGTTAAAACTCAAAGTAACGCACTCAAAACATTATGCTGATGGATGGATTGAATAGTACGGGGGTCGCCGAGGTGTTTAAAGTAAAGTTACAACATTAAAACCTTGTATTTAAAAAAAAACTTGTGAAAAAGTTGGAACTTTGACCCCCAATATCTCCGTAACTAGAAGGTTCCCAGGTATGGTCTAGAACAAAAAAGTGATCGCCATGACGGGGAGAATAAGTGCCTTTCGGCTTCGTTAAGGGTCTTTTTACACCCTTTATTATGTATACTTTAAACCCACACATACATAACCCTCTATTTGCGCTACACCTTGAAACATTTGAAAGATATTTAAAAGGCTTATAGAGCGGACATTGAGAATATTTTCATACAAAAATTTTGATGTCGGACATTTTCGATTTTGACACACGAATGCTACCTGACAAGCGGGCGTATAACACTAGACAGACCGACTTGTTACTAAGTAGTAACTAGTATTGGATTACGATTTTCTTCGTCTTGTCCCGTCTATCGCTCGTAAAAATTTGAATTTCTTTGGTTTCAACTGTACTAGTAATTCTGGAATCAACTAAATTTACATTAGCATAAAGTGGATACCTCTTCCACCCCAAGGAAGAGACCCATGTCCAGCAGACGTCTCACAGTTGATGTCACGATGATTAAGTTGATATTCCTTTAAGTAAAAATAACCTCAATTAAGAAAAAGGACTTCAAAAGCCAAAAATCGACTATTTGATCTTTATTTCGTCTTCCCACCTTCAAAACTGTTTACTTCGGTTGTATTTTAGTGGTGCAATACCATTTTTGCAGTCTGCAAGCAATTCATTGTTGATCTCGTCGGGGCAGGGAGCTTTATCCTTCTTTTGTTTTGTATTGCCTTGTTTATTTAGAATTTAATATTTAGGAAAGGGAAGTGTGTTAATGTAGCTATGTGTATTAATTTGGTATTTCGTTGTTACTTGGTAACAGAAATATTTTACTACGACTATTTAAGTCTAAGATACTTATTATTTAATACTAGTTTTTGCCCGCGGCTTCGCTCGTTTTAATTTAGAATTTGACAATCAATTCGGGTTGTACTCTGCTTGTAATAATAGAATTCAATGATGATTCGAAAGACACGTGGCGTCATCTATTATCATAAGAACGTTATTGTTGTTTTATTTGGGAACAGTACTTTTTTTCGCAATGAAAAGCAAAGAGATTTAAAACACATATAGAGAGGACATTGGGAATATTGTCATACAATAACTTAATCCTGAATATTTTCGATTTTGACACGAATGCTACCTGACAAGCGGGCGTATGACACAGATGACACTAGACAGAACGAATTGTTACTAAGTAGTATTAAGTTTTGGATTACGATTTTCTTCGTCATGACCAGTCTATAGCTCGGAAATATTTAAATGTCTTTGTGTCATATGAATGCGACCTGACAAGGCGACGTATCGCACTGGACTGATCGACTTGTTACTAATTTGTAACAGGTTTTGGAATTGTCAGTTTCTTGGTCTTGTCCCGTCTATAGCTAGTTATATTTGAATGTCTTTGATGAAAAGTAACCTATGTCCGTTTTTTGACAACGCATATGCAAAATTTGAAGATGATCGGTTCAGTGGTTTAGGCGTGAAAAGTTAACAAACAAACTTACTTTCGCATTTATAATATTAGTAAGGATAAGGATTCTGTCTAAAAAATAATTTTAGCAGGGAAAGTTAGAACCTCATAGCCTTAAGAGTGGCCTTGCTCACATCTTGTGTATTAGATGTATCTGGCTGAGCTTTACGGCCCATATACCGAGCCTCGGTTAAATATTCAGGTAGGATCTTCCTTATTACGGACACAGCAAGATATGTGCTACTGGGAAATGGCGTAGAGGAATAAATGTAGACCTTAGACATATGCATGGTATGCTTAATGTCGTGGGGAAAGTTCCGAGTTTAAATGTTAGTGACGACCAAAGAAACGATGGATGAACTGTGTGAAGGGTGATGATATGGCTAGAAAGGAGGTGGCTGCTGAGTTGACGAAGATTGGCTGCTGAGTTGACGAAGATATGTTGCGCCTACCGTGATGTTTGGAGGACTGCCGTATGTAATTTTGAAGTTTCGAAAATGTTGATTCTGACCTTCAATTGAATATTTAATGACTTTTTTTTTTACGGATGTGTAATCATCAAATAACTCGTCCCGTTCTGGGCGGAGTGGGAGGGAGTGACAGACTTTTACTGACTAAAACCCATCCATGTTCCTTCTTTGCCCTTTGTGTTCCAGGGCCGCGGTATCTCTTTCGAACAGTGCCGCAGCCCCGGTAGGCATTGGCCCTTGCGGGCCCAAATTTAATGACTTTAGCTTTGATTTGATTAGGCACTCTGAGATTCAACTCATTTCCAACAAAGTTACCAGATAAGCACCTTAGTTTTACACTCCTATAGCTACAATGATCAGTTTCAAGTATTGTTGTTGGTTTCCGACCCTCATAGTTTCAACATTTTCACATACAACGTCAAGTAACTTTGGTCTACATTCACACCGTCTCGTAACTATGCCACACAAAATAGTTTTAATGCTTCAAGAATGTTTGAAGCTGTATACTCTCATTCTGACTAAGGTTACCATTTCGCAGTTTAGAAAGTCCAGGAAAAAAACTGAACATTTGCAGAAAAAATCCGGATATTTTGTTTATGAGCGCTCTTTTTCTGTAGCCTTTTATTTTTTTTGTTTCAAATAACACACTTATAACATCACTTCTTTGTTCTCCGAGGGATTAGGCAGAAGGTTGCGTAAATAGCTTCCCTTTACACCGAAAAGTTCGTATAAATTACAAGGCTGGACAAAGTCCGGACGAGTGTCCAAAAGCTGGACATGTCCGAACAAATCCAGACGGATGGTAATTTTAATCCTGACCCAATTCTATGTACCATTAATTTGATACTTGAAAACTTACGACTGTTTGCTGACGTCCGATTTTATAGATCTAAAAGTTGAAAGAACTTCTTTATAGCACCGATAAATCAATATTCTATCGTTTCAGTAGTTTTACTTCAGCTGAAAGATGTGAACTGTGGAGGAACAGACATGCCACCCCTCTCACTTCATCACTCCAGCAGAAAATCTTTCTCCTGGACAGGAACTGCAGTGGCCAATCTGGAAATCTCTTAATCGTTTGCGGGCCCAGGTTGGACGTTGTAGAAATAATCAGGCCAAATGGGGTATCATCGACCCGTCACAAATACAATGTCAGTGTGGAGCCCCTCTGCAGGATATGCCCCACCTCCTTTCTTGCCCATCCTGCTCAGCCACTTGCACCTTCCAGGATTTGAACGAAGCCAACTACAGAGTTGTGCAGGCGGCAATATATTGGTCGGGTATTATTTGAGTCTATCGACACGCAAAGGAGGAGGAGGAGCTCGTGGCTAAATAATAACAGCCGCTCGGGTCGATTGGGCAAGCACGGCTTAACCTAAGGGTTAAGCCGTGCTTGCCTAGGTTGGTCTGTGGATGGGTGACCACCCATTATATACCGAGTTTCCTCCGTGCCTCGGAAAGCACGTGAGCCCGGGTGTCATTTGTAGATCTTTGACAGTCGTTAGGTAGTCAGCGGCCCAAAAAGTCTGACAACCAATCTTACCAAGGGGTATCGTATTACCCAGTACTAACTGGGTTGTGGAGGTCTAGGCAGTCGCTCCATGTAAAATACTGGTATTCAGCTGCATCCGGTTAGACTGGAAGCCGACCTCAATATACATAGTTGGGAAAAGGCTAGGCAGGTTATGACACGCAAAGATGGAGAAGAATGGTAATGCCAAAGTATCCTTCAACTTTGTAGTTTCTCCGGAGGGAATGGCAGAAAACGGAATTATTTAGTTATTTGTTTGAGGAACAAAGGGAATCAAATCAGTAACTTTGAGTTCAGGTGGGAGTTTGTTGCTCCCTAAAATGTAGATATGTATGTATAGGGTGGCTGGTAATTAGTGACCGATACTTAAACACCTGATTGTACTCATGATTAGAAACGGTACGGGTTTTGCAGGGTACTATAGTATTAACAGAACGGCCCGCGGCGTCACGCGGCTAACAGCTGGTAGGTCAAAGGCGCGCGCGCGCGAATTTCATACGGCTGTTGTGTTATTGGTGTTTCTTTGGTAAAGTTGATTGTTATCATGAGCACAATCACGTGCTTAGAATAGAATAGAATAGAATTTTTTTATTTCAGTCCGGAGTCCATAGGGTTAGTAACAATTTTACTTAATTTCTAGTGTTAGTAGGTTTCAGACACAGATGAAATTATACAATTAAAATTCAGCTTGGAGCCGCATCCACCGCCGCAGCATCGGGGAATCCCATCGATCTGCAAATACACTGAGAATACTGTTAGTGCTTAAGTATCGGTCACTAATTACCAGTCACCCTATATGTTATAGAATAACGTTTGATCTACTGCTGAAAATGATTGACTACACCCAAAGTAAAATATGATGCACCTCAGTGGTAACCAAATCATCATAAGCTGGCCTCTTATTCTATTCAAACACCGTGCTAGATTGGACCAGGGCTATATCAAAGCGACTGACGTACGATTGACTGTACCAATAATCTTAGTAAGTTGCTATTAAATAGGAACGTGAATAATTGGTGTACCTTTAACGAAGCTGAGGGGCACTTGTTCTCCCCGTCATTGCAATCATTTGTTTGTTCTAGACCATACCTGGGAACCTTCTAATTACGGAGATATTGGGGGTCAAAGTTCCAACATTTTCACAAGTTTTTTTTTTTAAACATATTTTATTGTATTAGCTTTACTTTACTTTAAATACCTCCACAATCCCGTACTATTCAATGCATCCGTTATCACAGTGTTTTGAGTGAGTAACATTGAGTAATACCGTAAAACGTGAATTATCATTCCAAAAAAATAAGTTGTTTCCCAGCAATAATTTTTGCGTAAGTTACTTATTTTGATGTAAGTACAGAATGCTTGGTGAAGGGTCCGTTTACACCTTGTATGTTACGTCAAAATATGGTTGTGAAAATTAACTTAAGATTAGCCGGCTAAAATAAGTGTAGCCTTTTCATTCAATGAACGCCTTTTGAACAAAAAAAATGTAAGTAACTATTGAATGACATTTTAACGGATAACTTTTAAGTCTTATCTTGGAAAAGAAAAACTTCCTGAATGCACTTAAAACTGTTTCGGTGGTTGCCGATATTAGTGTGAGCGAGACAGTCATACATAACGCCATCCCTTTTTTTCTAAGGATGGCGTTCGTCAATTTAAGCTTGCTCTGAAAAGAATTTTGGGTCAACCGTTGGTGAATAAAGCTTTTCATTCGCCTAAAATCCTCGCATTTGGGGTCATGTAAGACCCCATTAACGCTTTTATCATTTGAAAGGATAATGACACCCTTTCTTTGTGAAATTTTCCGTTTTAAATGGCATGGTGTTAGGTTACTGTGTTACAGAGACGAGAACTCATGAGATTCTGCTGAATACATGGAACTTAGATAGGATTCAGCATTCATGTAGTTTATAAACCAAAGCAAATAGCAAGTAACGGTTATACAGCGAACCAGAAAGGCTATTTCAGGGTGTTATTCAGACTAGGGATTGTTGTTGTTGTTGATGTTACGGAGTTTCGATTCCGATTCCGATTCCGAAAGGTCGGAACTTCCGATTGATATTACACCTCCGGTTCCGACTTCGACTCCGACACTTTTAAATCGGAAGGATTAATCGGAGTTCGGATAGCGGCGGCAGAGCGTGGCGGACGCGGTCAACGTGTACGAACAGGTTTATGCATGTCGCGCGGGGAATCCCACTCCACGTGCTTTCTGTCGTTATTGCTGCCACCATCTCGGGCTCCGCCTCCGATTCCGATTCCGAATCCGATTCCGGTTTCGCCTCCGACAAACCAAATTTAAAAACTCCGATTCCGGTTTCGGTTCCGATAAAACCACTTCCGTAACATCTCTAATCAGACCATCACACTGAACAACTTTTCCATTGGACCACCATCGAAATCGCAAAAAAAGAAACTGTTCAGTACAAAACTTCAATAACCACTCGATCCAAATGTATGAGACAGCAATTTTTTTTTTGCAAAGTTGAAAGCCGGGCTTATTTACCGCCACCGCTAACGAGAGCAAAAACATACACGGAAAACCTTGCAATTTTTCAGGAAACCTCTAAAATAAAGGAGATGCCTTTAAAGAAAATAAAATCCCGTATATTTCCAAGGTAATGACATGTCACCGCTATGTTTTATGCCTCTCTGTGCTGTGGGTGACGCTATATATTTTCTGAGCTTGATTTACAGCGAGTTGCAGGCGTGTTTTATCATCTCAGTTTTTGTATAAGATGAGAAATTTTGGTGTTATGTGAGCTTGGAAAAAAAACTTCAAAAATGAATTCCTAAATATCAAAATCGTAAATAAGGTACAGAAGGTTCTTAACTATAAGTAGATATCATCATCCTCATTCTCCTGCCCATATCCCAACTTATTTAGGGTCGGCGCAGCATGTCTTCTTCTTCCATACTTCTCTATTACTCGTCATCTCAGCAGTCACCTCCTTTCTAGCCATATCATCCTTCACACAGTCCATCCATCGTTTTTTTGAGCTTCCTCTTCTCTTATAGCCATCTACATTCATACTCAACATTTTCCTCATTCCTCCGCATCACATGTCCATACCACGATAACCGATTACCATACAACTTTTTAAAGAGAAGCTGATCTCTTATTCAGCCATTAATTTTGGCGTGCAAATTTTACATAATGATACGGGGTGGTGATCGTGGAAGTCCTAGAAAGTAACGTGAAGATTTGGATGCAATTATCCCGGATTAACCCGAGAAGGGAGGAGAAAGAGAGATGTGGAAATTCCTGGGCCTTTTACCAGCAGTGGAACAGTTTAGGCAAAACAAAAATGCCTAACGTAGACTGAGAATAAATCATCTTTTTTTTTATTTGGAGCGCAGACATGGTCACTAACGAAGCGTCAAAAGTCCGCACTCGGGGTCTGTCAGCAAGCAATGGAGCGCAGTATCCTTGGAGGTAAACTTAGTGATCGTATCGATACTGCGTTCCAAAACTCAAATTGTTGATGTGGGTCACACGGCTGCCAAACTTAAATGGAACTGGGCTGGCCACATCTGTTGCATTCTGGAGAAGCTATGGGCTAAAGTAACCACACAATGGGTCCCAAACAGCAGCAAACGGCAACGCGCCAGGCCCGGAAGGAGATGGCGGGACGAACTCGATTCTTTTCAAAAGGATTGGCAAACAACAGTACTGGATAGGGATAAGTGGAAAGAGGGAAGAGAGGCCTTTGCTCTGCAGTGGGACACAAATGGCTGATAATAATAATTTTCGTTGTCTGGCTGCGTAAAAGAGTTTTATCTCAAAAAAGTTTCCACGTTAAAAACATCTCTTTCTTCGCAATCTTGAGTGAAAATCAAAAAAATCCTGAATAATCCCTTGGGTAGAGGGACGTGAATTTCCAAAGGTCAAGGTCGTGTGAAGAAACTGTTATCAAATAGCAAAACGTGTCATTTAGAAACAAAAGTGGAAACGAATGAATAAACGTGACTTTTTAGTAAACAGCGTTATCGCTTGACCAACTGACGGTACCCAGTAATTGTATTTACACAACTTTCTTTCGTAATTATGATATTTTTTAGAGTTCCGTCGTGAATTTTAAAAACCCGTAGGGATATTCCGCGATTTTGTCTGCGCTTGTTTTGGTAAGTTACACTTATTAACCCAAAGTGCTTTGTGTCCCTGTGTAAGAAGTATCCTTGCGCAGGTTTTAACGTTTTTAAATTGGGTTAGCCAAGCATAATCAGCACTGCTGGGATACCTGGCATTCTCTGGGAAACCTGGTCTTCTCTCTATGAGAGGGAGAAGGGTTGTATTCCAAAACGTGGGCCCAGTGCGGGTTAATAGATGACACGTCTTCGAATTTCACGATGTAAGGGGTACATCGTGAAATTCGAAGACATGTGTCATCTATTTTCTCTTTTTTTTTTTTTACGGATGGGAAATCGTCAAATAACTCCTCCCGCTCTGGGTGGAGTGGGAGGGAGTGTCAGACTTTTACTGACAAAACCCAACCATGTTCCTTCTTTGCCCTTTGTGTTCCAGAGCCGCGGTATCTCTTTCGAACAGTCCCGCAGCCCCGGATGTACCCCTTCTCTGTTTTGAGACCAGTGGTGATGAAATAAATTACAGTAATTTAAAGCGCCTGTCAGAGTTCGACGTTTGAACCCACGATATGCAACTCCGAAGTCGTAGGTGTAACCACTGCGCCACCTGCTGCAACTGTAGCGTCTCCTGCAAATGCTTCAGAGATCGGTTGGCCATGAAAAAGCAACAAACAAATGAGTTACTTACTCGCATTTATCGCCAATTCATCTTCATAAACTGTGAATGAATCTGTGTGAGGTGTTCGTCTGGACACAGTAGGTCAAAGGGTTAACGCGGGTAAAGTTCTTTGAGCTCCATCTTCATCTGTCTCGACACATCTGTCAATCAAGACTGAAAGAGGTGTCATGATAAAGTAGGTCATCATTCATTTGTTCAGCTGCGGGTATGAAAATAAATAGATGTTCAATTTTATACTTTTGGGTTGCAAAATACTCCTGAGACTGTGAAACTTGTCATCTGCCTAGCCTTTTCCCATTTATGTTGGGATCGGCTTCCTGTCTAATCGGATGCAGCTGAATAACAGTATTTTACATGGAGTGACTGCCTATCTGACTTCCACTCACACACTTACAGGGACAATAATATTTTTAATTTAAATTACCAAGCCAGCATTATTTTCATTTTTAGATTACAAATATGTAAGCAGCTTATACTGGAAGATTTATTATTTCTGTTTATAAGTACCAATTTTCTTGTTTTTCTCTCTTCTTTCTTTAAAATAAAATACCTACGGAACCCACTTACTAGAGACGCACCTGACATAGCTTTACTTATATAAATCAATACATGTGAATTATTTACAGTTTATGTAGAACACATCGTGGGAACTATTCCAATTGTTTGTTTGTGTGAGCAAAATTTAAATAAATAAATAAACATGAGGAATTTAGTGATTTTTGCTTTTGTTCTCTATTTTTGCCAGGTAAGGTTTATTTTGCTTTTTGAAACAGCAATTTTTATTATATTATTAAGTTATTTTTTGTAATATTTCAAATTGGTCAGATTATTGTGTTGTTGTTATGTTTATTTGCGTTGGTGCAATCTTAACACTCAGCACACGAAGCTACTCAATCTGTCAAATTTCTTTAATAGATTTTCAACTTTATTGCTAAAACAAAAGGTTCAAGGTTGATTGGGAAAAATTGACAGTTTCGAGTAGTTTGATGTGCTGGCATCTGTACCGAAAAGGTACCAGCGCCGAAGGTTTCATGCAACTCGATTCCTGCCTCCCTTTGAAAAATGGCAGTCAGATTCTATAGACAAATAATAATATCACATTAAAGATATGTACTCCGGCTTACCTCTCACAAAAATTAACCCTTCGCTACTGATAGGTACAGTGGCGAGGTAATGCCAAGGTAGAACTGCACCTTCTGCTTGGGGGGTGCATAGTGCACTTGGTCGAGTGCACTATTTCTGCTCTGCCTAGGCTTTCTGCTAGATTTACGAAGAGGCGCCTTCTACCTTGTCTAAATTCGTCATATTACATCAAACTCAAACTCAAAGCATTTATTTAAAATAGACCCGTGACAGGTACTTTTGCATAGTCAAAAATAAGCTACCTACAGTCCCGCCACAGGCATAATAACTGTGAATGGACTGTAGTTGCCCATCACCAATTCGGGCCCAGTTGAAAACCAGCGTCGGGCACTAGCTGCTCGGCAGTTTGCTGAACTGGGTCTATTTGGCGGAGCCGTGAGACACACAATATTTTCTCTTTTTTTCTGTTTAATTTACGTTTTATATTGTGCAGATTTAAGTTTTTTTAATTTTTTTTATTTGTTTGTTGTGTGCACTTGTGGCATGTGTCAAATAAATATGTTTTCTTTCTTTCTATATTATTTACAGAATGCATCAGCCTACTGCTGCTTCCGAGACCCTTTCATGTTGCCAACTACACCATGCACCAACTTATGCGGCAACTTTTGCGCCAACACGGCCAGCACCTGCAACTGCGGCGTCCCCTGCAAATGCTTCAGAGACCCGGCCAACATCTGCAATGTTTGCGACACACCATCGCCAGTATGCCAGTGTGTGTCCAAGTGCGGCTGTGATGGTCTCAAGTACCCCATTTATTTCCCTGAGGTGGAGTACCCTGTGACTATACTGGAATTAGAGCCGTTCTATTATAATACTTGTTTTTCTGTTTAAATGTTGAGGTAATAAACGTGTTAAATAGTATGTTTAATTGTTTGCCTTTTTAGTGTTAGTAAAATAATACGTTTGCGACTGGACAATAAAGCGGAATTGTCAAAATTAAGGTCAATATAAGTTGGCCCATGGATGGGTGACCACACTTTACATACCGAGTTTCCTCCGTGCCTCGGAAGTACGTTAAGCGGTAATTGGCCCGGCTGTCATTTGTAGATCTTTGACAGTCGTTAGGTAGTCAGTGGCCCGAAAGTCTGACAACCAGTCTTACCAAGGGGTATCGTATTACCCAGTACTAACTGCGTTGTGGAGGTCAGACAGGCAGACGCTCCATGTAAAATACTGGTATTTAGCTGCATCCGGTTAGACTGGAAGCCGACCCCAACACAGTTGGCAGACAAGGCTAGGCAGAGAATGAAGGGGAATAGGTTGACTGGTAATTAGTGACCGATACTTAAACACGTGTTTGTACTCATGATAACAAACAACTTACCCAAAGACACATTTTTTATACTCATTCATTTTTATCACAATAACACAAAAGCCGTATGAAATTCGCGCGCGCGCGCGTTTTTGGCAAAGTTATCATGAGTACAATCACGTGTTTATGTATCGGTCACTAATTACCAGTCACCCTATATAAGTGTGTTAAGCAAAGGAGATTGCCACAGAGCAGGTCCCTTTTGTGGTATCGTGTGCCTGATTGGAATAATGACCTAAAAATATTATTCATTTTTTTGTGTACAGGGTATTTTTTATACAATTTCTTTCACCCTGGGAACAAAGTTAAAGTTAATTAATAGTTAAACTTTACATCGACATCCGTTTGATTCAATGTAGTCTGTGGTTTGATTAGTATACAAAAAAAAGTTGCCAGGTATCAAAGAATTAAATAACTAATGACATATTTTAATCAATTGAGGAATCGATTAAATAAAACGATAAATAAACAATACAAAAACAATTATTTTTAATTAAGTATATATGGGCAGTTTACATCTCAACATTTAGATTTAGATCTCAACATTTGACAACTTCAACGCTACCGTGTTAGCATTTTGCTTTAAAACGATGAGGTAGAATAATGTTATCCCTATCCTTTTATACGTATTATTGTACCATAATATATAACTGAAATGAACAACGATAGGTGTACGCCAAATATGAGTTTATGTAAAGTATTCATAGTAAACTGCTCATAGTCGATGCGAGTAAAATCGATGGAACGATGACAATAATAGGTTGCATCAATTCTTATAAGGCCTACATTGATTAATAATAAATGTTCACAAAAGCAATAGACACAAAGATAACAGCCATATTTATTAAGAAAACCCCTTATTAACAAAGTAGTTTTTATCGATTAATTTATAACGATTTAGTAATAGATTTAAAAAAAAATGATCTGGCAACATTAACTTGCGCATGTCACAGACTTTATTTTGTGGTTCGTTACGTGTCTGTGGTTACGTGCGTGATTGCTTTGTTTAGATACGTTGAGTTTTGAATTCCGTAATCTTTTAATTAGTTATTATTTATGATTCGTGCTTTTTCTGCTACTACCGAGTTGATCTAATAAGTTCCTCGAGTGCATTACGTTTTGTGAGATATTTGACTCTTATTAGTGCTGTTCTTTGTGAGATATTTGACTCTTAGTGCTATCCTTGATGAGATATTGGATTCCCGAACCGTTATTGTCAGAGCCATGTCTACCCCAGTTAGAAGTCGGACACAGCGTCAGCGTTCCCGACGCTGTATTAACTGTTCGATTTTATTATCACCTAATTTACGCCGGTATACAGTTGAGGAGTTGAACGAGCAAATGACAGTTCTTTTACGAACCTGGACAATGCCTACACCTGTAAGTCTTGTTATTTATCGTGTGCTTATAAAATGTTGTGGAGTTTACAATGCAATAAAAAAATGAACTGCTTTGTGCAAATTCTAAATGACACGATTAGAGTAAACAAAACACTTGAGAGTTTTTTAAGTAAATACAATTTTTGCATGTCTTTTTCAGTCAAAACGTAATTTAAAAAAACACACCGATATGTCAAATTAACACAACATGCACTAAGATATTTTTTAAATAATAATAATTTCATCAAAGTGTTGAAAGTAAGATTAAGTAAATGGACCATACAACTGCCTGCCTACAATACTTAAACATTAAATGTCAGTGAAACAGTAATAAATATAGAAGAGTAATGATTTTATAATCTTTTTCAGGTAGCGTTGGATGATATCCTGTGTATTGAATGTTATTTGTTGTTGCAAGACCGTATCTTATCAAATATAACTGGATCCCAAGAGGATATGCCACCTGCATTTGGCCACTTGAACATTTGTTATGGATGTGGTATCTCTATTGCAAGTCGGAGAACCCATAGAGTTGAGTTAGACTGCCCACAACGGAGTATGATTTTAAGATGGACTCTAGCACACCTGGTCAGTATTTTTTGTAATAACAACATAATATCACGCTTATAATACCCGAAGGGTTAGGCAGAAGTCTACCTAATAGTACACTCACATTTTGCCAGTTATGTTGAAGTCCCATGTGATAGGGGGCGAGCCTATTGCCATTAACCGGGCCCAAATCCAGACTCCATGGCTGCTACTGAGATATTCCTAATGGAAAACTCCAGTAACACTGCCTGACCTGCAAATCAAACCCGGGTCCTCATGCTCAACAGTCGCTCTTGCGACCACTAGACCAAGGACCACTTCACATTCTTGCAACAACATACAAAGTCTCGGGTGTATATTCTGAAATTCACTAATACCAACTGTATTTCATTTTAGGCTTCACATTTAGAAAGAGTGTGCATTCCTTGCTGGTTAGCAGCAACTCGGGAAACACGATGTTTGGAGGTTCAAGATACAAACAGACCTGACAGTTTCATGGATGCAGCTTCACCTTCTTTAGAAGATACTGGGGTGCCTGAACCACCTCCAATGCCAAGCTCCAACACGCCAATCACAACAAGCACCACAACATCAATCTAAAGTTAATTCACAAAAGTATAAACGAGTTGCCGCAGCTTCTCGTCACTGCATGTTTGTAGGATGTGAAAATATTGAACGTCTTTTAGTGCCTATGACTATCAAGGAATTGTTGTTATTGCAGTACAATATATATATACCCTTAAATGCTAGAATCTGCCATCACCACTTAAATAGTAATCAGTGGGATGAACTGAATGCCACTTTAAATGACTTTACTGGGTTTCAAGTCGATCATATATTTTCCATGCTCGAAAGAGCTTCCCAAAGGACCTTATTTTAATGATATTACAGCCATGGATTCACATTTACGCCATTATTGGCTGGGACTTACAGAAGTGCAATTTAATGAACTATTAAATAGCATTACATCTTTAAATAATAAAGTTACAAAACCTAGCCTTGCATTGAGCATATTTCTCGTAAAGCTTAGGACAGGCAACAGCAACCAAAGACTGGCATATTTATATTGGATAGGGGGTTTTGGGATGTGATCCCTGAATTGGAAAGGTATCATTATAAAACATACATGCCCGAGTCATTATTGGAAATGAACATCAATTGACAACTGACCAAGCGAATAGATCCAGATGTGTGACTATGTGTAGATGTTTAGTCGAAGTAGTAAATGGCCGGGTTAAAAGAGACTACAAACTCTTTCGACAAGAATATTTTAACAGAGCATCAACACACCTTATGGATGATTTTAAAATTGCTTGTGCTCTTTTGAATAAATTCCACCCAAAAAATGAAAACAGACCTGATGCTGTGGAGTACTTACATATTGCTCAGGCGAGATTAAACACCAGGAATTATTTAGGGGAATTTATTCAAAGGGAAAACATCAATAGGAGACGTACGGTTTTCCAAAACATAGACGGCAGTGCTCCTCATTTAAACCATTTTCCTAGATTAACTTTAGATGATTTAAGATTTGCATTGGGATCCTACCAATTAAAATAGGCGAGATCCTATTATGGGGAGCACATAAGAACTAATGGTACTTATAATATTGAAGTAAGCAGTGATATTTTGGAAGAGGATTTGCCCTTAATATTGGGTCAAAATAATTATTTAATTAGGGCTAGAATTAAGTCCCGCCATGTCAGTAATAAAACTTATTACTCTTATTTATTGATAAGTAAAGATTTAAATCGGGCAAATACTTTAGATAGTATCATTGCATATTTAAGTGTCTAGTGGGTAACCGTACAGTAGGGTGTTGTGCTCATACTATGACAGTATTGTGGTATCTGAGCTGGGGCCGCTTCAACGATGTAAGTGCTCCAGCTCAATTCTTGGATGGTATATTTTATGAAGAATAAATGGTTTATTCAAGTTTTGATTTGATTTATTTCCTTTGGTACTTAGAAATGAACTACCTATCAATAACGTTATTTATTAAAGTCTAGTGGTGTAGCTGTTAACTAATTATACATTTTGAAATATTTAAACGTTAATTGTACACCATCTATGAGTACCTATCTTCTTTTTATTATGCTGCTATTATATTTATATGTGCATAAAGTAATAGAGTCGTAATCCCATCCCCATAGTAATGTATAGTAGATGGTAGAAGTAGGTACTTAACCTAAATAGAATAAGGAGAAATGTCAATGTCAATTTCTAATTATAACCTAGATTTTTACAACAGAAAAACAATGATATCTCTTGAACCAGGGTGAATAATTTAAAAATGGTTTCTGATTATAAAAATACAATGTTTTTACTATTATTTAAAATAAAAATCTTCAGGGCACAACAATTTACCACTGGGACCCAATTTACCTTACAAATCGGGCAATCTCCTTTCCACTTTAAACTTAAACAAGGAAGCAATTTCTATGAACAAGATATTTCGGTCAAGGGTCACAAATTAGTTCAAACCGCGTCCAAGTTATTTTGAGCCAATTCGAATTTACGGCTTTGCGGGATTAAGCGCTGTTAAACCCACATCCCTTGGAACTTAATAAGTTATAACCCGGGGAAGTTAACCTGATAACCTGGGATAGTCTGTAAGTACACTAATATTTTGCTATTGATATCAGAGATATTGATCGATCTTTAGGTTACGCCGTGCTTACTTAGGTTGGTCTGTGGATGGGTGACCGCCCATTTTATACCGAGTTTCCTTCGTACCTCTGAAAGCACGTTAAGCCGGTGGTCCCGGCTGTCATTTGTAGATCTTTGACAGTCGTTACAGACAGTCAGTGGCCCGAAAGTCTGACAACCAGTCTTACCAAGGGGTATCGTATTACCCAATACTAACTGGGTTGTGGAGGTGAGATAGGCAGTCGCTCCATGTAAAATACTGGTATTCAGCTGCTTCCGGTTAGACTGGAAGCCGACCCTCACATAGTTGGGAAAAGGCTAGGCAAATGATGATGATGATGATCAGAGATATTGATCGCTTGATATCCTTTTATTTTAGATGTGGATGTGTTTAAGAGTAGAGGAAGACCAAAGAAACGATGGATGGACTGTGTGAAGGATGATATGGCACGAAAGGAGGTGTCTGATGAGATGACGGGTAATAGAGAAGTATGGAAGAAGAAGACATGCTGCGCCGACACCAAATGAATTGGGATAAGGGCAAGAGAATGATGATGATGAGCCTTTTATTTTAGCAGGCTTTTGATGAACAAATGATCTACGAGTATTGGTTTTCTTACTTTCCAAGTTTAGATACACGTTCAAAACCACCAGGTATATTATCCTAAAAATATAGATTCCTACAGCTATTATGTTGGTACAACTGTTCAGGTGAAGAGTCAAAATCGGATCTAAAGCCGTAATTTTATTTTCCAACACTCGTCCGCCAAAAGATTCTTGTTAATCTAGATATAGCAAAAAAATTGATTTTTTTTTTCCTAGAAGTGCTTTTCGTAGAAAACTTATCACTCTATTTTTCTAGCTAAAGGCACAACAAATTCAAGGAAATATTCCTGTACATAATATATCGTTGGAAAAGCTTCTACCTTGGAAAATATGAACGTTAGTTACAAGTAAGAGGCAACAGCGCTACATGCTTAAAATATGACCTTCAGGTGAATAAACGTTGTTTGTTTTATCTTACTGAATATTCATATTTTTTTATCTCAGATAAGTGTTTTATTTTTATCAATATTATATACATTAATAAATTAAAGTAAACTAAAGTAACTAACTTAACAATAAACTAAAACATTGCGTCAAAAAACTCCTCCTCAACGCTGTCAACTGTCACTGTCAACTGGTAATGTCCCCAAGAGATTGACGGCGTTGTCACATTGTATGACAACGCTTAGCCTCTGGCCAAGGTAAACGCTAATATAAATATAAATATTAAATCACAATAATGTAAAAGAGTATTTCATTACCACTGCTCCGAAAACGGTGAAGGTAAACGTCGTGAGGAAACAGCATGTCATAGAAACATGTGATTTCTACCGGCTGGTCCTGTATGGTATGGCTTGCGTACAGCATACGAAACTCTTCCGGCTCTAAAGTCTACCCGGGGTAGAACAATCATAGAGGGAAACAACGATAATTGAGTTCATTTTGAGTATTCAAAAAAAAAAACGGATATAACGGTTATGAAATAACGTTACACGGATATCGTTATTTTTATGTTATCTGTTCACTACCATAGAATATCATTAATCTGTGGTTGTCAGACAGAAAGAGATTCAATAAAGTTGTTGTTTTCGATAGAAACCTTATTACAAGACTACAAAGAACAAAATTGCTGAACGGTGAACCGTTTCGTATTTTGGAAACACCGACTTTTGAGTCATGTTATTTTGTATTGAGTAATTATTATTACACCAGTTTGTGAAATCATTGAATGATTATAATTGATATTGATAGTACTCTGAAATTAGGTACTGTGGAAGTGGTTTTTAGTGTGTTTAAGAAGTAGTTCAATGCGGCATTTGATTTGGATATTACCGTAAACGTGCAGGAAGGTAAGTGAAACAACTAATGTCTGTTTTTTAATCCCTGAGACTAAATTGACAAGTGAAAATGTCAAAACTGACATAAATCCTATTGAAATCTATGTCAGTTTGCCATTTTTACTTGTCAATTTAGTCACAGGGATTAAAAAACAGACTATAAGTAAGTACATACTAAAACATAATCAAAATACTGCTTCAATGTCATAATTTACAAGGTCACTGCAAAGAGGTTATAATAGCAATAGGTCAGTTGTCTACTATTTATGTATTAATGAAAATAAATGGAATGTTGTTATAATAGTTGGTTTTTTTTAAAGCAAAATATTTAAAGTAAGAATTGTAATACTATGTTTAGGTAAATTGAAAACGTTCGACGATTAAGCAAAATCTTGAATGAGTGGTATACTTTATGTACCTGCAGTCTAGGTAATACAAAAAGTGCCTACTATGCTTATGCTATGCTTATAAGACTTATATGTTTTTGTTTTTATTGTATACTATACCTAAAGGATGATTGAATAATTTAATTGAGAAACAAAAAAATTACCCAGTTTGGACCCCAAGTGATCAGAGTGACTGGATCGAATTAGCTCTAATATCACCCATTTCAAGGAATGCAATCATTTTTACCCGGGTATCATTTAAGCTATCGCCAATTTAATTAGTTTTGTGTTTCTTAAATAATAGGGTTTGCCCTCAAAATTTATTTATTTATTTATTTAAAACTCTTATACTAAAATAGTAGATTTGTCACCAAAATGTAGACACCAAACAATATAAAATCAATTCCACAATAAATAACCTAAAATCATGGAGATATAGGGTCTAGTACCAAATAAATGTTTTTGTATGTATTATAATAGGTTTGTAATCGATTTATTTGATGACAGATCTACCATTCTGAGCACAAAGCTATTATTTAAGGAATAAAACTATTATTATAAGAACGAAGTTATGTTCATCTAATGCACTACATTTTTATTGGTAATCCATCTCTTATTTTAAACATATGTATATTAACATTAATTTGATAATTCATACCTGGGAACACTTTTTGTTTATCTGAGAACGAAAATATTTCGTGACGATATAAATTTAGGTGACAAATATAAATTTTGGTGACAAGAAATATAGTTCCCTTTTTACCCGACTACAGCAAAGCCAAAAGGTTTAGGTTTAAATAGTCTATGAATGTATTTTATCTCGTTTGCTTTCTTTATGTTAAGTACTGTGTTTTACAATAAGTTTTGATTGCTTTTTATTAAGACTACTTTTACTACTACTATGATGGTATTGTCGCATTTTAAAAATTTGTAACATTTCGGCAAAATGGTGATTTTAAATTTCATGATCGTGTTAACTTTCAGGAATATTTTATTTTCTTTTTATATGCTCCTTTCGGCCTGGACAGATTTTTTTAAACATATTCTATCTGATTTTATTAGTATTTTATGATATTTTATTCTTGGAAATTTTCTGTACTATTGCACCTACTGTTTTGTCTCTGCAACACCCTAAGGTAGACTGGTAGCAAATACCCAAGGCATTAAGTCCGCCTTTTGTACATAAAGTTTTAATAAATACTCAAGAAACCATAAATTTACGAGATTCGTAATGAATTAGCTTGTGTATATTTTCATGTTGTATGCGTAGATCAGAAATGTGTCGTCATAACTTCAATCCCTACTCGACCAAATGCTAAACTGATTATTCCGCGATAACAAGGTCTCTTGGATAAAGTCAGTACTTTCCACGCCCTTAAATATCACATTGACCACAAAGAAGATTGCCCATGGACAGTACTCTTGATAAATGACTTGTGTCTCAAAACCTTAAACGGCATGAAATATCTAAAATAAAAATATATTTTTTGAATAAGACTTAATGATTATTTATAATGGCATAGTTTTTTGAATAATAATTAGTACTTTTAAGTTTCAGACTATAAAGTACGCCATTTTTTACCATCACCTGTCATTCTAGGGATGTCAATTTATTCTATTACGGGTAAAGTGCCTACCTACCCACATAAAATAAAATGATAACGATTTTGTTTTGATTGTTCAATCTATTATTGTAAAGTAATAAAAGAGTTCTAAATCACATGTAGTTGCTGGTATTTCTAATACCAGTGGTTGTCAATGGCGGCATGGGCGCCAAGTGGTATTGTTTATTACTAAAGAAAGGACTTTTTGTGTTGTGATCATTGCGAGTGTGACTGTGGTGCGATGTCTCAACGGCTCTTTGAGATTAACTCCACTTGTGCGCAGACTCATGTTGTCGGAGATTCCCAATAAAATCATGAATATTTTACGAGTCTGGATCTCACCAACGCCGCCGGTAAGAATAAACATTGTCTTTTTAACGTAGGTAGTATGATTTTTTTACTTAGGAACTGCGCTTTTATGTTTGTGTACCATTAACAAATCTTAGAAGACAAAAGTACAATCCAGGTCTGTGTGTGTTCCTCACCTCACCAGTTGAATTACCGAATTTTAAAATAATTACTTATGCTACGTAGGAACCTCCTACTTATGTGTTGGTAATAAACAAATTATAAACGAGGATGGTTGATTTCAATCAGTTAAGTGTATTCTGAGATACCTCTCAATATTAATTGTATGTTGTTTAATTTAAGACTAGAGTTGCACAGAATTATAATTATTTAAATATGTAATAAATTACACAATCTGTGATTTGTGACACAATTTCATGAAACGCGTGAATAAGATTTTAAAGCACGAAGATGCTCAAAATCTAAATCAGTAAGACTTGGTGAGGTAGTCACAGGTGGTCACCAGTAACTGGCCTCCTGACATAGCTAAACAGTTACAGATTTTACACAAATGTGCTTCAAAGGCACAAAGCTCACCCGTAAACCAATTCAGACTCTTTCAAATAGCTTTTTCCAACTAATTTTTGGTCGAACATAACCTCAAAATAGTGATTTCATTTTTGTAAATATCTCGGAAATGCCATTGTGGTTTGTGTTAAATCTTTTGAGGTAGTATTTAGACATGCCATCGAGTATTTTAAAGATGATTTGATGAAGACACAGCAATGTTGAATTGAGTACATTTGTCCATAGTGCCGTGGGCATTCTCCTTTCTGATACAAGCTGTATGTCCTGCGATGCATCTCATGAACACCGTACGCAGGTTAGTGACACCGTTAAATAAGAATAACCAAAATATGAATAGAAAGTAAAATGTATGTAACTAACATCATACATTTTTCTTCTCCAGGTTATCACAATGCCCTCACCGACCTTAGAAGGAGACACACTCGGCGAAAAGCACCGACACTTCAACAAGCTAGTCGACGATGCGATTGCTAATGAAAACTATGAACTGGGTAACATTAGTAGCGATGACAGCGACATAGACAACCTTCTGAAAATAGAAATCGCCAGTAGAAACAGAAATGTAGACTTTGTCATCGAAGTAATGAAATCTAACGACATGCTGTATGCGACGACTGCTATCAAAAGGTCCACGTGGCTGATCACCAAGCCGCAGTACGCAAACATCATCAATCCAGAGTACCTACATACACAACTATTACCCAGCATGAACACCAAAGCATTTAACAGACTTATGCTTCAGATTAGACTTAATCTGAAGGACGAAAGTCGAGTCGAAGCTTTTTACGAATACCTGAAGGGCTCGGATAGGTCTTACACATGGTTGCAAAACTGCTCTATACCTTTCATAGAAAATGTTTTAAAAAACGAACGTACGATACCACGATTTTTTTTAAACGCTTGTATAGAAGATCTGCTATTTTTATGGCATACTATAAACGGATCAGCAATTGCCTCATGACTGCCGCAAAACAACAAATATTATTTTTGTTAAAGACCCACACTGCAGACGTAATGAAAGTACTAGAACAAGATAAGAATACATACTGCCCTGAATTGGGGAAAAAGAAAACAGAGTTACTTATGAGAAAGTGCCCGAAAACAATTATTGACAATTTCGAAAAGTTCATTTACGCCCTCGACCTGTCCGTTGTAGCAAAATATATAGATAAGAGAGAAATAAAATATTTTCTGTATAAACTAGGAAAAAAAGACTTTGCACATTATTTATGTTATAGTGATGGGTTGGGACATTTCATTAAAAACATGCCAGAAGAAGAGAGATTTGAATTCGTTAAGAAAACTTTCATCGATAAAACTGATCTGAGAGAATTCTCTCCAGAATGCGAAAACGAGTTGTTTAACCCGAATATAAAATCTTACCAGTGGTATGAGTTCGCCCCATTTAACGTAGCATTGCCTGAATTAAAAAAACTTATACACAGAGAGACCTCATTCTCTGAACGCTCTGCCATGTTCTCCGTTTTGATCACTTGTGCAGGAAGAAACCCGCAGCATATTAAAACATTGCTGAAATATGTGTATGAGAAACACATTAATGAACCATTCGAATTCAAGACTGAGTTCGTAGATAATCTGCTTTCAAAAATATCTTCTCACGTATTCGACGTTGAAACTTGGAACGTATTGGATCAACTATTCCACAGTATGGAAGTGTACACCGAATCAGAAAACAACGTTCAAATGTATCTCGAATCTATAGTCTTGTATAAAGTGTTGCACGATGAACCAGTACTGGAAATCGTAGAACAAAAGTTGAAATTCAATACTTTTGTAAAAGTCCAAAGAAAACTAAATCAAGAACAAAGAAGCAAAATGTTTACTTATTTATTAAATTTTGTATTGGTAAAGCTTCAAAGTAAAAACATTGCAAATGAGTCCGATTTCAGTGAGAGTATAAATCAATTAGCGAATGCGTTAACTTTGTTCAGGGATTGGGGAAAAGATATCAGTAAGTACCCAAGCGTCCTGCAGAAAATTCAAGAACTAATAAAGATAAGACAAGAGAATGAGTGGAAAACAGACATGTCGGGTTTGTACAACGTGAAGAAATCGTGGCGGAAGCATATGTTTGAGGAGTCGTTGTCACTGTGTCTGAGTGAGGAAACGTGCCTGAACGCGCTGAAGCACAAGCCGCAGCTGCTGACGCGCCACGACAAACAAGTAGACACGTTGCGAACTGACGACACTGTCTCGCTGCGACGTCTGCTCACCAAGCTGCGAATCTACTGGCCGCTCTCACTCGCCCAGCAATTCACCGACGCCTACTTGCTACATCTGAACAAACCTACTGTACAAAAAGCTGTTATTAAGGGTCTCTTCATACTTTTATCCCAAAATCAAGTCATAGACATGGCAAAAAAACATATACCTGATGACAGTAAGGTGAATTGGGGTGAGACTGAGCAGAACGAAATCAGTATTAGGCAAAATATCGCAAAACATTTGCACGTAGCCAGGCCCCTGATGCCCCTAGACACGGTTTTGTGGTACGCTAAAGGAGACTACTTACAACATACAGTTCCATAATTAAATGCAATACTGTCACAATTGAATGAAGCTGAAAGTCATAAATATATACCAAAATTATTGAATGCACCAGTCTCTTTACAAAAATTTGGACTCAATCTCGCAGTATCCAAACTGAAATCTGGAGATCTCGAAATAATATTTTCTAAAATTTGGAAAACATCGAAGAATCTAATTATTCGATCACTCCTTTTTAAGCACACCTACGATAAAATATGTAAGGCTACTGATGCAACTGTCCAAAACGACCTTTGGAAAGTATTAAGTACATTCATAGATAATTTAACTGCAGAAGAGAGTGCAGATATTTACGCAAAGATTGGTACAGTTCAAAAAGTTCCTATCAGTATTCGAGCAAAATATTACATGAAAAGTTACGAATTTTTAAACTCTTTGCCTGCTAGCGCAAACTCTGAAGGCCTTGTAGACTCTTTAATAGACTATGCACCAAGAATAATGGAAGCTCTTGATGAGGAATTCGTTGCCAACAAAATGCTGTCCCCAGCTGGAACTAAATTTTGTTCGAATAAAAGCAAATATTTAGAAGTATTTGCATGTTACGCATTGTGTGGTGAGATTGAGGACGATCAGCTTCTGAGATTCAAACGAGTAGTAGAGCCAGCGATTGATGAAGCTTTTCAGCTGTGGGACAGCTCGCGTTCTGGTGATTATTACATTAGAGACAACTACGATAAGTTTTTAAGGTCTTTGACTTGTAATTTTAGAATGTATTATCTTAATAAAAAAATATTGCCTCTCAAATTATTTCTAGAAATTAAAACGAAAATGGAAAAAGAGTTGCCATTGGTTGAAAACTATGTCCTATACACTAGTTGGAAACTGGTAACAGAATACGTTAAACTCATGGACGAACAGAAATCTGAATTGAATGAAATGTTTGATTCAAATACGATAATAGCATCCCGTGACGAACACAGCTGGATGTCAAATGTCATCAAAGATGTTTGGAGAGATATTCACGTTAAAATATCACCTCCCCTAGCAGCAGTTACTGTGGAATGCTTAAAACATGACATCGAACAATATAGTGCACCAACAATATACTCTCTATTTACCAAAGCTTTTGATAAAATGTTTACAGAATTTTATTTTCAAGATGAAGTGCTTATACTTGAAACCCTTCAACACATGTTATATGATTACAATTTTATTTCTAGTTATTGTATGGTATCAAAGGCGACTCCCAAATATAATTTTGTATGGAACAAAAGTAAACTCCGATCGGAAATGCGCAAGAAATTAGAATCACATCCATCAATAGAAGTGCGGATGCATTATTATCATGATTTTCAAAAGCCTTTGGAAGATGATAAGGATAGTGATTGTGAGTGATATTATAACTAACTAACCAACTAACTAACTAAGCTAACTCACCTATATGAATCCGTTAACTTATTTTTGCTAAATATTATTGGATCTTGTCAAAATCTTGATTTATAAAATAACATATTATTTATTCTTTTTTTTTATTAATATTATTAAATATAAGTCATAAAAATAAGTCATCTTGCTGCTCACTAGTTTTAACCCTAGCGTATACCTAAGTGTACATAAATTATGCAATAAATAAATAAAATTAGTAAACGCGGCTTCGTAATTCTTCTTTTTTTTCTTACCAGCTTGATCGATATTGATGTTTTTTATACTTGTTACTTGTATATTTTTTTGCTATAGTTTTATCCGCTAGGTGGCGGTATTGTCGACATCTAGAAAAAAACAAGACAACGACAGCTCAACTAGAACGAGTATAAAACACGAAACTTTTTAATATAATCGTTTGTATCACGGTCTTTGTTTTATTACTAAACCACGACTTAAAGGACGAGTTTTTTTTTGTGTATTTGAACAACTATAGCTCCCAAACGAATGATCTTAAAATAATAAGTTAAAAAAAAAAGCGATGTATAGTTTTGGTTTCTGTTTTTTTGAAGACTAGCTTTTGCCAGCGGCTTCGCTCGCGTTAATTTAGAATTTGGCAATCAATTCGGCTATACATTAGCTATACAATTCCAATAGGACATGGCCGCGCTTTGTATAGATTTTTGTATAATGAGAGATCTACGTATATAAAGTGGTTTTGTGTAGCTTGATTGGTCGTCGTGCGTACGCGTGTCTGAATATGATAGGGAATTAAAAACTGAAGAATAATTTATTGATACTCAGAAATGTTCATTTATTTTATCGTTATCACGTGTTATCAATTGTGATGAAAGTATTTGTAATTGTCATTGGCAACTGATAAAGAGACAGCGTAATGTAAAAAAAAAGATATTATTTGTTATTTTATTCTTGAAGGAAACTTTTTTTTTTTTTTTGGATGGGATATCATCAAATGACCGCGCCCGCTCTGGGTGGAGTGGAAAGGAGTGTCAGACTCGTACTGACTAAAACCCATCCATGGTCCTTCTTTGCCCTTTGTGTTCCAGGGCTGCGGTATCTCTTTCGAACAGTCCCGCAGCCCCGGCAGGCATCGGCCCTTGCGGACCCCTTCCTGTTTGCTGACAACTCTTTGAGGCGCGCGTGGAACACGAACGCGCCGTTGACACGGCCTGTCGTCATAACAGCCTGGTCACGACTTCGGTCTTAGCGGCGAGCGGGGCGGCGTCGGTAAGCGGCGTGTTTGCGCTATGAGCGGCGTCTCGTGGCGTGCTTCAAACATTTTTATACTTTTGATCTTACCGCTCGCCGCCCCACGCTTAGCTGCCGCTCACAGCGGCAAGGTCGTGAACGGGCCGTAAGACAGACGGATGGCGAGCTAGCCCATTACTCACCGTCCACAGGCCCGCGCCTACGTTGGCCGGGAGCCACCACGTGCCCCCGACGTGAAGGAAACGCTGCCATGACTGTTGGCTTCAGGGTCGTACATGGCCACTAGTTGCTGCCAGATGTCAGGGTGATTTTTGTTCAAGTTCTGTAAAAGGCAATGCAGAATGCGATAAAAGGGATTCACGATCTGATTTAGATTTAAAATCTTAAGAAAAATGTGACAGTTTGTATGTTAGGATGTTTGTTTTTCAATCCTGCAAAACAACTGAACGGATTTGGATAAAAGTTCGCTAACAGACAGCTTATAACCTGGACTAATACGTTGGACACTTGTATCGCTGTAAATGACGTGGCTTGATGACGGTTGTCACTCAGACGAAGTTGACAGCAGAAGCACCTACATATTTTATGATATTATACAGAGTGTAAACGGACCCTTCACGAAGCCGTCAACCAAGCATTCTGTACATCAAAGTAAGCAACTTTACGCAAAAAAAATTGCTGGGAAGCGATTTTTTTTTTGGGGTGACAAATCACGTTTTACGGTAGGACTCAATGTAACGCACTCAGACCACTGTGCTGATGGCTGGATTGAATAGTACCAGGGTCGTGGAGGTGTTTAAAGTAAATATCTTACTTTAAAAACATGTACTTATTTAAAAAAAACTTGTGAAAAAGTTGGAACTTTGACCCCCAATATCTCTGTAACTAGAAGGTTCCCAGGTATGGTCCAAAACAAAAAAATGATCGCATTGACGGGGAGAACAAGTGCCTTTCGGCTTCGTTAAGGGTCTTTTTACACCCTTTATACTTAAGATTATGATATGTATGACTGCTTCGTTGGTCTAGTGGTCGCAAGCGTGCCTGCTGAACATGAAGTCCTATCCTAGGGTTCGATTCCTAGGTCGGGCAGAGTGGTGTTGGTGTACAGTCACGTGCACCAAAATGCACTTTCCTAAATTTAAAATCAATTTTCCCGAGAAATGACGATTTTAACTTGTAGATAGGATCTTTTTCATAAAAATATGAGTTCCAAAATACTATGTTCGTAACAACATGAAGTTTTAATCAGAACAGTAGGAGAAAAAAACCTTTAAAAGTTGTTAAGTGTTTACATATCGGTGCTCGTGAATGTACTCAGGTCAATCAACTGCAGAATCTCGCCTACTTACATCGGGAAAGTACCTAAGGGATTTTAAAATTACGATATGAAATGCCAAGGCCAACGCACCCACCGAATAAAATGATAAAGCCACCTGCTAGATTTAAAAAAATATCTTTGTCATTTTTATGACGCTATTCGGAAAATCTGATTTATTCCATGGAAGGTACACATTTATACACTACTAGTGGCCCGTCCCGGCTTCGCACGGGTCTAATATTTACGACACGATAACGTTTATTTTTTCTATTTCTATGACTTATTCGTAATATCTATTGATTGGAATAGCCGATTTTCAATTCAAAAAGTAATCTACATGAATTGAAACAGTCTTGAAAACAATATGATTTATTTGGACAAGGATTTAAATAGAAGTATGAATAACATGGTCTAATTTTGGTCGGTATTTCTATCAACTTTTAAAATTTAAAAAGTGGTTATTGTGACATAACGATAATAGTTGGACATACAGTATCCCGAAGTTTTTTGTAGTTATTGATATGTTCTTTAATATTGTAGAACATACTTTTGTTCTATCATCAATAGTTTCCGCAGCGCATGCGACGTAATGTTTTATAATGTTTTATGGCATTTTTTTACACCTTGGGTTACGTTACTAAAGTTTTAGTAAGGATTCCTTATCTTTTCTAGCAATAAATATAACCTATCTTAACCAGGGTGAATGTAGCTTTCTAATGGTGAAATTTTTTATGAAATCGGCACAGTAGTTTTTGAGTTTATTCATTGCAAACATACACACACACACACAAAAATACAAATCTTTCCTCTTTATAATATTAGTAAGATTAATCAAACAAATATTATAAATGCGAAAATTTGTGAGGATGGATGGATGGATGTTTGTTACTCTTTCACGCAAAAACTACTGAACGGATTTGGTTGAAATTTAGCTTATACCCTAGACTAGATTAACAAATACACACTTTTTATCCTGGTATGTCGTGATGGCCCAGAGGTTAAGGCCTCGCCTCTCATGCATGAGGTTGTGGGTTGAAATCCAGGCAAGTACCAATGTGACTTTTTCAATTCATATGTACTTTCTAAGTTTATCTTGGACATCACAGACATCGGTGAAGGAAAACATCGTGAGGAAACCTGGACTTATAATTAATATAAGTCTGAAATCGCCAACCCGTCTTGAGCAAGCGTGGTGATCAATGCTCGTGCCTTCTCTGTATGAGAAGAGGCCTTTGCCCAGCAGTGGGACAGTAACAGGCTGGTATTATATTATCCTGGTACTATGATCCCGTGGGACAATTATCGAACTCGCCGTAGGCTTAAAAGTAGTATACTAATAAACGTACCATAGCTCATAACCAATCAACAGTTTCAAGTTCAACCTATCAGAAATATGCGATTGCCGCGTTGTTCTTCGGGTCGCAAGCGCGACTGCTGTGCAATGGTGCATGGGTGCGATTCCAAGGTTGGGCAAAGCGTTACAGGGGTTTTCCGTAAGGAATTTTTCAGCTTCGGAAACCACGTTAAGTCGTTGGTCCTGCGCCTTTATATCTCTTCCTGATCGTGTCAATTACTTTGCCTGAACATTTTTGGCATTCCATAGAATGCAGGATTATACAGATTGCCGAAAACATATACATAATTTACTTAGTTTGCGTAGTAGCTATAAAATATATTTATGTTAGTGCACTTAGTTTCAAAATAACCCACAAATAAATATCTAGATATACTTTTAACTTGTTTTCTTTCCTCTAACTTGCTTTCCTTCTGCAGCGCAGAGCCCTTTGTTCAGCAAGCACTTGGCGTAGGTATGAGTGCAGAAATCTCTGACTGGTCAGAACTTCTGCGATGTCGAAGTTGTCGTTGGCAGACTCGTAGGTACTTGTACGAGCATGCCGACAGCGAAGCACAGGATGAGCAGAACTACCTTCAGCATAAAGATCCAGACAAGTCAGGTGAAACTCGAACACAGTCTAATTGCCCTTGCGAGCAGTCACCGTTCGTTCTCGACGGGCACTGTAAAGATCCTCGGAGACAGTTGTTATGTAAACCAGGGACGTTACGGTGTTGGTTTTGGCGGAGACTGAACCGGGATCGGAGTCGGAGTCGGATGCAGAGGTGGTGGTAGAAGGGTAATAAAAAAAATGATTTCGTAAGCTTCTTTAATTTCAATTAAAAATAGTTTACGCTTAACTGTATTTGCGCAAACTTCAATGAAGGGTTCCAAATACGGTACGGTTCTATGTATGACCTTCGTAGAATTCGCTGCACCCCCGCAAGAGGGTGCGGCTGGCGGGTTTTGGGCATCGCCCTTGGTCCCGCGGCGTCAGGTTGTGCCTGTTGAGTCAGGCACCGTCGCTGAGTGGCCGTATAGGTCCGGCCAATGGCAAGCGCGCGCACGCGACTTGCCTATGTGTAGTTGCTTTTTGTGTCGGTAGGGGCGCCACGGCGCTGTACAGCAGCGCCGGTTGCTTCACGCCACCTCGGCGGTCCGTCACCGTCAGGTGAGACCTCCGGTTACCCGGAGGAGGCCCAACGGATAACAACCAGCGGCAGGGGTGGCTCAGGCGCTCGCTACCGAGGTTTTAGGCCCCGTCTGAAGGCGATTTCAGGTCTTGCCAGCACGCTCCAGACTGGAGGCAGTTAGTGTGTGTGAGCGGCTATGTGTCTGTGTGACACCGCTCATGTCAGCGAGTGAATTACGAGCCCGCGCCGCACATTCATCGCGTGAGTTTGATCGCCTGTGGATGTATGTATGTGTATGTATGGTGCGGCGCGCGTCGTGCCTATATTAACTTAGCACACGACGCTTACCGAGTGTGTTATGTGTGTGGAGTCTCAGTGTTTGAGTAAGTCGCGTGTGGCAGGGAGCGACTTACCCGGGTGCGTCAGTCCGGTGGAGTGGCGTCGCGCACGTCCGCCATGAGGTCGCGTGGAAGGCGCCTCGCGTCAGGTGGCCGCGCGTGCCATGGCGCCAAGTGCATGACGTGGGGCCAGGCAGAAGCGTTGGCACACGCGAACATGTTGGACGCAAGGCGGCTGCAGAAGTCCTCCAGGCTCTCGATGCCGAGGTCCCGCTGGACGGTGGTGTTCCTCACGTAGCGAGAGGCTGTGACGATTTTTCGCAGCGATATGTTCTGCTGCGCGCTGAGTATCTTCTTGTTGGTAGCACTCGTGAGGGCGTACCAGGCTGGGGCGGCGTACGTGAGCAGAGGACGGATGTACGATTTGTACACGCCCAGCTTGGCACGCAGCGGGAGGCGACTCTTGAGCACTGGGTGCAGCAGGAAGCGGGCACTCCTGCATTTTGCGACAATCGTGCGGACGTGGGGCGCCATGGAGAGCCGACTGTCGATGGTGACCCCCAGGTACTTGGCCTGGATCGACCATGCGACGTCGGTTCCCTGAATTCGAAGAGGTGGTAGCTGCTTGTATCCTCCTATGGTCAGTGCCTGCGTCTTCATTCACCGACAACCTCCATTTCGACAGCCAGTCCGGCAGCAGGTCGAGCACGCGCTGCATCTTGACGGCCGCCTGAGTTACATTGAGTGAAGTGGCAATGTACGCGGCGTCGTCGTCATACAGCGCGAGCGTGGTGTCCGTAGTGGTGGGGATGTCTTCGGTGTAGCAGGAGTAGCAGAGCGGGGAGACGCAGCTGCCCTGAGGCACTCCGGCAGCGATGGGTCGGGCGCTCGATAGCGCGCCGTCAACCACCACCCTGAAAGTCCTGGAAGAAAGGAAGGAGGAGACCACCTGCGTCTGTCATCGACAGCTTGTACAGCAGACCGGCATGCCATACCCTGTCGAATGCCTTTTCCATATCGAGGAATACTGCAACCGCTCGCTCCTTCTTGTTCAGCGCCGCCTTGAGCAGGTGCAATACCCTCGACAACGGGAGCGTCGTAGAATGTTCCGACCGAAACCAGAACTGTTCCGGGCGCGGCTTGAAGTGCTGGTTCAGGTGTCGCAGCAGGAGCTGTTGTCTACCTAGTATAGTGCACGGACGTACGATCGCGCGCGCGAGCTCTTTCGCGAGAGTTTTCTGCTGACGGATCACAACAACGTCGCGTCGCGGCGTACCTACGTCAATATATCGGGGTCAGTGTCATGACCTAGTTACAAGTGCGGAAATCATGAAGTGTTTACAATAACTTATTGTATAGGTGTTAAACTCGCCTTACAACTTAATAATGGCTACAAAAAAGTCTATTACTATTAAAACTGACCTAGAAAGGCAGTTATATGACTGTTATCTCCAAGAGAAAACAGATAGAGAAAACCTGCAAGTCATGGTACGTAAATTGAATGTACAAATTGATGCCCTGCAGGAACAAGTTCAGACACTTCAAGGAGAATTGAACTGCATCAAAGAAACAAAAGGGACTACAGAACCTGCTCAGACTACAAAAAACGACGTGGAATACTGTACAGACGAGGATGACCTTGCTAAAGAGACTGAGTGGATTAGGGCCAAGAGCAGGAAGAAAAGGAAGCTTAACACCTCCCTCTCTCCAAAACAACAACCCGGAAGCGCCCAACAAGACAATCATCAAAAAAATGAGAAAGTGACTTCGGTCAAAAAAGTGCCCTTACCACCGCCAATCATAATAGACGGAATCAAGAACTATCAAACGTTCTACGATTCGTTAATTGAAAGCCAACCAGCGGAATCATTTACAGCAAAAATGATGAATGGGGATTGTGTGAAGATTAACGCCAAATCAGAAGACTCATATAGAGTAATTGCCAGGTTCTTGTCTGAAAAAGACTACCACTGGCATTCATACGAAAACAAGCAGGCTAGACCAATTAGAGTTGTGGTAAAGAAACTACACTCTTCTTGCCAACCAGATCGAATTAAGGAAGATTTAACAACCCAAGGCCTAAAAATAGAAAAGGTAGATAGTAAATTGAGCTGGAAGACCAAAGAACCACTCAACATGTTTGTTTTATCATTTTATAACGATGAAGATGTCAACAAAATCTACGGCATTAAGTACATATTAGGGTGTAAAATTGAAATACATCCACTCAAAAATCCAGCACTCATTCCCCAATGCAAGAGATGCCAAGCTTATGGGCATACACATAAATATTGTCAAAAAGAGCCAAGGTGTGTGAAATGCACTGGCAAGCATCTTACAGCCAATTATACCAAATCTCCGCAAGAGAAACCAAAATGTATCCACTGCGGCCTACCTCACCCTGCCAATTATAGAGGGTGTGAAGTAGCCAAACAGATGCAAATTATGAAAAATAAAGTTTTAAAAAAGAAACCTACGGTGCCTAATACCCAACAGTTTCCTCCTATAACACACCCTGGTAAACAGGCGCAGAAAGCAAGTGTCCAGTCAACTGCAAAACAACCAGCCATGCAAGTAACCAACATTGGTACTTACGCACAAGCTGCAAAACAAGGATCTCAACCTCTGAACTTAGAGGATAAGATTAACCAGATCTTGAAGTGCATTACCTCATTTGATAAGAGATAAGAGAAGCTAGAATCCAGCACTAAAACAGCTGTCTTGAATAATCAAAAATGAATAACACACTCAAAATAATGGCGTGGAACTCCAATGGACTCCTCAAACATCAGCATGAGTTGCAGGCGGTCCTAGATACAGAAAATATAGACGTGTGTTTAATCTCCGAAACGCATTTCACAAAGCAATCTTTTATCAAATTTAGAGGATACATGATATATAATTCCCTCCACCCTAGCAACTCTGCCAGGGGGGGTAGTGCGGTTATAATTAAAGAAAACATTAGTCACTACGTGCAGTGTAAATATGAAGAAGAAGACACTCAAGCAGTGGCAGTATCTGTTAAAACTAAGTTTTGTCAAGTGTCCATTGCAGCCATATACTCGCCTCCTAGGCACATGATAAGAAAAGAGCGATACTTACATCTTTTTGAATTATTAGGCCAGCGATTTTAATGCTAAGCATACGCATTGGGGTTCAAGACTTACTACAACTAAAGGAAGACAGCTCTTAAGTGCAGTTAAAGAAACACATTGTGAAGTAATGAGTACAGGCAAACCTACATACTGGCCCACTGACCACCAGAAAATACCGGATCTTATAGATTTTTTCATCTGCAAAAATATATCCACCAATTACATCAGTTTGGAGGAAAGTTTTACTATGAACTCTGACCATTCTCCGATTATACTAATGCTAAGTCAAAAAATCCTATTAAAAGAAAGCCACTTAACCTTGGTTAATAAGTCCACAGATTGGGACAGTTTTGCTCTTGATCTAGATAATATTATCGACCTTAAAACTCCGATAACATCGCAAGATCAGCTTGACTCAGAAGTAAACAAATTTATTATTAATATTCAACAATGTGCGTGGAGCAATACACCTCAGCTAAAACGCAAATATAAGGGATTTATCCATCCTAAAGAAATTGTGGATTTACTATCAGAGAAAAGAAAACAAAGGAAGTTGTGGCAGCAAACAAGGTTCCCGCGTCATAAAACAACACTAAATAACCTAACTAAACGACTAAAGAGAAAAATTCTACAATTTGAGGATGAATCTCTGAATACCAACCTTCTTCAGCTTACCAATGACAAATCAACGGATTACTCACTTTGGAAAGCAACGAGAAATCTAAAAAGGCAGATTATACAAATACCGCCCATCAGAGATAGCAACGGAAAATGGGCAATAAACAATGACCAAAAGGCGTTCCGATTTGCTCAACATTTAGAAGAAACCTTTCAACCCAACGAAAGCTCTGTAGAAATACATGAGAGTGTAAATTTATCACAAAACCAAAGAATCAAGCTTGTGACTCCTAAGGAAGTAATGAGAGAAATTCAAAACAACATTAGCTCAAAAAAGTCTCCCGGTTACGACCTCATCACAGGGGAAATTCTAAAACGCCTCCCACGCAAAGCCATAGTAAAGCTGACCAAACTAATAAATGCTTCATTTATCTTAAAATATGTACCTGCTGAAGTCATTATGATTGCGAAGCCTGGGAAACCTCCCCACGAAGCATCATCATACAGACCCATTTCTCTGTTACCCGTACTATCAAAGTTATTTGAAAAACTGTTATTAAAACGGATAAAACCAGTAATAGAAGATAAAAACCTAGTTCCAGATCACCAGTTTGGCTTCAGAGAAAAACACTCAACGTTAGACCAGGTACATAGAATAACTAATGTTATTGAAAAAACGCTAGAAAATAAAGAAGTCTGTGCTACCGTGTTCTTAGACGTCGCGCAAGCTTTTGACAAAGTTTGGCATGAGGGTCTCATATTTAAGCTCAGACGCATGCTACCAGAATTTGTAGATATCCTAGAGTCGTATTTAACTAAAAGAATGTTTAGAATACGCCAAGAGGACGCATATTCCGAGCTAAAAACCATAAAAGCTGGGGTGCCTCAAGGAAGTGTGCTTGGCCCAATTTTGTACTTGTTATACACTTGTGACATCCCAGAGCTGGAAAACAGCACCATAGCGACCTTTGCAGATGATACTGCTATTATGGCCACCGGATCAAGCCACAGAGAAGCAGTAGAGAAAGTTCAACTAGCTGTGAACAAAGTTTACGACTGGACACAAAAGTGGAAGATCAATCTGAATGAGTCAAAATCAGTTCACATTAACTTCACAAACAAACACAGTGACTACCACCCACTCTACATAAATGGTATGGAAATACCTTATGCTAATACAGCCAAATACCTTGGCATAACTCTCGACGCCAAGCTGCGGTGGAAAGCCCATATCAAAAAGAAAAAACAGGAACTCGATATTCGTTATAAACGTTTGTATTGGTTACTGGGAAGGAAATCCTGTTTATCAATACATAATAAGTTGATAATATACAAGCATATTCTGATGCCAATTTGGACGTATGGTATCCAACTTTGGGGCTGTACTAAGCCAACCAACGTCAAAATAATTCAACAGTTCCAAAATAAAGTACTCAGGGCTGCTGTAAATGCACCCTGGTACATAAGAAACGATGACCTCCACCGTGACCTCGACATGGAATTCGTCACCACCATCACACAAAAATTTGCTGAAGCCCACGAACACAGACTCCATCGACACGTGAATGTTGAGGCAATCCAGCTGTTAGACAACACAGGCATAGTGCGTAGACTAAAGAGAACTAAACCATTTGAATTAGTGTAGTGTAAGTGAATCAATAATAGTAACAATGTTGTGCTATTTATATAACACATGAACAAAGTGTTTTATCAATTTTACCAGACTCTAAGGAAGTGTTACGAACGTGTGTAAAAGTGCATACCTAATTATGGACACTACTCTTAGCATTAACATAATTTATAACGTAGCATAATAAGTTAGATTTAAATTGTTTATTAGTCTTCTTAGGCTAGATTGCAATTAACTAGTAAGAACTTGGTTCTTACTAATAAGGAAAAAAAAAAAAAGCAGGAGCTGTTCAAACACCTTGGAGATGGCGGAGAGAAGCGTAATGGGCCGATAGCTTTCCGGCTTCAGGACGTCCTTGTGGGCCTTGGGAAGCATAATTACGCGCCCTTCCTTCCACGCAGCCGGGAAAACCCCTGTGCGCAGGATCCCCGTGAACAAGCGCGCCAGCGCCGCCACCGTTCGGAAAGGCAGGTGGCGCAGCGCCGTGTTCGTGATCCCGTCCGCTCCTGGGGCCTTTCTCGGCTTCGTCCTCAGGATGGCACGTCTGACTGCGCAAGGCGAGAAGTGTATTGGGGCTTCATCAGAGGCTACCGGCGGAGCGAAGTACTCTCCAAGGTGCCTCTCGACTGCTGCGATATGCTCGACGTTGTCAGTCGGGTTTGGCTGGAATTGACGCTGCAGGTGCTCGGCGAAGATCTCCGCACGGTCTGCTGCAGCGTATCTGGGCGCCCCGTCGCTGTGGCGAAGCGGGTGCACCGGGGCCGGGGTATTCGAAAGTGCTCTGCACAACTTGTGTAGCGACGGCCAATCTCCATCCGCGGCGTCGATACGTTCCTCCCAGCCCGCGGTGTTGAACTCCTGGAGCTTGGTCCTGACTTTCCCCGCGAGACGGTTAAGGTCGCGCTTGGTGGTGGGGAAACCTGTAGTTTGCCACCGCTTGCGAAGGCGCCTCCTCTGGGCGATCAACAGCTTGAGGTGGGCGGGGAGGGGCCTGTTAACAAAGCCCCCCGGTGGCGTCGGCATGGTGATAGTCGCCTTTTCGAGGGCGCGCTGGATGCAAGCGGTTACCTCTCCTGTTAGCCCGTCGACATCTGCGGCGTTCTCGATGGGCCAAGTAGGAGTGGTGGTCTCCAGCACTTCCTTAAAAATGATCCAGTCCGTGATTCGACCTTATAAGGTCCATTAACTGTTTGGTGAAATCCTTTTGCGAAATCCGTTCGCTCTGCGGAGCGCCAGTGGGTGGAGCACGGCGCCGCTGCTGTTCGCGGGCGCCAGCTTGTGCTTGTTGTTGTTGAGGTTTCTGTCCAGACGTCGCCGCTGAATGTGCAGCGGCTGGAGCCGCGTCTGCGGGTGGGGCGGGTTTACCCGCCCGCTTCCGCTTCTTCTGGTTGCTGGCGCCAGCAGCGGCATCGGTGGGCTTCCTGCTGGAAATGGTGGTGGTGGTGGTGGTGGCAGGTGCCTGCGCCACGTCAGGGCCTTGCTCTGTTTGGGTTGCGGTTGGCTGGGGATTTTTCCCCCTCCTCCTTCCCCCGCGTCTCTTTTTTCTCCGCCTCGAGGCAGCGTTCCTTCGGGTGGGCCCGTTCGCTGCCGCCATCAGCGTTGCGCTGGGGACCTCGTGGTCGTCGGTGTTGTTGTTGGAGGTAGGCCCCTCTCTGGGCCGGCGCTGTCGGGTTGTGATGGCGACAGTGCCCGCTCGCTTGTTCAGGGCTTCCCTTCTCTTCACGGGGCATCCGTTGCTGCACGCCGGGTGATCACCCGCGCAGTTGGCGCAGGTGGCCGGTTCCGTTCTAGGGCGCGGGCAGTCACGGGCGGCGTGCTCTTCGCCGCATCTCACGCAGGCGAGCGGGCGGTGGCATTGGTGCGAACTGTGCCGGAACTTTTGGCACCGGTGGCACTGGGCGGGTCCACGCTTGCTCCGCCATGCCTCCACACGAACACCACGCATGCATAGCAGCACGGTGGTGTCGTATATTCGGCGTATGTCCAGCTGCCTCTTCAGGACTGCATGGAAAATGCAGCCGGGTCGTCCTCCGCGTGCGTTGATATTACGCACGTACTCCGGCTGGTATCCCAGCTGTACGAGCTCCTCTTCTATCTCTATCGGGTCCGTGTCTGCCGGCAGTCCCTTGATGGCTACCTTAAGGCTACGCTCCGCCGGCAGCGAGTAGGAAAACCAGCTCAGGCCTTCCGACCTCTCTAGGTCGGAGAGGTACTGCTGGACCACCCTGTACTCTTCCTCACTTTTAGGGACGAAACGAATGCCCCCCAGATAAGGTCGAGCGTTGGGTGGAAGGCCCAGTTGGGAAGCCTCTCCACCACCAGCGGAGGGTAGCGTGGCCTCTTCTCCTTGGCCTCTTGGGCAGTGGCAGCTGCAGCTGCGCTCGTGCCTTGTGCGGGACCTGCCGCGGGGGGCATCGAGTTAGAGGGTATGGCGTCTTCTCTGGGGGATGGTCGGCGAGTGGCTTCGGCGAAGGTCGGCGACCCGGCTCCGGCTCGACCGTGCAAATCTTGCTGCGGGAGCGGGGAGTCGGTCCGCACTCTCTTGGCCTCTTCAGCTGCCTCGCTATATCCGAGCTTCTTGGGCGGCGCTGGGCCCTGGCCTCGAACTGGAATTCGAAGCCAAAGGCCTCTGTCCACATATCACTTTCAGAGTTTAGAAAGGCACTGTTACTAACCTCCGTATCTAAGCCCTCTCCTGACAGGCCGGGATGGGCGGGCGTGTCCATGGAGACCGTGAGCGGGCTCCGAAAGTGGGCGGTGGCTGTAGCGGGTTGCGCCGGGTGCGCGGGCGCTGTGCGGGGCGCGAGCGACGCGGGAGTTAGCGCAGCCTGTGCGGTGGGGCTCACGGCGGGAGCGGTAGTGCGAGCAGTCGGTGTGCGGTTGCGCCTCCCGGTGGGTTCCGGAGCCTGTGTTGGCACGGGGCGGAAGGCGGGGGGCCGCATGGACACGGCTGATTGGCGGCTCGTTGCTGGGGCCAGTGGTGGTCGCACGGCCATCAGTGGTTGTGGTCCAGAGGTGGCCTGGCTAGCTGTCGGGGATGTTTCCGGCAGCTGGGTGGGTGCTGGCGGCGAGGGAGGTCTTCTCGCGGCAGGTCGAGCACCGGGCGGCGAGTCTTCGATGATCGGGAGCGACGTCGCGTGGTCCCCCATCTGTTGGTCCGTCGATGGCGGTGACGATCGTCTCGGCATGTTCGGTAAGTCTTGTAGGTGGTGGATCACCGCAGCCTCTTCGATGCTCTGGTGGTGGTGGAGTCCATCGAGCTGTGCAGGACTCCCACTGTGAACACACCGGCGCAAGCACCAATGCGATCACAGCGGAAGATTCCGTAAATTTTCGGTCGTTGACGACGGTTTTTTTTTACTGTTTGAAAAAGTGAACGGTTCGGAACCCGTTCGTACACGTTGACTACCGCCGCTTTGTGTCGCCGCACGTCGCGGATCAATGCACTAGTCTTATCGTATGACAATTATTGATTAAACAAGCTATCTGTACAAAATTATGCTATTGCGGAAAATTTTATCATCCACGATTTTTTTTTTAAATTAATGACCAGCCTTTTGTCTCAAGCACCGCATCAAAGAAGTATCTAACCTTTTCTTCTTCTATCGAATATACCAGGGCTGCCAGACCTTACTTATTTTCTCATTAAGAAAATGTCGACAATCAACATCGAGTAGTGTTAATACACTAGGTGTAAACAGAACCTTAACGAAGCCGTCAACTAAGCATTCTGTACATCAAACTAATTAAATCTATGCAAAAATTATTGCTGGGAAACGACTTTTTTTTTGGGATGAAAAATCACGTTTTACGGTAAAACTTAATGTATCGCATCCAAAACTTAGTGCTGACCAATTAAATAAATAGTAAACGGGTCATGGAGTTAATTAAAGTAAAGTTAAAATCTTTAAAAGTGGTATTTAAAAAAAACTCTCCAATATACAATATCTCCGTAACTAGAAGGTTCCCAGGTATGGTTCAGAACAAAAAATGATCGCAATGACGGAGAGAACAGTTGCCTTTCGGCTTCGTTAAGGGTCTTTTCGAAGGCCAATTTTTAGAAATCTGGTGCTAAAGTTGTGTAAAAAAAATAATGAAAAATTTCTTAAAGCCCGAGTGCTGATTTTTTATACCATACAACAATATGTTGTATAGAAGATTGTTAAAAAAAATATTACTAACACTGCCAGATGCTTCAAGGTCGACAAAAATTTCTGCCAGGCACTTCGAGCACGGATAATCTATGTGATTTTACCTATAGTCTGAGCCTTAATTTTATATTTGGTACTCAGAAAATCATTTCAGTACTTATTTTGAGCCAGATCAATCATAGTTGACTAGACACAATTAAAATGTGGCTGTATGACCGCATTCGTTTATTGGACTCATACAAAAATTATTAATTGCGACCCTACAAAACTACTAAAAAAATTCTATGAGTATCAAATATTAAAAAAAAATAGACTCTGACGTGATATTTCACGAAATTTTTTCCGCGCTTTAAAGCGTCTGGCAGAAATTTCCATCAAAGGGCGGTGTCGGGCTTGATTATTTTATTATTATTAATTTTTATCGGTATTCTCTGTAACATACATATAATAGTATTTAAGAAAAAAAAATTTTTTTTTCGCACCACATTATAATTGGCCGCTCAGACCAATTTGGTCCGAGATTGGCCGTCGTCGGCACAAGTTAGCAGGCACGCATACGTTCACAGTACATACTAACACTACTCGATGCCACACAATTTGTTAATGAAAAATAAGTAAGGTCTAGCGACCCTAGGATCTTGGACCAGTACGTAACAAACAACAATATTTTTCTTCTTATTAATTAGTATTCATTAAATTACACCGACATATAAAACAAACTTTATTTTGTTTGCACTTGTACGGGGCTCATTCGATTCGGTAGTATGATTGTGTCGCAATCAGGGTTGTTGCTGATGCATATTTTTTTCACATCAGCGGATGCTGATGCTGATGCTGATCTTTTATCATTGACATCAGCGGATGCTGATGCTGATGCTGATTTTAATTATTTTCTTTAAAAAACAGGGAAAAAGTAAAATCAGTCCGTACTAGTACGCCCTTTGCGTGAATAATCCTTGTTATAAAAATTGCAGTTTGCAGTTTCTTGACTCCTTAATTTAAAATCCGTCCATATTCCACTTTTCAACGGATAACACTCAACAGTTAATGGAAAAAAAAAACTTGACAAGTTTGTGTTTGTTTGCAATCACAATCCCCGCAGACGATCTTTTAATTGGTCAAAGTCGCAGGCAAAAACTACACGTGATAGAATCGGTCATGTCACGACTCGAACTTCAGCATTAATAATCAGCATCGATCAATGCGGATGCTGATGCTGATGCTGATGTTGAAAATGATGCTGAAGATCAGCGGATGCTCATGTTCGCAACAACCCTGGTCGCAATAGCTGAGTCGGTGAATGCCGAGACGGACGAGTGTGCAGGACGCCTTACACCTGCTTGTGTACCTAATTAATATTATTGATAATGCGCTGACATGACTGTGTTGAAGTAGTTCAGTGCGCCATTGAATTTAGAACTCGACATAAACGCACACGTAAGTCTTACGATTATTAAAACATTTATTTTATTTATTCATTTAAACTTCATGTACAGGCGCCAGCACACCAATCTACTACAATCTGTCAAATTTATTTAATAGATTTTCAACTTTATCGCTAAAGCGTTAGGTTCAAGGTTGATTGGGAAAATTTTACTGCTTCGGGTAGTTTGATGTGCTGGCGTCTGTGCAATAGTGGTACATAAAGGGTTTAAAAAGACCCTTAACGAAGCCGAAAGGCACTTGTTCTCCCCACTATTGAGATCATTTTTTTGTTCTAGACCATACCTGGGAACCTTTTAGTTACGAAGTTATTGGGGGTCATAGTTCCAACTTTTTCACAAGTTTAAAATACAAAATTTTAATGTTATAACTTTACGTTAAATACGTTCATGAAGCATCTACTATTCAATGCATCCATAAGCACAAATTGAAAAACAATAAAAAGAACCGCTGTTGTTGCATTTTAGTTTAATCACAGATACAGATAATTGTATTATGACGTACTATTTATGATTATTGAAGTAATCAGCTGATAAAAACCTATTCAGCACGCACTCGTCTGAATGCTAATTTTTTTAAGAGCGCGTAGTGTTTTTTTTATTCCCCGTGTCATTAATGCTTAACTGACAATCAGTCTTACCACAAGAGGTATCGTATTACCCAGTACTAACTGGGTTGTGGAGGTCAGATAGGCAGTCGCTCCATGTAAAAAACTGGTATTCAGCTGCATCTAGTTAGACTGCAAGCCGACCCCAATATAGTTGGGAAAAGGCTAGGCAGATGATGATGTCATTAATGCTTAACCTGGTGTCAGAGTATTTATAGTGCTTATTATATCTTATTTTAATTCCTTTTATTTAATTTTTATCGTGCTTGTTATCTAGTGTTTCTAAGATTTCTATTATCTTTTCTGTGTTTACTCGTGAGAACCTGTAATTGGCTCTGTGTTGCCTATACAATTGTTATTCATCTGTCATAGCTGTTGGTTCTCCTATAAAGGGTGTAAAAAGACCCTTAACGAAGCCGAAAGGTACTTGTTCTCCCCATCAATGCGATAATTTTTTTGTTCTAGACCATACCTGGAAACCTTCTAGTTACGGAGATATTGGGGGTCAAAGTTCCAACTTTTTCACAAGTTTTTTTTTAAATACATGTTTTTAAAGTAAGATTTTTCCTTTAAACACCTCGACGACCCCCTTGCTATTCAATCCATCCATCAGCACAATGTTCTGAGTGCGTTAGATTGAGTTCTACCGTAAAACGTGATTTTTGACCCAAAAAAAAAAAATTGTTTCCCAGCAAAATTTTTTGCGTAAAGTTACTTAGTTTGATGTACAGAATGCTTGGTTGACGGCTTAGTGAAGGGTCCGTTTACACCCTGTATATAAATAAATAAATAAACGTTGTCAACTTTCATATATTATTGGTACTCTCGTAAACAAATATGTAACATATTATAATACTCTTCTACTATCTATGACCGCGCTAATTTTATCAAGCATACATGTGTTTTAGGGATGCGGCATACCAACAGTACTACTATAGAATTTCTACTTTACTTCTATAATGTGATAATATCCTGTACAGGGTGTAAACCAAAGACTATATGACCACTTGACTGCGCATACAGTGCCCCGACGCTCGAAAACTATTAGTATTTTGTCGCTCATGTATAGGCTACGCTACTAGTAACCATTTTAGTTGTGACCAAGAGTTAGACCTGTGTGCACGCTAAATTATTACAAATAGGTATAACTTTTTATCCAATTATAACGCATCAAAATGCCTTCATGCGCGGTGAAGTAGTATGGGAAACATTCCAAGACATCTAATTACAAAAAGGATGGCATAACTTTTCATCGGTAAGTAAACAGTACGAAAATTATTGATGATTTAATCTGATTATGAGTCACCACAGAGGTCTAGTTAAAATGGTGGCTAGATGAAAGAGCACACAATTTTAGTCAAGTGGTATTGAGTTGGCACAGTTTACTTTTTCTTTTGGTTAGCAACTTGGGTCAGTGAAGTGTTTGTTTAAGTACCTACAAATAGTGTGGACGCAACTAAAGTCCAAGACATGAAGCTCTATTGTTCCAAAAATCTTGTTCGACCTTACAGGATGGATCCAGATCAGCTAGGAGACCGTAGCAGAAAGCGGAAGAGGCCCGTTACTCCGCAATCAGCATCACCAAAACGACGAGGACCTGACTCTTCAACAAGCCCGTCTAGACCCATAGAGGACGTCGAAACCGAAGCGTGGGTACTTCCAGAGGAGCATACATCCACATCTCACGAGGCACCATCATCTGCTTCAGCATTTTCCGCTGAGAAGGTAACTAAAATGCTTATTTTCATATTTATTGTTTCTGAATTTGATCCGTACTAAGTACTTATTGAAAGTCGGTTAAATTACTTTGACAGTACTTACAAACAACATTCTAAAGCTTTGCTAAAAAAAGATAGTTTATAGCTGGAGTCATTGTCAGGTGAAGTTTCGTAAGGTATTACCTAATTGGAAATATATAATGTATTCTCTAAATACTTATCCACCATCTAATGATGATCTTTATTTTAAACTAGCTGTTCCCCGCGACCTTCGTCCGCGTAGAATTATTAAAAATACAATTTTCCCCGTTTTAGCAACATTTTTCATTGCTGCTCCGCTCCTATTGTTTGTAGCGTATGTTATATAGCCTATAGCCTTCCTCGCTAAATAGGCTATCCAACACTAAAATAATTTTTCAATTCGAACCAGCAATTCCCGAGTTTAGCGCGTTCAACCACCACCTTTATATATCAGTATAGATTTAACGATCCTCTAAATTCTTTTTGCTAATAATAATAATAAAGAAAAACCATGTCACGGTGTACTGAGATCAGTCTATCATTACTGACTATTGTCGCCAAAAAGCCTGACATAGTGGTGATAGACCGATCAGCGCGCCGCGTAATGATAGTCGATGTCACCAAGGAAAAATCATAATATTAGTCTGGTAAATGAGTGCTCAAAAGGGGTATGTGGTTGGAAAAGTCGAAAGCAGAAAATCTGACTTATGAATTGTGTTTGGACTAGTTAGAAGATAAACATATTAAAAGTCCTGACCCCTCCGAGGTGAGCCCGAGGGATGGGTGGGTAAAGAAGGTCCCGTTTTTTGGTTTTTTGCTTATATCTCGAAAACGATGCGTCGTATAAAATTTTGTTGTACTACATAATAAAACCTCATAAAATTCTCTACAACTTTGTTTGTCACACTTTTTATCTATCTCTTATCGTTGAATTGGTATGAGCTCCGAAAAACGAACAATTTTTAAAAATTTGTCCAATTCTCTGTCCCGTTCGTCTCCGTTTTTGTTTTGCATCTCGAAAACGGTGTGTCGCACGAATACATATTGTACTACACAATGAAATCTGATAAAATTCTCTACAACTTTGCTATATTTTTTTTTTTTTTTTCGTTTTTTTTTTTTTTTGGAGTTTGATAAAAAGTGTGACAAACAAAGTTGTAGAGAATTTTATGAGGTTTTATTACGTAGTACAACAAAATTTTATACGACGCATCGTTTTCGAGATATAAGCAAAAAACCAAAAAACGGGACCTTCTTTGCCCACCCATCCCTCGGGCTCACCTCGGAGGGGTCAGGACTTTTAATATGTTTATCTTCTAACTAGTCCAAACAAAGTTCATAAGTCAGATTTTCTGCTTTCGACTTTTCCAACCACAATCATTCATTGCCCAGGCTATATGTAAAATATCTGAAAGCTGGAATTTGCGGAAATAACGTCCTTATTTCGTACCTTTAGATTAAAAAAAAATCATTAAAAGGTACACTTTTTAAATGGGTTTTTCTAAAATTTGCGACGTCATAATTATCATCATAAATATTTATTTTCCAGTTCATGATGGTACCGCCGTTGCCACCGGTGACTCTAGAAGGAGACACACTCGGCGAAAAACACCGACACTTCAACAAGCTAGTCAAAGATGCAGTGGCTAATAAAAACTATGAATTACGTAACATTAGTAGCGATGACAGCGACATAGACAACCTTCTTAAAATAGAAATCGCCAGTAGAAACAGAAATGTAGACTATATCATCGAAGTAATGAAATCTAACGACATGCTGTATGCGGCGACAGCTATCAGAAAGTCCACGTGGCTGATCACCGAGCCGCAGTACGCACACATCATCAATCCAGAGTACCTGCATACACAACTATTACCCAGCATGAACACCAAAGCATTTAAAAAACTCATGCTTCACATTCGACTCAACCTGAAAGACGAAAGTCGAGTCGAAACTTTTTTTACATACCTTTCCGAACTTCACGATATCAGTCGACATGGTTACGTTGAAAATATTGAAACCTTTAGGAGTCATTGCAAATGGTTGGAAAACTGTTCCATACCTTTCATAGATGATACCGCAAAAAGGGAAGGAATCTTAACAATATCCCTTTATAAACGTTTGCTCAAAAGATCCGTTCATTTGATTGCATACCAAAAATCGGTCATCGAACCATTTGACGACTTTTGTGAGGAAACATTATTTTTGTTTAAGTCCCAGACTACACACGTTCTGAATAAATTAGATGACTATTCTAGCTGCCCAAAATTGGGAAAAAAGAATTCAGAGATAATCATGAAAAAGTGCCCGAAAAAAATTATCGACAATTTAGAAAGGTACATTTACGCAGTCGATTTGTCTGTGGTAGCAAAATATTTAAAGATTAAAGAAATAAAAAAATTTCTTTACGAGCAAACAAAAGAAACAAAAAGCGTTTTATGGAGGTACGACAATTTGAGCCATTTCATAAACAGAATGCCGGAAGAAGAGAGATTTGATTTTGTGAAAAAAAATTTCATCGATAAAACTGAACCGCTCTCTGAAGACGAAAGCGATAGCATTCGGATCAACGCGCACATAAAACGTTACGAGTGGTTTGTGTTCGCCACATTTAACGAAGCACTGATTGAATTAATAAAGCTTATACGCGAAGAGACCTCACCCTCTGAACGATGTGCTATGTTGTCAATATTGATCACTTGTGCAAGAAAAAACCCACAAAATATCAAAACTTTGCTTCTTTTTTACAATAATTCATTGATTAATGAACTATTCACATCCAAGATTCTGTTTGTCAACAATCTGCTTTCACAAATATCTGCTCACGAGTTCGACGATGAAACTTGGAGCGTTTTGGATCAGTTGTTCCACAGTATGGAAGTGTACACCGAATCAGAAAACGACGTGCAAATGTGTCTCGAATCTATAGTCCTGTATAAAGTCTTGCACGATGAACCTGTGCCGGAAATCGTAGAACAAAAGTTGGCATTTACTACTTTTGAAGGAGTTCAAAGAGAACTAAATGAAGAACAAAGAAGCAAAATGTTTACCTATTTATTAAATTTCGTATGGGTCAAGCTTCAAAGTGAAAACATTGCAAATGAGTCCGATTTCAGTGAGACTATAGATCAATTAGAGAATGCCTTGATTTTGTTGAAGAATTGGGGAAAAGATATCAGTAAGTACCCAAGCGTTCTGCAGAAAATTCAAGAACTAATAAAGATAAGACAAGAGAACAAATGGAAAACAGACATGTCGTGTTTGTACAACGTGGAGAAATCGTATCGGAAGCACATGTTTGTGGAATCGTTGTCACTGTGTCTGAGCGAGGAAACGTGCCTGAACGCGCTGAAGCACAAGCCGCAGCTGCTGATGCGCCACGACAAACAATTAGACACGTTGCGAACTGACGACGCTGTCTCGCTGCGACGTCTGCTTGCCAAGCTGCGCGTCTACTGGCCGCACTCACTCGCCCAGCACTTCACCGACGCCTACTTACCACATCTGCACAAACCTACCGGACAAAAAGCCGTTATAAGTGGTCTCTTCACGCTTCTTCCTCAACAACAAATAACAGACATGGCAAAAATACATGTCCCCAAATATTTTAAGATAAATTGGAGGAAATCTGACCGGACAGAAATTAGCATACAGAAAAATATTGCAAAACATCTGCACCTAGCCAGACCGCTGATGCCCCTAGACACGGTTCTGTGGTACGCCAAAGGAGACTACTTACAACATACAGTTCCATCACTAAATGCAATATTGTCACAATTGAATGAAGCTGAAAGTCGTAAATATTTACCAAAATTATTGGATGCACCAGTCTCCTTACAAAAATTCGGGCTTAATCTATCAGTAACTGTACTTAAATCTGAAGATCTCAAAACAACATTTTCAAAAGTTTGGAAATCTTTGAAGAATGATACAATTCGATTAGTGTTTTTTAAGCACACTTACGATAAGACAATAATCGGTAGTTATGGATCTATTATACAAGAACTCTGGGAAATATTAAGTACATTCATAGATGATTTAACTGCAGAAGATTGTGCAGAAATTCTTAAAACAAATATTCACCATAAACCACCATATGTTCCTATCAGTTTTAAAGAAAAATTGAACAAGAAGAGTAAAGAGATTTTAACACCTTTGCCAGCTGGCGCTAATTGAAATCTAGAATCAGCATCTGCCTAGCCTTTTCGCAGCACTGTTGGAATCGGCCTACAGTCTAACCGGATGCAGCTGAGACAATAGATTAGTAGAATACCACCATGTCTTCGGACGACAGTGCGGCTAGCGCTCACAGTGCTCAAACTTGAAGATTGACCCCGTGTGCCTGTTATTATTTCGCCACAAGCGTCAGACGAATTGTCTGAAAGATGATATGAAAAGTGCTAAAAAGGGGGTTGCTCGTGAGATGATGGCTAATTGAAACATAATTTATTTATTTACTCTAAACATACAAATATCTTTACAGGCTAGACCCATTGCAATATTGTAGCACCATTAAAATTTTATTGAAATGTTGAAACTTTATTTTTTTGTAGTCGTTCCAACTGATTGTAAACCTACACGTGTTTTGACAAGTAAATTTATATTTTCTTATCTAATAAAATATCTAAGATTAGTCAAGACATAAAGAATAAAATATGTTTATTCAGTTCCACCTCCAAAGTAAGGAAATTTTAGTACTCACCGAATGTAACTCAAAAATTAATTCAAGAACACCCGCAAGAAAATTATGTACCATGAAATATTTGGGCAACCATTAAGTCTTAATTATTCAAAGCCGAAATTACTTTTGGGCGCGAAATGCCGGCCATATTTAATTTTGTTGTGAGCAGTTCGTATACGAGAATATTAAGTTGATTTAATTAATTTTCCTTCTTAATCTGGACAGACGGCTGGAGTTTACAAGCTGCAAATTTAAGGCGCGAATTATACAGAAACGGCGTAAGGTGCGGCGCAGGCGTGGAATTTATAAGGAAACGAAAGAACGGTGTGCCTGCGCCGCGCCGCTTGAGTAATTCACGACACGTCGCCTACGTACATTTTGTATGAAAACGTTTTGAAGCGGCATCATGCCTGCACCGCGCCTTTACCTTATGCCTTTTCTGTATAATTCGCGCCTAAAACGGGCCGAAAGATTATATCGCCGGCAGGAATATGAAGTGTGGTCGCAAGCGCAACTGCTGAGGATGAGGTCCTAGGTTCGATTCCCGGGGTCAGGTAAAGTGTTAATGGGTTTTTCCATAAGGAATTTCTCAGTAACAGTCTGGATCTGTGCCCAGTTTATTGCAATAGGCTCGCCCCCTATTACATGGGACTTAAACATAACTGGCGAAATGTGGGTGCACTATTAGGTACACCTCTGCCTAACCCTTCGGGAATTACATGCGTGATGTTATGTGTGTTATTTATCATCATTAAGTTTAAATCTGTAACGTCTGTAGTTCAACATCATCACCACGATACTGCGCTTATCCCCATTTTATTTGAGAACGGCAGCATGTCTTCTTCGGAAACGCCTGTATTTGATCGGCCATTAACCGCAAATGTAACATAACTTTACTAATCGTAGTTTAATTGATAACTCGTATTAATTTCAAGTTACACCAACTATCACAAGTTCACAACTGATGTCACATGTTTCCGACACATTCGCGTAATTGATGAAAGTTTTCATATATGGTGTCAATCACGATCATCTCATCATGTACCTAGCCTTTCCCAACTATTTTGGGTTCAGCTTCCAGTCTCACCGGAAGCGAATCGGCAAACGTAAGGTGGGGTGCCCTCAGACTTGGTGGAGTGACGAAAACAAGAAAACATCATCATCTTCCTGCCCTTATCCCATGTTACTTGGGGTCGGCGCAACACGTTTTTTTCTTCCATTCTCCTCTGTCAACCGTCACGCTATCATTTACTCCTTTATCTTTCATATCATTCCGCACACAATCCATCTACCGTTTCTTTGGTCTCCCTCTCCCTCTCCATCCATCAACTTTTATATTCATTTTTTTTTTATATTCACTCTTTTAGTCACATGCGATTCGACGAAAACCAGAAAACACTCTTTTTTTAATTATTTTCTCACAACTCTTTTTCTTTTTTAATAATAATAATAATATCTGTGGCCCGAGTGTCAAATTGACAGCACGAATTTTTATCATATCGAATTTTAATTTAATGTTTTTACCGATTTAACCCGTATTTAAACCCTAATAAACTAATTTTCATTAATAATGAAAAGGAAAAAAAAAAAAAACAGATACCCATACTGGACAAAACTGGACCCAAAATTAATTGAATATTTGAAAATATGTATTTAAATCAATGCTGACTAGACGCCGGGCCAAACTACTAGAGACACACCCACCATCTCCGGGCTCGTCACTCAGCTCCGCCTCGCAGCCGCCGGGACGCGCCACATCCGTGAGCGCTGCATCGCCGGTCGCTGCAGTTGCGTCGAGCTCGAGTGACGAGTTTTTCTCCCCGCCGTCGACGCCACCATCACCACGACGACGAGGAAGACGGCCACCAGCGGGCTTGGGACCTCGAGGCCAACAGGCCCCGAACAGGGTCCCCGCTCTGTTTCAGGCACTTGAATCTGCCGTCAATGTCTCTGCCCAACGATTGTCGGATCAGGTGCGCGTCATTCAAAATAATCACAGGTTGGATGATGCTACACTTGACCGGCTGCGCTCGGAACTGCGGATTAGCCCTGCCAGCAACCCTCTTCCATCCCAGAACGTCACACATGTGCCTGCTGCACTACCACTGCGGGCAAATCAGCATGCTGAGGAAGAGGATGACGGGGCTGTATCTGCAGATAACCTATGCAATGAGGAATTAAGGAGCGCCCTGGAGGATGCGATTCGTGAGTATCGGTTCACGTCACCTGATCTTCGGCCACGGTTACCACGTTTGCCCATGAATAAAAAGAATAGAGCACTGGTGTGTGCCCTGGATGCGCTGTTACCAAATTTTATTGAAAACAGCGCAAACCTTTGCGATACACAGTCAATCTTGTATTGCACGGCTATTGCGGCATGTCGTGTAGCCAATGTCAAATTTCCCAACACTGACAGTGCTACACGACCAAAATCTGCCGTGCCAGTCTGGCAATGCAGGATTGAGCGTCGTATTAATGAGGCCAGGGTTCTCATCGGGAAGCTCATCTGCTTCAGGGAGGGCAATACACGCCCAAGGGTGATGCGCTTTGTGAGGCGGGCATTCTCGGGAACTGATATCAGTCCCCGAGAATACATGTCACGAGTCACAGAGCGCATCGACTTCCTGAAGCAGAAAGTTTATGCATGGGCTAACCGTGTCCGTCGATATAGGCGAAGAGTGGATCGATACACTCAGAACCGCATGTTCCAGAGTGACGAAAGGTGGGTATACAGAACATGGGAGCGGCCCGTTACCATTCAAGGAGTGACTGACGCGCATCTACCGGATAACGACGCCATGAGTGCTTTTTGGCGAAGTATTTGGTCGGTACCCGTCAGTCACACTGAGGGTGATTGGATGCGTGTTGTTGAACAGGCGTGTGACTCAATCCCAGAAATGGAGGCCATTTCTATTAGTCCATTGGACGTAGCCCGTGCAGTCCGTCCGCTACCTAACTGGAAATCTCCAGGGCCGGACGGACTGCACAACTTTTGGATTAAATGGCTACAAAGGTCACATGCTTGCTTAGCCTCACAATCCCAGTCATCCTTAGAGACTGGGTCGCTGCCATCATTCTTTACAACAGGAGTTACCCACCTGCTCCATAAATCGGGTAGTACTGCGGAACCTAAAAACTATAGGCCAATTACGTGTTTACCGACGGTCTATAAAGTTCTTACATCCATTCTGAGAGCAAAAATTGTTCGTCATATAGATAGCAATTCAATTATGTCTGTCTCTCAGAATGGATGTAGGAATGGGTCCCGCGGTACTAAGGAGCTGCTCCTTATCGATATGGCCATAAGCCAACAGGTTCGTCGATCCCGGAGGGATCTGTCGACGTGTTGGATAGATTATAAGAAGGCCTATGACTCAGTGCCACATACATGGCTCAGGAGGGTGCTGGAGTTGTACAAAATAGATGCAACTCTTCGCACCTTCTTGGTGTCGTGTATGGGGCAATGGAGTACAGTCCTTCTCTATCCAGGATGTCGGCAGGTTCTTGGGAATGATGAACCGATCAGGATTGAGCGAGGAATATTTCAGGGCGACAGTTTGAGTCCGCTTTGGTTTTGCTTGGCCTTGAATCCTCTGAGCACACTGCTGGAGGATTCAGGTCTAGGCTACCGGTTGAGGAGAGGTGGTCAGGTTATATCTCACCTCCTTTACATGGATGACTTGAAAATATTTGCTCCAAGCAATTTGCAACTGATGGAGCTACTAAAAGTGACTGAAACTTTTAGTAGCGCCATCAGGATGGAATTTGGTGTGGACAAATGTGCGGTCATGCATGTAAAGCGAGGGGAGATTATGGAATCCGTGGGAACTCAACTCTCGGATTCCATATACCTTAGATCCCTCTCCTCAACCGAGACCTACAAGTATTTGGGTATGTCGGAAGCTTTAGGCATCAATTCTGCCGACATGAAACAATCATTGAAGGAGCGCTTCTTTGGCCGCCTGAATAAAGTATTAAAGAGTCTTTTATCGGGCGGAAACAAGGTGCGCGCCTTTAATGGTTGGGTCATGCCGGTTTTGATGTATTCTTACGGCATACTCAAATGGACTCAGACGGAACTTGACGCCCTGGATAGGAAGGTCCGCACACTACTGACCGCAAACCGGATGCATCACCCACGGTCATCGGTGATGAGACTGTATATCCCGCGGAAGTGCGGAGGTCGTGGCTTCTTAAATGCTAAGACCTTGCACAACCGCGAGGTATGCAGTCTCAGGGAATACTTTCTCGAAACCGACGTGGGGATGCACCGAGATGTGGTCTCAGTGGACAAGGGCCTCACCCCGCTCTCCTTGGCTAACGAGAACTGGCGCAAACCTGTGGTATTGGATACTAATGACCGCAAGGAGGTATGGCAGAGCAAGGAGCTACACGGACGCTTTTTCCGGGCCCTACATGGGCCTGATGTAGACCTCTTGGCGTCCGTATCCTGGCTACGATTCGGTGACCTCTTTGGGGAAACCGAAGGTTTCGTCTGTGCGATTATGGATGAAGTTATCATGACGAACAATTATCGGAAATACATTGTCAAGGACGGTACGGTTGACATCTGTCGGGCATGCCACCGTCCCGGTGAATCGATCCGACATATTGTTTCCGGTTGTTCTCGTCTTGCTAACGGTGAGTACTTGCACAGACACAATCTAGTAGCTAGGATTATCCACCAGCAACTTGCCTTGCAATACAACCTTGGGGGTACTGAAGTACCATACTACAAGTATGTGCCCGACCCAGTTCTCGAGAACGGTCATGCCACATTGTATTGGGATCGATCTATCATCACGGACAGGACTATTTTAGCAAATAAACCTGATATTGTGGTGATAGATCGCCGAGAGCGCCGTGCAATGATTGTTGACATCACTGTCCCTCATGACGAGAATCTCGTGAAAGTTGAGAATGATAAAAAAATTAAGTATCTTGATTTAGCACACGAGGTTGTCGACATGTGGGACGTGGACTCTGCAATCATTGTACCGATAGTCGTTACGGTTAATGGACTAATAGCAAAGAGCCTCGACCAACACCTTAGAAGGCTCTCATTGCGCGGCTGGGTCAAGGGCTTGGTTCAGAAAGCAGTACTCCTAGACACGGCACGCATAGTGAGGCGGTTCCTCTCTCTGGAGCCCTGACCACCGGCAGCCTGGACCCTGTTCCCGATGCCGGTGGGCTACTATTTTTTATATTTTTAAATGTTTTGTTTACTTTTGTTTTTTAAAATATTTAAAAATGTATTAGATATGAGGAATGATGAATAAAAGACATAATAATAATAAATCATTTCGTAGTTTTCGTAGTGTTTCAGCCTGTTCGGAATTGCTCTTTACTCTTGCTTTTCTTCTTCTTTCTGCCATTCTCTTTTAAAGCAGCCTCTCTTCGCAGTTCTGTTTTGGCATTCTAAAAAGCAACAAAATAAAAATGTATGAATGAGATACTTGATCATTAGTATGCCACCCTTATAATAATAGGTCTACACGCCACCAAAGCCACCATAATTGAGCAAATAAAATTGGAACCAGGCATAAAAAAATCTTTAAAAATAGGGGTTTTAAGTTATAATTAAATTAATATCACTGATTTATGCGTAACCCAAAACAGTTTAAAATCAACAGCAAATCTATCCACCAAAAATTTTACAATTCTTGTCCCAGCCCCCCGTGTCACCCAAGATGAACACTTACGTTTTTGGCGGATAATCACAACACTAATCACGACTGGGACATGCGAAATAATATTAGTGTGCACATCGTAAAATGAGATTATGTTCGATAATCTGGGAAGTCGGCAGGCAGCGTATACCCGTAATCCGTTTAGTGTAGCTCGGGGAACATAGGGCCGGTGGATGCAGACAGTTCTAGGAAAATATTGATTCAAATTACTTAGCATAAATTAAAACACCTGCATTTCGGAAACGTGACGGTTTAGAAGATTTTATCTGATGCAAAACTTGTTTGTATTGATGCCAGTTGATACATATTATATGCCGCCGGCGCGGGGCACATAACGTTCAACCAATCAGCGTGCGAGGTGCGTTCCGTCGCATGCCATTTCACAATTTGACGGTTTCACTTCGATAGATTATAATCTACCGAAAAGTAATTCGTTACATTGTAAGCAGTACGTTACATAGATTATAATCTAACGGTATTTACAATTTTACGATGACTGATATAATAACTACACCCGTAAAAAATATGATAGGTACGTTGGTGTCCTAGCTGTCGTCGTGTAGAGTCTCATATTTTGACATTTGAATTCACAACAATTAAATATTAAATTACAATCAAATCCGACTGTCAACCCTATTCGGGCGGGTGTTTAACCGAAGTTAAATATTAACAGACAACCATATTCGATAGAATTATTCATAGCCAATAAGCCCCTATGCCGCGAATTTTCATACATTTGTTCTGTACTGATTATTTGAAAGGGATGAAGGGATTTGACCTTCGTTCGGGAGTTCAAAACAAAAGAAAGATAGAACATAAGCACCCGAGGAAGTAAAAATTGCTATGAAAAGTATGAAACAAAGAGATGTAAACTTAAGAATAAGTTTTCTTCGAAATGAAGATTCAAATTGTGTGTCATCATTCTCCTGCCCTTATCCCAATTTATTTGGGGTCGGCGCAGCATGACTTCTTCTTCCTTTCTCTCTATTACTCGTAATTTCTTCAGACACCTCCTATCTAGTAGTACAGGGTGTAAACGGACCCTTCACGAAGCCGTTAACCAAGCATTCTGTACATCAAACTTAGTAACTTTACGCAAAAGTTATTGCTGGGTACGACTTTTTTTTTTGGTGAAAAATCACGTTTTACGGTAGGACTCAATGTAACGCACTCAAAACATTGTGCTGATGGATGGATTGCATAGTACGGCGGTCTAGAAGGTGTTTAAAAATCTAGCTTTAAAAACAAGTATTTAAAAAAAACTTGTGAGAATGTTGGAACTTTGACCCCCAATATCTCTGTAACTAGAAGGTATGGTCTAGATCTAGAACAAAAAAATGATCACAATGACGGGGAGAACAAGTGCCTTTCAGCTTCGTTAAGGGTCTTGTTACACCCTTTATATTGTATTTAAAATGTGCTAATTAAGTCCTTCCATTTGATACTGAATACAGCACGTTTGAATCAACTTTTTTCAATTTAAGACCGGAGCGTTCGCATGTCATATAACAATCCCTGATTCGATTTTGAGCAGTACATTACAATGTTACAAATTTACGATACCGGTGAGGGAGCATTCACGAAGCACGTTTTCAGTGAGTCATATAAAGTTAAAGAAGTAAGTCTATCCTCAAATTAAGAACTTAATCCTCCACAGTCATAAAGTAATATCAGAAACAGCCTATAAATGTTTTTAACGAGAACTTCTAGTTTTATGAGCTTTGCAGTCGTAATGCCCGTGTGAATAAGCTTTATGCGTCTGGGTCTGCACAGGTGTAATGACGAGTCAATGTCTCCATACAGGGAGGTATTACAAAAAGTATTAGGGCAAAAGTAATAAAATACAGTTTTGAAAAATTTACGTTCGTTTCATAGCTTAACATCACGCATGTAGCCTAAAGGTTGGGTAGAGGTGGACCTACCGGTGCACCAACATATCGACAGTTATGTTTAAGATCCTTGTAATGTGGGGCGAGCCCTATTGCCATGAACCAAGTCCAAATCCAGAAGTTGTGGCTGCTTCCTAGAAATTCCTCATGGAAACACCCAATAAAATTTTATTTTATTGTGTTTGGGTGGCTTATAGCGAGGTAAACAACGACAAGCCATTTACAAGCCTCCACACACACACCGCTTACACACAGTTGGCAATAAACTTTTACCCCACCTAGGTATCTTGCCGAGGACCTCATGCTCAGCAGTCGTTCTTGCGACCTCTTGTCAGATTATTCTTAATTTCGAGACCTACCACCGGCCAAGAGATAAATAAAACTCAATCTGTTGCAGTCCAGTGCTGTAAAAAGGCAGAAATCCGTCAAAAATCGGCCTCAAATAACAAACTTCGAAATAGGCAATTATTTATTTCCTGAAATAGCACAGTTTGGGAAACACATACTTAGCAGAATTTTGGAGGGAGGGTGGCAGGTGCGGCAACGAACATGAGCATTTAGTAATTGATGTTGAAATGGAAGGCACTACTTACTTGGTTGTCCATTATTCTTGTTGCTTCTGTTATTTATTGCTTTTCTTAGAGTTGTTTTCTGGTTGTTTATTTTTGGCAGGATATAGAGATGATCTTTATCATTTCCAGGACGACAAAAAGTATGTAAAAGGAAGATTAGTTAATCATCTTTCGATAAATTTCTTAACATGCATACAATTTTTTTTGTTTATCTTGGTTATTGTGCAATTATTCCAAGTTTCATCATAAATTCATGATATTTTGGCAATGTCACATATTTACTTTTCTATGAAAATGTGTTTCATAGTTTTTGGAAAATAATATGTTCATTAATTCCGTTTTCCGAATTAATTTGTTCAGTGTATTCAATCCAGAATATTTCTAATATTTGTTCATGTTTCCAAAATGTAAACAAATATGTAGTTTTGGAAAAACAACTTTTAAACTCACACATAAAGTTCAGTTTGCGCTACAAGTACACACATTTTTAAGAAATTTTCAGTAGTTTTAGTAATTCTGAAAGCAACTTAATTTCAATTTTAATAAATTGAAATTCATTGAAGTATCATCATCTGCCTAGCCTTTTGAAGTATAATTAACAAAATTGGATTTGGAAATACAGCGACGATCTACCTCAATGGAATTAAGTAGTTGCAATGACTTGTTGCTTGAGTCCGTCCCTGTCTAACGTATTTTTGTAAGAGTCTATCTTCACTTGAACTGTAAAGTATCGTATCGACAGCATTAACTAAGTCATAAGCTTAGTTGAGGACAAGATACTTTCACGGGCTTTAAAACAAGTGCTTAATCGCATGTAAGCATGAAGACAGCCACAAAATAGTCGACAATAGAAATAATAAAAGTACTAAGTTTTATTTTACGGTCTTAATCATGTCTTAATAATAACAGCCGTATTTCACAACTTTATAAGTCCTATTAGCGTTTTTTCTCATTAGTTGGAGGGTTTATTTTTCAGCCGCTCGGGTCGATCTTTAAGTTAAGTCGTGCTTACCAGGTTGATCTGTGGATGGGTGACCACCGATTTCATACTGACTTTCCTCTGTGCCTCGGAAAGCATGTTAAGCCGTTGGTTCCGGCTGTCATTTGTAGACCTTTGACAGTCGTTACAGGTAGTCAGTGGCCCAAAAAGTCTGACAACCAGTCTTACCAAGGGGTATCGTATTACCCAGTACTAACTGGGTTGTGGAGGTCAGCTAGGCAGTCGCTCCATGTAAAATACTGGTATTCAGCTGCATCCGGTTAGCCTGGAAGCCGGCCCCAACATAGTTGGGAAAAGGCTAGGCAGATGATGATGGAGGGTTTGTTTTTGTGTACCTACTTCATTTTTGGGCATTAACGGTATCTCCGTTAAAAATAGATTAGAGTTTACACAATGTTAAATTGTGGTATCTCTTTGTAGTTCTTCTGAGTCTTAACTGTACTTGACGAACAGAGAATTTACCACACGGGAATGAATATTTAGGGGTCTGAACTAAAGCACTTCATCCTCCATAGAAAATGAAGGATCCTCCGACCAGACGGGTCTGGTGGGCTACTTTCCGACAGTTGGTGTCGGATTTTGTTTTTGATTTAATAAGATTATTTAACTTGCTTTTATTCTTATTTTCTATCTTTAGTGCATAATTAAATGTTTAATGTTAACTATTAAACTTAATTTTAAGTAACTTAATCTTGTTACCTTTTGCTGCATAAAACTTGCTCAATTGTTACCTAAATGGAAGAAGTCACTCGCTCCTGAAATACAGGTACTCTAACCAAGCTCTGGAGCCAGGGTCTCTAATTTTTCTTTTCCCTGTTTTTATGGCAATAAACAAATTTATTAGAAAAAAATTAAAAAAAAAAATCTACATGATTTAGGATTTTTAGGATAGTTCTTCATTTGTGTAATAGATGGCGCTGTAGTACTTTTTGTCCTATGTTGCTTTAGTGCCGCTACAAAATACTTATAACTACTTAATAGTTGGCGAAACGAGACCCAATGTATAAACATCAATATAGTTACGAAACGACACGTTTGTGATAGTATTTTGGCGAATCGGGAAAGTGACGAGACGGGTGTAGCCTCCTGCAGCAGGTACAGACCGCCATTTAGAAAACCAAACAAACAAAAATTACTACTAGTCTGTAGCAGAGTGAGCTCAAAATTAAAAACACCGCGTTCTACCGTGTTTTGTTTCCCGCAAAAGTTTCATAATTTCCCCATTCGAGTGTCTGACGAGTACCTGAGATGTGAGAATCAAGATGGATGTTCTTAAATCAACTTATTTGTGCAGGCGGGAAAACAGAGAATTTAAACAAATGTCGATATATCGATGCATTTTTTCTTGACAAGCAGCGCCACCTTGAACTGCAAACTTAAAGTTGTCAACATTCAGTAAGGATTTTTAAAACAGCTTGTTTAATATAAAGTGTCTGTCTAGGTTCGCACCCACGACCTGCAACTTGTAAGAAGGGCGTAGTACCACCGTTGATCGGTCTCTCTCTCTCTGTTTTTATTCCCTACATCACTAATGCCCTGTCCTCCTGTCAGCTTCATCATCTGCCTAGCCTTTTCCCAACTATGTTGGGTTCGGCTTCCAGTCTAACCGGATGCAGCTGAATACCAGTATTTTACATGGAGCTACTGCCTATCTGACCTCCACAACCCAGTTAGTACTGGGTAATACGATACCTCTTGGTAAGACTGGTTGTCAGACTTTTTGTGCCACTGACTACCTAACGAATAACTACAAATGACAGCCGGCTCAACGGCTTTACATACTTTCCGAGCCACGGAGGAAACTAGATAATATGTAAATAATTAGTGGTCACCCATCCACTGATTGACCTTGGTAAGCCCGGCTTAACCTTGAAAATCGACCCGAGTGGCTGTTATTATTAACCCAAGAGAACTATAAATACTATACTTCTATTTATTTTCTCGCAGTCAATGGTAAAAAGTAGAGTACACAACTCGGGAAAAAAAAAATGATCTCGGTTCTTGTATCCCTCGCTCCGCTCAGGATTCTACTCTAGGATCCCTTGCTACGCTCGGGATTCTACTCTAGAATCCTTCGCTGCTCTCGGGATCCAACTTAGTCCCTCGAATTAAATTCCCTTTTTTTTCACTTGTTGTATAATCTACTATAGTCTATTTATTTATTTATTCAGTAGTACACATTCATTTTATTCACTTAAGTTGGTGCCAACATAAACTCATTAGAGTTTTACCGTGCACCAAAATCATCGACTACATAATTTAGAGAATTAGGTCCACTTAAGTAGGTACTTAGTTAAAAAGAAACTATAATTTAAATTACAGCGGGTATTAGGCGAAATAATATCTAATACTCGTACTAACGAGTGAACCTCGGTGACCAATCCGACGGCAACCGTCCGTTCATAAAAACAGAAATGGGGGAGGAAGTTTTTTAATTGATACAAGTTGTTCCTAAAAGTGGTGTATTCCCGTTGACCCCACTGGATGGCCCCACTGGTGGGGTCAACGGAAAGTCTGCATTTCCCGTTGGCGTCACTGCCCCACCCCACTGGTCGGGTTAACGGGAACAATTTTGAATTATGTTATCAATTCCCGTTGACCCCACTACCCGTGGCCCCACTGGTGGGGTCAACGGGAACAATTTTTTATTGTTTTAATCAATTCCCGCTGACCCCACCAGTGGGGCCAAGGGTGGTGGGGTCAACGGGAGTACACCCTAAAAGTATATTTTTTTAGTAACATATAGTTTTTTTTTTGTGTTATGTTATAATTGATAGGTATTACTTTTGCTTCATTCGTTGTTAAAATAAAAAATTAGGTGGACAAAACCATCTGTCGCAAAAATAAATGTACCACCTCCACGGTTCGTCCGCCATATTTATTGTCGCAAGAATATTAATTTTTCCGCGACCACAGCTCGTCGTTAGCATACTTTTATTCCGGCGTGAATAATTAAGATGGGACAGTTTCAGGATAGTCTTCCTAGTTACAGTCTTATCCCTGTCTCAAGTTTTAACTAATTATGATGATATCCTTATTTTTATTCATTGTAAGTTGTGAGAAAAATTTTCAACGTTTTATTTTATGCCAAGTTTTTGAAGGCTGTTTGTTCAGATATTTATTTATTTAAAATAGGTATGCCAACAGTACATACATTTTACATTTAACAATAAAAGTAAACAGGTTAGGGTTCTTATGTAAGTACCAATAATAGGTGTACACAACATTCTCTTGAATTCAATATAGCTATATAATCGTAAAGTTACAGAAATAAAATATAACATAAAATAGAAAACAAGACATCTTTGACTTAACCTAAAGAAGAAATAAAAAAAAATACTTACACTAATAACAATAGTAGTTTATACAAAATATCCAAATAAATCTATTAAAAACAAATTTTTGCCAAAACTAATTTGTGAAATTCAAAATCTTTGCCTAATTCTAGAATGAGGAAGAATACATTCCCAATTATTATAATCGGTCTTCATGAGTTAACTAAAAAATTAAATTTTAAAATTTTCATGAAGGAAAACTTTAAATATACCACGCACAACATCAAACATACGTATTGACCGTGTAGTGATGTGTGTAAGTCATACACTGGCTTTCATTGCATGTGAAGCTCACAAATGAGAAAAGTTCTGATTACAGCACTTTATATACGATATGGACAAGGTAAACTAGAAAGTGGGAGGTCAGCTTTAGGTACCTCACAGCTTCCCCTATCTAGACTTAGCTAAAATAGACGGTCTAGACAGATTAAGCTGTCCTACACGACTGACGATATTCAGACCTAAATATCCAACCAGGCGGACAGTTTTTTTGTTCATGAAACGTTAGGGCAAATATAAAAAAATATGTTTCGTAATTTGGTGACAAATCGGAGAAGTCTTCGAGTACCTGACAGCTTTAGGCAGAAACCATTATAATATTTTAAGAAAAAAAAATAGGTTTATGAAGGGTACCGCCACTAATCTCTTTATCCTCACTTATTATAGCGGTCTATTGTTTCTAAACACTCACACCACCAGGTAGAGATCGCAATAAAAAAAAACACAATATACGGAGCCGCCATTTTGAATGCCGTTTAGTTCCTAATCCATTTCGTTCTTTATTTTATAATGAGTTTTAATCCTAATTTGGGGTTATTAAGTTTACTACTACGGAAAATAGCAGAAATCGCAACAAAAAAAAAAATGTCAGGATCTGCCTGTGGATCGTCCACAAGCTCGTACGCGACCGTCAGGGATCATTGGCTACGAGACCCTAGGCCTCCGCTGGCCAGCCAACGGAGTCTCTGCGCCACCGCTGCCGCGCTGGCGCGGATCGTGATTGGTCGTCCGCCGCGAAAAAATCAATTCGTTTGCGGGTAGACGCCGAAATCGCGTCCGTGTAATACCGCCCGAGCCGTTCACTTTTTAAACCGAGTGAATAATAACCGTCGTCAACGACCGAAAATCAAAGGAATATTCCGCTGTGATCGTATGGGTGCTTGCGCCGGTGTGTTCACAGCGGGAGCCCTGCACCGCCCGATGGACTCCACCACCAGGACATCGAAGAGGCTGCGGTTATCCACTACCTACAATACATTTTGGAAAATGCCGAGAAGGTCGTCACCGCCACTGTCGGACCAACACATGGGGAAGCGAACGACATCGCTCCCGATCATAGGGCACTCGCCGCCCGGTGCTCGACCTGCGAGCACCGGTACCGGAGTACAGGAGCCGCCGCGAGGAGAACTCCTTCACCGCCAGCACTCATCCAGCTGACCCCCCGCCCGCACCGCGGCGCGCGACCTACCGCGAACGCACGCCCCGCTGCCGCCGCGGCCCGAGCTGTGTGTAACGCGTCGCCAGTACCACACCGCTTGATGGCAAGCTCAGCCGCCGCAGCTACCCAGGACATCCTCATGTCGCCGCCGCCGAGACATGGAAAGTTTAACCCCTCACCTAGATGTGCTCATGGTTCTAGAAGAAGCTGGGAAGTACAGTGACTATCGTGCCTTGTTTAACACTATCGTTTCTCGACTGAACTTCAAACTCTCCGGACAAGATAGTCTCACACTAAAAGAACATTGTCGAAGACTATCATGTGCCGTTGCAAGACGGATGAAGCGAGTCCATAGAAACATGATAACATCTATGCAGGCTTACGAAAACTGGGTTCATTCTGAAATTGAAGTTTCCATCCAATCCAAGTTTCGTTACAGCTGCTATAACCTCAGGTGTTGGGGTTCTGGAGCCAAATGTGAAATCTGTGGGTTCTCAAACTGCTCTGGAACCAAACGTCATATCCGTGTGTCTTCAACCGTCTACGTGAAGGTCAATAGGAACGCAAACCGCTAACCAATGCATACTCTGGAAAAGGGAAATAAGCATAAGAAGAGGAGAACTGAAACCGGACCGCAATCAAATAGTAAAACTGACACTGAGTGTGAATAAAGTGATAATGATTAGTTTTATGCCCACTTGCACCGCTAGATATCACTAAATCTAAACTTCAATGATGCTTTAAACATGTTTAGTGCAAAGCTCAGTTAGTGATGCGTGGTGCAAACGGGCCCTTGATTAAGAATTATGTTTATTTTGTTAATTTTGTTAGGCGTTTTTGGAATCTTAAGGTTATTATGTGATTCTTGTTTGACGTGCAAGATGTTAACGTATTGTTTTTCTTTTTTTTTTGTCCCATCCTGTTGTATGTTTATTGTATCTTTTTGTCATTTTCTATGATGCACGCCATGTCCCTGCGACAAATAATATATTTTCTTTATTTATTCTCTTCTTTGTTGGTCTTTGTGTTATTTTAATGCTACAATATATATATGTAAATTATAATACCTGCCTTCCTACTTATATTTTAATTATCATGCGATGCCTGTTTATACTTTTCTTGTTCTAATAATAATTTAAACTATGAATATTAATGTTGTTTTTCATTTTAATAGTATCTAATAACACCATTACCATCATCATTTTCATCCATTATCCATATATCAACAATGTATCAAGATCAAGATTTGTTTACACTTTTCAATAAAAAGTACAACATTAAAAAAAATATAAGCTAGCGTTTGCCCGCCGCTTCGCCCGCGCGTTTTTTTGGGAATTACTCCATGGGTACCTACTGACCACAAAAGACCCACGGTCTACCTATCTGCCCATCCAAATCCGGTCCGCCGTTATGGTGTAAAAAAATAACAACTAGACAGACCAAGTTACTTTCGCATTTATAATATGAGTATGGATTTAACACAATTTTGAGTCAATAGTCCACCGTTGTGTTAAAGCCACAACTTAAACGCCTGATTTGAAAACTTGATATAATGGGTGTAAAAATACCCTTAACGAAACCGGAAGCCACTAAAGCCTCGTATCCACTAGGCAACATTTGGCGCGCGACACGTGAATCTCAACATGTACGGCAACGCTGCACAACAGCGCGCGACGTTGCCAGCTGGCGCGCAACATGACGCGCGGCTTGTTGTTTGTTTAAGTGCATCGTTAGTTGAGCATCAATTCGTAAAAGATCCATCAACCACACGGAGATCACTAAATACATTTTCTTTATTCTGTAGGTATTTTCTAACCCACCAACGTGGTTTCCTTCTTTTTGATTTCGATAAAATTATAACCACTGCCGCTGAAATCAACACAAGTTCCTCTGGCGACATGTTGTCGACGACTGAGAATGTGTGGACAGACAACGTTGTTAAACAAATGTTCCGCGTCAACATTCAACAAGTTGCGAAACATGTTGAGCAACATGTCGCGCGTCAAATGTTGCCTAGTGGATACGAGGCTTAAGCATACAGGCGTGATGTTATGTTATGGTGTTGTGTAAACAATAAACATCCAAGCGATTGCAGCAATCACGACAGATTTGCTCTCTATAATTGAAGAGTTGCATTGATATCTCCGAAGATCAGCATCAGATCTTCACCAAATTTAAACGGGACCACCGCGGAATAATATTCGTCCAAACAAAAAAAAAAATCATCAAAATTGGCGAAGAAATCGCTAAACATACCCAAAAAAAAAACATTCAGACGAATTAATAACCTCCTCCATTTGGAAGTCGGTTAAAAAGTACTAGCTGTTGCCCGCGACCTTCGTCAACGTGAAATTATTATAACAATACATTTTCCCAAACATTTTTCATTGATGCTCCGCTCCTACTAGTCGTAGCGTGCTATAATATATTATTTATTTATTTATTTATTTGGCTCACCAACAATTGAATACACTGCTTCAAAGATAAAAAATACATTCAATAGAGTCACAGACAAGTGTATCAACCTCTTACAGGTAAGCACATCATGCACTACTTATTAGTCGTTGGGTGCATACTTAAAATCAGATGAGTACCCAACTACTCACCGCACACAACTATAGTTATTAAATACATAATAAAAATTAAATTAAAATCAAATTAAATTAAAATCAAAATCACAATCAGCATCAGAGTTAAAAATTAAATCGAAATCAAAATTCAAATCAAAATCAAAATTCAAAACAAGTCAAAATTAAAATCAAAATTGAAATCAAAATCAAAATTAAAATCAAAATTCAAAACAAGTCAAAATCAAAATCAAAATCAAATTCAAAATTCAAATTAAAATCAAAATTAAATTCAATATTAAAATCTAAAATCAAAATAAAAAAATACAATAAGAAAATTATATTAAAATCTAAAATCAAAATAAAAAAATTACAATAAGAAAATTATGTTAAAATCTAAAATCAAAATAAAAAAATTACAATAAGAAAATTAAATTAAAATTAAAATTAAAATAAAATATACAAGCAAGCCTCAATACTAAAATTATTTTACGAGTTTTTGCAAATAATTCTTTTGAACCTACTAAGTGAGTCAGAGTGCACATCTACGAGATCACTGCAGCTGTTTAATAGTTTACACAGGCGGGGGATAGGCGAATTAGCACCAAGTACGGTTCTGCGAAGAGGCGGACGCAAGGGGGGGTAATAGGAGCTCGTGGACTTTTCGTGGGCACGCGGAATTTAATCCTGCTCAATAATTGGGGACAGTCAATTTGATGTCTCAAAATTTTAAATAAAAATGATGAATCCAGTAAATCTCTCCTCTTCTGTAGGGATATCATCTTGAAATATAAAAGTCTCTCTTTATATGATAGTTTCTTTTTAGCTATCCCACAAGAGTATGCTAAATGCCACAGAAATCGTTTTTGAACCCTTTCCAATCTTAGTGCGTGGGTGGCATAGTGAGGTCTCCATACGGTGCTGCAATATTCTAACGAGCTACGGACCAGACTATTATAAAGCAGAATTTTAGTTTTATTGCGTCGAAAACAGGTAACATTCCTAAGGACAAACCCAAGCATTCTTGAGGCTTTTTTAACTACATTTTCAATGTGGGGTACAAATGTTAACTGCCTATCGAACAGAACTCCCAGGTCTCTTATCTGTTCCACTTCCTGCACTAAGTTACCACTAATGTAATAATGAGATCGTGTTAATTTTGTTTTTCTAGTGAATTTCACGTGGTAGCACTTGTTAATATTTAAGCTCATACCATTTTCGTCACACCACTTTATTAACATATCAATATCTTTCTGTAGCAATTTAACATCAAGGTCTGATTCGATTACTCTGCAAAATTTTAAGTCGTCAGCATACATGTAACACTCAGAGAATTTCAATTCGTTGGCGATATCGTTACCAAATATGTTAAATAAAACTGGGCCAACATGCGATCCTTGTGGGACGCCAGATGTAACCTTATAGGAGCCTGACTGGTAGCCATTGAGGGCAACAAAGAAGGAACGACCGTCGAGATAAGAATTAAACCAATTAAGGAGGGAGCCAGTGATGCCGTAAGCAGCTAACTTATGCAGAAGTATATGATGAGGAACGCGATCAAAGGCCCTGCTAAAATCGGTGTATATCACGTCAACTTGTTTCCCAGAGTCAATGGCAGCCGTCAGGGACTCCACGAAAGTCACTAGGTTTGTGCACGTAGATCTTGAACTCACAAAGCCATGCTGGGTCTCACTTAGGTAAAGCTTCAGATGAGACTGGACGTAGGGACAAATTAAAGATTCAAAAATTTTGGCGAAGGTTGACAAAATTGAAATTGGTCTATAGTTACCTACATAATTACGATCACTGCATTTATGAATTGGTACAACTTTTGCTACCTTCCAAAGCTTTGGGAATATGCCGGAGGCAAGTGATCGATTGAATATTCGTGATAAAGGAGCTGCCAGAGGCGAAGCACACATAGAGACAAAATAAGGAGGGATTCCATCGGGTCCAGCGCCTTTTCGGCGATCCAGAGATTTCAATTTAGTGAGCACTGCATCAATCTCAATCGTTGGTGTTGTCAAAGGTAAACTATAAGCCAACATGTCCTGCATGTACTCAGAGGAAGATGAATGATGAGTCACATTTTGTTGAGTGTACATGGAAGAGAAGTGAGCAGCAAACATTTCTGAGATATTGATGCCATCCGAAGACGATGTGATGCCGTCAGTCATTGTAAGGGGATAGGAACTGGTACCACCTCGCTTCTCCTTGATATAAGCCCAGAACCGCTTCGGATCCTTGGTTATTACAGTTTCTAGGTCGCTAACATATTTGCTGTAACAGGAAGCAGCCATAACCGAGCACCGTTTACTCAGCAGCTTCAGTTCAAGCTCATCCATGGGGTTTTTATAGGTTTTGTATCTCTGGCGTATCTTTTCCTTTTCTCTCAAGGTTCTTATTAAATTTTTATCGAACCAAGGAGGGTGTTTCTTATGTTTACGGGTGGTAGGGGGATCTTGCATCTCTATAATATTTTTAATTTTATCGTAGAATATACTGAGCATATCATTCACATCGTTAGTGCCATCAAATAAAACGTCCCAATCGATCTCATTTAGGTTCTTGCAAATAATATCATAATCTAACTTGTAAAAATTTTGTCTTTTGTTACTATTATACGGAAGTCTTGTGTCTTTATATGATTTTAAATTAATTTCAAATGGGGGATGCAAAGGGTCAATTATACTTAGGGGATTTAGAGCAGAACATACGATACCAGAAGTTAAGTTAGTCAACGCGAGGTCAAGTATGCGTCCAGACTTATTTGTTATACTGTTAAGTTGAGATAATTTGTTTATGTGACCAAAATCAGTTAACAAGTGACCAATACCTGGTGCTATATAACCACTATCTAACTCACTTACCAAGTTCCAATCAATATTACTTAAGTTAAAGTCACCAACTATACACGACTTAAGACCCGACTGTTCAAATATATTGTTACAAGAGTCCAAGAAGTGTTCTAGGGTTGAACGAAGTAGAGGAGGAGGCAAATAAACTGCGCACAGAGCTAGTTGACGGACAGACTTTGTAATCGAGATGTCTATGATAACCCACAAATCTTCACAATTGCTTTCCCATTGAGTCATCCGTTTTGAATTTATTCCCTTTAGTACGGCAATCAGAACACCCCCTCCATCTTTTTTCCTGTTATCCCTATCTCGCCTATAGACTACATATCTGTTATCAAATAGCTCTGAGCTCTGTACTGAATCATTTAACCAAGTCTCCGTTAATATTATTACATCGTAGTTTTCGCAACAAACTTGACGATAAAAATTATGACATTTAGTGCGTAAGCCTCTAGTGTTTTGGTAATATATCCTTAAATCCGAGAATGCTAATGAATTTTATTTACTGTTACATTGACAAAAGCAGAATGAAACAAAGAAGAAAAACTATAAGACGAAAAAAAAACAGATTAAACCAGCTTATTCAGAGTATCCTTATTCCTAATCAGAATGTGTTCCGATTCCTGTGCCTTCCGCATGAAAATCCGACCACCTCGTACCCAGACAAACTGATATCCAATTTCCTTGGCTTTGATTCTAGCGGCCGCATGCAGTGCCTTGTTGGTAGTGGACAGATGTTCAGTGATGTAGATCGGAGATTTAGGTCCAGAGTATCCCAAGTGTGTTGTATTCAGTTTGTTGCCTGGATTCGACTTATTGAATTTTATGGTGGCTGCTAGAAATTGGTCACGACTACGGGGGGAAGCAAGTTGTACTACCACGGCACGCGGGCGGGAATTGCTAGCATTTTGTTTTGCGACTCTTGTGCAATGTTTAATGTCGTGGTCTTGAATATTGCTCCCTACTACTTTAGATAAGTGCGACACAATCTCAATCAAATTTTCCTGCTTCTTTTCCGGCAGGCACTGAATTTCCACATTGTCTGCACGGGTATGTTGTTCCAGATGATTCAAGCGTGAAGTCAAATCGTCAATACACACCTTCATCTCAGAGTTCTCCCTCTGCAACTCCTTCATATTCTCCTTGGACGCTGTGTATTCTTTTAAAAGATCTTCATACTGATGGTTCATAAAAGCCATGGATTTTTCCATATTCTCCATTTGATCTTTAATTGGTTGCAATTGTTGATTCAGTGTAAGTTTCATATTTTCTATGAACTTAGTCAGCATCTCTGCCTGTTCCTTTTTAACTGCTTCCTGAATAAGTAGACGAATATCATCGGGTGCTAACGCAATTTCAACAGGCGCTTGAGGTGGAGATCCAACGGCTTGCCTCTTGTTGCCTCTAGTAGTTGAGATGTTACGCAAAGGCGTGTTATCGGATTTTCTAAGTTTCGGGCCCGAGTTTAGACATTCAGGACAATGCCACTTAGCAGGTACATTGTAGTCGTCAGCCAAAGACAGACACGTATAATGATATGCCTTAAGACATTTTACGCATTTAGCATACTTTTCGTTGTCAGCTGTTTGGTCACAACATCCCCATAACATTCCAGAACTCAGCGACTCAACAGGATTATCTGCCATTATGATATGACGACCTTTTTGTAGCAACGTAAATAACGAATTATAAATTATCACGTTACCTACGTTAAATCCTTGATTTTTGTGGCGCTCCGATGCTTTGCGCACGTACTCGGTCGCGAGAAAAAGGTCGTAAGCGCCGTGCGTAGCTCGTCGCTTACGCGTTACGTCAAGTCACTTCTCACTTATTGTTATTGGCGGTAGATAGTAACTTAATGCAAATCGTATTCACGAATTCTGCAATATTTATGCACTTCACCAGATTAGTTCACAATGCAATGGTCCACTTATAACTGCAACTATGTACTTTCAACCACAGATGAGAGTTGAAGCGTCTTTAGACAATTTATGTATATATATAGCCTATAGCCTTCCTCGATAAATGGGCTAACACTAAAAGAATTTTTAAATTCGAACCAGTAGTTCCTGAGATTAGCGCGTTCAACCAAACAAATTATTCAGCTTTATAATTTTACTAGCTGTTCCCCGCGACCTTCGTCCGCGTCAAGTTATTAAAAATACAATTTTCCCCGTTTTTGCAACATTTTTCATTGCTGCTACGCTCCTATTGGTCGTAGCGTGATGATATATAGCCTATAGCCTTCCTCGATAAATGGACTACCCAACACTGAAAGAATCATTCAAATCGGACCAGTAGTTCCAGAGATTAGCGCGTTCAAACAAACAAACAAACAAACACTGCAGCTTTATAATAATATATTATATTAGTATTAGTATATTAGTATAGATAAGTATAGATTAGTAAATTGGTAACATTAGTAAAATAGTAATAATTAGTAATTATTAGTCATTATAGGTAATTAGTAATTACTAGCTGTTGCCCGCGACTTCGTTCGCGTGGAAATTTTGGTATGTATGTGTAAGACTGCTTCGAGTGGCCGCAAGCGTGACTACTAAGTATGAGGTCCTGGGATCGATTCCCGGGTCGGGAAAAGTGTTAAAAAAAAGAATTCATCGTCCATTAATTACGTGAGGCAATTTTGGGCGATTTTTCAACACCCCCCCTCTCCCCTTGGTGAGATGTCGTGAGATTTTGCTTTTAATTTACAACATTAAGAGACTTTTTCCGAGAGCCCTTAGACCTCCTTAATCCAGCCCTGCCGCAAAATCCGTTCTTAGCAGACTTTTACTGACTATTTATTACCTCCCTGCCAAATTTCAAGTTTGTAGCACAACAAATGAAGGACTTTCATACAAACTTGCGAGAGCCCTTAGACCCCCTTAATCCGGCCCTGTCGCAAAATCCGTTCTTAGCGGACGTCTACTAACTATAAACTACCTCCCTGCCTAATTTCATCTTTTTACGTCAAGCGGTTTCGATATTTCGTGATGAGTGAGTAACCTTTCGCTTTTATATATTTTTGCTTTTATTTATTTAATATTTTGCTCTGAAGTTAAAATGCTAGTGCAGCCACATCTAAACGTTAAAGACGTGCCGCGAGTGAAACAGTTATAATCTCAGTTATTAGTTATTTTCGTTATTTCTCTTCACTCCACAATTGTAAATAAAGCCTGTTTAGTATAGAAAAAATGCCTAATACAGCCCCCCCCCCCCAACTGTTCACCGAATGAAAAATATGTTGAATATACATAAAAAAAACTAAAGTCATCACCAATAGCGTAAAAAGTAGGGTTGAGGTAGATGGGCAAGAAATTCACTATAACGTCGATGAGTACATTTGAGTTTGAGAGTTGCCGAGTCGAGAACGCCTGGAAGAGCTACTGGTCCATGAAGTCGCTGATGAAGGGTGACCTACCTTTATCCCTGAAGCACAATCTCATCGACATGGTGCATTCTGCCCATCCTAACTGGTCAGGGACCAAGTTTGAGCACCGTAATGCTCAAACTTGGTCCCTGACCGAGTCGCAAAAGTCCAAACTCAAGGTTGGCCAAAGGGCGATGGAATGGAACGTAGCGTATTGGGTATTAAGCTAAGCGACAGAATTCGCAATACCACAATACGCTCAAAAACTGGAATCACTGATGTGGGCGATAAGATTGCTAGTTTGGAGTGGGATTGGGCGGGCCACGTCTGTAGAATGCATCAGGACCGGTGGGCCAGAGTCGTCACGCAGTGGGTGCCAGAAGACGGGCGTCGTCGCCGAGGGAGATCTAGAAAACGCTGGTGTGACGACTTAGAAGCGTTTGTGACAGATTGGACGAAGAAAACCGCACGGAGAGAAGAATGGAAGGCAATGGGGGAGGTTTTTGCCCAGCAGTGGGACAATAAAGGCTAAAAAAAAGATTACATAAAAATTATAACGAATGGGTTGCCTAATCATTAAGTCAAGAATATTTAAAACTACGACAGACGCTAGGCTTGACCGCTTTTACTTAGACAACGTTATACTTTCCAATCACATTTAAGCGTAAACTTGTCGACCTGTGTATCCTGCCTATCCTAACCTATGGTACCCAGACATGATCTTTGACGGAGGCTGAAAAGTCCAAACTCAAGTTTTGCCAAAGAGCGATGGATTTTAAAGATCAAAATCACCGATTGAATACGCAACACCACAATGCGCTCCAAGACAGGCATCGCCGATGTTGGCGATAAGTGTAAGAGGTTCAAATGGGACTGAGCGGGTCACATTTCTAGAATGGGTCAGGACAGATGGGCCAGAATGGTCATACAGTAGGTACCTGAAGACTGTCATCGTCACCGAGGCAGACCCAACAAACGCTGGTGTGACGATTTGGACTCGTTCCTGACTGATTGGCCAGAGAAGGCAAAACACCGGGAGAGTTGGAAAGGAAATGGGGAAAGCCTTTGTCCAGCAGTGGGACAGAATAGGCTAATTAAAAAAACAAAACGTTATACCATCGTGTTTGTTATAAAATTACCTATCTGTTTTTTAATACATATTTTAATGAGAAAACAGATGAGTGTATATAGTACCCAGTAGTACACCCACATTTTGTCAGTTATGTTTAACTCCCATGAAATATTTAGCCTATTGCCATTTTGTATAAAGAACAGGTTGTAAGGTTCTTCATCCCCCATAGAAAAGGGAGGATAGTCCGACCAGACGGGTGTAATGTCTGGTGGGCTATAACTGCCCAACAGTTGTTGTCGGGTACTTCTATATAGTCTTAAGTCGCGGATAACTTTATTTGGGCGATTTATTTGACCCAATCAGAATTTAGACGTATTTCGATGTTTAGTTCATCACTTGCGTCATAGATGGCGCTGTAGTACTTTTTGTTATATGTTGCTGTAGTACTTTTTATAGTGCCGATACACCATCAACCGGGCACAAAACCAGACTTCGTAGTTGCTACTGAGAATTTGCTGGTGGAAAAACTCAATAACACATTGCCCGACCGGGAATCTAACCCAAGACCTCATGCGCGCTTCTGAACACTATACCAATCTATAAAAGAACAATAAAATTCCAAAATAAAATTCCAAACTGCGATTGATTATTGATATTTTGCAAATCGAGAAGGAAACAGACTTCTAGTAAAGCAAGAACTTTTTGTAGAAATCATCATCATCATTCTCCTGCCGTTATCCCAATTTTTTCGGGGTCGGCGCAGCATGTCATCTTCTTCCATACTTCTCTATTACTTTTTGGAGAAACTTTTGAAGAAAAATGGAGAAAAACGGAAATGCAAACGATGTCAATACAAAAAAAAAATGGAAATCTAAGAGCATCAAAAAAATATTCAAACAAATTACAAAAAAGTGAAAGTAATAGTGGGGTTTGAACTTGCGACCAGTAGCTTACAGAACGTTCAAGAACCCGCTAGGCTGTTTTCTCTGTTGACATAAGCTTTAAATAGCCATTCTGGTGCTTGTCATGACTGAAACGTCAAACAAATGAAGGATACTGACATAATGCATTATTGCTCACCCCCTTAAGCGAGTAGCGTGATAATATATAGCCTAACATGTGAAGAAGCCTGTAAGGAATATTTGTGCAAAATTTGAACAGGATATATGCAGTAGTTTTTGAGCCAAGTCGGAACATAAAATTGGATTTTTACGATTTTATTATATGTATAGATAAGTAATTAGGAATTATTAGTAATTATCAGTAATAAGTATATGTGATATGGACAAGGTAAGTTAGCGGTAGGAGGTCAGCTTTACCTCACAGCTTCCCCTATCTAGACTTAGCTAAAACAGACGGTCTAGACAGATTAAGCTGACTTACACGACTGACGATATTCAGACCTATACGGGGTGTAAACAGACCCTTCACGAAGCCGTCAACCAAGCATTATGTACATCAAACTAAGTAACTTTACGCAAAAATTTTTGCTGGGAAACAATTTTTTTTTTTGGGATGAAAAATCACGTTTTACGGTAAAACTCAATGTAACGCACTCAAAACTTAGTGCTGATGGATGCTTTGAATAGTAAACGGGTCATCGAGTTAATTAAAGTAAAATTAAATCCTTAAAAAGCGGTATTTAAAAAAAAATGTGTGAAAAAATTGGAACTTTGACCTCCAATATCTCTGAAAGAAGAAGGTTCCCAGGTATGGTCTAGAACAAAAAAATGATCGCAATGATGGGGAGAACAAGTACCTTTCGGCTTCGTTAAGGGTCTTTTTACACCCTTTATAGCACACCAGGCGGACAGTTTTTTTGTTCATGAAACGTAAAACGCAAATATAAATAAATATATGTTTTGTTATTTGGTGACAATTCGGAGAAGTCTTCAAGGACCTGAAAGCTTTAGGCAGTAACCATTATAATATTTAAAAAAAATAACGGGTTTATGAAGGGTACCGCCACTAATCTCTTTTTCTTCACTTATTATAGCTGTCTATTGTTTCTAAACACTCACACCATCAGGTAGAGATCGCAATAAAAAAACACAATGTACTGAGCCGCCATTTTGAATTCCGTTTAGTTCCTAATCCATTTCGTTCTTTACTTTATAATGAAGGTCATTATGCAGGTGCCTAATGAATTTTAATCCTAATTTGGGGTATTTAGTTTACTACAGAAAACAGCATAAATAGGACCACATCAAAAAAAAATTGTCAGTACATTTCAAGTTTCTCTTGCGTTAACAACAAAAGTATACTTTACGAGACATGGAAAGTTTAACCCCTCACCTAGATGTGGTCATGGTTGTAGAAGACGCTGGGAAGTACAGTGACTATCGTGCATTGTTTAAGACTATCGTTTCTCGACTGAAATTCAAACTCTCCGGACAAGATAGTCGCACTTTAAAAGAACATTGTCGAAGACTATCATGCGCCATTGGAAGAAGGATGAAACGAGTCCATAAAAACACGTGAACATCTATGCAGGCTGACGAAAACTGGGTTCATTCCGAAATTGAAGTTACAATCCAATCCAAGTTTCGTTACAGCTGCTGTAACCTTAGATGTTGGGGTTTTGGAGCCAAATGTGAAATCTGTGGGTTCGCAAACTGCTCTGGAACCAAACGTCATATCCGTGTGTCCTCAACCGTCTACGTGAAGAACGGTGAACGGTGAACGTGGGAAAGACGCAGGCAATCACCGTTGGAGGCTACAAGCAGCCACCACCCCTACGACTTCAGGAAGTCGATGTCGCATGGTCACTCCAGGCCAAGTACCTGGGGGTCACCATCGACAGTCGACTCACCATGGCGCCCCACGTCCGCAAAATGCAGGAGCGCCCGCTTCCTGCTGCACCCAGTGCTCAAGAGTCGCCTGCCGCTACGTGCCAAGCTGGGCGTATACAAAGCGTACATTCGCCCCCTGCTCACGTACGCCGCCCCGGCCTGGTACGCACTCACGAGCGCCACAAACCGGAAGATCCTCAGTGCGCAGCAGAACATCACGCTGCGCAAAGTAGTTGCTGCCCCCCGCCACGTGAGGAATGCCACCATTCAGCGGGACCTCGGCATCGAGAGCCGGGAGGACTTTTACCGAGATAGTCTCACACTAGAAGAACATTGTCGAAGACTATCATGTGCCATTGCAAGAAGGATGAAGCGAGTCCATAGAAACACGAAAACATCTATGCAGGCTTACGAAGACTGGATTCATTCTGCCATTGAAGTTTCCATCAAATCCAAGTTTCGTTACAGCTGCTGTAACCTCAGATGTTGGGGTTTTGGAACCGAATGTGAAATCTGTGGATTCTCAAACTGCTCTAGAACCAAACGCCATATCCATGTATCCTCAAGCGTCTACGTGAAGAACAATAGGCGAACCAATGCATAATCTGGGGCAGGGGAATAAGCAGAAGAAGAGCAACTGAAACCGGACCGCCGAGAATGTGAATTAAGTGATACTGATTAGTTTTAGGCCCACTTGTATTTCAACTTTCCGTTCTTCAATGATGTACGTATTTAAATGATGTTTTAAACATGTTTAGTCTAAGCTCAGTTAGTGATGCGTGGTGCAAACGGGCCCTTGATTAAGTATTAAAATGATTTTATTAATTTGGTTGGAAGTTTTTGGAATCTTAAGATTATTATGTGATTTCTGTTATTTTAATGTCTTTGTGTAATTTTAATACTACAGTAAAAATATGTAAATTATAGTACCTGCCTTACTACTTACATTTCAATTATCTTGCGACAATTATTAACAACTAGCTGTCCCGGCATGCGTTGCAATGCACCTTTTCCTACCCTACCGTACCCTTCTTACCGACTCTACCTATCTATCCTATCTACCTACCCTACCCACCTACCCTACCTACCTACCCTACCTACCCTACCCACCTACCCTACCTACCTACCCTACCTACCTACCCTACCTACTTACCCTACCTACCTACCCTACCTACCTACCCTACCTACCTACCCTTCCTACCTACCCTACCTACCTACCCTACCTACCTACCCTACCTACCTACCCTACCTACCTACCTACCCTACCTACCTACCTACCCTACCTACCTACCTACCCTACCTACCTACCTACCTACCTACCTACCCTACCTACCTACCTACCCTGCCTACCTACCCTACCTACCTACCTATCCTACCTACCTACCTACCCTACCTACCTACCTACCCTACCTACCTACCCTACCTAACTAACCTATAATACACTTTTCAACCTTTTTAATTGATTAAAAAAAAATACAGACAAAAGTTTATTCACCCTTTTTAAATAGTTCACACAAAATACATTTCTGAACGCATGCATAAATGTCAATCACAGTATTCGACAGGATGACAGGAGGAAAACAAATGTTTGACAGGTACATAACAAAGGAACATAATTAAATGGAAAATGATTCATTTTCATAATTATGTATTCGTCAAGTTTTCATTGTTTTTAAAATGTATTCTGCTATTCAGGGCGGAGACAAATCCAACGAAACAAAAACCATGAAAATTGATCCAGCAGATCTCGAGTTATAAGTGTTGTAACAAACCCGTCTTTGTTTTATATATATAGATTTAAAATTGTCATTTAGTTGAAACGCTTGAATTAAACTGTGAATATTAATTTTGTTTTTAATTTTAATAGTATCTAATAACACCTGCTACTAAGATCCATTACCATCATCATTTTCATCCATTCACAACAATGTATCCAGAATCCAGATCTAGATTTGTTTACACTTCTCAATAAAAAGTACAACATTAAACAAAATATAAGCTAGGGTGTGCCCGCCGCTCCGCCTGCGCGTTTTTTGGGAATTACTACGGACCACAAAAGACCCACGGTCTACCTATCTGCCCATCCAAATCCGGTCCGCCGTTATGGTGTAAAAAAATAACAACTAGACAGACCAAGTTACTTTCGCATTTATAATATTAGTATGGATTTAACACAATTTTGAGTCAATAAATGGTCCACCGTTGTGTTAAAGCCAAAACTTAAACGCTCGATTTGAAAACTCGATGTAATATAATACAGGGTGTAAAATACCCTCAACGAAGCCAAAAGCCACTTGTTCTCCCCGTCATTGCGATCTTTTTTTTTTGTTCTAGACCATACCTAGGAACCTTTTAGTTACGGAGATGTTGGGGGTCAAAGATTCAACTTTTTCACAAGTTTTTTTTTTAATACAAGTTTTTAATGTTATTGCTTTACTTAAAACCTCTCCACGACCCCCGTACTATTAAATTCATCCTTCAGCACAATGTTTCGTTTGCGTTACATTGAGTACTACCGTTGAACGTAATTTTTAATCCCAAAAAAAAGTTTTCTAGCAATAATTTTTGCTTAGAGTTAGGTACCTACTTAGTTTGATGTACAGATTGCTTGGTTGACGGCTTCGTGAAGGGTCTGTTTACACCTGAGGTAACATAACATCACGCCTGTAATCTCGGAAAGGCTAGGCAGACAGATGTGTACCTAATAGTATACCCACATTACGCCAGTTATGTTTTTGTAAGTCCCATGTAATAGGGGGCAAGCCTATTGCCGTCCACAGGGCGCAAACCCAGACTCCGAGGCTGCCACTGAGAAATTCCTGATGGATAAATCCAATAAAACTTTGCCCGACCCGGGCAATCGAATCCAGGACCTCATGGTCAGCAGTCGCGCTTGCTACCACTCGGCCAACGAGGCGGTCAATGTAATAAGGGATTGGTACATAAATATTTAAGTGATTATTTGCTGTACCGAAAAGCTCCTCAATGATGGCTTTAATATTAATTCAGTTATATAAAAGTACTAGCTGTTGCCCGCGACCTTCACCCGCGTGAAATTATTGTAAAAATACTATTTTCCCCGTTTTTGCATCATTTTTCATTGATATGCTCCGCTCCTACTGGTCGTAGCGTGCTTTTATATAGCCTATAGCCTTCCTCGATAAATGGGCTATCTAACACTGAAAGAATGTTTCAATTCGAACCAGTAGTTCATGAGATTAGCGCGTTCAATCAAACAAACTCTTCAGCTTTATAATATTATTAATAATATTACTAAATTACTAATTGCTAATATTAGTAATTAGTAATATTAGTAATTACAAATATTAGTAATTAGTAATATTAGTAGTGAGTAATTATTAGTATTGTAGAAGTTTGTAAAGTTAACTGAAATAAATTTATTATTATTATTATTATTATAGTAATTAGTAGTCATTAGTATATTAGTTTTTATTTTCACGTAAGCAAACATTAACATCAAATCGACACTAAATACCCTCTTATCATAAAATGAGTAAACATTCAAGAGTACTGGGGAGTACACGGAACCAAGAGTACTGTTGGAGTACACAGAACCATATTAGATTTCTCATAAGTAATAAACGAAGATCAAAGAGGAGCTCGTGGCTACATAATAACAGCCGCTCGGGTCGATCTTTAGGTTAAGCCGTGCTTGCCTAGGTTGGGCTGTGGAGGGGTGACCACCTTTTATATACCGAGTTTCCTCCGTGCCTCGGAAAGCACGTTAAGCCGTTGGTCCTGGCTGTCATTTGTAGACTTTGACAGTCGTTACAGGTAGTCAGTGGCCCTAAAAGTCTGACAACCAGTCTTACCAAGGGGTATTGTATTATCCAGTACTAACTGGGTTGTGGAGGTCAGATAGGCAGTCGCTCCATTTAAAATACTGGTATTCAGCTGCATCCGGTTAGACTGGAAGCCGACCCCAACATAGTTTGGGAAAAGGCTAGGGAGATGATGAATAAACGGAGATCAAAATGAAAATATACGTTTTGTAATTTGGTGACAAATCGGAGAAGTCTTCGAGTACCTGATGGCTTAAGGCAGTAATCACTGTAATATTTTAAGAAAAACTAATGGGTTTATGAATAATATAAAAACTAATAGGAACCAAGAGTACTGTGGGAGTACACAGAACCAAGAGTACTGTGGGAGTACACAGAACCAAGAGTACTGGGGAGTACACAGAACCATATTAGATTTCTCGTAAGTAATAAACGAAGATCAAAATGAAAATATATGTTTTCAAATCGGAGAAGTCTTCGAGTACCTGACGGCTTTACGCAGTAATCACTATAATATTTTAAGAAAAAAAAAGTGGGATTATGAAGGGTACCGCACTAATCTCTTTGTCTTCACTTATTATATAGCTGTCTATTGTTTCTAAACACTCACACCACCAGGTAGAGATTGCAATAAAAAAAACACAATGTACTGATCTTTTCGTTCTTTAAATTATAATGAGGGTCTTTATGCAGGTGCCTAATGAGTTTTAATCCTTATTGGGGGTTATTTAGTTTACTACAGAAAATAGCATAAATAGGACCGCATCAAAAAAAAAATTGTAGGATTAGCTTGTGGATCGGATTAGTTTGTGGATCGGATTAGCTTGTGGATCGTCCACAAGCACGTAAGCGACCGCAGCGACCATTGGCTACGTGACCCTAGGCCTCCGCTGGCCAGCCAACGGAGTCTCTGCGCCACAGCTGGCGCGGATTGTGATTGGTCGCCCGCCGCGAAAAAATCAATTCGTTTGCGGGTAGACGCTGAAATCGCGTCCGTGTAATACCGCCCGAGCCGTTCACTTTTTAAACCGAGTGAATAATAACCGTCGTCAACGACCAAAAATCAACGGAATCTTCCGCTGTTATCACAGCGGGAGCCTTGCACCGCCCAATGGACTCCACCACCAGGACATCGAAGAGGCTGCGGTTATCCACTACCTACAATACATTTTGGAAAATGCCGAGAAGGTCGTCACCGCCACTGTCGGACCAACACATGGGGAAGCGAACGACATCGCTCCCGATCATAGGGCACTCGCCGCCCGGTGCTCGACCTGCGAGCACCGGTACAGGAGCCGCCGCGAGGAGAACTCCTTCACCGCCAGCACTCATCCAGCTGACGGAAACATCCCCACAGCAAGCCAGGCCACCTCTGGCCCACAACCACCGATGCCCGTGCGCCCACCGCCGGGCCAGCAACGAACCGCTAACCGGTCGTAACCGGCCCCCCGCCTTCCGCCTCGTGCCAACTCAGGCTCCGGGACCCGCCGGGAGCTGCAACCGCACCCTGACTGCTAGCACCACCGCTCCCGCCGTGTGCCCCACCGCCCTCTCCGCGGCTCCCGTACACGCGGATCGACCGCGAACGCACGTCCCGCCGCCGCCGCGGCCCGAGCTGTGCGCAACATGTCGCCGGCACCACACCGCTTGCTGGCAAGCTCAGCCGCCGCAGCTACCCCGGACATCCTCATGTCGCCGCCGCCGCCCAGAACCTCCGCCCGGGACTCACCTGCCATGATGTCCCCGTGCTCGTCGAGAGGATGAGCGACCTCTCGACGAGCACGGGAACGGGTCTCCATGGACACGCCCGTCCATCCCGGCCTGTCAGAAGAAAACCCAGATACGGAGGTTAGTACCAGTGCCTTCTTAAACAACTCCGGAAGTGACATGTGCACAGAGGACGCGATGGCCTCGAATCGATGGCTTCGAATTCCAGCTCGAGGCCAAAAAAAAATTGTCAGTTCATATCAAGTTTCTCTTGCGTTAACAACAAAAGTATACTTTACGAGACATGGAAAGTTTAACCCCTCACCTAGATGTGGTCATGGTTCTAGAAGAAGCTGGGAAGTACAGTGGCTATCGTGCATTGTGTAATACTATCGTTTCTCGACTGGACTTCAAACTCTCCGGACGAGATAGTCTCACACTAAAAGAATATTGTCGAAGACTATCATGTGCCATAGCAAGAAGGATGAAGCGAGTCCATAGAAAAATGAAAACATCTATGCAGGCTGACGAAAACTGGGTTCATTCTGCAATTGAAGTTTCGATCCAATCCAAGTTTCGTTACAGCTGCTGTAACCTCAGATGTTGGGGTTTTGGAGCCAAATGTGGAATCTGTGGGTTCGCAAACTGCTCTGGAACCAAACGTCATATCCGTGTGTCCTCAACCATCTACGTGAAGGACAATAGGAACGCAAACCGCAAATAAACCAATGCATAATCTGGAACACGAACTGGGGAATAAGCAGACAAAGCGGAGAACTGAAACCGGACCGCAATCAAATGGTAAAACTGACACAGAATGTGAATAAAGTGATACTGATTAGTTTTAGGCCCACTTGCACCGCTAGATATCACTAAAGCTAAACTTCAATGATGCTTTAAACATGTTTAGTGCAAAGCTCAGTTAGTGATGCGTGGTGCAAACGGGCCCTTGATTAAGAATTAAGATTATTTTGTTAATTTGGTCGGGCGTTTTTGGAATCTTAAGATTATTATGTGATTCTTGTTTGACGTGCAAGATGTTAACGTATTTTTTTTGTCCCGTCCTGTTGAAATTATAAATATTTGTTATGCGTTGTATGTTTATTGTATCTTTTTGTCATTTTGTATGATGATGCACGTCATGTCCCTGCGACAAATAAATATTTTTTCTTTCTTTCTTTTCTTTTTTGTTGGTCTTTGTGTTATTTTAATGCTACAGCAAATATATGTAAATTATAACACCTGCCTTACTACTTATATTTTAATTATCTTGCGATGCCTGTTTATACTTTTCTTGTTCTAATAATAATTTAAACTATGAATATTAATGCTGTTTTTCATTTTAATAGTATCTAATAACACCATTACCATCATCATTTTCATCCATTATCCATATATCAACAATGTATCAAGATCAAGATTTGTTTACACTTTTCAATAAAAAGTACAACATTAAACAAAATATAAGCTAGGGTTTGCCCGCCGCTCCGCCCGCGCGTTTTTTGGGAATTACTCCATGGGCACCTACTGACCACAAAAGACCCACGGTCTACCTATCTGCCCATCCAAATCCGGTCCGCCGTTATGGTGTAAAAAAATAACAACTAGACAGACCAAGTTACTTTCGCATTTATAATATTAGTATGGATTTAACACAATTTTGAGTCAATAGTCCACCGTTGTGTTAAAGCCACAACTTAAACGCTCGATTTGAAAACCTGATATAATGGGTGTTAAAATACCCTTAACGAAACCGAAAGCCACTAAGCATACAGGCGTGATGTTATGTTATGGTGTTGTGTAAACAATAAACATCCAAGCGATTGCAGCAATCAAGACAGATTTGCTGTCTATAATTGAAGAGTTGCATTGATATCTCCGAATATCAGCATCAGATCTTCACCAAATTTAAACGGGACCACCGCGGAATAATATTCGCCCAAACAAAAAAAAAATCATCAAAATTGGTTCAAAATTGGCGAAGAAATCGCTGAACATACCAAAAAAAAAAACATTCAGACGAATTAATAACCTCCTCCATTTGGAAGTCGGTTAAAAAGTACTAGCTGTTGTCCGCGACCTTTGTCAACGTGAAATTATTATAATAATACTATTTTCCCCAACATTTTTCATTGATGCTCCACTCCTACTGGTCGTAGCGTGCAATAATATAGCCTATAGCCTTCCTCGATAAATGGGCTATCTAACACTAAAAGAATTTTTAAATTCGAACCAGTAGTTCCTGAGATTAGCGCGTTCAACCAAACAAACTATTCAGCTTTATAATTTTACTAGCTGTTCCCCGCGACCTTCGTCCGCGTCAAGTTATTAAAAATACAATTTTCCCCGTTTTTGCAACATTTTTCATTGCTGCTACGCTCCTATTGGTCGTAGCGTGATGATATATAGCCTATAGCCTTCCTGGATAAATGGACTACCCAACACTGAAAGAATCATTCAAATCGGATCAGTAGTTCCAGAGATTAGCGCGTTCAAACAAACAAACAAACAAACATACAAACAAACAAACACTGCAGCTTTATAATATTATAATATAGATAAGTATTGATTTGTAAATTGGTAACATTAGTAAAATAGTAATAATTAGTAATTAGTAATTATAGGTAATTAGTAATTATAAGTAATTAGTAATTATCAGTAATAAGTATATGTGATATGGACAAGGTAAGTTAGCGGTAGGAGGTCAGCTTTACCTCACAGCTTCCCCTACCTAGACTTAGCTAAAATAGACGGTCTAGACAGATTAAGCTGACTTACACGAGTGACGATATTCAGATCTAAATAGCACACCAGGAGGACAGTTTTGTCGTTCATGAAACGTAAATGCAAATATAAATAAATATATGTTTTGTTATTTGGTGACAATTCGGAGAAGTCTTCAAGGACCTGAAAGCTTTAGGCAGTAACCATAATAATATTTTAAGAAAATAACGGGTTTATGAAGGGTACCGCCACTAATCTCTTTTTCTTCACTTATTATAGCTGTCTATTGTTTCTAAACACTCACACCATCAGGTAGGGATCGCAATAAAAAAAACACAATGTACTGAGCCGCCATTTTGAATTCCGTTTAGTTCCTAATCCATTCCGTTCTTTACTTTATAATGAGGGTCATTATGCAGGTGCCTAATGAATTTTAATCCTAATTTGGGGTATTTAGTTTACTACAGAAAACAGCATAAATAGGAGCACATCAAAAAAAAATTGTCAGTTCGTATCGAGTTTCTCTTGCGTTAACAACAAAAGTATACTTTACGAGACATGGAAAGTTTAACTCCTCACCTAGACGTGGTCATGGTTCTAGAAGACGCTGGAAAGTACAGTGACTATCGTGCATTGTTTAAGACTATCGTTTCTCGACTGCACTTCAAACTCTCGGGGCAAGATAGTCGCACATTAAAAGAACATTGTCGAAGACTATCATGTGCCATTGGAAGAAGGATGAAGCGAGTCAATAGAAAGATGGAAACATCTATGGAGACCTACGAAAACTGGGTTAACTCTGAAATTGAAGTTAACATCAAATCCAAGTTTCGTTACAGCTGCTGTAACCTTAGATGTTGGGGTTTTGGAGCCAAATGTGGAATCTGTGGGTTCGCAAACTGCACAGGAACCAAACATCATATCCTGGTGTCCTCAACCGTCTACGTGAAGAACGGTGTACGGTGAACGTGGGAAAGACGCAGGCAATCACCGTTGGAGGCTACAAGCAGCCACCACCCCTACGACTTCAGGAAGTCGATGTCGCATGGTCACTCCAGGCCAAGTACCTGGGGGTCACCATCAACAGTCGACTCACCATGGCGCCCCACGTCCGCACGATCATCGCAAAATGCAGGAGCGCCCGCTTCCCGCTGCACGCAGTGCTCAAAAGTCGCCTGCCGCTACGTGCCAAGCTGGGCGTATACAAAGCATACATTCGCCCCCTGCTCACGTACGCCGCCCCGGCTTGGTACGCACTCACGAGCGCCACAAACCGGAAGATCCTCAGTGCGCAGCAGAACATCACGCTGCGCAAAATAGTTGCTGCCCCCCGCTACGTGAGGGACACCACCATTCAGCGGGACCTCGGTATCGAGAGCCTGGAGGACTTTTGCCGAGATAGTCTCACACTAGAAGAACATTGTCGAAGACTATCATGTGCCATTGCAAGAAGGATGAAGCGAGTCCATAGAAAGATGGAAACATCTATGCAGGCTTTTGAAAACTAGGTTAATTCTGCAGTTGAAGTTTCCATCAAATCCAATTTTCGTTACAGCTGCTGTAACCTCAGATGTTGGGGTTTTGGAACCGAATGTGGAATCTGTGGGTTCGCAAACTGCTCTGGAACCAAACGTTACATCCGTGTGTCTTCAACCGTCTACGTGAAGAACAATAGGCGAACCAATACATAATCTGGGGCAGGGGAATAAGCAGAAGAAGAGGAACTGAAACCGGACCGCCGAGAATGTGAATTAAGTGATACTAATTAGTTTTAGACCCACTTGTATTTCAACTTTCCGTTCTTCAATGATGTACGTATTTAAATAATGTTTTAAACATGTTTAGTCTAAGCTCAATTAGTGATGCGTGGTGCAAACGGGCCCTTGATTAAGTATTAAAATGATTTTGTTAATTTGGTAGGAAGTTTTTAGAATCTTAAGAGTCGTAGTTGTCTTTGTGTTTTTTAATGCTATAGTAAAAATATGTAAATTATAATACTTGCCTTACTACTTACATTTCAATTTAGTTTGATATGGCTGTTTTTTATAATTTTCTTGTACTAATAACAATTTAAAGTTGTCATTTAGTTGAAACGCTTGAATAAAACTATAAATATTATTTTTATTTTTATTTTAATCGTATCTAATAACACCTGCTACTTTGATCCATGACTATCATCATTTTCATCCATTATCCATATATCAACAATGTATCAAGATTTGTTTACGCTTCTCAATAAAAAGTACAACATTAAACAAAATATAAGCTAGGGTTTGCCAGCCGCTCCGCTCGCGCGTTTTTTGGGAATTACTCCATGGGTGACTGACCACAAAAGACCCACGGTCTACCTATCTGCCCATCCAAATATAGGCCGCCGTTATGGCGTAAAAGAATAACAACTAGACAGACCAAGTTACTTTCGCATTTTTAATATTAGTATGGATTTAACACAATTTTGAGTCAACAGTCCACCGTTGTGTTAAAGCCATAACACGCTCGATTTGAAAACTCGATATAATTAATGGGTGTAAAAATACCCTCAATGAAACCGAAAACCACTAGTTTTCCACGTCATTGCGATCTTGTTTTTTGTTCTAGACCGTACCTGGGAACATTTTAGTTACGGAGATGTTGGGGGTCAAAGTTTCAACTTTTTCACAGGTTTTTTTAAATACAAGTTGTAAATCTAACCTGCTTGTCGCAGTCACGACGTACAAGATGTTAACGTATTTCTTTTTTTTGTCCCATCCTGTTCAAATTATAAATATTTGTTATGCGTTGTACCTACCTATGTTTATTGTATTTTTTTTGGTTATTTTGTTTGTATGATGCACGTCATGTCCCTGCGACAAATAATTATTTTTTCGTTCTTTCTTCTTTCTTCTAAATGTTATAGCTTTACTTTAAACATCTCCACGACCTCCGTTCTATTAAATGCATCCATCAGCACAATGTTTCGAGTACTTTACATGGAGTCGTGCCGTGGAACGTAATTTTTTATAAAAAAAGTCGTTTCCCGGCAATATTTTTTGCGTAGAGTTGGGTACCTACTTCGTTTGATGTACAGAATGTTTGGTTGACGGCTTCGTAAAGGGTCTGTTTACACTCTGTATAAAGTAACATAACATCTCGCCTGCAATCCCGGAAAGGTTAGGTAGACAAAGGTGTAGCTTAATAGTACACCCACATTACGCCAGTTATATTTTTTTTAAGTCCCATGTAAAAGGGGGCTAGCCTATTGCCATACACAGGGCTCAAATCCAGACTCCGAGGCTGCTACTGAGAAATTCTGGACGGAAAAATCCAATAACACTTTGTCCCAACCGGGGAATCGAACCCAAGACCTAATGCTCAGCAGTCGCGCTTGCTACCACTCGGCCAACGAGGCGGTCAATGTAATAAGGTATTGGTACATAAATATTTAAGTGATTATTTGCTCCACCGAAAAGCTTCTCAATGATGGCTTTAATATTAATTCAGTTATATTAAAGTACTAGCTGTTGCCCGCGACCTTCACCCGGTGAAATTATTATAAAAATACTATTTTCCCCGTTTTTGCATCATTTTTCATTGATATGCTCCGCTCCTACTGGTCGTAGCGTGCTGTTATATAGCCTATAGCCTTCCTCGATAAATGGGCTATCGAACAAAAAATATTTCAATTCGAACCAGTAGTTCATGAGATTAGCGCGTCTACCAAACAAACTCTTCAGCTTTATTATATCAATATTACTAAATTACTAATTGCTAATATTAGTAATTGGTAATATTAGTAATTAGTAATATTAGTAATGAGTAATATCAGTAGTTAGTAATTATTAGTAATTAGTAATTATTAGTAATTAGTAATTATTAGTAATTAGTTTTGATTTTCACGTAAGCAAACATTAACATCAAACCGACACTAAATACCCTGTTATCATAAAATGAGTAAACATTCAAGAGTACTGGGGAGTACACAGAACCAAGAGTACTGTGGGAGTACACAGAACCATATTAGATTTCTCATAAGTAATAAACGAAGATCAAAGAGGAGCTCGTGGCTACATAATAACAGCCGCTCGGGTCGATCTTTAGGTTAAGCCGTGCTTGCCTAGGTTGGGCTGTGGATGGGTGACCACCTTTTATATACCGAGTTTCCTCCGTGCCTCGGAAAGCACGTTAAGCCGTTGGTCCTGGCTGTCATTTGTAGACTTTGACAGTCGTTACAGGTAGTCAGTGGCCCAAAAAGTATGACAACCAGTCTTACCAAGGGGTATTGTATTATCCAGTACTAACTGGGTTGTGGAGGTCAGATAGGCAGTCGCTCCATGTAAAATACTGGTATTCAGCTGCATCCGGTTAGACTGGAAGCCGACCCCAACGTAGATGGGAAAAGGCTAGGGAGATGATGAATAAACGGAGATCAAAATGAAAATATACGTTTTGTAATTTGGTGACAAATCGGAGAAGTCTTCGAGTACCTGATGGCTTTAGGCAGTAATCACTGTAATATTTTAAGAAAAACTAATGGGTTTATGAAGGGTACCGCCGCTAATCTCTTTGTCTTCACTTATTATAGCTGTCTATTGTTTCTAAACACTCACACCACCAGGTAGAGATTGCAATAAAAAAAACACAATGTACTGATCCTTTCGTTCTTTAAATTATAATGAGGGTCTTTATGCAGGTGCCTAATGAGTTTTACTCCTTATTGGGGGTTATTTAGTTTACTACAGAAAATAGCATAAATAGGACCGCATCAAAAAAAAATTTTAGGATTAGCTTGTGGATCGGATTAGTTTGTGGATCGGATTAGCTTGTGGATCGTCCACAAGCACGTAAGCGACCGCAGCGACCATTGGCTATGTGACCCTAGGCCTCGGCTGGCCAGCCAACGGAGTCTCTGCGCCACCGCTGGCGCGGATTGTGATTGGTCGCCCGCCGTGAAAAAATCAATTCGTTTGCGGGTAGACGCTGAAATCGCGTCCGTGTAATACCACCCGAGCCGTTCACTTTTTAAACCGAGTGAATAATAACCGTCGTCAACGACCAAAAATCAACGGAATCTTCCGCTGTTATCACAGCGGGAGCCTTGCACCGCTCGATGGACTCCACCACCAGAACATCGAAGAGGCTGCTGTGATCCACCACCTACAAGAAATTTTGAAAAATGCCGAGAAGATCGTCACCGCCACCGTCGGGCCAACAGATGGGGGACCGGGCGACGTCTCTCCCGATCATCGGGGACTCGCCGCCCAGTGCCCGACCTGCGAATACCGCCGGTACAGGAGCCGCCGCGAAGAGAACTCCTTCGCCGCCAGCATCCATCCAGCTGACGGAAACATCCCCAACAGCAAGCCAGGCCACCTCTGGCCCTGAACCACCGATACCCGTGCGCCCGCCGCTGGCCCCAGCAACGAACCGCCAACCGTGCCTTCCGCGTCATGCCAACACAGGCTCTGGGACCCGCCGGGAGCTGCAACACCGGCTGCTCGCACCACCGCCCCGTCGTGCGCCCGATCGCACATGCCGCGATTATAACATTTTAGTAGGAGACCTCGAAAGTCGCAATTATATCTCAAAACGTTAACTTAAAAAATAAGTGCATTGTGTTACGACATTTTTTCTTGAGAGGAAATGACTCAACAAATCTTTAAGAATTAAAAAGTTATAAAACAATTCAAGACCACATACAAATAATACTCAGTGCTCCGAAAATATAATATTTTCGGCCCCCAGCTACCTATTTATATTTCATAACGAGCAGTGCAGTAGTTGAGGCATGAAAAACATAAACAGAGTTATTTTAATGTAATCCCTAAACCGACTGGTCGACACTTCGCGTGACCAGAGGGCTGGCTCTTTCTTTGGCCAAAGAATGAGTATTGCTGCCAGTCTTCTGGGCACGTTCCCGGATGACAGCGATGCGGAGGAGTAATTTGACGCCTAAGTATCCTATTGTCGTCGTTGTATGTAGGTACTTACTTTTAGTCTTAATTTTTTCTTATTATTATTTTAGATCTATTTGTAGTTTGTATATAATTTTAATTTATAATGTTAGTACCTATAGATCATTGGGCGCTAACTCTCATCACAAACCTATAAGGCTCCTTTTACAATCGCCATAATATTCGTCCCTTTCAATAATGTCAGGTTAACGACCAATACAAATTGACTCTTAAAATGAGGTATTAAGATCCATCAGCAGTTATCAATACCCGACACCGTTCGAGATCTATCAACGTTACTTGGCGCATGCTCTTACTTTAAACATGTTCCAGTCTGTCTTACACATACAAGTTAACGAAACAAAAAGACGGCGAACTTACACTACTAAACTACACCTAAGTGAATATCGAAATGTTACTGCGCTGTTGTGTGCTTTCATTGAATACGGGCATTGGTAACCATTGTAGATCTTGTTCTTAAAGACGCGAAAACTCGATGTCAAAAAATTCGTACGATTGTGCGCATCATTTGTATTTATATTATTGCTATCTATTACAGGTATTCATCAAAGAAATCCTTGCGGTGTTGAACAATATAATTCTCATAATATTGCACATTTATATTTAAATATGAAATGAAACATTACATACACATTACTACTGACTATTTTTAAGATTGTCTTTAAAGCTGTAATCATAGAATCTGATATTATTTACAGATAAATGGTTTATCTAAATGGAAAAGTAATTTAACTTGCGAAAACAATGGAATAACTGCAGAATATCTGTAATTCTCCACCAATCAACAATTTAAAAATAAATCGCCTTTGAATGTCGCTACGCATTACGTTAACTTTATATTTTCAATCAATAATGCCTAATTCAGTCGCTTAACTTTTTAATTTATTCTTGTCTTTTACTAGAAGTGAAAAATATGAACACGAAATGAATAAAAAGTAAACATAAAATGTGAGTGAACGGTATGATGTTACTTGTTATTTTTGACACATTGAACAAAGTTCACATTTCAATAAAAATTAAATTGGAAAACTTTCTATCGATATAAGTAGTTTTAGGTAGAGCATGGTCAATAAAGAGGCATGAATTTATTGTCCTTTCTTTTTTGTTTTATGGCGCCAACTGGTTTGTGTCTCGCCGTTTAACGTTGTCTGTTGGTCTACTGCGGAGGTAGGATTTGTTGTTCTGAGGCTCCAAGCTCGGCATGAGGTGTTTGTCTCTGCCGTATGTGCCGGTCGCCGCTGTCGGGTGATCCGGTTCCGCGGAGGCAGGTCACGGCATCTCTGTCGGTTCTTCGTGTCATTCAACCGCGCGTGCCTCTGCGATCACTGCTCTCGCTTGTTCTAGAGCTTTCCTGTTGAATATTTGTTTTTTATTAGTACAGTGCCAATAATATGACAAGTGCCTAAATAGCCGAGATGATGCACTTACAAATGCATAGGATTGTCACTGTCAAGCCTGGACAGTGCTAGCGTAGAGAGCGCTGCCAGTCGCGCGAGCGCTCGCTTGCGCAGCGCGCCGGCGCGCGGCAGCGTGTCGGTGAGCGCGGAGGCGGCGTGCGCCACGTACGGGCCGCCCGCCGCGCCCGCGCCGCAACATAACGTTTCTGCACGAAATCAAATTCTAGTTAGGGCTGAAACGAGTCGACGCGTAATTTGTTTGTGACGCATCAATAAGCAGCCTATTCATCGAAGAGATGAACTAACCTTCCTTACTGACGTACGACAATATTATCATAAGCATGTCAAACCAATAAGCGACAGTACGAGTGGATCAGCATACAACAGCGCGGGCGGGCCGGTGAGCGCGAGCGTGGCGCGCTGTAACCGTAGTCCCGCGCCTAAGCAACGACGCCAGAACGCTCCGCCTGGACCTTCCATCACCCTGTAGGGAACAGAATGCATATAAAACATATGGTTATGGTACTTGGTAAGAAAAGGAAGTTAATCAAAAATGGTGAATTTATTCATTAAGAAATCTCGATGTTTTGGCTAGTCGCAGAGATTGAGCGAAGTAGGGGCTAGACACGTAATACATACTGAGGCGGCAGCGCAGGCAGGAACACATCAGCACCTAACGCCGCAGCCAGCCGCGCGCGCAGTGCAGCCGCCAGGCGCCGCAGCGCGCCCGCGCACGTGGGCAGTGTCGCCGCGCGCACCAGCAGGCCGCGCAGGCGCGTGCACGAGCGGACCGACACCGGGTCCCACGCCACTGACACTAGCTCTGCAACACGGGATACTCGTTACTAATGACTCCGTTGAATAATGCACACTTTCTGGAGTAACCGGGCACAAGTAAAGAGAAGCCTATACCCAGCAGTGGGTGAAGTCGGGTTTTTTATTTTTTAGGTATATGAGATTAAGTTTACTAAAGGTCTTTCACTGATATACAGCTACACTTTTATCAGCTGACATTTAAAGATAATGTTTATGCCACAAAAATGCACGGTGTTACCAGGCGTCTGCCGAACGCTAGCTGAGTACCTATACCTGTACGGACGCCGTAGTGGATTAAAGAGTTAGAACTGTGAATTAGAGACAATTTTTCCTAATCCTGTATTATGGACCTCGACAGCACAGTTGGCGCAGTGGCTAAGCGATTGGCTGCTGCGCTGCATGTCACGGGTTCGATTCCCGCACGGAACAAAACTTCTTGTTCTTACACCACCTGGGTGCAAGCACATCTTGCGCCTGATCCCTCAGGTCAGCTCTTCGCCTCTCAATAAGGAACTCACAGCGACGCTTGTGTAACGCCAACGCACGAGCTACTAACGCCTCCACTTGTGGCATCTGAACAAACACAATTATAATTATATGTATTTTGAAAGTTGCCTCATAGAACGCACGTTTAAAATTACGCTATAATTATGGGGTGTTACATACATACTCGTTTGGGTCGGCCCACTGCGTTTGGCAGAATTTGTTGAACCACCAATCCCGAAGCAATTACTATTATTTACGGTAAACACGATGGGTGTCAAATAATATTTTTGAAACGAGATGGGGTCAGTAAACATGGCAAATATCCCGTTTTTAGTGTTAATGATGGTGAAGTATTAGTATTGGTTCCTAAAATGATATTCCTATTTCATTTTAATCAGATTTTTTACAATTACTTCTCAAATCATTTAAACACCTTTTGTCCAGAATAGTTACAGCACTGATGACAATATTTGTGTCACATTAATATTTTCTTACCTTTGTGTAAATTCTTTTTAGCGATTGTTTGTGAGTGTGTGAACAGTGTAGATTCCTAGATGCGTGTTAACTTTTGTTAACCTTTTATCTTGTTTTACGTTTTTTGTGTTAGGCTAAGCTTGAGGCTTTTTGTCGGGCCTGTGCTGTCCCCCCATACTTAAGTACTAATGTTGTAACTTGATAATATTGTAAAAGCGAATCATTTTAAAAGAGTCACCATGGAGTTTCTTGTCGGTTCTTCTTCATAGGAAACGACCAACCCGAATCGTGCACCTTTTTGTCGACGTTTTATAAGTGCCTATGTGAAATAAAATATTTTGAATTTGATAAAAGAATCAGCTTACCTTCTCATCAAGGCACTCAATCAGGTCTGTAAGGTAACCTCGTATGGCCTGCGCCCTCCTATAAGCCGCATCTACGCAGCCCCACAACGCGAATTTTGATGCTCCAATACGAGCAATCATGACTGATTTGCTGTCTACAATTGAAGAGTTGCATTGATATCTCCGAAGATCAGCATCAGATGTTCACCAAATTTAAACGAGACCACCGCGGAATAATATTCGTCCAAACAAAAAAAAATCATCAAAATTGGTTCAAAATTGGCGAAGAAATCGCTGAACACACCCAAAAAAAAAACATTCAGACGAATTAATAACCTCCTCCATTTGGAAGTCGGTTAAAAAGTACTAGCTGTTGCCCGCGACCTTCGTCAACGTGAAATTATTATAACAATACTATTTTCCCCAACATTTTTCATTGATGCTCCGCTTCTACTGGACGTAGCGTGCTATTATATAGCCTATAGCCTTCCTCGATAAATAGTTCCTGAATAGAACCAGTAGTTCCTGAGATTAGCATTATAATTGTAGTATTTTAGTAGATTAGATTAGCATTAGAATAGATTACATACCAAACAAACTATTCAGTTTTATAATTTTATTAGTAAAATAGTAAATAGTAAAACTAATAATTAATTAATTAAATAATTGGTTTTTATTCGTAATTAGTAATTATTAGTAATTAGTAATTATTAGTAATTATGAGTAATTAGTAATTATTAATTAGTAATTTTAAGTAATTAGGAATTATTAGTAATGATTAGTAATTAGTAATTATTAGTAATTAGTGTATGTGATATGGACAAGGTAAGTTGGAAGGTAGGAGGTCAGCTTTACCTCACAGCTTCCCCTATCTAGACTTAGCTAAAATAGACGGTCTAGACAGATTAAGCTGACTTACACGAGTGACGATATTCAGACCTAAATAGCACTCCAAGCGGACAGTTTTGTCGTTCATGAAACGTAAATGCAAATAGAAATAAATATATGCTTTGTAATTTGGTGACAATTCGGAGAAGTCTTCAAGGACCTGAAAGCTTTAGGCAGTAACCATTATAATATTTTAAGAAAATAATGGGTTTATGAAGGGTACCGCCACTAATCTCTTTTTCTTCACTTATTATAGCTGTCTATTGTTTCTAAACACTCACACCATCAGGTAGGGATCGCAATAAAAAAAACACAATGTACTGAGCCGCCATTTTGAATTCCGTTTAGTTCCTAATCCATTTCGTTCTTTACTTTATAATGAGGGTCATTATGCAGGTGCCTAATGAATTTTAATCCTAATTTGGGGTATTTAGTTTACTACAGAAAACAGCATAAATAGGACCACATCAAAAAAAAATTGTCAGTTCGTATCGAGTTTCTCTTGCGTTAACAACAAAAGTATACTTTACGAGACATGGAAAGTTTAACTCCTCACCTAGACGTGGTCATGGTTCTAGGAGACGCTGGAAAGTACAGTGACTATCGTGCATTGTTTAAGACTATCGTTTCTCGACTGCACTTCAAACTCTCGGGGCAAGATAGTCGCACATTAAAAGAACATTGTCGAAGACTATCATGTGCCATTGGAAGAAGGATGAAGCGAGTCAATAGAAAGATGGAAACATCTATGGAGACCTACGAAAACTGGGTTAACTCTGAAATTGAAGTTAACATCAAATCCAAGTTTCGTTACAGCTGCTGTAACCTTAGATGTTGGGGTTTTGGAGCCAAATGTGGAATCTGTGGGTTCGCAAACTGCACAGGAACCAAACGTCATATCCTGGTGTCCTCAACCGTCTACGTGAAGAACGGTGTACGGTGAACGTGGGAAAGACGCAGGCAATCACCGTTGGAGGCTACAAGCAGCCACCACCGCTACGACTTCAGGAAGTCGATGTCGCATGGTCACTCCAGGAGTCAGGTCCTGGGGGTCACCATCAACAGTCGACTCACCATGGCGCCCCACGTCCGCACGATCATCGCAAAATGCAGGAGCGCCCGCTTCCCGCTGCACGCAGTGCTCAAAAGTCGCCTGCCGCTACGTGCCAAGCTGGGCGTATACAAAGCATACATTCGCCCCCTGCTCACGTACGCCGCCCCGGCTTGGTACGCACTCACGAGCGCCACAAACCGGAAGATCCTCAGTGCGCAGCAGAACATCACGCTGCGCAAAATAGTTGCTGCCCCCCGCTACGTGAGGGACACCACCATTCAGCGGGACCTCGGTATCGAGAGCCTGGAGGACTTTTGCCGAGATAGTCTCAAACTCAAACTCAAACTCAAAGTGTTTATTGCATTCATGTGTACATCTAGTTGTTACATATATTTCAGTAAGTTCCAACATGAAACCCGGTTAGGGCACGGCAACATAATATTGGACAAAACAAGCATCCAGTGAATCCAGTGAAAAATCTCACACTAGAAGAACATTGTCGAAGACTATCATGTGCCATTGCAAGAAGGATGAAGCGAGTCCATAGAAACATAAAAACATCAATGCAGGCTTACGAAAACTGGGTTCATTCTGAAATTGAAGTTTCGATCCAATCCAAGTTTCGTTACAGCTGCTGTAACCTCAGATGTTGGGGTTTTGGAACCGAATGTGGAATCTGTGGGTTAGCAAACTGCTCTGGAACCAAACGTTACATCCGTGTGTCCTCAACCGTCTACGTGAAGAACAATAGGCGAACCAATGCATAATCTGGGGCAGGGGAATAAGCAGAAGAAGAGGAACTGAAACCGGACCGCCGAGAATGTGAATTAAGTGATACCGATTAGTTTTAGGCCCACTTGTATTTCAACTTTCCGTTCTTCAATGATGTACGTATTTAAATGATGCTTTAAACATGTTTAGTCTAAGCTCAGTTAGTGATGCGTGGTGCAAACGGGCCCTTGATTAAGTATTAAAATGATTTTGTTAATTTGGTTGGAAGTTTTTGGAATCTTAAGATTATTATGTGATTCGTAGTTGTCTTTGTGTTATTTTAATGCTATAGTAAAAATATGTAAATTATAATACCTGCCTTACTACTTTATTTCAATTAGTTTGCTATGGCTGTTTTTTTATACTTTTTTTGTACTAATAACAAATTAAAGTGGTCATTTAGTTGAAACGCTTGAATAAAACTATGAATATTAATGTTGTTTTTAATTTTAATAGTATCTAATAACACCTGCTACTTTGATCCATTACCATCTTCATTTTCATCCATTAGCCATGTATCAACAATGAATCAAGATTTGTTTACACTTCTCAATAAAAAGTACAACATTAAAAAAAATTAAGCTAGCGTTTGCCTGCGGTCCGCCGTTATGGTGTAACAAAATAACAACTAGACAGACCAAGTTACTTTCGCATTCATAATATTAGTATGGATTTAACACAATTTTGAGTCGATAGTCCACCGTTGTGTTAAAGCCACAACTTAAACGCTCGATTTAAAAACTCGATATAATGGGTGTAAAAATACTCTTAACGAAACCGAAAGCCACTAAGCAGGCAATTGACGGTGGACGCCATCATGCGCGTGAGAGCCCTCGCGACGGGGAACGCGGTGTCCCGAGGTGGGGTCGTCTTGGCGGTGTCTCTCGACATCGCCAACGCCTTCAACTCCATGCCCTGGAGCTGCATTAGGGAGGCACTCGAATATCACCGGGTGCCGACCTACCTCCGTCGTGTGGTCGGGGACTACCTGTTGGACAGGTACGTCGGCGAGAGATGTCGTGCGGTGTTCCGCAGGGGTCGGTTCTAGGGCCGCCCTTGTGGAACATCGGTTACGACTGGGTGCTGCGCGCCGACCTCCCTAGCGGCGTCAGCGTGGTCTGTTACGCTGACGACACGCTAGTACTGGCACAAGGGAGGTCGCACGAGGCGGCGGCCGAACTTATGACACGCGGGGTTGCGATAGTCGTTGAGAGGATCTGGCAATTGGGTCTCCAGGTGGCTTTGCAGAAATCCGAGGCCATGTGCTTTCATGGGCCTCGGAATGCGCCACCGTCGGGATCCATGCTGATGGTAGGAGACGGTAGGTGCCCATCGGCGTCGAGTCGACTTTGAAGTACCTAGGACTCGTCCTCGACAGCCGGTGGAACTTCGTTGAGCACTTCCGACGTTTGACTCCCAAACTGGAACGGGCCGGGGCTGCCTTCAAGCGGCTCTTGCCCAACCTGAGGGGTCCAAACGCCTCCTGCCGTGGGATTTACGCGGGGGTCGTGCGGTCCATGGCCCTTTACGGGGCGTGCCGCCCCAAAAGGTGGTAGCCGTAAGGCTAATCCGGGGGTACCGCACTATCTCCCGCGAGGCGGCGAGCCTCCTATCCGGATTGCCACCATGGGATCTTGGGCGGAGCTCCGCCGTGTCCTCGTAGCGGCGATCGGCGGCGGCGACCTCTCGCGCCCGGCCCTGGTTCAGGCCATGGTCCGGAACGAGAGGGAATGGGAAGCCGTCACCTCCTTCTGCGAAGCAGTCATGCAAGCGAAGGAGGTGGCGGGACGTGAGAGGGAGAGAATCTCACGTCCCAGCCGCCGCGGGGGACGCACCGGGCGTCGGGGGCCACCGTAGGCGCGGGCCTGTGGACGGTGAGTAATGGGTTAGCTCACCGTCCGTCACTCTTATGACGACAGGCCGTGTTCCTCGCGCGCCCCAAAAAAAAAAAAAAGCCACTAAGCATACAGCCATGATGTTGTGTTATGGTGTTGTGTAAACAATAAATATCCAAGCGATTGCAGCAATCACGACAGATTTGCTGTCTATAATTGAAGAGTTGCATTGATATCTCCGAAGATCAGCATCAGATCTTCACCAAATTTAAACGGGACCACCGCGGAATAATATTCGTCCAAACAAAAAAATTCATCAAAATTGGTTCAAAATTGGCGAAGAAAACGCTGAACATACCCAAAAAAAAAACATTCAGACGAATTAATAACCACCTCCATTTGGAAGTCTGTTAAAAAGTACTAGCTGTTGCCCGCGACCTTCGTCAACGTGAAATTATTATAACAATACTATTTTCCCCAACATTTTTCATTGATGCTCCGCTCCTACTGGTCGTAGCGTGCTATTATATATTAGTAGATTAGATTAGCATTAGAATAGATTACATACCAAACAAACTATTCAGTTTTATAATTTTATTAGTAAAATAGTAAATAGTAATAATAAGTTTTTATTCGTAATTAGTAATTATTAGTAATTATGAGTAATTAGTAATTATTAATTAGTAATTTTAAGTAATTAGGAATTATTAATAATTAGTAATTATTAGTAATTAGTATATGTGATGTTATAGTTGACCTACCTACCAACTTACCTTGTCCATACAAGGTAAGTTGGTAGGTAGGTCAACTTTACCTCACAGCTTCCCTTATCTAGACTTAGCTAAAACAGACGGTCTAGACAGATTAAGCTGACTTACACGAGTGACGATATTCAGACCTAAATAGCACACCAGGCGGACAGTTTTGTCGTTCATGAAACGTAAATGCAAATATAAATAAATATATGTTTTGTTATTTGGTGACAATTCGGAGAAGTCTTCAAGGACCTGAAAGCTTTAGGCAGTAACCATTATAATATTTTAAGAAAACAATGTGTTTATGAAGGGTACCGCCACTAATCTCTTTTTCTTCACTTATTATAGCTGTCTATTGTTTCTAAACACACACCATCAGGTAGGGATCGCAATAAAAAAAACACAATGCACTGATCCGCCATTTTGAATTCCGTTTACTTCCTAATCCATTTCGTTCTTTATTTTATAATGAGGGTCATTATGCAGGTGCCTAATGAGTTTTAATCCTAATTTGGGGTTATTTAGTTTACTACAGAAAACAGCATAAATAGGACCACATCAAAAAAAATTGTCATTTCGTATCGAGTTTCTCTTGCGTTAACAACAAAAGTATACTTTACGAGTCATGGAAAGTTTAACCCCTCACCTAGATGTGGTCATGGTTGTAGAAGACGCTGGGAAGTACAGTGACTATCGTGCATTGTTTAAGACTATCGTTTCTCGACTGAAATTCAAACTCTCCGGACAAGATAGTCGCACTTTAAAAGAACATTGTCGAAGACTATCATGCGCCATTGGAAGAAGGATGAAGCGAGTCCATAAAAGCACCAGAACATCTATGCAGGCTGACGAAAACTGGGTTCATTCCGAAATTGAAGTTACAATCCAATTCAAGTTTCGTTACAGCTGCTGTAACCTTAGATGTTGGGGTTTTGGAGCGAAATGTGAAATCTGTGGGTTCGCAAACTGCTCTGGAACCAAACGTCATATCCGTGTGTCCTCAACCGTCTACATGAAGAACGGTGAACGGTGAACGTGGGAAAGACGCAGGCAATCACCGTTGGAGGCTACAAGAAGCCACCACCCCTACGACTTCAGGAAGTCGATGTCGCATGGTCACTCCAGGCCAAGTACCTGGGGGTCACCATCGACAGTCGACTCACCATGGCGCCCCACGTCCGCACGATCGTCGCAAAATGCAGGAGCGCCACAAACCGGAAGATCCTCAGTGCGCAGCAGAACATCACGCTGCGCAAAAAAGTTGCTGCCCCACGCTACTTGAGGAACGCCACCATACAGCGGGACCTCGGCATCGAGAGCCTGGAGGACTTTTGCCGAGATAGTCTCACACTAGAAGAACATTGTCGAAGACTATCATGTGCCATTGCAAGAAGGATGAAGCGAGTCCATAGAAAGATGGAGACATCTATGCAGGCTTACGAAAACTGGGTTCATTCTGCAGTTGAAGTTTCCATCAAATCCAAGTTTCGTTACAGCTGCTGTAACCTCAGATGTTGGGGTTTTGGAACCGAATGTGGAATCTGTGGGTTCGCAAACTGCTCTGGAACCAAACGTTACATCCGTGTGTCCTCAGCCGTCTACGTGAAGAACAATAGGCGAACCAATGCATAATCTGGGGCAGGGGAATAAGCAGAAGAAGAGGAACTGAAACCGGACCGCCGAGAATGTGAATTAAGTGATACTGATTAGTTTTAGGCCCACTTGTATTTCAACTTTCCGTTTTTCAATGATGTACGTATTTAAATGATGTTTTAAACATGTTTAGTCTAAGCTCAGTTACTGATGCGTGGTGCAAACGGGCCCTTGATTAAGTATTAAAATGATTTTATTAATTTTGTTGGATGTTTTTGGAATCTTAAGATTATTATGTGATTCGTAGTTGGTCTTTCTGTTATTTTAATGCTATAGTAAATAAATGTAAATTATAATTACAAACTCTTCAGCTTTATAATATTACTAGCGGCCCGTCCCGGCTTCGCATGGGGGGACATTTATTTTCCTCCCCCTAATTCCCCCACCCCTTTTTTCTAGCAATAAATATAGCCTATGTTACTCAAGGTAAATGTAGCTTTCTAATGGTGAAAAAATTTTTGAAATCGGCACAGTAGTTTTTGAGTTTATTCATTACAAAGATACTCACATACAAAAATACAAATCTTTCATTTCTATAATATTAGTGTAGATTAGTAAATATTAGTAAAAGTAGTATTAGTAATTAGTAATATTAGTAATTATTAATTATTAGTAATTAGTTATATTAATATAGACTTTCACGTAAGCAAACATTAACATCAAATCTAAATACCCTCTTATCATAAAATACGTAAACATTCAAGAGTACTGTGGAGTACACAGAACCATATTAGATTTCTCGTAAGTAATAAACGAAGATCCCGCACTTCCTTTTACCGGGAAATCTCCAAGCTTTTGGTAAAAAACGGAAATTAAATACAGTGACAGACTCGTTGGTGTAGTGATCGCAATCGCGACTGCTGAGCATGAGGTCCTGGTTTCCATTCCCGGACGAATTGTTATTGGGTTTTTCCATCAAGAATTTCTCAGTAGCAGCCACGGAGCCTGGATTTGTGTCCGGTTGATGGCAGTATTCTCGACCCCTATTACACGAGACTAACATAACTGGCGAAATGTGGGTGTACTAATATGTACACCTCTGCCTAATCCTTCGAGGATTACAGGCGTGATGTTATGTTATGTTAGTTAATTTTATCTTGTTCGAGTGCCAGTTTCGAAGAATGTGTAGATGAACTGATCTTTCAGAATACCTTCTACAATTGGAAAAGGCAAATTCAAGTGTCCGTCAGTCATCATCTGCCTAGCCTTTTCCCAAACTATGTTGGAGTCGGCTTCCAGACTAACCGGATGCAGCTGAATATCAGTATTTTACATGGAGCGACTGCCTATCTGACCTTCACAATCCAGTAACTGGGTAATACGTTACCGCTTTGTAAGACTGGTCAGATTTTCAGGCTTCTGACTACTCGTAACGACTGTCAATGAGTTACAAATCACAGCCGGGACCAACGGCTTAATGTGCTTTCCGAGGCTTTTTAATGTGCTTTAACCTTTGAGATCGAACCGTGCAGCTTTTATTATTTAGCCACGAGCTCATTCAAGTGTCTGTAAGTAAATAGTTTAATTTTCGATAATGATTTTATTAATTTAGAGTAATAATTAATTTCAGCGCTTAAACAAAACATGATATATGGGAAAGCCTGTTTGTTTGTTTGACACATCTTCACACGTTAATGACAAGCGATTTGGCATACGGATAAACGTGGGGACACACGGCGACATATCCAGCTATACATTTCCAGTAAAACATGCCATCAATTTGTATAGATTTTCCATCGAATGACAGATCTGCTTATACTGGTTTTGGACAGCTTGATTAGACGACAGGCGTACGTGACCATAACCTGGTTTACGACATAAGGATACTTTATATCCCAGTAGGAGTTTCCAAAGGATAATTTCCGATCTCCATGCGAGAGAAACCGCGACCAGAAATTAGTCAAATAAAATATTTAAATAGCGCAAACCAATTGTTTCAAATGACGTGCTCCAAAAGCGAAGTGTTCGCTTTCATGGCAAGGCCATTCGCTTCGAAACGCTTTGCTGCAATTGATATTGGAATATTGTACAGAAAACCGTTCACATTCGATTATATGACTCGATATGACAATAATTGCATGATTGAATCGAATGAATTGATGTACAGCAAGTGAGTGTTTTATTTGATTGAGTTACACTTTCTTTATGCCCTCGTGAACACGGGTTATTTTGAACGCGACGATTTTTATACCGTGCACTATGGTTTATCAATGCGCTGTGCTGAAAGCCAGCTTTGAAAGTAGTAAAGTGCGCTCTTTTGGATTCTTCAATGAAAGTACAGTTTCAACTGGCACTATCAATAGTCCGAAATAGATGCAATGCACAATGTTTTGAGTGCGTTACATTGAGCACCACCGTAAAAGTTTTTCACACCAAAAATAAAAGTCGTTACCATCATTTTTAGTGATGATGTACAGAATGCTTGGTTGAAGGCTTCGTGAAGAGTCTGTTTACACCTTTTATGTTCTTTCATCGAATGCAGTTCCCATCATCTATTTTCTTAATCTTTCAAGAGAGTCTATTGATGTGTTGTGATTTAATAGGTTTGTAGGTCATATAAAGATTTCCTCAGCAGCAGAGAGCCTTAGCACAGATACTCAATCAAGTGTTAATAATGTATTCTTCACCATCCATACTAATATTATAAATACGAAAGTTATCCTGTCTGTCGATCGGGTGTCTGTTATCCGTTGACGCCTTAAGGGCTCAAAGAATTTTGATGAAATGGCTTTGGCACGTAGGAACTCAAGAGATTTTTGAACTCACCTGGAGTTCAAAAACCTCATAAAATAAAAATAATATTTCTTTATAGGAGTCTGCGCTCATCACAAAACCGTGTTCTTCAATATCCCTCTCACCGCACTGACTCATTAACCGATCCTTCTTCGTTCAGTCTATTTCTCTGTGGAATGCGCTTCCCCAAGAAATCAGGATGACAACCAATCATTTATCTTTTAAAATTAAAGTTCGTGAGTACATTCGGAAAAAGCTAGCAGTATCGTCAATGTTTTCCCCATTGTTTATCTTTTATTTTAGTACATCTGTGTAATGTTTACTTACATGTATTTAGGATATACTTATAGTATTTTATATTTCCTTGTAGTGTATCTTAGATTTAAATAAAATTATTCTCAGATATATACCTATCACTGTATGTAAGAAAGAAAGAAATAAAATACATTTATTTGGCACATGCCACAAGTGCACACAATATAAAACAAAAATAATACAAGACAAAAAAAAACTTAAAACTAAACAAAAAATTTAACACTGTGTGCCTCGCGGCTGCGCCAAATAGGCCCAGTTCAGCAAAATGCCGGGCAACTGGTGCCTGACGCTGGTTTTCAACTGGACCTGGATTAGAGAGGTTACGGATGTAAAAAAGTGTATGTCTCTGCATCACCCAAATGTTGACTAGTAAAAAATGCCTATGGCATTAAGTCCGCCTCTATACTTTGTGCTTGAAGTGTTAAATAAACAAATAAAATATTACCATAGATACCTACTTTCGGAATAAAAACTCCACGCGGACAAAGTCACGGGCTTGTATTCATATTAATTCAATATGTTTACCTGTAGCTTAGGATTATCGCTACTTAGCGCGTACGCCATCTTTGATGCATATAGCGTTTGATTTTATTGTGATGGCTTCTCAGTATTTTATAATCCGTTAAGCTCATGATAAACCTTATTTTAAGTTGGTACTTAAGTATTTAGGTACTTAAGTACTGGTTAATTCCTGTCTTCCGTTTCTTTTTGATTTAATTTACTTGTATTCGTCAAAAGCAGTGACGGAAAATATGGTGAGGAAACCGGTTTCTAATGGGTCGCGTGGTGGAGCCCTCTCCAGAGACTCGTAGAGAGGAGCTCTGGGTCCCGCAGTGGGAACATTGTACGCGGTATATACTTATGCTATGCGTGATACGGCACAAACCAATACCTATAGACCGACCTCTTTAATGAGAACCTACCGAACGAAGCCGAAAGGCACTTGTTCTCCCCGTCAATGCGATATTTTTTTTGCCTTTAGACTATACGCATGCTCTCATGCATGAGGTTGTGTGTTCAAATCCGGGCAAGTACCAATGTGACTTTTTAATTCATATGTACTTTTCTAAGTTTATCTTGGACATCACAGACATCGGTGAAGGAAAACATCGTGAGGAAACCTGGACTTATAATTAATATAAGTCTGAAATCGCCAACCCGTCTTGAGCAAGCGTGGTGATCAATGCTCGTGCCTTCTCTGTATGAGAAGAGGCCTTTGCCCAGCAGTGGGACAGTAACAGGCTGGTATTATAATTTTTTTATTATAGACTATACGTGGGAACCTTCTAGTTACGGAGATATTGGGGGTCAAAGATCCAACTTTTTCACAAGTATTTTTTTTAAATAGAAGCTTTTAATGTTATAAATTTACTTTAAATACCTCCACGACCCCCGTACTATTGAATGCATCCATCAGCACAATGTTTCGAGTACGTAAAACCAAGTCCTACCGTAAAACGTGAATATAAGTCCAAAAAAAAATTAGTTTTTCAGCATTAATTTTTGCTTAAAGTTACTTAGTTTGATGTACATAATGCTTGGTTGACGGCTTCGTGAAGGGTCTGTTTACAACCTGTATATATTCAATATAATATAAATAAGTAAATAATAAATATTTACAAACTCAAACCTTCGGAAGCAGAAATTTCATTTCAAGCTAGTTATCATGTTCATAACATTTTACGTTATCTTCATTTTCTATAAGAATATTCTTTTTAATAACTTCGTTACTCAATATTGCATCCAATATTCGATTATAAGTCTTCGTCACGGTCAAAGGCTGCGCTATACACTTCCATAGTGACCGTTATTGGATTTTGTCGAGAAAATTCAAAATACATCGCCGTCAAAGAGGAGCGAGGAAATGTCCGGTGTATTTTCATATAGAAGCTTCCAGAAAAACAAGTTTCGATGGTGAAAAGTTGGAACGGCAGAAACGAAAAGCTTTTTTCAATAAATTTCCTCGAAAACTGGCTCTTATCGCACTACTTTTTTTTTTGCAATAGCCTTGAATGTCCCACTGCTGGGCAAAGGCCTCCCCCATATCCTTCCAGGTACTCTTCTTCTGCGCCACCTCGAACCAGCCTTCGTGATGCGCGTCTAGATCATCTCGCCACCTCTTTCTAGGCCTTAGGATTAAATTCCAAATGCAATGTATTTCACATTCGTGAATGTTTTTCATTCATTTCTACTACTGTTTTATTTCCACAGATAAACAATTGTCCAATTTCTATAGTTGGCGGCGGCGATGTTTTTTTTTTTTTTAATATCAGCAACGAGGCGCATTTTTGATTTTAAGGCCTTATTATTTCGGGGCTGCGGGACTGTTCGAAAGAGATACCGTGGCCCTGGAACACAAAGGGCAATGAAGGAACATGGATGGATTTTAGTCAGTAAGAGTCTGACACTCCCTCCCACTCCACCCAGAGCGGGAGAAGTCATTTGATGATTTCCCATGGGTAAAAAAAAAAAAAAAAAAAAAGGCCTTATTATTTTATTAATGTTTAAATTGTTTTTAAACAGAATATCTTAAATAAAGGTTACCGACGTAGCCCGAAGAATTGTCAAACTTAAGTGGCAGTGGGTACATTACTCGCAGAACTGATGGCCGATGGGGCTGAAAAGTTCTGGAGTGGCGACCACGAACCGGAAGACGTTGCGTTGGAAGGCCTCCCACTAGGTGGACTGATGACCTGGTGAAGGTAGCAGGAATCCGCTGGATGCGAGTCGCACGGGACCAGTCAATGTGGCGACACTTGGGGGAGGCCTTTGTCCAGCAGTAAACGTCTTTCGGCTGAAATGATGATGATATAGATGATCATAAACAAATATTGGTTTTTTATAAAATTATTTGCTTTTACAAACAAATTAACATTATTTGTGTCAAAAATATTTTTATTTTCAATATTAGGCTATTTTACGGCTTCATATCTTTGCTTCTGCTTCAACCTGCGAAGGTAAACCGCGGGAAAAAAGCAAATTAAATCATAGTTTCCTAACTAAAAGTCCTATAGTATTCGTTCTGATATTTATTTCTTCGTAAGTGTATGAAAAACTTCGTTTGATACACGTGGTCATTTGTCACTGCAGTTTTCGGGTAAATCATACTGAACAGTCGCCATTGCGACCACTAGACCAACGAGGCAGCCACGTTTTAAACTGCTCCCTAAATCCCAAGTTTAATTTACAGCTACAGGAAAATTTAAAATCCTATTCATAATCACATTAAAAAGTGGCCACTCCGTCACTGAGAGGTGTAAAACCAAATGAATATTTCAACAGTTCGTTGCAGAAAAATTCTAAAGGTAAATGCGCGCCAATTTCGCGTGGCGGGAAAATTTTAAAATGGCCGTCACGTCCAGCAATATGGCCGCCATTTTACTGCACTGAAATAGGCTTCCAGTATTGTGTGACTTCCCGCAATTAATATTGAATGAAACTGTGCTGAATACCTAACTACCTAACAATAATACCAAACAAAAACAACAATACCTAACTGTATTGAAGTTAGGCGTATATTTGAGAGAATATTGTTTTGAAATGGTGGTAATGAAGCTACAAGCGCTAATGAGATGTGTCTGGGAGTGGGTGGTAGTAGTTCGCTGTAGCAGAATATTGTATCTCAAAAGTTATTTTATTAGTTCATTTAATAAAAGAGGTCACGACTAATAGAGAAGTATAGAAGAACAAAAGATGTTGTGTCGACCCCTAATAAATTTAAATAAGGATCTGTGCAGGAGAACGGTGATTACGTCTCAAAAAATCTATAAAAAGTTAATAATTTTTTGTGTCTTCCCAAATTTTATTGCAGCAGAGCTCTTTGGGTATAACAGAATTGGCCAATATAAAATGTTATTTCCTTCAATGGTAGGTAAATATTACGATTCTATGCGGACGTTCTGCACATTACACAGTCAGGACGCGTATGGAATATACGATAGAATAACTGGAGTGAAACTACATAGATACTTATTTAAATAACATTTCCGTGAAAGTACATAAGAATAGAAATATCCCCTAAGTAAATAAATAGAAACGACCCATTCGCACTTCGAACGGAAATAATTGGCAGTGAGTTATTTATTGGTTTAGGATAAGGAATAGGTACTTTAATTTTGAAAGTTATTCAACATCAGAAGTTGAATAACTGTGAAAGGACAGATACTAGGGTATCCATAGTCAAGTTAAAGTAATTACTTAAGCAACCATTTTTATGCAATAGAGAATTTAAACGTAGTAAGAATCTTTAAAGAAAGCAAAGCTGAAAATTATAACTTTTGACAGTTCTTTACTTCAAGCAATTTCTAAACTAGAGAATGAAAATCGTATCTTAAGTTACTACTTTTGCTCAATCACTTTGACTTGTTGATCTCACTGTAAATTATGGTACACACGGCCGCTCGTCAAGCTTGACTGTTTGGACTTTGAACTATTAGAAGTTGAACGCTGCGAATCGTGCGAGAGGGTCCGATATATTGTAGTTATTTCGTCTCTCTCACGCGCAGGCCGTATAGTATGGAAGCGCCGCGCCCCATTCAACCATAATTTAAGGATATTATTTTGTAAGCGAGTCGAGTGAATGGGTATAATGATTGTTATGGGTAGATTATTTTTCTATTTGCGCTGCACCTTTGCACTAATGCATCTATTATTAATAGTTATTATTTTATTAGCGTTTTTATCAGCGTTATTTTCTTCAATCGTTATGATTGAAGAAAATGTATGTTTAAAAGCAGGTATAAAAGTAATCATGTTTTAGATTTTACTCATAAAATTAAATAAAAAAGTTGAAGCTAGGTAATTATAAAAAAAATACAATTAAGCCATAAGTAAGTAAATGTTTTCTTCCATTTGCACTGGCATATCAGTGTCTACCCAGTCTACCTACTGTGAAATTTAATCATATTACTATTCGGTATGGTTTATGATGAATAGTAAAATGCATTTCAGTTTTATTGTTTCGTAAGTCACATTGATTAGTGCCAAGCAGCTTAGACAAAATAGATAGCTAGAGCTACCTATAAACTGGATGAGAAGACGGCAAGGTTGGCGCGGTGGCTGAGCGATAGGTTGCTGCGCTATGTGTCGCGGGTTCAACAAATATTGCTCCAACTGTTCCGGGTCTGGCTGCTTGTGTATGTAAGATTAACGTTAGTAAACGCATGCACCATCCATGAGAATTCCTAATTGTCCTCGAATGCTGCCTTTGTGATTCTTGAATGACAGCCATGCTTGCGATTCTCATCTAATACTTGTCTTAAAAATTGCTAAACTGTGTTTGTTTGTGACTTCTTTTCGTCACAACACTCGACGTGATTTTCAACACGAACAGGCGGAGTTGAAAGCCTGGGAAAATATATTATCTCTCTTCACTAGTATTCGAAATGTATATTTGTCAAAAGGTCCGTATCCACCAACCGGAAAAATCCTCTCGCATTTTTTTGATGTCACTGAATAGACTATCTGTATTGCCTTTAATTAAGTATAAAATTGAGCGCACGCGCATCCTTGAGCACGCGCGAAGAGACGCTTTCTCTGCGTGGAATTCCTTTATTCAGTGACATCAAAAAAGTGCGCGAGGATTGTTCGGATTTGTGGAAACGGACCCTGAGTATGTTTGTTTGATATACATTCATAGCCAAACTACTGAACTGATTGGGGCTAATTTGAACCCATAGGATTGTTGCGAGTAAAATGGGGGAAGATTCATTACATGCTTTCTTGCTTAATTTTAAATTGTTTTATTGATAGGTTAAACACTAAAACAACGTAGAAGTATAAAAAAGACAGCTCTTTATTCCAAACTAAAAACAACATAACCTCATAAATGGCATTTTTATTGATAGGTTAAACACTAAAGCAAAGGTTGAAGTATAAAAAGGCAACTCTTTATATATATTCCAATATAAAAACAACATTAACTCTTAAATTAACTTAATCTATACATCTCTACAAATAAATATAATTGAAGTGTCTATTTGTAATATCAAAATAACAGCTTTTTACTGAATGCATAATTATGAAAATATATACGGCACTTTTAACAAAAACACATTTTTTTTCAAATTTGTCTGTCTCTTTGTTCCGGCTAATCTCCGAAACGGCTAAACCGATTTTGAAGAGACTTTTACTGGCAGATAGCTAATTTTATAAAGTCTAACATAGGTTATTTTTGTGTCAGAAAAAGAATTAGGGTTCCATATAAAAAAAAAAAGAAATTGGTAATAAAATCCGATTAAAAAAGGGAAATAATATTTTTATAATAATTTCAATCGAACTCAATGTGTTTCTGAAACTTCCCGACAGGAAACGAAATCAGTCTCAAGTGTTAAAAGACCTACTTATCAAAATCTAAACAAAATTATAAGTTGTCCTATGAGTCAAGAACAGTTAAAAATAATAAAAAATTGACAACTTCCTATAATCAACTACAGTAAATAAAACTTAACTACTACTTAAAGAGAAATATGCTCAAGCTAGAGTTGTTTTGTGTAAATAGTTAGATCTGTAAATAGTAATCAAAAACATTGTAAAGTATTAACAATTAAATATAGAATAATTATCTTTTATCAATAAATATAAGGAGCTAACAGTAGTAACAAATATTAAAAAAATACAATAAGCAACACTTAGAAAAATAAAGTTTTTGTAATTTGGTGTAATTAACTTATTATAATCATGAAAGAAATTAACAGGCAGTAAATTGAATCAGTCTTTTTTAGTAGTTATAATGTAAGTAACTAATCATAAAAATACGAGTCTTTAGGAAATCACAATCAACGATAAGAATAAATATCACATAGTTTTAAATATAATCATTAAAAAATCAATATAACAAAGATACAAAATAAAAATAATTTTACCTAAGTAATTTATACGACAAAATTACTGAACTGATTTGCATGACAGTGGTTAACCTAATTAGTTTACCATAGCCTACGAAGTAACCTTACCAATATCAGAAGTGTGCAAGGTGGTAATGGCTTTGGTGTTATAACGACATCCGGATAGGATGGAAATTGGTTACCAGAATGAATTTCACAGGTGATCTCATGCTAGATCGCTAATATCTAGTGGGACCACCATTAGCGTCTAGCACTGCATCCAACCTGGCTTTCATTCCAGTAACCATGTTCCAGCACATATCACGAGGATCCCCCCTCATCAATTCCCAGGTTTGGATTGCCGTTTGCCGCAAGTTATCTACGTTGCGCACTTCTGATACATCCTAATTGAGAACCATCTGACCCCAGAGATTCTCAATTGGGTTGAGGTCGGGGCTCTTCGCAGGCCATGGCATTAACTGTATGTCCGGCTGAGCTTGGAGCCATCTCTGGACAACTCCGGCACTATGGACGGAACTGTTGTCCTGGCATAAATAAATAGTGCCTGTGGGATGGTGCAGTCGCACAGTCGGCACCATCACATCTCTAAGAATGTCTAAATAATCTTCGGCATTCATGCGGCCAGATATTTCCACAAGTTCGCCAGGACCAACAGAACTCATCCATCCCCAGAATCCCAAGCTCAACCGACCACTCGACCTGTTTGGAACCACATTGCTAAGCGAGTATCGTTCATTGTCTCGCCGCTTTAATATTTTCCTCCCATCTTTATCTGATTTAAATGTTTTCTCATCCACAAATATCACTACATTATTTTCCCAATCAAAATTATAATATTCTAAACAAAAACTAACTCTAGCTTGAGCATGGGCAGTAGAAAAAACTATTTTTTTCGCCGGGATCCTGGTCTTCATTCCAGCGGCCTTTAATCTGCGCCGGATTGTATCGGTTGATACCTGAAACAATGATAAAATATTTTTTTAAACAATTAAGACTAAGCTATTCAATGCTAACATTTTTATAACCTTATATTTTTCAATACTTTTACGATACGATTATGATAATTTATAATTTTTCCAAATAATCTAAAGCTATACTATATCTATACTTAATATTACGACCTTCGTCCGCGTGAAATAAGCGGTGTGAAATATACTTTACGACCTATTCTCTTACCTACCAAATATGCATAAAAAAAAACAAAAATCGATCGAGCCGTTTCGGAGGTGCGACCACAAACACCGTGACACGAGATTTTTGTAGATAAGAAGATAAAGCTGAAGAGTTAGTTTGTTTGTTTGGTTGAACGCGCTGATGTCAGAAACTACTGGTTCGGCTTCATGGTTTTTTTTTAAACTTTGCCCCATACTAGGAATTACTCCTGTATCGTGGGTGAGTTTAGAAATATGTATAACTCACATACACAAACAACCAGACCCGGACCCGTAGGTCATACAAATATTTGTTCCGTGCGGGAATCGAACCCGCGACACGCAGCGCAGCAGCCACTGCGCCAACCGTGCCGTCAAGATTTGAAACATACAACAAGAAATGAAACATTATTTTAGTGCTGGAGAGCCCATAAATTATCGAGAACGGCTATATAACATCACGCTATGACCAACGACAGGAGCGGAGCATCAATGAAAAATGTTGCAAAAACGGGGATAATTATTATTCCTTTTGAGAGCTTCCGTTGCGTGCGCTGCGTAAATGGTTAAAGTTACGCAACAATCATGTATGACGGAATTGTTCCTCTTAAAAAGTGCAAAAAAAAGTCCGCGATAGCATATGTCTATCTTTTAAAGTGATTCGCTTAAAAGCTTTTATTTTGAAATTACAAACAGACACTTCAATTTTATTAGGGTTCCGTGGAAAAAATCAAAACCTTTGAAATTGTTAAGAAAATGCGATTCAAAGTAATCTTCTTTTATAAAAAGATCTCGTGCCACGGTGATTTTTCGGTGTTTTTCCTCCGAAACGGCTCGACCGATTTGTATGAATTTTTTTAAGTATATTTGGTAGGTATGAGAATAGGTCATAAAGTATATTTCACACCGCTAATTTCACGCGAACGAAGGTCACGGGGCACAGCTAGTATTTTTATAAAGTTGACGAGATTGTTAGTTTGTTTGAATGCGCTAATATCTGGAACTACAAGTCAGATTAAAAAATATATTTTAGCATTATATGTATAGCCTATCTATTGAGTAAGGTTTTAAACTATCTAAAATGCCCTACCGCCCTTAGGAGCGGAGCAATTACCGAACAAAATGTAGATCAGAAAGTAAACTAAGCGGGAAAGAAGTAATAGTGCGGGCGGGCCGTGTGTCGTGGCGCGGGGTAACGGCAGCCGACGGGTGGGTTGGCCGCCCGACGAGAACCAAGCATAACATACTGATATACTTATTTCTTTTTAATATTATAAATCCGACAGTGTATCTATTACTTCTTTACGCCTTAACTACAGAACCATTTTTTTTTAAAACTTGACACAGGAATGGTGAACCGGACTGAAACCCGGGGAAGGATATAGGGTACTTTTTATCTATATACAACGCGGGCGAAATCCCGGGCGGCAGCTAGTAATATATAAACTTGTATACTTAATAATATACTTCTTTTAATATTTCGATTAAAATGCATAGAATGATTATGTTTCGACATTCAGTATTATCATTTTTTTTTTGTTTTGGAAAACAATCTAATCAAAATTCTATTTTATTTCTTAAAGAGAGATTAATCAACCTTCAAAGCATCCGCATTCATTTGAAAGGAAAAGATTAGAACTACAATAATAATAATATTTTTTTAGAACTTAAAGCCCTAAGACAACCTACTGACCAAAGCCATTAGTGGTGTTTTATGATTATGAGTTATGAGTTTATGAGTGTTACGGATGTATGACGCATAATAGACAATATTATTGTCTGTTTTTTCACTCTACACGCGAATGCTTCCCAGTCGTGAGTGCGAACAGTTATCGACTTAATTGTTCAATTACCGACTTAATAATATTAAGTTGTAAATAACATAATATTTTAAAAACATATTATTATGTAAGGTTGCGTTAAAATTGACTTGTTAGCAATTACCTAACTGTAATACTGTTGGAAGACTGCAATTGCCGCAGCGGCATATTATCGTGTTATAATAACACAAAACATGGTTTACACACATAAAGGGGGCGTGGCCTAACATAAAATGCTAACCGTGACTCGCGGACACGGCTTAGGTTTTGTTGTATTTAGATACCTATAATATATTCAAAATAAGTAGTGAACTTACGTTATACCGTGTGGCAGTAACCTGCGTGTTCAAAAATGGCTGAATATTATGCGCCGCTACAATCTCAGCATCTTGCTCAGCGGTGGTGGCACGCTGGTAAAGCTGCCGGTGATGAGCCGACAGGTCACCCCCAGTCTCCTCATTGCGTCGCAACCAAAAGTTGATTGTTGTTCTCTAAAATAAACAGATACTTAAATATTGTTGCACAAAACCGTAGTTCTGTATACCTACAGGAAACAAAAATAACCAGTGCGCAAATTTTGTAAATTAATAAACTAAATTTTTTGTTTTACTAAAAAATACCAAAATTAACGTTTACGAAAGATAAAAGCTTTTAAACTGACACGGTCACTAACATTATCATTAACACTGAAAAGGGGATTCCATTTATAAAATTTACCATGTTTATTATTTGTTTTGAGTGCCCAATATGTCGGCGCTGTTGCAAGCACCATGATCACGGATTAACAAAAAAAATCTAAATAGAAATATCGAGAACTCAAAACAAACAGTAAACATATCCCGTTTTCATTGTTAATGTTTACGAAAGATGTTTTGTTTTTAACAGATTTTAATGGTCAGCCCTTATCAGTTGTCGTGTGCTCGACGCGACGCACTCTACCTCTTATTTTATAATACCTATCAATTTTGTTCCAGGCGCAAACTTACAGCTCACTAAAATTGCTGATTAAATTTTTATAATATTATTATATCGCTTACCCCTACTTATTGTCACTGTTCACTGTATTTTAACAATTGTTGAAGTGAAGACCATTTCTTTAAAGCCATTATGGTGCACGTTTGAATTGATTTGAGCCTCCGCTACAGACACCGATTTTACACCCCAGAGATAAAATTTCATGATATTCGCGAGTCATGGCTAGTAAATTGGTTATCGGTGGTGGTGGCGGCGGTGCTGCTCACCCTTTGAGTCCGTTACATTTCCGTTTCCGCATGCACCGCGGCGGCGCACCTGCACCCCGCCGGCGCGTGCGTCACCCGCGCGGCCTCTTTGATTGTTATTACGAGTAGATTATGTTCTTTATTTGCTTATTTCAAACAAAATTTGCTAACTGGTTTTAAATTTTCCTGTAGGTATAGGTTTGTGTAATTTCTCTCTAAATAATAAATACATACTTAGATTATTACTCATTAATTAATATAACTTTGATCTCTTCATGGCAAGAGTGAATAGGCTATTGCTGAACCAGCTTACTACATCCTCGACCTAATCTTCACTAATCTAATCTTCAAGGGGGGTCAATTTATGGTCAGTTTTAATTGTAAAAGTGGACACTTGATTTTATAGAGGCTCTATGTTATGCAGAGTTTATTTACAGTATTAAAAAATACCACTCACCGATATCCCCGTCCTCCTTTCAATCTCTTTAATTGTGTATCCACCATTTCGCAACACTACTATCAGCTGCCGCTGCTGTGGCGATAATTGTGGAGCCATTTTTAATATTTGTTTAACACTTCGACAACAAAAAAAAATTCGTAACGACCGTGAATCCCAGCCGAGCAATATTTGGGAACTGTTGACTTGAAACGGTCAAACGGTTGACGGACACGATGCAAAAAAGTGCGACAGTGTGTGTAAGTGCAATGCATTAAACGCTACCGCACTGTGATTGGCCGATGTCACGATGCTTAGTCCCTTTCCGACGATTCTCTATATTGAATGTAGCGTAGTTATGGGTATGTTGGGTGTCAAGCTTATCGTGCTGGCGTGTGTACAAAAAAAAACAAAATGCAGCTAAAAACAGAAAACGAGCCTGAAACTAACAAACGTCAGACGCAAACGTGCTGCTGTCAGTTCTCCATTTTTGTCTAAACTTTTTATGATTTTTCATGAGTATGTACAGCTTTTACGTCACACCAAAGCAGGACGTGGCTGAGCCTGACACGCCATTTTCATCAGAAAATAAGCGGCAAAAATAAACTGTTTTTAAAAACAAAAATCATCATCTGCTTAGCCTTCAAGTTCAACTAAACTAAAGGGTGGAAAAAACATCGATTCACAAACGATTACCACGTATTCAGAACATCATTCTGCACACAGAAATTTTTCAATAGAAATTTAAAAAAAACTTCTGTTTCATACAAAAGTGCAACACCTACACGGCGAAATGTATGGAACAGCTGTCCTTTTTGGCCCCGTTTCGGAATGATTTACTGAACAATTTTATGCGTCAATGTCCCTTCCACCCTTTATTACGGTCGGTTTCCAGTCTAACTAGAAGATGCAGCTGAGTATCAGCATTTTTGATGCAGCGACAGCCTTTCTAACCTCCAAAGATCTTTCACAAAAAAATGATTAGCAAGAAGTTTGGTATAGAACATATCGACTACTTATCACCATGCTAAAACTGGCAAAACTGCAAAAAAAAAATTGAATGCCATTAATTGTGAAGAAAAAAACGCATCTATTAAATGGCATCCTGCATTATTTTCCCACCTAGTGGCCATGTAGATCTAACGGAAAAAGGATTTAATTTAATTTAAATGAAACATTGAATCAGCAAGTAAATTACCGATAATACTCCCGTCCTTCAGTACTAGGAAAACAGTAAGCCCTAGGGAAAATAAGTGCAGTAAACAAGTTCACTTCCAATGAACGAAATTATTTGCGTTCACTGTTTAAGCTTCAGAAAACTGTTGCTTTCAAGTACGTAGGTACTAAGTTTTTTGTTCTTTATTAAATAAATCTTTTCCCTTGATCTTTTCCTGGTAAACCTTATCGTTTGACTTGTGTTTCAAACAAAGATTTCTCAGAACTTTTTGACTTCATTCTCCGAATAAATAGATGAGTATAAACAAAATCATTTACAGTAGAAATATGAGAATTCCGTTTCTCCTAAACTTTTATAAAAAAGTTGGCACAGTACGGAAAGCGAATTGGGTGTCAATATTGTCCGTTTTCAATTTCCGGCGATCGTAAAAATTGGGAATTCATTTTAACTTTGAATGGGACCATTGTTTTAGATTGTGTTAGGTTTGTGTTTTACATTATTTAGGCAGCAATCGAATGAAAGTTGTAATGGGGTGACATTGTTTTGAAGCTTTAGAAAGCAGGGATAGGCAATGATATATAAATTACTATAGATACGTTGCCCGCGCTCTGTAGTGACAACATGAATGCAAGGTAATTACCGGACCTCTAGTCGCATACCAACCAGTGCCGCGGTTTAACGTGACATTAAAATAACTTGTGTGAATAACTTCCTAAAATAACAAAAATAAAATGCCATCCTGTGTTTTTAGGAAATGTAAAAATTATAATGCAACTGTGAAAGATAAAAAAGTATCATATCATGCGTAAGTATCAAGAAAAATGTATTTTATTTTATTTTTTTCGATGACTTGTAATGGCGGCTGGCGCCTTAGGTAGGTCACGTGCCATAGGTTCAGTGAGCATGCACCACAGAATGACAAAGTAATTATAGAAATGTATTTATCTCTCTCTAACAACAGGAATTCCATGGATGACCTTAAATTTTCTTTCTCTTTCATCGTGCGTCTAAGTATATTTAAGCTGTTTTCGAGTTCCGTGACGTTCATGTATCATGCGTCTATTTATATTACGTAATTGGGGATAGGCCGCTTTACCGTGCTCTAAAGAAGCAGGCACAGAGTAGGTACATCAGTACTTACTCAGTAGCCACTAAAAACTTGTGTAGAAAAAAGAAAAAAATAGGATTAATTTGCCAGAAATCAAAAACTGCTTTCTTTTTTAACAAATTTCCGTCCTTTCGCAGTTCCGTCTGTTTGCCTAGGTAAGTACGCTCTAGGAAAAATAAAACTGTCTTGTTCTGGAAACAGATCTTGGTTTGTTTTCAGGTTTCCTCACAGCAATGGCTATAATTTCACATTTTATAATTATTTTTTTAATAAAATAATTATTTGTAAATTCAATAATTATTCAAAATTGATTGTGTATTGTATTGTAATTCTGACATTTAGGTTTTAGCCATATTTTTTGCTTTTATGTGGGTCTCGGACCTGAAATAAATGAATTAATTATAAAATGAATTATCCAGTGCCACCCGCATGCATTTGAAAAAGTTTTCGTTTCTGAATAGTGCTTGTTTACGTCGGGTATGAATGCTGTGTTAAATGTTATATGCAAGCGAACTCTCAAGGACGTGTTTGAACGTGGTAATTAATTCTCTATTATTTTATACCCGCCCTCCTCGAAGCATGTACTCAGCTACACGAAGTAAATGTTGGTACATACCTATAAGTAATTGGAAATTGGTAAGGTAACCTTCACAAAATTATAGTTGGTATTTAATATGGCAAAATATATCATTTCACTGACTTGTATGGATGTGTATGTGACATCAGGCGAGTTGCAACCATACGCAAGCCTAGGTACTAAGTATAAAAATAAATGTGTGGATCTTTTTGTGCTTGAAGACATTGCCAGGAGGGCTTGGTTGGATCAGCCAATAATCGCGCTTCACGTTCCTCAAAACTCTCCTGTGATCGAGAAGCCGCCCTAAGAGAACACTGTAAGTCTAGACTCACTCTGGGCAGGGGTTTAGGACGCAAGAATTCTGGCCTCATTTCGCGATCTTCTTGTTGAGACTTACTTAGTCTCAACCTTTTCGCATTTCGGCTACGTAGCGAAAGGTTGTTTTTTTTTCTAGAAGGCATTTTCAAGGAGAATATAGAACCAATCAATCAAATCTGATAGGTGAAAAAACGACACTATTGTAATACCCGAATGACTATAATTATAAAAAATATTTTAAACAACGGTCGCCGGTCGGTCGGACAAATGGACAGTCTCGAATCGCCTGTTCTTCTCGCGACTCGAACCAGTCAACAACACAAACTTTCGAACGAATGACAGTATGCAAACTACGAAATAAATAAAACCCCTTGATTAAAATTCAAGTCGATAGAACCCTATTTTTTTTTTTGGGATGGCAAATCGTCAAATAACCCCCCCCCCCACCCCCCCGCTCTGGGTGGAGTGGGAGTGAGTGGTGTCAGACTTCTACTGACTAAAACCCATCCATGTTCCTTCTTTGCCCTTGCGGCCCCCTTCCTTCATCATAAGACGGACGGACGGTGAGCTAACCCATTACGTCACCGTCACTGTCCACAGGCCCAGTAGATAGAACCCTTTTATTTTACGGATGGGAAATCATCAAATAACTCCTCCCGCTCTGGGTGGAGTCCGTGGAGTGTTATACTTTTACTGGCTAAAACCCGTCCATGTTCCTTCTTTGCCCTTTGTGTTCCAGAGCCGCGGTATCTCTTTCGAACAGTCCCGCAGCTCCGGCAGGCATCGGACCTTGCGCCCTTCTTGTTACTGACATCTCTTTGAGGCGCGCGTGGAACACGAACGCGCCGTCGACACGGCCTGTCATCATAAGACGGACGGACGGTGAGCTAACCCATTACTCACCGTCAACAGGCCTAGTAGATAGAATAGAACCCTTACTTCGTATTTCAAATCAAAGACAACTTTCGAACGAATGACACTACTTCAAAAAGTCAAACTAGGAAGTAATTATAACTACTTTATTGATATTCAAATAGAATCTTCACTTCATAAGTTCGTATTACAAGTACAACAAACAAAGACCGAACCAAATATCCCTGACCAAGTAATCCGTTATCTGAAATCTACTTTACTTTTTTCGACCAATAGCAATTGCATACCTGCGACAGAATCAACCAAACGAACGATCAAGACTTTTTACGACACTATACAGAAATCCCGAACACAATACACCCTATCTATCTCAACTTTAATTGCAAACATGAGAGAGCGTCATTCAGCCAAGGAAAATATTAACACCGCGATTCAGAAAATGACGTCAAATGCACAACGCCATCTATCGAATATGGTGTTCAACTGTCAACAGTACCTAGTATTGAGTGCCTTGCGTGTGTTGTGTGATATTGTTCTTCTTGAACACTTTAAATTCATATATCTTTTGATGGAATTAACCGATTGCAATGAAACAAAAACTAAATAATGCCTCAAATTACGCACATTTTCTATGTATAAAAGTTATCTACATTGGTTTCGTAAATTTTACGTGATACATAATCAGCGAAATAGACAAACAGATAAACAGACAAAAATTACAAAAATGCTGGAAATTTATTCGAGTTCTCTTCTGAGATATTCCATTTTTGTATTTATTTAGATCTTTTAATGCTGTACGATTTCTAAACATAATAACCATGGTTCGTAAGTTCGATCCCCACCTGGTTTTCACATTTTGTAACTAGGTATTTTGTTGTTTAATACTTTTAGATTTCCAAATCATAACCAAACGCATTTAAACGACCTTAAGATCGTTTAATTCAATGAAAATTTAACTATACATATAAATCTATATCTATATTACATTACATATAATAAATCTGTCCGCTTCCGAGATGTGCACAACAAAAAAAAAATCACAATGACGAGGAGAACAAATGCCTTTCGGCTTCGTTAAGGATCTTTTACACCTATTATAATATTGGTTTCCTTGCACTTTGAAGTCCGGCCTACGGGCCTGCTCATACCCAAAACTATGTATATTACAGTCAAGAGTGGTATGTGACAAAAACATTTCAATAACGAAAAGGTTTCTTCAAAGCTCGATACATTTTCCATTATTTCCACCATTTACTTACATGACACATGTCAAACGAGTTTCCGAACACTTGCAAATTGCTACGAGTGGAGGTGACAATTCATTTATTTCCAAGGATTTACCTATTCGTTAGAAACAAAGGAACCTTCAAACCTAACTCGAGAAAAATAGCAGTTTCTGTACGTGTACAAGAAACGAATTTTGTCGACGGCAAAATCGACAAAATGACAGATTGTGAAAAGAAATGTCATTTTGTCGATTCTTCCGTCGACAAAACCGGTTTCTACGGTGGTCATGCTACGCTTGCTGGTATTCAAATAAACTACAATACATGATTGTGATAGCAGAGATTACTTAATAGTACACCCACATTTGCCAGTTACCAGGTCCCATGTAATAGGGGAGAGCCTATTGTCATCATCCGAGTTCAAATCCAGACTAAGAAATTTCTGATGAAAAAACCCTATAGCCCTGTCCAACTTTTGAATTGAACCCCAGACCAATAAACGAGAACTAGAACAAAGATTTAGGAATAAAAAGTAGGATCTAAAACTTTGGCAATCAGAATTTACTGCTTCATCTGTACCTTTTTAGCTGCCCTACTTTTTAAACTTAATTCTTCGGGTACTTTTTTAGAAAAAAAGTTCTGAAGTTATTCTTACTTCTTTTGACTTGTTATTAGAATAGGAGAAATATTTTTTAAATCAAAATAGATGTCATGTTCCTCGAACTGTATTTATTTAAGTTAACGATCTTATTTTTACTCATCATCTGCCTAGCCTTTTCCCAATTATATTGGGGTCGGCTTCCAGGCTTACCGGATGCGGCTGAATACCAGTATTTGACATGGAGTGACTGCCGCAACCCAGTTAGTACTGGGTAATACGATACCCCTTGGTAAGACTGGTTGTCAGACTTTTTGGGCCACTGAATACCTAACGCCTGTCAAAGATCTACAAATGACACCGGGACCAACGGCTTAACGTGCTTTCCGAGGTACGGAGGAAACTCGTTATGTAATGGGTGGTCACCCATCCACAGACCAATCTAGGCAAGCACGGCTTAACCTCAAGATCGACCCGAGCGGCTGTTATTATTTAGCCACGAGCTCCTCTCGAATTAAACTATCTTATTATTACGGAATTTTGGATTAAGCCCTTTAATTCAGAAGGTACAACAAAATCATCTACACCCTTTATTTTTAAACCAACCTCTTGAGATTTGAATTGTTCGAACTTCGAAGAGCTCACACATTCTAATTTCAAATCAGTTTCTTTCTTTTTATGAATAGACTAAAACCGTTCTCAAAGTGATCACACTCAGGGATTGTTCAGACCAAACGTATTGCCGGCCGCTGATTGTGAGCGCGCGTTACGCAGTTTATCTCTTTTCCATATACAATGTCGCCCATGCGCATGTGACCGCCCGTAATTTTCTGAATATTCATGAAGAATTTTCGAAAATAAACTTCAAAAGGGGGGGTCTATCTATAACATTTTTCATGTTATTCAATTTTGAACTTTTTAAGTAGAGTTTGTAGATTTGCTTTCTATTTTTGACACATCTCCGAAGTTTATGGGTCGATTTGAATTCTGTTTATTATTTCTAAAAGCTTATGAGTTATTTTAACAGGTTAATTAACATTTTTACTAAAAATTATCGACTACGAAAAAAAAAACGGAATCGAAGTCATTTTTTCGGTAAAATTTTTTATATTTATTTTAAAAAAACTTGTGTAAGTCCATAAATTATCCCGATAGGACGACTTTTTTAATCATTAGTTGTAAGCTACTACATAACAGCTACAAATTCATAGAACATTGTTGATACCTAACTGTAACTAAATCCAAGGTAAAACTCTAAAACTCTGATGAGTCAAATTTAGGAAAAGAAAGAATTTAGGAAAATGTGAAAGTCAATTGAATGTTGCTCTTAGCAGTGAGTACTAAAAGGTTAAATTAATAATGAGGATGATAATGGAATTAAAAACAAACAAGCAATAGCTAGATTTTTACTAAAAAAATAAAAAATACAAGAATTTTAATTAATTAGATTTTCGAAATGGCCCCCACCCTCCTGTTAACAAACCAAAGCTCTCATGGCAACACTTTTGATTGTACGACGTAATTCTTCACGGTTTTCTTTTATTTCCACAGCAGCAGCAAAAATCCTAGCCGTTAATTACTCGCGGCTTTCGATGGGCACGGCATACACTTTTTGTTTCATGTAGCCCCAAAGATAAAAATCTAAGGGTGTAAGGTCGGGAGATCGCGGCGGCCAAGCAATGGCACCTCTTCTGCCAATCCACCACGGATAATTTTGATTTAAATAATCATGAACTAGTCGTGCGAAGTGTGCTGGAGCTCCATCTAATTGCAGATACATCCGCCTTCTTGTTTCCAGCGGTACTTCCTCCAAAAGCAACGGCAACGTATTGACTATAAAATCTAAAAACGCGTGTTGATCTAGTCTGTTTGGTAACACAAAAGGGGCAATAAGTTCATCGTCAATCATTCCAGCCCATACATTTATGGAAAATTGAATCTGGAAAGTTGTTTCCCTAATGACATGTGGATTTTCAGTGGCCCACACATGGAGATTGCGATGATTTGTTATACCCGCCCTTGTTTTTTCTTTAGAGATAGGTATCAACAATGTTCTGAGAATTTGTAGCTGTTATGTAGTAGATTACAAGTAATTATTAAAAAAGTCGTCCTATCGGGATAATTTATGGACTTACACTAGTTTTTTTAAAATAAATACACATTTTTTTACCGAAAAAATGACTTCGATTCCGTTTTTTTTTTCGTCGTCGATAATTTTTAGTAAAAGTGTTAATTAACCTGTTAAAATAACTCATAAGCTTTTAGAAATAATAAACAGAATTCAAATCGATCCATAAACTTCGGAGATGTGTCAAAAAATAGAAAGCAAATCTACAACTCTACTTAAAAAATTCAAAATTGAATAACATGAAAAATGTTATAGATAGACCCCCCCTTTTGAAGTTTATTTTCGACAATTCTTCATGAATATTCAGAAAATTACGGGCGGTCACATGCGCATGGGCGACATTGTATAAGGTCTAACTTTTTAAACACGAAATATTTCAAGAGTAACTTCTATAGGTCGTAAAGTCACCATAGCAACGAAAATTTTTTTTTTATCTAAGTGTATTTTTATTAAAAAAAAAAAAAAAAATTACTTGACCCACAAAATAAATACTGTCTAAAGGTTTAAAAAGTTAAAAAAAGTAAAAGTAAGTAAGTAAGTTTAAAGTTTGTAAAGGTTTTATGCAAAATGTCGCAAGAATATTTAGAACTATAATAATTTCGTAAAAATAAAAACATTCAGAAAAAATTTTTTTTTCGTTGCTATGGCGACTTTACGACTTGTAGAAGTTACTCTTGAAATATTTCGTGTTTAAAAAGTTAGACCCTATATATTTAACTCCTCGTTCACACCGAACCAGTAACCTGTAACCAGTGAGCATACTCACAGTCGGCGGCAGACAATACGTTTGGTGTGAACGATGCCTTAGGGTTGCGGCTCATCTAACAGTACGGAATCGCATTTTCCATGCTCCTATCCTTTTCTGTCGCTCAGAACCGTAACTTGCTAGAGCGAGAAACAGAGTGTACTACCGAGGGCGTCGTCGATGCTACCGCGTGCGATAGCATCCCCGCTTTGTTTTTCGCTGATCAACCCTTATCAACTTGAAATCTGCTTCTATCGATCAAAAATAATGTTCTTGAAATAAAAGCGAATATTCTGACACGGTATCAGATCTGGAGGGTTGCAGTAACGGCTTAAAGCAGGAGTAATTCGAGTGTGGGAAAGAGACAGAGCTATACGGGTCGTCCGAACGGAAACGAGGCAGATGTCGTCTTTTTCATTTTTGACATTTTTTTGTTTATATCATGAAATTAAAGTTCTTTCTGATATGATAAACCAGCAGTGTTATCCTATTGGTGTGACCGTCAGACTGCCAAGTTAGAGGTCTCAAGTTAGAACCCAAGACACGCACCTCCGATTTTTCGGATCCATGACTATGCGTTTTGTAAAATTATCACTTGCTTCGGTGGAGGAAACCACCATGCCTCAGAGATAAATTTCTCGACGGCATGTAAAGCCAATTCAGAGGCCCTTGCAGCATAAAAACTCTGACACCAGGTAACGCACCAACCACCCGCTTAAGAAGAAGTGGACTGATCGGATCAAGCCAAATTTGCGTCTACAAGTGTGGTCAGTTCCTAACTATCCATCATCCATATTGTAACTCACAGGTTGGTACTTACAACCTGGTGGATACCCCTCCCCCCGACCCGTGGGATGTAGCAATCCAATTTGCGTCCACTTTGAGACATTTACCAAGGTTTGCAGCGACTAGCTAATGAGATTTGCTCTCGGATATAAATGTTTTAACTGCCTTGAGAAACATTTAAGATAAAAGGAATGTATTTTCTCAGATTTTCCTCAAAGAAAGGATGGGTCAAAGTGGAAGTTAAATAGTGATTTTTGTAAGTGATGCTGATTAAAAAGATTTTGAATGGTTTTGTTAGGAATTTCAGCCAAGCACCATTTATATAAAGTGTAATTTTGAAACTACCTGGGTCCAGGGTCATAATTATGCTAATTTAGTTGGCGACGAGAAAATAACGGACTGTAGAAGTTCTTAAATATAAAGTTTGAATGAAACTATTGCAATAAATTATAAAAAGCTTTGAGAAACTTTAAAACTACTTGGCATAATGTCCGTCCTAGAAAACTATTATAACAAGGAGAATAACGTCCTATTTCAGCAAAAGAAAAACGACAAAGAACATAAATAACACAACTTTTTAATAAAACAAGCTCAAAGACTTGTTTATATCTCAGTTTCTTCCTACATGTGGATAACGTGTAAATTATTCAATTACGCGAGGAAAACTCACACATTCTACGATAACAACGAATCCTTATATTTTATATCCCGTTTTTTACGACTTTCCGACGTAGGTCGAATTATATTTTCATGTCGAGATCAGCTGTGAAACTAGATAAATGTACGTTGATATAACAGGACCTACTAATAGTGCTGAATGTTTCTTTCGGCACTTTAACGACATTTACAGAAGAGGGGGGGGGGGGGCGTTTTTGTCAAACATTTGTTAAATTGAAAAAACAAGATGGCAGCTTTACTACCAATTAAGGTCAATCCCCAAAAGATCGGTGTACAGGACCCGTACTAATGTTTTTGTGTCGGTGTAATTGTTCACAAGTTTAGTGTCATTGTATCCGCTTTGACAGCTGTCAGTGTCACATGTCAATGTTTACCTGCTGAAGGCGGCTGAAGCCATTAAATATCAAAAATCGAGAGGAAATTATATCAAAGGCGACTTTTCCTTAGCAACTAGTAAATTCTTGATTTTAAAACTGACACCAGAAATGAACTGACTGCGTAACTGTTGCACTGTAATTTTCACGCAGACATTGGAACCTTATAAACAAACATTACGACATAATACATTTTCAGACATGATTCATGAATATTGGAAGCGCAATACCGTGTAGGTACACTGTAGTTCCAGTAATTAATTTGCATCCGACACTACCTACAGTTATTTTAACACAGATTATCATGTTGCAGATACCGAATGCTTCATTTTATTTTAATTACGCCATGAGAGAATGGTCAAAGTATTTTCCATTTTCATTTTTAAATCCGACTTGAGTACAGCGTTCTTATTTCTCTTCTAATCAAAATAATATTTTTAGAACTTAAATCCTCTTTCGTAAATTGAAGTACTTTTTTACAAAAACATGGCCACTAGAAGTCGAAAGAAAACTCGATACCATTTAATATTTTCTTTTTATTGTTTTTTTTTAATTTATGAAAATAGCTTTCTTTCTTTGCCTATATCGTTCCAGTCAGATTTTTGAACGACTTTTGTTAGTTAGAACAACCTTCTTGAAAAAAAAAAAAATAATCTTCGCTTACAATTTTTCCATGAAAATGACCAATTGACGAAATGATTTATACTGCATAAAACTCTTTTACGAAATAAAAAAGCTACTACACTTTTAATCGACAGCTGTTTCTATAATAATCTATGGTGATATTCAGAATTGTTTGCACAGTGACGCTTCAGAAAGCAATTTGTAGCTTTGTAGATATTAATTTATCGGAATTCAACAGTTCCGGTCCGTTATTGCTGTTATTGGTGGACGTTTGTTTATTGACAAAATATCTTTTAACAGAGTATTAAGCAAAGAGAAAAAGTAGGTCATCGTAATCGCATATTACCTAAACCATGTAAATTAAACTCAAAGGCTGATTAGATAGGTAACTGTTTATCGCTGTTATTATTTTTCTTTCTAAACACTTAGGTAGGTACACAACTTGCCCAATTACTGGTAACTCAGTAAAAGCAAAGGCCTTTCTACCCAATGATATTATAAATAAAAAGAGGTAGATATCGCACTAGCGCGCGCAAATTGTTGCAGACAAATTCAGACAATTGTCTTAACTTAAGTACGTCAAGCGCAATAGCTATCTCTTTCTGTACCATACGTTCCGTATTATCTATCGCAGTCGCAACAACGCAACGACATTTGAACGCCGCTCAGTATGAACGTAGCCTATCTTTCTTTATAATATCATATAATACGACTCGTAATTCCGTGAAATTAGATTCCAGAATCGACATTTTCAGTGCCTAACACATTCTGTACTGTCGACGCGCGCTACTTCTGCTCATGCAACGCAGAAAACACGCCGTTGACGCTTAGACGTCATTAATTAACTCTTAACTCAACAAACACTTACCTACTTGAGCTGTATTTGCCTAGGACTGACTTCCAATAGAATAAACTAGGCTGATGAGGATGAGGATTTCCACATCGAGAACAAAAAAAAAAAAAAACCTTATACTTACTGGTTTTGTTACTACCGACGACGTGCGGTCTGTAGTACGTCCTTTATTGCTACAATAATAAGACCTAAGTGCACTGTTAACAAACATAATTACCATGCTCTGCTCCGGTAGAACCCTCCAATTAGCTAATACCTAAAGTGTCCGGCTAATGACATTGTCTCATGATTGCGACTCGACAGCTCACGGCTCTGACACAAACACCGTTACGTTTGGGAAAACTGTTTTTGGGATGAAACGGGCCAGTTTAAATACTTATTAGCCTATTTTTACCACTTAAAATTCTCTGGAGAGATAATTTAGTAATTTCGATGCAACTTCGGCAAGAGCATGTCAGTGCATAGTAACAAATCCAGAACATATTTGGTGTAAAAATACCCTTAACGAAACTGAAAGGAACTTGTTCTCCCCGCAATCGTCAATCTTTTTTTTGTTCTGGACCATTACCTATTGGATATATATAGATATTGGGACTGGGATTGGAACACTTGTTTTTAATACCTCCACGACCCCGTATTAGGTACTCAATGCAACCATCACACATGTTTTGAAGACGTTAATGAGTCCTAACGTAAAACGTGATTTTTCAATCCCAAAAGAAGTTGCAGCAATAATTTTTGCGTAGACGTTACTTCAACTCACTTTATACTTTTTTTTCTTCATTCCTATTAAGATATTTTCAAAGCTAATATAAAGTGACGGGCCAACTTTTCTTTAATTAGTAAGTAATTACTTCGCTGATTGTGTTTCTTCGATGTCAAAGTTGATAATTATACCAAAGATTTCTCGAATTACCCGGCCGTTCATAATTAAGATTTTGTTACCTTATACCTACTAACGGTTCTTAGGACTCCATAAACTTTCACATAAAGAAGGTTGCATAGGAACGGGAGGCCACACGTCAGTAACAAACTAGTATAAGCAGAACTCGTATTGTATTGAAACCCCGTACTGCAATAGACGAGCTCAAATGGCAACACTTTGATCTTAAGCTGGTCTAGCGTAGTAGATACGGAGTTTCAATAGAATAAGAGGCCAGCTTATACTGGTCCTGCATCACTGACGTGCGGTCCACCGGACCACCTTACAAAACACGTTTTGATTGACAAAAAATCCTAATACATTTTAAATGTCGTAGCCAGTTTAGTTTAGCCAGTCATTCTCCGTAATAACCAGCCGTTTTGGAGTTTACATAATTACACACACATTGCGGCGTTCTGAAGCTTGAATAATAAAGTTTTTAATGTAAATCGTAACTTCGCAGGTAAATGGGGCGCAATGGTGAAACTGGATAATGGCTGGGTAAAGTTTCCAGTTTCGTGTGAATTTGGGAATAATGGAGAAGACAGTATGTCTGTGTGCTTAGAAGTATCTAGGTACTTATGTACAAGAATATCAGTAAGGTACCTACTTATGTATAAGATGTGTGTATTTTCCTTGAAACAATCAACCCGTACCTGTTCCATGTCATGGATTATGACTTAAGGGCCCAGTACACTGTGTAAGCCTATATCCCAGTAATGGAATTGTTGAACACTTGGTGGTTAGTATGCTTACGCCATGAGCGAGGCCATCGATGTGTGCATAATTTAGAGAAGATGAGAATGTAGTTGATTATAATATCGCTGGTGTATCTAGTATAAAAACTGATATCAAAAGCTGCAGAAAGTGACGCAGCTATTTGTCAAAACAAAACAGAGTAGCAATGAAACAGCACAAAATAATAACACAACGAACATTAGTTAAGCTCCCAAAGTTAAAACAACAACTAACACTTTAACTCCAGCTCATCTAGTTAAACAAACGATGACCCCAAACTATAAACTACGCTTCAAACTAAAAAGTAGCGGTCTAGACCAAACAGGCAGACATGTTTATACAACTAAACCAGCTAAGTTGGCTAACTAGTTTCAGACGGAGCGTTTAAAATGCAGCACAGAGGTTTCAATTCAAACTTCGGATATTTGACTGTCGAATGTGTTTTGCATTATGTAGATCAGGACTAGGATAATATGTTCCCGCACCAATGATTCTATGGAGCGTTTAGCGGTAGAGTCGAAGGCATGAGATCACATGACCGATCACCAACTCGGTGGTCAGACTTCATCGAATCTGTCACCAAGATCCCTGTGGCAGAATGTGCTCAACATGCAGCATATAAAAAACGGTGGAATTTGGCCCTAAAAAAGTTTTTCCTAATGTTAAATACCAAATAGGAAATTCTCCTTCGACGTAGCAGACATCACACCTGTAATCCCCAAAGGAGGAAGCAGATAGTAAAGCCACATTCCAGCACTTTTGTTTGCGTACCATTATTGTAATAGGGGGCGAGCCTATTAATTGTCATCAACCGGACACACATTCAGGCTCCGTGGCGGCTGAGAAATTCCACTTAGAAAATCCCAATAAAACTTTCTCCAACCTGGAAATCTCACCCAGGACCTCATGTTCAGTAAAATTGCCATCATAACACTGTCTAGCGACCTAAAATTTAATCCGATCTCAGTTATTTCGTAAACGAATTCTTTGTTCAGGGCAGGTATATCAACTGTAAGTGAATGTTTCAGGAATTTAATAAAATATGGAAAAATCATACTGCTCTGACGTGTACTTTAGTGTTGGTAACACGATGCAGACCTACTTGAAAGTAGGCAAGTGTCACCTCATCAACTGTCTAGCCTTTTCTCAACTATGTTGGGGTCGACTTCCATTCTTAACGGATGCTGCTGACTACCAGTATTTTACAAAGAGCGACTCATATGACCTCCACAACCCAGTTAATACTGGGTAATACGATGATGCCTTTTGGTAAGATTGGTTGTCAGACTTTTGGGACACTGACTACCTGTAACGACTACAAATGACATCCGGGGCCGACGGCTTAAATGTAGAATAGTGTACACCCCAACAATAGTACATTTTGATATAAGTGGGGAAACTTTGTTATACCCACGCGTATCAAACGACGTTTTTCAATAGGTACACTTTCGAAGAAATACAATATTAGAACGGAAAGTCTATTTTTCAGGAAATATTATGAAACTATGATTAATTTGCCTTTTTTCCGCGCTTTGCTTTCGCCAGGTTGAAGAAGAAGCAAAGGTATGATGCCGCTAAACAGCCTAGTAGAAAATTCAAATATTTTTGACTTCAGAACACACATAAATGTTAATTTGTTTATAAAAGTAAATATTTGTTTTAAATAATCAAGTTTATATCTATGATATTCTATTTAAAAACATAATTTTAAAAAATGTTTACGCCATAAATAGTCATTAATTCTTTCCTTTCTAATATTTTATTTCTTCGAAAGTGTATTGAAAAACGTCGTTTGATACGCGTGGGGATTTGTTACTGCAGTTCCGACTCCATAACACCCTCGCCTGCAGCTCGGGTGTTAATTCCGCCTCGAATGCAATAACAAAGTGTCCCCACCAGTGGCGTAGCTTGGGGGGGGCTGGGGGGGCCATGGCCCCGGGCGGCGCGTTTCAGGGGGCGGCAGAGAGCAAGAGCCAGGACGCGGCAAGCGGAACCAGGCGGCAGCGTCAGGTCATCAGATCAGACAATTACTAGTCATCGGGACTATGTTGCAAAAACAACCAAGAAGTGGAGCATTTTACTTAATATACGCCGCTGGCCCGAGGCGGCTTTTCATACAAGCTTCACGTATATTCCGGTCTGCCGCCCCGTATTTTCTAGATACAAGCACTTTATTCTAGCCTGCCGCCTACCTTTTTTTATATCTGTATTTATGGTAAAAAGGAAATCGAACCTATCTGGGATGCTAAAATTTTCTAGGTCGCTTCGCTCGCTCTTACAGCTAAGTTTTCTTAATCGTTCCATATCTTTAATGCATTCGTAGAAAAAGTATGTTAATTCCATTTGTTTGAATCGTGAAAAGAAAATCTGTTACCTATCCGAGGCGGGGTGCTAAAATTTTCGAGCTCGCTTCGCTCGCTCTTACATCCTACTTGCTCTCAAATCTAAAGCTTTTATGCAGATGTCTATAAAAAAATATTATTTATCTACATATATGAATAGTTAAAATAAAATGTAATTTATCCGATGTGCTAAAAATTTTTGAGCTCGCTGTTTTTGTTAATTTCCGGAACGGCAAACCTTATACACTAGGTATTAATTATATTAACTTTGAACATGACAGTACTACATAAATACGAACACGTGATCATCATCATCATCATTCTCTTGCCCCTCTTATCCCAATTCATTGGGGATCGGCGCAGTATGTCTTTCTCTTCCATACCTCTCTAAATCTTTTATCAGACACCAGGAGGTGTCTGATGAAATTCTGAATAAAAAAGATCTTCTTGAATGAAATTGTATATAAAAATGATTTTACTTTGAAAAATAAACTTAAGTATAGAAAAACATTTTAAATCATTTTAAAAATGCTTTGTATTTTGACTATTTCCTACGTTTCTTGACTAATTATTATAAATTAGAGGGGGCGGCCAAAATTACAGTCGGCCCCGGGCGGCAAAACCCCACGCTACGCCACTGGTCCCCACTTATATCAAAATGTACTATATTACTTACATGCCTATAATTTTCCCACACCCGCCCATACCAGAACTGAAGAGTATTTCTTTTATTGTGCTACGATTGAGCATGAGATATTCCACGACATATACAGACCGTCTAGATCCGTAGGCGTACGGTACAGTAGGAATACACTATATCACGTGGTAGCAGTTATCTAATATTTGCACGTGCTCAACAAAGCCTTGAAATGAGATCACTGCGCTTGAAATATTTTACTGAACCATTCAGGGACTGGTGAAAGAGCAGATTCTGATAAAATCCATCGTGCAAATACACGCGTTACAAGTAAAAACACATAAAACTATCCGATGTAGGCAATAAAAACACAGTCAATAAAAAAACTTTTATTTTAATTTTCTGGATCGACTGTTAATTCTAAGAACACTCTTACTTCGTTAGTAAGCTTCAAAATCAAATCATCAGAGAGTTCATAAATTTGAATGGTTAAATCTTCAAGTAGCTGGCGCATAGATGGTCCCAGGCTGCTACCCGTCCTCAGCCATTTAAAATAGCTGCTCAAAAATGCATGAAAAGGATCTAAATCATTTCGCTTACTGTACGCAAGATCCAGATCTGACAGTATGGCATGCACTAACGTCACATCTCTCCCTCTAATACGATGTGTCTTCGACTCTAGAGAAGTAAGTCGATCTCCAACAGCTCTATGTATTGAAAGCAACACTTTTCTGGATGGAACACTATCAGAATACGCCATATCGTTCAGCAAGATTTGGAACTCATTTGCAGTTTCTTCTCTTAAATGGTCGTAAAATTTGGTTCTCAATAGCTTATCTGATACAACACGAAGAAAGATTTTCACATTGTCGTCGCTCATATCTTTAAAAGATTCCAATAATGTGTGCAAGGCTTTCGAGCATTTGTAATTGTTGGTGCATATGTTATAATCTGAGCAGAGCTTGCTTTCATACTTCCCTTCAATTAATACAGCACCTATGACGAATTTCTGGGTCAATTTCTTCTTAATTTCCTTTAAGGCACTCGGCGTGCCGTCTATTCTTTCACTAGCAAATGTAACAGCTTTAGTTTGGAACATTATACTTATTCTTTTCATAGTTTCAATCCAAAAAGAAGCGTAATCACTTTCTTTGAGCCTTAAGCTGTAATTTCTCAACATTTTTCGTATTTCTTGCAAGCTTTCCTTAAGTTGTTCTTCAAATACAAATCTCATTTGAGTTTCTTTGTCATTGATTGCGTTTGGTATAAGTTCCATTAGAATGATTTCTACAGACTTAGTATGTACTAGTATGTATTCATTCAGGAATTTTTCTAACTCATCGTCGCAGAAATTGAGGTCTTTACATAAGTATGTGGATTGGATGATTAGGAATGGGACATCGGTTTCTTGATGTGGAATCATAGATCCTGACCGCCGCCCTGATCCGCCGCTGTTGGAGTCTCTTAGCATGAAATGAGAGAATGTATCCATTACTTCTTTGCCGAGGCTTAGTGATCCATGCATATTAACTTTGACTGCATCGCACAGGGATGTTAATGCTGAAAAGAAAAGTAATAGATAAAATACTATTTTGTTCATTTGATTAGATATCTTCATGTTTCTCGACTAGCTAAATCATCATCGGATCGTCATAATTTACGATAATTCGCATTGTCACGATTTTAATGAAAGGAATGTATTTTTTTCAGCAAATTAATAAATAAATCGGTCGGCTTCCAGTCTAATCGGAGCAGCTGAATACCAGCGTTTTACATGAAGCGACTGCCTATCTTACCTCCACAAACCAGTTAGACTAGTTGTCTGACTTTCTGGCCACTGACTATCTGTAACGACTGTCAAAGATCTACAAATAACAACGGCTTAACGTGCTTTCCGAGGCACGAAGGAAATTCGGTGTGTGATGGGTGTTCACTCATCCACGGACCAACCTAGGCAAGCGCAGCTTAACCTAAAGGTCGACCCGAGCGGCTGTTAATATTTACCTATTATTTTTTCATAAATTAAAATAAATTAATAATTAAATAAATCTCTCACCTAAAACAGCAAAAAAAAACTTTGTATAATCCATGTCCAGTTAAAAATACATTTTTATTAAAAATAAATAACATTTTATTTTATGACCTATAAAACCGTTGACGCTTTCCTATTTTCTTTAAAATAAATTTCAAAATGGAGTCGTGATTCAATTTGATGGTCGTAACAGTAAAAGCGAAGTAAACAGGTTTAGTGAAAGACGGAAAATAAATAAAACATTTGTTTCAGAGGATTCTAAAGGCTGCTTTCAATTGAATTGTATGCTCATGACTCGAGTTTCGTGCTTTTGTTCCATTGTTTGGTTATCTAATTAAATTCTGATTTAAGGAAGTTAGTGGTTGGGTTTGTATAGAATGAGAAATAACGCTCGATCAGTAAGAAAATAAGCCAAGTCGGAGGCCCATGGGCGGCATAAAAATTCTGACGCCAGGTTAGGCACTAATCACACGATAAAGAAGTAAGAAAATCTAACCATCAATTTTCCGTAAATTGATTTGGCGGCCCGTGAATCACAGAAGTTTATGTTCAGGAGTTTTTTTTTTCGATTTTTTTACCTGCAGCTATTTCAAACCGGGCGGTCGTTGACCAAAAGTGTAATCCTACTAATATTATAAATGTGAAAGTTTGTGAGTATGTATGTGTGGATGTTTGTTACTCTTTCACGCTAAAACTACTGGATGGATTTTGATGAAACTTGGCAGTAATATAGCTTATATATCAGAATAACATAATAGGATACTTTTTATCCCGATAGTGCGATCCCGAGGGACATTACCGAACTCCATGCGGGCGAAGCCGCGGGCATAAGCTAGTATAATATACTTACACATATATACCAACCATTAGGTAGTAATAAACGAATAAAGTTATGTAGCGTGATTTAAGACAAATCCAAATAAAAGGTATCAATTAGCTAACTTACAGTTAGGCATCGCGGTAATAACACTTTCCAACATTATTTATACAGACCCCTGTATAAATAATGTTGGAAAGTGTGTGAGTGGAAGGGACACCGTCGCTTACAATTATTCGAATAAATTATTTGATTTGATTTGATTTAAACGGTTACCATGTATTCAGTACTTCATTCTGAACCCCCACACATAGAAATTTTTAGTCGAAAAAAAAAACTTAAAATATTAAACTTGTCTAGATTCGTTTATAAAAAAATTCTTAACAAATGATGTAAAAAAATGTTACCTTTATCGCTTGATCTTGTTACGTACCTTTACAAGAAGGGCTCCACGAACCCAAAAATTTATAGGTAGGTATATTGTTTAAACTTTTATGTAGTCATTTAAGATAACAAAGATTGGAAAAAAAAATAACAATAGTAAGTAAAACTTTTTGAAAAATTTACTTAAAAATATTTTCCAACGGGGATTTATTATTTTAAGTGTCTGGATGATACCCTAACTTTTCACATTTTTAAATTAATATTTGTTACTAAAAAAAATATTTTATGTGGTACACTGTCTTTAGCGGCAGTGCGCCCATGTCATTACGGCTGTGCAGAACCCCATAGAAAATAATAAATAAATACGAAAATCTAAATGCCACCTTTTTTTCATCTTAATTTTTCAACCCATTTAAGCCCAAGTCTAAAGTAGCTGCAGAAAAATGAAATAACTTGAATTGGTGGAGAATAGGGAGTTTGAAAATAAAACAACCAAAATAGGTATTTTTTTTACGTAGAAAAAAATATGCCGTGGCCAAATGGGGACACTGGGCACATTCTTCAAAATATATATTTGATACTAGCTTCTGCCCGCGACTTCGTACGCGGATCCTGTTGCTTATGCCAGCGACAACGGGGTCGTCAAAATCGAAGATCTGAAACGTCTGATGTCGAATTCTAAGAGCCCGGGGACGGGAAAACAACGGGATGCGCGAGACGATTCGAGATATTCCATATCTTTCATTTTTGTAAGTCAGAAGTCGATGCATAGATACGCTTGGAACTCAAGCGTAATTCTCTATCCGTGAACGTCTCCGACACGCGAGACAATGCGTGACGTTCACGATCAGCGGTCAGTCGCGCATCACGTTCCCTACTTGTCTCTAGAGACCTAGAAGTCGATGCGTAGATACGCTTGGAACTCAAGCGTAATTCTCTATCCGTGAACGTCTCCGATTTGCGAGACAATGCATGACGTTCACGATCAGCGGTCAGTCGCGCATCATATTCTTCACAGTTCTCTAGAGACCTGGATGTAGATGCGTAAATACGCTGAGAACGCAGGCGTGCTTCGTTATCCAAGAAGAAGAGAAGAGAAGAGAGGAAGAGGTTTCCACGGAGCGAGTTGCAGCCTGATGTGCTCGAACAGCATCAAGTCTCTCCTGACGTTCTTCGGTAGATTCTTGGGATCTTATGATCCTCAATCTTTTAGCTCCTTTGGAACATTGGGAAAGATTTGACCTCTTTCTAGGCATGGTTATAGTTTTATTGTGAAGATACCTGATCAATTAAAATCTAAGTGACTGCTCCCCTGCGTTACCGGGTAGGCTACCGCGTCACGAAGATAAGTGGAAAAAGTCTAAAACACTCAAATAACATAAGCCCGAAGGCATATTTATTCGATAAAATAAAAAAATAAATAGGAGTTTTGTCCAGTAGAGTCAAATTTTCAATGATATACCGTCGTCATCGAATATCAGTCCTAAACTGTTACCGCCTTCACCGCGTGGAGGTACTCCCAGCTTATGTTATTTTATAATTATACAGTGAAATTAGTGATAGCTATAATTTCCACATCAGATGTTTCTGATCTTCGATTTTTATAAGTCAACAGGAAATGCCCATCAGACCGAACAACTTTTGCTAAGACGTCATTCCTATATGTGTTATGGTGTAGCTGGGCTCTTGGAGTTCCACAACAGGTGTTCCAGATCTTCGATTTTATAAGTCAACAGAGAGTGCTCATCAGATTGAACAATGTTTGCTAAGCTGTCATTCCTATATGTGTTATGGTGTAGCTGGGCTCTTGGAGTTCCACAACAGGTGTTCCAGATCTTCGATTTTATAAGTCAACAGAGAGTGGTCATCAGATTGAACAATTTTTGCTAAGACGTCATTCCTATATGTGTTATAGTGTAGCTGGACTCTTGGAGTTCCACATCAGGTGTTCCAGATCTTCAAATTTATTATCTCAGCAGAAAATGCTAATCACGTGGAACAATTTTTGCTATGGTACCATTTTTGTATCTCTAATAGTTTAGCTATTCTATTGCGGTTCTGCATCAGGTGTTCAAGTTTCCAAGATAAATTATAGCCTATATGTTGCCCAGACTTAATACCTATACAACAACAAAAAAATCTTTCAAATCCGTCTAGTAGTTCCGAAGATTAGCGTGTACAAACAAACAGACAAACAGACAAACAGACAGATTTTTTTTTTTGGATTCGTGCTCTATTACTTTTTCTAAACAGCCCTCAATTTTTTTTTTTTTTAATATATTCAATGTACAGACACAGTTTTTTTACTGTCTTATTATATGTATAGATAATACGTAAGACGCACTAGAACCTTGACGTTTTGAATGAACCATCACTCATATTTTTAGGTGCTTTGTCAAGAACTAACACTAGCATAAGACACTTTTTGAACTACGAATCTTTATATACGAAGCCGAATACTAGATACGAAGATTATCGATTATTTTTTCTTTCCTAATAATTTCTGAGAAGAGGCCTTTGCCCAGCAGTGGGACAGTAACAGGCTGGTATTATTAATAATTTCTGACTCCTGTGAAGCGATTATAGGGAAAGAAATAGAAATGAATGACCGCTACGGATACCTTATTTGGCAAGTTTATCTCACGTAATTTAAAAACGTGCCCCCGTATTCACAAATGTTCGGTCCGAGATTTTGATTCGGAAAGTACCTAAATTTTTTATCGACTCCAGATTGGGGGCTGCAACATTATCGAATATATCAAAAAATGGTATCGGTTAAAGGTCTGAATTTTACTTATAATCAATTCAAGTACGGTGGACAGTAGCGCCACCCCGCGGAATTATCTTAACTTCAATCGTCTCAAAGGGCGAGATTCTACATTACTTAAAGTGATGCTGTTTACGTTATCTGTGGCAACATTTACTTTTGACGTTTCGTATAGGTGTCAAATCTTTTTGGTTCGGCCATTTTCGCCGAACGTTTGGTGTATACTTTTGGTCACGTATCTTTTCGTGGCCTTAAGATCACTTGAATAAAACTCATTCAAGATGGTGCAGAAGAAGGTAAAAGCCATGTGCGTTTAGTAAATTACTATATTTTCGTTACACAAAGTGATTTTACCGTGAAGTTTACACCATAACATGTTTGTGGGACCGTCGTTGTTTTTGGCGTCGAAACTGTTTTATTTGATAAGTTCAGGTATTTCTAACCAGTCGTGCATTTTAATAGTTCAAGTTTGAAATAATAGTGACCTTCAAATCTAATGCATTGTACAATACGTTGAATATTAGTAAATTGTTTTAACATAACCTCAAATCACTACCATGATGATACCATTCCAATGAGTGCCATGATTTCTACCATATTATCACCAAGACCTGATGACATCGTGTTATTCGCATTATACACGTCTGCACGTGACCTTAGCTGACAAAGTTATTGTTATTTCAGCCTAAGAAGAAGGTAGGGAAGAAAGTAGCGGCCGCACCTTTGGTCGTGAAGAAAGTTGAGCCCAAAAAGGTAGTGAACCCACTCTTCGAGAAGAGGACCAAGAACTTTGCTATTGGTGAGTTAACTTTTAATTATTGCTGCTGTTGATGCTATTGGCCTGTTATTATTATTTGTAACAAAGAGGCGGAAGTGTTTTCCATACATTCAAGCAAGGAGTTCCTTAACTTGCATTCGGTGTTCTGTTGTTGAAATAGTGTGGTGAAAGCGAAAGGAATATTGGACTAAAATGATGTAAACCTTAATCTGAAATCACCATGTGGTTATAAAATATACGAGCTTTTTAACACTGATTAGTCCAAACTCCACACTTAACAAGCATTCATAACCTCCAATTTGAAGATAAACAACACCTTTTACTGTAATCTTTAGTCGTTTAGTAGTTAGATTACAAAAATATTGATTCAAAGTCATTTAATTCAACTAACATCAAACATTACCAATATTTATCATCATTATATCAGCGAAAGACTAGATATGGGCCTCCCCCAAGCTACACCTTGTCTATAATTAATGAATATTCCAATCTAGATACTTACCTATCACAACTTCTTCCTAGGTCAGGACATCCAGCCCACAAGGGACCTGTCCCGCTTTGTGAGATGGCCCAAGTACATCCGCATCCAGCGCCAGAAGGCCGTGCTCCAGCGCAGGCTCAAGGTGCCGCCACCAATCAACCAATTCACCCAGACACTTGACAAGACCACAGGTTTGTAAAAATGTTTTTTTAAGTTATTCAAGTACTTATGTGATTGTGAATTTCATTCTATGTAAAGAAAGTTCTATAAATGGCTTTACTAGTTTCTTGAACTGATAACGAATTAGGCACGACAAAATTAAAATGGCAGGTTAAAATCTAAAGTTAAATTATGAACTCCAATGATACACTCTGTTAAAGTCAGTAACTTAACAGATGGAAGGATTACACATACTAAAAATGTAAAAAACACATATTTAGTACGTGTAATACTCCCTGTAATCATCTAAAAATATCAGATATTGTGTTATTGCTGTAATAAATCGTATTTATTCATTTAAAATGTGCAAGAGTGGTACATAGGTTAAGTATTATATCATTATTGATTCTAAAACAGATGGAGTTTCTTGCCCATTCTTCTCCATAGACATCTACGCATTGGAATGGCCAACTACTTTCACAAGTTATTATGCCTTGTGTCTGGGACTGTAGCTTCACTCTTTGTTTTTTTGTGACATTCAAAAGTGCCTGTAATGGTCTAATTGAAATAAATGCTTTGAGTTAATTATGCTAGCTACACGATTTTCCAAGTGCTAGGAAATATCTTGTGAATCAACGTTTTACCCCATGCATTAAGTTTGTAGGTTATTTTAGGTTTTACCATGATGATTACCGAATGCAACGATGAATCACTATGATTATCAAAAAAATATACGAGCTTTTTAACTCTGATGTCCAATGGATAGCAATCAATTATAAATTGACATTTATATTAGGTTTCAAATAGTTCTCTTTGTGTTACAGCCAAAGGTCTGTTCAAGATCTTAGAGAAATACAGGCCAGAGACTGAAGCAGTCAGGAAAGACCGCCTAAAGAAGGCTGCTGAAGCTAAGGTATGATATAACATTAGTTATTAATAATCTCGTAGAACTATAGACTTTCTTAGCCCTAAATTTTAAACAACATTCTTTTCAAGGCTGTTGAACAATGTTCAACTCATATAGGTCCTGTCACGTAAAAAGAATGCTGAGTGACAGTGGATGGGATGTGTTTGCGCACGTTATACAGTGGCATCCTAAAGTACTAAGCTATTGTTTTATAAGTATAATTGTTTCACTAGTACTTTACTAATTACTTAGTACTTTGGAAAAGGCTGGAATAAAAAGAATTGAGGTTTGAGCGGTCAGCATTCTTTTTACGTGATGGAACCTATACCAGATGTAAAAGCCATTTGAGATTAGTCAGTAACAAAAATATTTTTTTTTTTCCTGCATAACTTTCAAGTTAGGAATATATATCGAAATGAAGATAACATACACAAACTCTGAATGCCATGAGGACACTTACCACCAAGATCTCTGATCGAACATCCTTAAACAAAATACTGCGTCCTTCTGTTAGCACAATTTCTGACTACACAACACTTTTCAGGTCGCCAAGAAGGATGAGCCTCCACCAAAGAGGCCAAACACCATCCGTGCTGGCACCAACACTGTCACCAAGCTGGTCGAGAAGAAGAAGGCACAGCTTGTTGTCATCGCTCACGATGTTGACCCCATTGAGGTTAGTATACTATGTTTCTAGATTATTGTAGCAAGCAAGAATGAACTATTTGTGATTAGTAAAGTAACTGGTTAGCAGAATTTATCATGCACAATGGACCACTTTAAAGACTTAGTGCGGAAATTAAAACTCTTAAAATATAGCAGAATCAGGTTTATGGTTGAAGCATTGTGTACCTTTGACAGGGACATTAAAACAAAAAGCATTGCAATTAATATCATAGTTACCGTGGAAGAAAAAAATAAAAATAGTTGAGGCAATCCCAATATTCCTAAGTAATGGAAGAAAAAAGGATGAAGATGATTAAGTATCATAATAAAATGAAATGATAATGATTCTGTTTATTAGTTGTCAAAAACTTTTAATAGGTACTAGTAGTAAGTACACCTACTATAGTTGCTGCCAGGATGGCAATGGCGGTCATTAGGCGGCCCACCTACATTTATTAAAGTTCTTAACTTTGAAATCCACAAATAAGCCAGTTCATGTCTTGAATCGTCATCTATCGTGATCTTCAACATCTTTACTAATGAAAAACGATACATGGTTCATTTGTTTTGGTTCGTACGAAGAGATATTATGGAAAGAGCAATGACCGCTATTGCCATCTTAACTGGCAGCAACTATAGTATTAAAACTTATTGCACAAACTGACTTCCAAAACAAACACTAAAAGTCGAAAATAACTTTACTTTCTGAAGTCTCTGACTTTTGTTTGTTTCATAGATTTTTTTGCTACTACCAAAGTTAATGTCCACTTTTTAGTTTTTTTTTAAAGTTTATTGTACCCTTTTTGTGGTATCTCACACAAATCCTTGTAAAGTAGACTGATAGTTGCTATGATGTTAGAATTTCTTCACCTGAGGCTTTCAATAAGAAAAATATATTTTAAGCTGCACGATGATTGTTGACTCTGAGCTCCATTATAAACCTTCACTTACCCTTCCTTCCATAGTATTAAACTAACTGATAATATTGTTCACAGCTTGTACTATTCCTGCCCGCCCTCTGCCGTAAGATGGGTGTGCCATACTGTATTGTGAAGGGCAAGTCCCGTCTGGGAGCCCTCGTCCACCGCAAGACATGCTCCTGTGTTGCGATCACACATGTATGTATTCATTTATATAGTGTTTGTTTGATAAACTCCATATTATTTCTTGTGTCTAGATGTGCATGTAATGATGATTTATTTGCTATCATACAGCCATGCTGACAACCCATCTACCACCAATAGATTTTATCTGAAGATGCCATCTTTGACACTAAACCTTCAAAAAACATGCCACAAGAGGTTCAACTTTAGATTTATGGATAAACTTAATGAATCCACTACAAAGAATTTCATCAAGTTTTTGTTTTATAGTAACTAAACCACCAAAATTACTATTCCACCGTGTGGCTTTCGAACTATACTCACAATTGTCTTTTTTCCTCTACACAGGTTGAGTCCGGCGACCGTGCTTCCTTCTCCAAGGTGACGGAAGCCATCAAGACGAACTTCAACGAGCGCTACGAAGAGCTCCGCAAGCACTGGGGCGGTGGCGTCCTCGGCAACAAGTCCAACGCGCGCATCGCTAAGCTCGAGAAGGCGAGAGCCCGTGAGCTCGCGCAGAAACAAGGCTAAGCCTAATAAAGTTTAAGACCTAACGTATTGCTGTTGTTTTCTTTAATTATTCATCAGTTTCGTCACCTCCACTGACACACTTGACACTAGAAATAACTTCTAGATGTCGATTGATAGTTAATTAGGTCCAGGTATCTTGCTAGTTGAACCATTGCACGACTTTCACGACGCTCTCGGTATCGGCTCTGTCTCAAAATGGCCACAGGTAGCAAAATGTCCCGTTTTCAGAATGTCTCTTTAGCAGAATGTCCCTTTCGCAAAATGTCCCCTTCCTCAAACAGGCATTAATTCCTTGCATCAGTAAAAAAAAACTGGTCGAGAGCCAGTAGGTGTACAACACAGAGGGGTACTGCAGATATGTTAAATTAGTAAAATGGGTAGGTGCATGCACATAAACTAAAATAAATAATAGAAATCGAAGTTTGTCAGATTTATTTGAAGTGACAGACTTAAAATAAACAACAAACTTGGTGACTAATTAACGATTAAAAAACGGCTTTTGAACCAGTGAGCGACGAATTCTAATATTTGACGACAAATTTCGACTAATTCTTTGTGTTATCAAAATTGAAATCCCTCATGGTGGCTCCAGTGTCAGTCACGGCTGAGTTAACAGCAGCTTTCAGCGTTAGCACCAAAACAATATCCATTCATCATTATGGTCCATTTGAGTGAAATTGGCATGGTAAAAAAACTTCATAAATGTGTGCCACACGAACTAAACGATCGCGCCAGCGCTACGAACGCGTTGAGGTATACTTTGCGTCGCTTAAATAGAGAGGAACAAAAGGATTTTAAACCGCTTTGTCACTTGCGATATGAAAAATGGGTTCTTTTTGACAATCTTAAGCGGTCATCATATTGGTTAGACCCTGGTTCAGCATCAAGGCAACGCCCCAAACGAAAACTTGCCCCTAAAAAAGTAGTTCAAAGTCACTGTTTGGTGGTCTTTTGCCGGTGTAATTCATCAGTTTCTTACGAAATCGCACGAGCATTATTGCGGATGTGTACTGTGAAGAACTGGACACAATGATGGAGAAGCTCACAAATCCCCGTTAGCTCTGGTTAATTGCTCGGTCCCACTGCTCCAGCACGACAACGCTCGACCTCACTCTGCACATCAGACGGTCTCCAAGCTACAAGAGCTAAGGTTAGAAGTTCTGCGTCAACCATCATATTCACCAAACCTTGCGCCGACAGAGTTCTATTTTTTCCAGAATTTGTATAACTTCCTGGCTGGAAAAAAACTCAATACCCGGGAAGCAGCACAAATTGCCTTTGGAGAGTTTGTTCACTTCCGTCCAAACATGACTTCTTCAAGAAGGGCTTTGAAAAATTACCACTGCGCTGGCAGAAATGCATGATAGCATATTATAGAAATAAAATAAAAAAGATTAACTTTTTGCATACCTACAAAACGGCCCATTCATAGGTAAAGGCCTAATAAGGGCATTTGGGACTATGCTAGCTCCTGTTGCGATGGCGTGTGATTTGCGAAGTGGAGAGGAGAGAAGATGCTTAAGAGGTAGGGTGTAAATACCGAAGCTGTGCGGAACTGAGTAGGTACTGGCTAGATCAGAACAGAGATGTGTGTATAGGCTCTTCACGCCCAGTTTCTATCCCGATCTATCACGAAAGACAATCACCACACGCCATCCGCCGTTCACCTCTCTTCTCGTCCCCGCTGCCTGCTTGACCGCCGAGTGAGTAGGCTGGCCTAAACAAAATATGAGACATCTCGTGTCTGCTCAACCGTTTCCACTAAAGCTAAGTGGAGACGAGAAGTGTAAACAACGAAATTCTATTGGTGGATTATAACACATCTCTCTTCTCGACTCCTCTCCGCTTTGTTGGAGTCCGGGCCTGATACTCAGCGGTTTAAAATTTAAAACGCAATTTGAAGGTTTGAAAGTTACTTTTTTAGAAGTTTTTTTTTGGTATGGCCACTCACATTTCAACGCTAGAAGGTTGTTTACTGCCTAACTAAATTATAACTTTTTAGAAGCGCCATCTAGGCTTTACTTAGAGTACTGATAGGCCGTATGTAGCTACTGCTGCCATCTAGTTATTGTTTAATTATATCGTTTCCATAAAAACATTGTTGAATTACCGCTGACAGATGGCGCTGGCAGTTTTGAAAGACTTCGGTTCGTGTGTTGTTTTAGCCTAGGCAAAGGAATACAACGATCTCAGTGGTCTAGTTTGTTTAGTAAAATTGGCTGCCTTCACCGCATAGGTAGTATCTTCCTACTATTAGACATTTCTAGCGTCTGTGGCACGCTACCTGTTACTCGGTAGGTAAATGCTTTATTAACGAGAATTGGAGTCGAACTAACTAATTATAATAGTTTGACACAGCAATTTCCTTAACCCAAGACCCCAAGTTCCCACGAAGTTAGTCATTAGGCTGACCCGGAACTACTTCCTACCTGTTGGAAATACAAGTTATTATTTATTTGTTCCGAGTGTGCGGGAATCGAACCCTTGGCTGGAGCGCATTGTTTAGGAGCTAGGTGAATGTCAACGATTATTTGTTTCATATTTGCTCTGAAAAGAAAAAGTTAAGTGTAAAGCGAATTTTCCCAGAGAGACATTGAGACCTAGCGAGATTGATTTTTCGCCTTATATTTCATCGATATCCTTAGATCCGTTTTCGAGGACGTGATTACAAATATGTATATGTTAAAAGCCGAAGTAAGGTTACACCTAGCTCTAGCCGGCTAAGTAAGGTTACACCTAGTTCTAGCCGGCTATACATAGGTGCGGCCGGTAACTATCCTTTTTATTGCTAGGATATACCGAGCAAATAGATTAGGTTAGGTTAGAACTGTGCCCAAAAGCGCGCGAGCCGAGCGAGCGCAGCGAGCGGTGCCGTGGCAGCGGCCGGCGAGCGCTACATCCAAATTGGTTGCATTATAATAAACTGTTACCGGCTGCACTTAGGTATAGCCGGCTAGAACTAGGTGCAACCTTACTTCGGTTTTTAGCCGTAACATATACAAACATTGCTCATGTAATAGTATATGATTAAAATCATAGGTTAATAGGTCTATATAACTCCTTGCTAGGACACAGATCACACAGGCAGCCTCCTTGTGAGAGGTAGTGGGCCATAATCCAGATTCCAGTGCGAGTTGCTGTTACAAACATGTGAATTATTGGGTTCCGGACACTCTAATCGATTTCCATCACGATTTTGAGAATGGTAGTGATAAATAAATTGCTCAATATGGAACTTACAACATGACTGCACGGGTTCGAAGCTGCGACGTGCCTCGCAATTCTGGGTCATTAGACACTGAGCCACGATTGCTCTAAGATCGGAAATTATTTAATTCTGAAATCGACTCATCGCTAATAGGCTAAAAGCATATTAATTACCATCATAAACAGTTTATGATTGTGTCAGACGCCCGGGCGAAAACAATGAGTTAATCTCTAAAGTATGGCTACACCCACGCACGTGACCTCCCGTGTAGACGCGACCAGCGACCTTGCCACCTAGACAGAGTCTGTAGGGGCTTCAGTGACCTGTCACATACAAAATGCTTATGTGAGTTAGGCTTTTTCTTAGGGGTATTCCTAAAAGCGCAACTATTTTTAAGCGCAACCATCTAAGCGCAACTAAATTATTCCTCGAAGCGCAACCATTAGTTGCGCTAACAAATTCAAATTAAAAATATTATGTGTTTATTCCTCAAAGCGCAACCATAGTGAAAAATAGAGATGGGTATGATGGATTCATTAACAATATTTTTCATCTTGGTTGCGCTTCTCTTAGGGTAGGTAACTGTAAAAGCTGATAAGAGCCTACTTTATCGATTCTGGTGTACTTTAAAAGAAAGGCTGCTTCGTTGGTCTAGTGGTCATAATCGTGACTGCTGAGCCTGATATCCTGGATTCGATTCCCCGATCGGGCAAATTGTTATTGGGTGTTTCCATTATGAATTTAGTTTAGAATTCAGTAGCAGCCACGGAGTCTGGTTTTGTGCCCGGTTGATGGCAATTTGCGCGCCCCATATATATTACATGGGACTTAAACATAACTGGCGAAATGTGGGTGTAATATTAGGTAAACCTCTGCCTAACCCTTTGGGGATTACAGGTGTGATGTTATGTTATGTTTTAAAGAAAGTCAGGGTAAGGCCTTTAGACAAGGTATATTATCAAGGATACCAACAGCCAGGATATCAACAGCGCCGAAATATCGGGAACTCAAACCAAAAAGTAAACATGGTAAGTATCCCGTTTCTAAAGTTAATGTTAAGGATTTTTCTCATCTCACCTCGTCATCACAAGGAATAAGTCTCTACCTATGTACCTACTTAGCAAGCGGGCGAAGCTGCTACAACAAAGAACCACGCCAACTTCACTTCAAACCCATTTTTTGCCAATAAAATTAGCGCAGAGCTTTACGGAGATAATTTCCCTCTAATCTGTCGTGCCTACAGACAGAATGGCCCATCTGTACCTCAATAGATAAGAACACAGCAAGGGCGTTATCACACTGCCGAATTACCAGCGTGTTTTCAGCGATTTGTGAACAAGTGCGCTGCGGGTTTAGGCAGCCATCAGACGGACTGCATCGCAGCAACCGAGCGCATTCGATATATTCAACTGCATGCAGTTGTACGTTCGACTTCGTTCAGTCATGATATCAACATCACGCGGTCGGCTGCAGTAGTGTAGTGTCGACGATCGCTGTCCATCACTAAGGCTGCAATGCAGTCCATCTGATGGCAGCCTAAGAAGCGAGCTAGTCGCAACTGCATGTCGAGTTCTGCTCGACACAATACTAGAGATCTCAAACCGGGAACTCTACACAATATTGTACAATCTCTCTCACTCTCTTGTACTCAGACGTTACTCATATGTGGCGTGCTCGCTACGCTGAGTGTGCGTAGCGAGCACGCCACGTACTTCTGTGCTAAACAATCGCCTCGCTGGAAATACGCTTGCAATTCGTGTGATACGGCCTTTAGCCCATGAGGCCTGCCTCCATTCTGCGCTGAAATCCTTTTGTGTCGGATTCTTTGCATTCTCTGAAGAGCGCCCCTCGTAGCGGTTATTCTAAAATGATTACCTGAAACGTTAAGTGGGGCTTTTTTCAGGGGATTTAATGGAAGGTGTTAAAAAAATCACGGGTAAAAGTAGGTCAGTAATAGAAATATTCAAGAGAAGCTTCAATCCTGACTAAAATGGTAATAATATTGGCTTAATAGCCAATAGCCTCGACCAACATCTGAGGAGGCTCTCTCTTGGCAGCTGGATCAAGCGCTTGATTCAGAAAGTAGTACTTCAGTACGGTCACGGCGCGTATCGTCAGGAGGTTCCTCCCTCAAGAGCCCTGACCACCGGTAGCTCGGACCCTGTTCCCGATGCCGGTGGGCTACTATTTTTTATATATTTTTTCTTTATGTTTTTTTTTATATTACTTTGTATAGGAATATTTAAAAATGTAAATTATTTGTAAATAAATAAAGGAAATAATAATACTAACGACTAATATACTATTCGAAAATCTTTAGGCAAGTCTATTAATCGCTGTTTCACAGCTAAAATAAGAATTGCTAGCAGATTAAACTGGGGCTTTAAGACGAGGATTAGTGTGGAGCGTAATTAAAATATGTTAGCCGTCTATGACTCATCGGAATTAATATGAACGGAAGCCTTTTATACCTAAGGTTATAAAAGATAACGAAAGTCAGTCTGTCTTAAGTTCCGTCGAAATGAAGGTTCGGTTTAACCGGTACGGACAAATTGCGAACACGGCTCTCACGTACACCGGAGTCTGACAGTGTCCGATGTCCCCAGCCGGTCCGTAGATTGTCCGTATCAGTTTGGCTTGTCCTTAAATCAAGCATCGTTTCTATAGTTGTTGTAGGTAGCTTTGGTAGCTATTAGAAATACTTATTGAAGTAGGGGAAGGTGGGGGGACACCGGATAGTTAAGAAAAAGACACAATAAATAAATCAGTATGTTATTTATTGAGGTAATCAATGTCATAAATGTTTAAGTATACCTTAGGCATAACTTTGGCAAAAAAAAATGTTTGAGATCAATCTTAGTAACAATAAATTAATTTTTTTTTAATAAAAATTATAAATCCGAATTCACCCCATACCTATGGGTCAAACCGGATGGGCATTTTTTATTCAAGGGGTGAATACAGATACTAACAATAAAACTAAATAATCAAATTATTCGCAGTTTTTGCATACAAAAAATAATAATTCTTGCTCAGAACAACTGATGCAACTTTCGTGTGCCCATTTAAGACAAGCAGTGCATCGGTACCATTCATCTGTGGACTTAGTTTGACTGTACTTTTCGCCACAAACCAAGCACTCCGAATCCTCCTGATTGTTTTCTTTATTCGTCTTTTTACCGATACCTTTACATTTGCCTTTTTTTGTTTTAATTACTGATGTAATAACCTTATCTGCCAGTTCATTTTTATACGGTGATTCAGTCAAAATTGCGCTTTTTCCTCGACACCCTGATGGCCGCATGTTCTTTTTAAAATGAGGAATCGGCATGATATCTTTCGGTGATACAAGACTTAAAGAATCTGAAAACGTTGGTCCTTCTGTAGGTGTTCCTGCTTGAATTTGCTTGAATTTATGGCTAAAAGCATTTCTGACTCCGCCCACTGCAGCCTATTTGACTGTCTCACATATGTTCGTGGCATGTTGACGCTCGCATTCTGTCTAAGAAAATAGTAATTAAACAAAGGAATAAAACAAACACAACCCACAATTCCTACATATAAAATCAATCGGGGTGAAACCGGATAGTCGAAATCACCCCGTCCGCTTGTACCCCACAGGTGCCATGTTTGAATTTGTAATACTAACAGATTATGTTTACACTCATAGCAACAACAAATACCGTTTTAAAAGGTTAAATATGTATTACTTTGTAAAAAATACAACTGTATAGGATAGCACATAGCTAAACTTAATGATAACACTTTAAAAAAATCAAAATATTAGATAACTTACCTTTGTTTACAACTTTCGTTTATAGACGCACGCGCTGAGATGTTACCGTCGCCGCCTTTTGCAACTGCACTGAGTAAGCGTTTGCGCATATTTCAGCGCTACCTAGATCTAGACAGCTGTACGCGGAGTAATGAAATAGCAACTATCTGGTTTCACCCCCTGTCCGGTTTCCCCCCTCATTCCCCTACTTAATTTTATACAGAGTGGCGCTTTAGTCTCCTACGTTCTTCAAGGAGGTGATTCATGTAAAACCTTTTCATACATGTGTCGATGCAGTCTGCCTATTATTGTATAGGAATTGTTTTTATTTTCTCGAATCATAAATGAGGTTTTTTGGGAAAGTTATTTAACATGGCGGGTATCACAATAAGCGACTAAATTGCCACCCTCTATAGGGCGACTGGTAATTAGTGACCGATACTTAAGCACGTGATTGTACTCATGACAAAAAACAACTTTCCCAAAGAAACATTTTTTTTAATACACATTCAAACACTCTGATGGGTGCATTGAATAGTAAACGCGTCATGGAGTACATTAAAGTAAAGTTAAAACCATAAAAGTGATTTAAAAAAAAACTTGTGAAAAATTGGAACTTTGACCTCCAATATCTCCGTAACTAGAAGGTTCCCAGGTTTGGTCCAAAACAAAAAAATGATCGCAATGACGGGGAGAACAAGTGCCCTTCGGCTTCGTTAAGGGTCTTTTTACACCCTTTATATTGCAGTCACAAGTATTTTTTGTAGCATTGTTACCTAACGAGGCCCATCTTCGAATTGCATTAAAACACTCAGTACTTCGTAAACACACTCCAAAACAAAACGAAAAACAGCAGGTATCTCATTCCTCTTGTTTTCCCTCGTAAGTGGAACTCTAAACGGTATTAATTCCTGGAGTTGGAGCCGTGCCAAGTCCGCAACCAGGTGCGGGCAGATAACGTATGGATTGGAAGTTGGTCCCGCGACTTCCGACAGCCAGGTCAGAAGGTCGGCGACTGTCCGTAGAAAGTGGAAACTTCTCTTGTATCGCTAGATATATTTTGAACGTTTAATTTCCGTGTTAGAATAAATATGGGTGTGAAACGGTATATTAAAGTAAAGTCAGATTAACTTATGTATTTATTGAAAACTACAGAAGTATATTATGGCTAGGGTAGTAACAGAAGCAACGAAAGATATAATAACTGATTGTAGAAAGAATCCTATAGCGGAGTGCGACTTCAAAAATGAAGAAAATAACTTTCTTTTTAAACATTGCCCCACACTAGGTATTTCTCCTGTATCGTGAGTGCGTTTACAAACATTTAAACTCACATACACAAACAACCAGACCCGGAACATCTACCTGGTGGCTTACCAAGACGTCTTAAAGCAGAATTAATTCCAGTGTGGGAAAGAGACAGAGTATACAGATCGTCTAGCGCCATCGCCATGTCATAGTAACCTCCCTGTAGGCCACACAAATATTAATTTATTCCGTGTGGCAATCACACCCGCGATACGCAGCGCAGTAACCAATCGCTCAGCGACAGCGAACACCACGTACCACAAACAACACTTCGTCTACGTACAGCACCAGAGAGCCCTGCAGTCTCGACATTAGATAGCGTCAAAAATCGGTCGCTAAGTCGTATCGTTGTCAAATTCCTTTAATACATTTTCTACTTTATTTCGAAAGCATAAGGTTGAAAATCTATTAAAGAAATTTGACATCGATTACACTTAACGACCGTTTTTTGTCGTTATACTTGTCGAGACTGCAGGGCCAGAGTGGCATTCCAAGCTATAACGATGAAAGAAAAGACTCTTTTGACTTTTCTGTCAAAGTCTTTTTGTGCTGGACTGACATAGGTTAGAGAAAAGCTTATGTCAAACTCGTTAACAGTCGGTGTTGAAGTATAGTGTGACTACTTTATGTGTGCAGTTCAAGGTTACAAACTTGGTACATTTATTTTAGTTCTGTGTTTACCCGCCAGCACAGATAACTTGGTTGAAGTTTACGAAACGCTTTGAAAGCAATTGCTCGTAAAGTTGGAAGGTCATGCTAGTCGTATAACACGTCGTGGATCCAGTATATCAACGCGTTTAGGGTGCTGTTGCTTCTGCCTCGGTTCTGTAGTCCGTCATCTATGTCCGCTGATGCTCGTACCGACTGTTTCGATGCTGTACGGCGTAAGAAAGCGGCCTCGCTGCTAAACAGACTCGGTGGCAGCCCCAACAGCATTTTGAGCGTCTATTTCGGGAGGCATGACAGCCCGTTGTTGAGGTCACTAGTCACCTGTACACTGTCTGTGTTTTTAGTTAAGTACTAACATAGGTTGAGAATATTGTTACTAACCCAATGGATCTTGGTTATCTGAATAATGGATATAAATATATATATATAAAAATATATAACGGAGAACAGGGACCATTTGGATTTTTAGAAACCGTGACGTCAGCAGAGCTGACGTCACCATCTCCGCCGCTAGGCTCACTCATTGCAAAAATGAATACACACAATTGGTTATCTACTCACGTTTATTCTTAATATTTAGCTAAACAGTTTAAAAGCAGCCTTAAAATCTAAATTAATCATCAAATAGAAATCAATAAACAGAAATTGTACTCACAAGATATTCTAGTCGGAACACCACTTGTCTTCACAAAATTCTCCTTTCAAATGTGGCCTCGCAGCGGCTCACCATTTCAATACCAAAAATGGCGTCGTCGTTGCGAAGTCATTACACATCTTTTTATTACAAATTGCGGATAACATTTATTGAGATAACAAACTATGATTTGTTAATTAGTTTTACTATTTTTAACACTCGATTTTAACATTGCATTAATCATCTATCGTTTAAAACATTTACCTAAATATTTTAAACGCGCGCCATATTTTTCGTTTGACACACAGTAGTTCAATCAACTATTTGTTAAACAATAATTAAACAGAAATTATTTTAAACTTGACGCATATCGCTTATAAATCGAGAAATGAATTTAGCAATAGATAACTTGTTTTTAAACCTAAGTTTAAACAAACCTTCCGTTATGGTTTGCTGTTATAATAACAGCAAATCATAACAGGGCCTTTTATATTGAAAAGTAGCAAACTGACTTCAATAAATAATTCTAAATTAATTGAAACCTATCCAGTCATATTTAACTGTTGAATTTGAACTTAAAGTTAATATTTTTAACGTTTACGTTAGCCTTGCGTCGACACGGCCATTCTGCGAGACGGTGTGCGTGCCCTGCACCAGTCGCGGTTCTGAAAATGAAAATTATTTTTTCTGAGCTAGGTATCCATTCGTAGGTACACTAACTGAGAACTTGTTCGTGATGGACTGTTGTTTCAAAATGAGTTCAGAAAATTTTCTAACTTAGCACAATTTAGCCTGAACTTTTCAATGATAACCGATTCCAACAATCAAGTTATCAGCCATTATTTGTATACCTTGGTAATGTTAAACATAGGGTTAGGTAGTTAGGTATTTAAGTAAATATGGAAAGAATAAAGTTCACATGAGTAGTAAATAAATAGGATTTGCTGTACATAGGGAAGTGAGTGAAGATATTGAAGTGCTTGTAACGCTACACGCTTACTCGCACGTTTATTTAGTTATATCAATGCAAATGCTCCACGCATACATGCATGATTTGATTTCTCGTAGACAGGGATGATGCTGTGGTGCTGGGCGGTCTTGTACGCCGTGGTCCACAGAGGCTCTAAAGGAAAAGGGTACTAGGGTGGTGCTGAGGCCTAGGCCTTATATTTATGACCGTGGTCCTCAGAGGCTCTAAAAGAAAAGAAAATAGAAATAAATTTCTTACGTAGCTGTTTACACAGCTTTTTTAGGGTTTGATGCTGTGGTGCTGAGCGGTCTCGTACGCCGTGGTCCACAGGGGCTCTAAGGGATTTGGGAAGTACGATGCTGTGGCCTAGGCCTTATTTTGACCGTGGTCCACAGGGGCTCTGAAAACTTATATTGCAACTTTGTTGATAAAAACTCACAGGATTGATGCTGTGGTGCTGAGCGGTCTCGTACGCCGTGGTCCACAGGGGCTCTAAGGGATTTGGGAAAGGACGATGCTGTGGCCTGGGCCTTATTATTTTGACCGTGGTCCACAGAGGTTCTGAAAAGAGTGCAGGAGGGAAACGGAGAATACAGATTGTACAGTCTTACTATTTCATAGTTTATGATGGTATCAGCCAGTCAACAAAGACAAAGGCCAAAAACGGGTATTCTTACTGTCGTTGCTGTCTTGTAAATCATACAGTCAGTATCAAGATAACAATAAGAAGAGAAAAACTCACTTTGTTTAAAGGTCCAGCAGCTGGGCAACTTGGGAGGTAGACGGCTGTGGCTCCTTTGACGGCGGCGTACCGTTGATCTGGGATGTTTGTTGTAGTGTGTCATCGACCAAATTCGTCGATGAGTCATCAGCAAACCGGGCAACCACTTGCTGAGGGTTATCTTCATTATTCGTCGACACGGTTTCCTGCTCGCCTGGCTGTGGTGCTCGGCGCAGCTGGTCGTGAGCAACCTTACGTGGACGCCCTCTGCCGGTCACACGCTTCACTATGTATCGGTCATTGTCCAGGATCCTATATACCTCGTATGGCTCGCTGTATTTTAAGTCCAGAGAAGTCTGGTTTCGGGGATTGTTCTTGACAAGAACGTAATCTCCACGCTGAAACAGATGCATTTTTGCCTTGCTCCTGTCAAATCGCTGCTTGTCATATTGTCCTGCAGCTTTCATTTTCTCCTGTACGTGTTGCTCCAGCAAGTCAAAGTCTATGCATTCGTTATTAATATTTACCAACCTTAGTAGTTCTGGGGGTACACTGTGTTGGCGGCGGGTCAGTAGCGTAAGTGGTGCGACCCCCGTTACTCTATGTGGAGTGCAGTTAAATGCGAGTTGTAAAGCTTCTAGCGCCGTCTGCCATTCTTCAGTGTCATAGTTTCTGATCATGGTTAATGCGTTTTTCAAAGTGCCCATAATTCTTTCAACCTGTCCGTTTGCTCGGCTTACTCCTGGCGCAATGGAATGTATGTCGATACCGAAACGGTCTGAGTAGACCTTGAACTCACCAAGGAACTCTCGACCTCCATCCACCACGACTTGCACTGGGGTTCCGAACAGGTGCACGACACGTTTCAAAGCTGCGAGGCTGCTGCTTGGGCTCTTGTCATTTGAGTAGCTAAGTAGGATGTATTTGGTGAATGCGTCAATTGTAACTATTACATACTCATCTTGTCCCTCAGCATTTCTCGTTCCCAGCTTGCCAGTAATATCCATGTGGACAACCTGAAACGCTGCAGTGGGCTTCTGAATCGGATGAAGCTGAGCTTGGATAGCGCCCGACGGCCCTTTCGAGGTCTTACATACAACACAATTGTCCACAAACCTCCTGACGGTTGTACTCATTTTGTGGAACCAGTACGTTTCCCTCAGCTTCTGTAAGGTTTTCTCCCATCCAGGGTGTTGCAGAGCGACATGGAAAGAGTTTATCAGGCTCCACTGGAATGATCTAGGGACTACAATTGGTTTATGTATACCGAGTATAGAATCTGTGAGAGTCTTCTTAAGCACGCCTTCTTCCAGGACGTAGCCTTCGGCCGGACTGTCACCGCTCATGGAGTCTATAAGCGGGCACAGCACGTCGTCGCGGCGCTGCTCGATCTGCAGCCACTCAGTGTCTCTGGTAATGAGGTTGACAGATATTTCAGTGGATGGGTTCCTACTGAAAAAATCCGCGTGCTGTAATCGCTCACCTTTTCTATACTCTACCTCGAACTCGTAATTCTGCAGGAAGGCCCACCACCTATGGATTCGAGGAAGGAGATCCTTTTTGTTCTTGGAAGCTTTCAAGGAGTTACAGTCTGTTATTACCTTAAATTTTCGGCCGTATATGTAATGCCGAAAATGCTTGACTGCCCTTACCACTGCCAAGGTCTCGAGCTCGTACGAGTGGTAGCGGCTCTCAGCGTCTGTGGTGCGCTGGCTCATATACGCGACTGGATGCTGGCGACCGCCGATGGTCTGCACGAGCACCGCCCCGTAGCCGATGCTGCTGGCGTCCGTGTAGAGCTCGATTGGTGCGTCTTCCTGAAATAGCGTAAGGGTGGGCGCAGTAGACAGGTGCTGTATGATATGGTTTCGAGCCTCATCATGCCTTTCGTTCCATTCCCATTTCGCATCTTTCTTGGTGAGTTCATAGAGAGGAACCATCACACGCGAGAAATTGGGAATGAAGCGTCTAAAATATCCAGCCAATCCGTTAAACTGCCTAACTTGTTTGACAGTTTTCGGGATCGGTGCCTTCGTTAAAGCCTCCACCTTTCTTGGGCTAGGACTGACTTGTCCGTCTGCAATGATATTACCCAAATACTCGATGGAGCGTTTAAAGAAAGCAGTTTTATCGACGTTGATCGAGAAACCGGCCTCTTGTAGGGCGATCAAAATGCGTTCCATATGGGCTAGGCCCTCAGTAAATTCCCTACATTTTGATAAAACGTCATCAACATAGACCTGGCAAACCTGGTCTACCGAGCTCAAGAGGTGAGCTAGGGCCCTATTTATACAACGCTGATAGACTGACACCGCGTTACTAAGTCCGAACGGCATGGTCAAATATTCATAAAGACCATCCGGTGTAACAAACGCTGTTTTTTCAATTGAGGCCTCTGAAATCGGTATTTGATGAAAACCGGCTGCCATGTCCAATGTCGAGAAATAATAACCCCCCGCCAGTTGATCTATTTGATCTGAAATGATCGGTAACGGATAGTGGTCCCTCAGAGTGTTCCTGTTTAGTTCGCGGTAGTCCACGCACATGCGATCCTTCCCATTTTTCTTTTTGACTAATATTATTGGACTTGAAAAAGGTGATTTACTTTCGCGGATAATTTTATGCTCGAGTAATTCTTTGACTATTTCCCGAACTTTTTCGCGTTCAACTGGGCTCAATCGGTAAGGCCTGCGTTCGACACACTTGTTATCATCCTTTAAGCGTATTTCAAGCTCACCGGTATTGACGCGTGTGCGAGGGTAACCATGAATAAATAAGTGTTCGAACTTGTTCAGCAAAATTTTCAATTCGTTGATTTGATCGTCATTAGTCAAGTCACAATCTAGGTTATCAAATTTTTCACTTGAAGATCGCACATGGTAAACAACTGGTTGATGAACCAAAGTTGCACCCCGAGAGTTCACTAACACGCTTAAGTTGTTTTTCTCTACAAGATTCATACCTATCAGAATGTCTGAGCACACTTCGTAGTCCGGCACCACGTGAAATTCAAGTTCTATCTGTAAACTATCGATGACACATATAGTCGTCAATGTCGAAAGAGATATCACCGTAAATTGACCTAATCCCTTCAAGTAGCTTACTCGATCAACTCGTTTTCCGGGTAGCTTAGCAGCTACAGACTCGCGTATTACAGAACATTCGGCTCCACTGTCAAAAATCGCGATTAAGTTTAAATTCCCAGCTACCACGGGCATTGAATTTAATTTAGATGTACCTACACTACCTACACAGTTGACGTTGGAAACCACTGCGCGTTCTCGCTTGTAACACGTTTCAAAAGTGTGGCCTATCCTTGAACAGAACGTGCACGTAGGTTTATTATTTTGAGATGCGGTTTTATTATCCTGTTGACGCGGTTGAGAATTATCATTTTTGTCACGGTAACGACAGTCGCGTGCATCATGACCGGGCTTCTTGCATATTTGACAAAACAACGAGGGTTTATCAAAACGTGATCGCTTGGCGGGACCCGGATGTGCACCCGACGTGCCCGGCTGAGGGCGCTTAACGCTTCGTATAGAAGATGCAACCGAAATAAGTTCGGGTACTGATGTGGCCCTGGCATTCAACAGTTCGATTCTCAACCGTTCATCCCCAATGCAACCGATAACTGCCTCAACCGCGTCATCATTTGATAACTTATCCCTAGTAATACGTCTCCATAATACCCAAGCTTGTGACAAGAACTGCGCGATGTCCTTGGAATTATCGTAATTATGTTCCCTAAAGCGCACAATGTCCCGGGAGTATCGATTTTCCGGTTCAAAAGTCGTTATCAGAACATCACGCAATTCCTGCCACGTGGTGGTAGACACAAGCCAATTGTCAACCCATAACCTCGCGCGGCCTTTGAGCAAACTACCAGCTTTCATTCTCACTTCATAATCGCTCAGGCCATAAGTTTCCATGGCTGTGGTCACATGTTGACACCACTCTCTAACCCCAATATTGGTGTCCGGATCGTATGACGGCAAAAACACATCATTTAATTTGACTTTGAGCGTATCTGGTTGTGTCGTGATGCGATCGGACATGTGCTTCATCACTTGCAACATCTGAGTGAAAAACTCCGTTGGTACCCCATTAACAGAAGCGGTTAAGTTTTCATTATTTAAGTCAGATGGACGGGCAGAAGTGGGGGGCAATCCCACTTCTGATAACGGAGAACAGGGACCATTTGGATTTTTAGAAACCGTGACGTCAGCAGAGCTGACGTCACCATCTCCGCCGCTAGGCTCACTCATTGCAAAAATGAATACACACAATTGGTTATCTACTCACGTTTATTCTTAATATTTAGCTAAACAGTTTAAAAGCAGCCTTAAAATCTAAATTAATCATCAAATAGAAATCAATAAACAGAAATTGTACTCACAAGATATTCTAGTCGGAACACCACTTGTCTTCACAAAATTCTCCTTTCAAATGTGGCCTCGCAGCGGCTCACCATTTCAATACCAAAAATGGCGTCGTCGTTGCGAAGTCATTACACATCTTTTTATTACAAATTGCGGATAACATTTATTGAGATAACAAACTATGATTTGTTAATTAGTTTTACTATTTTTAACACTCGATTTTAACATTGCATTAATCATCTATCGTTTAAAACATTTACCTAAATATTTTAAACGCGCGCCATATTTTTCGTTTGACACACAGTAGTTCAATCAACTATTTGTTAAACAATAATTAAACAGAAATTATTTTAAACTTGACGCATATCGCTTATAAATCGAGAAATGAATTTAGCAATAGATAACTTGTTTTTAAACCTAAGTTTAAACAAACCTTCCGTTATGGTTTGCTGTTATAATAACAGCAAATCATAACAGGGCCTTTTATATTGAAAAGTAGCAAACTGACTTCAATAAATAATTCTAAATTAATTGAAACCTATCCAGTCATATTTAACTGTTGAATTTGAACTTAAAGTTAATATTTTTAACGTTTACGTTAGCCTTGCGTCGACATATATTTATATAAATATTATAAGTAAGTAAGTAGGCGTGCCACTTACTTATAATACAATAATATAATACCTTTGTTTTGTTACAATTTTCGTTCTAAGTCTTTGGAAAACTCTATGCGGAAATAATGCTCCATTCGAAATAATTTTCGAGAAATCTAAAACTCAAGAAGTACCTTGATGTTTGGCTGTGAAGATTTCAGCAAACAAAATATGTCTACAAAGTACAAAGGACAAGTAGGTGTCCCGTCCTCTATGATTGCTAACGAATCTCGCCTCCCTTACACTTGAAACGAGTGTCTCGCCCAAAATGAGTTAGGAAAGTAAAGTTGTACCAACACCAGAAGAGAATCTGTGTCTGAGACACACCCTAGCGGCTTTTCTTACAGTATACACGTACGTACTTGGTCTAAATTGACCTATTCTGCACCAATGCAAGCACAGTAAAGAGACTCTTAGCGAAGCCATTTTGTGTACAGGAGGCATCTGCCTAGTCTGTAAGCTTTCCTAAGATGTAAAAAATAAATAAAATAGAAATCAAAATGTGTCTAAACAAAGTTTACTGCTAGTTTCATCATCATCATCATCTGTGTAAAGGCTAGGGCCTTTACCCAATTATGTTGGGGTCGGCTTCCAGTCTAACCGAATGCAGCTGAATACCAATATTTTACATGGAGCGACTGCTTATCTGACCTCCTACACCCAGTTAGTATTAGGTAATACAATACCCTTTAGTAAGATTAGTTTTCAGACTTTCGGACCGCTGACTACCTATAACGACTGTCAAAGATCTACAAATGACTGCCAGGACCAACGGCTTAACGTGCTTTCCGCGGCACGGAGGAAACCCGATATGAAATGGGTGATCACACATCCGCAGACCAACCTAGGCAAGCGCGGCTTAACCTGAAGATTGCTCCGAGCGGCTGTTATAATTTAGCTTCGAGCTCTTCTACAGTTCTAGACAAAGTGCCTATACCACTTGATTTAGAACTATGAATTATTGCGCAAGAGTTCCTTACACGGGCTGGAAGGGCACCGACGCGGAAACGGTTACCACGTACTCAGTACATCATTCTGAACCCCTGTACATCTAAATTTTTCATCGGTAATTTAAAAAAAATCAGCTGTTCAATACATTTTGACCGTGTAGGTATTGCACTTTTGTAGGAAAAAGCAGATTAAAAAAAAAACTGTGTATCACCCTGTATAACGAAGGTTATCAAACGACGAATTTGTGAAAATTCATACCCCAAAGGGATTAAATAGATGAAGCTCATCATTTTACCGATGGTATTCCCATAGGGCGCATGGCTTGTTGTGAGCAGAAATTGTATCAGTACAGAAAAGATGTACAGCAAATTTTTACTCACACAATTCAGTCTAGGTACATCAGCGCCCTATTCTGCTAGCACAATATGTTTTCATACAGATTACTCTGTCAACGCCGCCAGACAAACAGGTGTTAAAAGATTTGCTCGTCCTCGGCACAAAAGCAAAGGTACATAATTACTTTTCACACCGTGTTAACTGGAAGTGTCAATTTAGGAAGCAACTGTTAAGCAAAGCAGTTTATTTATAACTTATGGCCACTTAAAGCCCATTGAGGCTATAAAACCCAATATTTTATTGCCCATTTGCAGCCTTTAGAAGCGTCGAACTAAACCTCTTTAGACAATCCTTGAACTTCTATTATAAATTATTTATGGTTTTTTTTTTGTTTATGTGCTTAAACTATTAGATAGGTAGGTATGTAATTAGAGTTCCGTAGCCGAAGGGTAACCAACGGGACCCTATTACTAAGCCTCCGCTGTCCGTCCGTCTGTCAGCGGGCTGTATCTCATGATCTGTGAAAGGTGACAGTTGAAATTTTCACAGAATGTGTATTTTTGTTGTCGCTATAACAATAATAAAAATAAATTAAAAATTAATGGGAGGAGCCCCTACTGCGATCGTACTGGCAATTCGCCGGTTTTTATTTTTGAAAGTTTAAACTTATTGTCTCGCTGTCTCGTCAGCATAGCGGTCGCAAGTGCGATTGATGAACATGGTTCCCGGGTTCGATCCCTAAGTAGGGCAAAGTGTTACTGCAATTACGGATTTCTCATTAGACACGTAGGTACGTTGGTGTAAACCCAGCCTTCAAACTTCAGGGCCCAGTACATAATTCTAGACTTCGCATCGTTGAAATTTTCCCCTAGAAATTAAACATCATAAAAAGTACAATACCTAGACGGTAAAAAATGGAACAACTGTTGTGTGTGTTTTTTAAACTGACAAAAATACTCTACACTATGGGGTCTAGTGAATTTAAGATGACAGGTGGTAGCAGGTGGTACCTACACCCTGTCTGTGTTAATTTTACAAAGCTAGTGTTCATGTTGGTAATTACCTTGTCTCGAGTTAAAGCCTAATGTAATGACACGTAGGGCACGCTTGAGATGGACGTGACCTACGAGGTAAATTATAAAGGGTGTAAAAAGACCCTTAACGAAGCCGAAAGGTACTTGTTCTACCAGTCATTGCGATCATTTTTTTGTTCTGGACCATACCTGGGAACCTTCTAGTTACGGAGATATTGGGGGTCAAAGTTCCAACTTTTTCACTAGTTTTTCTTTAAATACATGTTTCTAATGTAAGATTTTTACTTTAAACACCTTCACGACCCCCGTACTATTCAATCCATCCATCATCACAATGTTTTGAGTGCGTAACATTGAGTTTTACCGTAAAACGTGATTTTTCACCCCAAAAAAAAGTCGTTTCCTAGCAATAATTTTTGTGTCAAGTTACTTAGTTTGATGTACAGAATGCTTGGTTGACGGCTTCGTGAAGGGTCTGTTTACACCCTGTATTATGATTGACAAGTGCGGGACTGCCCCGGCCAGTATCAACATGATCTATCTATCTATCTCCTGCCATTATCTCAATTTATTTAGGGTCGGCGTAGCATGTCTTCTTCTTCCATACTTCTCTTTTACTTTCGCCATGTCAGCAGTCACTTCTATCCATCCATCCATCCATCGTTTCTTTGGTCTTTCCCTACTCATAAAGCCATATTCATACTCAAAACTTTCATCACGATATTTTTCTCATTACTCCGCATCATATGCCCATGACAACCGATTACCACACGACTACTGCCCCAGCTAGTACTATCAGCAAGTAAAGCTTGAAAGAAAAGCTATGACTCGACTGTCTTAATAGTCGGCTGGTCGCAAGAAGTGTTATTTTGTTTGTCCATCAGGAATTTCTCAGTAGTAGCCTCGGAGTCTGGATCTGTGCCCTGTTGCTTGCAATAGACTAATCCCTATGACTTAAACATAACTGGCGAAATGTGGGTGTACTATTAGGTAAACCTCTGCCTAGCCCTTTGGGGATTACAGGTGTGATCTACGATGCTACGAGTAGGTATAACTGGACAACCAGATATCGGACTGACCTGTTATAGTCATGTTTTAAAATTAAACCCACTAGTAAAACAAACAATTCACATTCATAATTTTGTTTAAAGTTTCGTGATTAGTGAGAATTTCTTTTGTTCCTAAAGTTAGAGTAATGTTTATTTTATACTGATAGATGTTACAAATGCTTTCAAATACGTTGACTACAATATTATTCTTGTTATGAACGTTTCCCCGGGATCTTTTCGTTATATCCAGGTTGGTTTCTGTAACAGCTTTATGGTCGCTACTGATCAGTTCGAATTGGCAAGAGTTATTCTATCTTGTTAAACCTAATAGCAAAGGATTCCACAGGGAGGTATACTCAGCCCTCTTTTTTTGTATTTATTTGCTGGTTAAGTTTAATTTTAAATATTATTTTGATGGTAAATTTAGTTATAATAGTATTGTGTGGTGTGTATTTATTTCTCTCTGATTTTTAATTACTAAAATAATTTTTAAGTGTTCCTAGTAACTAACAAAATTAGGGATCATTCACTGTGTCTGAAATAAATGAATTGAATTGAATTTAATGATGCTTTGCTAATTACATATTTTCTGATTTTGTCGATTATGCCTTTATCTCATACATTTTAATATTTCATACTCTAGTTTCCTAAGCAACAAAAAACTATCGAATGATCGTAGTTTATTCATGTTTTACTTTGAAGATCACGACAATAAACCAAAAGTAATCCTACTTCTTTTGAGATCGACAGACGTGGGTTCCGGCTAAAACTTAATCAATATACCATCAAAAGCTTATTTGGTTCAAAGAAAACGACAAAGATCCCTTAGTACAGTAGTTTTTTTTATTGTTACTGATCTTTGAACCTTCAATTTATTCCCAAATTGATAGAGAAGGAAGCTTTGCATGCAGCTTTGTCAATCAAAGGGTCAATTACTCCATGATTGACAAAGCGGCTTAACGAAGGAGAAACAGATCAAGTAGTATCGAGTAAAAATAGGACAAGCAGAAATGGCGAATGACGCGCTCAATCCGACTACGGTCCTAATTGCATCCTAACTAACAATCAAGAAATTGTCAACGGCTATTATGCAAACTTAATAATAAACGCCTCTGTTAATGGTTTCGTACTCGTTCAGTAGTACGCAAGCGCCAAACCACCCGAAATGTAACAGGTACTATGGACTCTATGGACGCTTTCGCTCAGTCGCGAAATGTCGGGAGAGCCGCGCAGGCGTGTCGCCTGTGCCACATCAATTAATTCTACTACCATAAAATAAAAAAAATAAACGTCAAATAAACCCCGCCAATTGTGTATCGAATTTCAAAAATGGAATTTGATTTTTGCTGTCATGGGATTCCAATATGGCGTGATTTAGTGAAGATGTTTCGGTTTGTAAGTGGCGTGTATTGACTTTTCGTGTTTTGTTTTGTGATAATTTGTGATAGCGATGCCAAGTGGATATGGGTGTGATAATGTTAACTGTTTGTGGGATTGGATTGCTCAATGCATCGGACTCTATGGTAAGTTACACATTTTAAAGCTATAATCAATTACAGGTACGACAGCAAGACATCTACTTTATAATAGTTTGGAACTCATTTAAACGTAACGTCTGAAATGTTACGAGAATCTAATAAAAAAGTAATGTAAAGTTTAAGAAAACTCAGCGAAAGGCTCAAACAGAATTTAATTACTGGAAATTTCTACGGAGACAAATTCCTTAAAACATTGTAAGTAGACGGTCTAATTTCTCACTGTTTCGCGAGAATTTAAGCTTTTACTTAATCGCTAATTAAAATTTAGTTAACGGAGAATAAATCTTGAAGACGAGAGAAATGAATGAATTAAAAATCACAGTTTTTACTTTGTTCAAGTTTCTTTTCTTTAAAGGACTACCAAGAAGCAGGAAAATAATCCAATACGCAAGCACACATTCACAAGAACACAAATGAACTTAATACTAAAACAAATAATAAAAATGAATCAAGGATTACTGAGACAAATAAAAGGGCTTTAAATACACAAGTAATAGAATTAACCATGAAGAATACGGTCTTTTTAGCCACAATTTTCCGAAGAAATAAATTTAGTACCATAGCTTCTCTTAAATGTTCCAGAATATCTTTCGTAGCGATCAGCAGTCACGTAGACAATCGTTTTAAGACTTGAGATCACGTAGTCTGTCTGATACAGCTGCGTACGGATTTGAAAAGACGCTTTGCTGAAAATTTGGTTATGAAAATGCATTTATGACCAGATGCATGAACGTGCACGTAGTAAAAGAATTGCAAGAATTGTTGCAGTTTGCGTTCTGTGGTTTGTTTCTTCCCCCATGGGAAAAACGTATGAGTTCATGTATGTATGATATTGTCAATTGTTGTAGGTGATCATCATACAACATTATTTATTATCGTCTTCATCATTGTCACTTGTTTTCAGAACCCCGATAGTCTGACAACCACCAAGAAAAAACTTGTTGTGGAGGTCAAATAGGCACTCGTTTCATGTAAAATAATGTCAATCAGATACATTTAGTTAGACTGGAAGTTGTCCCAACATATTTGGAAAGATACGAGATAGAGGTGATGAGACCGCACTATCATTTCCATTATCTTAACTAGCCTTTTGAAGATGATGATGAGCATTTTCCATGGAAAGACTAGATCAATCAATGAAATGGAAGATGTAGACTTATCTGAATTAAAACCAGAAGCAATAGATGAAAGTAGTTGAGACACGTATAAGGCTGCGGATAGGTTTCTTGGAAAATACATACAAACGTGATTTCCTAAATCGGGTTCGTAAACGTTTCCAATACGATACTCTGAGCAATCTACGAAACAACTTGAATAGGTGTTATGAAATAGGAAATTTTCTTGCAATTTTATTGTTGTTATCTATACTGATATTATAAAGCTGAAGAGTTTGTTTGGTTGAACGCGCTAATCTCAGGAAGTTCTGGAACGAATTGAAAAAATATTTTAGTGGTGGATAGCCCATTTATCGAGGAAGGTTATAGATATAACATCATGCTACGATCAATAGGAGCGGAGCAGCAATGAAAAATGTCGACCCACTCTCTATCTTATGTGACGCAGACGAGGTTGTGTGGGTCAGCTAGTCATTTTATAATTGTCAAAAACCATCTGTTAGCTTTCACATCTTGGTGACTGAAACTATAGAATTATCAATGTGACATTATTATGTGTGATAAGATTGTGATTAATATCTTCATCAGACTCATTTTAATAACCTTCTGTTTGTATTTATTCAAGTAAGAGGTTTCTTCAATCAACCGAGTTGTCCAAGTCTTCAACACGACAGTCTTTATGATAAATCTAACAGACTTCAAACAAATGATGATCTTCATACTACACATTAATCAAGCTGGAATACTAAATTTAATAACAAAATTATACAAACAGCTCCGTATTAAAACCGTCTCGTCAAAACTCTAAGATTAAGCTGAAGTCACACTCGTAACTTAAGAAGATTTCAGACAAAAGATTACGTACATAACATGAAATTCTAGTATCGTAGCTATACTGTAAAATGATGTTCAATGTAACGTTAAAATAATCGCACGTCAATTTGTTATTTGAACGGTTTCGTTGTTAGGGTAGGAGCAGGGCAGACGATCGATTTTCGGAGTACAGCTGACGGGTAATCAGAATGGATCCTCTTTTTAGTTAGTCGTATTTTCGGGATCGGGCTGCTGTCTTGATAGTTGCGGTTCTAATATTTTGTTATTGAACGGCTGAGCATGCTTCTAGTATGCGATTGTGAGCACTAACGTTATTATTAAAATGTTTATTTTTGAATAAATTATTTGCACCCTCTACAAGGTTTGGTCGATTGTTTGCACCTGTTACAACTTAGATACAGGGTCTTATAGATACGTCCTTCTGAGGCAGTACATATCTAGGTTCTTAAACCAATGATAAATCATTTTTATTTCTATATTAACCTATCATCATTAATCCATTAAGAAGAAATAAATCTGCCCGCTATAGATCACAGCGAAATTTCAAAGTAAAGGTAAAAATTTGTCCTCAATCTCTCACGAAATCGTATATTATAGAAAAATGAACTGAATATTAAAAATATGGTAGATCTTTAAACGGCGTCAGCCCAGTAACCTAGATCCCTATAATTCTTGTGCGTGGGAAGACAACAGCTGATATGGTTTCCCATAATAGTCCGGAACCAACAAATAATAGATGTCGTTTGTCATCATTTACCGCTAATCGCCAATTACCGATAAACTGTGGAAATACTTCTGCTGTGTGTTCTTTTAAAAGTAATAAAGAAGATGAAGAGAAAAATGCATTTTTGTGTTACGGCCTATTTGCATTGTTGTTGACTATGGTTCGTCAGAAATATTCTTTGACATATTCCTGGGCAAAGGCCTCCCTCCATTCGTTCTACTTTTCTCGATGTTGTAAAATCGATTTTGGGAATATCTTTTGTGTTATATTCGTAGTTAATGAAATAGAGACCAAATAATTTGTCAGAAGACTCAATATGACAGAAGTTTGCTTACTAAGAGTCAACCAGTTCCTAATACTGCTTCACTTTATAACTGTTTATAATAAAGCAAGCGTAACACTTACACAAACATACGCAACCTTTTAGTTTATTTTGATGGCCTATCTAAAATTACGCATATATCCTTCAGCAGTACTAATATTGGATTTTATTCCGGAAAACATTAATTCGTAATACCATCAAACATTTGAATCATAACAATGGGCTCTTCCGGCGATTTACAACTTTATGACTACAAACAAACAATTCCTTTTAATTCATATCGCAGTCTGACTGCGATTTATTGTAATAACGTCCATAAAATTTGTTTTAGAACTGAGGAGGAATGTATGAAGAATTTTCAAGATAAACAATGTTCTTTATGTGCGTGCTAGTGATGCGAAAGCTCTTTGTGAAGTCGACGTAATTTCATTAAGTCGTGACTTCAAAGTCGGGACTGACCTAGACGGTTCATCTGTGTCGTTGTAGGGCAGATCAATGCACTGGAAAGTTTTCAAATTTAATTATAGGTTTCTAGTCTGTACAAATATAAAGTTAGTCGTAGATTTATTACGCTGTCAGTGTTATAATTTCATTATTTGTGCTAGGGCTTTGGCGAGACAAAGTCGGGTTACTAATTATGTTTTAATTCGTTTTTCTTTAATTTAATGTTGCTCTGTTTCATGTGAACAAGGTCGTTTTTTTATCTGCATAACTTTACTTTGTTACACATAGCTGACGTAAGCTTGCAAACTAATCTCAAAATGTTAAAGGTTGATGCGGCTACCTTTTATCATTTTTATCGTACCTATTCTTTTTAAATCATTTGCAAAGGAAAGCTTGTCTATGCCATTACCTTTCTAACCATTAGATATGTCATCCTCGTATCCACATCGTTAATCGTTGCTTTTCCCAAGCGATGACAGTCATCTCCTAACCTTAGCTCCTTATAACTTCCTTCCTTAGCCTTCCTTAGCCTTGCAGACGTCCTGCATCAGCATGCAGGCATGCAAGATTTGTTACAAAGGTAGTTTTTGCAATAGGTTCATCAAAATTACGAGCTACACCATCATCATCTGCGTAGCCATTTCCCAACTATGTTGTATTTATTTACCAGTTTTTTGTTTACATGGAGCGATTTTCTAATTGACCTACATAACCCAGTTAGTACTCGGTAATACGATACCCCTCGGTAAGACTGGTTGTCAGACTTTCGGGCCACTGACTACCTGAAACGACTGTCAAAGATCTACAAATTATAAATTACAGCCGAGAGAGGAAACACGGAGGAAAGTCGGTATTTAATGGGCGGTCACCCATCGACGGACCAACCTAGGCAAGCACAGCTTAATCTGAAGATCAACCGAGAGGTTGTAATTATTTAGCCATGAGCTCCTCTTCCCAACACCATAGTCAACCCTTATCTCAATCGTCTACAGCTCACCATTGTCTTCTACAACTTCAAAATAAAATATCACAGAGTATCATTGCAAAAATCTTACATAATCCTAACACCGACAAGACTTCTCAAGAACATTCGTAGAACGAAAATCTAATCCAATTACAAAGGCGCTGCGAAATTCCTAGTTTCATTTAGGCGTCCTGCGAAGCCTGATGGCTGTTAGCTCATAATCTTATTATGGTATTAGTTCAGAAATCCCGTTTAACATTGTCGGCGGCAGACGATTTCTTACCTTTGAAGGCTTTTGGAGGTTCAACGTTAATTTTAGATGAAGGGGCGATTATTAATTGTAAGTAGGTTCGCTGGCTGTTAGGCTATGGTTGAATTACTAGAATCAGGGCCAGGTTAACTGCCAATTAGGGTTCTACTTAGGCGTGTTTGCATGTTGTTAGAGTGTCTATGTCTTGGTGTTGTCATTTGTGGCTCTATCTTGTGAGCTTGATGCCTCTTGATGTTGAGCAGCTTCGACTTCTATCTGGTGCCTGTAAATGTTTTATTTTAAGCTAGCTCTTTGCTCGCGACTTCGACCGCAAAAAGTGGGATAGCTCGGCTAATAAGCATGTTATAAAAATAATTTATAACCTGTAGCACGCACGAATAATGTAGCTTTCTATCAGTGAAAAAAGAATAGAATTGGATTATTAGTTCCGGAGAGGGGATAACCCCTACTAGAAACTACCTTTTTAGAATATTAGTATAGATAAATGGTTTGTGTTTGGTTAATGTTCCACCGAAATCAATACAGCCAGAAAAGCTCGGAATATTCCATTTCTATTCAATCCGCTTCTGATTAGACGATTTAAGTAATAGTTTATATCTATTCTTATTCTTTATTGCACACAAAATAACAAAAAATAAACATATAAATTGCAATAATATAGCTTATGTACAATGGAGAGCTTAACCCAGAATTGGGTTTTCTTACAGCAAACCAAATTTCGATTGCGAAATTTGCATAAGAGGATATACCTATGTGCATTAACAGTACATTTTATTACTTAAATTAATTAATTTTATATAATATAATATACGTAACACATGTAATATATAGCCTATATGATAATGCCTATAGATAGAATCCTAGTTACCTACATATTGATCATTTCGACAGGAAATGTTTCTTTATTCCTTTCTTGAACACTTCTAACGAAATAATCTAAATCTGTATAAAGATGTTTCTTTGCTCTGTGAACGTATTATCGAAAAATATAAGAAGAAATGATATTCGGTGTTATTTCTGTCGTTTATAAACAAGGTTAGAGCTCCAAAACAACTTTTCTGGGAAAATGGGAACGAGACGGTTATTTATAACCGGGTAAGGGACCGATGTGATGTGGTAAGATAAAGGGTACAATAAAATTACCTTGTATTGTCAAGGTACCGTTGAGGGCTCAGACTAGCGGTAATCAGTTTCTAAGCTTTTCGTTTTAATACATCATCATCTACCTAGCCTTTTCCCAACTACATATATTGGGGTCGGCTTCCAGTATAACCGGATGCAGCTGAATACCAGTATTTTACATGCAACTGCCTATCTGACCTCCACAACCCAGTTAGTACTGGGTAATACGATACCCCTTGGTAAGACTGGTTGTCAGACTTTTTGGGCCACTGACTACCTAACGACTGTCAAAGATCTACAAATGACACCCGGGACCAACGGCTTAACGTGCTTTCCGAGGCACGGAGGAAACTGGGTATGTAATGGGTGGTCACCCATCCACAGACCAACCTAGGCAAGCACAGCTTAACCTACAGATCGACCCGAGTGGCTGTTATTATTTAGCTACGAGCTCCTCTGTTTCGTTTTAATACAATGAATTTAAATAGGATTGACGCAACCTTTTTATTTGGGTACATATATAAAACCAAAGAATTTTTGAATTCTCTGTAATTTTTACCACTGTTTCAATGTTACTTTGTCCAAGTCTTCTTATTTTGAGGACTGTACTGCAATGCGTCATGGTAGCACAACATATCTGAAGGTGTCTCTTTTTGAGATTCGGTGAGGCTGGTACGGGCAGTTTGTGGACCAGCTTTAGTACATTATCAGTCAGACATTGTTCATTGTCTGTCCGTTGCGGTGTCTGCAATTTGTCCGTACCGGTTTGAGCGAACCTTCAGTAGGTATTTCTTTTGCTTGTAATACCTGGATTTACGGAACTAATTAATTAATAAGCCACCAGGCCACTTCGTCTTAGCAACGGAACCCGTTGCCAAGTAACTTATCGCGGAAACAGTAAATCAATTAATTGGTTAAGAAAATGGCGTAGCGATGTGCAGGGTATTGTGATTAATTGGCTGAATTGTTTAATTAATCGCTCAGTTTCAATTAATTTGTATGGGAAAATACTAAGAAACGAACTATTTGTTTAATTTCAAGATCATGTTTGTTGTACAGGTATGACTTCACGAGCACTACACACATTACAAATTGTATAAGTACCTACATTTAGCTAAATTCGATTTAAAAAAAAAACTCGTGGATTTATGATTCAAAGTTTGACATTATTTGTATATATATGTATTAGTATGTGCCTATTTATGTATTTCAATTTATGTTAACAAAATGATATTTTTCTTATTTATTTTTTTGTACTCTATCACTATGCTGTCCTATTTGACCCCAAGGTTGACTGGTAGAGAATGCCTTGTGGCATTAAGTACCACTTTTGTACATGAAGTTTAAATAAATAAATAAATTACAAGAATTATTTTATAATAGAATGGGGGACAAATACGATGTTCATAATAATTTAAAATTAAAATAAATGAAGTAGCAGAAAATCATTTTAAAAATGTACGTTTTAGTGCTCGTAATTGTTCCCGTGTAAGTCTTTCGTCTTATTACATTACTAGCTTTTACCCGCGGCTTCACTCGCGTTAATTTAGAATTAGTCTATCAATTCTGGTTGTACTTAGCTTGAATTCAATCACGATTCGAAAGACACGTGGCGCCATTTGTTATCATAAGGACGTTATTGTTCTTTTCTTCGGGAACAGTGCTTTTTTTCGGGATGAAAGGTACCCTATGTCCGTTTCTGTACACCTGACAACGTATATGCAAAATTTCAGGATGATCGGTTCAGTGGTTTAGGCGTGAAAAGGTAACAAACAAACTTACTTTCGCATTTATAATATTAGTAAGGATTTCTACCGACACTGCGGAGAATCTTATCTATATAACATACTAGCTGTTCCCCGCGACCTTCGTCCGCGTAAAATCACGTCCCGTTTTTGCAACATTTTTCATTGCTGCTCCGCTCCTTTTAGTCGTAGCGTGATGTTGTATAGCCTATAGCCTTCCTCGATAAATGGACTACCCAACACTGAAAGAATCATTCAAATCGGACCAGTAGTTCCAGAGATTAGCGCGTTCAAACAAACAAACAAACAAACAAACAAACAAACAAACCCTGCAGCTTTATAATATTAGTATAGATTAAAGCAATAATATATTACCTATTAGTAATAGATTAGGTATGCACATAGATTTTAATCTACCTGATTGGTTTAATACATTGTTTTGCAAACATATCGACATTACATGACACTAAAGTATGTAGCTGTTGGACAGTGAAAATCTGCAGAAGAATCCATAAATTTTTCCATGGTTATTTTGAGCATGTTTTTTTAGGTCTCATCTGTATCACGTCCCTATAATCCTGGTACAGTTTGTATAGATCTTGGCTAAATAATAACAGCCGCTCGGATCGATGTTTAGGTTAAGCCGTGCTTGTGTTGTTCTGTGGATGGGTGACCACCCATTACATACCGAGTTTTCTCCGTGCTTCGGAAAGCACGTTAACTCAACTCAAAGCATTTATTTCAATTAGACCATTACAGGCACTTTTGAATGTCAGAAAAACAAAGAAGGCGAAACTACAGTTCCAGACATAAGACATAATAATTTATGAAAGTACTGTAGTTAAGGCGTTAGTCCCAACTGTCATTTACAGATCTTTGACAGTCCTTACAGGTAGTTAGTGGCCCAAAAAGTCTGACAACCAGTCTTACCAAGGGGTATCGTATTACCTAGTACTAACTGGGTTGAGGAGGTCAGATAGGCAGTCGTTTCATGTAAAATACTGGTATTCAGCTGCATCCGGTTAGACTGGAACCGACCCTAACATAGTTGGGAAAAGGCTAGGCAGATGATGAGTTTGCATCGAAATATTTGTTGTTGCCAAGCTTAACAACGTTCCCTATTTTCTGTGAAATATGGATGCTCTGTTTCAAGTCTGACGATTTCTTTTTCGCTTTTGACGACTGGTGTCGCTTTGCTTTTTCTTTCTTTAAAGGATGCTTCGTCGTATCGGGAAATAGCTGATGTCGACAAAATAGTCGTTATTCGAGCTTTCAAAAACTTATCTAGCTTTAGTCATCTAAAAGGAACTTTTACTTTAGTGTCGACTTTATATCTTAGCCTGTAAGTTTGTAAGTAAAATGCTCAAGTTTTAGCTTTACTAATTTCCTATCTCGACTAAACTGTACACAACTTTATTTTAGTACTTTGGAGAGTTCTCTCAACTTCTAAGTGACAACGTGAGTGATGTAAGATTAGGATTTAGGAACTATGTAGTAGCAATGTGCGTGGGATTTACTTATTAAGACTAGATAGCCAATTTTAGGAGATATACGGTAATTCTGTTGATTAACATTCTGTTTATTTGATGGACTTATCTTGACACAAGACAGTCCTACGTTTTAGAGATTTCTTTCTCTTATAATTTCGTACCTATCTGTGTAAGAAGGTCATCATACTCTTTGTCTCAACTTCTAAGGAATGAAGCAAGAAAAGAAACCTTATGGGTATTATATTATACTAGCTGTTCCCCGCGACTTTCGTCCGCGTAAAATTATCTATACTAATATTATAAAGCTGCAGGGTTTGTTTGTTTGTTTGTTTGAACGCGCTAATCTCTGGAACTACTGGTCCGATTTGAATGATTCTTTCAGTGTTGGGTAGTCCATTTATCGAGGAAGGCTATAGGCTATACAACATCACGCTACGACTAAAAGGAGCGGAGCAGCAATGAAAAATGTTGCAAAAACGGGACGGGATTTTACGCGGACGAAGGTCGCGGGGAACAGCTAGTTAAAAATACAATTTTCTCCGTTTTTGCAACATTTTTCATTGCTGCTCCGCTCCTATTGGTTGTAGCGTGATGTTATATAGCCTATAGCCTTCCTCGCTAAATGCGCTATCCAACACTAAAAGAATTTTTCAATTCGAACCAGTAGTTCCCGAGTTTAGCGCGTTCAACCAAACAAACAATCTCTTCACCTTTATATTAGTATAAAAAAATAGATAGAAGGTCTATCTAATTGACTGTTTTTTACAATAGCTGGCGTTCCGACTCCATACCTTCGGCAGATCTGATGTGTAAGAACGTAATTGTTACTTATATAGAAAAACGGCCAAGTAAAGTCAGATGGCTCTTATTGACCTATTTGGTGCAGCCGTGAGACAATAATATTATCTCTATTTTTCTGTTTAGATTTTTTTTTGCGCACTTGCGGGATGTACCAAATAAATATATTTTCTTTCTGTCTTTCTTCTGTTGGCTAAGGAACCCTAAAAATCAGCCTAGCCGTGCAAAACAATCTCGAATACCTTCACATTATTGAGCACATCAATCAGCTGTTCCCGGTCACTTATAAAATCAATTCCGTTCAGTTCATAGCTGGGCGGTGCTCTGAGGAATTCAATAGACATTCAGCTCCATTCAAGTCTTCAGACTGAGATGTTCTCCATGTTATTGCGAGGTTTTATAGATGACGATACGATTGCGACTCGACGTTGTGGGATTGGATTAGTTTTGAAGGACCTACACATACATTATTTGTAGTTTTCTTGAGAAGGACCTATCCTCGAAGGTTTTGGCAGAGGTTTACCTGTAGAATATCCATATTTCGCCAATTTTTGGCCTCTGGGGCCTTTACTGAGAAATGGTAAAACCCAGTAATACTTTGACAGTCCTGGAAAACGAATCCAGTATCTCGTGTTCAGCAGAAATGCTTATTTAAGTCGTGCTAAAAGCTTTGGCGCTGGCGAATTCAATGACCTAATTTGTAATTCCTGTTAAACTGAAGTTTGTGACTCCAAACTATGTGAGGCTAATCTAGTCCCGCATTGGTTCCTCGAAAACGTCTCACTTTTATCTTGATTAGTGAGGGAAAAGAATTTTGATTGTTGGGTGTATCTGAGTAGATAAAACCTGGTTAGGTCACTGTACGGGCAGTAGCTCTGCACACTGAGATGTGATGATATGATTACTGTTTTGTGTTCGTTAATGATTGACAATTTATTAGGTAAACATTAAAATATATGAAACCTAAAGTAGGCGATTTGTGGTGGGCGTAATAGCCTAGTCAGCAAATATACATAAATCGGTGAATTAGCCATTGCTTGTTCAGGTAAAAACTAAAAAAATTGATATCATCCGGCTCGAAGGACCAAAAATTCACGGGCAGTAGCTCCGCACACTGAGATGTAGTCTGTAGTTGGACGAATCACACAGGATGTGTACAGGAAATAAAATCACTGTTTTGTGTCCGTTAATGATTGACAATTTCTTAGGTAAAACATTAAAATATATAAAATCTGAAGTAAGTGATTTGTGACGGGCGTAATAGCCTAGTCAGCAAATTTACATAAATCGGTGAATTAGCCATTGCTTGTTCAGATAAAAACTAAAACAATTGATATCATGTGGCGATGCTCGTATAGTCACTATAAGCCTTGATGTAAATTGGGGATTACAAAGGCTTTGATGTCGTAAACATTAAAAAACTCCTTACTTCGAAACTTGTCGTGTAATCTTAATCAACCCTTGATCTGTGAGAACAACCATCTGTTTTCCATCGTCGTCCTTTCAAACGACATTTCCGATGAAAATTAAGTTACTGCGATCTGTCCATCGCTCGATATGTAGGTCGTTCAGTGTGATGTTTTCCCCTAAATTGAGCAATGTAACGTGTTTTATGGTCTCTTGTAATGAGTGCCTACTTCGGTCGTTTATTTCGAGTTCAGAACAAATGTAACGTTGGATGAATAACTTTGAGTGTAGGTATTTGAAGCTTCATAAGGCTTGTGTTGTGGCTTCGGGCTAAGACTGTCTGTAATTTTGGATTTAAAGTTTGATTTGTATGTTGGGAAGATTTTGTCGTGCGTGGTGTTAATTCTGGATTATTTCAGTGTTAACATAAATAGTTACTGATAAAATCTACATTACTTGCTACAGTCTATTGTTCAAGAAAGCAAGGAAGGGTCGAAAAGCTAGTTCTTAAAAGCTTTGTAATTTCAGGCGAAACATTCTAATTATGAAGATACTAGTTGTTGTCCGCGACTTCGTTTGGGTGGTAATTTTGATGAGTATGAGTGAGGAAAAAAAATGATAGCCTATGTCCTTCCCCAGGATATAATCTATCTCGTCGCCAAATTTTATTACGATTCGATCAGCTGTTTAGTCGTGAAAAGGTAGCAAACAAACAAATAAACAGAGTTACTTTCGCATTTATAATATTAGTATGGATTTATCATTATCACGTAATTCAAGCATCTGTTATCTCTCCCCAAATGTGCTTTCAATAATACCCTTTTGAGTATTTTTTATTCTCGACGACCACAAAATTATGATGGGCGCTCTGACTTCATCCTCTTCAGTCCAATTCTACCCACTTTAATCCATAAGCACTCTTATGCCAAAATTATCCTCTCCATATTATCGTAATTCCGTAACACAAAAAGAAAGTGCCTATTACCTGTTCTAATTCCTCCCTTTCCTTGCGTGGGTGGGAGTTATTTATGAGCCCAACAATGTAAGGGATAAAACAAGGCTTTTGTGATTTATTAATACGAAGCTGGAAGCTCCGTACGGAGTATTTTTAGAAGTCCTTGTATCTTTTTTGCGGAAATCTTATTTTTGGGATTTAATTTTCTTAGTCTGGAGCCTTAGTCTGGATGACGGGCAGACGGTTGATGGCAGTAGGCTTCAGTAGCGAAGGATCAATTTTTGTAAGAGGTAACAGAGTACATATCTTAAATGTGATTATTATATTTTTGTCTATAGAATACTGCCATTCCATGCTGCATTGCATGCTGTGCCATTTTCCAAAGTGAAGCCAGAATGAATCTAGTTGTATGGAACCTTCGCCACTGGTAGGCTTCGACAGACGGTGCGGGTAGTCAGAAGCATGAAAATCTGACAACCAGTCTAACCAAGGGTTGTCGCGTTACCCAGTAAATAGGTTATGGAGGTTATACACAGTCGCCGCGGTTATAATACTTCTATTTAGCTGCATTCGGTTAGGCTTGAAACCAACCCCAAAATCATCATCATCATCTCATGATGATGGCAGCAAGCTCGCTCGTTCTCTCTGTAATTGTACTTAAACAAAACTGACCAAATGGGGATGTATGTTAAAGGTACCTTTCCCTAGCATCTGCAATCTGAAAGCACAGAGGCCTAGATAATCGACATTCTACCAGCGATAAAGAAGTAGCGGGAGGGCAAAAAGTACTACAGCAACATAGTACAAAAGTACTACAGCGCTATCTATGTATGACACAAATGAAAAATTGACATCAAGATTCTGAATCGCGCTTTTAAAGTTATCCGGGACTTAAGCAGGGCAGTAGCCAACCAGACATAAAACCCGGGTCGGAGGAGCCTCCCTATTCTATGGAGGATGATTTCTATGGATTTGAAAAGGGTAATCATAGAGTTTCTTACCGGTTCTTCTCCATAGGAAACGACCAACCCGAACCGTGCACGTCGACGTTTTATAAGTGCCCATCTAGGCCTATGTGAAATAAAATATTTAGATATTGATTTTGATTTTTGATGAAGAACTTTACACCCTGTTCTTCATATAAGGATGATATAAAAGTAAAACTGTATTGATTTCCAGCCACCGAAAAGCTTCAAAAGTACATTAATCCTCTAGAAAGTCGTTGTAGGAATACGAAACGGTTTGAAAGCGATTACTTTTTGTCTAAATTCTCTGAGTTGATATTATAATAGGAGAGGAGCTCGTGGCTGAATAATAACAGTCGCTCGGGTCGACCTTTAGGTTAAGCCGTTCTTGCCTAGGTTGGTCTGTGGATGGGTGACCGCATATTACATACCGAGTTTCCTTCATGCCTCGGAAAGCACGTTAAGCCGTTGACATCTTTGACAGTCGTTAGGTTGTCAATGGCCCAAAAAGTTTGACAACCAGTCTTACCAAGGGGTAACGTATTACCCAGTCCTAACTGGGTTGTGGAGGTCAGATAGGCAGTCACTCCATGTAGCTGCATCCGGTTAGACTGGAAGCCGACCCCAATATAATTGGGAAAAGGCTAGGCAGATGATGATATTATAATAGTGTAGTAACACAAATAACATTTATGTCTGTTTAATATTTAACGCTATGCTTATATTGTCTTAGTTGTCTTCGTCAGTTGAGTAGGTTACTAGTTCAGTCCCTAATCGACAGTGAATAATTTATTCGAGAAAGTGAAGAAGAGTGGATAATACCTCCTAATTAATTCTAGTATTTCCCTAGAGCTTCTCTTCGGTTTTAGCTTAGTGCTCTTATCAGTAAGAGCACTTACTTCAAGAGTTACAGCACGAAGTGTAAAAAGAAAGAGGTTTCTTTAGACCAGGTGTCGCGTACTCTGTTGTACGGTATCCAGGCCGGACAAATTGTTATTGGATTTCTCAGTGTTGTTAGTAAAAGTTTCTCTGGAATGATATTCACTATGAAGGAAGTTTACGCTATCATGCAAATAGGTAAAAGGCTCTTACACCGTGAGTAAACCTTTGAAACTAAAATAGAGATGTAATTTTGTCTACATAGCTAAAACATAAAGATGTCGTGAAGGGGTTTTTGAGTTGCCGGGGCTGCGGGATTGTTCGAAAGAGATACCGCGGCCCTGGAACACAAAGGGCAAAGAAGGAACATGGATGGGTTTCAGTCAGTAAAAGTCTGGCACTCCCTCCCACTCCATTCAGAGCGGGAGGAGTTATTTGATGATTTCCCATCCTTAAAAAAAGGGGTTTTTGAGGACTGTTTTAATTACTGGAAGGGGGATATTAAATAAGGCTACGTATCATCTTTTGCCTAGCCTTTTCCCAACTATGGAGCGAGTGACTATCTGACCTCCACAACCCAGTTAGTACTGTGTAATACGATACCCCTTGGTAAAGCTGGTTGTCAAATATCAGACTTTCGGGCTACTGACTACTTAACGACTGTCGACTGTGTATGTGACTTGATCTACAATTGTCAGCCGGGATCAACAGCTTAAAGTGCTTTCCGAGGCACGGATGAAACTCGGTATGTAATGGGTGGTCACCCATCCACAGACCAACCTAGGCAAGCGCGGCTTAACCTGAAGATCGAATCGAGTGGCTGCTATTATTTAGCCACGAGGTCCTAATGAGGCTACGGATCAGGGCTTTTAAATGTCAAAATAACACTTATGTAATTTTACCGTTCAGAAGGGCCGATTCGCTTGTCAAAATCAAAAAGATAGAAATAGGCTTATTTGGGTCTTTTTGATTTGGACAAGCCTACTTACCACTAGCTCATATTGAGCACGTCTTGAAATTATTTCCCAGGAGAGTTTATCTCTAGGTACATTGTGACTTCGTCCTTGAAATGTCGAAGCCGTCTCAAGGACATTGTACACCAAGATGTAGGTAAAGTTCAAGGTCATCTGTCGTGTTGATATCTATCGGCTGTCGGTTTTCTTTCGGGGTGGTCGTAAAAGAAAGGTTTAGGGTACGCAAGTTATGATGAATTGCAGAAGTTGGCTGAAAGGGTAGGCTGTTTCGATAAGAGCGCCGATTGGTCTCAATTGATCCTTTTTTAGGGTTTCGTTGCTCAGGCGGCAAAAACGGAACCCTACAAAATTCCTACAAGTTTATACGGAACCCTCGGTGCGCGAGTCCAACTTGCACTTGGCCGGTTTTTAGCATGTAGATGGGAATCCAAGTTGTTAGCTCAGAATTGAAGTATGAATGGCAGTAGATACGGTTAAATTAAGCCTGCTAGCGGAACTTCATAATTACAATGCACAGTTGCAAGATTTTCATTATTACTTGAAAAATAAATATAAGTCATGATAATTGTGAGGTCAACGACAGCTGTTACAGTACTGAGATAAATTTAGTAAAACCCCAGAAAAATAAAGGTGGGAAGTAAAACTTCCCAAAAAAGAGATTAGAAAGATTAAAAGATTTCCCAAATTCTTATGCCAACCAACCAACCATTTTTCAACCATTTTTTTGTTTTTTTTCTGTGTGAGTCTAATACATACTTTTTCTTTTTGTTTCTATCTTTCTTTTATGAGTTTGAGAAATCTTTTTGTGTTCTAATTTTTCCTTTGAAAAAAAAAATTTATAGAAAACAAAACGGTCTTCATCATAAAACTATTTTCACTTTCGTTTCATACTAGAAGTAAAACCTGATACCTCATTATTTTGATTATGAATTCTATAATCCTGTGTTAAAACGCTTAGAAACCGTAACTTAAAATGGATATTTATTACTGAACGGTAATGAAAACGCTAAACCGAATTTATTTTCTTCATCAACTCGCTTTATCCTAATTATTTTGGGTCGGCTCAACTACGATAAACTTTTACAAATTATTAGCTGTTGCCTACGACCTTTGTTCGCGTGAAATTATTATGAAAAATATTACTTCGCTTTGAATCTGATTTTGTTACCAATTTCAAGTGTTTTATTTTTTTGCACGGAACCCTAATCTTTATTCTAAAATAAAAGTAGCCTTAGTTACTTCCTATAACATCATCTATTTGCCAGTCAAAATCCCGTCGAAATCGGCCCAGCCGGCAGCAGGAGTAGATATGTGTGCTATTTCCTTAAAGCACCTCGAGATCCATGCTGCCGTCCGCAAGCTATAATGCCGTTATCCAACAAAATCATATTTCGAGTAAAGGATAAAAAGAGGGCGAAAAAATAAAAAATTGATGCCGTTTCTTAACTATAACTCGTATGCGAGACTTATTGGTATCAAAAAATAGATATAGTATTGAGCTTTCGCTTTTTTTGATTATTGTGGTATCAAAAAACGAATATCGACTAGATGCGAGATAACGGCATTATACCCTATCTTTTAAGATACAGGATATTCCTAGTTTAAAAGATAGAGTCTAATATTGCATAATAATGTAAATACTACTTTCAAACAATGTTTACAGTGCAAAGTACTATGTTTTTCGTGAAATAAATACTTTTTATTATTATTATTATTATTATAGCTTGCGGACGGCAGCATGATGCACTATACAAACTAAGCGTGTCGACGTTTATAGTATGACCACTTTATGTGTGCATTTCAATGTGGCGCGTGGCGTTGCTTGTCAAGAAAATTTGCATCGATATGTCAAACTTGGTACATTTATTTTAGTTCTGTGTTTTCCCGCCTGTACAGTAGGTTGGTTGAAGTAAACTTGCGCTGTGACAACATATGGCGTACAAAAAGTGACAGCTTTGAATGGGATTACGTAACAGAAATTTTTCGCTCAACGGGCTTTCGGTGCCACGAAATTAATTACTTCTGACGTCTGTATGATGATGCTGCCGGCATTTCCGTGCTCTGTGACTTGTGACCATAACCTATCTGTTTAAAAAATGTGTTAATAAAAATACATTTTATACAGCTAGCTGTTGCCCGCGACCTTCGTCTGCGTGAAATTATTATAAAAATAAAATATTTCCCGTTTTTGCAACATTTTTCATTGATGCACCGCTCCTATTGGTCGTAGCGTCATGTTATAGCCTATATAGCCTTTCTCGATAAATGGGTTATCCAACCCTAAAATAATTTTTCAATTCGAACCAGTAGTTCCTGAGATTAGCGCGTTTAACCAAACAAACTCTTCAGCTTTATAATATTAGTATTAGTATAGATGTAAGCCTGCAATCTTTTTCTCTTGTCCTCGGGAAGCTTACTCCGGATAGCTCGCAGTCCGGAAGGCCTTGACCCTTTTATTATGTGTAGCCGGGCAGACCCTTACCTATATGATTATCGAAACCGCTCCGAACGAACCCAACAATTGAAACATGAAAGTTTAACGTTGAGGTAAGAACTTATTTATGTAAGGCAACCTCTAAAATATATTAATCTACAGCGTATACAGGAAAGTTGTGGTCATATTTCAGGGTGTAATTCAGACCATCAAAGGAGGAGCTCGTGGCTTAATAATAAAAGCCGCTCGGGTCGATCTTTAGGTTGAGCTGTGCTTGCCTAGGTTGGTTTGTGGATGGGTGACCACCCATTACATACCGAGTTTCCTTCGTGCTTCGGAAAGCACATTAAGCCGTTGGTCCCGGCTGTTATTTGTAGATCTTTGACAGTCGTTACAGGAGTCCGACAACCAGTCTTACCGAGGGGTATCGTATTACCTAGTACCTGCTGCATCCGTTTTATCCATTCTGCAACATAGTTGGGAAAAGGCTATGCAGATGATGAATTCAGACCATTTTACTATACATAAGTTTATGACATAACTTATGTATAGTAAAATGGCCCACAATTAAAATAACGAAAAAAATCTGCTTTTCAGTACAAAACTTCAAAACTTCCTACTCGACCCAAATGTATGGGCAGCTGATTTTTTATCGCGAATTCGATGGTGGTCCCATGAAGAAAGTTGTTCAGTAAGATGGTCTGAGTCATACCCCGAAATATGACCACACCTTTCTGAGACACGCTGTATAAACTGACCCACACTATCTGAATAACGATGAAAGAAAATGACGAGACCTGACAGTGACGTCCACACGTCAGCACTGACCACGGGCCCAGAGAAATAAAATCCTTGGGTCAGCAGTGGAAACGCTATTGGCTGATTGTTCTGATCTCCAATTTATAAACCAATAGACTTTTTATTTTACAATTAGGTTCTAAGTAATGAGGTTTCATGTTTACAAATACAATCTAGATAGCCTTTAAAGCCTTTTAGAAAAAAAAAACGTTTTACTTTATGAGGCAACAACAGTTTCTATTTTACGGATTTTCATGGCACTCCAAACACACAACACTGGCTTAAAATGTATTTTTGCACAGAGTTAACTCTCAAAGCGTTGAAAAAACAAAAAAGGGAATTCCACGAAATACTGAACCCTGTCGGCAGTACCACTTGTTTTAGTTGTTTTTTGTGTTCTTGATGAGAATACCGTTTAATTGGACAAGTTGGGTGTGAAAGAAATACTTTTTAACCTGCAGGCGGTTTCATCTGAAAACACTAAGCTTTTAGAGATAAGTAGTTTTTGTCAGGGTATAAACAATTTCTTGTTTTTTTTACGGTTAATAAAGTGTGAGGAGCTCGTGGCTAAATAATAACAGCCGCTCGGATCGATCTTTAGGTTAAGTCGTGCTTGCCTAGGTTGGTCTGTGGATGGGTGACCACCCATTACATACCGAGTTTCCTCCGTGCCTCGGAAAGTAAGTTAAACCGTTGGTCCCGGGTGTTATTTGTAGATCTTTGACAGTCGTTAGGTAGCCAGTGGCACAAAAACTCTGACAACCAGACTTACCACAGGGTATCGTATTACGCAGTACTAACTGGGTTGTGGAGGTCAGATAGGCAGTCCCTCCATGTAAAATACTGGTATTCAGCTGCATCCGGTTAAACTGGAAGCCGACCCCAATATAGTTGGGAAAAGGCTAGGCAGATGATGACGGTTAATAAAGTGTGATAGTTGAATTCGTAGAATAAAATAAATCTACTATTTATTTTTATTTACGAATTCAGTCACACTTTAAACAAAAAACACCTTCACTTGGAGATTAAAGATAATGCGTCACTGTGCCAAGTTATATTGACTACCCATACAATAATAAAACATAATTTTATTGACTACGTATTTCTGTATGGGGTGTCTTCCCAGTTCTTCTCCATAGGAAACGACCAACCGGAACCGTGCACCTTCTTTCGACGTTTTATAAGTGCCCATGTTGGCCGATGTGATTTTTTTTTAAATTTTGTATGTTCAAGCCTGTTTTGCTGCGACTATACTATGACTTCAACGTTTGCATATAGACAAAATAATGTAAAATCACGTGAGCCAAGCCGCGGGTACAGCTAGTAAAAAAGTACATTTGTCAGTAAAACCACCATATTTTTCAGCAGCTGTACGACAGCCATTTATCATAATTTCTGAAAATGTAGCAAAATTAATACAAATTCCTAAAATTATTTTCTCAGAACTAGAAATAATGAAACGCTCTGTATTCTTTACGAAGTGAATGTGATTTCAGTCATTAAACGAAGATTGGATGAATAATAAGTCCTCCATTGCTGATACAGAAAGATTTATTTCCAAGATTTAGAAGAAAGAAAGAAATAAAAAGTAATCTGCGATGGATCATTGAAGTCGGAGTAAGTAGGTAGTATTATTGCTAGGACTATGAAAATTGTAGCGTCTTTAGTGAAGAAAACGTTCAGGAGATAAAGATTTTTTTGTTTGTACAGAAATGTTGATATTCCTAACCTCATTGGTAGCTCGTGGCTAAATAAAAACAGCCACTCGGATCAATCTTTAGGTTAAGCAGCGCTTGCCTAGGTTAGTCTGTGGATGGGTGACCACCCATTACATACCGAGTTTCGTCCGTAGCTCGGAAAGCCCGTTAGTCCCGGCTGTCATTTGTAGATCTTTGACAGTCGTTACGGGTAGTCAGTGGCCCCAAAAGTCTGACAACCAGTCTTACCAAGGGGTATCGTATCACCCAGTACTGACTGGGTTGTTGAGGTAAAATACTGGTATTCAGCTGCATCCGGTTAGACTGGAAGCCGACCCAAACAAAGTTGGGAAAAGGCAGATGATGATTGGTAGCTGTGGGTCTGATCCGTTTGGGATTGAAACATTAGTTTCATAGGGTCCGAGTGCATACCTAATCTTGCGGACATCGCCAAGATAGGTGACCGGACCAGAGGGCTTGCCTATTTTTTGATCAAAGAATCAGCTTCTGGGCGCTATTCCTGTTGATGCCGATGAACGAAGTTTTTGACATCCTGTATTGCTTTTCTTCTTTTATTTAAGTACTATATTTTTATTATTATTTTAAGTTTAGTTACAGATAATAATGTTAATTGAAAAAAGTTGGGTTGTTTAAAAATAACAAATCAGAGTTTTTGTATAGGCAGATAAGTCGCTTACTTTTATATCTTTCATACAACCAAATGCACTAGAAACGGGGTAAGAAACCAATTAATGCAGTCGTTTTTGTAATTACAGACTTATTTTTTTAAGCAAACGTTGAAAACTATACTTAATTGACAAAAGCTCTTTACTTCATTAACAAGACATCGCGAAAGCACTTTACATCTACAAACAATAACAGTGTAAATACATAAATAACCAAGTTCAAACTAACTACAGCGGATAGACAGAAGCTTCTATATTTAGCACTTAAACCTCATAATTCATTTAATAAACACGCCCAGACATACAGACAAAAAATAATAATCACATAAATATTTATATTACTCCCACCTGTGGTTGTTAGTTTAGAAAAAGTGTTAAATATTTTGAAAATAAACAAAACATACCATGATTTATGGGAAGCATTGCTGGACTTTTAACAGGTTTTTGAAAAGTGTATATTTCATCGGTACATTTCGGGGTTTATTATAAAATATAGCAGCTGTCTGTCTGTTTGGCGAGACGGGGAATGTTATATGATTTTTATACGTTTTTCTTTTTGCTAAAGAAAATTTTCGTTTGGAAAAAAATCTTCTTCTTATTCTTTATTGCACACAAAATTAAAAGATATACACACAAAATTACAATATATAGCTTATGTACAACGGCGAGCTTAACCCAGAATTGGGTTTTCAAAAAAAAAAACAAAATATCCTTACTGACATCTCAAACTCAAAACATTTATTTCAATTAGATCATTTACATGCACTTATGAATATTAGAAAACAAAGAAAGCGAAGCTACAGCTTCAGCTACAAGGCCAATAACTTGTGAAAGTACTGTAGTTGCCCATTCCAATGCGTAGATCTCTATGGAGAAGCATGGGAAAGAAACTCCATGGACTCTTTTTTAAATCAAAATATAGTCTCTAATTGTATGAAGTGTATCCAACCTGATACAAAATTTGAAACACGTGTAATGTAGGTAGATATTATCATGAAATGTTTTATATTTTTAGGTTCCAGGCTCATTTTAATACATATATTAGGGATTCAGGTTAATTAAATACTTCACAGTGTTACCCTCGTCTGCTCAATTTAAAACTTCGGACGCTTTCCTGAATACTAATTATTTTAAAGGCATTTTGAGAAACTTCTAGTCTAGCTGTGTATGTAGGCATATAAAATGTACAAATATGGTATAGTTGTATCGTTATAATGAGTAGGTTTTTTGTAGTACAATTTGAATTTTATAGCGGTGCTGTTTAGACAGGAAACATTATAACTCGTATATTATCATGATTGTGGGCAGACGATGGGTTTCGTGCTATGAAAACACACTGGCTGTGATACAATGTTTCTAGAAAAACTAACGAATTACTTAAGATTACAACAATGAATCGGGTACAGTTCCAAGACGTTGTCGGTTGTCAACTGTAGATGTTTGATTACAGGTAGTCACTGCCCTGAAAGTCTGTCTTACCGAGAGGTATCGTATTACCCAGTACTAACTGGGTTGTGGAGGTCAGATAGGCAGTCGCTCCATGTAAAATACTGGTATTCTGCTGCATCCGGTTAGATTGGAAGGCAGGAAAAGGCTAGGCAGATGATGACCTATTTACCTATGTATATGAAAAACTTACTTCAGTTTTCCGCATATAGAAATAATCAAGAAGGTGGTTTATTTTCTTTAATCACTTCCTTGTATAGCTTCGCTTATAAGCGAACATTAAATGAAACGATCCTCTCAATAGAGACTGAGAAAGTTCAGTAGGTATAGGTTTGTATCTGTCTCATACAATTACATTCACTGGGATTGTTGCAGTGAAAACATACGGCAACTAGAAATGCGACCGGACAGCTCACCGTTTGAAAAAAAAACCTCCTTTGGAAGGTCACATCATCTGTAAAGAAAACGCCTTGTAAGAGACATATGTATCCCTTAAAATACACTACAATTGTAATCTATTTCTAATTAATCATCATTCTTAATCTAATTGTAATCATCATTCTCCTGCCCTTCATCATCATCATTGTCTTGCCCTTATCCCAATTTATTTGTGGTCGGCGTAGCATGTCTTCTTCTTCCATACTTCTCTATTACTCGTCATCTCATCAGGCACTCCTTCCTTGCCATATCATTATTTACACAGTCCATCCATCGTTTCTTTGGTCTTCCTCTACTCATATACCCTCATATACAAGGTGTAAACAGATCCTTCACGAAGCCGTCAACCAAGCATTATGTACATCAAACTAAGTCACCCTACACAAAAATTATTGCTGGGGAACGACTTTTTTTTTGGCGAAAAAAATAACCTTTTACGGTGAAACTCAATGAAACGAATTCAAAACTTTGTTCTTATGGATGCATTGAATAGTAAACGGGTCATGGAGGTATTTAAAGTAAAGTTATAACATTAAAAAATTGTATTTATAAAAAACTTGTGAAAAAGTTGGAACTTTGACCCCCAATAACTCCGTAACTAAAAGGTTCCCAGGTATGGTCTAGAACAAAAAAAATATCAGAATAGCGGGGAGAACAAGTGCCTTTCGGCTTCGTTAAGGGTCTTTTTACACACTTTATATTATATATTCTCCTGCCCTTATCCCAATTAATTTGGGGTCGGCACCGCATATTGTCTCCGTCTTTCATACTTTCTCTATTACTCATCATCTCAACAGTGGTGACTGTCCTTTCTAGCCACATCATCTTTCACACAGTCTACCCGTCGTTTATACGTGTACAGTATCATAAACTTACTACATATAAGCTTGTATGAATCTGAACATACAGCAATTCACACCCTGAAAGTTCTGTAGCCCGTCTACTTTTTTCTTATTTTAAACACGTCCACCCCGACTCGTGCGTCCATTTTGGTTTTTATAGCCGAAAACGCGACGGATAAGACGAAAAAATGGAAATTGAGTACAAAGTGTGAGCCTTTGTCGATGACTGTGACAAAGGTAATATTTGAGGAGATACTTGTTTGTTAATATTGTGGATCTAAAAGATTGCAGGATTAGGTCCTACCGTAACAAACTAAAAACCCCCTTATTATAATGCCAAATACAGTTAACATACATGTGGAGGCACATGTATGTATATGTGATTTAACTGTATTAGTTTTTAGGCTTAAATTTAGCTGTTTAGGCCGGGATATAACTAGAATAAAACATAGAGCATAGACGAAAGTCACATTTGCGGCAATCAATCTGTGTTTGTATATGTGTAAACTGCTCAGGGATCAGTCTAGAATACAAAGTATACTACGAAGAAGTAAGTTACAATAAAGCTAGTTTAGTTTACAGGATTTGCGTGCCCGTTCGAAAACCCATCTCCCCTGTGTTTTCCTCACCTCTTAATCCTGAATCCGATCACATTGAAACTTTCAGCAATTCAACTCGAGACGTCGGCTGTCGGCTCACATAGCAACTATTAAGTACGAACATTTATGTTCAGACTTGTTACGAGAACAAGGGTTGATAGAAAACTAACTTAAGCGTCGTTATATTGATCACTAATCTTTGAAAGTTTGATAATCCCTTTTGAATTTGGATATAATTATGGCACAAGGATAGACTAAGACTATAACCTGAGCTAGTCCTAAAATACAGGATAGATTGCATTTGGATTTTATATTATTATTTAGTTAGTTATCATGGGTCTAGTGGTCACAAGCGCGGCTGCTGAGCATGAGGTCCTGGGTTTGACTCCCGGGTCGGGCAGTGTTATTCGGTTTTTCCATCAGGAATTTCTCTGTAGGAGCCACGAAGTCTGGATATGTGCCCGGTTAATGGCAACAGGCTCGCCCCCTATTACATGGAACTTGGAACATGCCTAGCAAAATGTGGGTGTACTATTAGGTACACCTCTGCCTAACCCTTCGGAGATTCCAGGCGTGAGATTATGATACGTTCCCTCTAGATAATTTCCGACGTCTTTGTGAGCGGCGCCGTGTGCAAAAACTAGTAGTATTTTTGGCTAATTTTCAGTTTTTCATTTACCTTTTTATTAAATCGTAAAATGAGCTCGTGGCTAAATAATAACAGCCGCTCGGGTCGATCTTTACGTTAAGCCGTGCTTACCTAGGTTGGTCTGTGGATGGGTGACCACCCATTACATACCGAGTTTCCTCCGTGCCTCGGAAAGCACGTTAAGCCGTTGGTCCCGGGTGTCATTTGTAGATCTTTGACAGTCGTTAGGGAGTCAGTGGCCCAAAAATCTGACAACCAGTCTTACCAAGGGGTATCATATTACCTAGTACTAACTGGGTTGTGGAGGTCAGATAGGCAGTCGCTCCACGTAAAATACTGGTATTCAGCTGCATCCGGTTAGATTGGAAGCTGAACCCAATATAGTTGGGAAAAGGCTAGGCAGATGATTAAATCGTAAAATGAAAGTTTCGTTTTTTCAAGAACTCATCAGTGATTGGTTTATCCAAAACAAATCGTAAATCGGAATCCAATACAACGAAGATAATAATAATCTGCGTACCGTAATAAAATGGTTTACTGCAAGATTATGGGATTATCATATTCATGATGGTCGTAAATGAAATGCAATGTAAAACAAGACAAAAGAAAGAAAAGAAAACAGAATATTGCACTGCACTAGAATTTCTCTCATCTCGCGGTTGTTTACAGGCAAACATCTAGGTCGGAACAAATATCGGAAGGCCAGACCAATATTAGTCTAGATGAAATCGAACCTAAACAACACGGGTTGAAAACTTAATATTTAGCCTGATCTGTCCTACTCCTGAGCAAAGGCCTTCTCATTTCTCTCGATGTTAAGTGCTTGTTTTCGTCAATTAACATTCGCAAACTAACTTATTATAGTAAGTTTGTTCTGTCCCACGGCTGGGAAAAGTCCTCTCTCTATTTTTTTCCTACAGGTCCCGGTTCTGCGCCATTTCTTGCCGACTAACTTAGTCATCATCCACCTTTTCCCAACTTTGTTGGGGTCGGCTTCCAGTCTAACCGGTTGCAGCTGAATACCAGCATTTTACATGGAGCGACTGTCTATCTGACCTCCACAACCGAGAGTACTGGGTAATACGATACCCTTTGGTAAGACAGCTTTTTGGCCACTGACTATAAAGGGTGTAAAAAGACCCTTAACGAAGCCGAAGGGTACTTGTTCTCCCCGTTATTGCGATATTTTTTTTGTTCTAGACCATACCTGGGAACCTTCTAGTTACGGAGATATTGGGGGTCAAAGTTCCAACTTTTTCACAAGTTTTTTTTTAAATACATGTTTCTAATGTATTTTTTTTACTTTAAACAGCTTTACGACCCCCGTATTATTCAATCCATCCATCAGCGCAATGTTTTGAGTCCGTTACATTGAGTTTTACCGTAAAACGTAATTTTTCAACCCAAAAAAAAAGTCGTTTCCCAGCAATAATTTTTGCGTAAAGTTACTTAGTTTGATGTACAGAATGCTTGGTTGACGGCTTCGTGAAGGGTCTGTTTACACCCCGTATACCTAACGATTGTCAAAGATCTACATATGACACCCGGGACCAACGGCTTAACATGCTTTCCGAGGCACGGAGAAAACTTGGTATGTAATGGGTGGTAACCCATCCACAGACAAACCTAGGAAAGCACGGCTTAACCTAAAGATCGATCCGAGTGGCTGTTATTATTTAGCCACGAGCTCCTCGCCAACTAACTTAGTATAACTTAAATAACCTCTCATATTTAAAAAACAATGGTTTGCCAAAGGATACTATGTGTTAATGTACATGATACGGAACGATACCACTCACGTTATACATACTCAATACCGACTCCGATTCGACTCGACTTACAGTAAAGCATTGAAATATGAGCTTTATATCATGTCGCTTACGGTAAAATTTCCAAATTTTACTTGAAAGAAATGTATGATGTGGGGACCACGACCCAACCAATTCGCAACATATGTTGCAGTAACGAAGGACCCAGTATTCTGAGATAACTTATTCACAATCTGGAGTTACGAGTCCTGATTTATTAGCATCATTACCGTCTCCTATGTATGACAAGGACTTTGGAAAGCTCGTAAAATTGTATCAGGGACTCAGGGAGCCGACATTTTAGGATTGCTTGATAAAATACCGTCGTGTTTGAAGAGTAAGCGTCGTAAAGAGGTGTTGAACAGGAATTTGATAGTTGAATTTGGGCTCGACTGTGTGCCGACCTAATTTTAGTGTTTAACTACCACCTTTTAGGGCACCCTTAATGGCACCCTCACCTGATTTCGGCTGCAGTCTTGTTAGACAGGTTGATTTACACCAAACGGCTCGTATCGCGTCGGATTGGAACGGATTTTATAATCTTAAAAGGAATTTAAATCGTGTAAAAAAATAAAATCTAAAATTAAAATTTTTATTTTTTTATTTTTTTTATTTTAATTTAAAATCTATATTATCACGCCGCGCACAGCAGCTTGACCTCAGGCGTCTTTCGCGACAAGCGATCGTAGCCGAAAGTATGCTGCGAAACGCGACCGGCTTCGTTCGCCTCTCGTCGTTTCCGACATGGTAGGAATGAAACTATTTGTCTAGGCGCAGAAACGGATAAGTTCGCAAGCGACGGTACGGAGCCAATCGTATGCGTCGACATCCTGCCGAACGGCTGTCGCCGCATCCGTTCGTACCCTTTCCGATTCGATGCGATGCGAGCCGTTTGGTGGAAATCATCCTTAAGAATCCATTTTCTATAGACGGATACATAGGTACGTAAAAAACTCCATATTGTGTACCATATGACAGTTAAAAAGTTTCGTAGGGCGATGTTATAATGGCAAGTTTTATGTTAACGCTGTATTTTATATGTCACGTCTTTTAGTAAGACTTCAGAGAAGATGTAGGTATGTGATGGCACAGCATTGAAGAGGCAGGTTCAGCAGTGGACTGTGATGGGCTGCATGATTGATTGCTTAAAGAGTGAATAAGAACTGTTCAAGCAAGTTGTGAATCGTTACGAAAAAACACTACATTAAATTCTTCTTTGATTGTTATATCCAGAAATATCATCCTCATGTTCGAATCATCTGCATCTACAATTCTCCCAATGAATGCAAATCCATTCACAGTCAACGTATTTCCCGCTAAATGAGTTGCTTCTATTTTCGCGCCGTATAATGCAGTTCTTCCTACTTAATTGCCATCAGCATACAATTGAATAACAATGGCGGCGATCCGATTGTGTCTGAGCTCCTTGGCAGTTGTATAACGACGTTAGATGTTGCCTCCGCTTCCAGGAAATTAAGACATTGATCTTTTTCTGTGTCTGTGTTGGCCGTTGGTACATTATCATCTGATTTATTTATTGTAATACTGGACTTAATGCCACCAGTCATTCTCTACCAGTCAACTTTTGGTTGATGCTGATTGATGGGTGTTAGGAGATGGCAGCCTATAATTTTCCTATTGCTGGGACACAAGTTTCCTCTAAATGAGCCTCAATCCACAACGCCAGCCCAGTGCTAATTAGTAAATTTAAGATTTTGGTACATTTTGAAAAGAAGAAAGAAAGAAAATAAAAAATATTTATTTGTCGCAGGGACATGAAGTGCATCTTACAAAATTACAAAAAACATACAATAAACATACAACGCATAACAAATATTTATAATTTCAACAGGACGGGACAAAAAAAGAAAAAAATACGTTAACATTTTGCACGTCATGACTGCGACAAGCAGGTTACCACTCAGCATGATGCTGTGCTATGGGGAGCCCACAGCACAGCGCTGGTTTCCTATGCTTACATCATCATCTTCCTGCCCTTGTCCCATGTTGTTTGTGGTCTTCGCAACGTTTTTTTCTTCCATTCTCCCCTGTCAATCATCTTGCTATCATTTACTCCTTTCTCCTTCATATATCATATCCTCACACAATCCATCCATATTTTGGTCATCATGCATAAAGTTAGCGTAAAATTGATTGAATTCGTTTCGAGCAGAACGTCTGTTGCAAAGGAAATGCTATTTCTCGGAAAAAATATGCAAACATTTTCCGATGGACGAAATGGGAAGTTGCTGAGTTATTTTTCCGATAAATCTAAGATGCAATTTTGCATCAACCGCCATATTTATGAGCTTAAAGAAAAACGTAATACTGTTTCAAGAAATTCTATTGCTGACACAGCTATTTGTGTTGAACAGGCGGCGGGTTTAGCGAAGGGCGTCAAAATGAAGACAGGGGTCTACAACGCCTAAGGCAATAGGGGAGATCGGCGGGGACTATCGATCCTGTCGCCCTTGACTCTCCAGACCAGACTTTAGAAACATAAGAATATGATGTAGATATACTACTACTAAGATCCTTTAACCCGTTATAAGGTAGAGAAAACCGGAAGTTGTAGGGAAAACGAAATTTATGTATGGTTAATAAGGATATTTTTATAAGATTTTTAAGATTTTTTTTTTATTTCTAAAAATATTAAGTACCTAATTCATTTTTTTTTATTGCCGGAAAATATGTGTAAAATTAGAAAATAGTATATATGCCACTGTCCATACTAAAGTGATGATATTTCTGTATAAAAAATAATTTTGTTGGTGGCACTTACTGCCTCTACCTTAAAAAGGGTTAAACACTTCATCTGGCATTAGAAATAACATGTTATTTATCAGCTCATCTTTTGAACTAAGAGTGAAGCTGAGCATGATCAATACATCTAAACGGAGTTCAAGAGCTGTTAGTTTTATGTTCCATAGCAACTAAGACATTAACCTTTATTGAAAGCGGTTTAGATGCTGATCGCGTCCAGTTTTATTGGTGATATCCGCCGTAAGTTTATCTCGTATAAACAGTTGGAATCAATAGGCTAATTGACAACATCGAAAAAAAAATCTATTTAGTCCGTCAGTTAGATCACCAAAAAATGTTGGACACGTATTTTTTCTTTTGTCACATAATCAAAAAATTACGACGATACAGCGCATCAAAGTTCAAGAGAGGGGGCTTGTGACATCACTGGACATTAAAAAATAAGTAATAGAAATCGTGACGTCACGGGAGATTTCAACGCGCTGTATCGTGGTCATTTTTCGTTTACGAGACAAAGGAAAAAATACGTGTCCAATATTTTTTGATAATCTAACTGACGGACTTAATAGATTTTTTCAGGCAAATACCCTATTAATCTAACCTGAACAATAACAGACAATATTTGCCACATCCCACATACCATCCATAACAACTAATTGTGTTGCCATAAATATTAGCCTTGAAGACGACACGTCAAGGAAATACCAGAAACTGGAGACAGTACCATAATATCAACTGTACAAATATTTCCAGATATTCCTCCTACCTCCAACAAACTACCAAGAACGAAAATAAACCTTACATTCGTACTACTAAAGCAGATATTGATTTGGAGGTAAATAATCTCAAAACATGTCTTCAAATTCGCTCATATGTTGGTACGGATACAGTTTTCTTTGGAAGATGTTCGGCAAATATTATTATGTTGGATGTTTTCATGTTGAAAAATATTTGAAAAGTATTATAGTGAGCTATTTAGCTGTCGAGATTGGACTTGCCGAGGTCAATATGTTTTTCTTCGGAGTCTTTTCTCAATTCATTCTTTTGCAGAATAAGTTTTTTCTCAAGCTGTGCTTGAAGTCTGTCGCAAAAACTAATGATGGTCATAATTCAATGTCTTAACTTAATGACTAAGTACTGATATAAAATTCTTTTGGATGAAGTTTTCTATCGGACTGTTTATACTTTGTTAATTTTGTTTCAAGACCATTTTATCAAGCTATTGTCTGACTTAGAATTGTCGCTAAAAAGTGCAAATGTTTATGTCTCTTTCATTGATTAATTGTTTTGCCTCCTTTTTACCACGTGTTTTTTTTTTTACGGATGGGAATTCATCAAATAACTCCTCCCGCTCTGGGTGGAGTGGAGGTAGTGTCAGATTTTTACTGACTAAAACCCATCCATGTTCCTTCTTTGCCCTTTGTGTTCCAGGGCCGCGGTATCTCTTTCGAACAGTCCCACAGCCCCGGGTTCCACGTGATCCTCACTCATGAATTAGACGACAACGAAAAACAAGCATACAGTACCTACTCGTAATATCCAACGAAATCCCGGGATTACAAATCCCGTGAAATTAATTTCAAACGCAATTGCAATGGAAAAGGATTTCAATTTTCAAATGGATCCTGTGCTATGATGTCCTGTGTTGGTATTTTGTTTAATAATTCCATCCAACGTTTCCACTCCAAATTGGTTTGCCAACGCAAACGAATTGAGTTTATTTCCCTCCCACCTGATGTAATCTACCTCGGGTTCCTGCTCCAGCACCAACAGGAGCAAATAAACGTGCAAGCGTCCCTAACAAGTTTATGAACTAGTACATTTTAAAATTGCTGTATTTTTTAGGTTCAAAGTTATTATTATTCGTCGCGATAGCTCAACAAGAAATATTTCTTTCTTGTTGATAAAAACCTTCAAATTAATATGCTAAAGCTATAGAGATTTGTTGACTTTGACGAAGTCAAAAATGTATATAGAGTGACTGGTAATTACTGACCGATACTTAAACACGTGATTGTACTCATGATAACAAACAACTTACCCAAATGAACGTATTTTTTATACTCTTTTATCGAACGGAGGACTTTTAGAGAACGGCGTCACGCGACTAACAGCTGATAGGTCACCGGCGCGCGAATTTCATACGGTTGTTGTGTTATTGAGATAAAAGTGAACGAGTAGGTATAAAAAAAAAATTTCTTTGGGAAAGTTGTTTGTTATCATGTGTTAAAGTTTCGGTCACTAATTATCAGTCACCCTATATTATCAGTGTTGTCGCGAGCAATGATTATAAAAAAAAAAAACATTTTTGTAGTTGTTCTGTGAAATAGGTATATTGAAAAAAAAAAATTTGCCACGTGCCAAAAGATCCTTGGACAGCTATACACGCCTTTACGAAGATTCGATTTACCATCGAGAATTCGATTTTCCGGTTTACACTAGCCGCAATAAATTCCAACAATCACCAAAACGCCCCATCACCAAAACGGAGGATCGTCCAATCCAAATTCAATTTTATTATCTGCCGAGCTTAGCTACCGAAAATTAATCCAGCTCTGATTCGAAGATTACATTCGGGTTTGTTCGGATACAATCGATTCAATTCAACTGATACCCGTGGATATGTTGCAGATTAGCTTTGCGGTCCTCGGTGCGGGTATCGTCATGATTAATTGTGTATGGAGAATGGACAGCATCATTCATCTGGATTCATAAAATTATGCTGACCGTAGCATGATTATGCATATTATCTACGGTACTTTTGTTTTCCGTGGTTTTGATTGTCTATAAAGGGTGTAAAAAGACCCTTAACGAAGCCGACGGCACTTGTTCTCCCCGTCATTGCGATCATTTTTTTGTTCAAGACCATACCTGGGAACCTTCTAGTTACGGAGATATTGGGGGTCAAAGTTCCAGGTTTTTTTTTAAATACATGTTTTAATGTAAGATGTTTACTTTAAACACCTTCACGACCCCCGTACTATTCAACCCATCCATCAGCACAATGTTTTGAGTGCGTTACATTGAGTTTTACCGTAAAACGTGATTTTTCACCCCAAAAAAAAAAGTCATTTCCCAGCAATAATTTTTGCGTAAAGTTACTTAGTTTGATGTACAGAATGCTTGGTTGACAGCTTCGTGAAGGGTCTGTTTACACCCTGTATAAAACCAACGCACTAACAGTTCCAGTCTCAAAAAGATTGTTGTTAAAAGGTATCATTTTCGTCGCTTTATGCTAAACGTTCCTCTTGGCGAGTTTTGCATAAACAATGTAAAATATTCAATGAAGTTTCGGTCCAGACAAAGCTGTTTTTCCTAACGCGATAATGATCAAATCAAAATGTATTTTCAGTGGTTGGGATTTATCTTTCTGCGAGCCTTTTTACTATTTTTCGTAGTATCAATGATTCTTATATTTTAGTTCTTCTAAAAATCAAAATGTTTTATTTCACATAGACCCAGATGGGCACTTATAAAACGTCGACAAAAAGGTGCACGTTTCGAGTTGGTCGTTTCCTATGGAGAAGAACCGGCCAGAAACTCCGTGGTTACTCTTTTCAAATCATTTAGTGTTACAATATTATCATGGTTACAGTTCTATCAGACTTCTGACTCATCGACAGCGTTAGCAATTGATTGGGACTGCTTTTATCTCTCGTCATGTCTTTTCTTTTAATTACTGTCGCTACAACTTTTACCAACGCATCAAAGTCACCAATCATTTCATTAACCAATTAATTATTGAGCACCACTCCACCTGCAGAGGTCAAATGACACGCGGCAGTACCGCAAATAGCCATCCTTATTTTAGTAGGCAACGTTTTACTCAGATCGATACCGCAGCCGGGTGACATGGAAGTGAGCTGGTCACGTTGTTGTGAGCAGTCACGTTGATGGGCTAGTGCAAAGTGAATGATGTGCTTTGATGCTTTTGATGGACTTTTTGAAACAGTAAGGCTTGGTGTTTTTTTTTAAGGGAAATGTTTTGACGTACAAACTGAATTTAAAGTATTTACAAATTATGATTTCATAGTATCTTTTGGCTAACGTATAACATCGACAGAGAGCCGCTGTTAGTTAAAATCTGTTTAAAAAAAAATGATATGAAAATGGAAAACACAAAAAAACAATTAAAAAAAAACCATGAATGGAATGGATTGGAAAGGAATTGAATTTTGTATTTTTTTGTGATTTGTGTGTTTTTGTGTTTGTGCGTTTTGTGTATTTAAATTTGTAAAGAGTGATGTGTGTTTATATTGGAAATAAAATGAGACGGCTATGTTAGTTTCCATTTTGCCACGTGCCAAAATATCCATGTAGAGCTATAGTAAATGAAGAGTAGACAAAGAATGAACTCCATTATTTCGATGTAAAAGTAATGGCTACTATCATTATTTTCAATACATTGCACTAGGATAAAAGTAAGTAAAGATAGTTTGTGTTAATCCAGGTAATAAACTATGGTGTGCTAAATTTCATCCAAATCCATTCAGTAGTATTTGCGTGAAAGACTAACAAACATCCATCCATCCACACAAACTTTCGCATTTATAATATTAGTAGGATAGTAAGAAAGAAAGAAAAAATACTTATTTGTCGCAGGAACATGACGTGCGTCATACAAAATGACAAAAAAATACAATAAACATACAACGCATAACAAATATATTTACAAATTCAACAGGACGGGACAAGAAAGTAAAAAAATACGTTAACATCTTGCACGTCGTGACTGCGACAAGCAGGTTACCACTCAGCATGATGCTGTGGGGAGCCCACAGCAAAGCGCTGGTTTTCAGTGGTCACCCGTAAAACAACGTAAGGAAGCCAAGACAGCATAAGTATTTTTAAATGAATCATCATCTTCCTGCCCTTATCCCATGTTACTTGGGATCGGCGCAACACGTTTTTTTCTTGCATTCTCCTCTGTCAACCGTCACGCTATCATTTACTCCTTTATCTTTCATATCATTCCTCACACAATCCATCCATCATTTCTTTGGCCTTCCTCTCCCTCTCCATCCATGAACGTTTATATTCATCACTCTTTTAGTCACATGCGATTCGTCCCCCCTCATCATATGTCCATACCAAGACAGTCGATTCCCTTTCAACTTTTCTGTAACTGGCGCAACTTTTAAACTTCCTCTAATATACTCGTTCCTTACCTTATCCATTCTTGTCACACCGCATATCCACCTCAACATTCTCATCTCCGCTACATGCAATCTTTTTTCATCCATCTTCTTCACAGCCCAGCATTCCGATCCATACATTTTTTAAATGAATATGAAAATAAAATAAACAGTACTCGGGTTATAATATAAAACAACTACCTATAATAAGTCTAGTAGGATTATGTAAGGCGACTTCAAGATAATGTTCTAACAAAATAGTGCCTTCAGTTACTTAGACACCTACTCGTATTTCATGTTCACAAAACCTCACCACATATTTCAAACGTCGTGAAATATTCCAGCACGTATATTCAATACAGGTGGTAGATGGAGCAGGGAGCCTAAGGAGCTATTCCTGGCACAATATTCCCTCCAGGTAGTTACGCAACCAATATGGCCGACTCCCACTTTGAAATATAAAGACATTTTTATCTTGGAGATAGGAGGTTTATCTGCGTACGACTGTATCGGAATACTAATACCAAGGCTTTTGGTATATTGTGTGGTTTAGACTGAAGAATGGATTACGTGGGAATCGTTTTTATATTGATCTTCCTTTTTTTTTGCTTATATGGCGGTTTTCTTTGCTTCGTTTGCGGTATGTACGTTAAGTCAAATACGGCAGTTGCCTTGTAGATTTTCTGCTGTCAAATAGTTCTTAAATAAGCAATTTACAGGTTTTTGAGAATTTTGTGGTTCACATAACTGTTCTATTGTAGTTATGTTATCTTAATACTCGTATTTTTTCCACCAATATCATCTTCCTGCCCTTGTCTCATTCTACTTGGGGTCGGCGCAACACGTTTTCTTCTTGTCAGACTTCACGTCATCATTTACTCCTCTCTCTTTCATATCATTCTTCACACAACCCATTAATCTTTTTCTGGCCTTCTTCTCCCTCTGCATCCATCAACATTCATTCAATTGAATGTTGTGTACACCGGTAATTGGTACTTACATAAGAACCTTAACCTATATATTTTTATTGTTGAATGTTTGATATATGTCATGTACGCAAAACAAAGCTAATAAGTTTACATACGCCCACATTGGTAACTGTCACCGTCACTCATTATTATTGTGTGCGTAAACGTAAACGGGTATAAATAAACGGGTCCACAATGATACCCAACATTTTATTCCAATAAAATATGGTTACCATAGCTGAATGGTGTAAGCGGCTACGACAGCTATTGATCAAATCTCGGCGACGTGAGTTCGATTCCAGCTGAGGAATTTGTTTTGCTGTTTTTTTAATTTTTGTTTTTATTAAATTAATTTTGTGGCCAATAAAATCACTCGAGCAAAGAAGTAGAAAGGTAATTAAATAAAAACAATAAAATAATTTGATTTTTTATTAGATAAACATAAGTATTGCTTGGAATGAGCGGGTCATTAGCAAATGATCCGTCTCGTTTCCTCCAATATGTTCCTTCCTTACATTGCATTGGTTGTTTTAAGGTTCAATTTGGTGTGGGCTATAATGTAAGCAAAAAAAACTTGTTTGCCGATACAATGATTTAATGAAAACTGGTTTTAAACATTCATACGCTTTAGCTATCCATAATAGACGTTCGAATGAGTAAAACACTGTTGTTTGCCAGTTTTTTTACAAAGAAAAAGTTTTTTAGCGGTAAGGATGGGCGTAAATAAATTGTCAAAGTAGGTAGGTATATAAATTGAATCAAAGTAAAATTAGAGGTGAAGTGAATCAACATGTTAGATAGTAAGAAGTTATGACAACTTCTAACCGCATAACAATAACATCACTTCACCAGACTTTCAATAATACGAGTTGTGGTTTTAAAACTAGGATTATGGCAACATGACGTATACCTAGGTAATTATTCCTAAGGTTTGTATTTGTTCACATTCGCTTAACAAATATGAACATTATGTGCATAAAAATAAGATTGATAATCGTCTACTAATATAATAAATTCGACTAATAATGCGTTGGCAAACCTTCGTTTTCTATTACTTCTTGGGCAGCATGACATTTTTCAATATATCCAAGTAATCATGACTGTTACTGCGACCCGCTATTTCTACGAGCTCACCGGGACCCATCGAAGACATCCAGCCCCAATACCCGACAGAAATTCGGCCACTAGTCTTACAAGGCAGAAGGTTACATTCTTTATACCGTTCCCAACTTTTCTCCACAATATTTTACGCCCATCCTTATCTGATAAGGATGGGCGTAAAATATTGTAACCTAAACGTTTTTTCGTCGCTAAAAATAACCACATTGTTCTCCCAATAAAAATCGATGAATGACCTAGCGAACTGTAGTCGGTTTTGTCGGTGCGCAGAGGAAAGCAAAATCTTTCGCGCTGGCTTGCTGCAACGTAAACCAGCAGAATGTAGGTGATTCCTAACAGTTTGTAAGCACACATTGTGTGCTGTGGCTGTTACGCGGGTAGGCAAGAACGGATCAGCTTTGTGCCTTGCCACGATGTCGTGGTGTCGAGCCGAAGAATTTGCCTTAAGTTTGGGGCCACGTCGAAGATGTTCCACATCTCCAGAATCCGCAAATCGGCTGACCCATAAATGCACGGTTCTCCTCTGTGGATACAAAATAAAACATTTTTTAAGATACTTAGAATGATAGCTTTTATTATTAATAAATGTATACATTATACATATATATATATATATAAATATATTTTATTTACCTACACTATTATAAAATACTTATAAATATACCTAATTAATATTAAATACTTAAATATAATACATATATATACAAGTTAAAAAACTTATAAATATGTTTTAAATATGCACTGACATTAGCAAACATAATAATCTTTATTTATTTTTTATTATTTACGTTATTTGAAGGCTTTTCTTTAATCTGTCTAAAGACACGTGCCGTAGTAGGACACACCATGGAAAAAATGGTCTAGACCAAGTTAATTTTATCATTATCATCACATAAAAAATATATATAATTCATTTATGATAATAAGTATTATTATAACTATGGTAGGTATTCCACTTTAGTTACATTAATTATTTGGTCCTAGGTAAACATCGAAAGGTGAGATGATTTAGTTAAGTTGAAGTAGATAATATAATATCAACGTAATATCTAACTGTTACTCACCGACATCATTAAGCGCCTTGCAATTTCACTTAAGTATTTTTGTTAGTAGATACATCTTGCTCATGCAGAACAACGATTTCTGCCTTTTTAAACATTGATAAATGGTGCATGGTTGGATCCTTAGAAATAAATCCGCACACGAATATAAGATCAATAAACTCAGTTAAGCAAATACTTGTAGATTGACAACTAAGAACACACACTTTTTATAAATTAAGGTATTTGGAAACTATTTTTTTTTAAATGTCGGTAGTTATTTTCTAAACAGTCAAAATAAAATGTCCTGAGAGTTCTGTGGTTGTCTCAAACGTTGCAAACTTCATTACTCATCCATAGACGGGTTCGAATCGTTATATATTATACTTTATTTAATGTTTTAACAAATTAATGAATACAAAAAGAACATTGCTGCACCCATGGTTTGAACTTACGACTTCTCGTTCACTGATCAAATACTATAGCCATTGTGCCATGATTACGATAGAAATACTGTGCGAAATATTATATCTGATTAGGTAACATAGATGAATGATTACTATATATTGGTATACGGTTATTGAAGTGCCTTACGCACACTAATAGAAACAGAGCTCGCTCGTTTTATTTAGTGTTTGTGTGCATAATAACTATGACTTCACTCACACATGTAAAATGTGACAGCGGTGACAGTTATCAACGTGTGCGTATGTAAACTTATTAGCTTTGTTTCGTGTACTAGGCTAACTTATTTTAAATAAATAAATTTCATTTTTCCTTCATTTTTTTATGTATATTACATATTATTAATTATTAGACTCCAAGATGCGTAGTTAAGGAAAAAGTTTTTAATAAAAGATTGCCAGATCTCTTACCTTATCTCTTATCTTAAATTACCTTCTACCTAAAATCCGAATAGAAAATCCGTATTTTACAAAACACCCACCCGGAGCCAGCCCCCGTGAAATGGCTTGTAATGACGAAAAAGTCTGTATAAGCAAACTTTTTAGACGGCAAAGGAAAACTTTGGCTGCAGGTTGTATCCTGATACCGAAGGGGCTTACGTGCGGAGGTCCGTAGGTAGCTCCTTAGCTACGGAGGGTTTGTGAGGAAAATGCCTTTTTAAGCGATATAAGGGATGATTGGGTGGAGTAAGTCTTACAGTGTACATAGTTGAAGAATGAGATGACAGTGTTTTTTGGCAAAATAATAAAATTAGGTACTTGTTTCAATGTAGTAAGGTTAGTAGGAAACGTTCGATGGAACTTGAAAGTGTAATCGTTTGCCTAATCATATAATTAAAAGCTTTCAATAATTCGATGTACCTGCTGTATGGTGTCAGACGTAAAGAAAAGCACCATCCCATATCTTCCCGTGGGTGTCGTAAGAGGCGACTAAGGGACTTACCCGAGAATGGGCAACAGTGTTCTCGGTATTTTGTAAAAACCGTACTGCGATCGCCAACCCGCCTGCCAAGCGTGGCAATTATGGCAAAACCATCCCTAATGATGAGCGGGTGGCCTATATCCAGCAGGGGACGTCTTTCGGCTAAAATGATGAATATGATGATAAATAATTCGATTGCTTATCTTTTATTTATTTATCGTCTATGGAAGACCAACGGCTCACACAACAGATTAAAAATAGTACGTGAGCCTGACAGCCAATGACAAGTCTTCACTTCACGAAGGAACGTGGATGGGTTTTAGTCAGTACGAGTCTGACACTCCCTTCCACTCCGCCCAGAGCGGGATGGGTCATTTGATGATTTCCCATAAGAAAAAAAAGGTAGTTACATAATTGCGATGCTGATTCTCTCTCATAAGGAGACAAGATCCAAACTACTAAGTAATGAATATAAACAAAACTTTATCAATACCGTTATGTCAACACTAATCAAGTCAGAAGTAACTTGACATTAATCAAGTCAACTATGTAAGTAACTTGTAACCTTGTAACTTACACAAACGAGACAAAGTTATAATCTTCATTACAGATGGATATATAAATACTTGAGTCTTTACAGATGAGTTATGCTATCATCATACTTTAGCTTTATTTACTTAAGCGTTAAAAGTAAAACATGTTTTCGGTATCAATCAATGCTCTGTCCGTTGGTCTAGTGGTCGCAAACGCGTCTACTGAGCATGAGTCCTGGGTTCGATTCCCAGGTCGGGCAGTATTATTCGGTTTTTCCATCAGGAATTTCTCAGTAGCAGCCATGGAGTCTAAAGAGTCATATAGGCTCGCCCTCTAGGTACACCTCTGCCTAACCCTTCTGGGATTACAGGCGTGAAGTTATGTAAAGTCAATCAATGCAGCTTGTCGAAATCACTAACTGTAGGGCGCCAAATTCTGTCAAATAAATACGTAGGTATTTATCTCGTATATCTAATCTGCCAAAACATCGAAGTAGCCATTTTTTAAAGTTGCATGACCAGATAAGTAAACGCGAAAGCAGCTAAAGGACTACACCGGTAATTAGGATCGTAGCTGGTTGCGTTCTTTGATTTCTGCCTACCCTCATGAGAAAAAGGCGTGGCTATATGTAAAGAGTGCAAAAACTTAATAATGGGTGTAAAAGTACCCTTGACGAAGATGAAAGGCACTTGTTCTCCCCGTCATTGCGATCATTTTTTCGTTCTAGACCATACCTTCTAGTTACGGAGATATTGGGGGTCAAAGTTCCAAGTTTTTCATTTTTCTTTTTAATTCAAGTTTTTAATGTTATAACTTTACTTTAAATCCCTCATGACTCCCGTACCATTCCATGGATCCACCAGCAATTTTTTTGAGAGCGTTACATTCTGTCGTACCATAAAACGTGAATTTTCACCCCAAAAAAAAAGTTGTTTTCCAGCAATAATTTTTGCGTAGAGTTACTTAGTTTGATTTACAGAAAGATTGGTTGACGGCTTCGCGAAGGGCCCCTTTACACGCTTTACGCTAGCACATGAAGCTACCCGAAACTATCAATTTTCCCAATCAACCTTGAACCTAATACTTTAGCGATAAAGTTGAAAATCTATTAAAGAAATCTGACAGATTGTAGTAGCTTGATATGCTGGCGTCTGTACAATCAAACACAGTGATTTAATCAACATTTGATTGAACATGACAACATTACAAGCACCAAAGTATAGCTGTCATTGTCCTAATTCCTTAAAACCTTTTTCAAATCTTACTAAGCGTATAAATTCATCAACCGCTTCGCTAACTAAAACATTCAATTAACCTCGTTAACACCTAAATTAATTAAATGAAAACGGAACAATTAATCAAATTAATCTCTTTTGATTAGTTCGCAGTTCCGCTTCGAGCTGTGATTTGGGAAATTAAAGGGCTAGATCAGAACGAATCATTATTGCATCGGGCTTCAATATTAGGCAAATGAATCATTGGTCTAGTTGTAGCAATGGCGACTCTTGAGCATGAGGTCCTAGGTTCGATTCCCGAGTCCGGCAATGTGATATTAGGTTCTTCCATCAGGAATTTCTCAGTAGCAGCCACGGAGTCTGGATTTGAGCCCGGTTCATGGCAATAAGCTCGAACCCTATTACATGCGACTTAAACATAACTGGCGAAATGTGGGTGTACTATTAGGTGCACCTCTGCCTTACCGTTCGGGGATTGCAGAATATTACCTACCCAGAACATTACCTGTCAACTAAGCGATGTTGAATTGTTGAGATATTTTCCAATTGTGAGCCAGACTCGTATCTTTTCCTTTTCATGTTCGGACCATATTGATTTATATTTTTATATATTCAAAAATCTTTTTCCGAGTGTCATTCGTACATCTTTGACAGTCGTTACAGGTAGTGAGTGGCCCTAAAGTCTGACAACCAGTCTTACCAAGGGGTATCGTATTACCCAGTACTAACTGGGTTGTGGAGGTCAGATAGGCAGTTGCTCCATGTAAAATACTGGTATTTAGCTGCATCCGGTTAGACTGGAAGCCGACCCCAACAAAGTTTGGAAAAGGCTAGGCAGATGATGATATATTAAAAAATCTTTGTAATTTTTTTTAATTAGGCAATATTGGCATATGTTTTAATTGATATTGAAAATTTTATAGGACCTTCTTACTTATTAAACAGCATTGAAACAAATACCCTGTGGTCGAATATTTCGCCTTTTTCACTTTCCATTAATTCATGTTTTTAACATATCAAAATATTTGGTAAGGTAACTTTGTCGTAGACATTAGAGAGACTCTCTCTGACTACCGAGCTAGACGAGATTTCTATTTCAGAAATGGCCTAAAGCTTTCATAATTTAAAATAATAACTCAGTACCAAAACACCTGCTGGAAATATTTTATAATAAATCCAAACATTAAAGTTCTAATTGTTGTTCTAAAACAACAGGCCCTAACAAAACAGCCTACTACACAAGCCCTGCCAGGTCCATCAGGCAACCTAAAACGTATGTTGTGACACAGTATAAGGATAGTTAGTAAACTAACTAAGTTCTTTTTGTGATTTTCAGATAAACTTTTTGTTATGTTGCACTATTTGTATCGATGTGACAGCCCTGATCTGCTCACGAATATTATTATAAGTTTTTTTATTTTTCTGATTACACATTTTGCTTATTTATTTATTTAGATAGATACTTGCCGCACTTACAGTTTACACCAAAGCGTGCAGCAAGCCAACAGCACAAAATACTTATTAACTAAACTTAACTACTACTACTAAACAATAATAAATAAGTTAAAAAAAATAAGTTAGTTCAATCACATTTTGCTAATGAATGTAAGTTATTTTTCTTGCGCTAGCAGAATATAGTAAATTTTTACTTTGTGTAGTATCTGGATCACCAAGATACAGATTGTGCCTAGTTTGGGACCCGGTGTTAAACCTGTCAGTATTCTATTGTGTAAGCTTATAAATGAATTTGAATTTGAGTTACCTGTTACCTTAAGCATCTTTGGAACCAGTGCATGTGTGCGTGAACCGATTCCGACCTTTTGTTCCTCACTGTAATACTGTATTCTACTAATAGTACATGTACTGTGGTTGTGACGTCACAGTAAGGGTTTCAAACGTCAGGTCAAAGTGTAGTCGTGTTACACGGGTCGTTAGTTTTTGAAACACGTGTTTAAACTTACATTTTTGAAAGAGAGGGTGATAGTCCTCTGAAAGCTAAGCGATAGTTTGATTAATTAGGGCATGGGGTCTCAACTCGAACAAATTATAATTAGTCTTGAAAAAAAATCATAGATGGCAGCATAGTTAACAGTTATGAAATTAACAACCACTAAAATGCGATAAACGGCAGATTTTGGCTGACGTAAGATTCGCAAAAATTAAAACTTCTTTGTTTAATGCTGATTTATCTATTTACACTCAAAAATAACGTAATTTCGGCAAAGAAGATAATTGAAGACTTTAACCTCAATTCGAACCCCGTAGAATGATAAAGTAGTTAAAAGTAGCTATCTGTTATCCATTTTGTTTAGAGCTTGTTGCAATAGATGGCGTTTTACTCAATTTGTCACATACAAAATAACCACAATAGTTATTACTTTTACGTTTATTAGTTGAAAAATGTTGAGAAATTCAAACATTTTTTTTAAACTGTTCATAGAAATATAAGAAATATTTTTACATGTTTATGGTATATAATCATATATCTTTTTCATTTTACTGAACCCGGAACTTAAAACATTACACGAAACGTTTTAAAAGTAGGTAGTTACTCTGTCTGTCAATGTCAATTCTGTTACCGTCATGTCCGACTCCCAGCCCAGTGGCAGTTGTTGATTAATAGTGTTTACTAGTTACTTTTATCTACTTCGAATGCGTTTTTGTTTCCTTCTAAGCTTCTAACCGACCTGGCTCGAATTACGGATTTTGTATAAGACACCTCCCTATGACTAGACCTGGACCCTGAATACTGGACAACGACGAATCTTGCACATACGACGACCCAAGCTAGTGACAACTTCGGATTTTTATTTTACTCAATATGGCTCCCATCAAGTGCTCATATTTCAAATGTTTCGGTTTCCAACTGGACACGCAAGTCGTTTGGCAGTTTGGTTGAGCAATTGTGGTAAGTGTTGTGTTTACTGCTTAAATATTATGTACTGACTTTTGAGATACTAAAAATAAAAATCAAATAGCAAATGACGAAGTACATTAAATTTTATAACCACTGGTGTTTAACGTCTCTTGAATTAGCAAGCGTCTGGAGATGAAAAAGATCCCTCAGTGCCTAAAAACCCGCCTTTTCAACCAACGTGTCCTGCCAACAATAACCTACGGTGCCGAGACATGGACGCTCACAAAGGAGACTGTCCATCGAGTACGAGTGGCACAAAGGGCCATGGAGCGAGCCATGCTCGGTATAAGAAATTAAGGCCATCCTAAAGCTCGTTGGGTTGACAATATCGTCAAAGTCGTGGGAAACACCTGGATAAGGGACGCTCAGAACCGGGCAGTGTGGCAGAAAAAAGGGGAGGCCTGTACCCAGCAGTGGGTGAATCCGGGATGATATGATGATGATGATGATGATGAACTAGGATATACAGATTCTCAGTTTTCAAATGTGGCCATATATTAGTCAATAACATATTGTTTATTATTTTAGGAAACATGATGATAGCTCACCGTAATCATCAGGAACTGCGAAACAGATACCTGTGTATTACACATTTCGATGACAAGTTCATTCAGAATAAAACTGGCAAGAGAAAAAGATTATCCAAAACGGCAGTGCCTCAAAACCACAATGATGAGCAATTCTCGGTCATGACTCTGCATTCACCATGTCCATCAACATCACAAGGTATTTTTTGAGATAATAACAATTAACCAATCACTAGTACCTACTCTCCTATATGGGAATTCTGTGTGTAAGTTTTTAAGAATGACAAGAACTGTTCTTACAGGTCATCAATAGTTTGTAACATAGAGTTTAGCTAACCTTTATACCTGTTTTTTTAGCTCAAGAAACTTCACCAGTATTGAAAGTTTTGACTCCAACCAAAGTGTACAAGGCACAAAGGACTTGTAACAGTCCAAACATTGAAGAACTTACTGAATATAGTGCATGTTTGGACACACCAAAGAAAAGGAAATCAACTGACACTCCAAAGTGCAAGAGATTAAAGAAGAGCCTTCAAATGTCTTCCAAGATAATCAAAAGAGAAAAAACCAAATATAACAGACTGAAAAAGAAAATATGTAGTAAAACTAATAATATAATAGATTTAGAAAAACATCACTTCAAAAGTGATGCTTCAAAAATTTTGACAGTTATGCAATTAAAAAAATCTAAAAGACAGTGGAGTGAGGCAGAAAAAAATTTTTGCATGTCACTATATTATAAGTCCCCTGCTGCATATAAACACTTATTAAATACAGGCATAGTGCTAGCGTCACCGACTACCATTCAACACTGGCTCCAATCATCTAGTTGTCTGCCAGGTCTTAATGAGGATGTTTTTCAAAATATTAAAAAAAAGTTTTGTGATCAACCAATAAATTATAGGGCATGTGGTGTTTGCTTAGATGAAATGAGTATTATGGTTGATTTGGAATATTCAAAAAAATATGATTTGATTGAGGGATTTGAAGATTTTGGTGATGGTGAGCGTTCCCCGAAGGAAGCAAAATATGCCTTGGTATTTGTTGCCAGAGGAATTTACATTAATTGGAAAATGCCTCTGGCATATTTTTTATCAAATAAAAATGTCAATGCCGACAAATTAGCATTAATTATAAAACAAATTATAAATAAATTATTTGATAGTGGTTTGTTGCCAAAAGTAATTATATGTGATCAAGCAACAACAAATGTCAAGGCAATTAAATCCTTAGGGGCTACCAAAAATGACCCTTTCTTTTTTATTAATGATCGTAAAATTTATTCAATTTTTGATGTACCTCATTTGATTAAAAATATTAGAAACAATTTGCTTGATAACAATTACTATTTAAATGGTAATGAAATTTCATTCAATGATATAATCAACGTTTACAATATCGATAAAAATAATAAAAGCAAATCATTACGAAAATTGACCCCAGTGCACTTAAAACCTAATAATTTTCAAAAAATGAAAGTTAAGTTTGCCACCCAAATTTTTAGCAATTCAGTAGCAGCAGCAATTGAGACTGTAATAGCAAGTGGAGAGCTAAAGAGTGATACTGCAAAACATACGGCTGATTTTATAAAAAATATCAATGATTTGTTTGATTCGCTGAATTCAAAAAATAAATTTGATAAAAATCCATTTAAGTGTGCACTTACGAAAAATAGAAATTCTTACGTTAATAAAACATTAATTAGGGGCTTGGAGATCTTCAGTGCTTTAAAAAAAAAGATCATTAAAAATAATGAATCAAAATTAACCCGTCCTCCCTGCTTCGATGGAATACTGCAGACTATTAATGCTGTACTTCAGCTCTCCACTGAAGAATTTTCTGAAGGCACTGAGGTCAGATTTCTAATGACATACCGCTTAAATCAAGATGTGCTTGAAAATTTATTTGGAATTTTTAGAATAAGAGGTGGTTGTAATCGGAACCCGACATCTAGAAGCTTAAGAGCTATGTTCCGGTCCCATTTATTGAATAATTTGATTAAATTGGATAATACTAATTGTGAATCTGATCAAGACACCTTTATGTCTACGTCGGCCGAAAATCAGCAGCAAAATACACAACCATCAACAACATCATTGGAGGATCCAGCAGCAATTGCTGGCCCATCGAACGCCGAGCCCTCAAGCGTTGTAATTGATCTCCAACTTGAGGGCGCGGACAAAGAAAATGCACAAGTTCCTACTGTAATTTCGGGTGGGGCACCACCCGAAATTACATTAGAAACTTGTTCTATTGTGTATTTTGCTGGCTGGTTAGGCAAGGTGTGTATAGAAAATTTTGATTGTTTTGCATGCAAAAGTGTTTTAATTAATAATGAAGTTGATTTGACTGATAAGAAACAATTATTGTTGATTAACAAAACTTATTCTAATCTGACCACACCAAGTCTTAAATCTCCAAGTGATTTTTTATATGATTTAGTAAAAAAATTACTTGATTTATTTAATGATAGCATTACCGTAATTCACAAAATCAATTTGTTGTCTGATTTAGTGAAAAAATTTCAAACAAATCTTCCCAATGATTACCATGATTTGAATCACATTGATTTTTTAATTAGAAAATTATTTGAAGTGAAAATATATGATTACTGTAAATCAAGAAAGAAATCGATTGAACCAAAATCAAAATTAAGAATTCTACAAAATAAATAATTTAATAGCCTGATAAGCTTAAAAGCTACTCTAGATCATTTTTTTTTGCTAATCAACCAGTGCGGTTCACGGAAGTGTTTTTTTTTAAATTCTGATGATGCAGCTTTAGTGTTTGTCAAAATCAAGGGTTGAACTCCTTCAACGACTTTCTCTATTTCATAAAGAAGACTATCTCAAAAACTCATCCTATATGGTGGAAGGGACACCGACGCGAAAACGATTACCACTTATTCAGTATATCATTCTGAAATTTTTCATCGGTTAGTAAAAAAAACAGCTGTTTCCTACAAAAGTGCAATACCTACACGGTCAGAATGACACGAAAAATTTGTATATGGGGGGCTCCGAATGATGTTTTTTTTTTTCCTAGCCTGCTCTCTCCCACTCCTGGGCAAAGGCCTCCCTCCACTCACATAGAATGATGTATACAGGGCCAAATTAAATTAGCTAACGAAACTTTACCACGTGTTACGAACCGATATCGAAAACATAAATGAAACAAAAACAAAACAATATACGCGACGCTCGCTGACCGATTGCGGGCATTGACTTCAACGCTCGCGGTGCGTTATTTGGCGCGTTTAGATCAGCTGTTTTTGTACTGATCACTTTATTATTAGTTTTGATAAGTAGGTATCTACTTGATTGAAGTATTAAAATATTTTTATAAAATTATTCCGTTCGTTTTTTTTTAAGTAGGTAGGTACTTAGTACCTACTACTACCTACTTCCATCCTTCATCCTCCTACTTCTAGTACGCTCGACGGCCAATCAAGCTTTTCAAAACCAGTTTATGCGGATCTCTCATTGTATAGGAAATCTATTCAAAGCGGGGCCAAGTTATACTGGAAATGTACAGCTTCATGTGCCGCCGTGCGTACCTGACTATTTCATTTCATTTCCTTGCTGCAGTAACTACATAAAAATCAAAAGCAATTTTATAGATTTGATTGATTTGCGGAATATACCTACTATTTGAGTTTAATGAGCTGCAAGTGACGATCTGCAAACTTTATGGCAGAAATTTTCTTATGTTTTTTGCAATTTGCAGGACGGTGTCATATGTTGATTAAAATATGATTCGCGGCCATAACATGTACCTATGTCGTTACAGAATTGTAATCATTAAAATCATCAATACTTACAACCCTCTAAGTTCATTTAATCCCATTAAATGACTTTTTCATGATATAGTTACCTATTCAGTGGGATTGTATTAACGATTTTAATTATTATAATTATTCTGTAATACATACGCGTTACGGTCGCGAATCATATTTTGTTCAACATACAGGTTGACACTGACCTGCACATTGCAAAAATGTAAAAGAAAAAAAACCGCGGGCTACCCTGTCGTTTCCTCCTTAAAATCCCTATCAATTTCGTCGCAGTACTAGTTTAGGTAATTTCGATGAAATGTGTGCGTGTGTAAGCGTTCGAAATATCGCTAACGAAACGATCGTAGTGTGCGTAGTCTCATGCAGTGCAGCGGGAGCAAACAATCTTGATCCGTAACCGTATTATAAGCAAAACAAATTAGCATTTATGCTGCATATTTTTTAATGTTATTTACATCGTCAACAGCCATCAGTTAACATGGGCAAGGGTTTATGTAACCAAAAATTAAATTATTCTACGTGTTTTTCTCATTTCAGGTGAAAAAAAAACAAGATTCTTACTAATTTCATTATTATAAGAAGTATAGATAATTTTAACCATTGCTTTTTTCATTTTAACCTCCTTTTCGACGTTAATACGAAGTGCTTCGAATATCCATAGAGCGTGCTTTCCTGGAATCAGGGAAGTATCAAAACTAGGCAGACGTGGTACAAAATCACGTAGGTACGTATCGCAAGTAATTTACGTCGGGCGCGATTAAAACTAAATGCAACGAGCAAGCTCATCGGATTATAAGGCATTATTTAAATATTTTATTACAATTAATAAAGTAGTCAAAAAAAAATTGAATTGGATAGATAAACACCTTAAGTTTTATAATATTTCATATTTATTGACATTTTCAGAAACCTTATGGTTCTTGAGAAATGTGCGCTGAAAAAAGTAGTATTTTCTGTTTTTAGACCGCGAAATTGATAGGGACTCTTTAAGTATTGAAATACTCAAAAACACGTCATGAAGAGGCATTCGCCGCAGCGAGATGTTTGTTAGCTCACTCACACAAATGAAACCGTTCCACCAACTCGAGATATTTTTTGTTGTATTGTTATTACCAACTTGTCCTTGAACGTACGGTGCGATTTAGAGAATCTCTAAAAAAGCAGCGCCATCTAGTAGTATATCGATACTATCGCCACTGAGTATCGATGCTACCTAGTATCTAGGCCGTCTCCTAGATGGCGTTGTAAAACTACTGCCTCTGGAAATTAGTGAGACGCTGGTGCTGCCTCTGTTGAAAAAATGGAGGAAAAAAATATAGCCAGAGCAATTGCCAGTTTTAGGGAGGTGTCATTTCTTTGTATGGGATTGGGTATCTGTACGTAGTATTATATTATCTGTGATTAGGGGTAATTTTATTTTTGCAACTCGTTCGGTGCGACGTGAAGGTAGACGAGTGGTTTTATTGAACTATTTTGGTAGAGCAGAAAATATCGTTTATCTGTTGGGGCTAAAAGCCGAAGTAAGATTACACCTAGTTCTAGCCGGCTATATCTAAATGCGGCCGGTAACAGTTTGTTATAATGCAACCAATTTGAATATAGCGCTCGCCGGCCGCTACCGTGGCTTCGCTCGCGCGCGTTTGGTCACAGTACTAACCTAACCTAACCTAATCCATTTGGTCGGTCTGTCCCAGCAATAAAAAGGATAGTTACCGGCCGCACCTAGGTATAGCCGGCTAGAATTAGGTGTAACCTTACTTAGCCGGCTAGAACTAGGTAAACTTACTTCGGCTTTTAGCAGTAACATATCCACTTGAAATAGGTACTGTGATATATAACAGAAAAGAAGAAAGGGACTTAAAAGAAGAGAAGACAAGAAAGCGTACATGTTTAAAATTATATCTTACTGTAATTTAAAAATATTGCTAGGCATACTATGGACTTACGGAAGGAATACTAAGACTAAAGACTTCAACGCGTGTATAGACAATTAAAGTAAGACTTATACCCGCTTGCACCACGAATCACTAAACGCTAAACATATTTAAAACATCATTCCGTCTTTGTCATCTTTAAGCGATTGATAGAAGCAGAACGATGTTTTAAATGCGTTTTAAGTTAAACTCCTTTAGCGATTCGTGGTGCAAGTGGGCCTAATTAGTTTACTTAGATTATCAGTGTCTGTGTTTAAAAAGCCCTGCATCACACTGTGTACACCTATCTTTACACCTTATTGCAAATTTTTTATCTCTTCGTCACCGCTTTACTTGTAGTGTGACACTGCCCTTATCCCTTACTTTGTAGAAACGTTCTATAATTACGGTTCGCACACCCGGGACCTTGTTTTTTAGTGAAAAATGTAATACTTTTGCTTTGCAAAACTTTACAATTCTCTAACTAATTATACAAAAATAGATGTTTTAAATGTACCTAATTATAGCTGTTTCGTGTTCGTTTTTGACAAAGTCTAGACAAGCCTGCTATCATTAAAATATTAGGTAATTTTGATAATTTGAGTCTAGACTAAAGCCTAAATTAGTACTAAATTTTAACATTAATATTACCTTTGATTTTAATGTTTTAATGATAGGCTTTGAGAGTGGAACGATTAGGACTTTCAACCCAAGGCTTTAATTGTTTGTTATTATACAGGTACTTGGCCTTTAGTTATTATTGGTTTTATAATTTTGTCGTGTGTATAGGAATCTGAGAAATGTCAATGACATTTTATAAGAACCTAAGGGGCCAAGACGAGAGGCAATCACTTTTAAAGTGTTTCTTATTTCTAAAACGACTTTCATTATTTGACATTTTTACATGTTACAGCACCATGCTGAGGTAGCGGCCTTTTGGTTTTGTATAGGACCAATTTAGTTTATTTTATGTCATAAATAAGTTTTATTTTTTTGGTGTTCTCTTTTTATTTAATATTGTTTTGTCCTGTGCGAGTGTAATCAATACATTGAGATAAAATGTTCAGTAGCATTTGTCAATTTTTTACTTTATTTTTTAACAATTTTTAATTGCGAGGTAATACATCCATAGGTATCCTAGACCTCTTCAACTTCCGTAAAGCCTATTTTCCTCCTAATGCCATCCGAGCTGGACAAACCACTGCACACGATTCTAACACTTATTTTCCTCGAAATATTCATCTACGTGACACCAAAACATCCTCGTCTCTGAAATATTCATGAAAGCAGTCCTCGAATAAAATCGCAAAGAATACTGCATTCGCATGAGAATCAATTATTATGATCAGTTGGGGCGGATATTGCCTATCGACGCACTTTTGTGCGCTCAGTGCAGACAAACAGGAAATATTTAAAGAAATGCCGCCCCAGCAATATACGAATGCTAGATTTATTATGGTATCAAGTTTTATGAATACGTAGACTTGTTTTTGATAATCAAAGACATTCAAATATTTACGAGCTATAGACGGGACAAGAAGAAGAAAATCGTAATCCAATACTTGTTACTACTTGGTAACAAATCATTCTGTAGTGTCTAGTGTCACACTCCAGCTTGTCAGGTAGCATTCTTGTGTCAAAATCAAAAACGTTCGGTATAAAAAAAATGTAAGAAAATATTCCCAATGTCCGCTCTATAGTGTTTTAAATGTCTTTGTTGATAATGTATGTGGCTTGAAAAATAGTTTGGAGGTTGAACATATGGTCAATAAGTGAGTATTCACGCACTCTTCATAGGAATATTAAAAAAAAATCGTTTCGATTCAAGTTGCAGAGAAAGAACGTCGTACCCAACAGTGGTATCTTATAGTATTACAAGATCCTTCAGGGACGTGATTCTATTCAGACTAAAAATGTAATTAGATGAGGAAAACGTTCTGTTTTTAAAAAAAACCTCTTTGGTAGCAGATATTCAAAAGCACAACACAGGCCAAAAACTCTTTCGAAGAGCCATTAAATGTTTTTTTTTTTCATAATAAATAATGGCTTGTATTATAATAATAATAAAAATTTATTTCAGACCATAAGTCCATAAACAAAACACACATTACAATTTTATACACAAAACATCAATACATACATGAAAACTAATAAAAAAATAAAACTACACACTCTACACAAAAAATACCTAATTAATAAATTAACAAAAAATAATATTATGCCTTGATTTTTTTTGGAACAGCAACCGACCTCTTTAATGTTTTTTTTTGAGTTTCCTTATTGTGAAAGTAGTGTAGACGTGTTTTATTTTTTGTGTTATATTCACAAATTAAAGTATGTATGTAGATATTTTAGGACGATACTTACTCAAATGGTTCCTGCTAACAAGATTCAGCAATTAACTTAACTTTTTTTTTTGTTCCGTCCTGTTGAATTTATAAATATTTTGTCATTTTGTATGATGCACGCCATGTCCCTGTGACAAATAAATATTTATTCTTTCTTTCTTTCTTTTCTTTCAATTGGAATGTAAAGTGCATTTGCTGTTGCCTAGTATCCTCGAAGGTGGAATGAGTTTTCCGTTGGCGTCGCGCCAGCAATCTGTCACTACTTCATAGTTCATTACAAGTTTTAAACTGGACTCGTTAGCAGTTGCCGTGTCTTGCTCTTTTATTACACATTTCTCTTCGCTACGTAGAGGTAAATTCACATTAGTATTTTTTTTTTTACTTTAGTGCATTCTTAAAATTTTATTGAGTAGGAGTTCTTGTGTTCGCTTTTCAGAAGAACATTTTTTTTTTTTTTTTTTTTTTAAACTTTGCCCCACACTAGGAATTTCTCCTGTATCGTGGGTGCGTTTACAAACATTTAAAACTCACATACACAAACAGCCAGACCCGGAACAACTAACTGTAGATCATACAAATATTTGTTCCGTGCGGGGATCGAACCCGCGACACGCAGCGCGGCAGCTAATCGCTCAGCCACTGCGCCAACCGTGCCGTCAAAAATCAAAAATCATTGATCGTCATCTGCCCCGCCTTTTCCCGACTATCTTGCAATCGGCTTCTAACCGGAAGCAGCTGAATATTAGTCTTTTACATGGAGGAACATTGATATGAGAAAATATCCTTGTATGTTTGTCCACTAGTTGAAAAGTTCAGACCATATGTGTTTAATAAATTGTAGCCACTTAGCCCATACTTCGCAAATATTTTTTGTCGCGAGTTTGTAATGTTTCCACTGTCTGTGAATGGTTGAGGAGAAGAGGCACGGAGACATCTCAATCCGACATTTCTGGTTCTCAAAAAGAAACCTGTGACAATCACGACAACGAAAACAACCTTATATCTTCCAGATGATCTAAGATATCGGTAAGGAAGCGGTCGAGTAAGCAGTGATACCACAGTGGTGTGACCGTCGGACTGCCAAGTCACCGGTGTCAAGTACGAACCCAAGACCTTTGCATAATTATCACTTGCTTCGGTGAAGGAAAACATCGTGAGGAAAACAGCATGCCTGAGAGATATTTCACGACGGCATGTAAAGCCAAGTCAGATGCCCATGGGCGGCATAAAAACTCTGACTAACCACACGATAAAGAAGATCGGCAAAAACTACTAATCTGTCCCAATACAATATATTTCAACCGAATAAACACGAAATCAACCGCTTTCTTCCAAGGTACAACGCAGTGTCCTACTGGCCTATTAATACCAGTTAACCCTCCACTGCCCACTGATCGTGAGCTCACGTAATCTTGCTTAACCCCTCGCATGCTGGTCACACTTGACTGGCCACGGGTTGTAGTTATATTGTTACCTGCTTATTAATAGTAAATGGTTTTTCCAAGCTCCTTTTATATAGTGTAGCTGTATATTACACCCCCTGTAGCCAGGACCTTGTATTTAGTACCTAAATAATGTATATTGTATGTGTATGTTTAAATACGTGTTAAAATAAAGATGTTTTGAGTATACCTCCAGGTATATGCTGTTATAATAAACGGGAAAGTAACTTCGACCGATTCTAGCCTTAATGGCTGAACGGATTGCGATAAAATTTGGCTCACTGCACTGGTAGACCATGACCTGGATATGGACGTGAGATATGGATATTGATATACTACTGGGATGTTTTTTATCCCAGTAGTATAATGTGGGAATATTTCGGACTTCCACGTGGGCCAAAGCTTGTAAACAAATAAACAAATTATATAAAGCTTTATAAATAATATCAGTAGGTATACATAACCTGAAACTCGTGGAAGGACTTATGGTCCCTTTATTAATTTTTGTTAGAGAAACCACGTCACGTTACTGACAAAAAAAAAACATTTTTGTTATATAATTTTACACTGTTAAAGCATTTCTAGGGAAAATTGTTAGTAAAAAACAGGTAAATTGTTTTTCTCTAAATCCCAAGAAAACTGCTTATTACTTCTCAGAACTAGAAAGATAATATTCTCAAAAATATTTCCTAATACCAACAAAACCGAAGATGTCGGCTGCCAACCGCAGCGGCAGAACTGCTTCTTATGTAACATCATCAGCCTAGCCTTCGGGTCGGCTTCCAGTCTAACTGGATGCGGCTGAATACAAATTTTAACACAACCAAGTTTCTGGGTAATACGATAACCCTTGGTAAGACTGGTTGTCAGACTTTCGGGATTATTGATTATCTGTAACGACAGGACTAGGACCAACGGCTGAACGTGGTTTCTGAAGCACGGAGGAAACTCGGTATGTAATGATGGTCACCCATCCACGGACCAACCTCGCCAAATTACATAAAAACCAGTCATGTCGTGTGACCTTTGAAAGTTTGAAAATGGTTCCAAGAAATATACCTAATTAAACAAGAAGTGGTACTTCAAGAAGGAAATGTTACCAAAATATTGAAATAATTGGGTTTATTTATGTATCAAGAAGGTATTGAATCTGTTGAAAGGAAACGATTTCCTTTCATCCGCCTTTTGAAGCTACCCCGTCGGATTTACTGGGGTTGAATTAATTAAGCGGTCAAGTTTCCTTGAAAATGTAATACTGTGGTCAATACCCAGATTTTTCAAGTAGTTACACAATTTCATAATGTCGGTGGTAGCTTTTAAAAGAGCCTGACCAGAGGACCGGTCATCGTACTTGGAGACCTATATTATACAGTAAACGACTTTCAGCTGAGTTTGGTGATGATGAGATGATTAATGGACATTTCATGGACACCGTAGATATTGAATGTACCTACGGAGCCTACAAACTGCGCTCTTCTCAATAGGCATCATCAGCCTTTTTTTTTTTTGGATCGGAAATCATCAAATAACCCCCCACTCTGGGTGGAGTGGGAGGGAGTGTCAGACTTTTACTGACTAAAACCCATCCATGTTCCTTCTTTGCCGTTTGTGTTCCAGGGCCGCGGTATCTCTTTCGAACAGTCCCGCAGCCCCGGCAGGCATCGGCCCTTGCGGGCCCCTTCCTGTTGCTAACATCTCTTTGAGGCGCGCGTGGAACACGAACGCGCCGTCGACACGGCCTGTCGTCATAAGACGGACGGACGGTGAGCTAACCCATTACTCACCGTCCACAGGCCCGCGAGGCATCTCCAGCCTTGAGTAAGCCTTAACAGTGTAGGAAAATAGCTATTCGTACTCGGATGTGATCCGAAAACTTTCTAGGAATTGATTTTAGAAAAAAGTAGGATACCTTTGCAGAAGTCTTCTTGACCCATATTGTTAATCATTAAGTGTGTCACCTAGTTAATTCTCTGTCTGACCTATATTCATACAACACAACATCTATATATATAAAAGGAGAACTGACTGACTGACATATCAACGTACAGCCGAAACTACTGGGGCTAGGAATGTGAAATTTTATACACGACTTCCTATTATAATGTAGGGGAGCACTAAGAAGGGGTTTTTGGAAATTTAACCTTTAAGGGGGTGAAAAGGAGGAATTTTGTTTGTATGGAATTTTTTAGAGGAAAGTACGTAACCCACGCGGACGAAGTCGCGGGCAAAGTGCTAGTACACTCATATAACCCTCACTTGCCCATTAAGGGCCATAAGTAACCCTCCACGGACCATAAACACAAACTTCTAAGCCCGTATAAATATCATGTTGGGGTATTGCAAGCTGATACGTTTCATATCACTGTTGTTAGTTGCGTTTATATGGAATATTACAGTTTTTTATTTCCTTATGCTTTTATGTAAAAGAAAAACTCGTTTGTGTTTGGTTGTGTGGGATTAACTTTGATGTTGAAGCGTTGTTTGTTTTGTGGATTACGATGTGGTGTAATTATTAATAAAAGAGTAATATTTAAAACAAACACAACCTTATTTGCTTCAATATGAAAATTATGAAAGTCGGAAACAGATGAATTCTGATAATGCATTATTTAAAGATATAACTAGCTTTTCAAGGGTTTTTAGGCGCGTGAACGAAAACGGAATGAATACCGCCATCTTTTTTTTTTTTTTTTTTTTTTTACCGATGGGAAATCATCAAATTACTTCTCCCGCTCTGGGTGGAGTGGGAGGGAGTGTCAGACTCTTACTGACTAAAACCCATCCATGTTCCTTCATTGCCCTTTGTGTTCCAGGGCCACGGTATCTCTTTCCAACAGTCCCGCAGCCCCGGCAGGCATCAGCCCTTGCGGGCCCCTTCCTGGTTGCTGACATCTCTTTGAGGCGCGCGTGGAACACGAACGCGCCGTCGACACGGCCTGTCGTCATAAGACGGACGGACGGTGAGCTAACCCATTACTCACCGTCCACAGGCCCGCGCCTACGGTGGCCGGGAGCCACCACGTGGCCCCCGACGTCCGGTGCGTCGCCCGCGGCGGCTGGGACGTGAGATTCTCTCCCTCTCACGTCCCGCCACCTCCTTCGCTAGCATGACTGCTTCGCAGAAGGAGGTGACGGCTTCCCATTCCCTCTCGCTCCGGACCATGGCCTGAACCAGGGCCGGGTGCGAGAGGTCGCCGCCGCCTATCGCCGTTACGAGGACACGGCGGAGCTCCGCCCAAGCGGGGCAGACCTCCACGGTGTGCGCCACCGTGTCCTCCGGACGATCCTCGCAATGATAACACCCGGGCGTTTCCTCCCGCCCGATTCGGTGCAGGAACCTCCCGAAACAACCGTGTCCGGTGAGGACCTGCGTCAGGCGGAAGGTGATGAATACCGCCATCTTGAATTTTCAATACATTTCCGCAAATGTTCACCAACAGCGCTGCACTGTCAACGAGAGTAGGTTCGCTCGATTATATTATTATTGCTCGTACTAATTCTTTTTTAGTAACTCCTAAGTTTTGAACAATTTATGCCTACAAAATAAAGACATCGTAACTTAAATCTAACTTAGCGAGCTAATCGCGAATTCTGGCTTACCTAGTCTGGTAACTTACAAACAAACTTAGTTCACGTTTGCTCATAAGATGACAGTTATTATCCTAAGTTGACACATGAAAAGTTTTGAAGATGGCGACGGTTAATGCTTACATTTTGACAGCAACTTTTGTTATGTCACTCGTAGGCGCCATCTTGAAATTTTAACAAAAGGCTAAGCCACAAGACTGCATATACGGGGTGTAAACAGACCCTTCACCAAGCCGTCAACCAAGCATTCTGTACATCAAATTAAGTAACTTTACGCAAAAAATTTTGCTGGGAAACGAAATTTTTTTTTGGGGTCAAAATTCTCATTTTACGGTAAAACTCAATATAATGCGCTCAAAACTTATTGCTGATGGATGCTTTGAATAGTAAACGGACCATGGAGGTAATTGGAAAAAAGTTAGAACCTTGAAAAGTAGTATTTAAAAAAAAACTTGTGAAAAAATTGAAACTTTGACCCCCAATATCTCCGTAACTAGAAGGTTCCCAGGTATGGTCCAGAACAAAAAAATGATCACAATGACGAGGAGAACAAGTGCCTTTCGGCTTCGTTAAGGGTCTTTTTACACCCTTTAGGTAAAACATGAAATGTAACTCACGTTGAAACAAACCCAAGTCTGGACGACTCATTTGTGTTACATTACACGTTACGTTTTACCAATTGCTACCCGGCATTGCATGTGGCCGATGGAGTTATATTCTTAGCGGCACGTGTATACCTTGATAATTACCTGAAATAACTTAATTTACAGCAGCTGTGCGACTGAAATAAATTACTTTAATATTGATCAATAGGTTCAACTTGAAGGCTTTATGTCGATTGATGGATATGCGCGTAGCTTTTAAAATAGATACTAGATGGTACAATATTTTACTGGACATATTTTTCTTTTAAAATTTTATTGTACTTAATCTCCTGCTTTTCATTTAAGTAAAAATATTTGATTCGTCCTGTGTTTCTTTTCGAGTCCATAAATGTTTGACCAGCGTCTTCCATTTTCTTTTCTCTAGAAACAATTTACCATTAAACTAATAACAGTCCTGTTGAATCGTTGTTACAACAATCTGTCAAATTTCTTTAATAGATTTTCAACTTCATTGCTAAAGCGTTAGGTTCAAGGTTGACTGGGAAAATTTGACAGTTTCGGGTAGCTTGATGTGCTGGCGTCTGTACAATTACGTCACTTGTACCCCTGGCGCAGATAATGCAGGTTCATTGACCCAGTGCAGGGTGAAGTTTATGGCATACTTATTAACAATTCAATCAATTCATTTCAAACTCAGATAAAAGGAAATGGACATAAATCTACATAATAGGAGCTGGACTAACAGCTAAGCTTTCGGATCTTGCAAGTAATTGACGCAAACAACCATTCTGGCAGAATATGTGTAGAAATGTCATTAAATGCCCTGTATGAGGAAGTTCCTAATACCTACAAAAATAAATGATACAGATAAACGCGGTTATCCTCCAAAAAGTTCCTAATGCCCTCTCAATAATTCAATAGAACCCTCGTCTGAGCGGAGTAACTGTAATGTGCCTTTGAACCTTAGCACTGGGCAGTCGACACCGTATCTGACAACGACAACCAATTATCCTAATTATCACTCTGATTGGTGTCAAATGGTGGCGCCAGTTTTTATGCCCGATTTGACCCACAATATGGACGACTTATTGACTTTGGCGTGGCATGGCACTAACCTAATAAGTGACACTTAGGCCTACGCCACACTTGACGGAAATTCCGACGCCGAACTTCCGTTGCGGTAATCTGGACGCAGAGGGCGAGCGGTCCGCGACGGAACGACCGATCTTCCGCGTAGTGTGCCCGTTATTAGTCATTTATATGCAACTAGCGGCCCGTTCCGGCTTCGCACGGGTGGACATAATTTTAAGGATTCCTTATCTTTTCTAGCAATAAATATAGTCTTTGTTACTCAGGGTAAATTAAGCTTTCTAATGGTGAAAAAAAATTTGAAATCGGCCCAGTAGTTTTTGAGTTTATTCATTACAAACATACACACACACACACAAACATACAAATCTATCCTTTATATTAGTATTAAGATAACATAATATTGGCGATCCGAAGCGGAAGATCCGCGACGGAATTTCCGTCAAGTGTGGCGAAGGCCTTTCTGAAAACTTGTATAAAATCCATTGAGAAGATGTTTAGGTCTTGTAATAAGTAGATTCAATGATGCTCGATTTCAAGTAGGTACTTCTCTTTACATTATTTAACATTAAAAGCCATTGCCAGAGTCCTGCTTAAAAATCCCTCCCAATATACAATAGGCTCGCCCTCTATTTCATAGGACTGGCGAAATGTGGGTGTACTATAAGGTACACCTCTGCCTAACCCTTCGGGGATTACAGGCGTGATGTGAGTTATAAAAATTGTTCATAATTAAGTTCAATACCAACCCGATATAGTACAGCTGCTTAGAATATCCGATGAAATATTTCAACAATGATGGGTCTACACAACACACATGGTGTTGAAGTTATGGTTACGGTTAGCGGGTCGATAACCAAACTCAAACTCAAAATCAAAGCATTTATTTCAAATAGGCCCGTGACAGGCACTTCTGTACAGACAAAAATAAGTCCAGCCACAGGCATAATAACTGTGAATGGACTGTAGAACTTGCCCATTCCAAAATCGTAGATCTCATGAAGAATAATGGGCAATAAAGTCCGTCTCTTACACTCTTTAGAGATATAAAGGGTGTAAAAAGACCCTTAACGAATCCGAAAGGCGCTTGTTCTCCCCGTCATTGCGATCATTTTTTTGTTCTGAACCATACCTGGGAACCATCTAGTTACGGAGATATTGGAGGTCAAAGTTCCAATCTTTTCACAAGTTTTTTTTAAATACCGCTTTTAAAGGTTCTTACTTTACTTTAATTAACTCCATGACCCATTTACTATTCAAAGCAACCATCAGCACTAAGTTTTGAGTGCGTTACATTGAGTTTTACCGTAAAACGTGATTTTTCACCCCAAAAAAAAAGTCGTTTCCCAGCAATAATTTTTGCGTAGAGTTACTTAGTTTGATGTACAGAATGCTTGGTTGACGGCTTCGTGAAGGGTCCACCCTTTACACCCTTTATATTCTTACAGGTACACGACATAACTTACATAAGCGATGCATAAGCTAACGGTGTCAGATAACCCGATCACACGATCCCATCATTTGCATGAGATATAGGTGAATATTTTATCGATGTCTGTGTCGAGACAGATTGAGTCGGGGCAGTCAACCGAGATCTGGGCGATCCAATTAAGAACCAGCGTGTGTTCGACCTGACCTTGATTGCAGAATACAGGTTGGTTGATGAAGTGGTTGACAAGGTACGAGGTTTTCTACACGTGTTTTTTTGTATAGAGGTACACGTATTTTTCCGCGCGGTAAGCAAAAAGGAGATGGCGTGCTGGACTCTTGTCAAAAGGATTGGGCCCAAATAGCCAAAGACAGAGATAAATGGAAAGAGGGAAGGGAGGCCTTTGCCCCGCAGTGGGACACATCAGGCTCATAATAAAATAAGAAAAAACGTAAGAAAGGAAGTAGATTTCTCGCAAACGGCTAGAGAGCTGTTATTGGGGTATTTTCAAATCTTCAGTTTTTTTATATATGTGTTTTCGTAGTCACTATCTATTTGTAGTCGAAAAACCTGAAATGAGAGTGATTTCTGAAAACTTGACTGTCTCGACAAATCTTTTTGAAATAGTATGATAATAGAGACATAGATTTAGCTAAGAAACCTACAGTAACAGATTTACATTTTCCCTATCAGTTTATTTTACACTAGCGGCCCGTCCCGGCTTCGCACGGGTGGTAATTTTTTTTTAATATAGCTTATATACTTTATAATGTTACTCAGGTTGAATGTAGCTTTCTATTGGTGAAAATTTTTTCGGCACAGTAGTCTTTGAGTTTATTCATTACAAACATACACACACACACACAAAAATACAAATCTTTTCTCTTTATAATATTAGTGTACATTGAGACTTTTGTTCACGTAACAAAACTTTTCTACGAGACTTTCTAATCGTCATCTTTGCCCTTATCCTAACGTATTTGAGGAGTCTCCATATCTTCATCCATACTTTTCTATTACTCGTCATCTCAGGAGTCACCCCCTTTTCAGCCATTACACCATCTTCCACACAGTCCATCCATCGTTTCTTTGGTATACTCTTATAGCCATAATTCCTTTATGGTCAAAAATTCCCTCAAGTCGTTTTCCTCAACAAAATTGATCAGTGCGTCGTGGAAATCAAAGTCACCCAATAATTGCTTCAGGTGACAAATGAACGGTCAAAGGGGAAATTGCCAAGCCGCGTAGTTTGTTAACAGATAGCTAGGCTGACCAAACTATGATATCCAAATTATATTTGTGGGCCAGTTCAATGTAAACAGAAATGCAACATTGGCGCTGAACTGAAATTCTTTCAAGATTTTTTTTAAGAGCTTCTCTTTGTTTACCTGTCCTCTGCTGCAAAGAACTAATTTGAAAAAAAAAATATTGGTCTGATAAGGGGCGCCCAATAATCACGTGATGCTCGAAAGGGGGGGAGGGGGTTCGGAAAAAATCACGAAATATCACTAGGGGGGAGGTGGGGAGGTGTAGTGAGATATCAAGTGTATTTATTTTTTCTTTGAACGCGCGATTTCCACAATTAAATTAGATTATACCTGTTTATAAAGAAAATATTCTGAATTTGTTTAAGATACTACTTAATACCAAAAAAACCCACGTGATTTTGGGTAGGGGGGAGCGGCAGTCTAAAACCTTACCACGTATCACTATGGGGGAGGGGGGGGGTTAAAAAGTTGCTAAAACCATCACGTGATTAATGGACGACCCCTAAGCGAAACTGAAATTCTAAAGCGTAGGCTGAAAATTGATTTTTCATTTATTTCGGACTTTTGTTTCCATTCCATTAGTCACACGAATAATAGGTGGGTTGACTAGCTCTATTTCTGAAGGTATTTGAAGACTTCAATAAATACGGATTTTTCCACCTGCGTACCATTTTTCATCGCGTAGGTGCTCCACGCGATAAAACCCGTTTGAAAAAAATATTTTGTTGATTAGAAAATTCAATTGTCTTATAAAACAGTAATAATAAAGCTTGTCATGTTGTTCTATTTGATTGATTATTTAGTTAGTTATTTCATGCTTATAGAAAAGTCCATGTTGTTTTTGGATACTTGCATTTAAATGTATAAATCCAACACACAGGTCCTGTGCAGTTTAAAAGATGTCACGGGTCTTCCTTGATTCCTTGTTTATGACACAGGCCGGTTTCCTTACGATGTCTGGTAAAGTTGGTCAATTGAGATAATATGAAAAGGAATTGTTATTTCTTTATGTTTTTGTTTTAAGTTTTCTTGAACGCCTTTTTGAACTATTATGATGGATGAAACAGTGCACAATCTCTTCCCGACATAATTCACGTTTTCCTGAAAAAGAAAATTACCAAACAAAACATCGTCCATGTTAAAACAGTAAAATAAATAAGTTCCGGTGTTTACGCGCCAATCTCCTTATTTTACGTGATCCTTATTCTTCATTTCGTGTGCCGCCATTTTTCTTTTGCTGTCATTCTCGACTGCGCGAGACCCAAAGGGACACGCTTGGGAGATTGCGATGAGTTTCTTGCGAAATTACTTGTTTCGTCGAAAAGTTTGAGGCTAAAAATATCAACTATTAGGTATGAGGAGTTGAGAGTTTAGTTTTAGCTTAAAGTTAATGAGGTTCTAAAATGTTATGCATCTGCTCCATCGCAGGACAAAGCAAGCAAAAGTAAAACTGGCCAATGTTTGTTGATAGCTTACAAACTAGCTAGCAAACTATACATTTTCACGTTTCACGTCACACATCACATTCTAGGTTAAACTTATACTGTCGCTTACGTGATATCTTCCGCGATTGTTCATTATTTTGAGCTCCCGAAATTTCGACACTGTTGCAAGCGCCATGATCGCGGGTTGACTAGAGAATGCGGGTAGATATCCCGTAAGTGATAAGTTTAGTTGTAAACCGTGAAAGTTTTAAACATTCTAGTTTTATTCGCAAAATTGTTATTGATTTGACTTTGACTGATAACTACATGGGTATCGTTAAACCATGTCCGAAAGAAGAACCTGCAATAAAAAACATAATCACAAGGTACATAGAGAGTAAGTAGACACTGTAGATACCACTTTCCGATTTGATCGGCACACTAAACTGTAATTTCGCCAACTTATGACAGTAGCATGGTAATCAGATTCAAATCTGCCTTGAGGGGACAAGCATTTGTATGGCTCTCAGATGTTTGTCCCAATTTCGATTTTATTTGATAGTACATGTTGTTTGAGTACAAAACTTAATATTTTGACATTTGTTATAATTATTGCTTTTTTAGACTTAATATTTTTGACATTTGTTATAATTATTGCTTTTTAGACTTAATATTTTTGACATTTGTTATAATTATTGCTTTTTAGACTTAAAATTTTGATATTTGTTATAATTATTGCTTTTTTAGACTTAAAATTTTGACATTAAATGTGTGTAGTTTTCTAGCATTTTCTGCTATGGACTTCGTTCTGTGCCAATAAGAGTATTATTATTTGTAATGTTAGTATTTTTAATTTGGTTAAACGTTCTAACTACGATGATGGGTGAGGAACGAGGTTACTTGTACTATAATTGTTTATGTGCCTGTTTGTGTGTACCTACTGTGCAAATATTTCGACACAAATGTATTTTTGTTATGAAATAAATAACTTGTACTTGAACTTGAGTTGTAAAGAGATGGGTCATGATTCATAAAAAAATGGGGAGGAGGATGAAGATTTTTGGATGCAAAGGAGTGTTTGAGCATTTTCAAAACAGAGTCATAAGAGAAGGTTTTATTTGGATTGAAACTAAAATTATAGTGGAAAATCAATATCTTGGTCTCTTTTGAATAAGAAATGGGTAAGGAATTAAATGGTCGTAAAAGGTAATTAAGGGATACGTTTTCCAAAAGGATAATAAAATTAGAATCGTCCTCCCATTAGCTTATAAAAGGTACTTACTACAATTAATAATCTGTATATATTCTGTAATTTATTGATAGTTGTTTGACATGTCCATATTTTGTTGATGTCTGCAATTCCCCTGATGTTTAAAAACAGTGGTAATTATCACGAATTTCATACGGTCAGTCCATTTTATGAAATCCAATTCCAGTAAATTCCCTTTGATATTCCGATGAACTTTAAAAACAGAGGTCCAACAGGAACCATAATAAACCATTTTCCATCCACATCAGTGTGAAATGAAAACGTAAAACTTAAATAAACTGCGGAATGATTCCTGAAACTAGTTTCATCTGGTTTTCAGCACGATATTACTCTGTTGTACTTGTTTGGTGTATTTTCAGTATTTTGTGCACTGAACTTTTTTTGTGTGTTGTTATTTATTATAGACTTTAAACGATTAAAGGATTCTGTAAAATGTAATTCACTGGAAGTCCAGTTTCGCAAAACAAACTAATTATTTTTAATGTAAATGATGGAATAAATCTTACTAATATTGTAAATGTGAAAGTTTGTCAGGATGGATGGATGTTTCGTCTTTCACGCGAAAACTACTGAACGGATTTGGATGAAATTTTGCACATAGATAGTTTATAACCTAGATTAAGTCAAAGAATACTTCTTATCCCGGTATTGTAGATCCCGTGGGACAGGTACGGAACTTCACGCGGGCGAAGCTGCAAGGATAAGCTAGTACTTAAATATATTTTTTATTATGTTACTTCTTTAATTGCTAGTTTGCCAAAAAACCTGTATCACAATTGACTGAAAGATACTTGTCTAGTCTCCTCCCACTTTAATCAAAACTAAACCCAAGTTTTTGTGAATATACCTATAGCACACAAACACACATACACACACAAACTATACTTATACCAATCTTGTCTACTTACCTATGTTAAACATTTTATTATTATTTTTGTCTTTCTTTTGTTATGGAAGATCGGAGTCGTCTAATACAGGCATTGTTTGCTTAAAAGAAGGCTCCAATCTCAAACTAATTGTTGTAATCTTGTTAATAAATAAACAATTTTCATTTTTTTGAATTTTGCATACCTTATCAAACTCAAACTCAAAGCATTTATTTCAATTAGACCATTACAGGCACTTTTGAATGTCACAAAAAGCATAGAAAGCGAAGCTACAGTCACAGACACAAGGCATAATAACTTGTGAAAGTACTGTAGGTGCCCATTCCAAGGCGTAGATCTCTATGGAGAAGAATGGGCCAAGAAACTCCATGGACACTCTTTTCAATCAAAATATTGTTACAAAATCTTGGTTACATCATTCATGTGGAGACTATACATTTATGAGAGAAGGATGTAAAAAGATATAATCCACAGTTCATATAGTATCTCTTTACTAAGCCACACACATGTATTTTTAAACTAAATCGGATATCACAAGCGATTTCCTAAGGTGCTTAGTACTCGTACAAGCAGCTCAGCGCCAGCTTAGTCAGCTTACAGGCAGATTTAAAACCTGGAAACTGTGTCAAGATATTCCATGCAGCAAAAATATTTTTCAGATTTCTGAGAAACGTCGACGTGTGGGGTTTCTGGCACAATAACATGTTTCAGCTTTTAAAAAACTGGCTAAGTGCGAGTCGTACTCACACGGACACAGGGTTCCGTAGCACTAAACAATATAATAAAAATATTTTGAAGTATTGTATTACATTCAAGCAAAACTAAATTTAATTCATAGTATGTTAATGAAAAACACAGTTAGTGCTGCAGTTTGATGAAAAAGTCCCATATCTAAAAAACTAAACATCAAATCTTATTCAAACCATTTTTTTACCTTCTACAATCCTAATTTGTTTCAGAATTTTTCTCCTCTTACTTTAGAAATTAGAAGGGGGCGGAAGCACATTTTACCACTTTGGAAGTGTCTTATGTTTCAAATGATTGACTTTGGGAAAAAATGGTTTTAGGAACCTCAATGTCGCACGTATAGGTATGATGATAAAAAAAATGGTTTCAGTTCCATGTATGAGTTTTTGTATAAAAATCGTAAAGCGGTTCACAGAATACATCTACCTACCAAGTTTCAACAGAGTAGTCTTAATAGTTTCGGAATAAAGTAGCTGTGACATGTAGACGGACAGACAGACATGACGAATCTAAAGGGTGTAAACTAAGTAACTTTATGCAAAAAAAATTTGCCTGGCCTGTCTCTGGCTCGAAAATACATCGATCTGTTAATAAAGACGCAAACCAATACCGAAGTCTGCTTTATAACCATTCTGGTTGACTCTTTTCGGTAAAGTGCTCAGCACGTGCCCAGTGGTGGTACGGGATAAAGCACCCAAAAGGTTAACGAACCTTTCTAAAAAGGTATTATCTTTACACCACTTAAAAACATCCAAAAATATGCACTCACTGGCTGTTGCCCGCGACTTGGCTCATGTGGAAGGATGTGTAAGTGTGAGAATAAAAAGTATTATATGTGCTATTCTAGACTAAAATCTATCTCTGTGCCAAATTTCATACAGATTATTTCAGCCGTTCTGGCGTGATAGAGTGATAAACACCCTTTCATCCATCCAAACTTTCGCATTTTTATTACATCAAAAGTATTGATTATTTCTTCAGGCCTCAAAAAACGTCAGCAACGTACTAAATTCTGGTCATTAGGTACCTACCTATTAGGTGTACATTTTCTCTCGCCCGTAAACAACAGCCAAGCAGACAGAACCTAGTGAAAAGCTCCTTATTAATTATGACTTCGCAGGTCATAACAATGTGGTGAACTGGTTCGCGGTAAAATGGCCGCTGGGGCATTCTCCTCCGGTGCCCGGCTTATTGCGGCTTTGGCCCGGACAATGTTTAGCTTTCCAATTTGCCAATCGTTGCGTTTTGGTATTGTGAGGGTTACGGAAGTGGTAATTAGTTCCTTGTGGTCCTAACATTGGGCCCGTAAATGTTAGTTTTGTTTCAACATGGTATAGGGAACAATGCCCCAAATCGTTAGCAAGAGTTCAGTACATGATTCTACACCGTGACTTTTTAGTTGTCTTACAAAGGTGGTCCATTCAATGTACCGGCATAAAATAGATCTAGGCGCGATATTTTTTTTACCTACCATAATAGAAAAATAAATAATACATTCGAATAAAATTATGAAACATTCTGTTAATGATGTTTACGGGTCAAACGGGAGAACATACTTACCCAGCGGTTGAGTCCAGTAGATCATCGCTCGCAACAAGGTGTTTTAACTACGTCATGCGTCATAATACTGAATAATATTTTTATTTTTAAATTATTAAAATCTCATAAATACCTATTTATTGTTTATGAATGTTTAGTAGTCATTGATACATGAAGTGGGCTGCCGTTGTATGACGATTAAAAAGTCACGGTGTAAACATGTGGCCCGAAATTCTTACAACCAGTCTTACCAAGGGGTATCGTATTACCCAGTACTAACTGGGTTGTGGAGGTCAAATAGGCAGTCGCTCCATGTAAAATACTGGTATTTAGCTGCATCCGGTTAGACTGGAAGCCGACCCCAATATAGTTGGGAAAAGGCTAGGCAGTTGATGAGTCTTTACGACTAGCTCAATTTTTTTTTGTGAGTAATTAATACAGTTTCTTTCGAAAGTACATTACTTACACGGTCTACATGTATGATGGAGTTGCTGAAATCAAATGAACCGTCGAAAAAATTCAACGCTTGTGGGTTCAAGGTATTTAATAATTCCTTTACACCCTGTAAAGATCAGACTTCGTCAAACACTTTTGGCCATGCCACCCATGCGTCCTATTTATTACAATATTCAGATTGTCCTCAAACTGACCTGTGGACATAAAGCTAACTTATGAATGTAGAAAACAACAGGACTTAGCCTTTAACATCACATAACATCACGCCTGTAATCCCCGAAGGGTTAGGAAGAGGTGTACCTAATAGTACACCCACATTTTGCCAGTTATGTTAAAGTCCCATGTAATAGGGGGCGAACCGATTGCCATCAACCGGGCGCAAATCATGCCTATTTGGCTGCTACTGAGAAATTTCTGATAGAAAAACCCAATATCTCTTTGCCCGACCCGGGAACCCAGGACCTCATGCTCAGCAGTCACGCTTACCCTTTCTAGATATTATTCAACTTTTAGATATCTGCTAACCTAAACTATATCGGTAACCTTTCTAAGCTCATCATCGGCCTAGCCTTTTCCCAACTATTTTGGGGTCGGCTTCCAGTCTAACCGGATGCAGCTGAATACCAGTATTTTACGTGGAGCGACTGCTTATCAGACCTCCACAACCCAGTTATTACTGGGTAATACGATACCCCTTGGTAAGACTGGCTGTCAGACTTTTTGGGCCACTGATTACCTAACGACTGTCAAAAATCTACAAATGACACCCGGGACCAACGGCTTAACGTGCTTTCCGAGGCACGGAGGAAACTCGGTATGTAATGGGTGGTCACCCATCCACAGACCAACCTAGGCAAGCACGGCTTAACCTAAAGATTGACCTGTGCGGCTGTTATTATTTAGCCACGAGCTCCTCTAAGCTGTTATCTAAAAATGGTAAATGCTATGACATTTAAAAAGCAAACGGCGAACGGTGCAGTCTGTCAGCATCCGGTAGAAATAAAGCTGTCGTGATGGATGGCCACCTATCACACTATAAATCTTACAACCATTAATCAAAGCCAGAAAGGTTATTGGGAGATAGGTTTTTAAACTCACTTTTATTCTATTAAAGACTTTGATTTTCAACGTAAAGCTTAGATGTCTCAAACCAATTTTTTTCTTAAAGATAAAGATAAGATAAAGATAACTTTATTTTGCAAATATGGGTAACCTCAAAGAGGAAAAAAATAAATAATAGTACAGCCATATTTTACCACGTAGGCATGCAAAAGATTTAAAATAACAACTTATAACTAAATACAATTTTTAAAATTATTACACACTAAATACAATTTTAAAATATTATTCTTTATTATACATAGTTATGCACTAGCTTAAAAAATATTCCTCAATTAAGAACTCCTTAATATTAATATATGCTTTCGCCACTAAAAAGCTTCGCCTAATTAAATTAGGCGCTTGAAATCGAAGTTCCTATAAACTAAACTAACCGAACAACACCCAAACATTTTGTAGCAAAAATAAACACATAGTAAAAATCTTCTGCCTTAGTCTACGGAGGGACATTTATATAAGTTAGTTTGCTCCCCTAAGAGTTGGGGTGGCAGTCTCGGTCGATATCACCCCTTCAAACTCAAGGGGAACTTTTGGGCGCCGAAAAGCGTAATTTCAACGTCCATTGATGATTTTGTAAGGGCGTTTTAATCGGTTGCTGGTACAAATGGAGCAATGAATAGTGAAGTGGGGTAGGTTGGGCATGTTATGTTATTTTGTAATGAGACCGTGTCTGTGCATTCCAGATGTCCGCGAATTACTTTTGGAGGGCAATTTTAATGAGTTTGAGTAAGAAAACTTTGCGAAAAGATATTTGTTTATTTATTTAGGAAAAACAAACAATAACATATTACAGGTTTATAATAAGGTAAGGTATATACTTAACTACGATAAATATGCTACCCACTATGTTTTCCACAGATTACTTAAAATAAAAGTAACTGTAACTAGACAGACATATTAAGATGTAAACTAAACTAACAGTTATAATAATATGTGATGCACATTATGCACAATAGACAAAAAGTTACATAAACTGGGCATACAATACATAAGTAAACATATGTATACATAATTATTACATCACAATGGTCGACTGCCGATCCTTAAGAATTGCACGGATTTGCTTCCTGAATAGGTTTTTACTGAGGAAAAGATCTTTGTTTATTTGTATCACAATATTTGGCGAATTGTAACTGATTTTTTGATAAGGTAGCTGTGATTTAGTTAGGGAATGATATTTGGAGAAGATATTATCACACGATTGGTTGATACGTATCCAATCAATCAATCAATCATTTTTTGTCAGGCAACTGAGGCCCATAGATAAAAAATCCACAAAATAAACTTATGCAATAATTAACTAATACATATAAAAAACCTTATTTAACTAAAACTAGACACGAATCGTTGACGGCGTCGTGTTTTGCTGTGTGGTGTCGCGTAACCGTCCTCGAAATCGTCGGTATACGACACCTTTCGGCCAAAAGTCCTCTTTCATGAAGGTCTGTAGATGGTGAGTTGGAACTCGTACCACGAACGACATTCCAACCTTTCGACCCTCAGAGTCCAGTCGGTCTTCACTCTCAAATACTCCATGACTTCCTCAACCTTCGTGGCGTCATTCATTTTATCGATCATTCCATTCTTTGACGATCGTCGATTATCATCTTGAGGGACCGCCCTAGAGCTATAACTATTATTTATCGAGCAATAAACACAATTATTAAAATCCCCCACGCCTCGATCAACCATAAGATACTGATAAAGTTTTTACGAGTTCAGTACAGTGATCTCGAACAAAGTTAGGGAAACTTCGACTTTATGGACGAATTCGGAGCAAGACAAGAATCTTTCCACGAATTTGATAGCTTTTCTATGTTGTCGATAGAGTTTGTATAAACGAGTGCTATTGGAGTGTACAATATATTTATCTTCGCTACTTATTTATTCAAACATTTTTGTGGAGGATCAAGTTCAGACTTTGATACTATATTTGTTGTCGATCTTTTTTACCTGGATATGAATTTTATGTAATGTAACATAAAATCACACCTGTAATCCACGAAGGTTTAGGCAGAGGTTGTATCTAATAGTACACCTACCTTTCATGAATTTGATATGGTTAACTACATAACTATACTTGCCTAGACATCAAAGCCTTTCAATTTATATAAGGTAATGACATCAGAGTTACAAACCATCATCATCTGCTTGTGCTTTTCCCAACTGTGTTGTGGTGGCTTCCAGTCTTACCGGATGCAGCTGAATATCAGTATCATAGAATCAAAAAAGTAAAAATTATTACTTAGAACAGAAAAGCCTTTAAACCTGGAAACTTCAAAAACACAAGCTAAGTTACTAAATGAGTGAGAGGCGTGCATGTATGACCAGATATATGTATGAACCTTGATGAGGCAAAACGAGTCCGTAAGGATCGTAGCAGGTGGCGTTCTGTGGTTTCTGCCCACCCCCATGGGAAAAAGGCGTGAGTGTATGAATGTAAATAAAGGGTGTAAAAAGACCCTTAACGAAGCCGATAGGTACTTTTTCTCCCCATCATTGCGATCATTTTTTTGTTCTAGACCATACCTGGGAACCTTCTAGTTTCAGAGATATTGGAGGTCAAAGTTCCAATTTTTTCACACATTTTTTTTTAAATACCACTTTTAAAGGTTTTAATTTTACTTTAATTAACTCGATGACCCGTTTACTATTCAAAGCATCCATCAGCACTAAGTTTTGAGTGCATCACATTGAGTTTTACCGTAAAACGTGATTTTTCACCCCAAAAAAAAAATCGTTTCCCAGATTTTTTTTTTGCGTAAGTTACTTAGTTTGATGTACATAATGTTTGGTTGACGGCTTCGTGAAGGGTCTGTTTACACCCCGTATATATCTCATACAAAGGTACCTACTTACCTGCTGCATAGTCAATCGATGTCTTGGCTTCGAGCGAACCGCCGGGATATTGGCGAATTCTTCCCTGCCGATAAGAATGACTGGAATCGAGAATATTAGCATAAGGGACCGACCATTCACGAGACGTGGTATTTTTCACACCTTGGAATATAATCAACTTTTCAGTATGGGTCTATCTTCACATATCATCACGCATGTAATCGTTGAAGGGTTAGGCAGAGTACACAATTCTACAGTTATATTTAAGTCCCATGTAATAGGGGGTGGTCCACATCGGCCCTGGATCGAAGAATTTGAAAGTCATGGGTCAGAGGCCTTTGCTCAGCAGTGGGATGATACAGGCTAACAGTAACAGTAAATGGGGGGTGAGCCTTTTATCATCATCCGGATCCAAACTGCTGGTTGCTACCGAGAAATTCTAAATGGGTAAACACAAAAACAGTTAGTTAGACTCGGTAATCGTAACCCAGGACCTCGTGCTCGTAGCACTTGCGAGCACTAGACCTACAATGGATGACTTACTATTATTTATTTATTTCAACCAACTTTGGTACAGGTACAATTAAATTAAATTAAAAATTATTTATAATAATTGAAGAAATACTTATACAGATGTAAAACACCTTGCAATACGGCTGTCTCCGGTTTGATCCGGTATGTTCTCTCGTAGTTCAATAAACTACATATCACATGACTTTAGTTCGGTAATCTATCAACTTCAGCACATTGCCTGGGGACATACCTCAACTATTTATCTCATCCGCTTCAGGAGGCTGTAATGTAACATTCAATATGAAGCTCCGTTCACGTCTTACGTAATGAAAGATCATTTTTTTCAGTAAGGAGCTACATAACGTTATAGTAACGTATTTCTTAGAAGATATTCCCATTACAAATAATTTTTAAATACAGGGTGTAAACGGACCCTTCACGAAGCCATCAACCAAGCATTCTGTACATCAAACTAGGTAACTTTACGCAAAAAAATTTGCTGGGAAACGACTTTTTTTTTGGGGTGAAAAATCACGTTTTACGGTAGGGGTCAATGTAACGCACTCAAATCATTGTGCTGATGGATGGATTGAATAGTACGGGTCGTAGAGGTGTTTAAAGTAAAAATCTTACTTTAAAAACATGTATTTAAAAAAAAAACCATGATGGTCCACGTCTCAATATCAGTTACCCACGGTGGTCCACGCCCCCTATGATGAACTCAGGTAAGTCAAGTGGTTGATCTGTCACAGACCCGTAAAACTTTAAAAAGTGGTTTAAAAAAAACTTTTGAAAAAGTTGGAACTTTGACCCCCAATATCTTCGTAACTAGAAGGTTCCCAGGTATGGTCTAGAACAAAAAAATGTTCGCAATGACGGGGAGAATAAGTGCCTTTCGGCTTCGTTAAGGGTTTTTTTTCACCCTTTATTTATTCAGTCAGTGCCTACAAGAATAGGATTACTATTCATCCTAATAAACTGGCTTGATGAAAACCAAGAAATTCAAGAGGCTTAAAATGACATGACAGCTGATGCACCATAAAACGGATTGATGAGGATGCACCAAGCATGACTAAACGAAAGTTTAACACCAAAGATGCTGAATGTAAGTAAATGGACCGATGGCGTCATAACAAAAAAAATATCACCGGCATCAGGAACAAGGTCCAAGCTACCCGCAGTCAGGACTCCAGAGAGAGGAACCTCCTAACAATACATCTTTTTTATTTCTTTCAATATTTTTGGAATACACTGTAGGGCTTGCAAAGACGAGCTGGTGATAAATGGATGATACTATTGTACAGCCTAAGGGTGTGCTCATCCTGTGAGCGGTTGCATGAGATATGTAAGTATATCAGTTACTTATCCGGAGTTCCTTTCATCTTTTAAAACAGTAATTCCTCGCGGAAATGCCAACTACTCGTACATCGTTACTTAACATTTTTCCTGATTAAAGTGAGGTCGGTCTCTATGGTACAAAGTTCTTTGAGAAACCCGGGTTTTGTTGATGTCTTTATACCCAGTAGACTGAGCTGGATTAAATGTCCAAAAACTAAACAACAAAAACCGAAAACTACAAAGACGTTTTTCCTTTCCTTTAGCAAAAACCTTTCCGTGTAACAAAGACATAGTTCCCTAGAAAGCTGAATTTATTTCGACACACAAATAAACAATAGGTTTTCCTAGTTTCCTTCGTTCCTCAATACATCATTTCATCAATCGGTTTAGTATCGGATTTAAAAGCCGCGTCGTGTAAACAGCGGATATTCCTGGCTACTCTCAAACTGAAGCAACGCAGACGGACATACAGACATATAGTAAACAGTGTGTCGCTTGTGGACGCCGCTATTTTCCAGGCCACACAATAGAAGGTTGATATAAATAACAATAATAATCTACTGTGGTCCCACGCAACAGCCTCTCTTGATTTTTTTCGGATGGGAAATCATCAAATAACTCCTCCCGCTCTGGGTGGAGTGGGAGGGAGTGTCAGACTTTTACTGACTAAAACCCATCCATGTTCCTTCTTTGCCCTTTGTGTTCCAGGGCCGTGGTATCTCTTTCGAACAGTCCCGCAGCCCCGGCAGGCATCGGCCCTTGCGGACCCCTTCCTGGTTGCTGACATCTCTTTGACGCGCGTGGAACACGAACGCGTCGACATGGCTGCTATTTTTAGCTAGGTGTATGGTTCTATATAGCCAACGCAACTTTAAGCCCGTCATATTTATGACATAAGTAGTTTCTACCCGAGAAAGGTTTATTACTAAAGTAGCTCCACTGAAGTACTTAGCGGTGCTTTAACGCCATTAAAGTGTAACTCGGCACTAACTTCACCTCATATACATAATGTTTATATACTTGATATTAATGTAGGAAGTACCCTATGTACTTGATATGCAGAGCTCAGCGTGGTACTAATACGAGATGTCTTTGACAGTATACTGCAGTTGAGTCTGTGATAAAGTGACGTCACTGACCCATTTAATTTCTGTGTCAAATCGTGCGGGGACTTGGCAATAAAGGGTTTGTTTTGTTCCGACATGAAACTAGCTGTATCTACGCACAGTTGTACGTTGGGAAACTGACAGTAAGTCAAGATTTTTCACTATCAGATTATGGGAGGGGAGATTTGTGAGGGATGAGGCGCCATTTCTTCCGCTTGCAAGGATCGTTTTCTTTGATAGGATTAGGTTAGTTATCCCGTCACGTCTGTGGAGGTTTGCTAGTTCATTTAATTTTATTTGCAGCATACATTCATTGCATTATTTACATTCACTCCTTCGTGCCTCGGAAAGCACGTTAAGCCGTTGGTCCCGGGTGTCATTTGTAGATCTTTGACAGTCGTTAGGTAGTCAGTGGCCCAAAAAGTCTGACAACCAGTCTTACTAAGGGGTATCGTATTACCCAGTACTAACTGTGTTGTGGAGGTCAGATAGGCAGTCGCTCCATGTAAAATACGGGTATTCAGCTGCATCCGGTTAGACTGGAAGCTGACCTCAATATAGTTGGGAAAAGGCTAGGCAGATGATGACATTCATTGGATATATTTTTTGTTTGAATTATCTTAATTAAAAAAACGCCAAACGACTAAGTGTAGCCGCACTTAAACAGACATATCCACCCAGTCTTTTGAGACATCGCCAAGTGGCTAAAGGGCTGGCATATTCTTCGGCCAAAGAATCAGCATTGCCGTCCAATGTGGCATCAAGGCCGTAAGCCTTCTGTCCACTATTACTGTTGACAGCGATGCGGAAGAATTTTTGGCGACCATAAATTCTTTTCTGCTTTTATACATCTACATATTTTTATAAGTTTATAGTTTGTTACTTATGTAGTTGAATATTCTACTTAATCTTGACACGAAAACGTGATAAGTAACCCTTCACCCTGTTGGGAATGAAAACAGGATTCCCAGATCTGTGATAACCAAAACACTGAACACATTGTTGATTTAGGTAATTCGCAGAACACGCCATACTTAGACTAGTTTGCGATGAATTTATGTTGGTAATATAATATTACGATTTCTGGGAAACTGTGTAAGGAATGCTACAAACAACATGAGATGAAAGAGACGTTTATTAACATAAAGAGATTAAATAATCCAGGTCTTGTTCAAACAGTAGTTACAAAACTTCTAAGCGTTTCGCTATTCGTTTGAAAAAGTTATAATTAAAACCGCAATGTAACAAATACTTCATTTAAACTTACTTCACCCTTACCATAAACTGTATAGTTTGAGTTTATTACACAAAGCCTCATTTTCCACGAGAACATTACGCTATAATTTGCACAAGTCCAGGGTACGGAGTCCGAACGGCTTCGCCTCAAATTACTTGCCATAAATTAATTAAGTAGAGCGGGGAGAGCGTTTTATTAAAGGAATATTAAAGAAAACAAACAATATTCGACGTTAAGAAGAAGCAAACATTTTTACTTTGAAATAATTGTTACTTTGAAAAAAAGATGGTTTTATCTAAGATTTTTCAGGATTGGCAGAGATTTTGAATTAGGAAAAAATACTAAGAATTCTTTCCCATATTGTATTTGGAAAGAATACAATGAAGTTTTTCATTTCTATGTCAATAAAAGAAGCATCCAATATGCTACACTTTATATCGCAGTTAGAAGGATTTTGAAGGAAATTCGTAATCCATTGCTGCATATGTTTGAAAAATTCGTTTTCTCGACAACGCAAAGAAGGCAATGAACTTTGTTGACTTGTCAAAATTCAAAGCATAGCCATTGTAAGTGTGTTATGTAATAAATCCGTAGGTTCCATTTATTGTAATACTAGCTGTTGCCCGCGACCTTTATTCGCGTGAAATTATATAAAAAAGTATAAAAATATTATTTCTTTTTATTTGTTTGGATTTTCTTAACAAGGTTACGATTTTCAACGACCTACCTTATAACATCATCCATAGGTTAGTCAAAGTCATATATGCTGGTCCCGTTAAAATTGATCTGGTTTTTTCGGAGATAAGCTGGAACAAAAAGACAGACAGAAAAACATTTAAAGAAAATGTTCTTATGTTAGAATACCGTATATACTTTCATATGCATTTAGTAAAAAGCTATTATTTTGAAATTACAACCAGACACTTCAATTTTATTAATTTACTATCTTTGACTTCGCTCGCTTTAATTCAGAATTTGACGATCATTTCGGGTTATACTTTGCTTGTAATTCAATCATGATTCGAAAGACACGTGGCGCCATCTATTATCGATATATACGTTCATAAGAACGTTATTGTTGTTTTCCTCGGGAACAGTACTTTTTTTCGGGATGAAAGGTACCTTATGTCCGTTTCTGTCCACCTGACAACGTATATGCAAAATTTCAGGATGTTCAGTTCTGTGGTTTAGGCGTGAAAAGGTAACAAACAAACTAATACTTATTTTCGCATTTATAATATTAGTAAGAATTTGTATAGATTGAGTTTGGGCTTTATTTTATGACGTACAATTTCTAGCCCTTGTACTAAAGTAATCGCCCCTTTCAACCAACTTTCACGAGCAGAAGGAAGTGTGATAAACTGTACCACTTTTCTACATTTTATGCTTTCATTTTACCGCTTTATCAACGTAGAAGAAAAATGAGAAATGTTTTGCAGACTGCGTTTATTCTTCACAATGAAAGGACTCGCATTTGTTTAGGTACGGCAGTAAATATTTGCGAAGTCCACTTCTTTGCACTGGCCGACCATAGGGTGGGTACTTTTATCTTTTTTTTTACGTCGCTGGCTGGTTGCAATTAAGGTTTTCTTATCGTCAATGAGGAAGAAAACTTTGTTGTGTTTGCAAGTTTCTGGTATTAAATAGGGCTCGTTTAAAAAAAAACAGTTCATTGAGTCTGAACGTAGTTTTAACTGTCCTGGCCCTGCAGTCTCGACAAATATAACGACAAAAATCGGTCGTTTAGTGTAATCGATGTCAAATTTCTTTAATAGATTTTCTACCTTATGTTTTCGAAATAAAGTAAAAAATCTATTAAAGGAATTTGACTACGATACGACTTAGCGACCGATTTTTGTCGCTATCTAATGTCGAGACTGCAGGGGCTAGGTCCTGGTCTTATTTAAGGATTTATAAAAAAAATATAGCAGCCGAAGGCTGGAATTGTACCTAGTTGATGTCAATAGGCACGCCCGTATTTAAATGGCTATCCTTTGTTCAGCAGTCGGCGTTTTTTGGCTGATATAATGATGATTAAACGTAACTGGCCAAAATCTGACAGTATTGACAAACTGAAGACCCATAAAGAAATACAGGCATTGTTATGCTTCTCCAAAAAATCAAGAGCTATTATCAGCAGTATTTCCCGAATCATTCGTGCCCAGCTGTGCAAGCAGACGATACAGAAACAAAGTGACACCGTGACAAATCTGCTGTCGTTTGGTGAACGTGACCATTTTACAGCCCGATCCTCGGAGACAGTTTGAGACAGTGACGGAGTGATGAAACGTGTTTGTTCAATGTGGATAATGCATACAAAGAAATAACACAAAATGAATTCCATGTGTGTTCTAAGAGAAATGGATGCAAGTAATCTATAGATCTTTATCATGATTGTAAGCCAATTTATTTGGAATCGACGCAACATGTTTTCTTCATCTATCTAAGCTTTTAAATATCTAAACATATTTCACTATTCAGTGTCTGGATGATGAAACGTGAAGACGAAATTGTTAAAGAATTTTTGAATTATGTTGAACAGAAAAGCCAAACGTGCGTTGAACGTACAACTGTTGTGACGAAAGCCCGCCTTTATTTTTACGTCTTTTGTGTCGTAATACGAGTAAACAACTCGTATTGACGCTTCCTTTTCATGGAAAGTGTTGGCAATGCCGCCACTAGCAGCTCAAGCTTCAAAGCCTTGAAGATGGCCGCAAAGTTGCCAGCCTATCTGTTTTTTATCGGTTATATTTCTCGGAGGGTTTCCTTCGGAATTACACAATCTAATTCCCCCATCCCCATTCTATCATCGGACGAGCAGAGATACGGTGAAGCGTCACCGTTATATGGTCGAAGTTCCACGAACCCGAACAAAGCACTGCTTCCACATTTACTGTGCAAACCGCCAGCCTGTGGGTTTCACTGCCGGCGTCTCTGTTTCCCGATCATTATAATCTAGATCTCTTCAAAGTTCGAGTGATTCGGTTTCTTCTCAGCAAGCGTGTTCCACCAAGGTCACATCATCGCTTCACATCAGATTTCAGCAACAGGAAGGGGCCCGCAAGGCCGATTGCCGGGGCTGCGGGACTGTTCGAAAGAAATACCGCGGCCCTGGAACACAAAGGGCAAAGAAGGAACATGGATGGGTTTTAGTCAGTAAAAGTCTGACACTCCCTCCCACTCCACCCGGAGCGGGAGGAGTTATTTGATGAAATCCCATCCTAAAAAAAAAACAAAGTCTGCAATATTCTACTTCAGTTTGGCATGAGAGAGAGTTTCATAGAAAAACAATGTTAGCAATATACATTATTGATATAAAAAAATCGCTTCACTTCAGGCGAGAGCCTTTAGGATGAAAAAAAATACAACCAAATTGATGTAAGAGATCCACAAAATATAAACCCTATACCCAAAACTCGTAAACGCAAAACTTCAGCCCATAATCCAAGTTTTACCTTACCTACATAAATCGCACTTTTCTCCCACATAGCGCACCCTATAGGGGCAGTATATTTATAGTAGAAACATGCTTGCACAATGATTGGCTCATTAAACTCGATTACACTGGCGATAAAATGATCCTGAGCTATCAAATTGCTCCTCATTACGCCCTGAATCGTAAACAACATCATATTTTTAGATTCATCCGTTGTTACACGTGTTATTTTCTTCGCAGATTTGAATTGGGGATTTGTGTTCCAGAATTTTTGTTTTTTTTTTATTTATTCGGGTTCTATTTGAAATTGGAATGTTTTATTTATGACTGAGCTTTTGTGAGTGCCATCCATTGGAGGCTTTGCGTTGCAATTTGCAATGCATTCTTTTTTTTTTGTTATTTTGGCAATGTTTTAACTATCGTAATTTATTCGTAAATGGTACATTTTTATTACAACATTGAAAAGTTTGAGTGCATGCCACTTCTTTTTAGTTATCCATCTTGGTCAAAGAAATCGCGAAAGCCTCGCTTTGCCATTTCTTTCAAATTTGGTACTTCTGCTCTCTAATTTATGAGGGAGCCATCAAGTCATCTATTTCATTGTCTGCCGCGATCCCGTCTAGCTGTGTCAGGGTTCCAGTTTTACGAGATATACTTACAGGCCCAGAAATCGCGCCTTAAAAAAATATTCTTGCTTCGTCGCGCCTTTGTTCCCTGATCTCGCAAACATCATCATCTGCCCAGCTTTTTCCCAACTATGTTGGGGTCGGCTTCCAGTCTAACCGGATGCAGCTGAATACCAGTATTTTACATGCAGCGACTGCCTATCTGACCTCCACAACCCAGTTAGTACTGGGTAATACGATACCCCTTGGTAAGGCTGGTTGTCAGACTTTTTGGGACTACCTGTAACGACTGTCAAAGATCTACAAATGACAGCCGGGACCAACGGCTTTACGTGCTTTCCGAAGCACGGAGGTAACTCGGTATGTAATGGGTGGTCACCCATCCACAGGGCAACCTATGCAAGCACGGCTTAACCGTAAAGATCGACCCGAACGGCTGTTATTATTTAGCCACGAGCTCCTCTAGCAAACAATATCATCAAAATGTTTAATCCACCTAAAATGTCGTCTAACTCATGTAACCTATTACGTCGGTAAGCCAGCCACAATTGAAATTCTTTCCATGTATTAAATACACCACACACTTAAGCCTCGTTACCTCGCGGCATATTTAATCACGCAGAGGGTCACATAATTCCTCGTAATTTAGGGATGTCAGTTTTGAGGGAAAAAGAGGTTTAACTCATGAAAATTTTAAGGTATTTTTAACGACGGAAGGCTTTAAAAAGTAAGGCAGGCCTTATTTTCATAAGCTATGAAGGTAAAGATAATTTGAAAGTCAAAAATAAAGCATTTTTTTTATGAGAATTTTTTTTTGTCATTTTTTTTTTTTGCAATAAAGAATACGAATAAGAGTTTACTTAAACTGTAAAAATGCCAACGAGGCAGTACAGTAAGTAAGAAAGTTGTCTGTTTTTTAATAAATGCTGATTCTTGTGAAGAAGAACAGGCAAGAATCTCAACTTTTCTTAAATTACATTTCAAATCATAAGAATCTGTTCCTAGAAACAACGGTCTTTACAATATTTGAAATAAATTCAAGCATCCAATTTTCTCTTCAATCTTCAATAGTTTCAATACTTCTTAAATTGAATTGCTCGAATACCTGAAACATAAATGAAAAACCTTTGAAATGCAACGTTTGCTACAACCTCCGATTCCGGGAAACAATTATAGAAGACTGAACTAATTGTAAGTTTAGTTAACCCTAGAAAGATAATCATATTTTTCTATACGTAAAAGATAATCATACGTAAAATTGACTCCGCAGTTTTGAGTGGCTGTAAAATGAAGAGTTATTTACTGATTTGAGTAAAACAAAAAATATTAGTTTTCTACTACTGTAATCAATTAAAAATATTAACATTTACTTATTTATATTTATTCATTTTATAACAAAAAACAGAAAATTACAAACTTCTAAATAATCAACAGTTCCTTTTTTCTTCTAAAGCTTTTTCATAATCTTATCATAAATCAGTATTTTTATATTATATTCTAAATAATAAGGAGTCTATAATTGAACATAACATGAAAATTGTATAAAAAAATCAGTCAAAACAGTTTAGACACATCAACGTTATGCTGTCGGCAAATAGTTGCTTGTTCAGAGCTTTCTTCCTCCATGGGGTCAATTTCACAGGTAGTTGCTGCGTCTTCTTCCCTCAATTCATCCACAACACCTTCCTCATCGCTCTGGACGTCATCCTCGCTCTCGTGATCTTCAACTTTGCTGTCAGTGTCAGTACAGGGCGGCTCCTCTTCAATCTCTAAAAGAGCGGCCTAGATGTGGTCTTCATAGAAATCTCTAGTCCCCATTATGCCGTAGCAGTATCAGAATAACTAAAACATAAAAACAATGTCAGAAATAAATAAAAATAACTATTACAATAAATAAACAACGCAAATAACCATTTCACTAAATATCGTAAAAGTCACGTAAAAGATAATCATACGTAATTTTGACTCCTGTGGCTATCGTATCTCAAAATGGTGGGCACTTACCTCATTGATGTGATCGCCCCACGGTAGCTCCGAGTGGCGAATGAGATGTCTGAAATGCACGACGCTGAATTCGGATTAGTTAAAAAGATACGGCTATATTTCGTTCGCGTGGGAGTCATTTTGACGTAGATTATCTTTCTAGGGTTAAAGCGCCTGTTGCTTTGAAAGCAGCCTTGTTGAAGTAAGTTTGTTTAGTTTTCTGGTTGCAACATCTGCTTTCATTGTTACGAGGCCACTTTTGTGACAAAGGGAGCTGAATTAAATAATCACTCTCCATGTCCAGCAGTGGACGTCTTTCGGCTGAAATGATGTTGATGACTTAAGGCGATAGTCTTATCGTGCAAAACTCAGAAATTCACAGCAAAAACAAAAACACATCGTGTGTGCGGGGACCTCCCGTTTTATTTTTTATTTTTCGGGTGTAAATCTTCAAAAGGCGACCGGTTTTTGGGGATAAGACCGACGAGTGTGGGATTTTTACCGCACTAAAAACCACCCCGGTGCTCACCATCCGCAATATTAGAGGAGGCAACGTTTCCTCTTAAAAGTCCTGTCCGGAGCCCCCTCTGTCCCCCTTTGACATCTAGTCGTACTTAAATTATTTGAGATGATGCTGAATCTGCTCTACCTACATATTAACCGACTTAAAAAAAGGAGGTTATCAATTCGACGCTTATATTTATTATAGTTTCTAGGTACTATCACACAAAAACATTAAAAAAAGTTTTTCTCTAAATTCATGATCATAGTTTTCGAACATATTTTTTTGGCTTTCGCGTAATGGAACGTGACGCCTTGCCACTGCAAAATTAATAATGAAAAGGATACCGAGTATTTTTGACATATAACAAGATTTATGCTGTGTAGCACTTGATGAAAACAGTTAGGTACTTCAACCGCCAAAACACATCAGATAATACGGTATTTGCTTGAAAAAATCTATTTAGTCCGTCAGCTAGATTATCAAAAAATATTGGACACGTAAACGAAAAATGACCATGAAACAGCGCGTTGAAATCTCGCGTGTCGTCACAATTTCTGTTACTTTTTACTGTCCAGTGACGTCACAAGCCCCTTCTCTTGAACTTTGATGCGCTGTATCGTCGTCATTTTTTGATTATGTGACAATAGAAAAAATACGTATCCAAAATTTTTTGGTGATATAACTGACGGACAATTTTTTTTTTTTTTCGATTTTGTCCAATAGCCTATTTTAAATGCTTTCAGCAACCATTTGCTATCAATAATGCACCCTTTAACCTCCTTTTATCCGCTGAACGTACGCTCCAAGTGTTCACGGAAGCATCCTCCCAGCTCTTTGTTACTTCGGATGCACAAAAGCTTTATTGTAATAACAGCCTCCGGTTTAGCCCTCGATACACAGACTATATTTTTATCCGCTGCCTCTACGCTCCGTTCACTGTATCTGGCGATGTAACTTGCGACTCGAATTGCGACACGACTAGCAACGCGACTAGCAACGCGAGTTGTGACACGACTTGTGACGCGACTAGCGACACGTCTTGTGACACGACTCCTGGCCCTACAGTCTCGACAAATATAACGACAAAAATCGGTCGTTAAGTGTAATCGATGTCAAATTTCTTTAATAGTATTTCAACCTTATGTTTTGTTACTAAAGTAGAAAATCTATTAAAGAAATTTGACAACGATACGACTTAGCGACCGATTTTTGTCGCTATCTAATGTCGAGACTGCAGGGCCTGAGGAGGTGCGACACGATTTGCGACGGTACCCGCAGCGAGATTTGCGACGCGGCTTTTTTGCAGTGATACGCACGCGCGTCTTTTGTTTCATAGTAGTACTGTCACCATGAATACCTCTTCAAATCGCGTCACAGTGACTCATCGTGCTGTTTGACTACTTGCTGAGGTTTGTCGTTTATGCGTATAGTTCGTGGCCAACGCCACGAGCCAGGTTTACCAACCCTGGATGCTGATACTACATCGTTACCGTACCGTTATCTGCCTTTACGTAAAATTTAATTTAATCCTTTTGCCTTCACGTATAATTACAAAGGTGTTCTTTGTGAACGAGGGTGATGTTTTCATACGTTTGTGTTCACTTATGGTGATAAGAGATAAGGGATGCCATCTCATCAAAGTTTGGTTCAAATATGTTATCGGAGGGTTTTTGATGGGGCTGCTGAAAGTAGTTCTAATCTTCTCTGGAAATATTGAATTTCATTTATAGTGCCTTATCACGGTGTGAGGAAAATAGGCCACCCATGGAGTCTTAAAAGCAAGTTTGTTTCTAAGCCGATAATGTTGTCGTTTGCGGATTCTTGTCGATGGATTCTTGAAATAATGGTAAGAAAAAAAATATTTGTCACAAAGACATGTCAAGCATACAAAGTAACTACAAAAAATTTATAAAATAAAGATACAAAGTATAACAAATATTTATAAACACAACAGGATGGAACAAAATAGTTGACTGCTTGCACGTCGTGACTGTGACAAGAAGGTTACCACTCAGCGTGATGCTGTGCTTTGGGGCGCTCACGGCACAGTGCTGGTTTTCAGTGGTCACCCGAGAAAAAAACGTACGGAATCCAAGACAGTATACATTTGGAATACATAAATAATAAAATAAACAGTACTTGGGTTATAATAAAAAACAACCATCTATAATATACCTAAACCCAAATAAATAAAATTGTAGGCTCTGTTTGTAATACCAAAATAACAGCTTTTTACTGAATGCATATGAAAGTGTATACGGTACTTATAACGAAAACACATTTCTTTCAATTTTTGTCTGTCTGTCTGTTTGTTCCGGATAATCTCCGAAACGGCTCCAATTTTGACGGAACTTTTACTGGCAGATAGCTCATATTATAAGGTTAGGTTACTTTTATTTTAGAATAAGAATTAGGGTTCCGAGCAAAATAATTAAAACCCTTGAAATTGGCAACAAAATCCGATTAGAAAGGGGAAGTAATATTTTTTTTTAATAATAATTTCACGCGAACAAAGGTCGCGGGCAAAATCTAGTCTTCTTCTTAGCGTGTCGATGGCAAAAAAGTTCAGATGTTATGTTCAGCCCAAAACTCAGCCACGCGGACCCAGTAAGAAATAAATAAACACCACAGAAAAGATAAAAGTATGTCTGCAGGCCAAACAAAATAAGGGGTATTTTGCTACCTTCCTTGCCAGTGTAACGCGTCCTTTTCAAAACAATGAATGCAAGATTGTTTGAACTGGAAGATTTCCCTTTAGAATTAAATTTCAACAACCTACCGACATTAAATCAAATCTACGAGTCCTGTAAACTCAATGTTTATTTGTCGTGCAAAGTGAAGTTGTACACCGTCGTATAATGAATCATTTTTATTTACAACCGCGTAAACAAGCCGAGTGGGTATTGTTTAAACTGAACTATCTAAACATTTGAGCTTAGTGTTCATCTAACATTTTGATTTATACCTTTTGTGAAATTAAATACTGCTGAAGTTCTGATGCGTGAATCTGTTTTTTTTTAAACAATATGAGTCATCATTCTCTTGCCCTTATCCCAATTTATTTGGGGTCGGTGCAGCAAGTCTTCTTCTTCCATACTTCTCTATTACTCGTCATCTCAGCAGTCATCTCTTTTCTAGCCATATCATCCTTCACACATTTTGTAGAGATGACTTACGCCCAAGTCGGCCGGACCAAAGACAATCTCTAGAAAGGGGAAGTAATATTTTTTTTTAATAATAATTTCACGCGAACAAAGGTCGCGGGCAAAATCTAGTCTTCTTCTTAGCGTGTCGATGGCAAAAAAGTTCAGATGTTATGTTCAGCCCAAAACTCAGCCACGCGGACCCAGTAAGAAATAAATAAACACCACAGAAAAGATAAAAGTATGTCTGCAGGCCAAACAAAATAAGGGGTATTTTGCTACCTTCCTTGCCAGTGTAACGCGTCCTTTTCAAAACAATGAATGCAAGATTGTTTGAACTGGAAGATTTCCCTTTAGAATTAAATTTCAACAACCTACCGACATTAAATCAAATCTACGAGTCCTGTAAACTCAATGTTTATTTGTCGTGCAAAGTGAAGTTGTACACCGTCGTATAATGAATCATTTTTATTTACAACCGCGTAAACAAGCCGAGTGGGTATTGTTTAAACTGAACTATCTAAACATTTGAGCTTAGTGTTCATCTAACATTTTGATTTATACCTTTTGTGAAATTAAATACTGCTGAAGTTCTGATGCGTGAATCTGTTTTTTTTTAAACAATATGAGTCATCATTCTCTTGCCCTTATCCCAATTTATTTGGGGTCGGTGCAGCAAGTCTTCTTCTTCCATACTTCTCTATTACTCGTCATCTCAGCAGTCATCTCTTTTCTAGCCATATCATCCTTCACACATTTTGTAGAGATGACTTACGCCCAAGTCGGCCGGACCAAAGACAATCTCTGCAGATGGGGGTTCATGGACGGCTCAGACCTCAAGTGCGTATGCGGCGTCAATGACACAACAGACAATGGAACAGACAACAGACAATGGCCCACCTTCCATCTTGCACTGCATGCCTGCGCACTCAATGATCTGCTTACTGCATCAGTGAGTGGGGTTCGCGTGGCTGAGTTTTGGGCTAAACATAACATCTGAACTTTTTGCCATCGACACGCTGAGAAGAAGATCATTCACACAGTCCATCCATCGTTTCTTTCTGTTACAGCCATCTACATTCATACTCAACATTTTCCTCATTCCTCCGCATCACATGCCCATACCACGATAACCGATTACCACACAACTTTTCAGTCACCGGCGCCACTTGCAGACTTCCTCTCTACTCATTCCTTATTTTATCCATTCGCGTTACACCACACATGAGTATGACCTGAAAATTCAGTAAATTTCCAATTAAATGGTCTTCAAAATTAAAATTAATTTAATCAAATTATACTTTTTGAACACCCTCCAGAACGGCCGCCCTAGTATTTTAGCTGGTGTAAAAAGAACTGGCAGAACTAACTCCCCAGCACCACGTCTGTCTGTTAACTTCGAAGAAGAGAGCCGGAATTAGTTAAGGACCTTACCAAATAACTATTCGTAGGTAACCACACACATATATTACATACATACACACACACACGACGACGTACATTTTGATATAAGTGGGGAATTTTTTTTATTGCATTCGAGGCTGAATTCACAACCGAGCCGTAGGCAAGGTTTTTATGGAGCCGAGAACTGCTCGTTGGTGCACCTAATCGTAGTGCGATAAGAACCAGTTTTCGAGGACGTGTATTGAAAAAGTTGCTTCTGCTCATGAAAATGATCTGTTTGTTATCGTGTTTCATTTTTTTTCACTATCTATGTATAAGTGTGTGCTAATGCCAGTTATACATACACACACAAAACTATAGCTTGCGTGTTAAAAAGAAAACAAACCAACAGGAGTTGCGAGTACTTGTGAGCCCCTGTCTAAGTGGCAGGAGGGCTCTCCGGGCCCTCGCCTCTCGGCTATCGAGAGAACCACCTTTGTAGTCAAGAGTTCGCGAATCAGAGGCTCCTTGTTTGGCCTGTGACTAACTGTGGGCGTGTGTGTGCGTAGGATGTAGGCTCTTGACAAGAGGGACAATGAAAAATACTTGTTTTGTAATCGTGTAAGGGGTGCTACGATAAAGAAGCTAGTTTAGGCTTGAGTCGGCTAGAATGCCTCGTTGGTCTAGTGGTCGCAAGCGTGACTGCTGAGCATGAGGTCCTGGGTTCGATTCCCAGGTCGGGCAAGGTGTTATTGGGTTTTTCCATCAGGAATTTCTCCGTAGTACCCACGGAATCTGGGTTTGTGTCCGGTTAATAGCAATAGGGTCGCCCCCTATTACATGGGAATTAAACATACCTAGCGAAATGTGGGTGTACTATTAGGTAGACCTCTGGCCTAAACCTTGGGGGATGACAGGCGTGATTTCATGTTTTTATTATTTTTGACGCAAGCTCTATTCATATGGGGTTTATTTATTCTGCTGGATTTATCCTCTTAAATAAGAAAGAATATCTGAGTTAAAAATAAAGTCATTCTTTAATTAAATCAAAATATGTTATATCACGTCAAACGATACGTTTAGACACCGTTCTGGGTGGTAATTTCCTATTGAGAAGAACCAGCAAGAAACTCCATTCCATCATAGTAGGTAATATATAAAAATGCTAATGCCTCATAAAATAAAATGACCAAAACTACAAAAAAAAATGTGCATCTTTATATTTCTTTTACGACCTTATTATGCTGCCATAAGATTGTTCGAAGGACGTCTTAAAGATGAAAGTTCTGGAGTTAGTTAACTTAGCCTGCGGCGTTCATCATTTTCAGTTAAATTTTACCGTTTACGACCCGTATTTAACTTCAAGTTGCCCGATCGAGATTAGCATTATGATGAGTAAAGTTTGTTTCTCCATGAGGTTGAAAATGTAAGATAAATGAGAATCTTACGTCCTCCTACGTCATTTCATTTGACTTTTCAATTTGCGACGACGACAACGCATGTGAGTCATAATTATGTGTTCAAAGTTAGCACAGTACGGAACAATTATGTTCTGGTAATGTTGCTTTGTTTACTGGCTATGATTGTCGTTAACTTCACTGATTATACATTCTACTTCTTCATTAAAATCAGAAATTAGTTCATTCATTCGCTCACTGGCAACGAACTGCCTAATTGCTAGGTCTCGAAGCAAGCAAGATTGTGTGCAAAAGATTTCTTTATACAACAAAGGTGAGTAATTCGGATGGATTTTTGAACACTCATCTCCTTTACTAAATTAATTTAAATCAGGCATGAACTTTGCCGGTGGGAAATTCTATCGAGCACGGTTTGTTTCGTATAAATAACATAGTTGAATTCAGTCAAAAGTTTGCGAGCATATTTTGTAGTAAGACTTTTGTATATTCATTTTCTGGTTAAACTAAAAAATAAAAATACTGTGAAACTAAAGTGGTACTGGGCAGGCCATTTCTGCCGCATGCCGGGCAAAGCTGTGGTGGGCCCGCAGATCATAAAACTGGAGCTCTGAGACAGTTAGACGGGGTCGCGGCAGACCGAGGAGAAGATGACGGGATGCCTTGGATGGATTTCTCGTTAATTGGCGAGAAGAGGCGCAGCATCGAGAAAAGTGGAAGGAAGGGGGGGGGACTTAACAAAAAAAAAGTTACTACAAGAAAGCCAGCAAATCCTCGTGGCCAAGAGAAAACCGTACGCCAACAGATTTCCACATAAAATCATGAAAATCGCCCGAAAGATTTACAGTACAATTACAAAATGTTACTATCATCCTCTGTTTACATACAAACACAAAACTGACAAATAAAAGAAGAATTAGAAGCCATGAACGTCGCGTGAATACGGCACACCTGTTACGTTTGTTTATTGTATTATACATAAACATTTCTATACAGCATACTATGCGTGTTTTTAAATAATTATAGTTCGCTTCCTTTGACCCATTTAATTTAATATGTCTGGTGCTTTAGATAAACTAAAATAAATTGTCCAAAATTGGGTAGGGCCATCATTTCATCATTAAGTCATAAGTTATTTATTTCTAAACAAAATACATTGTGTAATAAGAATTAGAAAGTAATAATCAAAATGTTAAAAAAAAAAAAATACAATAATACAAATTTTTACGCCGAGAAAGATAAGCAAATCAAGTATCTTGATTTGGCTCACGAGGTTATCGACATGTGGGATATGGACTCAGCGATCATTGTGCCGATAGTTGTATCAGCCCATGGCTTAATTGCCAAGAGCTTCGACCAATATCTGAGGAGGCTCTCCTTAGGCAGCTGGATCAAGGGCTTGATTCAGAAAGCGGTACTCCTGGACAAGGCTCGTATTGTTAGGAGGTTCCTCTCTCTGGAGCCCTGACCGCCGGTAGCTTGGACCCGTTCCGGATACCGGTGGGCTACAATTTTTTATATATTTTTTTTATGTTGTATTGTATTTGTATAGAAATAAATAAAGGAAATAAAAATTAATAGTCATTTAATAAATAAATAAAACGTCAAAATATGAAAATAATAAAAATTAATAGTCACTTAATTATCTAATAACGCGTAAAAATAATAATAAAACTCCATAATAGAAAATATGGCATAAATACATGTCATTTGTCAACTGATTAACTCTTCAACACTGTAACAGCCCTTCCTCAGTAAATATGTCCTTAATTTGTTTTTGAATAAATTTACACTGGTTATGCTTTTAAATTCTAACGGCAACTTATTATATAACAAGACGGATTGATATCTGGGACTATGTCGAACCACTTTCAATTTTGGTTGAACCGTGTAGGGTAAGTCTTTCCCACGAGTACTATCTCTACCCTTCATTCTCCTGCCCTTAATCCAAATCATTTGAGGTCGTCGCAGCATATCTGCTGTCATCATGCTTCTCTAATTAGTCGTTATTTCCCAGTTGTCCCTTTGTGCTTATTAGCCTTGTTTTATTCTGTCTCCTGCTGATATGGAGGGAAGTGCAAATTTGTTTTTTCTACACCACCGCTATTCTTATTGATTCATTTTGTTCATCATCTGCCTAGCCTTTTCCCAATTATGTTAGGATCGGCTTCCAGACTTACCGGAATACTACCGGCTGAATACTAGTTTTTTACATGGAGCGACTGTCTATCTGACCTGCACAACCCAGTTATTACTAGGTAATACGATACCCCTTGGTAAGACTGGTTGTCAGACTTTTTGGGCCACTGACTTCATGTAACGGCTGTCAAAGATCTGCAAATGATAGCCGGGACCAACGGCTTAACGTGCTTTCCGAGGCACGGAGGAAACTCGGTATGTAATGGGTGGTCACCCATCGATCATCGACCCATCTACAGACCAACTTGGCAAGCACAGCTTAACCTAATGATCGATCCGAGCGGCTGTTATTATTTAGCCACAAGCCCCTCCCTCCATTGACTTATTTCGTTGCGGGTTCCAAGACAGTTAAATTGTTTCTCTGGGACTTCGTCAAGCTTCATTGTCTCGGCGCTTTTCTGGTGGTCGTGGTTGATTCTGGTTTTCAGGAGTTGCAGTGGTTTGGGAATAGTATGGCGGGTTTGTCCCAAAAAAATAGTCGTTATCTCTGTAGAGATCCTCTTTCTAACCATATCATCCATCATACAGGCAACTCCAAAACTATAACAAAACCGAATAAGAAATAACCTGTTTTTTACTAACTCTGAGCCTATGATGGCAACACTTTAAAACTGTCAAATTAGTTGACATGACACTTCAGTGTGTTTGTAAGCAGGGTAATGTTAGGTGTCGTGCGACCTCTAAACTTGAATCCTCCTTGAATCAAACTAAAAGTTTTGAAAAGATCGTACTTTCTTTGTCTGATGCCAGTAAAAGATAATGGCGATAGTTTTAGTTTATTAAAGTCAATGCACGACCGATTCAGCAATCTTTTATAATAGCAAAATAAAACAAGATTGTAGAAATATTAGGGTTGCCTCTGACATGCCCAGCAAATAAAATAAATGAAGTAAATCTGATTATGCCGTAGTTAAATCCTACTAATATTATAAATGTGAAAGTTTGTGAGTGTTTGTTACTCTTTCACGCTAAAACTACTGGATGGATTTTGATGAAACTTGGCAGTAATATAGCTTATATATCAGAATAACATATAAGATACTTTTTATTCCGATAGTGCGATCCCGAGGGACATTACCGAACTCCATGCGGGCGAAGCCGCGGGCATAAGCTAGTTGTGTACTAATAAAGGCATGGTTTATTAAAAATACCAAGTGTTTGTTATCAAATAATGTATTCGTGCGTAATGCAGTTAAGCACGCCCATAATTAACCGGTAAACAGTTTGTATTTGTGTTAACTGTTTGATTTGTGATAAGATAACAGTTAAGAGTGATTTAAATTTATTGCTTCCGTATTTACTACGCTATAAGTGAAATAAACTCGTTTCTGCCCGCGACTTCGTCTGCGTGGACTTCAGAATTGGGATAAAAAGTATCCTATGTGTTAATCCGGGCTATAAAGTATCCGTTTCCCCGTAAAATATAAATTTTAGAAGCATGGTTCTGACAATGCAAGACAAGATCTTCTTTTTGATATCAATTCTTTTGGAGGATGGCAATTTCATTTGCCCGACTGAAGCGGAACCCGAAAGGAGGGTAATGTTTTTGACAACGGTCATAGAGAAAAATTGCGAATACACCTAACGGCCATATTTAGCAATGAACGTTTATGAACAAACGATAGCTGTAATAACTCTGGGTAAAGCCCTACTAACACACTTGATGAAAATGCCAAGTACACATCCAAAAACCTAAATCCTATAGAAAAACGGGCAAAAATAATTGGCGTATACCCCTGGGCGAGTATAAAAAACAATGTGCTCACACAATGGGCCATTCGAGCAGACTGCTTTGTTCCCGGCGATATTAATAAATACAGCTATTGGCCCATTTCTGACGAAAGCAAATTGGAAAAGGCCTTTTATGGATAATAACTGGATAAGTCCGTACGGAGATGGTACTGCTGAGATAGTTATGCTATGATTGATGATACATATAATCCTGTCTCTATTGTTCATCGTTTTTAGGATTTACTAGCTGTGCCCACTGACCTTCGTCCGCGTGAAATTATTATACAAACAATTTTTACCATTTTTTTTTCGGTGGGAAACCTTCAAAAGACGTCCGGACTTTGGGAATAAGACCGGGGAGTGTGGGATTTTTACGGCACTAAAACCAACCCGGTGGTCACCACCCGCACATGAGAGGAGGCACCGTTTCCTCTTAAAAGACAAAAAAAAATACAATTTACCTAGTTGAATCGGATTTTGTTATCAATTTCAGGGTTTTAACTTTGTTGGACGAAATTCTAATCCTTTTTCTAAAATAAAAGTAGCCTAAGTTACTCCTTATAACATCAGCTAAATGCCAGTAAAAGTCCTGTCAAAATCGGTCCAGCGATTTCGGAGATTAGCCGGAACAAACAGACACACAAAAATTATAAGTACCCTGTATATTTGCATATGCATTCAGTATAAAGCTGTTATTTTGATATTAAAAACAGACACTTCAATTTTATTTATTTGTATAGATACACAGATAACCATAGTAGTTTACAATGTAACTTCACAATCTCACGATTATGTCCCATGGCGCCAGTGGATGAAACTGCAGACCAATCTTCACTTACTCCTTTTACTTCGTCCATGTTCATACATTCTGGTCATACACTTCTTTCCTTTCGACACACTAAAAGCTCATACTGTCAAGAAAATTCTGCCAGATCTGCTGCAGGGCAGATGTTATAACTTTCTCAATCTCATTCCTGCAAAGGCCTTCTCTCTTCTCGTCTTCTTTGCTCTTCTCTCTGTAAAAGAGAGTGCACCGTAATCTAATATGTGGCCCAGTGTCGGTGGATGTACCATGTCATAAAACTCTTATCAACATGAGTGAAGGCTTAATTAAAATCAGACCTGAAACCTCTTTCAACTTTCTAATTACATAGAGCACAAAATATTTCCCATAAAGATGAACTGCAATAAACTTAACCGGATAAGTTCGCGTGCGCAGTAAAGACGACCTATATACTCGTATATATATATCCTACTCCCTCAGGGATCCGTGTCTGACTCTACGGATGCACACACGTTTTAAAGCCACGTGCGACATTATTACCGGGTTCCTTACGGAATACGAAGCAGGAGTAATATTTCTAAGGTAGGTAGAAAGGTAGGTGGGTACCCTTTGTCGGGTTGGGTATTAATCTTTCTGTAACGTTGATTGATTGGTTTCCATAAAAGTAACGGTGTGGTGTGACCCCGGTAACGGTATAACAATTGATAAGTTGCAGTTTCTATTTAGGTATGTTGAATGGAAATGGATGTACAGACGCCAGCATATCAAGCTACTACAATCTGTCAATTTCTTTAACAGATTTTTAACTTTAAGGGTTTTTTTAACATATTGTTTATAGTACTACGACTAATTCACTGTCTTCAAAACTACGTAGACCTTTTAGTAAAACAGAACTTTTAGTACAAACTTTTCTAAAAAAAAAACAACATTAATGATTTTTAAAAACTCTTTCAGCCTTGGCATAGACGATAAAAAATCTAAAAATACAGACATTTCAAAACAATAACTGAGTACACCAGACACACAATGCACTCATAAACAAGTCGTCATTACCATCACTCTTCCGTCATCACTGTTTTTATTCCGTCATTTCATTACTATCCACTACGAAAAAACACATAACTTTTACTACTTTTAAAAAGAGAACTAAAATATCAATGCTCAAGAAAGATTAGTCTGCTCACAAAAGAAAAGTTAGCCTTTTCTCAGGCTCTAAAGTAGTTAAACTTGAACAATGGCCTGGAAATCTTCAGATTATATCTAGACGAGGACAGTAATTCAGATATTTAATTCTTGAATTATTTTTGCTAGAAAATATCTGACTTTATCTGTTACCCTCGTATTGTTAGGAAGGTTACATCAAAAATATGTTTGTACACGGTTAACGCATTTCGGTTTCTTTATTGTATTCAAAATTTATTTCGCTTGTGGCAAACAAGCGAGCCATGGTAATAAAATAATTTTGTTGAAGGATTTCAAAGAGGTTTTGTTGTCGTGGTTTTTGCAGGTTTTAAAGCTACATTTATACAGACTATATCGATACCACCATGCTTATGTAACTATTTTAACACATTCAATGTCCACGAAGCAGAAACAATAGCTAAACCATTGTCCTGAACTGAAACTTGAACTTGACTTGAAAATGTGTAGTTCATGGGAGAGGAAACTCAACACCCTTTGCAGAGACTGTAGTAAATTGACATGGAATCAGGACCATTACTGTCTCCAGGCACCATGTTTGACAAAAAAATTATAAAGTCAACAAAACTCACCACATCTGATTCAATTCGTGTGAAAGTATGTACGAAACCGAAACCACCTGGTTTCATAACACACCGACACATTTGTTATGTTATGTATGTTATACAACCAAAACAACACACATTGCCACAAAGGGTAATGAGCAAATCATTTCGCAATATCACAATGTGTGCATCGATGAATGGTTGCTATGCTCGGATTGCGATGACATTTGCTAGACATTACCTACGTGTCATCTACAGAGGGCATTAATTAGAAGAATAATGAGGATTGCAAAGGTAATTAATCGTGTGTTAAAAGCTTTCGATCAACAGAATTTAGATTTACAGTTTCATTTTTTTTTTGTCTAGGCTGTGGAATAAAATTATAATAATACAAAAGCTAAGGTAATTTTTACAAAAGATAAGTAGGAAAGTGTTTTCAAATAAAGCGCCTAAAATTAACAAAATTTGTATAAAACTTTTGAAATAATACAAAACGTTTCAACGTAATTTAAAATTATAATTATTTTCCGCCATAATGATAAATTTAATGTGCTGGCAATAAACGTTTCATCCAGTACTTAAATAAACACTAGATGGTAATAAAACTGTCTAGGGAACAGTAAAATTAATCTTATAAATAAATAAAACCGGTGGTTGAGAGTGAACACACTGTATATCGGGATTTTATTCATTGATGTACGACTACGGCCAAAATGATGAGTAAAACCTCTCAGTTAAGAAAACATGGAAAATAACTTTAAAATGCAACATTTTAACACTCCTGTGCACTGTCTTCTTTTTGTTATAAAATTATTGTAATTAGAGTGAAATCAGAAGTACTAAAATGTAGCAGAGGTTAGTAAATAAAAACTTACTAAATAATAAAATTGCTATCTCCTAAACCATGCCTGAACCATGCATAAACCCCAGTGCAGTGTCTGTGTTTGCTACAAAAATGTTCCAGCTGTTTTACGTCAATGTGTAATCAAATGAATGGCTCTTAATATGTAGGACATCGACAAGTGAAAATAAAAAAAATGCCTTTTTATTTTGAAAAAAGAATAAAAAAGGAATGAAAAATATTTAGAGCTGTCACTTGTGTCAAATACCTTAAACGTTACTTTAAATTCATAATGACATGTGCCAGTTTGAATTTGACAGCTTTAAATCTTTCTCCGTCCTTTTCGAATCATACGGGTTAGAAAAAGACAGCAATATTTTTATTGCAGTTCGGTCGATGTCCCACAGAATCGACGCCATTGTTTGTTTATTTTATTTGAGTCCCGTTGTTATAACCCTCGGGCGTTCAATTGATGTTGACAGGAGCTTGTCGGTCCACGACTAGTAGCGCTTTCCCTGCCCAATGAAATTAGGATTGTTTTCGGATCAATATTTGGATAAATTGCGTTAGCCTTGAACCCTTTGTTTTTAGGGGCATTTTTTGTTGTCTTGTATGTTGATACATAATGTCATTATTTGATTACGATTTGAATTAAATCTAACATTGGTTTTAGCTTTTACACAAGTTGACATGCTTTTAAGCCTTGAAAGTTTATTACTTATTAAAAAGTAAAGACTCGGTAAAACTATTGATTATATTGATTATTAGTGTCTATTTTAAAGCATTTAATTCTAAGTTTGTAATGAAATATAATTGATACCATCTATTAAATATGGCCTCATTGCTATCGATTAGAGGGCGTAGATTTTATCATCAAAGGAAACATAATAACACAGGAAACAGTCCAGTTTTATTGTTTTCCATGGAAACTGTTATTTTACCTTACATTTTGCAACCTGACCTTCGTGGGAAGGTCATTTCCAATAGCTACGGGCTCTTTCATTCAGTATTTTCACCCCTGAATTTGTAAGTGTACCCCTCGCGGTCCAATTTCCATAATTATTTGCTTGGGATTATTTAAACACCCTGTATTATTCCAGCTTTGTCCAAATACCCCATCCTGTTGTTACAAGAACGCTTTTTAATTTGATTTATCTCTTTTTCAGGGAACAGATCATGGAGCCAAGCTTGCGCCTGTATAAATCGAAAAAACATAAAATTAAGTGGAAGTGTGTGAAATTAAATAATATTTAGACCCAAAATTAAGTTGTTTCCTAAATTGGTGATGAAATAATTAAGATGATCAAGTGATTAGTGATGACATGTGAATAGCTCGGCTGTTGTGATGGGGTGTGGCCAAAGTAAAATTAATCTCTATCCGAGGCGTAACAAGAATGGCGGCAAAGGAAACAGTGCCAAAAAGTCAGGTGAGCAAACAGAATTTGAGAACAGGTATCTATTTAATGATAACCATTGTTATTTCTTCCATCTTTGAATTTACCTGAATAATTTCTTAATAATTTTTAATAACCATTCTCTCTTCTTTCTTCACGACAAAACCTCGTTTTATTTAATAACAGTCAATGACTGTTTAAAGCTAAGTAAGAAAAAACTCCTACTTAACACGCAAAATAAGACCAATCTCCAAAAACATTTGACTTAAAAAAACGATGATACTGTGCCAATCTCCTTTGGGAACTGATATCTCTACGTAGACGCCTTCAAAGGTAAATTTACCTTCCAAAACCGAGGCTTGAAGTTTTATTCTATATATTTGATAGGGCGAAGTATGCGGGGAGGGAACGCAAAAGGCACCCGCCGACGTGCCCTAAATATTCATGAGTTGAAAGAGCTGTAACCGCCTGGCCACGAGCTTCGCGCTCAAGCGACAAGCGACTGCGGCGGAAACAAATGAATCAAATAGCTTAGAGTCAACTCACCGCGATTTCCTCCGCGACGGTACTCACGGAAAGGAAACACGTGACACACGCGTTTCGCTTGACGTTGATGTAAGTCGCTTCTCCTGAGGTCGTGAACGAGGCTTAAGGCCGTGGCCTGGAACGTGGCGGAAGCGGGTGCGGTGAGGTCTTTTACCGCTGCGTGGAGTTTCAGCATTAGTTATGATGTGGGGATGTGAAGATAGGTATTCAATGTATTTGTTGGTTTTATTGTATTGGTTATTCCTAGAAGGTATTTTCGATGAGTGTCTAAGTATTAGTTTAGCATTTGTTTGATACTAGTTGTGTTATCTGCGTGTGTTTGATAGACCATGAATCTCCACATCGATGTAAAGTCTGCCTTTGGCGTTTTTATATTCTATTGACAACATGTCAACATTTAAACAAAATTTGGGAAGTCACGGGGGAGGCCTTTGCCCAGCACTTGGACAGATTAGGCTGATATAAAAAAAATTAACAACCAATTAATGACATCAAGATTTTCGGTTCTGAAGAAAAAAAATAATCACAGGGAAGTTTAAGAAGATGGATGAAAAAAGATTGCATGTAGCGGAGATGAGAATGTTGAGGTGGGTGTGTGGAGTGACAAGAATGGATAAGGTAAAGCAGAGTATATTAGAGGAAGTTTAAAAGTTGCGCCAGTTACAGAAAAGTTGAAAGGGAATCGACTGTCTTGGTATGGACATATGATGAGGAGGGACGAATCGCATGTGACTAAAAGAGTGATGAATATAAACGTTGATGGATGGAGAGGGAGAGGAAGACCAAAGAAAGGATGGATGGATTGTGTGAGGAATGATATGAGAGATAAAGGAGTAAATGATAGCGTGACGGTTGACAGAGGAGAATGGAAGAAAAAAACGTGTTGCGCCGACCCCAAGTAACATGGGATAAGAGCAGGAAGATGATGACGAGTTTTTCAATTTAATTTTCCAACTTTCCCTGCTGAGTCGTGAGTAAGTAATATTTAATAACAAAAACCCAGAACTTCAGTAATAAGTAATGATTTCAAACGGACATACATTTTCCACTTCGCGTGTTCAGAGCTCATTCATCACAAAGAACTTGATTAGTACCAACAAGTGGTTTACGAAAGCCATTTATTTTATTTATAAAGAGGTGCTTTTCCTTAATGTAATTTGTTAGTTGAAATATTTTGGATATGTCGACTGATTACTTAAGTAAATAAGGCCTTTTTAAGTACTGTTGGTAAGTTCAACATACATACTCGTAGTGAGTAATTTTTTCAAAGGGGCATAAATTATGCTAAAAGGTTGACTGAAATTATTTAAGAGTTTTAGAGAACCGTTCAGGATTTACAATCGTGCAAACCGGTTTTATTAATAACAAAACACTTACTCAAAATGTTACCACTTTGAAGGTTCTTGAAGAACATGACCTATACAGGGTGTAAGGGACAGCCCTCTACATTCAGCTCCTTATTTTGAATCATATTCCACCGGAATTTTAATTTTTTTTTTTTTTTTTTCAGTTACTATACCTTTATTTCAATGTAAAATTACATTCCCTATGTGCTGCAATCCATTTATGTAAATAATACTGATAAAATCAAAAATCCAGCAATGGATGTTGAAATATTCTAACGAACGACGCATGAAATCAGTTGTTCACTTCCTGCCTTCCGTCGTCGCGGTTGCCGTTCGCTGTGTGCGTTTCGCCACGGTAACAATACATTGCGTATGAGGAAATAAAACAAATCAAATTTATTGGATTCCCACAAAACTCCTGAAATAATTTCTTGTACCGGTCATGTTAGTATGATATACTGAATCCACCCCAGCAGTTTGTAGAGGGCTGTCCCACACAGGTTTTTCTCGAAATCTTTGTAACGTTTGTAACGCTAAAGCGCACACAGCTCACTAGTCAAAGACTAAAAAAATATGTGTTTTTACCCGACTAACGAAGCCAAAAGGAAGGGTTATGATTTTATGTATGTATGTTTGTATTTACGTATGTTCCTCCGTAGCGCCTAATCTATTCATCCGATTTTGATGAATAAGATGTCAATCGATCCGTTATTCAGTAGTCGGGTTTTTTAGCTGTTTTTTTTAATGTTTTTTTATACCACACAAATTCTTGTTCTCTATAACACTTCTAAAGTCCTAAGAGAAACTAGTGAACTTTCCTCTTCCAGTCAAACAAAGCCAAACGAACTCGCTCACCTCGTGGCCTCGTACAAAGAAATGTTTAAAACTTGGCCGGAATAAGAGAAGCCATTGTTCCACGCAATAATTAATTAAGAACTCTAATTATATGGGAGTTAGGCACAATGAAATGTAATTGGATAACGCTTTATGAAGCTCCCTCGTTTACATTTTGTTTTTTTTTATTATTCCGTTCTCGTCTGGCCTGATTTGAAATGGATAAGCATTTGTTCTGCTATCTCTTTCAATGGTTGTCATGATGGGTCTGATTTAAGGAAGCCCCGTGACCAGCGTTGTAATTCAGTAATTCACATAATCATTACGCTTGTTATCCAAAAAGGTTTGGGAAAATGTGTATGTATTTATAGTACCCCGAAACGGCAGTTAAGTTTAAAAAGGTCATCATCGTTTCAGCCGAAAGACGTCCACTTCTGGACCTAGGCCTCCCCCATCATTAGGGGTATTGTTTAAGCAGGCACTAGGATTGCGTAACGGGTTGGATCTAGGTCATTCATGCCGATGGTCACACACACAGGCTTTGAGATAAGTCGAAATAGAAAACCAAAGCATCAAATCAATGTTGCTGCGGTTCATAACATCATTCTCGTAGCCTTTTCCCAACTATGTTGGGGTCGGCTTCTATTCTAAGCGGATGCAGCTGAATACCAGTATTTTACATGGAGCGACTGCCAATCTGACCTCCACAACAATGTTAGTACTGGATAATATGATATCCTTACCCTGCGCTCATCATTAGGGGGGGTTTTGCCATAATCGCCACGCTTGGCATGCGGGTTGGCGATCGCAGCACGGTTGGTACAAAAGCACAGAGAACGCTGCTGCCCATTCTCTGGTAAGTCCCTTAATCCCCTCTTACGACACGCACGGGAAGATATGGATGGTGCTATTCTTTTCGTCCGACACCATACAGTACAAAGGAACTTTTGTGACAAAAATTGAGTGTAGAAGTCATACATTTATAGAATTTTGAAGAAGTAACCTTGATTTTATGGAACTGCTAGGATCTGAACGACTAAAAGAAAACTTACCAACGTTAACTGAGTACATGTTACTTTTGATTCCCAGAAGATTACAGTATGTAAAAAAAACTTTGCCCAAGAAGTTTTATGTAAATTGAGGTGCCAAGCATGATGATAAATCTGCTAGCAGTTGGGCAACCCTTCCCTGATATATGTGTTTGTGCCCGACAGGAGGCTGAGGGCCAGGGGCTACACATGTTACAGCACTTATAATGTATTCAGCAACCACTTTTTGTGGCTTGTTGTTCTCATACACAACGATCTGTTTATGAATAGCATGTATTTCGTCTTGTTTAACAATATCTTTTCGTTCTTTATCGTTGTTTTTGCGACCTCAAGTTCTTTTTCCATATTATTATTTTTTGGAGAATTTCAAGTAGTTATTGTATAGGGTCTTCTCTTATTGACCCATGGTCTGTGGGTAACCTCTAGTTCTTCCAAGAGGAACTGCGACTGAAGTAGTGCAACGGCCGCAGATAGGGACGAAACAAGAATGTCATGCAGACCAATACCTGGATGGGGAAGCTTGACAAACTGTGCAAGTACTGCAAGTGCTCCAGCACCCCAGCCGAAAGTAGTTGAAGAAAACAAAGTAGGTATTCAGATATAGTCTGACATATCTGGGCAGCATCTAGGCGGTCCTATTATTGTTACGTATACCTGTTGAACGTTATTAAATTCTATTGTTTTCAGATACAATAGAAAAATGTTAATTAATAGGTTCCTTTGAAAAAATCCAGTTTTTATCATTTTCATGTTACTGAGTACTTGACAGGAGGAGGAGCTCGTGGCTAAATAATAACAGCCGCTCGGGTCTTTCTTGAGGTTAAGCCGTGCTTGCCTAGGTTGTGTGGATGGGTGACCCATTACATACCGAGTTTCCTCCGGGCCTCGGAAAGCACGTTTAGCCGTTAGTCCCGGCTATCATTTGTACCGTGCTTGCCTAGGTTAGTCTGTGGATGGGTGACCACCCATTACATACCGAGTTTCCTTCATGCCTCCGAAAGCAGATTTAGCCGTTGGTACCGGGTGGCATTTGTAGATCTTTGACAGTCGTTAGGTAGTCAATGGCCCAAAAAAGTCTGACAACCATTCTTACCAAGGGGTATCGTATTACCCAGCACTAACTGGGCTGTGGAGGTCAGATAGGCAGTCGCTCCATGTAAAGCACTGGTATTCAGCTGCATCCGGTAAGACTGGAAGCCGACCCCAACATAATTGGGAAAAGGCTAGGCAGATGATGTTACTGGGTATTTGACACGGCTTAAAAAAAAAATTGTTAAACAGTAACCCATTTTTTTGTTTAAATAAGTCTTTGATGGTAATTACAAAAGTTTGGAAGGGGATTTCAATTTGTTTCTTATTTACCTTGTAAGTGGCAATTAATTTCAATAATACTTTAGGCCGCGGTTTCGCCCGCTTTTCCTCAAAGTAAATGATCCTTTGAACTTTCTCGAAGTTGCTTTCCTTCTTAACTTTACAATGGCCAGTACCTACCTATTTAATTGATTTGATTGAAAGAAACTCAGGTAACTCAGTGGAAAAGACAGTAAAGAGTAGTCAGTCACATTATAGATTGTATTTGTGGACTTTATTTTTCGTGTGGTTAGTGCCTAACCTGGTGTCAAAGTTTTTATGACGCCCGTGGGCGTCTGACTTGGCTTTACATGCCGTCGAGAAATGTCTCTCAGGTATGCTGGTTTCCTTTAGATGCTTTCCTTCACCGAAACAAGTGATAGTTATACAATACGCACATGAATCCGAAAAATCAGACATGCGTGTCTTGGGTTCGAACTCAAGGCCTATAACTTGGCTGTCCGACGGTCACACCACTAGGCCATCACTGCTGTGGTGTGGTAAAAAGTGTCTTGCCCACAGTAACTGGGTCGTCAGATAGGCAGTGCGTTCTCTGGTAGAAGCCGTATGTAGGAAGCCGACCCCACTTAAGAAAAGCATAGCAGATGATTGTGGCGTGCTGAAACTGTGTTCAACAAGAAGATCCGTTTTAAACTTTTAGTCTCGCTTTTTAAATAATATCCAACTTACATAACATTACGCATGTAATTCCCGAAGGGTTAAGCAGAGGTGTACCTGGTAGTACACCCACATTTCGCCAGTTATGTTTAAGTCCCATGCAACATCTTACTTCAACCAAATAACTTATTTCATTTATTTAGGTCAGTTTTCGCGTCTATAACAGTTGACAGCATATTGTTCAACATTTTTAATCGACTTTCGTAATTGCGAAGTTGTAAATTACTTTGACTTTTATTGAAATTTTAAAGGTGAAGTTAGTTAAGAATGAAGTTTCGTAATAAAAGTCTAAGAAGGGTAAACTTTCTTTCTGAATTATTTAACAAGAGTACGAGTAGATATATATTTTTTTAATATTTTTTTTAGCCTTTTTCCATCTAAACCTCTATCTTCTGAGATCTCAGGCCATGTTCGTACCATAAAAAACTTCAGAGAGTCACACCACCTAAAACCACCACCACCGAATTTCTCCATCAGGTGTTCAGTGAGTGACGATCTTTGCTACCTCTCAGGGTGCTTTCAAGCTACGTGGCCAGGCCAGTTTACTAGAGATATACCTTTCCTATGGCACGCCACTACGCTAAATCCTTGGCCACTGTTATCCATACATCTAGCCAACCTGTGCAGGTCGTCACTCCACTTAGCCTACTACATAGACACACAACATCACGCCTGTAATCCCCAAACGGTTAGGCAGGAGCTATCTACATTTTACCAGTTATGTTTAATCGAGGCGAGCCTATTACCAATAACCGCGCACAGATTATGAATTCAGGTTGCTACTGATACATTCCTGGTGAAAAAACTCGGACACACTTTGCCCAGCACGAGAATCCAACATAGGACCTCAGCAGCAGCGCTTGGAACCACTAAACCAACGAAGCAATCAAACACCCAATCCTACTTCCAACTAATATTATAAATGCGAAAGTTTGCGAGGATGGATGGATGTTTCACACAAAAACTACTGAACGGGTTTAGATGAAATTTAGCCCACAGATAGTTTTTAACCTGGATTAACACATAGGATACTTCCTATCTCGGTAGTAAGATCCCGTGGGACAATTATCGAGCTCCGAAGAAGCCGCGGGCATAAGCTAGTTTAGTACAATAATTATCCCACAAAATGGCCGCTACCCATATTTCTTCCATCCAATTAGTGCAGTAACCACACTTACAATAATTTAGTTCGCCAGAGATAGTTCATGCATTATACATAGCTTGATTCTCTTCGTAATTAACATCAGATCCTACGTGAACTGGTCATATAACCGATCACAAGCAAGTTTGGCGCTAGTACTAATTATATTATGTAAATGATATGATAACCACTGTGTGGTAGAGTTATGGCTAAGTGGGCGAGGTTATGTAACATCATAGAAGCTAGGAGCATGACTTACAAGGGTATTTGACACCATCAAACAATGGGGAAGGTCGGTCAAAGCTCACTGTAGATGGCGTGTCGAAAGCTAGGTCCCATTTGACAAATGAGGTCACGCTGTTATCGAATATAATTTGACATTACAAGATTTTCAACCAATGGATATGCTAGCATTATTAGTATCACAGTTCCCGTTGACGTAATTTTTATTAGCTTTCATAACGCCATTCCCCATAGATTTTGTATGACAATAGCAATCTGTGACGTCACTAATTTCCTAACTCAATGATGCAACCATTTATTGATTGCAAATCAACTAAAAATCTTATTTTACTGTTAATGGAAATTTAATCGGGTTTTCAGGCTTAAAATAAAGTGTTTTTTTAGACGTTGTGTTTTGAAATTATTGGTTAATCGTCTACCCAATTGTCTGTGTCTGTCTATACCTAACCATTTGGTAGCACCAAGTAGCCCGCGTGGTAGTAAAAAACAGAAATGTCTAATGGAAAAACCCAATAACACTTTGTCCGACTTGGGAATCGAACTCAGGACTAAGAAAACATTGGGGATAAAAGAAGATCAATTTCTAAAGTCAGGTTTTTCCTATAAATAAATAAAAATAAAACTGCCATAATATCATAATTACATTTTTCCTGATCGCCAATTTTCCTCGACGCGTGAATAATTGAATGATATCGGATACCGCCATAATTAGTATTAATTAGTACGTAAATCAATCTAGAGGTTACCTCATAATAATAATTCTGCAACGGTTGATTGAATAAGATCATCACTGGACGAATTGATGTTAGATGGGTGACCACCCATTACATACCGAGTTTCCTCCGTGCCTCGGAAAACACGTTAAACCTTTGGTTCCGGCTGTCATTTGTAGATCTTTTACACTCGTTACAGGTTGACAATACAGTGGCCCGAAAGTCTGAAAACCAGTCTTACCAAGGGGTATCGTATTACCCAGTACTAACTGGGTTGTGGAAGTTAGTTAGGCAGTCGTTCCGTGTAAAGTTCATTGTGTCCGGTTAGACTGGAAGCCGACCCTAACATAGTTGGGAAAAGGCTAGGCAGATGATGATGTTTATGAGCTGAGTATTTTAAAGATTTCGTAGTGAAGAATCCATCCATTTAGGATGTTATTCAGCTGCATCTGATCACAATGGAAGCCGACCCCAATATGGTTGGGAAAAGGCTAGGCAGATGATGACCTAGCCAAGAAAATCGATACTTATGCAGGACTCTTTGTACGTACCATTATATACCATGATTCAGTATTATACCACTTCATTTACGGCCTTCCCTCTCTTCGGTCCGTACCCGAAAGGTAACGGTCCGTCCGTCTATCTGTCAGCGGGCTGTATCCCACGATACGTAATAGGTAGACAGTTGAATTAATTAAACATTAAGGGGGACTACCCTACTACGATGATACGGAACCCTTCATGCGCGAGTCCGACTCGCAATTGCCCGGATTTTCCATTATTTGAGGTCAGGTCTCCTCACTTTTCACAAATATTGGTAGACTGGAAGCTGATCCCAACATAGTTGGGAAAGGCTAGGCAGATGATGAGTAAATTACACGTGGAACTATAATCCAATCCATTATCTCTAGTTACCTAGCTGTGCCAGGGATTCGTGGCAACAACTTGTTATTAGAGGTCGAGTGCTCAAGTTTATGACCGCACGTCTTATACAGGGTGTCTATTTCTTATGAGTTGGTAATGTGTTGGCGCACGCCATGTTTAATATTGAAAGGTTGGGTGAGTTAGGTAAGGGTGTGGGAGAAATTGAATCAGTTATCGTCGTATTGTTTTAATAGCTTGAAATACAACACAAATTGAGCCTGTTAAGTTGATACAACGCTTTTTGCTTGGGTTATACGAAGCTAGTTAAGCTTATGAAGTTAGCTAGTTTTGAAAGTTGTTTTTTATCATGACTACAATCACGTGTTTAAGTATCGGTCACTAATTACCAGTCACCCTATATAAGGTCTCATAAAATAGATGAACACACTTTTAGAAATCATTCAGACCAGCAAAATAAGGACAATGGTAAAAAAAAGAAAAACGCATTAAATACTTACAAGAAAAAAAAATGAGCTAACGAAAATACACTAAAAATGTTAGGCAACTGAAAGTTACTATGGTTAAATACAGAATGATGTTAAAAGAACTGACTGGGTACGTACTTACGAGAACGCGCGCGGCGGGGTGCGAGTGCAAGTACCTACCCATAATGGATGTGTTTATTCTAGAGTGCCGGCAATTTATTATTTTAGGTCAATATAAAATCACTTTAATCTGAGTTTTTTTTGCTTGGATATCTTTGGTTGGACGAACTGAACACTGTGTTAAAACACACTGTGTTTGATTTGCCCATCTATTTTAATGGGACCATGTATATATAGATCGTTAAATAGGATAGGATTATATTTTAACACTGTATCGTTGATCGAGATGGTCGCAAGTGCGACTGCTGAGCATGTGGTCCTGGGTTCGATTCCTGGGTCGGGCAAAGTGATATTGGAATTTTCCATCAGGAATTTTCTCAGTAGCAGTCACGGAGTCTGGAATTGTGCCCGGTTGATGGTAATAGCCTCGCCCCCTATTACGTGGGACTTAAACATAACTGGCGAAATGTGGGTGTACAGTTACGAGCACCAATATGTATACACTTTCCTTTTAAAAGCAATTTTCGCGAGAAATAATAACTTGGAGATAGGATCTTTTCCAACCCAAACCGTGCACCTTTTTGTCGACGTTTCATAAGTGCCCATCTGGGCCTATGTGAAATAAAATATTTTGATTTTGATAAAAATATAAGTTCCAGAATAGTATGTTCATAACAAGATGAAATTTAAATCAAAACAGTAGGAGATAACACTTTTAATAGTTGTTAAGTATTTACATATTGGTACTTGTGACTGTGCTATAAATGGGTACACCTCTGCCTAACCCTTCGGGGATGACAGGTGTGATGTTATGTTATGTATTGTAACACCAAATGATTTGAAAAGAGTAACCATGGAGTTTCTTGCCGGTTCTTCTCCATAGAAAACGACCAACCCAAACCGTGCACTTTTTTGTCGACGATTTATAAGTGCCCATCTGGGCCTATGTGAAATAAAACATTTTGATTTTGATTTTATGATTCTATTTAAGACAAAATAAAACTGGAGATGAAAATCCATATAAAAAGTTTCTACTCTCCAACATCAAAGCTTTGTTGTTTTTTTAAAGCGCCATAATATGATACAACTCTAGTCAACTTTAAAGGGCCGTTTATCTCACCCAACAAAATCTACATAACCTTTTGGTAAAGTGTTTTCCGATATTCAGCCTTCGTCAGAAAAGGGTTCATGATCCCAATTCTTATCCCATCTGTCAAGTACATATGACCTTGGTGTCGGACTGTCGGTACTTGTTTAGTATCATACCCATTAGGTGCTTGTGCTGAGGGGTAAGGATGTAAAATAACTTGGGCGAAAAGGACCAATTATGTTCGAGTCCTATGTTACATTACATTGGGGCGAACCTTCAATTGATTTGATGTGGTTTTTTGAGTTGAAATATTTAAGTGAATATTATAAAAATCCAATATTATAAAAATAATTATGCTGTGATTACCTTTTATCTTAATTTGACCGAGACCTATCTTTTGGGAGTGTTTTTACGAATGTACGCGAGCTCTAAGTGTGGTCCCCAGATTGCATAAGGCCTTGCCACTGTTCTTTATGAGGTATTGAGGAAACCAGCATGCCTGAGAGTTTCTCAAGGGCATGTAAAGCCAATTCAGAGGCCCATGTGCGGCATAAAAAATCTGACACCAGGTGTGTCACTAACTAACCACACGATAAAGCCAAAAATACTGTTGAAAGACGTTATAAGTGATTGTAATTTTTCTAAGCCGTCAGCTGACTAAACCAACAATAAGTGATTTTATTTCAACTACAAAAAGGTGTTATTCCAACGACTGGACAATCCTCTATGTATTCATACTAGGCATTATGTACAGGATTAGCATATACAAGCCATGTAGTCAGAAACGGTAGCTATATGGTAATGAAATCTAACCCAAACGGTTTCTGATGTAACAGTAACTATGATTTATTATCAGTTTGATTAGTTCTTGTATTAACGATCTGAACTTTAAGATATAATTTTGAATTAACAATACCTATTTAAAGTTTTGCTATTAAGGTTTTATCTATGAGACTGAGAAACAGCAGACTAATATCTAGCTACCGCGTCCTTCGTAAATGCACAATTTTAATTTAATCAAAGTTTTTTCTGTAGCTTTTGCCTGTGATTTCGCCCGCGTATCGTAGCTTAACATCGCGCCTGCAATTTATTTATTTTGGATTTTTGGACCAACAAGTCGCATTACAATTTATCTTATTTATAACCTCCTCCTAGAAAACGCTGGCGTGACGACCTAGACGCGTATATGAGAGATTGGCCAGAGAAAACCGCACGGAGAGACGAATGGAAGGCTATGGGGGAGGCCTTTGCCCTGCAGTGGGATAACAGCGGCTAAGAAAAAAAAAAAAAAAACGGTTAAAAATGAAAACTAAAAGTCTTGTATCGCACACTTAATTACAGATAACCACAGCTAACACCTCATCGAGTACACATGCTCTAAATACATAATTTATTAGAAATTAAAATTAAGAATACATACAATAATTCCTGTAGGGTTAGGCATAGGTGTACCTAATAGTACACCCACATTTCACCAGTTATGTTTAAGTCTCAAGTAATAGGGGGTGAGCCTATTGCCATGAACCGCGCACGGACCTTCAAGCGTAATTGGGGGAAATTATCCCATGGGATCGTACTACCAGGATATAAGGTATCCTATGTCGCAGGTCAGGGTCTATTAGTCTGCCAAATTTAATTTGGGCGTTTAAAGGTAACGGACAGAAGATACGTAATGAATTCAACATACGACTCAGTACAAAATTATTAAAATACTAGCTAACCCGCGCAACTTCGTCTGCATATGGAATTATTCCTGATTTTGCGATATTTTTCATTGACACTCCGCTCCAATTGGTTATAGCGTGATGTTATATAACCTATAGTCTCGATAAATAGGCTATCCAACACTAAGAGAATTTTCAATTCGAACTAGCAGTTCCTGAGATTAGCGCGTTCAACCAAACAAACTCTTCAGCTTTATAATATTAGTATAGATTTTAGTTTTTAAACTATCATGGTCACTATTATCGTTAACTCTAAAAACGAGATATTTACCATGTTTAAAAAAAATAAAAGGTAAATGGTAAATATCCCGTTTGGAGAGTTATTAAAATATGCTCGACACAAATCAATATTGTCAGCTACACGCCAAAGCACTCTCTGAAACTGAAATTCAGGAGTACGTAGGTAATCCCCGTAGGCTGGCTTCATCCGTTTAATCTGGAATCAGTCTAGACAGGTGTTGTGTGTTCTGATTTTTTTAGCGAGGCTTCGGAACAGTCAGATTATTTTCAGTCACATTGGAGTAAACGACAGCAGCAGAATGCTGCAACATGTGTGTGATGTAACATCATCAGGCTTTGTAAATAATAGGCACAATGGGCAAATTAAGGGTGCATTTTTGAAGCAATAAGGGCAGGTATATACATTCAATTCAATTCGTTTATTGCATCAAATATGGTAGGTACATGAAGTTCTTATACAAAATATTTAGTAACACACATTTGGCCAATATATGTATAGTATGCAATAGTACAAATTTTTACACTTAAGATAACTAGTTACTACATTTTGTCGATTTATGTACATATCTACTGAATGGTTAAATATGTTTATGTATGCATAAAATTTACGACCGCCCTATAGCCAGGTCTCATGTAGTAACAACAAAACGTTCTTTAGAAACTGTCATTAACACATAACGTACAATATACTTTCTAGTCTTGTGATGGCTTCATTTATAGAATCAATAATATTCGTAGGGTGGGACTCCATCAGCTGAGTTGGAAAACAGTCATCGTTATCTGAAACATAAACATTACGCTTATAATCCCCGAAGGGTAAGGCAGAGATGTACCTAATAGTACACCTTCATTCATTGTTCAAGTCCCATGTAATAGGGGGTGAGGCTATTGCCATAAACCAGGCACAAATCCAGGCTCTATGGTTGCTACTGAGATTTTACAGATGGAAAAACCAAATAACACTTTGTCTGACCTGAGTATCGATCCCAGGACCTCATGCTCAGCAGTCGCGCTCGTGAACACTACCTACACCAACCACAACAGCTGTTTCCTACAAAAGTGCAATACCTACACGGTCAAAATGTATGGAACAGCTGATTTCTTTTTAAATATCCGATGAAAAATTGCTATGTAGCCGGCTCAGAATGATGTACTGAATACGTGGTAACCGTTTTCGCGTCGGTGTCCCTTCCACCCCGTATAATGGAAGTAGAGAGCTAGCTTCGCATAAACCAGACTCAGAGACACTACCTAGTTAGATTTTTCTTTTAAATTTGTCATCTCTCCCTCCCTTATCCCAATTTATGTGAGATTGGCGTAGTCCCTAGTTCCCTTCTTCATTGCCTTCCCAGCTTAATTCACACTATTCATCCATCTTTTCTGTAATAGATATTTTTGCCAACCTACCTGGAGAGTCTTCAGGATGATTTCCACCAAACGGCTAAGATCACATCGGACCATTAAGTTAAAAATCGTGTACACAGTATTTAAAGTCTATATAACCAAGCCGCGCACAGCAGCTTGACCGCGGGCGTCTCCCGCGACACGCGATCTTAGCCGAAAGTTTGCTGCGACGCGCGATCAGCTCCGTGCGCCTGTCGTCGCATCCGATCGCAAAGGAGACGATATACGATGCGAGCCGTTTGGTGGAAATCATCCTTTCTTCTTCGGGATGCGGGCTGTGACAACCAATCATAAACATAATAACTATTTTGTAAAGTTTTGTATTTTTCACGTGAAAGTAATTGTAAAAATCCATTTACAGAATACAAAACACCTATCATAATTCATCATCATCCTACTCCATCCAGATGCAACTGAATATTTGACTTGGAGCGACTGCCTATCTGATCGGCACAACCCAGTTAGTACTGGGCAATACAACACCCCTTAGTAAGACTGGTTGTCAGACGTTCGAGCTACTGACTACCTGTAACGACTGTCAAAGATCTATAAATGCTTTCTTTCTTTTTTAAGTTCTTTCTGATGCACGGAGGAAACTCAGTATGAAATGGGTGGTCACCCATCCCCGGACTAACCTAGGCGAGCGGTTGTTGTTATTTAGCCACGAGTTCCTTACCTATCATCATTAATACCATTTACTTTAAATACATATTAATTAGTCTGATTCTTCTTTCACAGTATTCTGCCTATCAGTTGTATTTTTTTGTCTGATATTATTAGTCTCGCTTTTATGCGTAATAAATTAAAACGAAGTACTTACCCTACGCAAGAATTTCTCGGTATTCATACAATTAAGTTTCGTACAATACATAAAATCGTGTTTACTCGGAATATTTCATTTTCATTTCCAAATTAATTTGTGGAGCTCCGGGAACATATTTTCTGTGTGCAAACTTAATATTGATGCCCCATTTTTATGTTTCATTATAGAAAAGGTGAAAAAATATTTGCATATTTTTCGTGGATTCTTTTGCAACATAACATAATAACGACTTTTTGTTGAATTTCCGAAAAAGCTTTGTTACGGACCTGGTTCAGTTTACTTTGATATAAAAGAGTGTCCATGGAGTGTCTTGCCATTATTCTACATAGAGATCTACGCTTTGGAATGGGCAACTGCAATACTATCACAAGTTATTATGCCTTGTGACTGGGACTGTAGTTTCATCGTTTTGTTTTTGACCTTCGAAAGTGCCTGTAACGGTGTAATTGATATTAATGCTTTGTGTTTGAGTTATCATTACAATGATTTACTTGTATTTATATAAAAAAACTTGTATTAACTTGTGTAACTTGTATTTATGTAATGTATGCCCTGCCCTAATTGATGCTTTGTTTAGCCAGGAAAATTAATACCTTAGCTAGTTTATTCAAATCACGACTTACTTTTTTTGACAGTTGTAGCAGATGGCTACAAGACGACAAATTGACGTAGGGTTAAACAATCAATTTTCTCGACTGGGTATATTATATTGCCTTAATATTTGTGCATTTATATCCAGCTCATCACTACAGATACAAATTACCTCCAGTACTACCTCACCAGGGATTATCTTGATTCACTATGAAATCGGAACAGAGCCGCACTTGGAATACCTTTCAACCAATTAGAATTGCAACGAGGGCTACCATCCATCCCGATTTGTCCTGCCATGTCCAGGTTTTTGGTTCCCCATCTGGACTTTATCCTAGCCTTATCATTCGTCGGTACTTTTCAACTAAAAGAATATTTTTAGAAACTATAGAAAAAATAATACGTATCGTATTAAAAACAGAAAGTTAAATGTCCAGCCACTCTTGCAAATGTCAGGTTTCTGTCAGGACTTTTTAAACGAAATGGTTACCCTAATTGCAACACAGCACGTTCCTACGGATCCATTTAGTATCGGAGCAGGGGTGCCAACAAAAATGAGGATTTCGGGACAAGGGGTAGAATCCAATCAGGGGTTTAAAGCCTGATGAGGGTTGTGTTACGGTATTGGAGCCTTTTTTTAGTATAAATAGGTGGGTGGGTGTGTTGGTGAAATAAATAGGGTGTGCATTTCATATTGCCTTCATAGAGTTCAAGGTAACATCATCGTGTTTGAGTAGATCGACGACCTCAGCAGGATAATATTTTTCAAAGAGGATCAAGTCGGTAGACTGATTAGAATCCTCCTTGTCTAGCACCGTGAGTGTTTTGGTAATTTGCCTGGCAGCTGTTTATGCATTTTTCCTATGCTTAATTCCTACGTTTGTGACTGCCTGATTGGTCTAGTGGTTGCAAGTGCGACTGCTGAGCATGAGGTCCTGGGTTCGATTCCCAGGTCGGCCAAAGTCTTATTGGGTTTTTCCTTCAAGAATTTCCCAGTAGCAGCCACGGAGTCTGAATTTGTGCCCGGTTGATGGCAACAGGCTCGCCCCCTATTACATGGGACTTAAACATTACTGGCAAAATGTGTGTGTACTATTAGGTACACCTCTGCCTAAACCTTCGGGGATTACAGGCGTGATGTTATATTATTCCTACGTGCTGATTAAATTAAAAACTTCCACCAAGACCACTGCTGGGCGTGCATAAAGCGCAAGCCGCACCGTCAGCTATCGAGCGAGAGAGCGAGCTGGCGGGCGAATCAAGGCGAGGGAAACTATATTAACTAAGTGAAGCTTTGGGAAGCTAAACTACGTGGGTTCAAACCGAAAACTACGGGCGGACGGGTGAGCGAGGGGGCGGGCGAACGGACAGACCCATCGGGCGTGGCGGGCGAGGTGAACGAATAGCATCGCTAGCATCGTCGGATATTTCGTTTGCATCGTTTGTATCACTAACGTAGCTTAGCTCTTTAGTTCGCGGTGTGAACCAAAGTATGAAAAGAGGTGCTGCGGGACTGTTCAAAAGAGATACCGCGGCCCTGGAACACAAAGGGCAAAGAAGTAACATGGATGGGTTTTAGTCAGTAAAAGCCTGACACTCCCTCCTTACTTGATGATTTCCCATCCAAAAAAAAAGTATGAAAAGAGGTGAAACCATGCTCGCCAGGCTCGCTCGCTCGCTCGCTAGCACGCAGAACAACGTAACAACTTTCTCCAAAGACCCAACATCGTAAACGCGAAAAAATAACCAGACCTCTCTGATACACGCTGTATTTTTCATAACAGAACTTCGAGAACATTCATTTTACAAGCTCAAAGTATTTTTCGCCAATCAAACCAATTCTTTTTCACAATAGCTTCACTGCGACACCCCTGCTCCGCCCGCCAGCGCGAAGTACGTTGAAAGTTGATGCAATTTGCTGATTGGCGTCGCGAGGTGGCCTGAATGTTGTCGACACCGGTCTAATAGCATTGAACCCTTCAGTGCCAGTCTATTTTAAAAGTTTTGCACACAAACAGTAGGTGTTAAACTGGATGCTATTACTTCTTAACTTTAAGTTGAGCTTTGGTGTAAATGTTCAAAGTGAACGTTGAACTATGTACCTAAGCGATTGTTATTCCTTAAAAAAATTCTGCTTGTAAAGCGCAGGCCACACAGAAAAGACGTAAGACGCGGACGGGGCGCAGACATACAAAATGTATAGAAGCGTCGTGACGCAAAACATATAGAAAAGACAGGGCGCGGACACGACGCCGCGACGCTTCTATACATTTGACATATGTCTACGCCCCGTCCGCGTCTTACGTCTTTTCTGTGTGGCTTGCGCTTAAATCATCTCATAACAAAAGCATTTTTAACAGCGCAATGTGTTTCTAATCTATACTAATATTATAAAGCTGAAGGGTTTGTTTGTTTGTTTGGTTGAACGCGGTAATCTCAGGTACTACTGGTTCGCATTGAACATTCTTTTAGTGCCGGATTGCCCATTTATCGAGGAAGGCTATAGGCTATATATTATCACGCTACAATCAATAGGAGCGGAGAATCAATGAAAGATGTTGCAAAAACGGGGAAAATTTATTCTATAAAAAAAAATATATATATATAATATGTAAAGTTACACAAAAATAATGTGCAAGGGAATTATTCCTCTTAAAAAGGTCGGAATCCTAAAATAGTTCTGGGCGTATATGGGTTATTTCAACGTTTGAAAAAAAAAAAGGTGGCTCAGAACTCCTAAAATAATGGTGACGTCTGGAATATTTTAAACACAGATTCTGGTGCTTCATATCCTAGTCATCAAAGAGGAAATTACGCAATTTAATTAAGGAAAATTTAAATTGGCCACTAATAAATACAATTAGCAGGTACTTTTAGACAATGAAATAACCTGCCTAATGTAAGTAACATAATTAACAATTCCTTTATCCAACTAAGTCCTAACAACTGCGTAAATAAATAAGTATTCCTTAAGGGACAAAGAAACAACCTACTTTCACTAAAAGCGTCGTCGCCTGTCGTCACAATTTTGAGACCTAGAAACTTATTTAGGTCTCGAGTTAAGCCCTAAATCTTGTCTAAACCTAGATTATCGCAACGATTTATATTTATTTAATTTTCTTCTGTTTCATTTGTTGTGTGTCGGATTTTTGCAACAATGAAATGTCATCATCATCTGCCTAGCCTTTTCCCAACTATATTGGGGTCGGCTTCCAGTCTAACCGGATGCAGCCTCCACAACCCAGTTAGTACTAGGTAATACTATACCCCTTGGTAAGATTGGTTGTCAGGCTTTTTGGGCCACTGACTACATAACGACTGTCAAAGATCTACAAATGACAGCCGGGACCAACGGCTTAACGTGCTTTCCGCGGCACGGAGGAAACTCGGTATGTAATGGGTCACCCATCCACAGACTAACCTAGGCAAGCACGGATTAACCTAAATATCGATCCGAGCGGCTGTTGTTATTAAGCCACGAGCTCCTACAATGAAATGCATTGCGGACAAATGTAGACTGCCTCGTTGGTCTAGAGGTCGCAAGCGTATATCTGTATTGGGTTCTGGATTCGATCCCCAGGTTGGGCCAAAGCTATAAGATTGTTCGTTTAGGAATGTTTTGAAGTCCGAAGTGCGACTTAAGACCTTAAAAAAACCTGACAGCAACTATCGGGCAGTAGCCCACCAGACACAACACCCGTATGGTCGGATCCTCCCTTTTCTATAGGGGATGAAGAACTTTACACTCTATTCTTAAATCCCTATAAACGTCGGTTCTAAGTTTAAGCATTACGTTTGTATTTTTCATTGAAAATTCAATGGAACTTACGTAGTTTCGATCCGAAAACTTTGTTCAGATTCTTACTACAAAACTTTGAATATAAAACCCCCATATAGTCCATAAACTTTATCTGCAGGAACCGATGTGTAAGACAAAGAAGTTTTCCATTCATTCAGCGTGCATACAAACACTTCGTAAAAATACTAAGACTAACATACAGATAAAAGTGTTAGTGATCTGTCTGCGAAGTTTTGTCATGACTTTCGTTAAGACTTGTAATGGGGTGGTTATTGACGGGGTTTACTGTGATGTTATTGGAAAGCTTAAGTCGTGAGTTCAAACCCACCAGACGAAAACTTGACTTCGTGTAATTTATTTTACACCACTGCTCTCAAATCCGTGAAGGAAAACATCTTGACGAAAACACATGCCGGTTTCCTCACGATGTTTTACGTCACCGCCAAAAAGTCGAAGTCCTAATATATATTCCAGAGTTGGATTATTATGGCCCACGCGTTCTCAGACGTGGTTCAGCGCTGGGACCATTACTGACTGATTTTGCTATGATAATCTATTGTAGGTAGGTGGTTTTACTTAACCTTTTAGGGTCGGCTTCCAGTCTTACAGGATTCAGCTGAATATACTTAACCTTTCGTCGCTCATAATTATTATTTCTATCTACCTACCTATCTGTAGAAAACACTTCAGCTTACTTCCAGAATAAAGTCCACCCCACACCTACCATAAAGTCTGTTTTCCTTGCTAAACCATCATTTTGACTTTACAATAATCTTGTGCCAATATTATCATAAATGTGACACGGAAACCTAATCTGTTCGTGTTGTTTTAGGCTAGCGAATATTTTTGTTCGTAAAAGCTACCCCGTATTTGATGGACTTTTAAATACTTTGATAAGCTATTATGTCGCTTTTTTTGACGGATTTTATGACAAATGTACTCGGGTAATCCACATTGTTTTTAAAAAAGATTGTTGATTAGTGTGAAGATTGGTTCAAGCAAAAGAGAGGCCTATAGGAGGTGCAGTGCTTGAAGTTGGGGAGTGGATGATGATGACCTGCAAGTACAGATGACCCTGGTGAGCATAAGGTCCTGGGTACGAACCCAGAAACTCAAGAACACTTTGCCCCGGTTGGGCAAAGTGTTCTTGAGTTTTCCGTCAGAAATTTCTCAGTAGCAGCCACGAAGTCTGCATTTGTGGCCGGTTGATGGCAATAGGCTCGCCCCCTTTTAGATGGGACTTAAATATAACTGGCGAAATGTGAGTGTACTATTAGGTACACCTCTGCCTAAACCTTCGGGGATTACAGGGGTGATATTATGTCATGTCGTACATAAAATTTGTTAAAAGAATTTCAGAGTTGCGGTAACCCTATTCATACAAATACTAAATTATTTTCTCCTGAACTTTTCACGGGTAACGTGTGGAACATAACTTATGGCAATGTCCCTATTCTGTTGGCACCGACGCCGACGTTTCGGTTAGCCTAAATAAGTTTACGATGAAATAAACAGAAAATGTAACTTTCCGTCATAAAAGAAATATTAGGTATTGCTTAGTTGCTTGTAGTGACTGTCTATTTGCTGTTTTATCAGCCTTTCATCATCTGCCTAGCCTTTTCCCAACTATATTGGGGTCGGCTTCCAGTCTTAACCGGATGCAGCTGAATACCAGTATTTTACATGAAGCGACTGCCTATCAGACCTCCACAACCCAGTTAGTACTGGGTAATACGATACCCCTTGGTAAGACTGGTTGTCAGACTTTTTGGGTCACTGACTACCTAACGACTGTCAAAGATCTACAAATGACACCCTTTATCAGTCTTTAATATCTCATTGTTGGGACACAGAGCACAGATGCTCTGTCTGGCACAGATGCTCTGTGAGAAGACCGGTCAGTTTTCCACCACGGGGGCCAGTTGCAGGGGGTCTAAAATGACTGCTTTCAATTCAATTCAATTCCTTTATTTCAATAAACAGTTGGATTAGGTAAATTAAATAAAAATATTAGAAATATTAGTAAAAATAAGACAAAACACAACACACGCTTTCATTATTATTTACAAATCAAATTGGCAAAGTCAACAAATTAAAATTAGAAATAATCATAAATGTCACATATTTAAAAAATAATAACTCGTATAAAAATAATATCATTTTAATATTGTAAAATAGAAAAGAGGGACAGATAATGAACAATAATGTGTTATGATTATTTCATTTCACATTATTGCTTTAGGAAAATCATGATAGTATAACAAAATGAATGAAAAATTCTTCAAATGGTCGCAGACGCAGTTAATATCATGAATTGTCACTTTGTGACCATTTTACGAATTTTAACGTAATTCATATTATTATCCTATTATAGTTCTGCTAAAGCAGCTATTAAGTGGGGGCCCACTTAGTATATTATATCTATTAGTATATTATGTTTTCTTTCTTTACCATAATACTTTTAGGTATGGTGGTAATTCCCATCATGGGAATTTCAAAATTATACAAAACCGCCATGTTGGAGATTTAATTTTTGACAAGAAAACCTGAACAAAAATTCATTTTGACCATCCAAAAAGTGGTGACGTGTCTTTGTCAATTATCAAACTGGCGCACCCATCTTTTGTTTTAGTGTATGTTACAGTAATGGACTGCCCTGTAACTATGTGAACATTATACTGTCGGTATAGTAGGCCAGGCGTAGGCAGTGTGACCTACAGTTAAATTATTTATAGGACTTCAGATATAGGGTGACTTGTAATTAGTGCCCGATACTTAAACACGTGCTTGTACTCATAATAACAAACAACTTTCCCAAAGTTTTTTTTTATACACTTTTATCACAATAACACAACAGCCGTATGAAATTCGCAAGCGCGCGCCTGTGACCTATCAGCTGTTAGCCGTTTAAAAAAATGTTTCTTTGGGAAAGTTGTTTGTCATCATGAGTACAATCACGTGTTTAAATATCGGTCACTAATTACCAGTCACCCTATATAGTTTAAATTGCTGTGAAATGACATACTACCGTACTACGTTCCTAAAAAGGGCACAATAACTCTTTTCAATCAAAGATCTTGTAAAAATGTTTGATTGAAAAGAGTGTCCATGGAGTTTCTTGCCCATTCTTCTCCATAGAGATCTACGCCTTGGAATGGGCAACTACAGTACTTTCATAAGTTATTATGTCTTATGTCTGGGATTGTAGCTTCGCCTTCTTTGTTTTTCTGACATTCAAAAGTGCCTGTAATGGTCTAATTGAAATAAATCTTTCAGTTTGAGTTTATAATTTTGAACAATATTTTATGGACATAAAATGTGTACAGTTGCAAGCACTTATATGTATACACAAAGGAACTTTTAAAATAGATTTTCTTCTACTGTATTAACGTTTTACGTTTTCTTGAATACAGTATTTTGGACGCAATACTATTACGAAATAGGTGTTTTCTCAAAGTGGAAACCGTAATTTCACGAAAAAAATGCTTTTCAATTTTGCTAAGTGAATACAATTTAGTGCTCGTGCCTGTACATACACATGTGTCATTGATGACCTCATCAAGATAATAATTTTATGTGCGAAAATTGACATCGAGTCTCGTAGCACTCGTGGCGTAGCATTTGTAGCGTAGCACTTGCAGCGTAGCAGTCATACTCATAATACGCGCTACGACTGTCATGTTCGGTCGCGCTGTACAGTAGAACTTGAACTTGAGTTCATTTACACGGTGAAAATTGCAGTGCGGTTGATGAACTCTGAAAGTGAAAACAATACAAAAAATAAAGAATTAACTTTGTATCATCATCATCTGTCTAGCCTTTTCCCAACTATGTCGGGGTCGGCTTCCAGTCTAACCGGATGCAGCTGAATACCAGTATTTTACATGGAGCGACTGCCTATCTGACCTCCACAACCCAGTTAGTACTGGGTAATACGATACCCCTTGGTAAGACTGGTTATCCGACTTTTTGGGACACTGAATTCCTGTAACGGCTGTCAAAGATCTGCAAATGACAGCCGGGACCAACGGCTTAACGTGCTTTCCGAGACACGGAGGAAACTCGGTATGTAATGGGTGTCACCCATCCACAGACCAAGAAAGAATTAATTTATACAAAATTAATTCTTTCTTGGTCTGTTCACTCACAAAAAATCAAACTAATCGTCCGTTCTCAAAGTAAAGAACCCAAATAACTTCCATACCAGTGTGATAGGTGAACGTATTCCATAATAAAACAATAGCTATTCATCAAGCTAGCCTTCCAACGTGGCAATGCTGCCAGCCTTCGGGCACTTTTCCTATTGACAACGATGTGGGCGAATTTTTCGACGCCCCATTTTGATACTTGTATAATTGTAACAGTCATCACTGTTAATCGGTCAAGACCACTTTTGACAGGTGTCAGTCAAAATCCTTATTATGTTAAAATGCGATATCTCCATTTAAAATATGTTGTTTCAGAACGTTGTAATTACCTAAAGCTAGAATTATTACAACATAATGTTTTACAAACGGTCACAAAAAAATCCTAATAAGTTTCTAAGTAAATGTTAGGTATTGTTAAAGTAGTTTTCACCGGTCAAAAGTAGTTTTGACTGATTAACAGCGGTTATTGTAGATCTATTTGTAATTAGTAAATAATGTACATACCGAGTTCAAATAACTAATTAATTAAATAGCTATTTACTCACACTATTACCACCTGCAAAGTACGGAAACATAATTATCACCATCCAAAAATGACTTTTCCAGCCCCAATAAGTGTCTTTGTCAAGAGCTGGCTTTGAAAGAGTGATCCCTAGAAGGCCGACTGCCGACAAGAATGGGGTAAAACAAACGATAAGTAACACAAAGCCGTGGTTACCCCTCCCCCACCCCCCTGGTGATCATCTGAACCAGATAAGGGTAATTAGACCTGCTCGTGGACTTTGTTTAGAAGCCGTTGTGGTGAATTTATCCGTAATTGAAGTTTCTTTTCTGGTAAATTGTATTGTTGGGACGGTGACGGAATATTTTAATGTATACTGAAAGAGTGCAATGCTATCTTTATTAACAAAAATGTTTAGAGTAAAAGATAGTCTTGCGAAGATTTTAGCCGCGTAACTAGGTAATGCTAAAATTATTCTGAACTGATTGTTTCAATTAGCTTAATTAAGCCGGCTACAGACGATAGGTTATGTATAACAGTTTAAAATGGGCAATAATATAAGAGCAACTGCAGGTTGCTCAGACTATCGGTTGGCTCATTTGCAACCATGGCATCACCGGAGCCAACACAAGATATGGTTGCTTAAGTAGGTTTATTACTTATTATAAAAATAGAAAACAACTGTGCATGCGACCTGCCACACACTGTCGGTTATACCTGCGCAGTCGCACCACGCAAGCATAACCAACCGGAGCAAATATCTATCTTGATATTCTCTAGGTTGCATGTGTAGGCAAGGATAACTGTACAGTTTTCTCCTACACACGTACATATGCATGCCTGCACAGGCGAAGCTGCACATGATTGCCAGCTTAATAGGCAGATCCGAGTACAGAATGCCAAAGATATCTCATGTCCAACTATATTTTAATGGCACCATAATTTTCTGTCATTACCTACATGAAAATATGTCGCGGAAAATAGCCCAAGGCTGTCTGTAGATAGCTAGACAGGTTCTCACCTTCAATGCCAGCCGGCAGACAGTCTTTTTTCCATACAGATTCCAGACGGGTAGCCTTCAGCTATAATTTGAGTAATTTGCCGTCTGCCGACATAATAACTGTGACTATAATGTAACTGTTTGTATTACCTTACAATGTGTAGTCCCCACATCATGAATAAACACGTTCTTGATATTTCAGATACGGTACAGCTACAGGGAGTGACTTTTTAGTCGTCTTACAAAGGTGGTCCACTCATTGTGCCCAACATAAAATAGTTCTAGACCCGATTTTTTTTTACCCACCATAATAGGTACAAAGAAAAATAAATAAAACATTAGAAAAAATTATGAAACATCCTGTTAATGATGTTTACGTGTCAAACGGGAGAACATACCTACCCAGCGCTCGAGTCCAGTAAATCATCGCTAACAACAGGGTGTTTTAACTACGTCATGCGTCATAATACTGAATAATGTGTTTATTTTTAAATTATTAAAATCTCATTAATACCTATTTTTTTTTATTAATGTTTAGTAGACATTAGATACATGAAGTGGGCTGCCGTTGTAAGACGACTAAAAAGTCACGGTGTATATACGTCATCGTGAAGAATCATGAACTTCCGTACAAACTTTCAACGACTTTTTAACTACTTTGTGTGTTCTCTGTCAGTGAAACTTTAAAATTGTTTGATTTAATTGTTTTCACGGTCCTCGGGTCAGTTACAATGAAAGGCATGATTTCGTCGAAAGTAGATTATTCCACTTCAAAATGACATTACCCATTTCAAATATACGTTTTTGGAACAAAATATGATGAATCCAGAAGTTAATTAACTATTTTAGTCTAAATTCAACAAGACATGTTTTATGCCTACATTTTTCAGTCAGAACTTAATGTTCTAGAGAACATAACAAAACTTGATTATTCCAATCAGCCGCGTGAAAACTAGATTATTGCATTTCAGAATTTATTATATTAATTTTTTTTAATCCTGTACAAAGCAATGACTAATCTTGTCGTCTATAATTTATTTTATTATTATTATTATGAGCCTGTTGTGTCCCACTGCAGGGCAAAGGCCTCCCTTCCCTCTTTCGATTTGTCTCTGTCTTTGGCTATTTGGGCTATTTTTTGCGTCTATAATAATGGAACAAAATTTCGGGTTAAATACATAGTTGCATTCCTAAAAAACTATCTTCTCAAAATATGCAAAAACACAAAAAGTGGAATAGTCAAGTTTTGAAAAGAACATCCCCAAAAATGTGCAAGATAAAATGAAATATCTTACTTACCGTTACTCACAAAATAAATAACATTAAGTACCTTTCTCAAAAGATTGCCATATTTAAAAATGTTGTCGATCCTTTTCAAGAATCGACTCGGACACACTCAGACAGCTGTTCTCTTTGTGCCCTATTTACCTGTCGAGCCTGTCATAACAGCCGGGCAAGGGATTGTATCAGGTGCCCGGGTAGCGACACCCGGTTAAATATTGACAGGTTGCGGCACAGACACTTTGCGTTTGAATAAATATTCTCGAGAGTTATTGAGCGTAACTCACACAACTGTCTTGGCCGTATTCGTAGATGGAAACTGTTACATTAATACCTTGTTTTACACAGTATAGCATAATATATACAATGTGTTAACAGACCCTTCACGAAGCCGTCAACACATAAAACTAAGTACTACGCAAAATTATTGGTGGGAAATGACTTTTTTGGGGTGAAAAATCACGTTTTACGGTAAAACTCAATGTAACGCACTCAAAACTTAGTGCTGATGTATGCTTTGAATAGTAAACGGGTCATGGAGTTAATCAAAGTAAAGTTAATACCTTTAAAAGTGGTATTTAAAAAAACTTGTGAAAAAATTGAAACTTATCAATATCGCCTTAACTAGAAGGTTCCCAGGTATAGTTCAGAACAAAAATGATCTCAATGACGGGGAGAACAAGTGCCCTTCGGCTTCGATATGGGTCTTTTTACATCCTTTATAAATGCTAATATGCTCAATTCGGCCCGAGAGGAGACAATCATCAAGACAATGGCCAATCTTCCATTATCCGCAGCAAGCCATGTTACCACGCTTTCAATATCAAATTCAAATTCAAATTCATTTATTGCAAATATGGGTAGTTATACAGGTGGGTTTTTGAAAAACAGGAAAGTTTTTAGTGTCACCATATTCTGCACTAGGCATGCAACATTTAGTTTGGAACGTGGTTAGTCCCTAAATTAAAAATTTAAATACATTAAAATTCAAAATTACATGTCTATTCAATTGCCAATTTAAAGTCAAAGTAAATAATGTCAAAGTAATAATGTCAAAGTTAATCTATTAATGCTAAAATGTCAAGAATTAATCAATGTGAAATACGCAATTTATGTCAATCGGCCTCATCCTGCCCACTACGAGACGGTTTCAGGTAAAATGGCAGCGATCATTGCCTCAAACGAGAAGATACTGATAGCCCATACTTTTGACTGAATTCATTTTGAATTTGATTACTTTTAAAGTTATCGCTAACTAAAGCTCTCTCTAATAGCCTCCTCTCTTAGGCTTTATTTATGACGTTGAAACTATATCAACATGAAGAATCTATTTACTTCTATGTACCAAAAACTGTCCCAGAGATCTTTAAGTAACATAAAAACTACATTACTATAGACCGACCGCTTTAATGAGTCCTCCGCCTTACCCCATCAAAGGCACATCAAGCGTCCACAAAGTCCTAACAATATCCCACAGGTTATTTGCTTTAAAATAACCACAATCCACGTAGGTATCACGATACTAATTGAACCAATACGCGATCAACCTTCAGAATATTCCATTTAAATTGATACCGTCGCGAGGACTCATTAAAGCGGTCGGTCTATAACAAGTTCCACGTCCCAGTGTAAACTTCCCGGGGGCCAATTTGCCAGCAAACTCGCACGGTTCCCTGGGGCGACGCTACACACCGCCGTGTGACTGAGTCGTGCAGAGTAGCTCAAAGGTAGTGTACATTGGGTTTACGGAATATATGAGTATGTTAAAAGAGAGATATCAGGGTAGTTATTCACAAAGGCTTCGATTCGATTTCGATTCGGAAAGTCGTATGTCTATCTCGCTCGCTTTCGTAATGCCAAAAAAAGACAGACATACGACTTGTCGAATCGAAGCGTTTGTGAATAGCTATGCCGGTCGGATCTTTGGAGAATTTTGCACTGTTATTTTTGGGTTCTAGTGTAGGAGACTTTGTGTAGTGTAGAAGATATCTTACATGTTCAGTTTCCGATATAGCATTAACATACACATAGGCCTTCTGAAAAATGGTCTTTTAATCATGGTGAAATTGAAAAACACGACAAAATTCGCTGCGTAGGTAGTTTTAATACGCGATGTGTAGCGGTCGCACAAGCAAGCTCGAAAAGCGACTTTATTATGTAACAGGTTTTATTTTGTGCTGAGCATGAGCGTCCTCGGTTCGATTCCCAGGGCGGGCAAACTGTTATTGAGTTTTTCCATCAGGTATTTCTCAGTAGTAGCCACGGAATCTGGATTCGTGTCCGATTAGTGGCGATAGGCTCGCCCCCTGTTACATGCGACTTAAACAAAACTGGTGAAATGCAGGTGTACTATAAGGTACATCTCTGCCTAACCCTTCGGTGTTTACAGGATGATATGTTTTATAGAATTGTCCCAAATTACCGCCATCTTTGCTTCACAACTCCACGCTTTCATTTAACAAATGTGCTGATTATCCAGAGCTACTACTTAGTTAATAGGTAGATTATAATAGCTAGTGCATTACCGCAAAATCACTAAATTATTAAAGGCATCAATAATGCCGTTAGTCCGGCTGTCAGGACCCATCTAAGGGTCTTAGCGGTCGTCATTGGAAAGTGGGAGTAAAGGACAGGCTACACCTACGCGGTAAGGCTCCGACACACAGGCGCGGTTTCACGGAGTTCGTGATACGACTGTTACAGTTTCTGTAAACGTATTTAATTCAATCTGTTGTGAAACTTGCGCTGTCCTCTTAGTTTTAGATTGGCTTTTGTCGTTTTTGTGTTAGTTAACCTTTTAAGAAGCTGGATGTAACGTGGCATTTCCGCACACATCGCTGGTTAAACATAAACATAAACTGGGTTTAAGATTGAGATAGTGCGGTTTGTACTTTCTAGCGCAATGCCACTATATTTGATATTATAAACAACTACATCAAACTAATCCAACATATTAAATTATTGGCTATTTTATCCATTATCATTAACACTAGAAACAGGATATTTACCATGTTTACTGTTTGTTTTGAGTTCCCGATATTTCGGCGCTGTTGCAAGCACCATGATCACGGATAAACTGAAGTTATTGCGGGTGGATGATAATGTTAGTGACCATGACAGTTTAAAAACTTATATTTAATACAATGTTTACAAACTATAAACTTAAATAATAAATAAAAATATGTACAAGTATCAAAACGCGAAAAGAATTACAGGGCGTCAAACGTCAACACCTGCAGCACCAGACAAGTAGCCAGCTGGAAGGTTGTATCACCCAGGTTGTGCCTATGGTATCTGTATTTAGTAGGTATATTTCTATTCAGTGAAATCTGTCTCATTTCAAGGGGTATCGTATTACCCAGTACTAACTGGGTTGTGGAGGTCAGTTAGGCAGTTGCTCCATGTAAAATACTTGTATTCAGTTGAATCCGGTTTGACTGGAAGCCGACCCTAACATAGTTGGGAAAAGGCTAGGCAGATGATGATGAGTAAAATCTGTCTCATGTACATCCGAGCCGTATACTTAGAACAGATTAAAAATTAATGTACGTTCACTATGCGAAATCATTACATTTATTTCGGAAAATCGCAGAAATGTTGAAATGTGATGTGGGTACATTTTCAGTGTCGCGAAGTGGCATCGCTTCTGTGTGGTGCAGCCTTTAGTTACGTCGCTAATTGGTATGCGATATTGCGATAGGATTATGTAGGCGGATCAGCTTGCTTACGTTAGAGAAGCCACTAAAGAAATAATTTGTAATACTAAAATTAAAATTAAAGTAAATGTGTAGGAGTGCTGACGGCAAAGCGTGGAACCTGAGCTCATTAATTTACAATTATGTGCCAAAGTGTTTCGGAGTTTTAAACACTTTTGGAATTGTAAAATTCATTCCGAATCTTCAGTCAGGATACGGTTGTTCAGGGTGTATCTTAGAATGAAAATATGAATTTCGAAAGATTTCTGATTAATTGCAAGAAAGTAGGATATTAATAGGGTTTAATTTTTTATTCGCTATCATACACTCTCCCACTTATTCGTCACGGTAAGTAAAATCAATCTTTTTACCGCCAAACTACTACCAGTCAATATTTTATTCGTATTCGCAAAGCAGAAATGATCGCTCTGCGCATAAATAACACTTTGTCACAACACCAATTTATCTCGTCTGCTCGACGTCCATATGTCACTACAGGGGTCCAGCAGAATATCAGCGTCAGGTATGCCTGACACATGCTGAGCTGGACTCCCATTAGGTGCAACTTTGAGACACACACCGCACCTTGTATACTCGTTATTTGATTTGAAGTATGTCATGGTGTCACTATATTCTATAAGTACATATTTTTTTCCTTTTGTATATTGGCACCTTGTTTTTATATAGGTACACATTCATGTAATGTGTTATCATTTAATTGTACTTCTGTGTGCTATGTTTTTTCTGTGCACTGAATAAATGGTTTATCTGTATCTGTGAATGAGCAAATACAGAACAAAAACTGTTTTATCCTTTAAATTATTAATAAGTAGGTATGGTACAATTTACAGCAACTTTCCGACAAAAAGACTAAGACACGTCATTCACAGGATGTTCAAAGAAAAGCCATTCACAACTACCCACAAAGGAAAAGTTGTAAAATTCACTCAAAACGCCCATTAGTGGAACTCAGACTTTACTCAAATCCTTTGACCTGTCTGCTTTCCTCATTTAAGATTTACTTTGTGAAGTTTTGGACAATTTTCTTTTAGATTTTTGGCCTAATTAAATGATGTTTCCAGTTTTCGGGAGCTTAAAGGATGAAGTAATTTTATTTAGGGAGTGGCCTCTTGTTGCTAAGCTTACCACTAGCCTTGAACTGGCCACACTCTATCGGTTTTTCAGCACTTTAATTGCGTAACACACTTTCAACATCATTAACTCTGAAAACGGGATATTTACCATGTTTACTATTCGTTTTGAGGTCCCGATATTTCGGAGCTGTTGCAAGCATCATGATCCCTTATAAACTGAAGTTATTGCGGGTGTTTATGAGCAGACAAAATGGTCTACTCTCTGCTTGTGCGTTTGATTTTGAAGGTTTCTCATAATGTTTGATAATCCGTCTGAAATAATCCAATAAATGTTGTTAAATTGTAGAAACTAAAGGATTGCCTTGAACCTGGGTCACGCAATCACCACGCGGGTTCAAAAAACATTAATACCTAAGCATTTGGAAGTATGACAGGTTAGAAGATAAACTGATTTTCCAGTTTGCGTAGCTAGAATCTCCAAAATTAGTAGAACGTCCTAAAAAATATCGATACTAACTTCATTTTTTCTCGTCACAGTACGGTACTTAAATTGTCTTTCTATCAACTGAGCCTCTTTCGTCCCACCTGCGTCCCTGAAGCTAATCAGCCCATCTCGAATACGTCCCAAGGACGTATGTACTGACGATTGTGTGAACAAACGCTGTGAGATTTATGTTTTGTGCCAATTTTGTGAATCTACTGAAGGAGAAAAATCCTTTGAATCAAATCTTTTTTTGTGAATAAAAATGGAAAGCAAGCCTCAATGGTTTAGTTAAACGTTCTGATAAATTCTGGAAATATTAAAAAAGATCAAAGTTACAATTTTATTGAGAATCGAAACCACAGAAACACGGAACAAATAAAGTCTTAATAAAATTACCTAACGCAATTTACTTACGCAGCCGTTTTCAAATAATTATAACCTAAAATCGAGGTTTATTACCTTAGTTATGTCTCCAAATTCAGAAGAAATATTAAGGAAAATTTTCAAGCAGGAAGATATTAACAAATGTCATAAAAAGACGTCAATTTAGCCTGTACCAAGTGCTGAATGGCATAAAATATTTATTCCGAGGAGAATCGTATTAGAGCGATTTTCCCCGTAGTGATACGCAAATCCCGAAATTATAGGGATTATTAAAAATTAAGATCGGGACCCGGGATTTTCTCTCGGCCCGAAATGGAGTTATGATGTTTCGTTTATTGTTTATTTGATAAATTACTTTGTAATGGAAATTAATGTATTGTTCACTGATTTCATAAATTATCATTCCATTTAATGTCAGTTACGGAACGATTACATTAATTATTTGCTATTAATCAAGTCTTACGATTAAGGTAATTTAAGATAATTTATTTGCGTAAAATATGGTATTCATAGGTGTTATTATAGCATAATATGAGATCATACATGTTTTGCTTAAAATACTTTCTTCTTTTTAATATATTTTTTTTACAGTAAGGTTATGTACTGTGGGCTCGTCGTCCATAACAGCAACATTGCCACAGTGGTATCTGATGGCTGACCAAACATTGAATACCGAGACCTCTCCGTGTCTCGAAAATGTTTGACATGAGATTGGGTGCTACCGTATACAGTGTTTTTTCACACCAAAAAAAATGTCGTTTCCCAGTAACGCTTTTGCGCAATTTTATTTGGTTTGATGAGAATCCAAATCCAGAATGCTTGCTTAGCTTGGTGAAGAGTGTTTACTATCTAATTATTACAGATGGGATAACTGATGAAATGTCGATGTACTGGATCTATTTCTTCGGGGATACACAGGCGTGGTTTTATGTGTTTATACAGTTTTGTCATCGTAAATACCAACTGCAGCTGTAAAGATAGCAATAGAACTGTATTAAAAAAAACCTCATTTCTTCATTTCCACTTACAATACAACATATAAAGAAAACTAGCACTTCGCCCGCGACTTCGTCCGCAAAAATTGTGATAGCTCGGCTAATATGCATGACAAGTAATAAGATTTTCCATACAAACAAAATTCCCCCTTTTCACCCCCTTAAAGGTTAAATTTCCAAAAACCCCTTCTTAGTGCTCCCCTACATTATAATAGGAAGCCGTGTATAAAATTTCACATTCCTAGCCCCAGTAGTTTCGGCTGTACGTTGATATGTCAGTCAGTCAGTTCTCCTTTTATATATATAGATAAGAATAAAGTTATTTAATAAAGCCTCCGTTTACTGAATGCCACGGAACCGGATATAGTCATATTTGCAATTTAAAGCACGGATACTCGGGTATTCCCGGGATATTCTCGTGACACATCGGGTGGACTCAATTAAGCGGGAATGTATATTGCATTTCATTGCAACTAGGTCAGCATACAACGGTTACACGCGTTGTACAACCGAATGGATGGAGATTGAATGTGGTGTATTAAATTGTGTCTTGGTTGGTTTATTTGATATGGGATCTTATTGGATTGGTGTTTTGCTAACCGTGATTGGTTGTCCTCCGGCCAGATGTAAAACATAAAGGGTGTAATAAGACCCTTAACGAAGCCGAAAAGCACTTGTTCTCCCTGCCTTGCATCCTTCTAGTTACGGAGATATTAGGGGTCAAAGTTTCAACTTTTTTACAAGTTTTTTTTTAATAGTTCATTCCAATTTTTTTTTTCAAATTCCAAATTCAAATTCCAAACTTTAGTTTAAACACCTCCACGACCCCCGTAATATTCAATCCATCCACCAGCACAATGTTTTGATTTTTACTTACTTACTTATTTTATTTTTACATTGAGTCCTACCGTAAAACGTGATTTTCACCCCAAAAACAAATTGGTTTCCAAGCAATAATTTTTGCGAAAAGTTACTTAGTTTGATGTACAGAATACTTGGTTGACGGCTTTGTGAAGGGTCTTTTTACACCCTGTATGTTCTTACGTATCTTACGTTCTTTTGCGCACACACTTTGCCTACAATTTTGACGTGAGAATTCTATGAACAAAGACACTTAACTCGGAATTAAGTTTTGAAACAAAAAACGAACAATAGTGAGTGTGTAGGCATCCTGAAATTTTGGCAATGTAGGTATTTGTGACAACTCTATATATTGCATATTGATCGATGTAAAATTGCTACTGAAAACACAGCAACAAAAAATAGAAAAATAAATTCTATGTCATGGTAATTAAATTTTCTGTGTTTTCCGGTTTCAAAAGCAGAATAAAACCCTTTAGTGCAGGCCTGCTCAACATACGGCCCCCGGGGCCACCTAGCGGCCCGCATAGGTCTTTCATCTGGCCCGCGAGAGAGTTTTTTTTTAACTTCTTTATTTATTTATTCTACACACACACACATTTTTTACATTTTTAAATATTTCTTAAAAACAAATAAAATAAAATAAAACATTTAAAAATAAAAAATAAATAGTGGTCGCCGGTGTCAGGAGCAGGGTCCGAGCTACCGGCGGTCAGGGCTCCAGAGACAGGAACCTCCTCACAATGCGAGCCGTATCGAGGAGTACTGCCTTCTGAATCAGGGCTTGATCCAACCGCCTAAGGAGAGCCTCGAAAGATGGTCGCCGAGGCTCTTGGCCATAAGGCCATTGGCCGTCACGACAATCGGCACAATGATAGCCGAGTTCACATTCCACATGTCGACAACCTCGTGTGCCAAGATGAGATATTTTATTTATTTCTCTTTCTCAGCTTTCACGAGGTTCTTGTCATGCGGGATGGTAACATCGACTATCATTACTCGGCGCGCTGATCGGTCTATCGCTACTATGTCAGGCTTATTGGCGACAATAGTCCTGTCAGTAATGATAGACCGATCCCAGTACAGCGTGATATGGTCTTTCTCGAGAACTGGGTCGGGCACATACCTATAGTACGGCACTTCCGATTCCACAAGGTTGTATTTTAGAGCAAGTTGCTGATGGATAATCCTGGCTACAAGGTTGTGACTATGCAAGTACTCTCCGTTAGCCAGACGAGAACACCCGGAGATAATGTGACATTAAAAAAATATTATTATTACTGCGTACAGCTTGGGGCTGCTACTGAGACATACTTACCTAATGGAAAACCGATGCAGCTTCATTTATTCATATTGTGTATTTAACCGCCATGTTTCTCTTTACACGCAACTCCTATTTGTTCTGCTGAATGCATACTGAATATTATTTACATGGCTTGGTGTTCCGAGAATGTTTTATTGAAATATATATATACTGTACAACGAATGAGGCCAATCAATAGGAAATATAGTACCACGTTACAAATGTACTACCATTTTCAGTGTGTCATTGAACTGGTTTTAGGTCAACGAACTTGTATGCACTGTAGTTTGTTTTCCTTGCGAAAAACAAAAACGGTATGGAATTTTCGGGTTTTTTTTTTAACAATCACGCCCTTCAAGGTTTGTTTTTTTTTTGTTAAAAACAATTACGGGATTATTTTGATTTAATATAAATCCTATTGACAAAAAAACATCATATTTATTATCATTAACTCTAGGAATGGGATATTTATCATGTCTACATTTTGTTTTGTTTTGTTTGTTTGTGTGCTTGCAACAGCGCCGAAATATCGGGAACTCAAACCAAACAGTATGGTAAATATCCCGTTTCTAGAGTTAATGAAAATGTTAGTGACAGTGAGTACAGACGTCTACGTTAGTATACGGGGTGTAAGGGACACCGACATTCCATACATTTTGACCGTGTAGGCATTGCATTTTTGTATGAAACAACTGTTTTTTTTTAATAACCGATGAAAAATTTCTATGTGTGGGGGGGGGGCTCAGAATGAGGTACTGTATACGTGGTAACCGTTTTCGCGTCGGTGTCCCTACCACCCTGTATACTAATTACTAACTTAGACGTCTGAAGCTGGGTTTAAGGTTCAAATAAGTCGTTTCCCATGAAAAAGAACCGTCAAGAAACTACATGGTTACTTGTTTGTCAAACAATTCTTAGATTAGTCTAGTGATTTGAATATACGTGCAGTTTAAACTGGTAGTCAATTTGCTTCGCAGTTAATTTTTCTGACTTAACAAGTTCTGAAGTAAACCCATACCACTTTAATAACGTCAATATTTTGAGTATACTAACACCTAATTCCCTTGTTTATGGTCGTATTAAAACTAGGCTTATTGCAGTCAACAGCTGGATGTCGGCCAAGCTGTAGTTGTGATGGTCGACATGATTTATGAACCGTTCGACCGGCACGTTTGCGCCGATGTCATCGTTACTTTACTTGTCAACACGGGGTCAGGAGCTACCAAGACTGATGATGCAACGTTACAAGGTACTTTTTTGCCACCACAAATGCCTTTGCCATCCACACTGGACCCCCGAGGTGGTTCCTACCTACCGGCATCATCATCTGCCTAGCCTTTTCCCAACTACATTAGGGTCGGCTTCCAGTCTAAGCGGATGCAGCTGAATACCAGTATTTTACATGGAGCGACTGCCTACCTGACCTCCACAACCCAGTTAGTACTGGGTAATACGATACCCCTTGGTAAGACTGGTTGTCAGACGTTTTGAGCCACTGACTACTTGTAACGACTGTCAAAGATCTAAATGATAGTCGAGACCAACGGCAACGGCTTAACGTGCTTTCCGAGGCACGGAGGAAACTCGGTATGTAATGGGCGGTCACCCATCCACAGAACAACCTAGGCAAGCACGGCTTAACCTAAAGAGTATAAGCAGAAGCATGAAGCAGTAAATAACAGTAGCTCACAATATCAAATCTTTCCCACTGCGGTCGAATTGTGGCAGAGAAGTTAATATAAAAAACGTTGACCTCCAAACCGATATTGATTTAAGGGTATTAGGAGTTTAAACCTCGCTCAAGCAAACCTCAAGCGGGATTATGTTGGATTTATACGAAACCGATAATTTGTTGAGAGGAATCCAAAAGTTCGAACCAAAAGGATAGAACTTAGCCCAAGTAACGAGGAAGCCTTTGAACTGACTTCGCGGAGTAAATAATGCATAACTCGCTCGGAAATGTTACAAATTGTATGAAGATATTTCCTCTTTTTGGTGTAGTAGAGTTATTCTGTTTTTTGTTAGTCTTTTACAAAGATTGAAGGTCTTCTTGCGGATATTTGAAAATGTTGTTTTTACTTTTCAATGAAAGTAAGAAAGTAATAAAAATCTTGGACAGTTATTTGACAAATAAATAAATCTGACAGCAACAAACCAATTGCAAACACATGAAGATCACTGTTTTTGACACATTTCTGTAACTCATGATGTACGTGATGAATATGATGTAATTGAATACTCCTAGTATTCAATTACTCCTAGTATTCAATTATATTCTATCTTCATTTACACACAAGAGAGAAAATAAGGAAACAACATAATATAACTTAGAGTACAAAGGCAAGCACTTTATTTCTTGTTTTGTTCCGTCCTGTTGAATTTATAAATATTTGTTATGTATTGTATGTTTATTGTTATTTTTTTGTCATTTTGTAAGATGCACGTCATGTCCCAGCGACAAATAAATATTTTTTTCTTTCTTTCTTTCAGCGACTTTGTACTCTAAGTTATGTATTCCAAAATCATTATCTACCAACAGACAACAGAAAAAAGGAAATAGAAATGTAGAAAGTAGTGTGTGAGTTTTATTATATTATTGTAACGAATATAAACATCAATATGATATTAACAGTGATATACTCGTACAATCAGAGCACTTCACGGCACGGTTGGTGCAGTGGCTGAGCGATTCACTGCTGCGCTGCGTGTCGCTGGCGCAATTCCCTCACGAAATAAATATTTGTGTGGCCTGTAGGTAGTTGTTCCGGGTCTGGATGTTTGTGTATGTGAGTTTAAATCTTTGTAAATGCACCCACGATACAGGGGGAATTCCTAGTGTGGGGCAAAGTGTAAAAAAATAATAGGTAATGAACCAGTGAAAGGACTGTAAACAAATTAAGAGGCTTCCTTATTTGATCCAAGAAGTTTTTTATGTTTATTTATTTTAGTACATGGAGGACTTACAGCTAATAAAAACAAACAAAAAAGGAAACCATATTCACCAGAAAGCCAATTACAAATCCTCACGTATAGACTTATAATAGATTTTTTTTATGGTGTGAGCACAAAAACAGAAAACAACCGCTTTAATCAAAGTAAGAAGAATATGAATACTTAGTATGCGAATATATGACTAAAATAATAGAAAAAATAGTAAAATAATGTAAAAACAAATAACCTACCCCTACTTGAAAAATTTGAGGCTTAAGCACCTTCTGGCCGAATTCACAATAATTGTGAATGGATCTAAATCATATTCCTTGCATATGTCATTGAAATATCTTGTTTGTACCCAGAAATTGATCTCCTTTATTACAAAAGAGCGTGGCTTTTCTTCACTGTAAAAAGCTTTATGTAACTCCATTTTGCAGAATTCTTGATTACGTACGAAACAAACTGCATTCAACAAATGAAAACGGACGGCACCGACACGTTCCCACACAGTAACACAAAGTCCCATTTACACAACACCTACGCTTACACTACTGACCCATTTCTCTAAGAAATTGCGGGAAATAAGGTACATTTTGCTTTGAAGGCTTCCCGGGATACAATGGTATTGTGTGGTACAGGAGTCTTTACAACATCCTTGTGAGATTATTTGCCACCTACATTCTGCACAAGGATTGCAACCATTCAACTATTGTTAAATATGTTGTTCGGATTAGCCCCTTGTGTTGTAGGTGTTGCAAAATATTTTTCTGTTATTGTATATGAAGGTTGCAAAAGTATTTTTTATTATAAATTCAAGCAGTATTTCTAGTACCTTTTTTTAGTATTTCTTTCTGTCTGTCTGTGTGGCGATTTTCGTCAATAAAGGGTGTAAATGGACCCTTAACGAAGCCGAAAGGCACGTGTTTTCCCTGTCATTGCAATCATTGTTTTGTTCTAGACCATACCTTTCCAAATTTTTCACAACTTTTTTATAAAATACAAGGTTTTAATGTTGAAACTTTACTTTAAATAGCTCCACGACTCTCGTACTATTCAATACATCCACTTGCACAATGTTTTGAGAGCGTCGTTACTTTGACTTTTACCGTAAAACGTGATTTTTCACCCAAAAAAAAAGTCGTTTCCCAGCAATAATTTTTGCGTAGAGTTACTTAGTTTGATGTACAGAATGCTTGGTTGACGGCTTCATGAAGGGTCTGTTTACACCTTGTATACCGCAACGGATTTTGATGCGACTTTACCCTTCATTTGGAGAATTTATTATGCAAAGTTGATGCAAATGTAAATGTAAATGAAATGTTGATGTAAATTCCCACTATGTACCTACATTCATTTCAAGATTTACATAATAAAGAAATCTTAATTGAAATAAACATTTTTTTTTTATATTTTGCCAAGTATTTACTACTTGGCAAAATATTAAACCGTGCGAAGCAGGGGCACGCTGCCAGTCCAATTATTAAAATTGAAGCTCACTTTTTAACTAGCAGCTTACGTTGTACTAGGTTTATCCTGAGGAGCCTGAATCTCGAAGTTGGTTTTCTGTCGGTAGTCTCTGAAGTTCGTTTTGTGACTTTTTTTTTAATAGTTCATCATCCGCCTAGCCTTTTCCCAACTGTGTAAGGCTCGGCTTCCAGTCTAACCGGATGCTGCTGAATACCAGTATTTTACATGGAGCGACTGCCTGAATTAATAGTTTTGTATTTAAATATTGTAACTTGTTTAATATCGTCGGTCACATCATACCTTTTTCTATAAATTTCTTCGCGTAAGTCCCTTCTCTATACCTGCTGACAGATTGTTTATTCGCTGTCACGCCCCAAACCATTCCTTTATTCATAATTTGATGATTTCATGAATGGTGAAACACCGCTTCCAATAATAATTTAACACTAATCTTTGATCTTACCAACTCTATGAAACATTCTCACCAGTAACAATATCATCAATTGTGAAACAATATCTTTACTAGCATATAAAGTACCAGGAGCACAGTAGACAGGAAGAGAGTAAGCAACACTAAACAGATGGCGCTCAGGTCGTTAGCGCCACAAACAGACTGGGTTTATTGTCTAGACTTCATTGTTAGGCATTCTGTTTAACTGGCGCGGTATTTATAACCCTCCATTTCTTGGGTGAAAATAAGCATCCTGTCGAGATACATCAGATCTGGGCAGGTTTGTAATCATCGCCTTCTCAACACTACAAGAATTGATTAGCTTTAAAGTTTCGATATTGAGTGTTGCCACGTTGGTCTGGAGAGGGAAGATGACTGCAGATTTTCTGAGTTTAAAAATACTTTTCGAGTGCAAATTGAATACTTATATGTTGACTTTGATCCTGACTACAGAATAAAAAATAAACGCACGCTCAACCTCATAGCGAGTGAGACGGACTTATTCTGTTGTTCTCTGACTGAATTCACAAGGAACGCTTTATTTGTAATTAGTTATGAGTAACAATTAAGTTACCGCATTGGTTAGCTATAATGGTAGATGTAAGTCGATAAATAAATAAATAAAGAACCAGGATTTTTTTAAAGAAATAATATACCTACGGAGATGAAAATTATAACCGATTTCATATTACCTCACCTAGCTGGTCAAAAACCTCAAAATGCGTCAACCGTCCACACGATTGTTGTTACTATGTAATTTTTCAAATATAACATTTTTCGACAAAAAAAAATAACTGATACGCGAATTAAAAAAATATATTATAATTATATCCAAATACCAAAAATGGCAAAATGTTTGGCTTTAATTAACAAACAGTGTGAATTTATCGGTCGTTTCAATAAAACGAGCTCTATTGCCGAAACTTTTGCTTTATTTTACAACAAAACAACCATTTTCATTGAAATATTCTGAAATGTATTGCTCCCTTGTTTGGATATTAAGTACTGTAGGGTTTCCAGAAATGTTGTTACACTTTAGGATTTCAGGATGAAGTTTATTTGATATTTACATTTTTAAATATTCCTGTACAAAGTAAAATAAAAAAACATTAAAAAATAGTAGCCCACCGGCATCGGGAACAGGGTCCAAGCTACCGGTGGCCAGGGCTCTTGAGAGAGGAACCTCCTAACGAGAGTATTACATTTATTATTATAGGAAAGGCTGCTTTCTTGAGGAAAAAACGGTCCTCAAAATCAACGCAAAATCAGTTAACCAACTATATTGGGGTCGGCTTCCAGTCTAACCAGTTGCTGCTGAATACCAGTATTTTACAAGGAGTGGCTGCGCATCTGACCTCCAAACGCCAGTTAGTACTGGGTAATACGGTACCCCTTGGTAAGACTGGTAGTCAGACTAACGGGACCAACGGTTTAACGCTGCTACAACCTCTAGGGTTAGTTTAGGAGTTCAGGACCCGTCCACAAAATTATGAAAATTAGGTGAATCGACTCCGCACATGTTCCGGTTACTGAATTAATTTTGTCTCTCGCTTATTACGGCGTTTAAGACTGGATTACAAAAAAATATTTGTGAGTACGTTTATATGCTTAATAATGAAGATTTCTTTGAGAAAAACTCTGTCGAATACTAAGTACTATAGTAGTAAGTAAATTGCTCGTTTGACATGTTTACCTTCGTTTGTTTTCTAGTTTAATTGATTTAAGATAATTCCTTCTGGTGATTCTTTTGTAAATACGTTAATTTTTGAATTTCACGGGCGACCTCGAAGTAAAGATGAACTTTACGTGTCAACTTACTAGTTACTACTACTTACTTAGTTGACTGCCTCTTTGTTTGAGTGGTCGCAAGCGCGGCTGCTGAGCATGAGATCCTGGGTTCGATTCCCAGGTCGGGCAAAGTGTTATTGGGTTTTTCTATTTGGAATTTCTCAGTAGCAGCCACGGAATCTGGATTTGTGCCCGGTTGATGGCAATAGGCTCCACCCCTATTAAATGGGACTTAAAACAACATGACTGGCAAAATGTGGGAGTACTATTAAGTACACCTCTGCCCAACCCTTCGGGGATTACAGGCGTGATGTTTATGTTATGTTTACATAACTATCTATATGTACGTAAATAAATAGAAGGTTTACACACCCTCTATATCATTGAGTTAACGCTGCCGTAAACCCATCATACATTAATTAATTAATATTGACCGCAGTCTATTAAAAACTGCTCTGCGAGCTTTAATGGACATAGCCATTAAAATAAATTGATTCCATCACCCGATAAAAGTGGTGGTAAGCTCCGTGAAATGGAAAGCGTGTAATGGACAAATTGTTTAATTTGTTGTCTTTGTAATCTATACTTAATAAAGGGTGTAAAAATACCCTTAACGAAGCCGAAAGGTATTTGTTCTAGACCATACCTGGGAACCTTCTAGTTACGGAGATATTGGGGGTCAAAGTTCCAACTTTTTCACAAGTTTTTTTTTAAATACATATTTTTTAAGTAAGATTTTTACTTTAAACACCTTCACGACCCCCGTACTATTCAATCCATCCACCAGCACAATGTTTTGAGTACGTTACATCGTGGCTTCGTGAAGGGTCTGTTTACACCCTGTATATAGGGTGACTGGTAATTAGTGACCGATACTTAAACACGTGATTGTACTCATGATAACAAACAACTTTCCCAAAGAAACATTTTTTTTAAACGGCTAAAAGACGATAGGTCACAGGCGCGCGCGTGCGAATTTCATACGGCTGCCGGCTGTTGTGTTGTTGTGATAAAAGGCTGTGTATAAAAAAAAGTATCTTTGGGAAAGTTATTTGTTATCATGACTGCAATCACGTGTTTAAGTATCGGTCACTAACTACCAGTCACCCTATATTATAAAGAGGTAAAAGGACAATGCGTCAAATTGGTCCAAGTAACCAATACTCAAGAAATATTTTTTTTATGACAGGTCATAGCCCATATATAAATAAAAAAATATTAAAAAAAAATCCAAGTAACCGGGTAACATGTACACTCAAGTCGAAAAGTTTTCATTATTTTTCAATAGATTTTTGTGCTATTCTACGAAAATATACAAATACGAAGTTATAAAAATAAAAACATTTGGTTTTACACCTAACAAATGATTGTAAACTGTGTTTTCTGAATATAAAGGGTGTAAACAGACCCTTAACGAAGCCGAAAGGTACTTGTTCTCCCCGTCATTGCGATCATTTTTTTGTTCTAGACCATACCTGGGAACCTTCTAGTTACGGAGATATTGGGGTCAAACTTCCAACTTTTTCACAAAGTTTTTTTTAAATACATGTTTTTAATGTAAGATTTTTACTTTAAACACCTTCACGACCCCCGTACTATTCAATCCATCCATCAGCACAATGTTTTAAGTGCGTTACATTGAGTTATACCGTAAAACGTGATTTTTCACCCCAAAAAAAAAAGTCGTTTCCCAGCAATAATTTTTGCGTAAAGTTACTTAGTTTGATGTACAGAATGCTTGGTTGACAGCTTCGTGAAGGGTCTGTTTACACCCTGTATAGGGTGACTCGTAATTAGTGACCGATACTTAAACACGTGATTGTACTCATGATAACAAACAACTTTCCCAAAGAAACATTTTTTTAAACGGCTAACAGCTGATAGGTCACAGGAGTGCGCGTGCGAATTTCATACGGCTGTTGTGCTATTTTTATAAAAGTCTGTGTATAAAGATAATGTTTCTTAGGGAAAGTTGTTTGTTATCATGACTACAATCACGTGTTTAATTACAGGTCACTAATTACCAGTCACCCTATATTATAAAGAGGTATTTATTTGTAAGTTTGTATGTAAGGGGTAATCTTCGTAACTTCTGACCCGATTCGTATCGGTGCGGCGCAGTTTAGGGTAGCTCTCTTTGAAACTAAACGACACGCACGCGTAATTACGCTAGGAACGATGAGTTTCTTGGATCGTCGGCAGTTGCTTGCTTTATTACTCTACGTGCGGAGATGTAGAAGACAAAAAGAATTTTGGGTTCATCCCCTTATAAGTGAAAGGTACCTGACAGTGTAATTTTACATAAACCACAATAAATTGAGGCAGGACGAAAGAATTCAATTATAAACTATCAGATGTCTACAGCTACTTATAGTTTTTTCTTAAAACGGCCCGGAATGGGGAAAAGTTAAATCGCACAAATTAGTATATACGTTTATGACGTGCCAAATCGGACCGTAAAAAATCGGACTGCCGGACATTAAATTCGTTGTATTGCACAAACGCCCTTACGGGTCGGTCGAACCCAGGCAGGCGCCTTACTTTGTGTAATTCATTTCATCACCACTGCTCTCAAAACGGTGAAGGAAAACACCATGAGGAAACTAGCTGGGCAGTTGTTTCCTCCACTTCTTCTTCCTAGCTAAAACACTAGGAACTGGCGAACTGGACTCACACTGGCACTGGGGCTGTCTCTTGTAAACCTTGACGTTCAAAAAGATTATCAGCCTTTTTTTTACGGATGGAAAATCATCAAATGACTTCTCCCGCTCTGGGTGGAGTGGGAGGGAGTGTCAGACTCTTACTGACTAAAACCCATCCATGTTCCTTCATTGCCCTTTGTGTTCCAGGGCCACGGTATCTCTTTCGAACAGTCCCGCAGCAAACATATCAGCCTCATTTGAATAAATGACTTTTGATTTCGAAAGAAACCCGTTCTAGAATCAAAAAGAAGGTATGGTAGAGTTACAGCTGTCATGAGAAACGTAATAGGCTTGTCCCAAAAACGATACGAAGTCCTATCTACTAACAAAACAAAAACTAAAGTATTGTTAAAATTTCTGTTAGTATTGCCTTGAACAAGTTACTAAACGTTTTTATTGAAAAAAAAAAAACAATAACTGTTAGTATAAAGTTAGGAAAGTTCAGACTCATATTCCTTTGGGCAAAACCTTCAATAAAAACATAAAACAACATGTTTGCTTGAGGAAAATAATATATTGTTTCAACCTCAAACTATTTGATTTCGGACGATTTTTTGCAAAGCTTTTCCCCATGAGATATATTATTGAAAACCATCGTAAATCAAAACTATTTTGATTGAGGATAGATAAATGAATGAAAAGAAATAAAATTGGTCCTAGTACCTGTTTAGAATTTCAAAAAAATATATAATTCCTTTGTATAAATATTAATAAAAGGTACTCAAATGAATAGTTTAAATTATTTTACCCTTTAACAAATTCTCACAGTAGAGCAACGTTATTAAATTGCTTCAAATATTTCAGAAACTAAAATACGACTTGAAATCCGGAGCTTTTGCTTATCAGCAGAATTTATCTAAAGCGAGCGAGAATAAACTTTAAATCTCTCGCAGCTGAGTTGAAAATCGTACAGATTTATCAAATGGAACTGCCTATAAAGTCAATAATGATAAAGGAGATCGCTTCAAAGGACATTTTGTTAAAGGACTTTGTGATCTTTAGTGAGGTCTCCTTGAGTGTTTCGAAACAAGTCGTTTGACATAATATCACTTTGAAAACTTGTAATTTTTGGTTAAAAAATAAAGGGAAAAAGACTGTTAGAACATTATGTTAGACAAGTATTAATACGCTACAGTGGCGAAGCTTCCATACAACTCCATTCCTACCGGATTCCCTTTGAAAAATGGCACAGTCAGTATGCTATAGACAAATAATATTACTCAATAAAATCACATTAAAAATATGTACTCCGGCTTACCTCTAACAAAAATTGACCCTTCGCTACTAATACGCTACTTAGATTTTCTGGTGTGGTATTTCCCCTCAAGCTTAAGCTATGCTGATATAATTTATTCATCATCATCACCCACAGCCCGACTTCACCCACTGCTGGGTATAGGCCTCTCTTTGTTTGTGCCAAGCTTCACGGTCTTGTGCCAGCCTCATCCAGGATATTCCCGCCATGGCAGCAATGTCGTCTGCCCATCTCGCCGCCGGACGACCAACACTTCTCTTTCCATTTCTTGGACGCCACTCGGTCACAGCTTTACTCCACTTTAATTAATTCATTAAATTACTTTAATTTATTACCTAGGTTTAACTCATGTGGATGATCGTTAAACGATGAGGCACTTAATTAGGTACTTGCCCCATGTGTCATTTATTTATTTTACTTTAATAAAGCACATTTAAAGGCATGTTGCTTGCTCGTTACAACAACTGATGGACGCTACTGATAGCGCTAAACTTGCCAAGTTCTCAGTTGACTCAATTTAGACTGCCTTGTACGGATGGATGGTCAAAAAACTTGTAACTTATTTCTTTATTTATTTAAATGCCTTAAACTATCATTTTTGTCTATAACCTAATGCAACAGTCTAGTCACACACACAAAATTAGAATTAAAGCCCAACACATCTCAAGATCATTGTTTGTAACACAGTGTAAACAATAGTACTTTTGCGAATTCAATGTAACTGATCGTGCGAATTGCTCGAGCCAGAGGGGTTTTGGCCAGCAAGTTAGTCCTAGCCGAAGGAACGACCAGCAGCGGCGGGGGCCGTCGCCTCGACACATAACGAAGCATTAAGCACACTAAGGCCGGCCATACACGGACAGCTTCAAGCACGCAGGATGGACTGCTTCAAGCTGCGACTGCATAGTAAACTACAGTCTTCTACGTACACACATACATGGAACCGCTCGAGCAGTTGCAACTGCTTCGGGCGGTTGGCAGCGCGGTGAAATTTCATCGTGCGGTCAAGCAGTCGCTGTTGACTACGAATTCAAAAGCGGTCCGTGTACGTTGATCACTGGCTAACTGCTCCAGCAGTCCGTGTATGGCCGACCTAATGAAGCATTTATCAAGTCATGCACCCACTGAATATTCATGCTTATTAAAACAGACAGCAAAAACGATATTACAAGCAAAAACAACGAACCGTCCACAACATGCATGTCTGTCGACAACTTTTCAATGGACTCCATAATTCATCGGCGTCTATTTGTCCCGCATTTGTGCCGTGAATAGGAAATGTGCCCGTCATATGGCGAGCCGGAACCATGGGGCCTTTTGTGGGATAACACAATAGGTTGGAAGTTGGAATGGAAGTCGGGTGGACAGTGGAACAGGGTCAGATTGAAGTCGAGTAATCATTGGCGAGATTGACAAAGTGAGGTTTTGTGTTGCGTAGTGTTTTTAGATTAGTGAAATGGAAGATTATGTTTAAGCAATTAAATATTTCTAATGTTTAAGTACTTTTAACGAAATTAAACGTAAACGTTGTGGGCCCGCAAATGTTTGTCTTTTCTTTCATAAGTACCTATTTTCGTAGCTGAGTTCTGAATATAAAATAGAGTGCTTAGACACGTGGTTATCGCTTGTGAAAAAGTATGATATCCGACTTTCGGTAGGTTATGTCAATCCAATACATTTTCAGCATTATGTCATTTTGTCTATGCCCTTAAGTGTGTATAGCTGTTATGAATAATGTATTACTGTAAACCCGTAATTTATTTGATTTTGACGACCGTTTAATGCCGACTCGCACAAAGGACGCCCCCCATTATAGCCCCCCTGTTCTGTATTTATTTGTAGGTATCAAAACACCCTGTATTTGCCCAAAGACCCTTAAATTTGAATACCTTTTAAATAGACTCATAAAACCGTTTCACGTGGACTCTTACAATTTAATTGAATCATAAAATAAGACGCAATAACTTAACACAATACTAACTACGCAATATCACCTATTCAGCGAGCCCCCTTTTAACCTACAGCGGCCATCACAAAAGAGGTTATGAACAAATAGGTTCACACCTGCGCGGGCACATAAAACGTTGCTCAAAACGATTCCGACGCCATTAAAGTGGGTAGTACGTGTTTATTATGGCGGTAACCCATCTTACGACGAATAAAAGACATCCGGGTACGTCTTGATCAATGAATGATTTACTGGTTCTGTTGAAGAATGGGGTCTAATATAGGATACTGTGTGTTGAGAAGAAGTTGTAGAGATTTGTTTTGCTAGTAGAAAAAGTGAAATACGATTCAGTTATTTGTCATTATCATTTTCCTACAAAACTATCAATAAATTATTATAACCCACATTGATCCAAGACTAAGATAAAATATTTAAAGACACTGAGAACTCGTTTGGGTCTTAAGAAAACCACAGATTCAGATTCATTTATTTGCCTGAAATATGGTATTTTACAGATTTTATAACATTCACAATAGTTCTTCATATTCCGCCTACTACCTACCTACCTACTTACCTACGAAGAGATACGTAAGCATTCAAATCGTACACGTAAAAGTGCTAACTTACAAAATTTTAGCTCGAGCTCCAGATGTGGCCACGATAATGACGAGAGAGGCCTAATATTTTGCATTATTTAAATGAAGAAAGTAAATGAGTTCTTAGTTCACGTGAAACACTGGAGCTGTGTAACAAGCTATATAATCCTTTTCTTATTTTACCTTCAGTACTCTAAAACATGCATTTAAAGTGACAACGCGCCGCTACCGACAACACCGTAGAAGTCGTGAAGTTTTGTGCTTACAAAATTTCAAATATCAGGAAGATTCACGGTCATTCGGTATAAAATCTACGATCGTACGTCACTACACAACCATTTAAGAATCAAATGCTTCAAAAGTTACTTCGGTGAAAGAAAACATCGTAAGAAAACCAACATTCCTAAGAGATATTTCTCGACGGCCAAGTCAGAGGCCCATGGGTGTCATTAAAACTCTGACACCAGCACGGATTTTGTCGACGGAAGAATCGACAAAATGACAGATGGTGAAAAGAAATCTGTCATTTTGTCGACACAATCTGTCATTTTGTCGATTCTTCCGTTGACAAAACCCGTTTCTACGGTGGTCATGCTACGTGTGCAGGTTAGGCACTAACCACACGGTAAAGAAAGAAGAAGAAGTTACGTTTTCATATGTTTTCAACTTTCCTTGTCATTCCACAACCGCTGTTTTCGAGGTCTGAGTAATAATTCTTGTGATGACATGCGCAAGCCTTGTCCTCCAAAGTTTTGAACATAACATCTTCGCAACAGATGTTTCTTATACTAATAGCTACATACATCTGATTGTTTGTTGGCAGTTTGTTTGTATAATGTTTCTGAAGCTTTTATAGGTAAAGATTACTTATCTTTGCTTGTTTTAATATCCCTAGTTATTGCTTGTAGTTATTTTTTAAATTGTAATTTTAAATTTTAAGTACTTTGTTTTTAAATTGTTGATTTAATCTTTTACTCTGGACGCTCTTAATGTGCACGTCTTTTTACATCGTTCTCACATATATGTATCATCTCAACATGAATGATGTAACCAAGATCTTGTAAAAATGTTTGATTGAAAAGAGTGTCCATGGAGTTTCTTGCCCATTCTTCTCCATAGAGATCTACGCTTTGGAATGGGCAACTACAGTACTTTCATAAGTTATTATGCCTTGTGTCTGGGACTGTGGCTTCTCCTTCTTTGTTTTTCTGACATTCAAAAGTGCCTGTAATGGTCTAATTGAAATAAATGCTTTGAGTTTGAGTTTTTTAATTTTAGTTTAAACTTGTTAGTTGGGGAAGAACTATAACTGCACAAGATCTAAAAAATGGGCAAGTCTTTAGCGGAAGTTGACAACTCATACCTAAGTTAAGTCGTGTTTGTAAGGCCAACTTATAAGACCAATAAGTGTGGCAGAGCAATAGACGAAAATTGGTTGGCAAGTTCGGACAATCTTGGGAAGGACAAGTTGAAGTATTGTGGCCTCAATATATTTTTCTTCTAATAGATGTGATGTGGTAACATTGGAGATATCTAAGTAAATTCAGTTAAAGTTTTGTTTTAATTACCAACTTTTCACGAATCAGAGGGCCTACTCAAAATTACATTCTATTAGCGGAAATGACTATTTAAGTTATAAACTTACCAATCTTGTTAATAGTCGTTATAACCATTTTGTATTTTCTCTGCGCAGGCGCAGCAGACAAAGAAGCCGATGAGGAGGAGGGCCCAGCAGGAGGCGCGCTGCCCGCCGAGGATCACGAGGATGAACAGCAGCAGACCAAGCACATCCTGCCGCTCACCAACCACCAGCCTGTCGTGTAAGTACACACTGTAACAGGGGAGACTACATACCATAGAGAGATGGGCCCAGCAGGAGGTGCGCGCCCGCTGGGGGTCACGAGGAGGAACAGTAGCAGCTAAGCACACCCAACCACTCATCAACCAACAGCTTGTCATGGAAGTACGTAATATAAAACCCTGGCAAGAAGTAATGAATCCCCATAATAAAGGGTGTAAAAAGACCCTTAACGAAGCCGAAGGGTACTTGTTCTCCCCGTTATTGCGATCATTTTTTTGTTCTAGACCATACCTGGGAACCTTCTAGTTACGGAGATATAGGGTGTCAAAGTTCCAACTTTTTCACAAGTTTTTTTTTAAATAGATGTTTCTAATGTATTTTTTTTACTTTAAACACCTTGACGACCCCCGTATTATTCAATCCATCCATCAGCATAATGTTTTGAGTCCGTTACATTGAGTTTTACCGTAAAACGTAATTTTTCACCCCAAAAAAAAAAGTCGTTTCCCAGCAATAATTTTTGCGTAAAGTTACTTAGTTTGATGTACAAAATGCTTGGTTGACGGCTTCGTGAAGGGTCTGTTTACACCCCGTATAATGAGTGCACATAATGTCACGTCTTTTTCTTACCACGCACCAGCCAGAAAAGTGATAAGAGTGGTGGCCGTCCAGCAGAATCCTCAGAACACCATCTGTTACGATCCTTAAATCCAGGAGTATTTATTTATATTAAAAAAACGAAAAATCTCATTAAAGATATTAATTCAACAAATAAATATTTTTCTGCCCTTTAACAACGTAGCTGTAAGTTTAAGACATTTTAAGGATGCCAGAATAAATCGAACTTTTGTTGCAGTGAGGTGTCAGCCAGCCAGCAAGATTTCTTCAAAATGCTGGACGAGAAAATTGAAAAGGTAACGTATTCTTCCTAAGAATACATCAATATCAGTATTCGGTAAAGTAAATCATGATGTTTGAACGCTATTTTTTCTACAGGGCAGAGACTACGATTCCTCAAGCGAAACAGAAATCAAAATAGAGCACGAGCGGCGAAAAATCCTGATCGATCAATGGCGGTCTACTTCAATATCTACACATTCCTCACCATCGCAGCCAAGTCCACCCACTCCGGCTAGAAGACGGGTTCCGAGGCCGATACCACCTCCCCCAGAGAGACAAAACAGCCCAGGATCAGGTAGACGGTGCTACAGACAGCAGCATATACCCGACGGCATGTCACCACCACCTAGAAGATCCCACAGCGCGCAATCGCACCACCCACCCGATCCACGGCAAATAAACGGAGACAACTGGCATGATCCTACGAAATCTCCCGTCAAAAGACCACAGAGTGCCGGAGCTAACTGGAAGAACAATCCCAAAGTAGCACCTTACAATCAAAAGCCGAGGAAAAATGAAAATGAATATAGAGGTAACCACAATAACCCAGAAGGCCAAGGGCCAGGTCAAGATATGTCGCAGATAACATTTAATCCTACATTCCAAACACACAGTCCAGCACACTCGGCAAAGTCTCAGCAGCCGTACATAGCCCAGATAATAAGTTATCCAATGTCACAGCAAGTGACGCCGCCCTCACCACCCAAGTACATCGCACCTCCGGAAGAATACCAGGATCCTCAGAACAACGTGGTAGACAACGCCAAACAAAACACACAGAGGCAGTCGCCAGTCACTCAAGTGAACACTCAACCACATATCTACTACATACATGGCAATACCTCGACGGCGATGGCCCAGGACATCGCTCAGCAGCGGCAGCAGACCGCCATGCATCTGCAGCAGTACGTCGCCATGAAACAAGCTCAGCAGCAAATGTTTACATATCTACAGAGAAGTCCACACACTGTGTTCCCTAATGTACCCGATTACGCGCAGAATCCCCTTCCGAACACAATGTATGAAGGACAAGAGTTTGTTGGTCAGTATGCACATCCTGCGATGAGACCGCACAGCGCGCCCACTCCTGTGGGTGTGGTGAGGCCCATGCCGGTCCCTCCCGGCTTCAGCCCCATGGCAGATGGTACTCACATGGTCCAAATGCCAATGTGGACGCATATGCCTCCTGTAGTTTCCACCATGGGCCCGTGGGTTCAAGGTCAAGCACCAGCAGAGATGCAGTACTACCCGCAGTCGCAGTTTATGCCGATGTACCGGCCAAACTCGGCGGGGTCTGCCGGGACCCTGACGAGATACCACAAGAAGGAACCGGGTGATGGTGAAGTGAAGAGTAACGTGTGCCAAAGCATAAATCTAGTCAGGCAGAAGCCGATAGGTCAGATCGTGTCCCTCCCTGGTCAGGAGCTGACGGTGTGTAATAACGTGAGTGACAGTCCGAGCCCCGCGTCCGTCAGCACGGACAGCGGGGTCTCTCCGGGGAACAGTGTGCCTAGCTCCAAAAACTCGGTCTTCAGCACACCTCCCTCAAGCACCAGTGACACCTTCAGTTTAGATAGTAAGAGCAAAAAGAATAAAACTGTACCACAAACTAGATCTCTGAAAAATTCAAAAAGTCTAGATTCTTAGTGAAAACGTTTGTAATTATGTAGATTTTCTAAGTGTATGTAGAGATTAGTGGTAATGGCTATGTAAAGTATAGATAATTAGATTCCAAAGTGCTTATTATTAAGGTGCGAATCGAGTTATTTCCTGCTTGAGTTATAAATATAATCAGGCGAATAAATAGAAGAATAAGTAGGTCTCGAGTTCGAACGCAAAGCACGCACCTCTGATTTTTCGGATTCATGTGCGTATTGTATAATTATCACTTTCTTCGTGAAGGAAAACTTCTTGAGGAAACCAGCATGCCTGAGAGATATTTCTTGACGGCATGAAAAGCCATGTCAGAGGCCCAAAAATGGCTTCATAAAAATCATGACAGGTGACCAAGTTAGGCACTAACCACATGATAAAGAAGACCGGAAGTGCCGATTTATAAATCGGTGCTGTTCCCGATTTGGGAAAAGAAAAGAATAAAAATCAATTGTACAGAATAAAATAATATATCTCTGAAACGGAATACTCAATTAATATTAAAGATAAGCCTTATCCGATAAAAGATGAATAGTTCAAGCAGAAAATAACTCGAGGTGCAAAAGTAAATTATTGTATTTATTGTGATTCTAATGAAAACACTTTTTTTAAGATCGGTGTTAAACTTATCAAAGTAGGTAATGATAAACTTAAAGATGTCACTGCTTAACTTCAGCCATGGTTATAAGTGTTATAACCAGTGATCGGAGTAGGTAGATTGATTTTTGGTACTTGTATCATAAATGCACACAGAAAGAATAACATGGATAAGCCATTTTTCCGGAAAGTAATTCCGGTATTTCCGGATTCAATTAAATATTGTTAATGTTGGTAGTGATATTATTACTACTCAATTCAAAATTTAAAGGAAGGTATCAAAACTAAATTAATTCATTATTTATCTGTTGAATAATAAAAACAATCACACCAATAATCCACCAATTCCGGAGGAATGTCCATAGTAATATATACGTTTCGGATCAATGACCCCAGTTCAATCTACCTACTCCGATCACTGGTTATAAAAGAGTGCCCACTGCCCAGTATAGTATGACCATTTTAAGTGTGCAGTTCAAGATGGCGCTGTCGACTAAAAATGCATCAATATGTAAACTTGGTACATTTATTTTAGTTCTGTGTTTTCCCGCACAGATACATTGGTTGAAGTGTAACCGATCGGTCAAACAGGTAAGGATTACGATAGTGTGGACTTGGTTCCGGACACGGAAACCTCCATACGATTACTCTGTCCGTATCGGTGTCCGGAGTCGTTTCTGCATTTTGTCAGCACCAGTTTGACCGATCCTAAAAACACGGTTGGTATGCTAAAAATTACTTTCATTTCAGACTGACTTTGACAGAAACAGACATTTGCAAACAGCGCGTCATTATCAACTGTCAAACTTTAGTGAGCAGCCTGTACATAATTCTCTGTCGCTCTTTCAAAAACCAGCTATCTGAATTTATAAAACTCTGATTTTGTTAAAAACAAAGAAATAGTGAATTATTTGAGTCCTCACTTTTTTGTGTTACAACGCCTTTTTAAACTTGTAAAGCTTTTAACTCGACTGTTGGGAATAACATTTTTTCAACAACCTGTTATTTTCATTTGAATGACTCGTCGGCGTCAAAGAATATATCCGAATTTTTTTGTCTGTATTTCATTAGCATGGTTTTGTTTCTGATAAATATTGTTAAATAAGATAACATTTTTTTAAAGTTTCATCAAATCAATTTCGTATTTACATTCGTAGGTTCTATGAATTTTTGACAAAACGAATAATATTACTTTTATACATTTCATAACTTTTCAAATATTTGTTTTTGTCCATACTTGTTATTTACATGTTGTCGGAGTCATTAATAATACCTACTGTACAAAAACTTCAAATTAATTTATTTTAGCATAATATTTTCTTTTGTAACTTTTTTACTGTTATGTTATGCGTGTAAATGAGCTGTTATATTTTATTTTTTACATTTCCAAAACGGGTATAATTTTATTTAAATGCAACCTAAACGAATATTTACGAATCTAAATGTATGTTTAGACAAAGACATGTAAATGGTACCTTTTAGTGCCGAAACGCATTTTAAATTATCCAATAATAACGGTAACGAACGTAATATTTGTTTTATTTTAACCCCTCTTGTTTCAAGGAGTCGGTACCGAAGCAAGATAGTACTTAACTCAATCCATTTTACCTATGATTGTGTGTTTAACTCTCAATCTCTTGATATTTTTCTTCTAGCCCAGAAATTGGTCTATAGTTAGTTTTCCAAGTAAATAAAATGAAGATCCTAACAGCTCCGACCATTCAATAATTAAAGATAGAAACCTAACGCAAGTGAATACATTTTTTTTCACCTTCCATTATCAAGGTTTACCCCGAGGTTGGAATAAGCCAGATGGCAGATGCACGATACCTTCACGAAGCACCAACAAATCCCAACGTATCAGAATAGAACTCTTGATTTCATGAATTACTAATACGCAGGTCGTTATTTCAAGCAGAACACCACAGGCCCGGGGACCACATAAAGGTTCTGATAAAAACGGCGAAAACGTGTTTACAGAAATATTTATTAATATGATCATTCATTTTCTCTTCTTTTTTTCGCATATGCTTCACCAGATGCGATTTCAGAGAAACTAGAGGCCGATTTATTGCTTAATTCAAGAGAGATAGAAAGTAATAAGTAACTGTATAGTGTGAAAAATTTGCCAGTCAGGGTGGCTGGCTCTCAGGACACTTACTCCTGAAATACATTCAAGCATTACCAATCTTTGAAGGGGGCAGCAGACGTCACCAGCATTGTGGTTGTCAATTTTATTAACTGCTACAATGCCGCTGCCGTTTTACACGGTTTTGACGTTTTAAACAGCAAAAAAAAATTTCAAAACTGATTATAAAGGGCGCTGTGAATATTCATAGCGGCCTTTATAATCAATATTGACAAAACGTGTTGTTGTTCTGTTAGTTGGAGCCAGTGACGGCAATTCTGGTCTGCAGCCCGCATATCCCCAACTAAGGAAGTGTTTTCATAGCTGTACATAGACACTAGTTGCGTCGCTGGGACCTGTCATCGGAAGTGTACCTTTATACCGTACCTACCATATGAAATCTACCGTTATTACACACATAAACATGTCATAATAGACATGTTTACCAAAAACATGATGATTACCGTCCAATGTGGTATGTAAACTAAATATTTAACCGTCACACGCCGCACGGCAGCGGAACCGGACGAATCGATGGACAAACAGGCCCAGGTAATTTATACATATTTAAAGTGTCACCGGCGGTTGTGACGGGTATGTAAGGGTTAAACTGCTCTTTAAGTTATTGATTGGTCGCAGTAACTAGCAGACTGGTGGTGCTGCGTCTGGGTACATCGTAGCCTGGAGAGCAGCTGGAGAATTTTTAGGGATAAGGGCTAGATTTATTATCTATCTACCCGTTTTTGTAAATCATCATCTGCCTAGCCTTTTCCCAACTATGTTGGGGTCGACTTCAAGTTTAAACGGATGCAGCTATACAGGGTGTAAACAGACCCTTCACGAAGCCGTCAACCAAGTATTCTGTACATCAAACTAAGTAATATTACGCAAAAATTATTGCTGGGAAACGACTTTTTTTTTTGGGGTGAAAAATCACGTTTTACGGTGAAACTCAATGTAACGCACTCAAAACATTGTTGCGGGATAGATTGAATAGTACGGTGGCCGTGAAGATGTTTAAAATAAGAATTTTACATTAGAAACATGAATTAAAAAAAAAAAATGTGAAAAAGTTGGAACTTTGACCCGCTATATCTCCGTAACTAGAAGGTTCCCAGGTATGGTCTAGAACAAAAACATTATCGCAATGACGGGGAGAACGAGTGCCTTTCGGCTTCGTTAAGGGTCTTTTTACACCCTTTATAGGCAGTGGCTCCATGTAAAATACTAGTAGTATTTTACATGGAGCGGGGAGCCATACATACACACACACATATACCATTATCTTACCCACGGTACACCTCTGCCTAACCCTTGTTACTTTAATTGCTACGTTTCCTGCTCACCTCATAACGTAATACAACACAATTACCTACACATTGTTTCAGCAATGATTGTACAAAGCAAGATATTGTACTGCTAGACAAGTAATACACTGGGGGCCATTAATTTATCTTATCTACACGCATTTGTTCCCTTATTACATTAGAGAGAAACAGTTACAAATGGCTGTAGTAATCGACTGGGAGAATTCTCTGTTCTCATTTATTTATTGTTGTTAATGTCCTTTTGACTGACATCCAGAAGTCCAAACTCAAGGTTTGTCAACGGGCAATGGAACGCAGCATACACGTTAAACTTACCGATCGAATAAGGAACAACACAGTGCTCTCCAGAACTCAAATTGCTGACGTGGCTCAAAAAGCTGCTAAACTGAAATGGGACTGGGCAGACCATGTCTGCCGCAAAACCCTGGGCCCGCAGATCACAAAACTGGAGCCCTGAGACAGTTAGGCGGGGTCGCGGCGGACCGAGGAGAAGATGGCGGGACGCCTTTGATGGCTTTCTCGTTAATTGGCGAGAGCGCAGCATCGAGGAATGGGGGGAGGCCTAATATTTATTTATCAGGTAAAAGTTCATCATCATCTGCCTAGCCTTTTCCCAACTATGTTGGGGTCGGCTTCCAGTATAACGGGATGCAGCTGAAAACCAGTATTTTACATAGAGCGACTGCCTACCTGACCTCCACAAACCAGTTAGTACTGGGCAGTACAACTACTGACTACCTGTAACGACTGTCAAAGATCTACAAATGACAGCCGGGACCAAAGTTCTCAGGTAAAAGTTATCTATTGAAAAATCACCTCTTACATAAACAATTAAGTCTGCTGATAGACAACTTTTTATTTTATAACCATGCCCTGTAAATGTTACAACTTAACCACACCTAATGACACCAAACTATCCTAATATTGACACCATAATTTATCCCTTTCTGTTTCCTAAAAATGACGACATTATGATGTCACAAACCCTGTCATTATTTCTTACAAAATCATTTACCCATGTCATTACAAAGACCAGTTATTTAAATAAAATATCATGGCGGCATAAATAACTAAAACGACGCTTTTATGAATTATTAATAGGTTTGTTCGAAAGGACCCAATAGGTAGAAACTATTGAATAATAGAAATCGATTGCGGGTGACCCGACTTCGTATGCAACCTCGGACTTGCCAAGGACAAGATAATAATAAAAGGAAGTTCTAGATATTATTGTCTAATGCTGTTACATATATTGCTTGAGTTTGACCTTCAAGGAAGGTCTCTTTTGAAGGGTAACTCTAGTACTGAAATTTTTACCACCGGAAGTACCTCCAACACCTTTTTTGATGAAGTTTCGAAATTCCTGTCACTACTCAGGATTCGTTTTTTAAAAAAAAAGGACAGCCATAGAGCCACACACTGGTATTCGAAGACCCGTCTTAAGCCAATTGATTTCTCAGCGTAGCTAGACTCAGTTGTCATGACAACGGCTGAAAACGTCAAATCCCCCAAATCGTACTATTAGCGGCAATTGTCGGATCCGCAAATTTGACAGATGATTCCTTATGAAAACTTTCCAATCGTGGGCGTTTAATATGTCATTCATACCACTATATCGCGTGTCGAGCTTGACTTGAGCTGACGTCAGCGACTAAGAATATCAGTAATAGTCTGTTTAATTATACCTGGATGACCCGGTCCATCACCTTTCTGATCTAAGTTTTTAAACTGTCATGGTCACTAGCATTATCATTAACTCTAGAAACGGGATATTTACCATGTTTACTGTTTGGTTTGAGTTCCCGATATTTCGGCAAGCACCATGATCACGGATAAACTGAAGTTATTGCGGTTGGGTGTTCATAGGCAGTTCTTCAGTTCAGATTCTTCGGAATGTACAGCGTGTCCCAGAAAAGTGTGGGCATATTTTAGGGTGTGATTCAGATCAACAAACTGAATAACTTTCTCCATGGGACCAGCATCGAAATCGCGAAAAACAATCAGCTGTATATGTAGTAAAACCTAAAATACGATATATTATGTTCCAAAACCATAGCTACTGTCATGTATTTATTCTATGCCGGAGGCTACCCAGATCGCTGCTCAAAGTTTAACTCCAGCCAAACTTTGTTGAGAGCCGCTAAAAATATATAAAGTCGAAGTAGGTTATCCGCTGCTTTTGCATGTAATATTCTAGTTCAAAAGTTTTACCAAGAGCTATTTGTAGTGGATACTTCTAAGGTTTAAGTTTAATATAACTTCGATAACAAGGAACTTGTGTAATTTATAGTAAATGTTTGGAATATTTACTAACACGTTTGTTGAAGTGTGCAGAATCGATACTATAGTTGCTGCCAGTTAAGATCGCAATAGCGGTCATTGCTCTTTCCATAATATCTCTTCGTACGAACCAAAACAAATGAACCATGTATCGCTTTTCATTAGAAAAAATGTTGAAGGTCACGATAGATGACGATTCAAGACATGAACAGGCTTATTTTTGGATTTCAAAGTTAAGAACTTTAATAAATGTAGGTGGGTCAATGACCGCTATTGCGATCTTAACTGGCAGCAACTATAGTAGCTTTATCTCCTTCAACTTGAAAGCAATCATAAATATTTAAGCTTTTGCCATCGATACACTAAGATGAAGATTTATTTCAGACCTCATTCAATGTACCGCACATGCGCTGTGCTGTGGGCTCCCCATAGCACAGCATCATGCTGAGTGGTAACTTGCTTGTCGCAGTCATGACGTGCAAGATGTTAACGTATTTTTTTCTTTTTTTTTGTCCCGTCCTGTTGAATTTATAAATATTTGTTATGCGTTGTATGTTTAGTGTGTTTTTTTGTCATTTTGTATGATGCACGACATGTCCCTGCGACAAATAAATATTTTTTCTTTCTTTCTTTCTTTCACACTTTAAAGCAAATTTAGTTGCTATCAAGTAAATAGTTACGGATGTTGACGCTTCCCGTGACCCAAGGGCTGTCTTTTACCATGGCCAGAGGCTAAGTATTGCTATACAACGTGGCAACGCCACCAGTCTCTTGGGCACAATATTACCAGCTGACAGCGTCGAGGAGTTTTTTGATGCTTTTTTTAGTTTCTTTGTTGGTTTAGTTATTTTAGTTTTTTAATTTTTTTAAATTGTTATATACAGTTAGTTCATAAAATTTTGATAGTTACGGATTCAGATCTCAAATGTTGAACTGATGTTTTGAGAGTAACTTTGCTCACTCTACCCCGTGGCATACTTTTACCCATCAACCGCTCAGTATCCATAACCAAAGGAAGGAAAGCTTCCTTCATCATATTTCCCATTAAAATTATAGACATAACACATTATAAACTACAACATAATCATAACAAACAAAATCATTGACGGGCCAACAGTTTTCACATCATATCCTTCAGAAACTCCGCAAATTGTAACAATATTTGTGAATGATAGCGATATGCTAACACCTCATCAGCTGTTTATTTTAATTCTAACATCTGTTCAACATCAATTGGCTGGTATTCAAGGTTTTATACGCTCTTCATTCACTCGTTAAATGAATCATCTGTAGTCCATTTATGAGATATTTTACACGAAAGTAAACAAACTTTAAATTAACAGACATCCGAACGATTTTCCACTCAGGGTATTTTGAAGTTGGTAAATTTTCTGCGACTTATAAATCTCGAAAGGCGTCCAGAATTGTTCAGTGTAACCAGTTCAGAAATAGGTCGTTACATTATGCAGTTAATTTCCCTGCGGAAATTCTCAAGAATCCCTCACTCTGGGGGGAACGTACGAACACATAGTGCATCATAATATGATCGAAGTTCTTCGTACTTGTTACAACAACCCCGAATAGGAGAAAAGGAAAAGGAGCCTTTTACTTAGTAACGTAGCACTGATCACAACTTCCAAACCCTTTAATAAACACATCTTAAAATAAATTCACGAATTCGTGTCAAAACACAACCAGTCAAAAACCATACAAACCCAATGTTTGATATTTCACAGAACATTTTTTCGCCAAACATATTCCACCGCAACGCAGCTGCTCTGAAACCCGCGTTGCGGTTGTAAATGTAAAGTCTACGTCACATACACGGCGAAGCGATAACGAAGAAGAGATTGGTAGAGGAATAGGAACTCATGTATGAAAGTTATCAGCACAGTCTGCGCTGGTAAGATTCAAAATAAGACGCCACCGGGAAAAATAGCTACAAAACGATTGCACAGAAATACGGGTCAGAGCGAATTGACTTACAATGACTTGCTAACTAAAGATGTTCACCCATTTTAGTCTGAGTTAATATTGGACCCCTACAACTATCATTTGCAGAGCAGGTGATGTCCAGGGTATGCCATCAAGGTGACAGTTAATGGTGAGTGAGATATGCCACTTTTCGTATAATTTAGCTAGCTGTGTATTAGCCAATGTGTGAATATCTTGTCCCCAAGTAAGCTTTCGCCTATCTATCAGTATACCAGCAGCTCAGTTAACAAGCGATATGCTTCGTAACTTAGTATACGTGACATAACTTGCGAATCGAGGTTTCCTTGTATGACCACAAATATGTCTCCAATGAAGAGAGGTCAATGATCTAGTGATGTGACCTAGATAGCCTAGTGGTGTGACCGTCGGACTGCCAAGTCATAGGTCTCGAGTTCGAACCCAAGGCACGCACCTCTGATTTTTCGGATTCATGTGCGTATAGTATAATTATCACTTGCTTTTCGGTGAAGGAAAACATCGTGAGGAAACCAGCATGCCTGAGAGATATTTCTTGACGGCATGTAAAGCCAAGTCAGAGGCCCATGGGCGGCATAAAAACTCTGACACCAGGTTACGAACTAACCACACGATAAAGAAAGACAGACCTAGATTGCCCGTTTTCAGGAATCTGACCTGAAAGCTGGAACCTAATTCTCGTACTGGAAAAAGTTCAAATTCAAGTTGCAATCTCATCTCAGCGACAATCAATGTCAAAACCTTAACAAAAATATGGGTAAATTAAAGATTTTCACCACAGACACTGACTGACATCAGAACGCGGGAGTTCGCGTTCTGAAAAACGAAAAGTAAAGTTTCTTTGTACCAAGGAATGTGTCGTGGGGTCGACCTAGAAGGAAGCACATATTGAACATGCCATAAGTATTATTAAAAGCAAAATCCGTTAGTGTAATGTGTTTTTTTTTTGGATTTTGTTCTTTGCCTACCGACAGACAAAATCAAAATATTTTATTTCACATAGACCAAGATGGGCACTTATAAAACGTCGACAAAAAGGTGCACGGTTCGGTAGTCACAGCTAGAACAGTTACATAATTAATTAGAAGAGCTTAATACTCTTAAACCATTGAAGTCCCATTTTCTTTCATTGTTCGCTGTAAAGCTGGGTCTTGACCAGCAAATCTGACAATAATGAGAATCCTCGCAGCTGTGCAATCCCGGCCTAAGGTAAGCATCTAATAAGTACTCCCGGTCCTTCCTCCCAGGTATAACCAGGTAAAGGTCTTATAGCAGGACTGCTGTCACAACTTAAATCTAGACTGTTTTCGTAATGTCTAGCCGTATTGTAGACTAGGAGGATAATTTATTTTAAAATATGCAAGTCGTCTTTTTAACATTGGTTTCTTTAATTCAAAAATAGTTTCTTGTTTTTTGTTAGTCTCAAAGGCCTAGTTAAATTAATTTTAATTGTTTGGAAACTCTTCAAACACGAAGCTATCTAAAAATAAATATTATCATTACCGTAATGTAACTTTAAGATTTCGGATAAAAACGCTCATGAGACTAAAATGGCATTATAACGTCATGAATTCTTAACCTTTTGAAGGGCATTGTCACATATTCGTGACAAGCAAGCGCGTGGCTTGTACGCCAAACGACACAAATATGTGACAAAATGGTAGGTGAAATTGTGGCTTGGCGTGTAGAGCACGCACGTGCGTTTATGCTCTGGCGTTCAAAAAGCGCCTTATTTAAAATTAGACATTTTTCAAAACGTCTGTATTTCCATTCTGTCAGCAACATATACACATGAACAGGATGTAACAAAATTGACGGCGGAAATAATGAACAGATGTACGGAACATCTTCTTCTTAATATTCTTTTGAAGTTGATCTCAAAGACGTTTCGTTTACGTGGATATATGGAGATTAGAAATGTCGAGATTAAATTCTAAGAATAACACATACGAGCTTATTGAACTAGATTTTATATTAATTTTGGATAAAAATATGAACTACTAGCTTTGCACGCGGCTTCTCTCGCGTTAATTTAGAATTTGTCAATTAAACTCTTAACACACTAATAAAGTTTCTATAATAATATAATTCAATCATGATTCGAAAGACACGTGGCGCCATCTATTATCATAATAACGTTATTGTTGTTTTCCTCGGGAACAGTACTTTTTTTCGGGATGAAAGGTACCCTATGTCCGTTTCTGTATACCTGACAACGTATATGCAAAATTTCAGGACGATCGGTTCAGTGGTTTAGGCGTGAAAAGGTAACAAACAAACAAACTTACTTTCGCATTTATAATATAAGTTAGGGTGCGTGGATTTTAGTCGTTTTACTTGTTTTTTGAGACTTCAAATACTTTCGCTTTTAATGAGACTATATTTACTCGTAAATCGCTAATCATTCGAAAACAAATGGCGACGTTAGATAAAACTCCGTGTACAGTGAGTTATAGCAATTAGCTGACCAAATTGACTGAATAAGCTGGCCGCTTTTCTCAAATAAATAAACTATAAACGATTTATAAAATTGTATCGATTCCTATTCTAAAAAAATTCGACCATTTATGCAAAGGTGGGTCAGCTTATTGATAATTATAACTTACATAGGTACCTACAGATGTAATATATGGATTCATTAAAAAAACTAGCCTTTTACTTATTACTAGCTGTTTCCCGTCCGCGTGAAATTATTATTATATATTAATGTGGTCTCAGTGGACAAGGGCCTCACCCCGCTCTCATTGGCTAACGAGAACTGGCGTAAACCTAGAATATTAGACACTAATGATCGCAAGGAGGTATGGCAGGGCAAGGAGCTTCACGGACGCTTTTACCGGGCCCTACATGGGCCTGATGTAGACTTCTTAGCGTCCGTATCCTGGTTGCGTTTCGGTGACCTCTTCGGGGAAACCGAAGGTTTTGTCTGTGCAATAATGGACGAAGTTATGATGACGAATAACTACCGGAAATACATTGTGAAGGATGGCACGGTTGACATATGTCGGGCATGCCACCGTCCGGGAGAATCGATCCGACACATTATTTCTGGGTGTTCTCGTCTGGCTAACGGAGAGTACTTGCATAGACACAACCTCGTAGTCAGGATTATCCACCAGCAACTTGCTTTGAAGTACAACCTTGTGGAATCAGAAGTGCCATACTATAAGTATGCGCCCGACCCAGTTCTCGATGATGGTAATATCACGTTGTACTGGGATCGATCTATCATCACTGACAGGACTATTGTTGCCAATAAACCTGACATTGTGGTGATAGATCGATTGGAACGTCGCGCAATGATTGTTGATATAACGGTCCCTCATGACGAGAACCTCGTGAAAGCAGAGAAAGATAAACAATTCAAATATCTAGATCTGGCTCGCGAGTTTGTCGACATGTGGGACGTGAGTACGGCAGTCATTGTGCCGATAGTCGTGTCCGCCAATGGTTTAATTGCCAAGAGCCTCGACCAACACCTGAGGAGGCTCGCGCTTGGCAGCTGGATCAAGGGCTTGATTCAGAAAGCGGTACTCCTAGACACGGCGCGTATTGTTAGGAGGTTCCTCTCTCAAGAGCCCTGACCACCGGCGGCTCGGACCCTGTTCCCAGTGCTGGTGGCTTACTATTTTTTATATTTTTAAATGTTTTTTTTATATTATTTTATATTAGAATATTTAAAAATGTAAATAATATGTATATAAATGAATAAACGGAATAATAATTATTATTATTATTATAAACATATTACTTTCATTACTTTAATCGGATTTTGTTTTCAATTTCAAGGGTTTTATTTTTTTTGCACGGTACCCTATCTTTCTTCTATAACCTAAGTTACTCTCGTTATAACATCACCTAACTGACAACAACAGTCCAGTCAAAATCGGTTCAGCCGTTTTGGAGATTAGCCGGAGCGAACAGACAGACAGACAAAAATTAAAAATATTGTTTTTTTGTTATAAGTACCATTATTATATACTCGTACTTTCACAGGCATTCAGTAAAAAGCTGCTATTTTGACATTACAAACAGACACTTCATTTTTTTATATTGATGGTATTAAGCTAGGGTTTTACTTGCTTCAAGAATATCCACAAAATCTACCACAATCACAACAAAAATTTTGTATCTAAATCTAGCTGTCGAAACACGCACGTGATCTAAATAAAACATTTCAAAATAAAACGTCATGCCAAAATATCAAACAACATTTTTCTATCCCAAACAACAACTAAACCGAAAATAAAATCTAACGGATTACGACTAAATCATATCTAGGCAGACATCATCCAATATCTAGTCTGAATTTCTGAAGTCGACAGCAAAAATAGACAGAATGGATCACGAACGAGACTATTCCTGATATCTCGTAGATCGAGACGCTTCATTGGAAATTTATCTTTTTACTTTTTTTTTTTATCTATCCATTTCAATTTTATCTTTCTGTTAAGTTGGTACTCGTACATGAAGCATTCTTTTTTTTCTTGTTGTGCAATCGTTTGTAATAGAGATCGTTTTTAGTAGTCTGTACGTAAATTGGATCGAAACAACTGGAAGTCATGGGGAGAGGCCTTTGCCCAGCAGTGGGATGACGCAGGCTAGCAGTATCAGTATCAGTGCGTAAATTAGACCGTTATAAGTCAAAAGGAATCTTTTTTCCACCTTATTTTTCAGCTCATTAATTAAATAACGCGTTCCTGGTAGGTATTCTATTGTGGTACAAAGGATATTTAAAGACTTCATTCATCAATTGCTCATTAAAAATATTCAAAGAACAATTTTTTTATTTTTTTATTGAAATTTATTTTCTACTAATAATACGGGGTGGAAAGGACACCGACTCGAAAACGGTTACCAGTCAGTCTGAGCCCACAACCCACTGGTTATTTTTTAAAAAAACAGCAATTTCCTACAAAAGTGCCATACCTACACGGTCAAACTGTGTGTAACAGCTGATTTTTTTGGGGGCTCAGAATGATGTACTGATTACGTAGTAACCGTTCTCGCGTCGGTGTCCCTTACACCCCTATGTACCTACGCCTATTTGACATTATTTCCCGATTCCCCGATCGTTATGCCTTTTAAAAGGTTTTTTAATCCCCAAAGGGTAAGGCAAAGGTGTACCTAATTATGTCGTACAGCCCCATTTTGCCAGTTACATTTATGTTCCATATGATAGAGGCCGAAACTATTGCCATTAACAGGGCAGAAATAAAAAACCAGTTTCGAAAAATTCCTGATAGATAAACCCAATAAATTTGCCCGACTCGGGAATCGAACGCAGGACCTCATGCTCAGCACTCACTTGCCACTAGAACAGCAAGGCAGTCAATAGTAGTAAATTATTGGTAAATAAAGTTCAATAAGTTGATTCTACAGAATGATTGGTAATTCGGTGCGTAGATGTCTCAAAATCAGCAGTTTATGGTGGAAAATTTCCAAAAACTTTAAATAGTCCGATTTCTTTAAAATAACCCAGTGTGCAAATCACCCCAAGCTTTCGGGTCAAAATTTTTGCAAATTAGGTCTAGTATCACCCATTTCAAGGAATGCACACAATAACGTATCACCCTGTATAAAGAGCAGGAAACTCCTTTGCACGTGTCGCTGATGTTTTTTGCGAAATCCAGGAATAAGAAGTCTTAGTAAGAAAGAAAGAAAGAAAGAAAAATATTTATTTGTCGCAGGGACATGACGTGCATCATACAAAATAACAAAAAAAATACAATAAACATAGGTAGGTACAACGCATATCAAATATTTATAATTTGAACAGGACGGGGCAAAAAAAAAAAAAAGAAATACGTTAACATCTTGCACGTCGTGACTGCGACAAGCAGGTTACCACTCAGCATGATGCTGTACTATGGGGAGCCCACAGCACAGCGCTGGTTTTCAGTGGTCACCCGTGAAAAAAAAAAGAACACGTACGGAAGCCAAGACAGTCTACATTGTATTGTCTACATTTCTTTTTCATTTCTCCTTATGCAGGTCTGCTGGCAGAAATTTCTTAAGAAATAAGCAGTACCTGTGTACTCATATACGGGGATACGGGGTGTAAACAGACCCTTCACGAAGCCGTCAACCAAGCATTCTGTACATCAAACTAAGTAACTTTACGCAAAAATTATTGCTGGGAAACGACTTTTTTTTTTGGGGTAAAAAATCACGTTTTACGGTCTGACTCAATGTCACGTACTCAAAACATTGTGCTGATGGATGGATTGAATAGTATGGGGGTCGTGGAGATGTTTACAGTAAAAATATTTCATTAAAATCATGTATTTTAAAAAAAACTTGTGAAAAAGTTGGAACTTTGACCCCCAATATCTCCGAAACTAGAAGGTTCCCAGGTATGGTCTAGAACAAAAAAATTATCGTAGTGACGGGGAGAACAAATGCCTTTCGGCTTCGTTAAGAGTCTTTTTACACCCTTTATTATAATGTTATTTTCCTGTGATGTCTACTGTGTGTACATAAATAGTTAAATAAATAAAAGTACCCAACAAAAGTAAACGAACCATTACACACAATACCACAATCCATTCCAGGACCTTTTAAAAATACACCAGTTCTCATTGACGCTACATTTATTATGGATTTCTGGTTAAACTTCGAGCTCTTTTAATATGTAAGCTAATTGACCATGACTAAATGGATTCAGTAGTTTACGGAGGATTTCAACCTACGACCTTTTCGTTAGCAGGACAATAGTTGTTGCTAATAGCATTTTAAATCACCTTTACAAGGTATAAGAATTAGTTATAAACAGAAGGGGTCATTGTAACTTACGAGTATAAGGGCCTATTTCACGATGTCCGAATGGCTACTACTTACTGAATAAATACAAAAATGGAACAGTATTTGTCTGAAATATAATTATTCATTTATTAAGACAACCAGGATCCATTGGGTTAGTAACAATATTCTTAACCTATGTTAGTACTTAACTAAAAACACAGACAGTGTACAGGTGACTAATGACGTCACCAACGGGCTGTCATGCCTCCCGACTATGGCGCTCAGAATGCTATTGGGGCTGCCACGGAGTCTGTTTAGCAGCGAGGCCGCTTTCTTACGCCGTACAGCATCGGAACAGTCGGTATGAGCCTCAGCGAACATAAATGACGCGCTACAGAACCGAGGTAGACGCAACAGCATCCTAAACGCGTTCATGAAATGATCTGCCAAGTAAGTTAACGGAAACTTAATCGCAGGTAGTGAAACAGGCCCTTATTGTTACTTGTACTAAGTGACAAACCTAAAAGTTTCATATTCATTTTCGTTTCATATTTCGTATTTCCGTGACTTGTATGTTTTTCAATGGAAATTGGCAACCCACATTTTTCCTGCTCCTCTTACTTTGAAAATTAGAGATTACAGAATTTTTACGGGTTTAGAAGCAAATATGTCATCACCCGTTTTTTTAAGAAAAACATTATTTTAGGAAGCTCGATATAGTTCTTCGACAATTATATCCGTAATTTTTTTCAACCCTCATTTACATGTATGGAGGGCCACCCCGACTTTTTTATTTGCATAATTTCACTTTACTTTTGTGTGACAGACAGACGGACGGCGAATCTAAACAAAAAAATAAAAAATAATTTTGTGTGTCTCACGGCTGCGCCAAATAGGCCCAATTCAGCAAAATGTCGAGAAGCCATTGACGGCGCTGGTTTTCAACTGGACTTGAGATAGTGATGTGACGGATGAAAAACGTTCTATGAATAGGTGTACTTGACGCTACGTACGTTTAAGGAGCTCCAAGGAGTATCTGCAAGGAATATATTAAATACTCCTTGCATGCATCATGTAATCAATAACTATTAATGATCAGTCTAACCTATTGTCAGCCCATCCTATTGAAATCATCCCCCAGTCAGACGTCAGTAGAGAGAGGGTAGTTTTTACCGGTAACCACAAGCTATAGATATCTTCCAGATAGAGGGGTGAGGGTGAGTGCAATGCTAGCTGACGTCACAATTGACGATCAAGTTCAAGTGGTTATAACTTGTGAGGTCACTCTTGAACCTTGGTTACTTGATAACTTGGTATGCTTTATAGTAGAAACTTATTAACAGAAAGTGCTTTCGAATTATTTATTTATTTAATGCACAATGTACACAACCAATTTTACACGCTAGGCTTAAAACTAATGAGTACATGACCCTGTTAGGGCGCAGCAAGATAACTTAAAGCTTAAATTATTGCAGTGTTAGTGTTATTTATAATCAATCAAATATCACATAACTGTATACATACATTAAAGCAATAATTGCGTTTTCACGGGGTGATCTATTCGAATGCCTTTATTAAAGCAAGTTGAGTGAATTTTCAGTTTTCAACTGTTGAAAGTTTCCAACGGCTGTGGTGTTCAACAAGGCGTTACTTACCGATGACGAAAACGGATTAAATGAGTTATCGTCCAAACACTAAAAACATTATACTACAACTTATTAGAATAACTTTAAATCTACGTGAGTCCATCTTTTTTTTAAATATATATTATGTACGAGTATAAAGACATGCTCATGCTCCGCACACAATTTTTTAGTTTTTACTACTTTTTTTTTGTTACGTGACGTGTCCAATTTAGGAGCATGCATAAAATGTAATTCTAAGAAATAAAAAACAAGCAAACAATAAAATAAATCAAAAAAGGGCGCGGACCACCATGTCTGCGGCAATTAACTCACTAAAACAAAAAAAAACACAGTTTATCTTTTGTTTCTTAAGCAATAAACCACTATGGGCAGGATTTTTCTCCTAATGAAGAATTAACAAGGCATCATTATTAAATAAACGCTTTATAATTAATGCCGAGTTATGTATTGAAAAGAAAACTTGTTTCGTGAAAAAGTCCATGAATTTTCCACACGTCCAACTAAAAAAACCTGGGCAACAACGTGATTTTAATACGAACGAGTATTATAAGTAAAGAAGAAGTTATTACATGTATTACGTTTGTCTGCTTGGCTCTGCGCTCTGGTGTGGCGGGGTCGACGACCTGCCACCCTCTGTCTCACGCGAAGGGGCGCGTTTGATCTAGACAGCTACTTGTACGACTACTTGAGCCAGTCGACTGGCTCGCTTTTGAAGTGGGCTGTGAAAAGTTGAAGTGTGAGATGTATTTACTGACTTGAGATTTGTGGCAAAGTATACTTACGTAGATTTTTCCACTTATTGCTGTGATTTTGTCTTCTTTATCAGTATCCTGTAAAAAAAAACAAATAAATGCACATCACTGAAATTGATCGCGATTAGCACATCTAAATCACGTTCAAGAGCTGTCAGTGTCATAATACCTATGAAATATTGGTGCTAGTAGCTATTGAACGCCGTTCATACGTGGTAATGGCATTCGATTTCATTGGCGAAATCCTCTGTAAGTGACGTTGTAATAAGTTTAGATCTTACACGATAATTTTAATTTAGTAAAATCCCTGTTTTTTTTTCTTTTTAAATTGCCTTTGCCTAGCAGTGGGACAGAATAGGCTGAGTAAAAAAAAAAACCATCCGTATTTCATTCGCCAGTTCCCCGCTATAATGTTTTTAGCAAATAATATCAATGGGACCTACACTAGCTTGAGAGCTTCCAACTGGCATAACTCTCTTAAAGCATAGCGTCCCCTGGCGTGTAAGTACTGGAATAAAGAAAAACCACACAAATACTGGCGCGTTACTTTGAAAAGTTTATTTTTAGTTCCCTTCCATTCATGCCAAATGCAGGTATTCTTTTTAATAGAGAATGGTTGAAGTTGAATTACTGTTGAGAAGTGGAGCTCGTGGCTAAATAATAACAGCCGCTCGGGTCGATCGTTAGGTTAAGCCGCGCTTGCCTAGGTTGATCCGCGACTGGGTGACCAAAAATTGCATACCGAGTTTCCTCCGTGCCTCGGAAAGCACATTAAGCAGATGGTCCCGGTTGTCATTTATAGATCTTTGACAGTCGTTACAGGTCGTCTATGCCCAAAAAGTCTGGCAACCAGAATTACAAAGGGGTGTTATTGTATTACCCCTAACTGGGTTGTGGAGGTCAAATAGGCAGTCGCTCCATACAAAATACTGGTATTCAGCTGCATCCGGTTATACTGGAAGCCGAACCCAACATAGTTGGGAAAAGGCTAGGCAGATGATGATGGTTGAAGTGGAACTGTTCTCTGTCAAAATTTAACAAAAGTCTGAACTGTGTTTTCACGGGTCGCGCGAGTCGGACTCGCGCATGAAGGGTTCCGTACCATCGTAGTCCCTACTAGGACCAAGAAAAAAAAATTAAAGGAGGCTCCCTTGAGCTCCCTTAAATTTTTACTTTATTATTTTATTTGTCGTTGTAGCGGCAACATAAATACACATTCTGTGAGAATTTCAACTGTCTACCTATTACGGATCATGACATATAGCCCGCTGATAAAGATATGGCATTTAAAATGCAAAAGCGATGCATACGTGCTATGTTTGGTATCCAAAGCACTGAGAGCTGTAAGCCACTTTTTACGAAGCATAAAATCCTCATACTGCCGTCACTTTATATTTTAGAAATCGCCTTATTTGTTAGAAACAACCCCAATCTGTTTCCTCGAATATCGGACATTATAATACGAAATCGTCGAGATAATAGTAAACTTCGTGTTCAGCCAGCAAAGACAGCACTTCTGCATAAAAGCGTTGTATGCAGTGCGCCGATAATTTATAATAATATCCCTAAATGTGTAAAAATACTAAATATAGACCAGTTTAAGAAAACATTAAAAAAAATACTGACAGAAAAAGCGTATTATAATGTCAATGAATTTTTAAATGACAAATCGCTCTAAAAATATACTGATTGAATCTATTCTATTTATTTTGAATCGCATGACTATCCTACCTATTTTTTTAAAATTTAATATTAATTGTTGATTTATTTGGATTATTATTCTTTGTATTTTTATTTTTTTGAAATCCTATGGTCTTTCGACCTTATTTGTACACCAGCCATGGTCAAACATGTTGAGCCAAAGAGTACCTTGTAACACCTATAATAAGCATAATTTACCATGTATATTATCTACACATGTTTTTGCAAAAATAAATGAATTGAATTGAATTGAACTGACAGACAAAGGGACGGACGGACGGACGGACAATAGAGGATTAGTAATAGGGTCCCGTTCGTTACCCTTCGGGTACGTAACCCAAATCTAGGAATAGGACAGGAAGAAATTGCTGTTATCGTTATCTTGAGTCATCCTTTCGTCTCCTTATAATTGGTGGGTGGAGGCAATTTTAGGGTGAATCATTGCAATTTGATTTTGCGATTTGAGGGTGAGTTTAGTCTGCCCCCGACAGGTACGGTTAGCAATAAAAGTCGTTGCTCTGTTATATTTAATTGTCACCAATATTTACACAATTTTTCCATTAAGCTCACTACTGTTTTCAGAAATATAAGCAAGTCTATAGTTTCCATTTAATTGGGAAAAAAAACCAAGACTCCTTTCGGCATTGCAATTTTTTTTGTAAAAAAAGTTTTTTTTGTAAATTTCTTCCTCTACCGCAAAAATAAATAAATCAAAGGTCAAATCCCTTTGGAATCGGTTATCGATCGACTGCGGCGCAAACTAAAAAGCTGAAAACAAGCAACTTTAATTTAATTTTAAATGTGCTCGTTTTCAACTTTTAAGTTTTTGTACCGCAGTCGGGTTTTTAGTTTTTTTAATGGCTTATTTTTAATACACTATCTCGAAAACTGATTCTTATCGCACTACAATTAGGTTCAACATGCAATCTATGTATATATTAGATTTTTAATCTTTTTCCGCACACGTGAGGAAATAAAATTTTCCACAGATAACTGTTATTATTATTATAAGCCTATATTGTCCCACTGCAGGGCAAAGGCCTCCCTTCCCTCCTTCCACATTTCGCGATCTAGTGCGATTGTAGGCCAGTCTAAAGTGGTAATCGACTTTTCAAGCAGACCGTACCATTCACAAAAGGTCTTGGACAGTCTAAATGCTTTTATCAGATGACAGCACGACCGCGGGGCCGACTCGCGGCACGGAACTGCAGCAAAAAGATATCTTTATTTAAAGTCCCACCACTAGCCGCACTGCACAATGAAAGTAAGATGTTTTGTGCAAACTTTACAATTCACTTTCACGCCCCGTTCACGACCTCATGTAATGCAACTTGCGACAAGCGCTAGCCTCTTATTCAGGGTTCTTCAGGGCTTCTCATAATAATTAACATAATACGATTCAGTAGGTGTAGGTTGGTAAGTACCTTTTTTAAGAGATACTATTTTTTTTTTTATATATATTTTATTTTGACAGAGAGGTTTGGAAGGAGAAAGGGGAGGTCTTTGCCCAGCAGTTAGACACTCAAAGAGGCTAACAAAAAAAAAACACCAAACAAACACTATTTTTTCAAAAGGGCTTTTTAATCTTACTCTTATGTAGTTAGTGGGGATAGATGTTTGTTACTCTTTCATGCAAAAACCACTACACGGATTTGGATAAAATTTGGTACACAGATACTTTATAACCTGGATACGTTTTATCCCGGTAGTACGATTCCGTGAGACAATAACCTAACACCACGCGGGCGAACCTGCGGGTATGAACTAGTACGTTATAAAATTTTGCTTTCTTCCAACTAAATACATTTATTTAATCTTTTTATTGTTTCAAACGATAAAAACCTCAAGTTTTACATCTAAGATAATGTTCGTGGAGGCAAATAACCTTAAGAAATAATGTATTCAAAAGAAATGGAGTGTGAAATTAAAATTTCACTGGATAACTTATTCAAATTGGATAGACTGAACTCCGTAATAACTTGTAGTTTAGGGGTTTACTTTTCTATTCTAGAATGAAGTAAAATAGTTCTGCTAATATTTTGAAAAGCTTTGAACAGACACTGCTTGGTAAACACCCTTCCAACTATTACAGTGTGCCTCACATCAATTGTAAATAAAACAGTCTAAGCTGCTCTTATTCTATTAAAACTTCATTATACGGTAGGCCAGCTCAATGTCAAAGTGTGACCATCGCCGTGCGGCCTTTGGATGAGAATAAGCACTTTCTGAACGTCAAAAAAATCATGAGACAGTCCCCCAAAACGCCAGTCCTTCGCCACTTTCTTGTATTTTAGCTGAAGTGTCAAAACAAACTCGCCAGCTAAAAAAGCAAGAATCAAATTCAAAATACGATTATACAAGGTGTAAACGGACCCTTCATGAAGCCGTCAACCAAGCATTCTGTACATCAAACTAAGTAACTCTTCACAAAAATTATTGCTGGGAAACGACATTTTTTTTTGGGGTGTAAAATCATGTTTTACGGTAAAACTCAATGTAACTAAACGCACACAACAAAACTTAGTGCTGATGGATGCTTTGAATAGTAAACAGGTCATACAGTTAATTAAAGTAAAGTTAAAACCTTTAAGAGTGGTATTTAAAAAAAAACTTGTGAAAAAATTGGAACTTTGACGTCCAATATCTCCGTAACTAGAAGGTTCCCAGGTATGGTTCAGAACAAAAAAATGATCGCAATGACGGGGAAAACAAGTGCCTTTCGGCTTCGTTAAGGGTCTATTTACACCCTTTATTCAAAATACGGCACTCCCTTAATATTACCCAACAAATAATATTCCGTCAGCCCTCGGCCCGGACATTTTAGTTATTTAATTGGAAGCGAACCCCGCACTTATCGGGAACTGCTCATTATTTATCGAAGCCTGAGGTCAGAGGTCATCCGGGCCTATTTGGGCAGGCCCCGGCTAATTGTCAAGGTCAACCTGCGGTCATTCTGGTTAAAAGCTGGATTGATGGTTTTTGACATGGGTGGGCAAGTAAAATGGTATGGAAACGGATAGTTGGGTGACTAGATAAACTTAATCTTTGAAGGAATTTGACGTGATGTCAATAAAATCTTAAACTAAATAGCTTGTGGTGTGGCGACAACTACAACTCTCCATACAAACTATACATCATACTTGTCGTCAAAGACATTCAAATATAACTAGCTATAGACGGGACAAGACCAAGAAACTGACAATTCCAAAACCTGTTACAAATTAGTAACAAGTCGATCAGTCTAGTGCGATACGCCGCCTTGTCAGGTCGCATTCATATGACACAAAGACACTCAAATATTTCCGAGCTATAGACGGGTCATGACGAAGAAAATCGTAATCCAAAACTTGTTACTACTTAGTAACAATTCGTTCTGTCTAGGGTCATCTGTGTCATACGCCCGCTTGTCAGGAAGCATTCGTGTGTCAAAATCGAAAATTTTCAGGATGAAAATTATTGTATGACAATATTCCCAATGTCCTCTCTATATGTGTTTTAAATCTCTTTGCTTGTCGTCATCTGGCATCGCGCAAGCAGAGATAACCTCAAGATTAGGACATACTTTTATAACGGCCCGAGAACAACCGACGGATTCACCAGATCCAACACTTGGCTGGTAGGAGGATCCCCCCTTTGCATTAGAAGAAGAGGAACTTCTCACTATTTCCTTATACTCTAAAAGGTCATGACGGAGTAAAATTATGATAGATTATTGAGTAGTAATTTTATTAGTACTCAATAAAACAAAATTATGATCTATATTGTAAATACCACAAAAGCCATTTTACTATTTTAATTTGATATATCATAAAATATGTTTTTTTTTTTAAACAAAAAAGCGCCTTCGTCCTCTCTCCTATTACCTATTAATTTAACTTTGCTGTGCCCGACAGGGTCCTTAATTGATTCAACAATGTTTTAACATACCAACTGTTTTATTTTAACATTATGGAATGCAATAAAGTATTGAGTATTGTAAAAGTATTACCCAGTCAGCAAGTTCGTGGGTGTGGTGGACCGCCCAGGATGCATCTGAAATACAACAAGTCTTGGAGACTGTTTTAATACTGTATAACACAGAATTAAAATTTTCCTAACCTATTTTATTTGTTTCTATGGCAACCTATCGCAAATAATTACGTTATTTAATTAGTAGTAATTTAAATCAAAGTAAATAAAGTATCTATAGTTGAAACAATGCATAATTATCCATTCTTCATCAAATAAACCGATATAATTGTTAAAAGTGGACTCCCACGGGACTGGACACTACATAAATAAAATAAAACAAATAAACGTCAGTGAAAATCTATTTTATTTGTCAGCTATGTTATTGAAACATGGACACAAAGGAAAATATAAAAAAATGGTTGTAACGTAATTTGAACTACATTTTATATTTGCTTTAAAAGTTTATTTTACAAATGAAATCAAAATAAAATTGTGTTACGCATACAATCGTTTATTTGAATTTAGTCAGCCATTTTGCCTACATAGTGCCTTTTAGCTAGGCAACAAATAATTGGTAAAGCCTATGTAGTTAGGTCTATGAACTTTCTTTCTTAACTTATTAAAGTCGTTTACTTATAAATAATATCAAAGTAAATAAAAAGGTCTTATTCAACTTTGTTTATTTATCTAGATTGTAATATGTATTTCGGTACGCTTTTTAGTGCTAACTAGGAATATCAAAAGTTAATGCCTACAAACAGGGTACAAATACACTCCTCTAGATATATAGATAAATCATTTATTTAGTGCACACAAAAGAAGAAGCACAAAATCACAATTAAATAATAAAAATAACGAGAAAAAAAAATTACTCGACTAATCTATACTAATATTATACAGTTGAATAGTTTGTTTGGTTGAACGCGCTAATCTCAGGAACTACTGGTTCGAAATGAATAAATCTTTTAGTGTTGGATTTCCCATTTATCGAGGAAGGCTATAGGCTATATAACATCAATCTACGACCAATAGGAGCGGAGCAGTAATGAAAAATGTTGCAAAAACGGGTAAAATTGTATTTTTAATAATTTTACGTGGACGAAGGTCGCGGGGACAGCTAGTAACTATATAAAAACGAGGCGCCAATATACAAAAAGAAAAACATAGTGATGAATATGCTACTGACAAAATCTGGAGAGTTTTCGTAATATTTGGGTCGCCTTCCTGTCTAACCGGATGCAACTGAATACCAGTATTTTATATGGAGCTACCGCCTATGTGAGATCAGACATCACATAGGCGCGTCATCCTTTGGTAAGACTGGTTGTCAGACTTTCGGGCCACTGACTAAACTAAACTAGACTGTCAAAGATCTACAAATGACAGCCGGGACCAACGACTTAACGCTCTTTTCGAAGTACGGACAAAATTCGTTATGTAGTGCATGGTCATCCATCCACGCACCGACCTTGACAAGCACGGCTTAACCTTGAAAATTGACACGTGCGACTGTTATTAGTAGTAGTAAGTAAAACCTAGTTCCACCTCATCTTAATCCTTAAAAGTAACGATACCATCTGAGTTTCTAACATAGGAGCTAAGTTAAAAACAACTGTAAGGACGCATTAGCTGGAGTTATTCTGGACATTGGACAAGACAAATGCATTAACTGTGTACTCTGTGACGGGATAGAAGTTAAACTCACACATGTAAGGAGAATGAGAGTATTAGACACATATGTTGGACCTGAATACACACAGCCACAGTGAAAATATGGAACAGTGTCTCAACTAGACTCGTGGCTCAATAATAACAGCCGCTCGGGTCGATGTTTAGGTTAAGCCGTGCTTGCCTAGGTTGGTCCGTGGATGGGTGAACACCCATTTCATACCGAGTTTCCTCCGTGCCTCGGAAAGCACGTTAAGCCGTTGGTCCCGGCTGTCATTTGTAGATCTTTGACAGTCGTTAGGTAGTCAGTAGCCCAAAAAGTTTGACAACCAGTCTTACTTACTTACTTACTTAGATGGCGCTGCAGTGCGCACATAAACAAATAGCTCCGTATAATAAATTTATAAAAATAGTTCAAGTGATCATTTAGTAAAGATATAGTGTTCTAGTGAATACTTATATGACATACAGTGAGTGATATTAAAGACCTTGTGAAATATCCAGTAAAACGGGAAAAAACTGTTAAAAGTGCCAAGAAAAATAACGATCTTTGAATTCAAAAAATTCAGTGCTAAACTATTGAGCAACTTCCAAAACTGCATCATTCCAAAACAAAGAAGAAGGAAAACACCCCAAAAGGTACATAACAAATACCAAATATAATAATAATGTACAATTTAACACAAAATCGCACTATCATCTCGATTAGTTGACTTCATTAAACGCCACCTATTGACAACATATGGACAACAGACAATAAATCGAAAACTTCTCGCTACTCCACACTAGAGGCCGTAACCAACAGGCAATTAGTAACTAAACACCTCAAAAGATGGCGCCTACTCCGCTTTGCCCAGGATGCCACCAAAAAGTACCGATAAGAGAAAATCTAACTTGTTTGTTATGCAAGTGCAGATACGATCTGGAATGCGCTGGTGTCTCGAAAGATCATTATAACAAAATAATGACTCTGGAACATAGAAAGTCTTGGAAATGCCAGACTTGCGTTTGCAAAATACCCAAGACAGGCAACACTGACACGCCAGTACGCTCTGCGAGGGACCCAGAATCTACACAGTACCCTACCACACCAGTAGAGGAAAACAATATCACCATGAGAAAAACAATAATAAACCCAAGTAACGACACGACTTGCTCAGACAACCTTAGTTTTATAGGAGATACTCTGCGAACTCAAGAAAGTATTGTAATTTGTAATGAGACACAAACCCAACTATCGATGCAAAGTTTAAGCGAATTAATAGTACTACGTTTGAAAGAAAATAATAAATCCATAATAGAAGAACTGCAAAGTACAATACAAACTGAAATCAAAAAAGCAATTGCCGAAATAAGACAAGATTTTGAGCTGAAGATTAGCGATTTAACCATGCAAAATAACGACAGAAAACTAGAAATAGAAACAATAAACACCAAACTAGAAAACCTTCATGTCGAAAATGAGGCACTTAAAAAAGAAATAAAGGAATTGGCAATACAACCATCCCAATCACCACACGCCCCTGAAATAAACCATAAAAAAATTGTACTTTACGGACTTGCCGAGTACTATAGAGAACCCCAAAACGATCTTTACAATAGACTTATAGAATTATTCCGAGATATTGCAAACATGGACCTATCAGGGTACATTGAAGATATGTATAGAGTGGGAAGAAAAGGCCCAAAGAACAGACCACTGGTTATTGAGTTGCTCAGCAAAAGAATGGCTAAACACATCGTGAACAACAACCAATGTTTTAAAGGAACTGGATTGTTTATATCTGAGTTCTTAGATGTGACTGCACGGAGGGAAAGAGCACAACTAAGAGAAGAACTGCTTAAGGCCAGGAAAAAAGGCCACCATGCAATTATAAGGTATAACATACTATATATAGACGGAACACCCACCGAACCCACCGACATTAAAGATACCCAAAGGAAAAATCAACAAATAAATTCGAGCTACCAAGGAAACGATAGAACAACAATGATCAATATTGACCAACTCTGCCGCACATCCATAACGAATGAAACTGAAAACTATACATTTCGTAAATAAAATTGACAACGACATATCATTTAAAATACTGTTCCAGAATCTGCAAAGTCTTTACAATAAACTGGACATTCTTGAAGCTTTCATTACTGATAATTCAACGTACACAGCAATAGGAATCTCGGAGACCTGGCTTACGCAAGAAAAGCTTGACATTATTAAATTTAGTAGATATAAATTCGCAGCATCTTACTGCCGCAGCACTCGAATAGGAGGAGGAGTCTGTATCCTAATTCAGGATCATATAGATTGCATTCAGAGAAACGACATTACGGACATGTCTATAGAATATGTCTTAGAGGTATGTGCTACAGAACTACCTAAAGAAAATATGTTAATTATAACCATGTATTGGAACAAAAGGCAAGAAGAAATTTTTTATCAGCAAATACAAAAGATTCTAAGATATGTAAACATGAAATACTCTACGCTTAATGTTATTATAGGAGGCGATTTTAATATAAATATCCTGCCTGGAAATTTAAAATCCAATCAATTCTTAAATCTTATGCAGGAATTTAGACTCACACAGCACATAAAAACCCCGACACGCATAACACCTACTACAAAAACATGTTTAGATCTCATATTCACAAACTTCAAATATAAAGATATGTACACAACGGTAGAAGAGTTAGGCTTTTCTGATCACAATAGTATAATTTTACATTTAAAATTACCTATACAAACAAAGAAAATAAATTGGTACACGACAAAAAGGCGATTCAACCATACAAATATGTTAAAGTTTAAATCAAAATTGCACGAAATAAATTGGAATGATATAATAACGGCTGAAAAGAATATTAATGAAAATTATGAAGCGTTTAACGAAATCCTAATTAGCATCCTAAATCAATGTATCCCATTACAAAAATACAAATTAAAAACAAATTATAATAAATATTGGCTCTCAAAAGGTATTAAAACCTGTTGCAAAAATAAAAGACTATTGAAGATACTAATTACCAAAACAAAAAACCCTATATTAACAAAATACTACAGGAAGTATGAAAAAATATTAAAGAAAACTGTAGTGACAGCAAAAAAACAACACTTTAAACATAAAATGATGAAATCAAGCAATAGAGTAAAAACAATGTGGGGTATAATAAACGAACGGACAAACAAAAAAATTAGACGCGAAAAACAGAATATAACTGTACAAACAAACAATAATAGTATGACTTCGGAGCCCAAAGAGGTGGCTAACATCTTCAATAATTTCTTTGCTTCAATAGGGAAAACTAATGCGAGCTCATCTGGCAATAAACGGAATGAAACACCTATAATGTCTACAACGGAGAATTCGATCTTCCTGAGTCCAATAGATCCTCACGAGGTGAATACGTTAATAAAAAACTTAAAAAATAAGTCAAGCTATGGCGTTGATGAACTTCCACCTACACTACTGAGACAATGTGCAGATGAATTAACTCTTCCATTCTACAAACTAATAAATCAATCTTTCGAGGATGGCGCTTTTCCCAACCTCTTGAAAAAGGCCCTTGTAAAGCCAATACATAAGAAAAATTCAAAAACTGACCCAAGTAACTACCGCCCAATCGCTCTCCTACCAACTGCTTCAAAATTATTTGAAAAAACCATGTGCACCCGTGTCTACGCTTATTGTGAAAAATACAACATATTTAATGACTGTCAAAATGGCTTTAGAAAAAACCGATCCACAACCCTGGCCGTCTATAAGTACATGCAAGAGGCCCTCGATATTATTAACTCCAAAAAATATGCAATAGGATTACTGCTGGATATGACGAAAGCTTACGATAGAGTACAATTCAGCATCTTACTATACAAACTATATGGCATAGGGATCCGTGGTAAATGTCATGAATGGTTCAAGTCGTATCTACAACATAGAGAGCAATTAGTGGAATTGGAATATTTTAACCAAAAAACTAACGAAATAGAATTTTTCCGATCTGAAAGCATACCAATAAACGCTTCAATCCCGCAGGGCAGTGTAATAGGCTGTTTCCTTTTCTTAGTTTACATAAATGACCTCCCGAAACATATTAGTGAACCTTGTGTTTTGTTTGCGGATGATATATCTATTCTTGCCTCATGTGAGACTAATCTCAACATTAGTAATAAATTAAATTCAATACTTGACGCTACAACTCAATGGATGATAGAACATAACCTAGAAATAAACTATAATAAGACAAAAATAATGACATTCCACCCACGACAAAAAAAACCTATAAATATAAACTTCAGTTTTAATAATTACAAATTAGAAACAGTTAATAAATTCACCCTATTAGGAATAGACATAGACACACACATAAATTGGAAGTCGCATATTCAAAAATTACAAGCAAAATTATCAAAATTTTCATACGCCCTTCGCGAAATTAAAAAAACTACAGACATAAGTACTGCCTTGGTAACATATTACGCATATGCCTATGCATGGCTTAAATACGGCGTCATATTATGGGGAAATAGTACAGATTCGCCCACACTATTCACCCTACAAAAAAAACTTATTAGGATTCTAGTAAATATTGAACAAACGGATAGCTGTAAGCCTCACTTCCAAGAACACAAAATTTTAACCCTACCTTGCCTCTATATCTTTGAGATCTGTAAATTTGTGCGTAAATATCCGAATTTCTACACAAAAAGAGAAGACATACAAACTGAAATTTCTTTAAGACACAAGAATAGATTAAATATACCTACATCCCGATTAAAAATGCACTCTTCAAGTACCTACGTTATGTCGATAAAAATATATAATAAGTTACCGGAAGAAATAAGAAATATAAATAAATACAACATTTTTACTAATAAATTAAGATTATTCCTATTAACACTTAAGGAGTCGCTAATGGGTCCAACGGACCCAGTCCTTCATATTTTGCTTCATAAATAATAAAATTCGACGAATGCGAAGTTGCCGCTCTTAGTACCTTTTAACGATAGTGTAGCACAGCAAATGACGACGTCGGCAGTCAGTTAGCGCGCTGCAAGTGAGTGCTACGGACGTAAAAGGTGTGTGTGGGTCCGCTGGACCCGGTAGCGACTAAATACGTAACTGACTTTTGCATTTTGTTATTACTATTTATTTACCTATTTTCTTTATTTCTTTCGTAGAAAATGGCAACCAATAGGGTTTTAAGGGTTTGAAGAGATAGATGAATATCTAAATGAAGAAATAGAAAACGAAGACTGCTCTGAAACTGAAGCTATAGATTTTTTTTGTAATTTTTTTTATACCTACTTCTGTGATGATTGATATCTCTATGCTATTCCGTATAAATAAGTATATTATAGTTGTGTAAGTAAATACAGAAAATTTTATTTAATTAAAATAAGTAAATATAGAAATTACAATGATTACCCTAAATCTTGTCGCAAAACTATGGAGAAATTAAGTATATTTTTGTAATAGCCTTTGTTTAAGTAAAAAAAATAAATATTAATATTTGATTCAATAATATATTTTATTATACATATAGAATCCGTATAAGAAAGTAAACATTTACGTTTATCATGCAGTTCTGGAAAAAGGCTTATGACATTATACTGGGTCCAGCGGACCCGGTAGCGAGTACTTGTGCGACAAATTAGGACGCGAGTCCCTAAGTGTTAATCAAAAGCTATTATAATGTGAACGAATATTTGAATGAAAGATTATAATTTTTGAATTGAACGTGATAGGAAAATGGCTACCTCCTTACCAAATAACAGAATTATATGTTTTATTTGCTTGTTAATTTTATGTTATTATTGTGTTTTTGTGAATTATATGTAATAATTTTGTTTGTCCTGTATAATTTTATTTTAATTTTTAGCTCTGAACGACTGACATTTTAAGTTTTAAGTATATTGACTCATTTTGATTTATTTTGAAGGATTATTGTTATGACTGACATTTTAAGTATATTGAGTAATTTTGATTTATTTTGAGGATTATTGTTATGACTGACATTTTAAGTTTTAAGTATATTGAGTAATTTTGATTTATTTTGAAGGATTATTGTTATTTTTGCGAATTTAATTATTTGATTTCCATGTATATTTTATTTTAAATTTCACGAATTAGATTTTTTATGTATCTTCCTTTTTTTTACGTTTTGCTGTGCCCCGACGGGGTCTACAACGGCTCGTAGCTCTAAGCATTTTGTTAACACCATGTTTTACCTTGTGGAACGCAAATAAACGAATATGAATATGAATATGAAATATGAATACCAGGGGTATCGTATTACCCAGTACTAACTGGGTTGTGGAGGTCCGATAGGCAGTTGGTTCATGTAAAATACTGGTATTCAGCTGCATCCGGTTAGACTGGAAGCCGACCCCAACATAGTCGGGAAAATGCTAGGCAGGTCATGTCTCAACTAGACTCATTTTGTGATAAATGTTTGTTTAACTTACTGTAAAATACTAAATATATATATATATATATATACAACGTGTAACAGATTAAGCGCAATACCTCAGACACCCCAATTAGAATATTAAATTATAAGTCTAAAACAACATCCGTAATTAAATAAATTTAAACCAAACCTAGTCTTTTTTTATAATATAGTTATCCTTACTAAACGCAAAACGTATGTTTAACAACATCCCTAGACACACACTCATGCAATGTTAGCGGCCGACGCGCCACGCACACTCGAGCGCCCGCCAGCTGAGCGTAGCTGTAGTAAGTAGATGTGCGTTAGTTCAATGAATGAATTTTACGTACCTAAAATGTCATAGGCTGATATTTTGAATAACTTTTGGTAGGTACTTCATTGAGTTTACCGAGAAGAGTAATGATTGATAATTTTATAGCAAGTGAAATTATCAACACGAATGTAAGACTTTAGGCTTAGTAACGGGGATGCATTTAAAACAGCGACTTTTTACCCGAACTATGAAACTAACGAAGAGCGAAGCGCCCGGACTTCGTGCGTCACACGCGGGTAAAAAAATTATCTCAGATGCGTAACTTTCGCGATATCAACTAGGTACCCCCTGATAAGTCGTGTTTACTGCTTATTACGTGAAAAAAAATCAGTGTTTAAAAGATTTTAATCATAATATTTAAGTACAGTGATAAGAATACGATCGTAATGATAGGAAGAAGTAGGTACTTACAGATCTGGACTATTTACACTTACTAGGTTATTAATTTGCACTATTTCTGCGATCCACTTTCATTAAAGTTTCAAAATTACCACCGCCTTGTTTTATGCACTCGATTTCTTAAATTGTAATTCAATTTTGTAAGCACTTCAGTATCACTTTTTACCGTCACAAATGCTTGTTCAATTTTCCTCGACACTTGTAGATTGATTGACGTACACGAGCGATTTTATGCGACCCCACAAATAAAAGTCTAATGGTGTTAAGTCAGGTGATCTGGGAGGCCACGGCACAGGTCCTCCGCGACCTATCCAGCGACTGCCATACTCCGCATCCAGATGCCGTCGAACGGACCACGTGAAATGTGCGGGAGCACCGTCCTGCTGGTAAAACATGTCACGTGAAAGACCGACAGGGACGTCAGCCTCGTCCTGGCGCTCACACTGCAGCCAGAACGGTCATTGAACTCTCGTCTAACCCGACATTATCAAGACAGCGAGCCAGGGTCCTCACCATCTCCGTGTATTGTATGTTGGTATACCGGAAAGCCATTGCGCTCGGAAACAACAATGTCACCGAAGTAAATAAAATAACAACTACACTAGATCTTGTGCTTTTGAGGTTAGGTACTTATGTCATATGGCGTCAACGTCAAAGACACAAGCCTGACAACCAACCTGCCAACGACAAATGCTTTATGTCTGTGCAATAAGTTTTAAATTTCTTCAAATTAAATAATTTTATTTCGTAAAAAAAAATTGTTATTGTGTAGGGCTACTCTGATGACCAACTAAGTTTGGTCGTGCATTCAAATAAGCCTTACTCATTGGAGATAAAGGTGGAATTCCTTTAAATTATGATCCTGTTTATTTGATGCACACTACTTTTAATGTAAAATGCATTGATATTATTTACGTGTGTGTATTACGAGCTATGAGCGAACTACAAATAATGTCGTGCGTTTTAGTAGCCTTTATTGCACTGAATTAAGGTTTCAATTTCCTTGAATTAAGGATTGTATAAATTTGTCATGATACTGTGTTTCTAATTTAAGTTATTTAAAAGATTTTTCCGTCAAAATTTAACACCTATTTTTTATGACGGAAATCGATTCAGAAGTCGATTCTGAACCAACTACTTTCAGGAATTGCGTTTATTCTGTTACACATTGTATATATACAGGGTGTAAACAGACCCTTCACGAAGCCGTCAACCAAGCATTCTGTACATCAAACTAAGTAACCTAACGCAAAAATTATTGCTGGGAAACGGCTTTTTTTTTGGGGTGACAAATCACATTTTACGGTAAAACTCAATGTAACGCACTCAAAACATTGTGCTGGTGGATGGATTGAATAGTACGGGGGTCGTGACGGTGTTTAAAGTAAAAATCTTACATTACAAAAATGTATTTAAAAAAAAACTTGTGAAAAAGTTGGAACTTTGACCCCCAATATCTCCGTAACTAGAAGGTTCCCAGGTATGGTCTAGAACAAAAAAATGATCGCAATGACGGGGAGAACAAGTACCTTTCGGCTTCGTTAAGGGTCTTTTTACACCCTTTATATATAGGGTATACTTACATAATTTCACTCCACGCATAACACTTTGTCACAACACCAATTTATTTCGTCTGCTCGACGTCCGTATGTCACTACAGGGATCCAACAGAATATCAGCGTCAGGTGCATGCCTGACACATGCTGAGCTGGACTCCCATTTGGTGCAACCTTGAGACGCACACCGCACCTTGTATACTCGTTATTTGATTTGAAGTATCTCATGGTGTCACTATACTTCTTTCGTAAATGTGTTTTTCTTTATGTATATTGGCACCTTGTTTTTATAAAGGGTGTAAAAAGACCCTTAACAAAGCCGAAAGGTACTTGTTCTACCCGTCATTGCGATATTTTTTTTGTTCTAGACCATACCTGGGAACCCTCTAGTTACGGAGTTATCAAAGTTCCAACTTTTTCACAAGTTTTTTTTTTATTCAAATTTTTAAGGTTATAACTTTACTTTAAATCCCTCCATGGCCCGTTTACTATATAATGCATCTATAAACACGTTGTTTTGAATGCGTTACATTGAGTTTTACCGTAAAAGGTTATTTTCACCCCAAAAAAAAAAGTCGTTTCCCAGCAATATTTTTTTTGTAGGGGTACTTAGTTTGATGTACAGAATGCTTGGTTGACGGCTTCGTTTACACCCTGTATAGTTACATAGTCGTGTAATTTGTATTATTTAATTGTGCTTCTGTGTGTTGTGCTATGTCTTTTGTGTGCACTAAATAAATGATTTATCTATCTAAATGTTTCTAGTTTTAGTGTTAACAATGATAGCATTTTTAGCCACTATAATGTTTTGGTTTTCAATGGTAATCATTTCTCCGCAATGTTCAGAGTCTAGAACATTTATGATTCGGAATAACATCAGCCTAAATATTGTCTAGACATGTGGCATTAGTAGGCATTAATCTTGTGGGCTTCATAAATTGGTTTACGAGATTGTAGGACTGAGACGGACATATCATTTTACTACTTGAACTGGTTTTCTCATCATTAAAATAACCGCAAGTTATAATGAATTTCTTCGTGTTACAAATCTTGTGTAAAACTTCATTCTTTATTTTCTCAAAGCAGTCATACAATCCCGAGGTGGTCTGTATACAATTAATAAAGGGTGTAAATAGACCCTTAACGAAGCCGAAAGGCACTTATTCTCCCCGCTATTGCGATCTTTTTTTTTTTTTCTAGACCATATCTGGGAACCTTCTATTTACGGAGTTATTAGGTGTCAAAGTTCCAACTTTTTCACAAGTTTTTTTTTAAATACTATTTTTTAAGGTTATAACTTTACTTTTAATACCTCCATGACCCGTTTACTAATCAATGCATCCATAATCACAATGTTTTGAATGCGTTACATTGAGTTTTACCGTAAAAGGTTATTTTTCACCCCAAAAAAAAAAGTCGTTTCCCAGCAATATTTTTTGTGTAGGGTTACTTAGTTTGATGTACAGAATGCTTGGTTAATGACTTCGTGAAGGGTCTGTTTACACCCTGTATAATAAACTGTTCAAATTCTATACAGGCTATTTCAATGATGCGTTCAACAGATAGGATTTTTTTACGGATGGGATATCATCAAATAACTCCTCCCGCTCTGGGTAAAACCCATCCATGTTCCTTCTTTGCCCTTTGTGTTCCAGGGCCGCGGTATCTCTTTCGAACAGTCCCGCAGCTCAACAGATAGGCTCGCAATGTCTTTTCGGTCTTTAAATTTAATCTAGTTTTTTACTAAAATTAGTGAGCCACCATTTATTCTGTTAAATGAACTACCAACCTAGTGATTACTAAAACTGGTTAAAATGATTAAAATAAAACTGAAAAGCAGTTTTTTCACTGAAAAGCGGTTTTATTAGTTTGTTCAACTACTTTTTTATTTCCAGCTTTTAAGTTTAGTAACGTGAAAGATTTCGATTTGACTATTTAACTTTTTGTATTGAAACCAAAGAGATTTAAAACACTAATATTTGAGTGTCTTTGATTGAAACTCTTTTTATTAGACGTAGTTTTGTAAATCTGTACATTTTCGCAAGAGTTTGCCTCTATTGTTCTATTCTCTAATTTAATTCGCTTCGTGTCGCGGGTTCTATTCCCGACGCAACAAATATCTGTATGGCCTACAGGTAGTTGTTCCGGGTCTGGCTGTTTGTGTATGTGAGTTTAAATGTTTGTAAACGCACCCACGATACAGGAGAAATTCCTAGTGTGGGGCAACATTAAATAAAAAAAAATCAAATTGAAATGATTTAGAATGTCAATATTATGTACCAAATAATTCACTGAATTATTAAGAAAGTAAGTAACCAAATTTATAAACCGAAACCAAAAGTTTCCATTCATGACTAATTTCGTGACGACAAAACTTTAAATATTTGTGTTTTAAGATAAAATTCGTAGGATACAAAATTATGTGGCGAATCATGGATTTTATATCGCTACAATACCTATTGTTATAAATTCGTTCTAAATGATTTAAATGTTATTTTCCATTTATTACGGATAATAAAATTTTCGTAAGGCTTTTCATCAATTATTTTGCGGTTTATCATTAAATTTAATAATATATAATAATTAAATATACATACAATCAAGAGCTATATGAAATGTAGCAGAAATACTTTTAAATTAATAGTAATTACTTACTGCTTTGGTAAGTACCTATCTTGCTCTATACCATCCTCGAGTGACTACTGTTGCTGATCGTCTGGCACACCCTGAGCAGCACAACTACTGGCTTACTTTTTTTTTATCACGGAGTGGATTATTCTTTTTTCTTCTTCTTTTTTTTTGTAACGTTGCCCCGCTCTAGGAAATTCTCCTGTATCGTGGGTGCGTTTACAAACATTTAAACTCACATACACAAACAGCCAGACCCGGAACAACTACCTGTAGGCCATACAAATATTTGTTCCGTGCGGGAATCGAACCTACGACACGAAGCGCAGCAGTCAATCGCTCAGCCACTGCGCCAACCGTGCCGTTCTATTTCCCTTCATTCACTAACTTTCACAACGTTATTGTGAATGGTCAACTAAACCCATAGTATTATTGTATAGTCGTCTATCACACTTTCTGCTGCAAGATCGACGTTCATTTTATTTGAAGTTGCATTATTAACCTGCATTATGACTTACGTTGTCATAGGAACTTGGGGATCGGCAAAAAGGGCCCTATGTCTAGCATTGATGTCAGACTGAGGGTGATATTGATCGGCGGCGACCTCTCGCTCCCGGCCCTGGTTCAGGCCATGGTCCGGAGCGAGAGGGAATGGGAAGCCGTCACCTCCTTCTGCGAAGCAGTCATGCTAGCGAAGGAGCTGGCGGGACGTGAGAGGGAGAGAATCTCACGTCCCAGCCGCCACGGGCGACGCACCGGGCGTCGGGGGCCACGTGGTGGCTCCCGGCCACCGTAGGCGCGGGCCTGTGGACGGTGAGTAATGGGTTAGCTCACCGTCCGTCCGTCTTATAACGACAGGCCGTGTCGACGGCGCGTTCGTGTTCCACGCGCGCCTCAAAGAGATGTCAGCAACCAGGAAGGGGCCCGCAAGGGCCGATGCCTGCCGGGGCTGCGGGACTGTTCGAAAGAGATACCGTGGCCCTGGAACACAAAGGGCAATGAAGGAACATGGATGGGTTTTAGTCAGTAAGAGTCTGACACTCCCTCCCACTCCACCCAGAGCGGGAGAAGTCATTTGATGATTTCCCATCCGTAAAAAAAAAAAAAAAAAAAGGGGTGATATTGATGAATTGAAAGTCAATTTCATTGAACAGCTTTGAATCGTGGAACAGTATTTGTTGTTAATCTGTTTTATTTTTCAGATGGCGATGGCCCAGTGTGTACAGTCACTTGAAAGTTCTGGACCTCGATTATCTTTTGGCGCTGTTCACAGCAAGTTCCAGAGCCGAGAGCACGATGTAAACGTAAAGTAAATATGTACGTCGATTTTTGAATCGAAAATACAATTATCCTATAACATTTTAGTTACATTGTTTGTAACAAGCACACTCAGTATCATCCATTGACTTGAATTAATTATTAAAATCATGAAAATATTATAATGTGAAACGAGTAATAATATTTTTAAATCGACGTATTTACTTTACTTTTATGTGTTCATTATCTCAAACCAAAAATTCAGCCAATGCTTTTTGAGTTTTGATTCTCAACCCTATTATAAACAACAATAGTGTTTCTAAAATAATACATTATTTATCTTTGACAGGAGCTAGTGGCTAAATAATAACAGCCGCTCGGGTCGATCTTTAGGTTAAGCCGTGCTTGCCTAGGTTGGCCTGTGGATGGGTGACCACCCATTGCATACCGAATTTCCTCCGTGCCTCGGAAAGCACGTTAAGCCGTTGGTCCCGGCTGTCATTTGTAGATCTTTGACAGTCGTTAAGTAGCCAGTGGCTCAAAAAGTCTGACAACCAGTCTCACCAAGGGGTATCATATTACCCAGTACTAACTGGGTTGTGGAGGTCCGATAGGCCGCTCTATGTAAAATACTGGTATTCAGCTGCATCCGGTAAGACTGGAAGCCGACCCCAATATAGTTGGGAAAAAGCTAGGCAGATGATGATCTTTGACAAATGATTCGGCCAAGCTGAGACAAACACGTGTCTTGCAGATGCACTAGTTGTACGAAAAGTGCACTTCTATGGGGAGGGATTGCAGCTATCTTATAACCAGTCTAAGGACTGTTAGGGACCATGTGTACTGATTAGCATGATGATCGACGTCCTGCCGCTGAACAGCCGTCTCGTCACGTTCACCAGTTCGAAAGAACTGCTAGGGACAATGCTCTTTAGGGGCATGATACCGACGTGTTGCCGCTGAAAAGCCGCTTGCTTCACTGGTGTAGATGCGAGGTATCGTGTGAGTCACGACTGACCAATTACCAATCAATATATTTCAATGACTATGAATTCCCTAGTCCGATTTACAATATCATTCAATCCTTTCCTTGTTTTAATAATGATACGAGGCATTGGACTTCTTCATTTAAGGAATTCATTTCTCTTAGTCGGTAGGAAGGTGACCAGACTGGGGCGAACCTTTCAGGGCCGTGCGGATGGCGGGGCACGGCCTTTTTCCCTTCGGGAGAAACCGTCCATAATATTAATAGGCATGTATTTAATTTCAAAGTTAAACCAAAAATACTGACTTGCACACAAATTATGCACACTAAATAAATCAAATTAAATATAAAGGGTGTAAAAAGACCCTTAACGAAGCCGAAAGGCATTTGCTCTCCCCGTCAATGCGATCATTTTTTTGTTCTAGACCATACCTGGGAACCTTCTAGTTACGGAGATATTGGGGGTCAAAGTTCCAACTTTTTCACTCCACGACCCCCATACTATTCAATCAATCCATCAGCACAATGTTCTGAGTGCGTTATATTGAGTCCTACCGTCAAACGTGATTTTGGATCCCAAAAAAAAAAAGTCGTTTCCCAGCAAAAAAAATTGCGTAAAGTTATTTAGTTTGATGTACAGAATGCTTGGTTGACGGCTTCGTAAAGGGTCTGTTTACACCCCGTATTGTTTAATGGTATTTGCAGAACTGTTTTACTAAACGAATAACTATAATCAAAATAGTATATCTAACAATTCTTTAGTTCAACAAACATATTAATTTTTTTTTAAGGAAAACCATCACCTAATTTACTTTTAGGAACATCGTTTAATCTAAATAAAACCCTATTTATCCAGTATCATCTTGTTTTATCATTTTTAAATATTTATAAAAAAAAACCTATTAAAAAGAAATAGTGGTCTGCCGGTGTCGGAAGCAGGACCCAAGCTACAGGTGGTTATTATTATGAAGATTTTTGCATGATCCCTTGATTCATTCACTAATTATTAAAACAAAAAAAACTGCAAGCACACAAAATATATGTAATGATTGAGGTTTATCGTGTGCGGTTTGCTTATGTGTCATCTTGATAAATAAATCTATTTCTTCCAATAATTTGCCTGGTGTTATATTAAAGCTGTAGATATGAGGTATGGGATCGTCGTCGATCTTAGAAGGCAGCCAATCTGGTGGCCTACGTGAATTTGTCAACGCCCGTCTGAGCATTCGTCTGTAGTAGTTTGGTTTAGCAGGTGAGGTATTCAAATATTCTGGTAATTGCAGCATCAGTAGCCAGAAAATTACTGAAACAGGAGGCATAGTTACAAAATTAAAACACACATACGAGTACTGTTTACTGTTAGGTACACCTCTGCCTAACCCTCCCAGGATTGATGTTATCTATACATCTATACAAATATATAAAATTGAAGTGTCTGTTTGTAATTTCAAAATAACAGCTTTTTACTGAATGCATATGAAAGTATATAATTATACTTATATATATATATTTTTTTTTTTTTTTTTTTTTTCTGCCTGCCTTTTACTGGTAGATAGCTGATGTTATATGGAGTAACTTAGGCTACTTTTATTTTAGACAAAGAATTAAGGTTCGGTGCAAAAAAAAATTAAAACCCTTGAATTTTCTAACAAAATCCGATTAAAAGAGGGACGGCAAATTTTTATAATAATAATTTGATGCGGAAAAAGGTCGTGGGCACGGCTAGTGAGTTAATAAGAAGAAAGAGATAGAGATAGTGCCCTGTGTTTGTGCACACTCTTGTGCACTATAATATTTCTTGCGTCGCTGGTTAGTCTCCACTAAGATTGGCGCCATGACCAAAAACGGTCGGAAGGATTCGGTACTATAGCAATTACTGCTTATACCAGTAAGGTGTGGTCATGTTTTGTACAGACTATCAAACTCAACCACTTTTTCATAGGACCCTAAAACAATTAAATATGACCACAACCACAACTGTATCTGGTCCATCCACACACGGATCGGCATCGCGTGAATATTGAGATCAATGCACTCCTAATCAGCATCACATAACCTCGGGATATGCTTGTAAATTAGCTGTCGCTTACCACAAAGAGAGCCGACTACCGATGCCAGTGACTGCCGTGAAACTGTACTATAGTTGCTGCCAATTAAGATGGCAATGGCGGTCATTGACCCACCTACATTTATTAAAGTTCTTAACTTTGAAATCCACAAATAAGCCAGTTCATGTCTTGAATCGTCATCTATCGTGATCTTCAACATCTTTTCTAATGAAAAACGATACATGGTTCATTTGTTTTGGTTCGTACGAAGAGATATTATGGAAAGAGCAATGACCGCTATTGCCATCTTAACTGGCAGCAACTATAGAGCAACAGTTTTGCCGACAGGTATGTAGCTACGAAAAAGTGGATAGAAATTTCGTACTCGCGTGAACTGTGTGTGTGTCTCATAATTGGCAGTTTTGTATGACCCACCGCTGAATATAGCCTGCACTCTTTTGTGACATGTTTTTCTGGTATGTGTGAATAGACAATGAATAAAAATATATCAAACTTACGTGAAAACAAATTCATAGATCTCAACCGATTTCGTTCAGGTACCGTACTATTTTAAATGGCTCACAAGTCAAAGTGTTTATTGAATTGATTTCAGCTTTGGCTTAGTGTTGTCGGTAATCAAAATGTATTGTTTTAATGATTAAGGCAATTATATTTGCATGTTCCTTAATCGCTTTATAATTCAATATTATTAACTTATATCACGCGTACAAGGTGTAAACGGCCCCTTCACGAAGCCGTCAACCATGCATTATGTACATCAAACTAAATCACCCTACGCAAAAATTATTGCTGGGAAACGACTTTTTTTTTTGGGTGAAAAATCACGTTTTACGGTAAAACTCAATATAACGCACTTAAAACTTGGTGCTGATGGATGCTTTGAATAGTAAACGGGTCATGGAGGTAATTAAAGTTAAAATCTTAAAAAGTAGTATTTTAAAAAAAACTTGTGAAAAAATTGGAACTTTGACCTCCATAACTAGCTATAAGGTTCCCAGGTATGGTCCAGAACAAAAAAAATATCGCAATGACGGGGAGTATAGTGCCTTTCGGCTTCGTTAAGGGTCTTTTTACACCCTTTATATCTGTGCAATTTATAGACCACCAAGCGAAAGTAAACATCTATTCGTAAAAGAAATAAGCACTGTCTTATCCAGTTCTACTATTAAGTCAGTCGACACTTATTTGCTAGGAGACGTACACATAGACCTAAAGAGATACGACAACATTCGAGAATGTCCGAGTGTGGTTACACGAGAATTGAAACACGCGGAAATAACACATATTTATAAGATCGCGTTCGTTAGATCTGTAATCGGCCGCACTCGGAACTGTTATGGCTGATCACCGCATGTTAATACTGTCGTGCGTAGGTCTTGACCCAACACGAATACAGGTTGATACAAAAACGATACAAAAATATGATAACGTTAAAATTAAATCTTTACTTGACAACTTACAATGGAGCGAAATAGATGATACAGAGTGTCCAGACACGATTTACGATTACATAAAAAATAAATTTCATAAATGTTACGAGGAATCAAAGTACCTATATCAGAAAAATTAATAAAAACAGTAAAAGAAACAAACAACCTTGGATAAATAATCAAATTAATGACATGTGTAAAAAAAGGACATATTATTTTTAAAATGGAAAAATGATTCAACGAATAAAATACTGCGATTGGAATATAATAATTAATATAAGAAACAGAACTCATAAAATCATCGAAAAATCTAGAAATAAACATTATTTGGAAGAAATAAATAATAACAAAACGAACCCTAGACAGCTATGGCAAATACTAAATAATTTGTCAGGTCGCAATAAAAAGTCGGTTGATGAAACCATCTTGAGAGCCTTTAAAAACAATAATTTGGAAATAAAATCAATAGCTGACAAGTTTGCCACATAATTTAGAAATAGTGTCAAAAAGATCTTGTCCAAATGTAACCGTCGTCTACTGAACGAATCAGAATATTCATTTCCCCATAACACATCCATGTACTTCAGGAAAGCTATAAATAACAGTGTAAGTAAAATAATTAAAAACCTTAATACAAATAAAGCTCCTGGAGTAGATAACATTAGGTGTATTGACATAAAATCCATCTGTGACAAGATGACAGGCGTCATTGTCAAATTAATCAATACTAGTGTCAGACAAGGAAAATACCCAGAAACTGTATTAAAAATTGGTGTACTGCGCCCAATACATAAAAAAGGCAGTTTTTGCCGACTATGGAAATTACAGACCGATCACAATTCTACCCGTTATCGACAAAATAGTAGAAATATATATGTCTGTAACCAGATACAAGACTTCTATGTAAAAAATGACGTGCTATCAAGCACACAATACGGTTTTCAAACCAATAAGTCCACCTCACAGTTATTATCTAAATTCACAGATGAGGTCAACGAATCTCTTAGTGATAAATAATGTTTTTTATATAATTTTTGTTGATCAAAATATTTAAAAATGTAACTAGTAAGTAAGAAAAATGAATAAAACAAAAAATAATGTAATTTTACTATTTATCGACTTCAGCAAGGTGTTCGATACGCTTAGACACGACACGTTGCTGACAAAAGTAGATAATTCTGGAGTTCAAGGACCAATACTCAAATGGTGTAAGGACTACCTTAAGAACCGTAAATACAATGTCAAGATCTGAAGTGAAACCAGTGACACCATTGTAGTCACTGAAGGAACAGCCCAAGGTTCAGTACTGGGAGCCTTACACTATCTAACATATGTGAACGACATGGAACATTTGTGGTCAATCACTGTTCCGTATATCAATATGCAGATGACACATGCCTTGTAGCTACTCACAGAGACGCAAAAGTAACAGTCCAATGGTTACAGGAAGATTTTATTCAAGTTTCTAAGTGGGCACATGATGCTGGACTGGTCCTCAACGCAAGTAAGACCAAAATCATCCATGTCCACTCTAGCCATATAAAGCATATTACTCCTTTTTATATAATCGCACACAATCACAGTTTTCTTCACTCCACTCCGTTGGGTACGTCATGTCAATGTGAGGCAATTGACCAAGTAACGCACCACACCTACCTTGGATTAGTCGTGAATCAATCGTTTTAGCTGGTCTTTCCACGTGGACTCAGTCTGTGATATGTTGCAGGCTGTGCTGGCAAAGTTCTACATTTTCAAACCTAAAGTTCCGTTCAAAATACTGCTCAATATGTATGTTGCCTTAGCGGAATCAATTATAGCTTACGGAATCACGAGCTATGGGCGAACATTTAAATCATACACTGAAAGAATTTCTAAACTGCAAGTTAGACTTTTAAAACTCATCGTACCCAGAAAAATAAAGCACCAAAGTAAAGATAGTGCAAATTAATATCCTAGTAGGTAAGTGTAAAGTGTAAATTTTAATAGTCCAGTTCAGTAAGTACCTACTTCTTCCTATCAATACGATTGTATTCTTATCACTGTAAATATTATGATTCAAATCTTTTAAACATCTTTGAATATTTTTGTAGTACAAACAATAAACTGTACCTAAACACAACTTTTCAGAGGAATCGCGGGATTCGCGGGGTGCAATATCGAAAGATAAGGTAGATAAAAACAGCACACAGCGGCGCACGGCGCGATGCGTAGACTAAATTCAAATCCGGTCCAAAGCCTTTGACAGTTTGATAGAAAAAATTGAATTTTACACGGTGATATCGCTTATCAATGTCACATCTAAAGTAATGTTCAGTAATTGAATTATCGTTCATACGGTCATAGGTACCTAATGCAATTTTCTGGTTCCTTATCCTTTGCAAATGTACCGTAAGAATATTAATGTGAAAGAGCGAGATGCACAAAACTTTGACCCTCAAACCCTTTGACATCACGCGCGCGCGCTACGCGGGCCGGCCATCTTCAAAGAAGCCATTTTTTCAAGCGCAGCAAAGTTTGCTGTTTAGAGGGTAGGTAGGTAGGGTAGGTAGGAAGGTAGGTAGGTAGGGTTAGATAGGGTAGAGTAGTAAAAAGTAAAAGTGTAGTAGGTAAGAAAAGTGTATTGAAAGGCACATTCCGGGCACAGCTTACTTATACCAGATTTTAGCATCAAATTATCAAGAACATGAAAAAATGTTATTGAAAATTTGATGTCATTCTTTTTTCAAGTTTCAGTTCGTGTACAGATGCCAAGTACTTCAAGCCGCCTGAAATTGAGAAATTTTCCCAATCAACCTTAAAGTTAATGCTATAACGATAAAGTTGGAAATTTATTAAAGGCCAGATTGTAGTATACTTGATGTGCTGTCTGTACGTGTGCTAACTTTTACCGCGGGTGAAACCGCGGGCGCAGCTAGTTACTAATTAATGTTAGGTCTCAGATGGGGTCTCGGAAGCTCCTACTTATTTATGACAGCCTGGTACTTTAAAGGCGTGAGTAGTTTTGCTATTGCATTAGAAGAGGAAGAAAATAATCATAAAACACAGAAAAGGAAAACAAAAATTTGGAATGATGATTTATGGCAAAAAAAGATCGAATACGACAGGCGAACGGAGCCGATCGCGCGTCGCAGCATACTTTCGGCTAGGATCGCGTGCCGCGGAAGAAGCCCGCGGTCAAGCTGCTGACTGCGGCTTGATAAAATAGACTTTAAAAACTGTGTACGTTTGGTGGAAATTATCCTTTACTTGCCGCGTTGCAAGTCTCTAAACGATTTCTTTCAATGTTTTTTCTCCGCAGCCGCAATACGCTTGTCGCTTGAGCATGGATCTCGTGATCAAGCGGTGAGAACAATAGAATTCAAAGCACAATATGTATGCAGCACCTGCGGTTCAAAAGAGTTCCACAGGGTTAATTTCTAGGTCCTTTCTTGTTCCTTTTCTGTAATATTGCCATAGGCTCACCTTATAACGTAATCGGACGGATCGTAACGGATGACATTACCCCTTATTCAAAAACGTCATTTAATTATTGTTAACGAAGCTAACAATGCACTTTCTAAAGTTGTCTTTTGATTTTCCATGCAAGAGTTCTCAACCGCATGCGGTTACACTACAAGCCGACCCGAAACCAAAAATACGCAATCAATTAGTTCCAAAAGACTTTATTAAATACCAAATGAAATAGGCTGTTAAATTTTATAATTTACATTCAAAAGCTTATAGTTTCTTACTAACTATTTCATGAGAAATACAAATTTTATTTCGCTTGTCGGAGACAAGATACAATTACGTGTACTTTGTATCTTGTGTTCGACAGTTTTAGCTTTGTAGAGCGTTGCCTTGTCACTCATAACTGTGCGATAGCCTCTTTCGAAAACTTCAATCATTATCCAAATAGCCGTGATATTCAGGTTGATGTTCATAAAGTACTGACATCAGTACTTTATTGAAGGGGCAATTGTTGTAGATCATGTAATGTTATGTAAAGGTGAACAAGTTCCTCCACAAGTATCCTCATATCGTCCGGTGATTTAACAACATATTGGTATGCATTGAAATCGTTCGAAACTTCTTCGAACTTTCCATGGTTTTTATTAAATTCTGTTGCAGCACGACCAGCAGCTAAGAAAACAAGAGCAGGAATGCCATACGCAGTCTGATTCCCTTTTATTATATCGTGAATAACTTCGTCGCACGAGGCAGGCGAAATATGACTAGGACAATCATTCAGTATTAAATGTAGCATCTGAAAACAGAGAATTCACATTTATAGTAATTAAGTCAGTTTCTAACAATTATTATATGTGTTACAGTTTGAGAAGAGCTACTTGTACATCTATTTCTTTGGACTACTCTTAAGACGCTCAACGCCCTTCTGACCGCCAACCTGACTGCCAACCCGGAATGTGATATGTTTGCGGATGAATGGAGTAAGGTAATGCGTATTTGTCTGGTGTTCTGTGAGAATGTCCACTGTTCCGTGTAAGTTTTAATTTAATTTAAACCATTGAATATTGTCAACTGGATGTTTTACTTTTGTTTTGCTTTCTGTTTCTATGTCATTATTGTAATTGGTGTTATATTTATTTATTTAAACTTCATGTACAAAAGTGGTACATAGGCGGAATTAATGCAAGGCATTCTCTACCAGTCAATCTTAGGGTCAAATAGGACAGCATAGTGATAGGATAGAGTACAAAAAAATAAATAAGAAAAATACCATTTTGTTAACATAAATTGATATACATAAATAGGTTAATACTAATACCGTTTTAATGAACTATAAATAAATAAAAACTAGTTATTAGCCACTTTAACACTTTATTAACAATAACGCTCTGTGAAAAACTACGTTTTGTTTTAAGAGCAGCTATTTATACTGCATGAACAGCCAGATCCTCGGATTGCATAAGCATAGCCTGGCGTAGTCAACCTATAACCACCCTGTGCTGGGACACAGGCGGAGGAGAGGAGGCCCTCTCGATGAGAGTGAGTGAGGGATCGTCCTTTAATCACGTGACGTTCCAAAAGAGGGACGGGATCAAAGATCACGATTTATCACGATGGGGGTCCCCCCTCATCGACACGAGATAACGTGACGATCGCGTGTATTTTTTCGTGGGACAAAAGTAGTACATTTGACATTATTGGGGAAACTTTGCTATTGCATTCGAAGCGGAATTCACAACCGAGCCGCAGGCGACGTTGTTATGGAGGCGAGAACTGTAGTAACAAATGCCCACATGTGCATCAAACGATGTTTTTCAATATACTTTCGAGGAAAAAATAATTGACCCCAAAGGATTTTTGTCATGAATATGTCAGAAACTATGATTTAATTTCCTGGTTTTCCGCGCTTTGCTTTCACCAGGTTGAAGGAGAAGCAAAGGTATCAAGCCGTCACACAGCCTAATATGAAAAAAAATAGAAAATTTAAATATTTATAGATTAAGAAGTAAGTTCAGTATTTTTTTTAATTAATCATGTTTATTTATGATATTCTATTTATAAACACAATTTAAATATTAAAAAAATATTTACGCCGTAAAGGCGCGAATGTCTTTGCTGAGATAGAAAACAATCACCGCCCACTATAGGAATTTAACTAATTTGGACTCAGTATAAATACAGGGTGTAAACAGACGCTTCACGAAGCCGTCAACCAAGCATTCTGTACATCAAACTAAGTAACTTTATGCAAAAAATATTGCTGGGAAACGACTTTTTTTGGGGTGAAAAATCACGTTTTACGGTAGGACTCAATGTAACGCACTCAAAACATTGTGCTGATGGATGGATTGAATAGTAAGGGGGTCGTGGAGGTATTTTAAGCAAAAATCTTACATAAAAAATATGTATTTAAAAAAAAACTTGCGAAAAAGTTGGAACTTTGACCCCCAATATCTCCGTAACTAGAAGGTTCCCAGGTATGATATAGAACAAAAAAATGATCGCAAAGACGGGCAGAACAAGTGCCTTTCGGCTTCGTTAAGGGTCTTTTTACACCCTTATAGTCAGTACAGGGCCACTGACTCCCTGAGTAAGAATATTGTGGCTCCAACTTAAGAAAATCATTATCAAGTGTTCATTTTTAGCTGAACCAATGTGAACGTATAACATAATGATTTCCATATCAACCCCAGACCTAGGCGCCCCCCCCCCAAATTTGGCGCCCCGGCGCCGCCCTCTCCCCCCCCTAGGCACTGAGTATCATCATCTGCCTAGCATTTTCCCAACTATATTGGGGTCGGCTTCCAGTCTAGCCGGATGCAGCTGAATACCAGTATGTTACATAGAGCGACTGCCTATCTGACCTCCACAACCCAGTTAGTACTGGGTAATACGATACCCTTTGGTAAGACTGTATGTCAGACTTTTTGGGCCACTGACTACCTAACGACTGTCAAAGATCTACAAATGACACCGGGGACCAACGGCTTAACGTGCTTTCCGAGGCACGGACGAAACTCGTTATGTAATGGGTGGTCCCCCATCCACAGACCAACCTAGGCAAGCGCGGCTTAACCTAAAGATAGACCCGAGCGGCTGTTATTATTTAGCCACGAGCTCCTCCTATTATTTAGGCACTGAGTATAGTTATGCTTATGTTTAATTAGTTGTAAAGAATTAAAATTCGAAACAATGTACGTACCAAATCCGATATTTTACCTGGATTAACACATAGGATACTCTGATCCTGGAAGTCCAATCCAGAAGGACAATTACCAGCGAACTCCACGTGGGCAGAGCCACGGGCATAATCAAGTAAATTATGAAATAAAATTATTTGTCAATAAAAAATTTTACCACTTCGAAATTCTGGTGAACAGCGTCGAGAAGATTCTTTATTTCAACTACAACATTTTCTGGGTGATTCAGACCCTCTGCTACTGAAGAGTTAAGATAGTTGTAATATTGTTCGTCGTAAGGTGAATAGCTGAAAGAAACAATATTATTCAAAAAATGAGGTTAGAAATAATTAAAAAAGCAATTAGGGGAAGTCAGCTCAAAGCGGCCACGGTACTTTTCGGGTAATTGAAATGATAGCACAATAGTAGATAGCGATAGCACCGAGCAGTGACTCTTAGCGGCAGGATCGAGGGCCTAGCCGCAGTGACGAGCATATTCTTTTTGAGAATTTAATATAAAAAACCGGTCAAGTGCGTGTCAGGCCACACACAATGTAGGGTTCCGTAGTTGCGCATCAAAATATGCGGATTTGCCTCCGAATTATGATTTTTGTTGTAATAATAAAAAAACAAAATTTCATTTGCAGTTGAAAAACCTGTGCTCCCATACATTATGTTTAGGAAAATATGTTATCCAAGTACATTTTATAAGTTGGTCGACTATTGCTCGTACACTTGTAAAACCTACTTAGCTGTGATAGTTTTCCTTTTAATTTCTTTTTATATACTACCACCCAAACACAACCGCTTAGCTAATAGAGGAGATTTTTGTTAGACTCAAATGTCCCCACATTTGAGTCTAACAAAAATTTGCACTTTAAAGCTTAAAATTTCACAAACGAATCCCTTAATCGAAAAAAAAAAAATATTCTAGCAAACTCGCAATATTTTTTAAAGACCTATCCACATTACGGGGTACGCGAGAAAAACAATCCCCACTTTACGTGTAGGTACAGGAGATACCCTAAAAAAAAGGACTTTTCGAGATTTTGTTTTACCACTTTGTCGGTGTAACTAATTTGTATATTCATGCCAAATTACAGCTTTCTAGTACTAAGAGTCTTTGAGCTAAGCTGCGGACAGACGGACATGTCGAAACTATAAGGGTTCCTTTCCTTGTTGACTACGGAACCCTAAAAATGCAGGATAGGTGCAACCTGTTTGTGACCGCATTGAGCAACCTCCCCTACAAGCAAGACCAGTTTAATGCCGGCCACACACGTTCCAGTATACTTGCGCAAGTCCAGACTTGCGCAAGTATACTGGAACGTGTGTTGGAAGATAATTGCGCAAATTTCCGACTTGCACAAGTTCTTGAAAAAGTTCAAAATTTCAATTCCCAACTTGTGCAAACTTGCGTTTGTGCAAGTTTACTTGAACGTGTGTGGGAGCATTTCGCGCAACTTTCAGTATTGTTTTAGCCACCTACATGTACGCACGTAATTTTCGCGCCAAAATGAACGAGACTACCGAGAAACAAGGAGTTCGCGATATTATAGAAGAATGAATAAATATGTACAGAAATGAGCCAAGTCTTTGGCAAATAAAAAGTAAAGACTTATCACCACAGGGACAAAAAAATGCTGCTTATAATAAAACAATTGAGCAATACCGAAAATTCGAACCAAACGTAAATTATAAATATAATATGTAATATATATCCATAGCATATGTAGCTCGCTGCATGTACGCACACTTGTACAAATATCATTGAAATGATGCTTGTGCAAGCATGCTTGAGCCGTCTGTGGTCACCTTCGAAATACGTGTATTTGTGCAAGTCTGGACTTGCGCAAGTATACTGGAACGTGTGTGGCCGGCATAAAACTTACGGATAAACACTTTTTTTGAGTGCACTATAAATGATAACGTGGACGATCTCGGCATATTGACGTCTGGTGTCATTCAGTAACGGGATGTTGTTGTCCATGGATCTAATGGCAAAAACGAGCATTAATTTTAGAAAAAAAAAATAATAATAAAAAGTAACAGCCTGTAACGTTTCCACGATTTGAGCACAGGCCTCCTGTCTGTGTGAGGATGTGGGCCTTAACCCACCACCACCAGCACAGTAAGGGTTGATGGACGGCACACGCCTGCGAATCTTAGTTTTTGTGGTCTACTTAATAATTTTTCGACGACACAGTTGGCGCAGTGGCTGAACGATTGACTGCTGCGCTGTGTGTCGCGGGTTCGATCCTCGCACGGAACTAATATTTGTATGGCCTACAGATAGTTGTCCCGGGTCTGACTGTTTGTGTATGTGAGTTTCTATGTATGTAAACGCACCCACAATACAGGAGAAATTCCTAGTGTGGGCCAAAGTTAAAAAAAAAAATTGTTACAGACACGTACATAATATTTATAATCAGTGTTTCGCCGGCGGCATCGATTTCTCGTGTATAATCTTTGTATGGTGGTGGGTCCGACTCACCAGCGCCGAGGCCAACCAACACAGCCACTACCAGGGGTCCGAGAATCTTTGTCATCTGAAAACATAGCAATTTAATGTAAACCCTATTATTCATGATAAATAGAATACCGTTAAATACGAATAAAAAAAAACACTGATAACCGAGTGCAATTAGACAAAAAATACTCAAAAGGTGGAACGAAGTTTATAGTGAGTGTGAGTGAAAAAATTCGCCGCTTGCGACTTTTTTTTTGTTTATGATTAACTTCAAATTCAACGAATTCTTTTTGTGGAGTAATAGTAAGACCTGCGTGCATCCACTAAACACCAATTTGGTCTGTTTCTTTGTTCATTGTTGTCGATGTAATGCATATTTCAAGTAATTTTTGAAAATTTCCTATTTTCTGCAATTATTTCTAAAATATCGAGTTTTGAGACTAAGATTTCTTTTGAAACTGGTAACTGATGCTTTTTTACAGATAACTGGACCGGAAAATATTCATGAGGATCACATTCATAAGTGTAGTGACTTAATATTGACCTACCTAATGTTCTCATTCACTCAATTTATCCTATTTTTATTCCAATTGCATTAAGTAGATTTTATTTTTTTATATTATGAATGTTCTATGTCGACTATTTCTGTTACTATTTACCATTATTTAATTTAATTTTCAATGACAATTTCATGAATGTTTCCATGCCTAAGATAAGGTAGATTGTACAAAGCTCACCTATATTAGTGTTACATCTTATTTTATGTACCTGCAATCTATGCAAATAAATTTTACGTTACTTTACTTTACTTAAATTCATTCGCAATTACCAGGAAATCGTCTATGTTAATGAAGGCACTTTTTTTTCGAAATGTTTCTATGAAACTCAGTTGGTTTTCTTGAATATTTTTACATCCAGTTATCTGTAAAAAAGCATCAGTTACCAGTTTCAAAAGAAATCTTAGTCTCAAAACTCGATATTTTAGAAATAATTGCAGAAAATAGGAAATTTTCAAAAATTACTTGAAATATGCATTACATCGACAACAATGAACAAAGAAACAGACCAAATTGATGTTTAGTGGATGCACGCAGGACACACTATTACTCCACAATATGAATTCGTTGAATTGAAGTTAATCATAAACGAAAAAAAATATTCCTAAGGAAACTCAAAAAAAAAAAGTCGCGAGCGGCGAAATTTTTTTTTTAACTTTTTTTACCGCTTCTCTAGGAACCCAATAAAAAAAGTCCCATGAAAATCCGACTACTATAAACTTCGTTCCACCTTATTGTCTAATTGCACTCGACTATGATTTCTTATAAACAAGTAAATTAGTTTTCATTAGCTAGGACTAAAACCTTCACCCACAACTATCAAAATATACATAAAGGGTGTAAAAAGACCCTTAACGAAGCCGAAAGGTACTTGTTCTCCCCATCATTGCGATAATTTTTTTGTTCTAGACCATACCTGGGAACCTTCTAGTTTCAGAGATATTGGAGGTCAAAGTTCCAATTTTTTCACACATTTTTTTTTAAGTACCACTTTTAATGGTTTTAATTTTACTTTAATTAACTCGATGACCCGTTTACTTTTCAAAGCATCCATCAGCACTAAGTGATGATTTTTCACCCCAAAAAAAAAAAGTCGTTTCCCAGCAAAAATTTTTGCGTAAAGTTACTTAGTTTGATGTACATAATGCTTGGTTGACGGCTTCGTGAAGGGTCTGTTTACACCCTGTATACAGGGTGGAATTTTTCAACGCTACCTGGAGGGAAAGTATTCTTAATACGTACTACTTAAAATAATAAATTTGGGTATCCAACAAAATGGAGCTCATTTTGAGCAACTAATTAGTTAGTTTACCCCTTTTTTTTGTTCTATTAAAATAAGTTAAGATTTCATGGTTTTCCTTTCATTTAATTTATCATGCTTGTCAGAGAGATCTGATCCTTATGGGAAATCATCAAATAACCCCTCCTGCTCTGGGTGGAGTGGGAGGGAGTGTCAGACTTTTACTGAGTAAAACCCATCCATGTTCCTCCTTTGCCCTTTGTGTTCCAGGGCCGCGGTATCTCTTTCGAACAGTCCCGAAGCCCCGGCAGGCATCGGCCCTTGCGGGCCCCTTTCTGGTTGCTGACATCTCTCTGAGGCGCGCGTGGAACACGAACGCGCCGTCGAACATCAATATCGAGATCTGATCCTTATGATTGACCCTATCGATTGATGTCATAAAAGTACAGGGTGTTATTTTTTTGGAATTTAGCCGGATCGATTGCCGAGTGTGGCAAGCGAATTTTCGAAAATCTTTGAATGCAGATTTATTTGTTTTTAAAATAAGGGAATGTTTTCTTTGAGTATAATTTTCTATCTCCAGTATTTAGAGTACTTTCCCTCCAGGTGGCGTTGAAAAATGCCTCCCTATGTATTAAAGTAAAAGTAAAAAAAAAGTAAAGTAAGTAAAGTGTAAATAAGTTATGTATTAAAGAAGGAAGCAAGTACTTACCTTTAGCACTGAGTCCTGAACCAGAAAGTTATAAGTAACAAAACGGTAAGTTATAATTACTTATATACTTGCTTTTCTTTTGTCTCGAGTCATGGGTATAATTAATTAGAGATAGGTAGATTATAACACTAACTAGCTTTTTACCGCAGCTTGCGAGCAGGTCGGAAATTGGATGGCAATATGGTGGATTTATGGCCGAAGTCGATTAATGTTAAAAATAAACTTTTTATTATTAAGTTTATTTTTTTTACATTTTTCATTGTATACAGGGTGTAAACTGGTAGAAAATGCCCAAGGCATTAAGTCCGCCTTTGTACATTATGTGCATAAAGTTTAATAAATAAATAAATAAACGGACCCTTCACGAAGCCGCCAACCAAGCATTCTGTACCTTAAACTAAGTAAGTCTACGCAAGAATTATTGCTGGGAAACGACTTTTTTTTTGGGGTGAAAAATCACGTTTTACGGTAAAACTCGATGTTACGCTCTCAAAACTTTGTGCTAATGGATGCTTTGAATAGTAAACGGGTCATGGAGTTAATAATAAAGTACCTAAAGTTAAAACCTTAAAAAGTGGTTTAAAAAAAAAACTTGTTAAAAAACTTTGACCTCCAATATTTCCGTAATTAGAAGGTTCTCAGGTATGGTCCAGAACAAAAAAATGATCGCAATGACGGGGAGAACAAGTGCCTTTCGGCTTCGTTAAGGGCTTTTTACACCCTTTATAAAAAACTTGACGAGATGATTAAAAGTACTTTGCAACTTGTCTAAAACGAGCAAGTCGCTTCTTCCGTCCTACTCTCAAGCAGGAAACAGTTCCTTCGATATCTCCGCTTATAAGAAACCCTAGGCTTTGACCAAAACCTCAGCTCATTTTGACCGCAACCGAAGGTTTGGTTGGATACTCAGGTCATGGTTTACCAGTGTGCCAAATTTCACCACAATCCGTCCAGCCGTTACGGCGTAAAGGTAACATACAGATACACAAAAGAGCTACTCGTAAGTGTCGCATTATAACAATAGGTTGGATTTATAATTAATTTGATATGTTTATAAAATTAAAGGATTAATATTTTAGATTCGTTTTAGACGATAAAAGAAAAATCAAGGCTATATAAAATGTAGCAGAAATACTTCAACATCATTTGTGAATTGTTCATACTTTGGTAAGTAACCCTTGTTTAATATGCCATAAGTTATTATTGTAAGTGGTCGTCTGGCACACCTTGTGCATGGGTAGCAGTGGCGAAGGTTCCATACAACTCTATTCCTACTGGCTTCCCTATGAAAAATGGCAGTCAGTATTCTATAGACAAATAATACACCGTGACTTTTTAGTCGTCTTACAAAGGTGGTCCACTCAATGTACCCGACATGAAATAGCTCTAGGCGCGAGTTTTTTTTGTTACCTACCATAACAGGTACAAAGAAAAATAAACAATACATTAGCATAAAATTCCTGTTAATGATGTTTACTTGTCAAACGGGAGAACATAGCTACCCAGCACTCGAGTAGAGTAGATCATCGCCCGCAATAGGTTGTTTTAACTACGTCATGCGTCATAATACTGAATAATATTTTTATTTTTAAATTATTAAAATCTCATAAATACCATTTTTTTTAAATTAATGTTTAGTAGTCTTTGGATACATGAAGTGGGCTGCCGTTGTAAGACGACTAAAAAGTCACGGTGTATAATCACATTAAAGATATGTACTCCGGCTTACCTGTTACAAAAAATGACCCTTCGCTACTGATGGGTAGTTAAGTCGACGCCGTGGAAGTGGCAAAGTTCTGGTGTAACAAAATATAAATACTGTCCTGTCAGCCACAGGAAGAAGATGAAGAAGTTAACCCTTACACCAGCAACTGGCTGGCTAATCATTAAACACGACGTGTAGTTTGTGTCCAGCTATACACGGTAAAAGTTTATAAAATTACTTTTTAGCGTCACCTTCGAAATAGATCATTGAAGAGGACTAAATCGTTGAGCAGCACAATATAATGAGTGTCGCAAAAGTAAGAAACAGCCCATAACCGCAAACTTAGTGACTTTTGACAATGTCCGTCACAGCGGACAAAGCAACATTTGTGTGTTTGACAAAGAGATTTAAAAGACTTATAGAGCAGACATCGGGAATATTTTCGCACAAAAATTTTGATCCTGAACAATTTTGAATTTGACACACGAATACTATTTGACAAGCGGGCGTATGAAGCTAGACAGAACGATTTGTTACTAAGTAGTAACAAGTATCGGATGACGATTTTCTTCGTCTTGTCCCGTCTATCGCTCGTCAATATTTGAATGTCTTTGGTGTTTTACAATGTTCGCAGTGACGGACAAAAAGGTTATCATCCCAGAAAACCCATACAAAATCTATAATATACTAGCTGACCCGCGCAACTTCGTCTGCGTCACTTAGGGGTATGAAAAATAGATGTTGGCCGATTCTCATAGATACCGGATAAGCACAAAAAATTTCATCAAAATCGGTCAAGCCGTTTCGGAGGAGTATGGCAACGAAAGCCTAAGGCATTAAGTCCGCCTTTGTACATTATGTGCATAAAGTTTAATAAATAAATAAAATAAATAAAACTGTGACACGAGAATTTTATATATTAGATAAAGCTGTACGAGTAAACATAATTACAAATATTATATTCTGACCCCCAACGCAAAAAGATTCAATATTATGACGTAAAACATAATAAAAACTGAAATAAATTTACTTAGCCAGGACAAGACGGTCGATTCCTTGCTGACTTTTATTTATTTATTTTATTTTAATTAGGGCTGACACTCTAGGAGTCTATTTTCTGCAAACTTTTTTATAGATAAAGAAAACATAATTATGGATGAAAAGAAAAACAAAATGTTCAATAAAGAACGCGCAGGATTTTTGAAATAGTCTCTGTCCCAGCGGACCTATTCAAATTAAGGTTCTCCCCGTCATCGTCATTGCGAACATTTTTGTCACAAGTTTTAAATACAAGAGCTTTTTGTTTTAACTTTACTTTAAATACGTCCACGACTCCTGTACTATTCAATACATCCATCAGGACAATGTTTTGAGTGCGTTACATTGAGTCCTACCGAAAAAGTCGTTTCCCAGTAATAGTTTTCGCATAAAGTTACTTAGATTGATGTACAGAATGCTTGGTGTATTTAGAAATTTGTTTTTTTTTCAGATGTTATGATGATTGTTCAACTCTTAGTGTTCACGTGCGCTTACGCACTCGGCGCGGCCGATAAACTGCCGCACTACAATGATATTGATGTCACTCTAAAACTGGCCGAGATTATACTGGATATAAACGCATTGTACGTATATGCACATTATCATCTCTAACATCATCATATCTGTCGAAAGTATCAGACGTGTGCCTGTCTGAACATAAGTGTCGTCATCGAGGCAGATACGACGTGGATGGAATCATGAGGGTTTGGCAAAATGACCAAAAAGACAGAAGTGGACGTTAATATGGAAACCTTTGCTCAGCAGTGGGCCAGAATAGGTTAACGAAAAACAATTATTTATCTATTTGCATGGATGAGAACCATCTATGACGAATAGATTGCCTAAGCTCAAGAGAGTTCTATTTATTTTACTTAATATCAAAGAAGAATAATACTGCGAGCCTACCAAGTATTCCTCTTTGTATTTTGTTAACAAAGCGCTTCGAAAGCTTACATCAAGGGAGTTACTATCGCGGGCCTGTGGACGGTGAGTAATGGGCTAGCTCACCGTCTGTCCGTCTTATGACGACAGCCCGTGTCGACGGCGCGTTCGTGTTCCACGCGCGCCTCAAAGAGATGTCAGCAACCAGGAAGGGGCCCGCAAAGGCCGATGCCTGCCGGGGCTGCGGGACTGTTCGAAAGAGATACCGCGGCCCTGGAACACAAAGGGCAAAGAAGGAACATGGATGGGTTTTAGTCATTAAAAGTCTGACACTCCCTCCCATTCCGCCGGGGGTTTTTTGATGATTTCCCATCCGAAAAAAAAGGGGGAGTTACTATGACGTCTTATAGCAGGAGTAATTCCAGTGTGGGAAGAGACAGAGCTATACAGGTCGTCTAGCACCATCTCTTTCAGTCTCTCTCTCTTTCGTCTGTCATCAGGTTGTTGCCATGTTTACTTACCTGTACATCAATTGCTTCCAAAGCGTTCCGTCTTTCTATAACGGCGTTCAAGTGGATTCACATAAACTTTTAGGTTGCTCATATAAATTCAACACATTCAGCTGTACCATCATGTGCAACTTTTTCATCTAAGTCACTTTGTCTCTCCCTCAGATGACATCGGAACAATTGATGTGACCTCTTGTAGCTGTATTGAGATGAAATTGTATTTACTCTCTGAATAGTTAAAAAAAAAACTCGTTTGTTTTAATTGGCCCGCGACCTTCGTCCGCGTGAAATTATTATGAAAATATTATTTTCTGTATTTGAATCGGATTTTGTTAACAATTTCAAGGGTTTTATTTTATTTGCACGGAACCCTAATCATTATTCTAAAATAAAATGAGCCTTAGTTACTTCTTATAACATCAGCTATCTGCTACTGAAAGTCCCGTCAAAATCGGTTCAGCCGTTTCGGAGATTAGCAGGAACAAACAGGCAGAGAGAATTTTTTTTTTTACATCAATTGTTTTTGTTACAAGTACCTTATATACTTTCATACGCATTCAGTAAAAAGCTATTACTTTGAAATTACAAACAGACACTTCAATTTTATTTATTTGTATAAATCTGTAATGTTTTGTGTATTTTCTTGGATTAGATCCATGGCCGAACACGTACCGGGCCTGAATGACACCAGGCGGCAATATCTTGACATCCTCTACGTGCTTCACAGCGAGGCTGAAGCTGAACTGAGCTGCTTGTAAGTACCTGTTTAAGTTCTACAATGCCACTTTACTGGTACCTATCGATACAGAGCTTGGATAATCCAAATATACAAAGTTTAACATAATGAACGCAGGACCTCCCGTGTGGTGTATCGGAAGATGTCACTGAACAACATTTGTTTGGCAAAGTTCTTAAAAATCGAAATAAAAAATTGGACTTTTAGCTGATCAACATGTTGGGTAAAACTAAAAGAGAGTTATGAATTTTCATAAGTCAAAGAACAAAAATTGTTTAGTTTCATGGTCAGCACGCGTAGCATGACCACCGTAGAAAAGGGTTTCTTTGACGGAAGAATCGACAAAATGACATATTGTGAAAAGAAATCTGTCATTTTGTCGCCACAATCTGTCATTTTGTCGACACAATCTGTCATTTTGTCGACACAATCTGTCATTTTGTCGACATAATCTGTCATTTCGTAGATTCTTCTGTCAAAGAAACCCGTGCTGGTTTCTCTAAAATTAGAATGTCTAAACCAAAAATTTTATGATCATTAAGTTTTTCATAAACATGTGTTTCTTCCAGCCTGCCTGATTATTACAAAGACTACCAAAAAAATATTAACCAATCATTACCTTATGCTGTTGCCAATCCAGAAAGTGTAATACAACTAACCAACAACACGATCAATGAAGTCATCGCTCACATCCATCCCATCCAAGAGGTACAGTAATGATAAATGTCAAATTATATAACACTACGCAGCTGACTGAATTAGCTAGAGAATATATGATGTAGGTATTATTGGTACTAACATGTGTCGGGTGGTTTCCCAAACCATTTTGGGCAAGAGACCCCTTTTCCAAAATGAACTGATACCTCAGACCCCCATAGCCAAATTATTTTAAACAGCCTGTATCTAGTTTTTTTCCGATTGATTGATTAAGTGACTGACTTTACACACAACTTGACATTATTTTCTCATCAAAATGTAACAAAATAATATTATAACGTAACACAACTCATACAGTATCTTGAAAGAACGAAATAAGAACGTGTGTTATTTGGTGAAAGAAACTAGTGGTATCTGCTAGATTCTATATTATCCAGTTTTGTAGATCAGTCTAGGTACACACAGATATAAATATTATTCATTTATTATTGTAATTATTAAATAGTATCCATTTACAGGTGTTAAAGTCTGTGCTGCTGTCTGGTTTAACAGACAATCTTCAGATTGATAAAGCCGTTGATGAAGAGATTAAATCGAATGGTGATAAATATGTCCAAGCAAAACATGTTTACTTTGCTGCGGGAATATTTGCAACAGAACTAATTAAATATAATGAAAATGATTTTACTCCAAGTTCAGAAGATTTTAGTGCACATCACTTAATTATTAACGGAGCGGAAAAACTGCACTTGATCGTGATGGCTTTGAAAAATCTTTACCAAGTAATGCGCGGACATCTTCTGTGTTGAGTATTAACTTGCTCAAAACATCGATGTAACAGAGACGGGTGTATCTCACAAAACTTTGAATTCCAAAATTCTCCATAGTATAAATCATTTCACATTTCTTGTCGGTTTAATAGTAAGATCATCGTGAGATACACCCAAACCCTGGATTATGAAAAGGGGATTCGTATCGCAAATATGAATTTTCTTTTAATATTTGTAACTTTTTTTAAATAAAATTCTTTGTATTGTCTTGCAATTATATGTTTTGGTTCAATATTTATGTCGTTTTTTTTCTGTCTCTTCTCAATTTTGTATTGAATAGAAACTGAATTCTCAGGAATTGTGAATGGTGCGATGCGCGTGCCTAAATTGCCCACATTGATATTATTACATTATTAAAGACATTTCACCTCAGAAACCGCATTGATAGCTTTGTTTAAAACCAAATGACGGTTTGGTTTAGAAATGACGGAAGATAGTAAAATGTCACAAGTGAGTAAATAAGATCTTAGGTAGAAAATAAGTTAATTCAATTGAATAGATTAGGAACGACAGAGGTCTTAGAAATGAACCTTGTGGAACACCCGTGGTGACGTATCGTTAATGCCACTCAAGGTTCAAGGAAGTTGGTACCATTATTTTCTTAAGCCAAAACGAATCAAAGGCCGTTTCTTACACTGTTACGGACATTATTTATTTTGAAGTTTGGTTTTACTTCTTATTATTTATTACAATGGAATTTATTTTTATTTATAAACAAAGACAAGTAATTTTGTTACATATTCCTTAATTAAAAGAAGGTCGAATACGAGGGCGGTTTGATAAGTCCGTGACTTATAAAAAAGATTTCACGAATTTTTGTTTTATTTTTCTACATAACCTCATTTTAACTCTATAGACTTCGACCAGCAATATTCGAGCTTCTTCAATCCATCAAAATAAAGTTTTTATCAAACCCTGAAAAACTGAATATTTGGCGTCTGTTTCGCATTTGATTAAAATCTTTGGCCGCCAAGCTATTTCTTCAAGTTTGGAAATAGGAAAAGTCACTGGTGGGCAAATCTGGTGAATCCGGGGGTGCGGCAATAGTTTGTATCGTAGCTAAGCATTGCTCAGAAGTTGTAACACTATTTCGTTATTGGTCGGCTGTGAGTAAGCGCGGCACCCATCTTGCAGAAAGCTTTTTATAAAAATGAAAAACACGCTCACTCGAGATGTGCATCGCATCAGCTATCTCGCGTATCTTCACTTGACGGTCTGCCATAACAACATCATAGATTTTGTTGATGATATCTTCGGTGGTGACCACAATCGGCCTTTCTGGGCGCTCTATGTAAGCTCTAAGCATGCAAGCAAGCATGCAGCATGCAAGCAAGCATGCAGCGTGCAAACAAGCATGCAACATGCAGCAGGCATGATTGCTATTACGGCTCCGGCGCTGCGAGGCTCCGGCGCTGCTAGGCTCCGGCGCTGCGAGGCTCCGGCGCTGCGAGGCTCCTCAGCTCGCGGGCCACCTCGCCCCTCCGCGACTACGCGATTTTAAATAACACTCTAGGGGTAGGGCAGACGTAGGACTACGTGGAGTCGGTTTTGCAGCGATTCGTTTCTGTCACGCCGGTCCCGCAGCACACTCGCTTCACTCGTTCGCCTTCGCACGTTAATGGTCACTGTTCTAACCAAACCTAACCCAAATGATTCACCGACATAGAGGGGACCTGGCACTCCGCTCTGCTCCCGCCTTAACCCTAACTCTAACCTAATATAACCCATCCGAGTCGGATTGCTTTGAATCCGGGTGTTAACCATAAAGATGGTATCAATATTATATATTTTAAACGATAGGCCTAATGATTTTCGATTAAATAACGTTATACGAAATAAGTTTTAGAGTATATAAATGTTATATCTAAAGAAATTATATCAACAGTTGGTGTAACTCACGTTTATTATATCTTGTGAACGTTATTGAAATGAAAATATACCAAATAACTTTATATGATATGAGACGCACCCCTTTATAATATAAGTAAGAAAGATTTAAGTGTTATGTAATGTAAAGCTGAGGAAAATTACCTACTTACTTTTGTTTTTCGTTCATATTCTTTATTCTCCGAAAGCACAGCCAGCGGAAAATGATGTTTTGATATTTGCTTATTACTTTTTATTTGCGTAAGTCTGACTGTAGATGATCTAATTGGCGGAGCGTCGCTCGGGACGCCGGAAGTAATCGTCTACGGCGCGACGTCGTATGCGCTGTTTCCGGTTGCTATTTAATAAGGGTTCGTGCGGCGCACTGTTCATGTTGCTTAGGAAATATGAAACAGACCAAAACTAGTAGTAGGTATTGCTCAGATTTTAGGAGATTCGTAATCATATCAGCCTCAGTAAAAAAAGCGATTACAACTGTTTTTGGTGTGTATCACGTAAAACAGAAATTTATGAACTTTAATAAGCGCTTACGTAAAGTTTATAACTTACGGCCTAACGGAATATGCACCTAAAACAGTAAGCGTAATTCCTGCCACAGTCGGACAACTGCCAAAGCTCAACTGAAAGGTAAACACGTTTTCCTGAAGGTAAAACTGGAAGGTTACTGAAGTTAAAACTGGGACTATGTCTCGTCATTGGTAGAGTAATTAACAGTACACACGTTCACCCGGACTCGTCGGAAAATCTGAAAAAAAAAATGGTGGAAGGTTACCGACGTAACATCACACTGCTGCAACTCTGTCTATAAAGGGTGTAAAAATACCCTTAACGAAGCCCAAAGGCACTTGTTCTCCCCGTCATTGCGATGTTTTTTTTTTCTTCTGAACCATACCTGGGAACCTTCTAGTTACTGAGATATTGAAGGTCAAAGAGATATTGCAAATTTTTTCGGAAGGTTTTTTTTTTAAATACTTCTTTTTAAGGTTTTAACTTTACTTTAATTAACTCCATGACCCGTTTACTATTCAAAGCATCCATCAGCACTAAGTTTTGAGTGCGTTACATTGAGTTTTACCGTAAAACGTGATTTTTCATCCCAAAAAAAAAAGTCGTTTCCCAGCAATAATTTTTGCGTAAAGTTACTTAGTTTGATGTACAGAATGTTTGGTTGACGGCTTCGTGAAGGGTCTGTTTACACCCTGTATAACTCACGGCCTAACGAAATATGCACCTAAAACAGTAAGCGTAATTCCTGGCACAGTCGTACAACTGCCAAAGCTCAACTGAAAGGTAAACACGTTTTCCTGAAGGTAAAACTGGATGGTACGGGACTATGTCTCGTCATTGGTAGAGTAATTAACAGTACATATACGTTCACCCGAACTCGTCGGAAAATCTGAAAAAAAATGGTGGAAAGTTACCGACGTAACATCACCCTGCTGCAACTCTGCCTATAAAGGGTGTAAATACGTATAGACCCTTAACGAAGCCGAAAGGCACTTGTTCTCCCCGGCATTGCGAGATTTTTTTTCTTCTGAACCATACCTGGAAACCTGGAGATATTGGAGGTCAAAGTTCCAACTTTTTCACAAGTTTTTTTTTTTAATACAACTTTTAAAGGTTTTAACTTTACTTTAATTAACTCCATGACCCGTTTACTATTCAAAGCATCCATCAGAACCAAGTTTTGAGTGCTTTACATTGAGTTTTACCGTAAAACGCGATTTTTCACCCCAAAAAAAAAGTCGTTTCCAAGCAATAATCTTTGCGTAGAGTTACTTAGTTTGATGTACAGAATGCTTGGTTGACGGCTTCATGAAGGGTCTGTTTACACCTTGTATAATGTACCTTTCGACAAACTCCACTCTTTCCTTGTTGCGTTGCTCCTCGTTTTTTAAATTCCTCCTTCAACTGGGTGAAACGCCAGGTAGCATACATTGTACAGCAACACAAATTGAGGAAAAAAAGCACGCAAATACTTAAAAAGTCGTCCACACAATGCACACGTTTATATCAAAAACTTTTGACAGGTAACAAACTATCAGCGCCATCTTACGGTGAATTTTCCGGGAAACAACCCCATTGTTCATTAAATTTTTCATTTTAAAGATTAAAGAATAAATTCCATTTACCCAAAACTTTTAATTTAAAGTTGGAAAATTACAGCAATAATTATATTCCACCTCATTTGATTGTGACCTTATTTCAATTGGGTCAACCGAAGGTTTATTATGAGATCAATGTTTCGAAATAATCAGATTTATGGATTCTGGCTTGAAATTGAATCTGTGAACAGGAAAAAGAGCAGCGGTGATGTGGGTTCAAATTTTTGGAAATAAAAAAGACAAAAAAGAAGTTAGTGGGGTCTATCTTTTAAATGAATAATGAAAATGGAGAATTTTTTTTTTGTTTTTTTTTACTTAACCACTATTGTCCCACTGCTGGGCAAAGGTCTCCCCCATAGCCTTCCATTCTTCTCTCCGTGCGGTTTTTTCTGGCAAATCTCTCAAATACGCGTCTAGGTCGTCACGCCAGCGTTTTTTAGGCCTCGCCCGGCGACGACGCCCGTCTTCTGGCAGCCACTGCGTGACCACTTTTATTTACCAATACCAAAAAGACTATTTTTATATACCAAATAAAAAAGTACATGACTTCACATAAAACCCACTACCCACTTAGTACTTCTCCGAATATCGATTCCATTCGACTGTCAATAGAAGTTTGTACAACAATGTATTGCCAAAATAATCCGCTAAGTAAATAAACGGTTACGCAGTTCCTAGTTTCATTGTCTCATTCCTTTTCGTCCTTCGACCCAAGGTCAGGGTCAAAGGAAAGGTCACTTATGTAAGATTGACATATGCGGAAAAATATATGATTCGTCTGCGTGAAATTATTATAAAAATATTATTCTCCCTATTTGAATCGGATTTTGGTAACAATTTCATGGGTTTTATTTTTGAACCCTAATCCATTTTCTAAAATAAACATCAGCTATCTGCCAGTAAAAGTCCCGTCCAAAACGATACAGTCGTTTCGGAGATTAGCCGGAACAAACAGAAAGACAAAAATTTAAAAATGAAAAAATGTTATAATTTTTGTTGATTATCTTAAACTGAAATGCCCTGTTAAATAAAAGAGAAGAGTTAAAAGTAATTATTCAATATCAGCATAAGAAGGAAAGTTGAAAAGAAACATAAATTAAAGTATTTTAATTTAATCATGAATCAAAAAGTTTCCTCTGCATTGTTACAAACCCCTATCTATACATATAATAAGACAGTAAAAAAACTGTGTCTGTACATTGAAAATATTTAAAAAAAAAAATTGAGGGGTGTTTAGAAACAGTAATAGAGCACGAATCCAAAAAAAAAATTCTGTCTGTTTGTCTGTTTATCTGTTTGTCTGTTTGTTTGTACACGCTAATCTTCGGAACTACTAGACGGATTTGAAAGATTTTTTTTTTGTTGTATAGGTATTAAGTCTGGGCAACATATAGGCTATAATTTATCTTGGAAACTTGAACACCTGATGCAGAACCGCAATAGAATAGCTAAACTATAAGAGATACAAAAATGGTACCATAGCAAAAATTGTTCCACGTGATGAGCATTTTCTGCTGAGAGAATAAATTTGAAGATCTGGAACACCTGATGTGGAACTCCAAGAGTCCAGCTACACTATAACTTATATAGGAATGACTTCTGAGCAAAAATTGTTCAATCTGATGACCACTCTCTGTTGATTTATAAAAATCGAAGATCTGGAACACCTGTTGTGGAACTCCAAGAGCCCAGCTACACCATAACACATATAGGAATGACGTCTTAGCAAACATTGTTCAATCTGATGAACACTCTCTGTTGACTTATAAAATCGAAGATCTGGAACACCTGTTGTGGAACTCCAAGAGCCCAGCTACACCATAACACATATAGGAATGACTTCTTAGCAAACATTGTTCAATCTGATGAGCACTCTCTGTTGACTTATAAAATCGAAGATCTGGAACACCTGTTGTGGAACTCCAAGAGCCCAGCTACACCATAACACATACGGGGTGTAAACAGACCCATCACCAAGCCGTCAACCAAGCATTCTGTACATCAAACTAAGTAACTTAACGCAAAAATTATCGCTGGGAAACAACTTTTTTTTTTAGGGTGAAAAATGACGTTTTACGGTAAAACTCAATGTAACGTACTCAAAACATTGTGCTGATGGATGGATTGAATAGTATGAGGGTCGTGAAGGTGTTTAAAGTAAAAATCTTACATTAAAAACATGTATTTAAAAAAAAAACTTGTGAAAAAGGTGGAACTTTGACCCCCAATATCTCCGAAACTAGGAGGTTCCCAGGTATGGTCTAGAACAAAAAAATGATCACAATGACGGGGAGAACAAGTACCTTTCGGCTTCGTTAAGGGTCTTTTTACACCCTTTATAGGAATGACTTCTTAGCAAAAATTGTTCAATCTGATGACCACTCTCTGTTGATTTATAAAAATCGAAGATCTGGAACACCTGTTGTGGAACTACAAGAGCCCAGCTACACCATAACACATATAGGAATGACGTCTTAGCAAAAGTTGTTCGGTCTGATGGGCTTTTCCTGTTGACTTATAAAAATCGAAGATCAGAAACATCTGATGTGGAAATCAAAGCTATCACTAATTTCAATGTATAATTATAAAATAACATAAGCTGGGAGTACCTCCACGCAGTGACTGATATTCGATGACGACGGTATATCATTGAAAATTTGACTCTACTGGAGAAAACTCCTATTTATTTTTTTATTTTTTCGAATAAATATGCCTTCAGGCTTATGTTATTTGAGTGTTTTAGACTTTTTCCACTTATCTTCGTGACACGGTAGCCTACCCGGTAACGCAGGGGAGCAGTCACTTGGATTTTAATTGATCAGGTATCTTCACAATAAAACTATAACCATGCCTAGAAAGAGGTCAAATCTTTCCCAATGTTCCAAAGGAGCTAAAAGATTGAGGATCATAAGATCCCAAGAATCTACCGAAGAACGTCAGGAGAGACTTGATGCTGTTCGAGAACATCAGGCTGCAACTCGCTCCGTGGAAACCTCTTCCTCTCTTCTCTTCTCTTCCTCTTGGATAACAAAGCACGCCTGCGTTCTCAGCGTATTTACGCATCTACATCCAGGTCTCTAGATAACTGTGAAGAATATGATGCGCGACTGACCGCTGATCGTGAACGTCATGCATTGTCTCGCGAATCGGAGACGTTCACGGATAGAGAATTACGCTTGAGTTCCAAGCGTATCTACGCATCGACTTCTAGGTCTCTAGAGAGAAGTGGGGAACGTAATGCGCGACTGATCACTGATCGTGAACGTCACGCATTGTCTCGCGAGTCGGAGACGTTCACGGATAGAGAATTACGCTTGAGTTCCAAGCGTATCTACGCATCGACTTCTGACTTACAAAAATGAAAGATATGGAACGTCTCGAATCGTCTCATGCATCCCGTTGTTTTCCCGTCCCCGGGCTCTTAGAATTCGACATCAGACGTTTCAGATCTTCGATTTTGACGATTCCGTTGTCGCTGGCATAAGCAACAGGATCCGCGTACGAAGTCGCGGGCAGAAGCTAGTTTATAAAATAAAGGCAGATTTTGTTGAAATAAAATCTGGATAACCATTTAACAAGAAAAAGAAAAACATAAAAACAATACTTTAATGGCATTCCTAATATTTTTTGACCAAGAATGGCCAGGGCCTCCTTTGCGTTTTGAGAATATTTCTGACGTCTGATAATTTTCAAACAGGTTTTATGAAGTAAACATCTTTTTACTAGCATCACAATGGGGATCTTTACTGCCATTTTATCACGATAGGTGGCGCATCGTCGGTATGGCCATTGAAAGCTGTCAGTTCAATATATTTTATAACCTATCATTCAGTAAATTTTAATTTTCTCGTAATATGCCTTTGTGTGCTGTACCAGGATGTATGCACGTTAAAAAAGAAGTGGGAAAAGGCTTTACGTCGCAAAAGTACCTATCAAAGTAATTTTGAATATGTTGTTTGGCAATCTTCGGCAATATGGTGGAACTATTAACGTCGTGGTAAAGCTCTGCAGCAGGATCATCAATTGCTTGGCTTTCAGAAGCTTGAGGGCTTTGATTACCGAAATTAAAATTTCGGTCATAATCTTCTAACCTAAAAAATAAACTATACCATTTATCATTAAAGTAATGTTTTCTCATTTTTCGTAAATTTTCCTACGATGAGTCAAGTAACAGTTAACACGTAACCACTGAAAAAATATCCAAATCAGAGCATATCACTGATAAATAATATATTATTAGATAAAAGTCTACCTCTCAATATGATCGGCTTTCTTTCCAGTTATCTTTCCTCCTCGTTTTTCAGTTCCTTTTTCAATTCTTTAACCTCCCAGGTACAATACATGTTGACAAAAACGATAGTGGACCGGTTTAAACACAAAAAATAGCAAGAACCAAAGCGTAAACAAAGCGAAAACGATTTGACAGAAGCCATCTCGCCAGTGGCGACATCTGCGCCACTGGCGAGATATTCTGGAAGAGTATATTCACAAAACTTAAAAATGATTTTTTGAATCAGATTTTCAAATGCGTGGTAACTAATGCAAAAAAAAAACGTTGTAAGCGTCAAATTGATAAGCTCCTTTTTTTTCATCGGTTAAAAATCTATACATATAAAATTCAAAGTCCTGACTGACTGACTGACTGAGATATCAACGCACAGCCCAAACCGCTGGTCCTAGAGACATGAAATTTGGAGGGTGTATTCTTTGTGAAGGGTAGGTATCCACTAAGAAAGGGTTTTTCGAAATTACACCCCTAAGAGGGTGAAATGGGGTGTTGAATTTTCTATGAAACTTTTTATTCTCGCAGTCGATTGACTTGAAAATTTGTGTACATACTATTCAGATAAAATTATGAGATACGTGTATCACAGTTTTTCCAAAATCATCCCCCATATTAAAAATTCAATGTCTTGATTGGCTGACTGATATATCAACGTACAGCCCAATCCGCTGGTTCTAGAGACATGAAATTTGGAGCGTGTATTCTTTGTAAAGAGTAGGTATTCACTAAGAAAGGGTTTTTCGAAATTCCACCCCTAAAAGGGTGAAATGGGGTGTTGAATTTTCTATGAAATTTTTTGTTCTCGCAGTCGATTGACTTGACAATTTGTGTACATACTCTTCAGATAAAATTATGAGATACATGTATCACAGTTTTTCCAAAATCATCCCCCAATTTAAGAATTCACTGTCGACTGGCTGACTGATACATCAACGCACAGCCCAATCGGCTGGTTCTAGAGACATAAAATTTGGAGAGTGCGTTCTTTGTGAAGAGTAAGTATCCGCTAAGAAACAGTTTTTTTTAATTCCACCCCTAAGAGGGTGAAATGGGGTGTTTAATATTCTGTGAAAATTTTTATTCTCTGAGTCGATTGACTTGAAAATTTGTATATATACTTTTCAATTAAAATTATGAGATACGTGTATCACAGTTTTTTCAAAAATCAAAATCATCCCCCAACCGAGTCAAATAGGGCTTCGAAGCTCACGTAGACCGGCGCATAGCGCGCAGTGTTGCGCGGGGCGTGCGGTATTTACCTATTAAATAAGTAGGTAGGATTTTTCTGAGGTAGACGTCTGTAAATATGGTTTATTCCACCGATTTTCGCGTTGGCTCGTGATACGCGACATTGATATTAAATATTATGTAAAAGTTTTATGTCTATAAATAGATTCCTAATTAATCATTTGATTTTCGTCACCGGTGTCCAATCTCAAACCAAGGTATCAGTATTCACATAACAATATGTAAAGTAACTAATTGATATTACTATGAACTAATATTTGCAAGTTATAAGCAACTATATAAAAACCATGTATCTACTATACATACATAGATTACTTATTATCCCAGAAGTAAGATCCCGTGGGCAATTCCCGAACTCCACGCGGGTGAAGCCGCGGGCATAAGCTAGTTAATATATATAAAGGGAAAATCAGATAACATTACTACACAATAGGTACCTACACGCCTCTAATTATGGTATTTCAAAGAGCAACTAACAGCTATGCCTAGTTCAAATCGTTGAACAGCATGGTGCTAACTGTCAATGACATCATCATTTAGTGCAAATGGACTTAATAACTCTATTACTAGGCAATAAAATCCCTAAAGCCTTACATCGCGTGATCAAAATTTGAGCACTAACTAGGCAATATAATAAAATACTATCCTACTTCCTACTAATCCTACTATCCTATCCTACTTATATTATAAATGCGAAAGTGTGTGAGGATGGATGGATGATTGTCTTTTTCACGCAAAAACTACCGAACGGATTTGGATGAAAGATTGGGCGAAATTTCCCTAACGTCCAATAGCGTTAAGATATGTACCAATGGATAGATCTCTTTAAGAAGAAAATTTCTTATTAGTGCGACTTTTCTCGATTCAGAGTCAGAGAGGAGCTACAGAGCTCTAATGTTGAGAAATTAAGCTAGATTAAATACTGTTCTTTCGTCAATTTATTAACTTTCATTGATACTGTACGTTTCAAACAACATATAAACGTCATAAACATCATTTTCAAAATATTGACATCTTAAAATGATATTTTAGGAGCAAATCCTTACAGTACAGTACAGACAGATTGTTAATACTACCCCAACGCCCAATAGCGTTAAGATATGTATTAATGGATTAATCTCAACAAAAAGAATATTTCTTGCTTTGACAACTTTTCTCGATTCAGAGTCAGAAACCAGCTACAGTTTGGTGAAACAGACTACGAATTAGCAAAAGTTGTATAGTAGCAAATATTCTAATTGCGCTCTTTCGAATGGTGTATGTCTTATAGCTATTGGTTACCCAGAAAATGTTAACTTCGGTGCTCAATTACACACATTAGGTCAATAATTCCGAACAGACTACGAATTAGCAAAAGTGGTTATAGTAGCAAAAGTTATCTTTGAAAAGCTCTATCCAATAGTGTATATCTTATGACTATTAGTTGCCCGTAAACTCTTAATTGGTTGTAAATAAAATCTTAACTTCGGTGTCTAACTAGTGACCTATTTAAGTCAATAACTCCGAACAGACTGCGAATTAGCAAAAGTTATTTTAGTAGCAAAAGCTGTCATTGAAAGGTCTTTGCAATGGTATATGTTATTGCTATTGTTCACCCAGAAAATCTTAACTTTGGTCCTCAAATAGTCACCTATTTAGGTCAATAACTCCGAACGGACAACGAATTGGCAAAATTCGTGTTTCTGCCAAAGGTATACCATAGTCTTAATTTACTGAAATGGTAAATCTGAATTATATTTGTAGACCGTTAATGCGTCTCAAACAGATAACTATCTATTAAAAAAAAAACGGAAAGGACAGAAAAAGAAAAATATAGGTATTTGTATACTGAGGAGCTCGTGGCTAAATAATAACAGCCGCTCGGATCGATCTTTAGGTTAAGCCGTGCTTGCCTAGGTTGGTCTGTGGATGGGTGACCGCCCATTACATACCGAGTTTCCTCCGTGCCTCGGAAAGCACGTTAAGCCGTTGGTCCCGGGTGTCATATGTAGATGTCATATGTAGACAGTCGTTAGGTAGTCAGTGCCCCAAAAAAGTCTGACAACCAGTCTTACCAAGGGGTATCGTATTACCCAGTACTAACTGGGTTGTGGAGGTCTGATAGGCAGTCGCTCCATGTAAAATACTGATATTCAGCTGTATCCGGTTAAGACTGGAAGCCGACCCCAATATAGTTGGGAAAAGACTAGGCAGATGATGAGCAACATTGTAGAATCTCTCTGACGCTGATTGAGCAACTTATTTTAGTTAATTTAAATAAAATAATAATTTTTACTGTGGGAAACAATATTGATATATTTCTTTTAGTGCCACTCCTGGGCACAGCCCTCCACCAAGTCCTTGCAAGAACGCTTGTCCCTCACCAGCTTGCATGCGTATACCTATTTAATATTAAACTGAGTGCCAGCGTACCTATACATTTATTTCATTCTGAATGATTTGATTCTATGATTTTACAAAACTAGATTTGGTAAATAATCTTATCAGTCACAACGACGTTTGTGCGCTGCCGTTTCGAATGAATTGTTTACCGGTATTGTTCGTATTTTTATCTAATTTTTATTTCTAATTTTTATTTTTATTTTTTGTTAATAAGCAAATCGGAATGTTAATTAGATAAAAATATGAACAATACCGGTAAATAATTCATTCGAAACGAATAACGTATCCAAACCAAAAAATGCAATTAATTATTAATGTAACGAAAAATAACAAATATAATACAATGATATCATACATAATTATTCTTCATGGAAATAATATTATCGTAAAGTCAATTAGGTTTAGAAAATACATTTAATGACAAAATTCCCAGTGACCCGAGACACATCAGAGGCAGTATAAGTTAGTTTGATCCTCAACTTCACAACTCACTGTTGCAGTCCTCGTGCTCTAAGATAAGTAAGTAACCACTTACACCAGTCATATTATTAAAGAAAGTAGTTTAAAAACTAAACTTTTGTTTAATTTAAACAAGCACATTTTAAATTAAACATTTACATTCACAACAAATTTACATTCTATTCAGCATAGAATGTAACTTTGTCCAAGTAATATGTAAACAATACAAATACCTGATAGTGTTATTCCTTCAATTTTATTTACCTTTTTTTTCTGGTCAAACTTGCCTACCGGTGCTCCCTCGGGGGAGCATTCGTCTGTAATGTAACAACACAACATTCAATTTTGCACAGAAACAAGTAAATCTGAACGGTTACATTGCTCCCGGCGGGGGAGCGCCTTACGGTGATAACCCAATAACCCAACCCAACGATAACCCAACGGTGGTATTCAACTGATTTCGGTTAGACTGGGAGCCGATCCCAACGTAGTTAGGAAAGGAAAGTCTACTCTGAAAATGTTGATATTCCCGTGAAACAGTAAATAACTAAAGGTGATATTTTCAGATGACAATGATTCTGCAACTCCTGGTAGCAGCCATGGCCGTTGGCCTGACCGTGGCCTATATACCGTCATTCAAAAAAATCGTTGCTGCAATCGAAGAAGCCCAAGAGACATTGGAATCAAATCTATTGTACGTATCTCTGACCGTCACTATGTTGGTAGACCTAATGCAGAGATTGCCCGGCCAAAACGTCGCCATCAACTGGGATTTTTCACACTAAAAATAGAAGTCGTTTCCAATTCCAAGCAATATATTTTTGAGTTATCTAGTTTGATGTAAAGAATAAGTAGCTCACGGCTATACCATGTATACTATAGGAACTCTTGGGTGCTTTACATGGTATCTTAGGACTCTGACTGTCCACTGTCCCATATCAACAGTTACTTTGCACAGCCTGACAGCAGACAACTATTTAAAAGAATATTCGTCTTCCAGGCTCATTTCGTGCCAATTCTGGTGTTATTATTTGTAATGGTCTTCCATTGCTGACTTTACAGTCCTTTCAATTATTTTACCCCTGACTAACCTCTTAATGTGAAAATCCCCGTGATCTTTATTGTTGACAAGTCTGACAAATTCATAGTCACATCTTTATTTGCACTAAGGTCGCTTTTTTTATTGCTCCTGTCCCTGCTCAAGTGAAATTAAGCCGTAACAACCTGCATATACGTGACTTGTTAACTTTGCCACTGACATATTGCCTTCTAATATTAATATTCGCTTCGTCTTTTGTTGAATTAGATCCATGGAGGGTAACATTCCGCTCCTGAACGACTCCAGGCGTCACTATGCCGAGATCGTCCACGTTATTTACTACCACGCATTAAAAAACCCTGATCCTGTCCAGTAAGTGTGAAACTCATTGTCTAAACTAAAATCATTGAAGTGGACGCTGCGTGAACTGCATTTGTCTTTCGAAGATCTTGGAAATGATCTTCTAAATGCTACTCTGTAGGACTGGATGGAAGCCTTGCACATGTACCAGCAACCGCAAACTGCCGCGGCTTCGGCTTCATTGCGATTAAGCGATGACGTTGCCACTACGCGTAACATACAGTTATAGTCAATTAGTAATGTCTTTCAATATTATTTTCAGATTGGTCAATTATTACGAGAATTATCAAATATTTATTAACACTTCGGCACCTGCGGCTATCAATAACCCAGAAATTGTTATACAAGAAATCAAGACTCTTTTCGTGGACGTTGCCAATGAAACTGCTCAGGTACATATTCAGTTTTTTAGAATATTGCAGCTAGTCTATCAATATGAAATTCCGATTTGTTTGGAGATATAAAGATGATCCCGTTAAAGCATCCCGTACCGAAATGTGGCCGCGGACAGCCGTGATGGTCCGCTATTTCATGGTCGCTCAGCACGAAATGAAATTATCCTGCAAAGAAGGTTACGACATGGGTTACAGAGTAAGCAAGCAACAATTGTCAAAGACCGATGACCGATGGAGCAACGAGTCCTGGAGTGGTGAGGTTGACTGCGTATCGTCAAGCGCAGTGTTAGCTAGATAGTGAAAAAGGAGGCTGTATCAGACTGGATGCGCGAAGCGGAGGGCACGGTGTTGTGTCTTACCTTGGGAAATACTATTTAGGCATGATTCGGAGCTTATTATTTAGGTTTCGATCGGAAACAATGTAGTGAATAAATTATTATTAATTAATTATTGTTTATTCCAATTGAATAAACCTCACTTTGTTTATTCGCCACTTACATTGCAATTATCTTTTTTCAGTTAAATGAACTTATTGATTCCTGCGTACAAGATGAAGTTACCTGCAATCAACTTATTGACGATACTATTAAACAAAATCCCACTGAATTTCGACTTGATGTATTAATCGCTGCTGGTCGAGTCGCAGATGAATTAAAAAGACGAAATACTAAATATGAAGCGGCCGCAAGGAATCTGGAAGCTCATCAGTATGTTATATCAACACCGAAAGATCTTGAATGTATGGTAGAACGATTAATACTTCTCCTCTATAGACTTAAAATTTTATACTAATTACTCATCACTTGATGAGTGTTCATGATTACAATCTACATTTTATTGTTTCACGATTAACAATTTCACAACAAAATTCTTTTTTTTCCTCAACGTTTGATCGTTCAAAGCGATGGTCGCCGTGAATCTGTGTTTTTGTCTCTAAATGAATAACAAACACATATTTATATACACACATTTACATAGTTTTCAATCTTATTTTTTTTTTCTTCAAATTAAAGGTACTTTCGACTATTTATGTTTGTTTTTCACTGCTAATTTCGATCCCGTTGCAAAAAAAAATGTTCGTATCAATTTAATGTGTTTATTGCAATGCAACATATTGTAGGTATATGTGGGACTTTAGGACAAGCCTCAAACATATCTGTACTATATATATAATATTATAAAGCTGCAGTGTTTGTTTGTTTGTTTGTTTGTTTGTTTGAACGCGCTAATCTCTGGAACTACTGGTCCGATTTGAATGATTCTTTCAGTGTTGGGTAGTCCATTTATCGAGGAAGGCTATAGGCTATATATCATCACGCTACGACCAATAGGAGCGTAGCAGCAATGAAAAATGTTGCAAAAACGGGGAAAATTGTATTTTTAATAACTTGACGCGGACGAAGGTCGCGGGGAACAGCTAGTACCCTATGAGGGTAATGAACAAAAATTGGTGAAGTACCCGCTAAATAGGCTACCACCAATTAGGATTTCAGAAGTAAAGGACACATTTAAAATCCACCCTATTTTATTTATTTTAGGGCTGATTTTTCAATAGTCAGATAACTTTTATCTGAGGAATAATAATAGCGGTTTGACATATTTTCTATAGACAAGCTGTTAAACCGCGATTTTTCAGCCCTAAAAAAAATTCAGCCTTTAGTCAATTAGACGGTACCTACAGATAGGGACAATAAAAGGATAGGACATGATCATTCTCCTATCCCAAATTGTTTGGGATCAACCCAGCATTATTGATCGTCTTCACAGTCCATTAGTTTCTCTAGTCCTCTCCTACTCATGTGAAAATTAAATTCATTCTCAAAACTCTCGTCCTGACATTTCGACAGATTTCCCCACAACTGTTTAGTGCCATTTTCTGAATTTCTCTTATTGATATCCCGGAATGGTTAGGCAGCGGTGTACCTAATAGAACACCCGTATTTCGCCAGTAAGTCGGCGGGCCTATTGCCATCAACCGGGCACAAAACCAGACTCCGTGGCTGTTTCGGAGAATTTCCGGCTTGAAAATCCAATAACACTTGGCCGTACCTTGGAATCGAACCAAGGAACTCATGCTCAGCAGTCACCCGTACGATCAATAGACCAACGCGGCAGTCTCTCTTATACATATACTCGTTAAGATTATAGCAGTAGGTAGTCAGGGTGTAGGAATCAGTTGACAACGGGCAACTGAATTTTTAATTTTTAACACCTGCCTCATTCCGCTGCTTTTTTAATGAATACCAAATAGTTTAACGCGTTACTAATTGTTTTTACACACTTGAACTTGGCAAATTGACTCTGTTCGGAATCGGTTTGATAAGTTTTTATCGCAAAAAAAATTAATAACTTGTCTTTCTCAAAGTTTTTTACTAACTCAAGGTATAATTATAACATCCGCTCTGGCCCTGCAGTCTCGACATTAGATAGCGACAAAAATCGGGCGCTAAGTCGTATCGTTGTCAAATGCCTTTAATAGATTTTCTACTTTATTTCGAAAGCATAAGGTTGAAAATCTATTAAAGAAATTTGACATCGATTACACTTAACGACCGATATTTGTCGTTATATTTGTCGAGACTGCAGGGCCAGGAACGGTAATAATATCTACAGTAGTGTATCTTCACACAAACGGTCGGAAAGCGAGTCATACCTACAGTCCTACACGCCTCGAGTTGGGTATACACTCGGTACGCAACCAGTCACGAATGCGCCGCACTAACGAACGAATGTTGTGATGGTTTTGTAAGCAGTAAGCGTGCGATTTGTTAATATTTGATTGAAATAAGTACAAGTATTTACTAAATATGGCAAAGAGTTATAATAGACTATATGGTGCTGCGTTTGGTTGCTTGAATTCTTCAATAACGCATCCAGAGATAAAAAAAAATGTAATCACCCGTATGTGGTCACCCTTGGAAAAAACGTACGGAGGTCAAGACAGCATAAACATTTGACTACATAAAATAAGAAAATAAAATAAATAGTACTTGGATTTTACAATATAAAACAGCTATAGGAAGTATAATAAACACTACTAAAAATATAAAAGTATGACCACAGGCTAAACAAAATAAACATAAATACAAAGCCAAAATATGCGCGTGTTTTTTTGTCTTGCTCCCACATTGATTGGGAATATCCGCTTTGTGCCGCCGACATAATCTTTTTTATAATCAACAAGCGATATGGCTGATTTAGTAGATATTTCAGAAGACATCGAAAAAACTATAAACGTTGGCATTTCACATAGCGTAGATATTCCTGAAAACTGCAATAAAGTATTTGGTGAATCTTATAAGATACAAAATACTGACCCAAAATATAAGAAGCTTGAAACAGAATTTCAGGTCTTACTAAATCGACTGGATATAGAATTTGATTTTATTATTCTGACTGAATGTTGGCTAGCTGAACTCGTGGATCTACCCAAAATTACCTCATACAAAACATTCGCTACCGCTGAAACAATCAATCAAAATGGTGGGATAGTGAACCTACAAGCGATGAATTAATTGCCTACTTTCTACGATTAAAAATGAGCTGGCAATAATATCGATCTATAGAATGCCAACATTCAAGAACATTGATATTTTTTTAACAGCTTTAGATCGTATTTTAAATAATTTAAAGATTTATAGAAATGTTATTCTAATAGGAGACATTAACATTAATATCTTAGATAATAGCAGGCCTAACTCTTCAAGATGCACGGATTTACTAGCCTCACATGGATTATTGCCATCACATACCTACCCTTCCGACCAGAAAGGAAAATTATCTAGATCACTGCTTTCTTGAAACTTCGGCTTTATTTTACACTATAGTCTGCGAGCCCACAGTCACAGATTACTCAAGTGTTATAATCTCTCTCTCTATACAGGGTGTTAACAGACCCTTCACGAAGCCGTCAACCATGCTTTCTGTACATCAAACTAAGTAACTTTCTGCAAAAATTATTGCTGGGAAACGACTTTTTTTTTGGGGTGAAAATTCACGTTTTACAGTAAAACTCAATGTAACCCACTCAAAACATTGTGCTGATGGATGGATTGAATAGTAAGGGGGTCGTGAAGGTGATTAAAGTAAAAATCTTACATTAAAAACATGTACTTAAAAAAAAACTTGTGAAAAAGTTGGAACTTTGACCCCCAATATCTCCGTAACTAGAAGGTTCCCAGGTATGGTCTAGAACAAAAAAATGATCGCATTGACGGGGAGAGCAAATGCCTTTCGGCTTCGTTAAGGGTCTTTTTACACCCTTTATATAAACTGTCTCGAAAGAAACGTGCCCTAAAACCTCGGATAACACCTGGTTTATGCCGCTGTATTAGAAACAGATCACTTAACAGAAAACTTAAGCACTCCCACTCCGAAAAAATTAGCTTTTCTTTTGACCTTTTATTCAGAAATAGATGTTTCTGAGTCAACTTAAACTTGACTTATACGTACAGAAAAGATAAAGAACTAAGAGATAATCTAGGCTAGAATTGTTTCGACCCTTCATACAGGAGGGGAGGAGGAGGAGGAGGTGGTCGACTTATAGAGACAAGTTCAAAAAACAAGTGGAAATACATAGGTTTCAAGAGCGAGCTCGAAAATTTTACAGCCACTGACAAAAATTGATGCTTTTTTTTTGCACCAACGAACGAAACTTTACACATGTTGGAGACAATAAAATAACAAAATGAAAACAAAATGTCGTTTCTTTGCATTGCTCCATACATTCTGGTCATTATTAGTAGCAATCTGCAACTGGTTTTTAGATTATTTGTGATCAAACATACCTAATTTAGCGTAGACTGGGTACGGTTGAAACATTTTAGCATTTATCATGCATAGCATCGGGATTTGTTAAGCGAGCGATGTCGGAAATATACTAAATAAAAGACCTTATATCTGTCTACTATAGGGCAATATTATTTAAGATCACTGTATAGTATTTTCTGTGTAAAATCAAATTTAAAAAAATCAGTCATTTGTTTGAACCGTCCCCATGCCAGGGTCGGTTGAAACAGTGTCTGGGTTCGATTGAAACACATGCAAATAATACAAAATATAATCAATTATCATGTTTTATTAATCTTCTAATAACATTTTTCGAATGGTAATGGCACATTTGACTATTACAAATATATTTATTAAGTAATATTTAAGTCTTTGGCTATATTTATAATCTAACATTATTTTTAATCAGCCTTCAAAGTTTTATATTAAGTACAACTTAAACTAAATAATAATCAGATGTTGGTAGCGATAATATTTTTGAAATAAAGTTACCAAGCAAACAGGCTCTTATATTTCTCAACTATCAACACTTTTAATTATAAACTATAAAAACGAAAGACATTAACTTTATCAATGAAAATTAAAATTAAAATGAAAATTTTAAACAAAAATACTTCAATGGTTACGAGATCATTCGGAGTCACAATTGTGGCAAACATAAGTAAGGCTACCTTTCGTGCACTCTTCATGCGCCCACATTTTACATACTAATACATTGTATCCATTTTTCCCTCGATCTGCTTTCTGAATATGCTGACATACAAACAATACAGTAGCACTCTTCTTCTTACGATGATGATTCTTGTCGCGTGTTAGTTTTTTTCTTGTTTGTAGTATTTCTTTTAGTCTTTCTTCCATCTAATCTTTTCTGAACTTGCTTAGCTTTGGTTCGTTCCATTCTGATCTCATATTCTCTTCTTTTTCAGGTGTATCTGTGTATATTGTAGATTTCCTTGTTTTTCGGCCCCTATTTGTTGATTTCCTTGGAGGCGCTTTTGGTAGTGGTCGTACTGCTTCCGGAGAAAATACTAAAGGTGGTGTAGTCGAAGTCGTGACATTTTCCGTTTGATTTGTTAACTTAGGAATGGATTGAAAACTTGTAGAAGGTGTTGGTGAAAGCCAAACATTACTACTACTACTTTGATGTTCGGGTAGTGTAATCAAAGGTGCTGGATTCGCAATAATGTTTCTTTGTTCTTTATCTAGTGCTTGTGAACATTGTGGCATATTTTCCATCGGTTGTTGTACAAAAAGAGCTGCGTTAGTAGGCTCCTCCAACTCTTCGGGTGGTTCGAGGGTTAAAATGGAAGACGACGGTGGTGGCGTTTTATCCCCAGGTATACTAGTATTCAGAATAAGACCATCAGCTGTTTCGATTGGAAAATGCAGGTGCAAAATCGAGTTCAGTAAACAAATGCCGATTGAAAGGAACAATCCCAGTAGTGCGAAAGCCAGCTTGAATATTGGATTGTGTGACAGCAAGCGGTATAGCAGTAGTTAAAATCCCTGGGATGTCGTATATTGTCATTGTTTTTCCGGGGTGGCTTCGCATCCATCCATCGCAGGTCGAATTTACAGCTTTCTTCAGTGGACCGAATACAGATCGATCAAGTGGTTGGAGTTTGTGGGAGCAGTGGGGAGGGAAAGATAGCATTACAATACCATTCGTCTTGCAAAAGTCTAGTGCGTTAATGTGTATATGTGACGCGTGGTTATCAAGGACAAGTAAAATTTTATGCGAAGGAGAAGCATTTGTATGTTTTTTGAAGTGATCCAGGAAAAGCATAAATGATTCGTCCTGCATCCAGCCTGAAGGATTTGCACTTCCAGCAGATCCTATTGGTCCATCCCTGATAAAGTGATCTTGGTATCGCACACGTGGAAAGACGAAGAACGGAGGAATAGCATTTCCAATGGCATTGACTGCAATGGCTACTGTAACTAAAGTACCCCTCTCCGCCGAAGTTACTGAACCCACTTGACGAGCACCACGTCTAGCTATTATTCTGTCGGGTTTTTGCACAGTAGTTATGCCGGTCTCATCAACATTATATATATGTTGTGGTTCAAATTTATAGCGGTCCATAACATTAGCCAAATTGTCGTAGAAAGCATCTACGTTGTTCCTATTAAAACTAGTCGCCCTAGAAAGACTTGTAGCCTGTGCTGCACGTACTGACAGCTCAGGATTTCTTTTCATAAACATGCGAAACCATTCTTCGCCAGCCATTTCGTTGTCATCCCAAGTACGAGGTCGTAATAAGTCATACTTGATGGTTAGTTCGTATGCCAATTTCATAACATCCTTTTTAGTTAGGCCAAAATATATATCTGCACATCTAATTAAATATTTAGATAACTCACGCTCTTGTTCCTGGGTAAACACACGATTGTGGGCCTTATATCCCATTTCTTGATTTTCATCGTTACCAGCCGCATCTCGTTTACGTATATATCTGAACAGGGAACAGTGGTTCAGTCCATTTTTTTCTGCTGCTGTTCTTAACGAAGTTCCCGCTTTCACATCTTCATAGGCTTGTTTGTACGTTGGTAAGTCGGTTCGACCTTTCGTAGTCTTTCTTTGGCGTACTCTTGGCATCTGAAAAACAATAAAGTTTAATTAATTAACTGTTTCAACCGTACCCACAAATAATGTTTCAACTGTCCCCACTCCCCCATCTTAGTATAAAACGGTTCACAGTAAGAATGATAGTAAATTAAAATAAAAACTTATCATACTACAATATTGTACAAACTTCAATTCAACTGTAACAAAACTCTCAATTATCTAACTATAAACGAAATCTTAATAATTGCAAAACAGTAGGTACAAAAATACTTACTTTTCCGTCAAAAAACACAATGGGGCCTCCTACAGACAAACACAGCGCCCGAAGAGCGACGCAATACTAAAATTCAAGTTTCGACTTGTAGCCCGCTTCGTACTCCCCTTGTACCCCTCACCTCGTCACGCACTATTCACGAGATATTCACTTTGTTTTGTTTCAACCGTCCACCGTTTCAACCGTACCCAGTCTACCTACTTACTGCTCGATTTTTTGCAACCTTGTGTACCTGTGCCTAATTTGCCAATTAGGCAAGGGGCGCCTAATTTATTTCCGCCTTCATCGAATTTTATCGATCGATCATGCGAAAGTACAATAGGGGTGCCAAGCCAAATTCAAAGACCCCTATATGTTTTTTTTAGCAAGACGCCTTTGGAACGGTGCACATTGTTTCAAAGAAAATAATGATGAAGGTAAGTTTGTAGCAGTATACCAGTACATAGGATATCTCAAGATTCTACTTTTAGCTAAAATTTTCTTATTCTTTGACATCAGACCAGAAAAATAAAACATTAAAAATCACGTTTAAAAGACTATTTTCAATTTAATTAATTATTTACAGCCCAGCGTGAAAATTTGAGAACCTGTGGTTTTATAAATTGCCTACAAGTACCTATTAATAAAGAACAAGTTAACGGTATTTCCTAACTACCATATTATAAATAGTGATGAATTCTATTTCAATTTACGGACTTAAGCCTCCTTTCATTCGGTAAGCATGTTTCAATTATTTTGCTGATAATAATTTTAAATTTTGTGGTGTTTTGGTTAGGAGCTAAATAATAACAGCCGCTCAGGTCAATCTTTAGGTTAAGCCGTGCTTGCCTAGGTTGGTCTGTGGATGGGTGACCACCCATTACATACCCAGTTTCCTCCGTGCCTCGGAAAGCATGTTAAGCCGTTGGTCCCGGGTGTCATTTGTAGATCTTTGACAGTCGTTAGGTAGTCAGGGGCCCAAAAAGTCTAACAACCAGTCTTGCCAAGGGGTATTGTATTACCCAGTACTAACTGGGTTGTGGAGGTCCGATAGGCAGTCGCTCCATGTAAAATACTGGTATTCAGCTGCATCCGGTTAGACTGGAAGCCGACCCCAACATAGTTGGGAACAGGCTAGGCAGATGATGACATTGAATGGATAACCTATGTAACGACTAAAAAGTCACGGTGTATAATTGCATAGCACATGTGTGAGTACTATGTACCGTAAAACTACCATTTGCATTTAGTTATCATTCATTGACTCGAATTTGCCCTGGTGGTTGACAGAATGTCATGCTCACTCAAATGTCTCGCCGATGGTGGCGGGTGTGTTCAAAATGGTTGAGTTGAATGGTGCTGATCCATGCGTCATGTTAGTGAACAGGCGCTGTCAGTTGGGACTGGTCATCTCTTAGCTGCCACGGTTTATTTTAACTACTTTGTTTTTAAATTGTTGATCTAATCTTTTACTCTGGACGCTCTTAATGTGCACGTCTTTCTACATCGTTCTCACATGTATTATCTCAACATGAATGATGTAACTAAGATCTTGTAAAAATATTTTGATTAAAAAGAGTGTCCATGGAGTTTCTTGCCCATTTTTCTCCATAGAGATCTACGCTTTGGAATGGGCAACTACAGTACTTTCACAAGTTATTATGCCTTGTGTCTGGGACTGTAGCTTCGCCTTCTTTGTTTTTCTGACATTCAAAAGTGCCTGTTATGGTCTAATTGAAATAAATGCTTTGAGTTTGAGTTTGAGAGTTTGAATGATTCAAGTAAACTAGATTTTTTTTTTTCAGCAAAAAATGTGGTACCTTATACCAACAATCCTTTACTTAACCTATGGTGAAGCTGGAGCTACGCCAAATGATTACGTCGTTAATCCTAGGCAACATGAACATTCAGGTGTAGCAGGTGGACCGTTTCCCAATAACTATAACCCATCACAAAGATCACCTTCGTACGTCGAGCCTGTTTCCCGGAACGATAATAACTTTCGGCAGTCCCAATCCCAATCTCAGTCGATTGCGACCGCCTTCGTTCCCGAACCCGATCTACTTGACTTAGGCTACGGCTCAAGACACGCCGACACGGATACGGATCCCAACAATATATTAGATGATGGGCCGTCATATTTTGAAGATCTTGAACTCGTTGAGAATGTCGGGAATTATCTGAGAGAACAAACGTAAGTAAATAAGAAATGAAATTTCCTCAACTTAACCCTTAACCCTACGGGGAGCCATCACGTCTTCCAAGCTACTCGTGCTGTGCTGGTGCAGAGAAACTCAAGCGGCTTAAATATAGTAATCTTTGTGGAAAATATATTTTCGAGCCGTTTAGGGTTAAAACTTTGGGGCCGTGGGGTCCGAGTGCTCACTACGAAACGCCTAGTTGACACTTCCTGCGACCCAAGGGCTGGCTTTTACCTTGGCTAGAGGCTAAGTGTTGCCATACATCGTGGCAACGCTGCCAATCCCTTCACATTACCGGCTGACAGCGTTGAAGAGGAATAGTTTGTTTTTGGTTTATTTAATAGTTTTCAATTAATAATGTATACCTATAGTTAGTTTACTCTATTTAATTACGTGCAGAGAATATAAGTAATTATATGAATAGTTTTATGTAGATCTCTTGGAGTAATCCACCTCATGTGCTGTACGTTACCTAGTTACAAAACCAGTAAAAATTTATTCTTGAATCCCCTACTACCTAGGCCAGCTCAACCTTGGCTTACGAGGAGCAGTGACAGGCAAGCAACGGGGATTTTTTTGACGCCGCGTAATTTAAGGCATGCACCGCCCACGATTGATACCTGGCCCTGCAGTCTCGACAAATATAACTAAAAAAATCGGTCGTTAAGTGTAATCGTTGTCAAATTTCTTTAATAGATTTTCAACCTTATGCTTTGGAAATAAAGTTGAAAATCTATTAAATGAATTTGACAACGATACGACTTAGCGACCGATTTTTGTCGCTATCTAATGTCGAGACTGCAGGCCCAGGTGTTCATAAGACGCAGCACACGTAGACATTGATCTCTCTCTTCACGCAGCCTATTATAATTTCATTTTTAGTCAAATGAAATTGTGAGGAGATTTTTTTTTTTTTTTAATCATTCCAAAATTATTATTTTCAGGCAATTGGATGAATCTTCCTCAGATATTAACGATGCCCCTCACCAGTACAATGCGCTGTTAGGAGTTATAGTCGCTTTGGCGAGATCCGTCAGGAACGCCTGTACTGAGTAAGTGGCACTTACACCTGGATACTACTTTACTAGCTTTTGCCCGCAGCTTCGCTCGCGTTAATTTAGATTCTGATAATAATACAGGGTGTAAACGGACCCATCACGAAGCCGTCAACCAAGCATTATGTACATCAAACTAAGTCACCCTAGGCAAAAATTATTGCTGGGAAACGACTTTTTGTTTTTGGGGTGAAAAATCACGTTTTACGGTAAAACTCAATGTAACGCACTCAAAACTAGGTGCTGATGGATGCTTTGAATAGTAAATAGGTCATGGAGGCAATTAAAGTAAAGATAAAACCTCAAAAAGTAGTATTTCAAAAAAAACTTGTAAAAATGTTGGAACTTTGACCCCCAATATCTCCGTAACTAGAAGGTATGGGCCAGAACAAAAAAAATATTGCAATGATGGGGAGAACAAGTGCCTTTCGCAAATCATTCTTCTTTATAATATTAGTAAGATGAAAAAGGAATAGTAAGAGAGCAAAGTGTGATCGTATTTAAGGGACAGACCATCAAACTGAACAACTTTCTCCATGGAAATAGCGGTCATCTAAATGGTAAAAGCCAACAAGAACAGGGAAATTTACTGAAAAAAAGTGCCGCTGCAAAGTTTAATCCATTGTGGGTGCACACATCTATGGCGCGAATTATACAGAAAAGGCGTAAGGTAAAGGCGCGGTGCAGGCATGATGCCGCTTCAAAACGTTTTCATACAAAATGTACGTAAGCGACGTGTCGTGAAATACACTCAAGCGGCGCGGCGCAGGCACGCCGTTCTTTCGTTTGCTTATAAATTCCACGCCTGCGACGCACCTTACGCCTTACGCCGTTTCTGTGTAATTCGTGCCTTTGATAGTTGCGAACAATTCTAATCTGCGCAAGTGTGACTCGCACTTGGCTGGCTTTTACGACTTACATACAGATCCCGCGCATACAATAATATTTTGATCTGATCATTTTCCGGCAGCTTCGACCAAGTTTACGACAACGGGTACGTATCAACCGTCTACCACTACTACAGATATGGGTCGGCCCATGCGGAAAAGGTTGCGCTCATGGTCGAGGACTACATCAGGAAAGGAATCTCGCATATGCCTAGAGTAAGTCTTAGACTAGCCAATAAAAACTTTTACCTCGCACTAGAAGACAGGCGCTGTGTGTGCGACACTCCTAAACAAATACAGCACCCTTACACCCTATTATCACAGTATAAATATATACAGTATTGTGACTCGGCCCTGTCCTTGAAATAATTACCTACAGCCGGACGGTACCTACGCACGCGATAGGGCTGCGGCGCCTGTAGTATATTTTAAATTTCATCTACTTACTTGAGTTTCTTTTTAGTTTTGTGATTGTAAATTTTATATTTTTTACTAAAAAAAAATTGATATGAATGAAATAGGAAGTTTTCAATAAAAATACAAGTTTTGTCTTTTGATTAGTAGATTAAATAAAAATGTTTTTCACATATCCGGTGAGCAGCAAAGTTAGATTTGTTTTCTAAATCATTTCGTCAATTTAATTGCAGCTATTCAAGGCGTCTGAAAAAAAAATAGATTTCCCTTTATTCTGGTCGCCGAAGGTGACCAAACTCCAATCCTTACAAACTTCAACACCTACCTACTCAACCAAAATGCAAGAAACAGCTGACGAGTAATTATAATAATAACATCTACTACAAAATCTTACTTAAAAAGTAAATTATAATGTAAATCTTACTAGATAGATAGTTGATATTACAAATACAATTAGTTTAATTTTTTTATATTTTGTACTGCATAGCTAGTGATAGAACGGTCCTTTTAAGCAAGTAAATGCCAGTATTAGGACACTCCACTCTTCCGTAACTTAAATACACGTAATGTACATACGAGAATTACAGAAAGTATTTACTATTTTTAACCGACTTCCAAAAGGAGGAGGTTATCAAGTCGTCTGATTTTTTTTCACTTTTTTGTGTTATTGAAGTCTGTTTTATTTTTTGCAAAAAAGTTTTTTATTAATTTATCTTTTATCTAAACATTTGTTTTATTGATTCCAGCTGTGGAAATTGAAACATGACCTTTGCGAGAAAGATCAACTGTACTGCTCTGTAACATTGCGCAACAAAATCAAGGCTTCTTCACTAATCTACGTGAAAGAGTTGGAGAATCTTGAAGCCCTGGCCCACTTATCCCGAAGGTTCTACTCTTACATTGACGAGTTCGACGAGGCTGCCCAGAAAGGCAACGTGCTTCCTTACTTGCAAAACGGCAAGGAGAGATTGAGAGAATATGTGATGGAAGTTGTGAACACTCTAGAACATATAACCGATAAACCAATAAAGTGCCCGTAAATTGGTGTTCGGTCATTAAATAGATCTGAAGATATGAATTTTGAGTTGTTTTATTAAGACTTGGCAGTTTATTGAAAATAACATGCAGGAGATAATTCATTGTGCATGTCCTGGCTTACTATTTATGACTCTATTTCAGTATTTTGTTTTTGTTTTGTTTTTTTAAACGGTACCATACTCTTAGAATTTCTCCTGTATCGTGATACATACACATACACAAACAGCCAGGATCCGGAACAACTGCCTGTAGGTCATACAAATATTTGATCCGTGCGGGGATCGATGTGCATCTGGATTGATCTGATTTTTTAAATCCTTGAGAAACGAAATAAGACTTACAGGGAAAATAGTTAAAAATAGTAAAAACTTAAAGCAAAGGGGCCTTGAATTTCTTAAACGTGAATTAAAACTTCAAATAACTTGGGCCCTCAATCCAGACGCATGCATAAAGTGGTTTGATATTTTGTATTGTACTTGCTTATGCCCGCGGCTTCGCCCGCGTGGAGTTAGGTAATGTCCCACGGGATCGTACTACCGGGATAAAAGTATTCTATGTGTTAATCCAGGTTATAAACGAAAGAAAAAAAAATGTTTCTTAAAATGTTTAAGACAATCTTAACTAAATTCTTAAACAAAAATGATTAACTCAGATATTGTAGTACTTTTTGAGATTTAGGCTAAGCCACTTTATGCACGCGTCTGGATTGAGGGCCCAAGTTATTTTATCATAATAGTTTTAATTCACGTTTAAGAAATTCAAGGCCCTTTGCTTTCAAGTTTTTACTATTTTTAACTAATTTCCCTGTAAGGGCTCATTCACACTGGGTCCGTCATCGACGATTCGTCAAAAAAGACGATACGTAATGACGGATGAACGTTCACATTGCATACGGAATCGAGTTTTTTCACGATTCATCAAAATATCCGAATAGATGTTCACACTGAATAAGTGATTCAGACTTCAGTCTTGGACGAACTATCCAACACGATGGATGTGAATATGACTATCTTGTGTTGGTATTACCTTCGATCTTAACAATTTCTCGATCTGTCTTTGTCAAATAATTTTTGTTTTTCCTTCTTTAGATTTAGTTTACCGTCTATGATATCTTACGGGTTCGGGGTAGTGGTCAAGAAAACGCACTTATACAGCACACAATCAAACATTTTAATTATCTAAAATACATATTAAAAATTAACAACATAAAATGGATACGTCAGTCTATACAAGTTTAATATATTATTCACTCTCTATTTTATATAAATAACTCTTTTCTCTATAAATAGTAGTTGGCTACTAATTCTTAAGATACTACTTTTAATATTTAATATACAAGGAATTTCACAAGAATGTTCAGATATTAGATTTGTTATGAAGAAGTTAGATTTTCTTTTATTAATGACTTCAGAATGTGTGTTTTGATATTTATAATATGTATTTTTATGTTTAGTTCGAGAGATAAGAACGTTAAAGTCATAATTATATACTTACTTATTTGAATTTACGTTAACTTAAGTATATGAATATTATCGAAAAGCTTGTATAAAGGAATGTTTGTTGTAATAAAAGAACAGAAGTTGACTGATATGTCCCAACGTTGTTGTCTCTTTAACTAGAAATTGGTATAACCACATAACATTGTCAGTTGTCAAGTCACATTAGACAAAATAATACTTAGAACAGAGCACCATTGAAGGTTCCGTGAAACCGGTACGGACAAATTGCAGACGCGGCTGCGGACATGAGACACCTCCATGAGTTTCTGTTAGTGCCCAGTTTCCGCAGCCGGTCCGTACCAGCACAGTGATTATTATTTTGTGCAATATGACATAGAAACAGCTGACAACTTAAAAAAAAACAATAGAACACATTGAACAGAAAAAAAAACGCAACTGACGGATTACCGTCAAACGGGGTGAATAGATAGGCAGGGGGTGAATAGCGACAAAACTTTGAAAGGGATGTTGAATTGATATGATATGTTACCAAAAAGTGCTTTATTTTATGAACTGAGTTCTATTTAATTATTTAGATACCTTGTTTTCAACATAATATATTAATTCAACGTTAAAATTCCTTTCAAAGTTTTGTCTCTATTCACCCATGCGTTCCTATTCACTCCGTTTTACCCGGTACTGATTCACACAATCACATTATTTTTTTAATAACACAACTTTAATTAGAACACAAATGTTACTTTTTGGTTCCGCATCCCTTCTGGAATATAATTCATTTAAAAGCAGTGCTCTATGAAGGCGAGACGATACAAGACACGATTCCTGTTTAACTGACACGGTGAGGTACACCGCCGGTTTCCTAGACCAGGCCCTGCAGTCTCGACAAATATAAGTCGCTAAGTCGTATCGTTGTCAAATTCCTTTAATAGATTTTCTACTTTATTTCGAAAGCATAAGGTTGAAAATCTATTAAAGGAATTTGACAACGATACGACTTAGCGACAGATTTTTGTCGCTATCTAATGTCGAGACTGCAGGGGCTGGATTCAAGTTTCTAAAATAAATCTACTTTTACAATAATCATACGAGATGATAAGATTGATAATCGCTTTACTGACCGGAGATTAAAATGGATGGTTTTCGGACTCCGGCAATGCAACACACCCGTGGTCAAACACAGATGTAAAGGCAGCTACAATGTACCGTGAATGTTTGAGATCGTATAGCAAATTAGACTCTAAAAGCCGAAACACACCGGATCCGTACACGTAGACGTACACGTACCATGACGTTGTAATATATGGAACTTTATAGAGACATTTAGCCTACGCACACGTGTTCGTCACGTGAGCGGTGTGCCATGGCTCCGGTGTTTTTCGGCCTTAAAGAGAAGAAGACCCTAAATAAATTGGAAAAAAGGCAGGAAAATGATGATGATGTGCAAATTACTCATGGTTCTCACGATTCTGATTCTCAATTACAGAAATACCTAGCACATTATTTCCACGTTTTTATGAGTTTCATAAATAGCTAAAACACAACTCTATTTCCAAAGTATCAATTATCACCTTCTTAGAACACCGCAAAATCGATTGAAACCCCTTTTTTAGTTATAATAATCTTAGTCACACTCATTTATATACACAATACAATTTATTAACTACATTGCACGCGTCAAATAAATCTTACATTATCACACCTAATAGGACATTGAAAACTTCATACATAAATATAAGGAAATACAGGATGCCTCGGAAAAAATAATTGTTGCTTGCAGTGTTCGCTTATCCATTTGTCACAAAAAACCATCACAGACTATAAATTTTTTTGACTGTGTTGCCAGCCATTGGAGCCTGAAAGGAGGCTTAATAACTCTACACGAAACTACAAGCTACATTAAAATAAATAAACTACTCTGAAGAGAATAATAAATAAAGTAAAGAAGAAAAAGTTATAAAAAAAAGTGTTGCCATTATCAAGATCGTAGGATTGTTAATGAGATCATAACTGAGGCACCTCTGTTATTATATAAACTTAAAATTTACATTAATTAATAAATGCGATTTCATTTATTTTTTATACATCTATTAGAAACTAACATAATAAAGATTTAGCTGTAAGCCTTGTACTATTGTACAAGGCTTATCTATCTCGTTCTAAATATTCCTCCATTTTTTTCTCCGCCTAAATAAAACCTCGAACTATTTTCGACTGAAACTCATTTGAGAGAACGATATTCTTTTTTCAAATATCTTTCTATCAACTGATAAAAGTCGAAACAAAAATGCTGGAACAGAAAAACGTAACCATTAGTTAATCAAACGAAAAATGCACTACCAAATCGACTTTTGAAACGTAATTTTCTCAATATAGAAATAAAGTTTTCTAAAAATTAGTTCTCATTTCATTATCTGTATACGGGTTATGTCAACGTTCAAGTAGAGGATAGAGAGAAGGGACTGTGTTTTATATGAAGACCTTGATTTTACAACTGACTACCGGCCTCATACAGAAACACATTGGAAGATATCACGGAAAATACTTGCGTAATTTTATATACCCATCGTAAATGCTATCTTTACCATACTAAGGTTCTCAAAGCGCGAAAAATAGATTCAATAGGCAACATCGAAAAAAATTGTCCGTCAGTTCGATCACCAAAAAATGTTGGACACGTATTTTTTCTTTTGTCACATAATCAAAAAATGACGACGATACAGCGCATCAAACTTCAACAGATGGGGCTTGTGACGTCACTGGCTAGTAAAAAGTAACAGAAATTGTGACATCACGCGAGAATTGAACGCGCTGTATCGTGGTCATTATTCGTTTACACGACAAAAGAAAAAACAAGTGTCCAGTATTTTTTGATAATCTAACTAACGGACTAAATAGATTTTTTCAGTCAAATACCCTATTTCCTGCGATACATAGACCACCATGCTAACACTTAATTATAAACATGGCCGCTGGGCAATGGGGAGGGGAACGACCTAGCAGCTGTTAGTGATTGGTCGTTCCCCCCCGCGCCCCCATTTCCTTTAGAAGGGCTGCATTTATAGCAGGCAAACTAAAGGCAATGCACTAAGCATTTTACCTCGGTAACGTGAACCAATCACACATACAGATGCACGTCATAGGCGCGTCTACCGTTGCCAGACGTCCGGATAAAGCCAGACATAGGTAGGCTTTTTGATTGCGTGTCCGGCCAAAATAAACGGTGTCCGGCTTGTCGGCTTTTGTTAGGCTTTTAAATTTCGCAAACGATTTATGATAATAATCAAAAAAGCTTGATTTTACATTAAAAAAAATTGTTGTTCGTATTATACTGAGACAAAATCCTCAATAATGTAGGGTGTCTGGCCTTTCTACCCAAATGTCCGGCCAAACTGGCTGGTCTGTCCGGCTATTAGGTTTGGCGACCTGGCAACCCTAGGCGCGTCCGATTGGTCAATCGCATAGTGCATTACCTACCTAGCTTGGTACATTTTCCATAGACTGAATAGTCCGCTCTCTCTATCGTCTAGTTTTGAAAACCGAATGCAAACTTAGACATGTTCCTGCCCAGCAGTACGGTATTCTACCTTTTTATTGGACAATTAGTTAGTAATATTTAGTGTTAAACTAAGATATATGAGTATTCTACCCTGTTTAGGTAAATAGACTGAATATATTTCTTTGTTTTTGTCGTAGAGCAGAAACAGCTCGTTTAAATAATAATAATCGCATTTTTATATATCTTTTATCAGTATTTTTAATCGACATTGTCCTTTGTCTGCATCCAGTTCTGGTAAATATGTAGAAATATATTAGCAACGCAACACAATTCTATCAAAGAACTGTAGATAATCGCTTAAATCTGTACAGAAATCTATGTACATTGAAGTCTAAACGAATATACATCGTTACAGTATACGTATAACTTATACACAAACTAGTGTACATTATGTATAAAATAATGATTTGGTACAGTATGGTGATTTATTTGAAGCTTTTATAATAAACCAATAAGGACCAAAAGCAGAAATTTGCAACGTTGTGGAAAAGGGACAGCACTACCGTTTATATTGCCATCTCTGCTGCACAGTGTTGCCACTTCAAAAAAACTATTTTTATCTAAACACTTAACAAACCACCAAGACCAAACGAACACGTGTTACAAACGACCTAATAGTCCAGCTTACATTAACACCCAAAAAAATACTTCGAAACACCGTTATTGGGTTAAAGTTCTATAAATAAATAAATCTAGTATATACAAAAGTTCTATATATATCTAAGATATATTATAAGTTTATCTGAGTGCCGTGTAGAGGTTCAGAACGCTCTTATTTTCTTTGTGTGATGGAGTTTTGGAGAAGACGTTCCAGAAACGCAGCGTTTCGTCGCCTGCGCCGGTGACTATCGCCTCGCCGTCGGGTGATAGGGCGAGGTACAGGACGCGGTATGAATGGCCTGTTAGTTTCGCCACCTGGGGATAAAACATGATCGATTAGAAAAGACAGCTTTCATCAATCTAACGTTTAAACATCAGATAGACCATATCAGTCAGTAGTAACAATAGATCACTACAAAATAAAAGAGCTCTAAGTCAAATTATTGCCATTGACGTGCAGTTGGCTGCACTATGTTTCAAATGTAATGAGCACTATTATAAACCAAAGCTAGCTCCAACAAAAGTAGGTATATTCCTTCTATCTATACTAATATTATAAAGAGGACACCTTTGTATTTTTGTATTTTTGTATGTTTGTATTGAATAGGCTCAAAAACTGCTGGACCGATTTCAAAATTTCTTTTACCATTACTTAGAGGGATTCTTCCGAATCCGTATAGGCTACATTTTATCCCGGAAAATAGATAGGATTTTTCGTGGTAGTGAAAATTGTGGAGTAAGGCGTCGAAAAAACTGCCGTACGTTAACGATTCTCGCGAACGCTGCCTAAATGGTTAGAGATGTATGGTTGACTTCTATAGAAAAGTTGTAGAACTCAATAATGCCTACAAAAAAGTCCGCGATAGTATAAACCAAACATTTATATTTTAGCCATTATAACCACTTTTCCATAGAATAAAAGTAACTAAAATTATTAGCCTATGTTTATTGATCATATTATCGTCAAATACTAATCCTTATCCAAATAAACTATTTATTGAGCAAGATTGTTTCAATAGCTATAAATTACTTTTTATTTTATTCCAATCGGACAATCCATTCAAAAGATATTACGAATTTAAAATTGTAATTGGTATTAAAATGAATGATGGTGTCGCACGACTCGCACGGCGAAACCGCAGGGTGACAAGTTGAAGTTGTAGAAGCAGTAGTTGTAGAGTAGTTAAAAAATTTAAAAATTAAAAACAAAAATAAAAGAGTTAAGCAGGTACGAAACAAAGAAATGTAACACGAATAAAAAACCTATAAAAACATACATACAAAACAAGATTTTTTTTTCAGAGAGCTTAAAAAATAAATTTCCACCCGTGCGAAGCCGGGGCGGGTCGCTAGTAAGGTATATTTTTGCACTATTTTTCATTACAAGATAGAAGGTGTAACAGAGAAGTTCTGTACAAACCTGCGTCAAGGACGGGTACTTCCAGACGAGGATCTGGTTCTGTGAGTAGCCGTGCGTAGATACCAGCTCGCTGGAGTGCTTCGACCACGCCAGGTTGCATACTTGTGACCCTGTAGACAATGAAACCAAATAAATTCGTGACGTAATAACAGTATGTAGAAAATTAAATAATTTGTTATACAACTGCACGCGTACGGGTTTCTTTTCACAATCTCTCATTTTGTCGATTCTTCCGTCAAAGAAACCCGTTTCTACGGTGGCCATGCTACGCGGGCTGGGGTGGGGTGCGGTTTGGGGAGAGTAAAGAGGATTCTTGATCAATTCCCTCCATCTAGTGAGTTTCGGATTCTTATGTCTAGAAAAAAGCAGAGGTATTTCGTACTTCCATAATGTTAAGGTCCTTTCCCATGCAATTCAACATTTCGTGAGCCACGAAAGGCTCGAAAAAGCTAGAAACCTAAGCAGACCAGCTCATCGGACCGACTTAACCTACTACCAAAGACTGATGTAACTACATACCAGTATCAACACACTGCATGGGCTGCGACGTGAGAGTGTTCCAGAACCGTATGCACCTGTCGGCGGTGCCGCCGCCCGACGCCAGCAGCCCGTGCTGGTGCGGAGACCACGCGATGGCCTTCACAGCGGCCACGTGCGCCGAGTATGTTTGTACGGGAGATGTTGAGTGCTGGAATAGAAGAAGAGGTTGGTTAGTAAATGGAGGTAGATTTTGAGACTTGCGAGCTGTGCGATTTGCAACCTTCAGCTCAGAGACGGAAAAGAGTTTCCATAGAGTTTCTTGCCCATTCTTCTCCATAGAGATCTACGCTTTGGAATGGGCAACTACAGTACTTTCACAAGTTATTATGCCTTGTGTCCGGGACTGTAGCTTCGCCTTCTTTGTTTTTCTGACATTCAAAAGTGCCTGTTATGGCCTAATTGAAATAAATGGTTTGAGTTTGGAAGTTAAAAATCTGACAACGCAATCAATTCCTTAACGACATTTAACATTTCCACCGCTAATATGAGCTGAGGGACTGAGTGCGAAGGGCAGACATAGATTTGTATCGTACCTAACTGATAGCGGCTTTTACACGTCCTACGTTTCATCATTCCCCTGTCCTTATCCCAATCTATTTGGGGTCGGTGCAGCATGTCTTCTACTTCCATACTTCTCTATTACTCGTCATCTCATCAGTCACCTCATTGTTTCTTTGGTCTTCCTCTACTCTTATAGCTATCAAAGATTTTACACTACTACGTTTACGGGTTTTTATTACAAAAACGCAAACGCAACATGTACCAGATAAGAGAACTCTAAATTTTTAAAAGCCCTTTTGTTCGTTGAATCAATAAAGTCAGATCCTACGTTATCTCTGCTTTAGTTTACACAGCAGGAAACCACTAAGTATAACCAAAAGTATCTAATCAGTTCACAGATCTCACTTTTAACTCTTCTTTCTTTTAAAAAAATAAAAATACGAGTTCGAAAATGCTATGTTCGTAACAACATGATATCTTAATCAGAACAGTAGGAGAAAATACTTTTAAAAGTGGTTAAGTGTTTGCAGATTGGTGTTCATGACTGTTCTTTTTATTTTATAAATGAAACTAGGATGTTCAGTTTCTTTGATGGCTTGAACGTCGTAATGTAAACTACAACCTATTGTTAATTTAGTCCGAATTCTAGAAAAATAGGCCAATCAAACTACCTCATTCCCATAACAATCAAAGCGGAAGCAATTAATAATATTCTTATCGCAATTAAAATACGTTAAATTTTGCGTGTTACCGCAACTCTTATCAATATATCAATTCCCACTTTACGTTCCCAGAAAAACAATGGGTTCATATTATGGAAAAAAGTGAATTTTATTCGTTTATTTTTACGAGTCAAAATTGCAATTGAGAGTCACCTTTAGACTTCGCTAATTCTACTAACTAATTAGGACTAGTTAACGTTTAAAACTTTACAAAAAAAAATAGGGAATTCAAAACTCTATTTCATGGATCATAAAGTTCCTAGTTACGTTAATTTAGTACTGACTCAACGGTCTTTTAACAAGCGAATTACGTCAACCGTTTCATTGACCTACCTTTTGTAGCAATTTTCATCATTCTAAACATAAATGGGTCAAAGTGACTGTACTACATATTATTTTCATGTCACACAGATATAATCAGCCATTATTTTTTAAAGCTAGCCTGTACAGTGTACACTCTCTGCTGGCCCTGCAGTCTCGACAAAAATCGGTCGTTAAGTGTAATCGCTGTCAAATTTCTTTAATAGATTTTCAACCTTATGCTTTCGAAATAAAGTAGAAAATCTATTAAAGGAATTTGACAACGATACGACTTAGCGACCGATTTTTGTCGCTATCTAATGTCGAGACTGCAGAGCCTGGAAAAAGGCTCCCCTGTATTTATTTCATCGGTCCCGGTTCATTATGAATGGACAATATAACAACCTATCCTACGGCGCTAAAACTTACAGCTCATTTTGTTCGCTTGCATTCTACATTCACCTAATTCTTAAGCTTTTTTCCACTTTTTGCCAATTGTTAAGCAAGTCATCCCACCATATCTTTCTGGTCTGTACAATAATGATCTACGATATGTCATGGTGTTACTATACTTCTTTCGTAAATATGTTTTTCTTTTTGTATATTGGCGCCTTTTTTTATAAAGGGTGTAAAAAGACCCTTAACGAAGCCGAAAGGCACTTCTCACGTTCTCCCCGTCATTGCGATGATTTTTTTGTTCTGGACCATACCAGGGAACCTTCTAGTTACAAGTGTTTTTTTAAATACTACTTTTTAAGGTTTTAACTTTACTTTAATTACCTCCATGACCCGTTTACTATTCAAAGCATCCATCAGCACCAGGTTTTGAGTGCGTTACATTGAGTTTTACCGTAAAATGTGATTTTTCACCCCAAAAAAAAAAGTCGTTTCCCAGCAATAATTTTTGCGTAGGGTGACTTAGTTTGATGTACATAATGCTTGGTTGCCGGCTTCGTGAAGGGTTTGTTTACACCCTATATAGTCGTGTAATTTGTATTATTTAATTGTGCTTCTGTGTGTTGTATGTAAATATATGATTTATCTATATATCTATCTATAACTATTTTTATCAGTCTTCAAAAACAGAGATTCAGTTCCCAACTAGTAATTTCCTCAACAAAACGCTGCATGCACATCCTCTCACCAAAAAAACTAATCGACAATATCCGTACTTAACAACTTTTTTGCGACACTTACCATAGACCAAACGAAGAGTTTATTGTCGTTGCCTCCGGACGCCAGCGACTGTCCGTCCGGCGACCATTTGAGTCCGCACACCTCTTGTCTGTGGCCTTGAAGTACACGAGGAGCTTGTAACGCTGGAAATAAGCAAAATTGTATATTTAATATGAGTCATGTAAGGTTAATAACCTAGTTAATGTGTAGTGCAATTTGTCAACTTTAAGTGACCTTGCCCAGGACATTTCTAGAGAACTCGTGATGTACAGTCACGAGCACCAATATGTATACACTTTCCTAAATTGAAAAGCAATTTTCGCGAGACATAGCGATTGTAACTTGGAGATAGGATCTTTTTCAAAAACATATGTGTTCCAGAATACTATGTTCGTAACAACATGAAATTTTAATCAAAACATTCGGAGAAAAACACTTTTAAAAGTTGTTAAGTGTTTACATATTGGTGCTCGTGACTGTACTATGTCAATTTTGTGTTCAGTTCTGACGTTGGTTCGGGCACTGGTATTCAGCTGCATCCGGTTAGACTGGAAGCCGACCCCAATATAGTAGGGAAAAGGCTAGGTAGATGATGTTGGTTCTGGCACTTGGAAGCTATAAAAGCCTTTACATGTGAAAAGTATCGCTCCGTGGACGACCAAGAAAAGTTTACAAAAAGGCCGTCTGAAGTTGAAGCTCAGTGGGCACGTCAGTGGTAAAAAAAAAAACTAAGTGCCCACTACTGGGAGACCGGCCGATGTGAGAGGCCATAAATATAAAACAATTACATAAAAGTCCAAATTCAAATATTTTTATTTGTAGGCACGTCAGTGGTCAGTGGTAACAAAAAAACAAAGTGCCCACACCTGGGACACCGACCTCCCTTTGAGGGGGACATAAACATGTATAAAACAAATACATAAAACTCCAAATTCAAATTCAAATATTTATATTGGTAGAACATAGGTAAACAAAGTGCAGCTGTCAATATTAATAAAAATTAGCGCTATGTCTTGCCGTCAACGGCGTACAAATATTCTAAATATAATTTGTATGAGTAATTGGTAAAAAATAATAACACAGTCAAAATTAATAATGAAACTCAATTATAACAATCATTAATCGGCCATCAAATCTGTCAAAAAAAATATTGCAATTTTATTCACACGTCAATTGACAATAGTTCTTTGGTCGGCCAATCACGACCACGCGACGAAGTTAATTCGTAGAAAGTTACTTCCTAGGTTCAATCCATACACCCCATAACTACATAGCCACCAGTCTAAATATCCGAACAACCATAAACAAGGAGTAATACGAGTAAGATCTCTCTAAACACATCTGTGAACATGTATTTACTAACAAGAACATTGCAACATGGCGCACGCTACATGGGCCAGCATGAGCCAACATGGGCCAGTTATCTAGATGCACCGTAAGTGCATGCGGAGAGGTAACTGTACGGGGTATTATATTACGGAAGATGTTGGTACTAGCTAGATGTTCTTAGGATAGACAGGTTGGGTATACTTGTAGTGCCTTCAACATCGGAGCGTAGATGTAAGGGGTTCACTGCCTACGCAATTTTATATGAGAGGCTTTGAACTTATCCCTTTTTTATAGAGGGTGTAAACAGATCCTTCACGAAGCCGTCAACCTAGCATTCTGTACATCAAACTAAGTTAGTTTTCGCAAAAAATATTGCTGAGAAACAGCTTTTTTTGGGGTGAAAAATCACGTTTTACAGTAAAACTCAATGTAACGCATTCAAAACATTGGGCTGTTGGATGGATTGAATAGTACGGGGTCGTGAAGTTGTTTAAAGTAAAACTCTTACATTATAAACACGTAGTTTAAAAAAAAAATTGAACTTTGATCCCCAATGTCTCCGTAACTAGAAGGTTCCCAGATATGGTCTAGAACAAAAAAATTATCGCAATGACGGGGAGAACAAATACCTTTCGGCTTCGTTAAGGGCTTTTTTACACCCTTTATTTTACTAGCTACCCGCGGCTTCGCACGGATGCAATATAAGTACATATAAACCTTCCTCTTGAATCACTCTATCTACTACTGTAAACTGCATTAAAATCCGTTGCGTAGTTTAAAAGATCTAAGCGTACAGACAGCGGGAGCGACTTTGTTTTATACTATGTAAAGACTAGCACTACGCCCGCGATTTCGTCCACTAAAATTGTGATAGCTCGGCTAATTTATATGATATAAATATAATTTATGCTCCTTTCTGATAATGTAGCTTTCTATTGGTGAAAAAATAGTTAAAATCGGTCCAGTACATTAGTATAGATATATTCCAGTCATAAAGCACTCGGTAGCGTTATCATAATTAAAAGCTAAAGTCAGAAAAGTTAAATTACCGCACGAGTCATAAAACAAGAGGACAGTTAATTTAATTAATCAAATTACCCATATTTACCGCCAAGGAATACTTAAAGCATTTCTCTTCCGACCAAAGAACAATTTTATTAATTTACTGTTTACTTTGAAATGCATAAAACCTTTTAAGACAGTTTCATCGTAGGGACATGATTACATAATGGACGCATTGTGTTTATTGATAAAGTTCATAATGGAGTGACAGTTCTCATAACCCCTTCTAAACGAATCTCTTAGTTGTAAGTGAATATTTACCAACAAGATCATTGTACGATTTATCTCGATGCACCGTAAGCCCTTAACAAGTAATGTACATGTCAAAAGTATCTACACAGAGAACTACAGTGTACTGTACAATCACGAGCATAAATATGTACTCACTTAGATAATATTGAAGTTCGAAAAAAATGTATGTCGAAAAGGTCCGACAGAGTAGTTTTCTTGAGTGCGTATAAATTTAACAAATAGCTTGTTTCAAACCCTTTTAACCGCAATAGTTTGTTGTATAAGATTGCGCCTGCACAGCACCTCATAATTTCAAGAGAAAATGGTTGCCGAGTGTTACCTTTTTTCTGCTAGTGACTGTACATGTCAAAGTACCTACAGAGAGTACTAAGTATAACACCGCCGCATAATTGCATTGTCGTTGAACTCGGAAAGTCGTGCGCGCAAGCCTTTGAGTTGCAGTCCAACGGGGCTTCGGAAATGTTTCTCAAACTTGGAAAATAATTGCCACTCAGTATGATATCAAAATACCAACGTAATTTTCTCATTGCAGGCCTTATCTCGTAAAAAAAGTCGTAAAACTCGTCTTCCTCATTCGAACCAAAAAAAGCTAGTAAAAAAAGATTTTAATCAGTTTTGAATTCAGAATTTTTTTAAATCTATTCTGCTTGTTGTTACATTTACAACAATTAAAATTTAATGGCGAGGAAAACGGTATCTATACAATATGTTAGTAAAAACTGTGTCCGATCCGTGAGGGTATTGTTGGGTATCGAGATTAGATTCTATTTATGTAATCCTTTTTGGATAACAAATAAAAATAAAACCCCGATAAAAATCAAATAAAATGTACTAAAATGAGGAAACTTTCATGGCAAAGCACAGGGCGCCCATGGCATGGCAAGGGGCGCGAGCGGCGACACTCCGGTCGCCACTTGGGTAAAGTCTGTTTTTTAATCTCTGAGACTAAATTGACAAGTACAAATGGCAAACTGACATAGATTTCAATAGCATTTAAGTCAGTTTTGACATTTTCAATTGTCAATTTGTAACTTGACTATAGTAACGCCATAAACAAACAATAATTAACGATCGCACATGCTAATCTCGAAGATGGTGTTGTCACGTTTGTTAGATTTTAGGGAAATGGAGGTAATTGGGGCACAAAAAATCTTTTTTTTTTCTTTCATCTTTTTTTTTTTCTCTTTTTTTATATTTCTTATTTTATTTAGTAATGTCATTGATAGGTATACCTTTAAGCCCCTTTCGGATCGTACATGGTTTTTTAAAATCCTTATCTTTACTATAATATTATAAATGCGAAAGTAAGTTTGTTTGTTTGTTACCTTTTCACCCCTAAACCAGTGAACCGATCATTCTGAAATTTTGTATATATTTTGCCAGGTGTACAGAAACGGACATAGGGTTCCTTTCATCCCGAAGAAAATTACTATTCCGAGGAAAGCAACAATAAAGTTCTTATGATAATAGATGATGATTGAATTATATTATTACAAGTAGAGTACAACCCGAATTGATTATCAAATTCTAAATTAACGCGAGCGAAGCCGCGGGCAAAAACTAGTATTGTATAAAACTAGAATTTCTTTTGAACCTCTTGGAAAACAACAAGTTTGAGATGACGATGCCATCAAATGCATTCGATAGTTTTTTAGGGTGGTTGTCGAGAGCTTTGGTGTGCAGCTCTTTCATGTGCTCTCAAGTGACTGGCATCTTTGGCCAACTCCAAGCCGAAAGCAATGGCATGTCAGACAGAACACCATTGTAAGTGATATCTGTAGGTGGTCTAGCTTTACGGTCATCACATTTTGAATCTTACTTTGAGATAAACACGGTCCGATTATATGCAGATATTCTTAACAAAACTTTGACAACCACAGTTCTAATCGCAAGCAACTAACCGGGCGAGTACTTATGAGCTGTCGTACCCTTTGTCTGGACCGTCTGTCTCTGGCTAGACCTTTGTAAGCTAGCGCTATAGTAAAATTTAACTATCGCGGTATAACATTATAGGTGCCCCACCAAGAGCTTTCTGGCCTGATTTGAAGTTAGTTTAGAATATTATCCATACCAATATTATAATTTATACGAAAGTAATTCTGTCTGTCAATTTGTCGGTTATGTTTTCAGCAAGGAACCGAAAAGGTTACCCGTATAGGGGTTATAATCGGGTTATTTTTAGGGTTAGGTTAAAAACCCTAGAGTAGATTAACCCGTATTATAGGCCGATACGTTTTGATCCCCCAGACCGGTTGTTATAGGCTGATTAGTTCTGATCAGTTTTGTACATAAAAATATGTAAGAAAGTGACGGAGTTAGCCCGTGCTCGATGCTATATCTCTTTCATTCTGGTTAATTAGCAATATTGTTAACCCGTATAATGGTTAATTTAACATATGGGTTAAAGGTCTAATCGGTACCTTTTAACCCGATTAATCAGTCCCTGGTTTTCAGGCTTTACCGGCTGAAAATATTTGGCGCAATATGCTTTGTTTTCTTTTTTTTTCTTTGTTTTTGCAGATGTGATAGTCAGAAACTTCCTAAACGCCGTTTTCTCAATTCACGAAGACCATAATCATATAAATATACAACTTACGTGGTGTCCTCGTATCTCTTTGCCGTATATGCCTATCCCTGGAGCCGGAACTGAGGATGTCTCCATTCCACGCCAGGGCGCCCACCCTAGCGATGTGACCTTGCAGTTTGGTGACCTGAGGAATTTGAATATTTAGTTATTTGAAAGATTCTTTGCAAAATATCCAAGTCAGGAAAACTGACATAACCACGCTGTTATTTACTTAACTGCAAAATCAAGACCTTTAAACGTTTGAACACCAGAGCATAAAGGCACGCGCGTGCCCTCCACGCGAAGTCACAATTTCACCTACCATTTTGTCACATATTTGTGTCGTTTGGCGTACAGGGCACGCGCTTGCTTGCCACGTATACAGGGTGTTAACGGACCCGTCACGAAGCCGTCAACCAAGCATTCTGTACATCAAACTTTACGCAAACAATTTTGCTTGAATTTTGTTTTTGGGGTGAAAAATCACCTTTTACGGTAGGACTCAATGTAACGCACTCAAAACATTGTGCTGATGGATGGATTAAATAGTACGGGGGTCGTGAAGGTGTTTAAAGTAAAAATGTTAATTTATTGTATTTAAAAAAAAAACTTGTGAAAAAGTTGGAACTTTGACCCCCAATATCTCCGTAACTAGAAGGTTCCCAGGTATGGTCTAGAACAAAAAAATGATTTCCATGACGGGTACAACAAGTGCCTTTCGGCTTCGTTAAGGGTCTTTTTACGACAATGGCGTTCAAAAAGTTAAATAGTCATCAACAACTTATAATATACCATAAGTCTAGATAAAATCCCTGAAAGACTACGTAGCCTGTTATAAATAGTGATGTTACCAACTATCCTTGAAAGATCTAAAGCTCGACTCGAATAAATCAATGCGACATTGACGAATGGACCCATCAGTCTTGACAATTTAACTAGAATATCCAACCATTCAGACATGAGTAACTTTGCCTAGAAAATGGTAAGATCAGAAGCAATAACCAAGAAAATAAATCGAGATATAAATAACGCCGCGAGCGCAGGCAGTGTTCTAATAAAACTTATGCATCCGTGTCTAAGTCGATTGCGGATGCATATTTTATAGAACTAGCTCAAACTGGTTGGTTCAACTGATTGCTGATTAGTCACTCAGCTATAAAGACCATAATTCTATCAATTAACTACAGTCACACCTGAATACACAGAACACAATTTATTGTATTGCTACCTAATGTTCTAAATTATAAAGACAAATTCTCACATAAATTCTTCATCGAAATCATTCGAATAAATTAATATGCTATTAATTTTATTCTGTCTCGTCAACTTTAAATATCTCATAGGAGTGACAAAATGCACCACAATGCATTTATATACTATGGAGGTCTCTAAATTCGCACTTGCCGCTTCTAGTTTTCTATATGCAATATGCATAGAGAGCCCTGGAAAGTACCGTTCGGTTGATCGAAGTCCTAAGGGCATCGAGTGCATTCGTGCGGTGCCTTCAATAGAAACGTGTAAGCAATAATATTGATTTAATGATACTTTCTGACATTCAGATAGCTGATCAGTAATCACTTCCATTGTATTTACACTATGATAATAGTGATGATTACACACAAAGTCACAACTTGCGCAGGTAAGGTGCAGTAACATTGCAATATAAAAGTGATAAACTGGTCCCAATGAGTACATAGCTGATTTAGTTCTTACCAGTAAACGCTTAAAAGAGCAAATCTATCCCACAGCGTAAAACTGTAGTGGCTTCATCAATCGGTCCTTCTGTCGAAAGACCTTCAGATCCTTATACTTTTTACTGTAAAAAGGGTATGTAATCTTACCTCCTTATTAACAGCAACATCCCAAACGCTGATATGTCCCTTCTGCGTCCCAACGGCGACTAAATGCCCCCGTTCACTCCACGCGACTGACGTCACAGCATTGCCTTCGGAGGACAGGTCGCAGAGCCGCGTCACCTGGCAAACAACAGATAGTTGCTAACACCGCGGGAAATGGACGCCAAATATTTGCACACTATACGGGTTAATGCCTTGGTAAGTAGTTTTAAGGAGCAGTAAAAAATTAAGTCGTCAAGAGTGCAAATATGCATGGCATGATAAAAATAAACTGGAGTTTGCTTTACAGTCTATGTAGGTAATAATTTGCATCTTACTGCTGTTTAAAGGCCTTTCCTTTCCAGCCAGCAATTTCTGCCGGGCGTGACCATAAAGTCTCGCAGTTAACCTACCTATACGGTAGCATTTTCAAACTATATATTTAAAAAAAAACGCAACGATTGAGGTTGACAAGCAAAGAAAATGTCATGTATGTGGTCCCTGTCGCACTCCATCTGCTTATGGGTCTATGTTACTGAGCTCAAGATAATTCGATAGTACGAGTACTTGAGCAATCTCGTGCACGAAACCATAAGCCCTTTAGAATTACTGAATAAGGCAACAAATGAGGCAGTTAATGCACTGTACACCGAAGGCATCAACCTACAGATTGTGGAAACGCCGCGAGGTTCATGGGCATTCGTATCTTGAATCTAGTAAAACACGCGCATTTGATTATATGTTTGCTGCATGCAATCAAAAACACGTCTCTTTAGTACAGAAATATGTTTTAATTTTCACGTTAGAAGTCTTTTATTTTCCTTATACCAAATGATTGGCATTAATGAATGTTTGCTATGTTTTGCTTTACAAGTTCCCGAGAAGCTTTTAGATTTTTTGCGATAGTCCAAAATTTACTTCTTCATCATTAGTAAAAACTAAAAACCAACTGCAGTCTATAGCTAAACACACATAGCAAAACTAGAAATAGGTCTCCCAAAACGCAAATATTAGGCTTAAAAAGCAAATATTCTCGTCACCATTTCCCACTTTTATTAAATTCTAGAATGATCTATCTTTTAGTGCAACTAGACTGTGGTCTGTCGATGACATCGTAAAATTCGTGAAATATGATACCTAATATGTGGTGACATTTTCGAAGCGATCAATATCAACAGGCCGAGTTCGATCGACCGCAATCTGGTTGCACCTGTACCTATGAGCAGTTCTACACATTTGTTCCGAGTCGTTAGTATTTTTGTCTAAGAACAAAGCTGACTTGAAGCAATTAGTACACATATTCGGCAAACCGAGCGGCTTTTCTCGAATATTTATCTACGTAATTATTCCATCTGGCTATGCCGAATCATGCCGACCCGACATCGTGGGTAGCATTTCTAGAATTGATATTTCTAGATTTTTTTCTATAAGTTCTACAATAAAATTCTCTCCTCACCTGACTAGTACAAGCACTCCACAAATAAACGCAGCTTCCTAGCCCCACACTGAGCACATTCTGGGCAGACCAATCCACCAGGTTGAGGTAGAAGTCATCCTGCAGCTCAGGCGCATCCAGCACCTTGAACGGGATCCTCGATATCTTCCGCGTAGCCTTCCTGGGTGATCGCAGAAGCTTCTCCGACTTTGCTGATATTGGGGACAGGCTGTATGGTGATGGGTCTATGTTCTCCTGCAAAAGAGAAGAGGGTTTAAATGATGGAAGAAAATCCGCAACCATTTAAAGTTACAGATCAAAATAATAAACTTAAAACCTTCATTTTCCTTATTATTTGCAAGAACATTAATAAAGGCGGATGAATAATGGTCGCTAAGCTTTCTCATTTAAACAAAATATATAATAACGTCGAAAACAGCCGTAAAAACACTATGAGCTAATTCTCAGAACGACTAAAATAAAATACGTTTACAAGCACTTGCAGCTTTTAATGTACGAATAAATGAGCAATTCCATGTAGCAAAACCTGTTCATTATAACCATGTGGAATTATGTTCCGAAAACTTGAAAAAAAACGCAGAGCTAGACATAAAAACTTGGGAAATTTACGAAAAGATGCAACATCCAACGTAGTTAATAATTATAATAATCGTTTTCTAATAACAAGTTTGATACCAAGCAATAATAACTAAATATAGATAAAGTTTTTATGAGGTGGTATCAACATTACAATGAACGGTAGTCAATAAACAGCCATTACGAAAAGCTGTCTATCTTGACAATCTCATTACAAAAGTAATAAAAAAACTCATTACAGATCTGACCACAGCAACAATAGATAAAGATTTCTGAAGAAACCCTCAAAAAAATTACAAGTCATTTCAAGTTAAATAATAATTAAACTGCCAACTAAACTTGGCCAAAGAACATAAAGTAAAAAGAACATATTTGTCAAAAGAATAAAAATGTTAGACGGTGTTAAAGTTATAAATGTTGCTGCAGTCATTAGCTATACAACAGTCGTAAAACAGAAACATGCGAGCACCATAGACGATGATGATGATTATACAAAAACTATTGACAAATTGAATCTGCTAATTTCAACACTACATGCTAGTGGCAAACAATATATTTTGATGAATCCTAATCTACACAAAAAAATAATAAAATACAAGACGCATGCACACGAAACAATCGCCACGAGAGGTAAAAGATCTGTAAATTAAGCATGACGAAACTAGCAAAAAAAGCTTATGACCTAACAATAAAAAACCTAGACTTTATTACGACTATTTTAAAAGTCTCTGTAAATCTAGACTCGAATGCAAAAATATTCAAATTGGTTTATGCAAAACCGCTTTTGGGCCGTCTGGAAATGTAGATAAACGAGCCGATTAGGATAGAGTTCACGAAAAAGTTACAAGCTCTTACAAGGAAACAAATTGCAACCTCCTGAAGCATAACACAGGCCTTGAAAGTTCGCCCACCCAAAGCCTTTTGTCAGAAACGGGCGAATAAAAAGACGCTGAAAAAAAACGCAATAAACTTAACGTGTATCTGTCTGATAGCGTCTCGATTTGTCAGCGATTTTTTTACGGCACGCTTTCAATTAATCATTAAAATAATTCCTATACTGCGCATTTTGATTGGACTTATTGACGACCGGAATTAGAACCACCTGATGATATATCTGCCACTGCTACCATTCGTCTATCGAACATAACGAACGCTCGAGATTAATATCGCTACGTATCTACGCTTACACTTATAATAGCAAACACAGTAATTCGTAAAGAGCGTCTGTTTGAGAGGAACAATTATTTACAGAGATATAAAACTTGCATTTATTTTGTTTATTGCCGTCTGAAATGACAAGTATGTTGACATTTTTAATGTGAATTTTCGCACCGACAAACGTCGCGTGAAATTCTAAGTATCTTACTGCAAAAAAGTGCAGAATTTCGTTAAACTCACGGCAGTTCAGTGTCCGTGAACCCGCTTTTATTACGGACTCCTAAGTAATCTAGATGAATAACACCTTCATAAAGAGACTCAAATTTCCTGAGACATAACGTGGGTCGCCATTACCATATGTGTATTTTTGGGGCTGATAATAATCCTTTTATTGTTGCAGCATAGAATTTGGCCGTGTGGGTGGAAGATATTGGTAGTTTCTCGGGCGCGAACGGAGCCATATTTAAGTTAAAGGAAACAACAACAAAAGGATGTGTCGCGACCACTTCGGACATTTTACTGTAATGTAATTCAGATGGGAACACAACTGGGCTGTGACGCCTACGTCAACGAAAAACATAAGGTGTACAAACGCACAGGGACAATAAACATGAATGTTTAAAGTCAAGCGCACCCAATAAATCGCTGATAAAAGGAAGATTTACATGTAATACTACGAGATAACGCATACGACACCGTTGTGTCGCCCCGATTTTGGTTTTCAATCAATGATATACTGTACGAGAAGAGCAGCAAAGCTAAGACAACAAATCTTTTCACGTGTGGCTGAATCATGAATGAATCAAAATACTAACGGAACAGTTGGAGTAAGATTGAAAGTGCATCGAGACATGCACGATGATTAATTCGCAAGTGCCACTTAAGGAGATATTGACTTACTAGATGCCCCGCCCCCGAATGGTCATCGACATAATGACCTTGGTGTTCCAAATTAGATGCATAATCGTATTAAATAAGACGTAAATCTTCTGCAACAAGTTGCAACAGGTTTCATGATACAAAAAACAGGTGTGTCAGCTGTGATTCGAAACGATAGTATGAAAAGTAGCAATGCTGCCTTCTAGTTGGTATCATGATATGAGCACGATGCGAGTGACATGGGAAAAGAGTATTTTTAGACTTTCTGCGTTGACATCACGTTTGGTCTAGACTAGACTGCATGTAAGATAGTAATCGTGTACCAACGACCTCGCTACCGACGCATCAACTCCTAACGCAGTTACCAGATGTACCTATTGCAATGTGAATAAATGTAACACACAAACGGTTCTATTTCAGAAGCTTACAAAACACAAGCAAACAAATCCCGTGTTGAAAATACGGACGAATTAGTTTTTTGTTGATATTAAAACCAGAATTGAACAAATTAACTAATGTCTTCACTACTGACAAAAGGAAAATCGAAGCTTTCAAAGATCAATCTCTTTGAATCAATTGTATTTTGATTGGGTTAATGGAAGTCTCTTATGGAGATCGAGTAACGGCAATCATTACCTACAATTCAAATAGTGCGTGACTAAGTATTGAAACATTAGAGGTACCTTCTAATACACAAAGAGCAAACGTTTTTTAACAGCTTCGGCTTCACTAATGCCGTTTTGATTACGCGAATTACTGATATTTTTTACGCAATCAACCACCAAATTGTCGGCGATACCAGTGGGCACGTCATACTATAATAGATAGACGTTTACTTAACTACCTAAGCTACATGTTTTGTAAGTCAACAACGCCTCAAGAGGCTACTTAATGTGGTATAAAAAATATTTAAAGTGTACTTAACATCCTTCACGCACCAACGGCCGACTAACTAAGGTACGTTAAGTAATTATAACGGCGAGAAAATTTTAGGTAGCGTGAGTTGGTTCGCTTTGTAAGCAACTTGGTGATCCCAAATCGTCCACTTCCTCGATCTACAATTGGCTTATTCAAAGCAAACAGACAAAAACCTCGTAACAATGGACCGCACAATTGTCCACAATAGACGTCTGTCTGGTCTAGCTAAAGATCATAAAAGACATAACATCGATGTAGCTAATCGAATTGTTTCTGCAAAAAGCGCAGCGTCCAATCAAAGATTCAAAAAAACCAGATATGAACACTAATCTAGGCGAGCGAAACTAAATTGTATTAGATACTAATGATACAGGAGCCGGGTATACAGGTAAATGAAAAATTTCAATCTAGCCTAAACCACAATGATGTAAGATGAATGAGCAATCAGAAACGCAAGTTTATTAACCTCAGACATCAGACGCATAAAAAGCTAGAAATCCAGCAGTGACTAGATCGCAGATAGCAGATTGATTGGTTCTATAAATGAAGTACAATTGTGACCTGTGGCAGTTCCGTAGGCGGGTCACGTCGTACGCACTGCAATAAAACAAAATGAACCACTGCAGAAGCAAGACGAATGTGTAGATTTTCAGCGAACACTAAATAATACGAGGAGAATACAAATTAAAAACACGGAACTAAGATTTTGATACAGAAACCTGACTCAAAAAACCGGTCGTAAAACGTTTGACGCATTTTTCCAACAATTATAACACGACTTTCTGATTTTTTCAAGCCTAACACGGACAAAGAACTCTCATAAAAAGGCGATCACCTCTTTGTTTCCCGATATTGCGTAATTTTAACTCGGCTCATCAAGTGCACCAGGAATGCGAATAAAAAACCGCCAAAGCTCCGGTGCGGTTACGACATCAGCCTGCCAGCATTTCTTTTCTATTTTCACGGTTGCAACGAAGGTTCAAAGACACTATTTCTCTAACCGTTGAGCAGAAACGTTCTATTTTAGTAACATATTTATAACTACGGAACCAATCAGGTTAATGTCGGGGTAGTAATCCCCAGATGGGAATAAACGGACAGGAGTACGTTGGCAGCACATCTCCGAGTCGGTTCATAAATAGATTCATTAAACGATGTAGAGATACCATGGATCTCAAGAAGCTCATCGTTGGATCGATTGATTTAGCACTGTCAACACTAGTAACCCTACCGGGCCTCGATCGCAAAAAGCCTCTGTTTACTCAAGTCCTTATGTCAATATGTACTTTGGAAAAAAATTAAGGCCAAGTAGAGGCCTCACGCGAAATTCCCTCGCGTAGGTACCCAGTAGACTTTGTTGTTTCTGTAAACAAACCAGTGAGCGAACACGGATGCCCACTTCTGGTGACCGGTTCAATGGCTGATGAGGGCACAGGAGCCGCTTGTGCGCATGCGCACCATTAGCCAGACTACAGACTGCTCCTTTGAAAATACAACAAAACATGTTATTTTAGAATATAAAGACTGTTTTTTGCAGTTTTATAACTCTCGAATTGAGGCAGTTATTAAATTTAATTTTCTGCTGCAATTTAATCTTTAATCTAAAGGATACGATGTTATTTTTTCTCGTTGCTGCTCAACTAACAATAGCAGCAAACGAACGTCGTACCTATAATATCAAAGGCCAAACCTAGGCATAGACCGAACATAATACACAATACCTAGCGAGCCAATAATGGCCGCATCGCATTCTATTGTAATGATACATCGTTGAAGTCGTGTGATGTGTCAGTCACCAACGCTGTCGCATTTGGAAACTAAACTTGTCCCGTATCAGATAACTATTTGAACATCTGCATTATGATTAGCATGTTGTTAGTGTCAATCAGTGCTTTCGTATCAATGCTCGATGACAAAAAAATGGGCACGTAGGTGCCGGCAACCAACTCGGATTCAAGGTTACCTGTATCTATATCTCCGCGCTGATCATAAAAAATAATTCTGATATAATTAACGAGAAATTCAGATCGAGATGTCTCGAAAATTAAAAGAGCACCCACACAATGATCCCGAAACGTGACTGTGCAGCAATTCGGGAGGACAATCTAAGACATGATCTAGATTGTAACAACACTACGGCAGCCGACCGACGTGTGTCCAAAAACAAGTACAAAGAAATCGATTTCATGCAGTTGGATAAAAAATTAAAAGAAAAAAATGCATTCATACAAACTGGCATAGCAAAACTTACGATTCATCCCCTGCCAATGACCTCAAGTCTAGACCAAAGTTTGTATCTAATCAGACTTGTCTCTGTTGAAAAAACTTTATAATAACGATTTGATGAGCAAATACGCAATCCTCGTGCTGTATTACTTAGAAATGTTTTTATAGCTGACCATTTTAAACTATTACTTTGCAAATACTAACTCTAATGTATCTAAGCGTTTTAAATAATTACTGGCGTGCAGCAATCGTGCGGCTCAAGCTAATTGATTTCACATTAGTTTTTATTACTAAATAATAGTGACCAGTGGATTATAAATCGAAACTTCACTTTATAGGAGTTTCATATTTATATTTGGCTACTTCCGTGACCGTGTTTAATTCAAACTTATCATTTCGAGAAATAATCTTTCTTAGTTACAAGGATAGACGAATCGATTATTTTTAGCGTGAACTGATAGGATTAATAACATTTCTATTTTTTGTTGATGTGTTGCTAAAAAATTAGCATCAAAAGCCGATTCGAGCCGCAGCTACTTTTTGCATCGCTGCAAAAATACGTCACGACATGTGCCTGAGCTTTGAGCGTTGGAAATTTTGATCACGGACGTGTCTAAGGACATTTTGATGACGGAAAAAAGTTGTGGTGATACTATCGGATCGACGAACCTTAGTATCACACGCATCATTGAAATGCACAAGCGCAAAATCTGTAAATTGCAAAGTGTCTAGACTTTTATCTGTCTGTTCAAGGACTGAGGAACAAAAAGCATAAGATGTGGCGGGGAACTTGCGACTTGCGATTAGTCGCGCCTGTGGATCAGCTAGCATGTCGATTGTTCCGATATAATTGCAATCGCTATTGAAGTAGGCGCGCAATTTAGATCAGTGTGTGTGATTGATTAATTACATTTCGGCTCTGATGAGTCAGCGGCGGAAAATTGAAACTTTGAATTAACTGGTGAACCTCTTTATTCATCGTCTCCTGCCCTTATCCCAACTTATTTGGGGTCGGCATTGCATGTCTTCTTCTTCCATGCTTCTCTATTATTCTTCGTCTCATGAATCACCCCCTTTCTAGCCATATCATCTTTCACACAGTCCATACATCGTTTTTAGGTCTTCCTCTTCTCTTATACCCATCCACATTCATACCAACGGGAACCACTTTATTGTAGTTGATTTATTTTGAGGGAATTTATTTATTTATAATAATTTTATTACGCATTATCAAGGCATGTCAAATGTGGTTAGGGCGGTCGTGCGTCATTTCATTACCATTAGTTGTTTTATTGACTACTTGTCAATATTATGTATGATTTAGTTCAAATCTTCCTGATTCTACAAAAGTCACGCGTTAGAAAAGTTTATAGTCATTTAAAAACACTTAAATGTTTGTAGTGAAAACATTAACACTAAAATAAAATTTTATCCTCACGATTAGAAACAAAAACGTTTAGCTTTCCGAAGTCGTGACTCGACGACAGGTTCAACAGTGGTTTGAACATAATGACGAAGATCATCTTTTTTTAAAGAAATGATGGATGCATCAGAATCTGTGTTTATTACTATGGACTGTAAAACGAATTAATTACATGTATTCCCAGATCTTAAGACGATCTAGGCAGCAATGATATGCATACTAACAACAAATCAATTTAGGATTGCTACAGAAACAATCGATTGCCATTTTTATTGTCTATTCTCGAGATTTTTACACCTGGGAACTTAAAGATGGAATTAGACGCAATAAAATTACAGACCGAAACGTAATAACGACACACTCTAATATAGTTTTAAAGTTTTGGCATATTGTTGCAAAATATAGTCACAGGAATCCTAAATCGCGTGTAACGATACCATTCGTGATCTTGCATTTATGGACGAGTGTGAAATTTCTAGTTCCATCGAAATATCTTCTCATGAAACGTAACAAGGCATGAAAATTATTGATCAGACTTTGGTATGCGATGATATATTCTGCACATTCGACTTTTAGGCTAGGTGGAGATCACTTACAAAAATATGCTCGAATAAGTTGTCTTTCTCATAAGACATCATCTGCCTAGCCTTTTCCCAACTATATTACGGTCGGCTTCCAGTCTAACCGGATGCAGCTGAATACCAGTATTTTACTCAGTTTTTTATTGGAGCGACTGCCTATCTGACCTCCACAAGTGGTAAGACTGGTTGTCGGACTTTTTTTTTGGGTCACTGACTACATAACGACTGTCAAAGATCTACAAATGACACCCGGGACCAACGGCTAAGCGTGCTTTCCGAGGCACGGAGGAAACTCGGTATGTAATGGGTGGTCATCCATCCACAGACCAACCTAGGCAAGCACGGCTTAACCTAAAGATCGACCCGAGCGGCTGATATTATTTAGCCACGAGCTCCTCTGTCTTTCTCGTAAGTCTAGTAGTATAGTGATATCTCAAATCTTTTACTAAAATTGTGGAACAAAGCAAAAGTGTTCCCACATTTTTAAGTCATGCATGACAATCAACATTGCAAATAGGCATTAGCTAAGACTGACAAGCATGAATTTTTAAAGAGCTTATTTGTTATGCGTCGTCTTCACCAAATTCAACATGTGCAGAGCGGCAAAAATTTATATGGGGACGCATCAAGAATTGAATCAAAATAACAATGCATTTTTTATATACGAAATTTGTATTCAGTGCATAATGCAAGGATAATACAGTGGGTGGGTACCACCGGACAGATTTAGAATTTTATGCGAGGTTTTAATGTGTTTTTTCTGTGATCTATGGCCAACATAGACAATAATTTTTCTTTTTACTGAATGGGCAGTAAGTTTTTTCGATTTAATCCACGTGCAGATTTTGAAGAACGCCGAATTTCACTAATAAGATGCACGATTGTGCACGGCGTCTGACGAATTCACACGATGAATATTAAATTTTGTTCTCTTAATCAAATAAAAAACCCACTTGTACGTTTTGTCACGAAAAAGCAATAATCTGCAATAAAATAGAATTTACTGACTCCATAACTTTATACCAAAAAGTATTTTTGACGTTTCTTTTTTTTAATCCGACCTGTTGACAGCGGGGTTGCGCGCGCAGCAACCGGGTCGTGCATGACCATCATCACTCCGTACGAACTGACAAGCCACTAATGCACAAGGATAAAAACTGTTTACACGATTCCTTTTTTTTCTGTTGGATTAAGATAGCTTAATAGAAATTGTTTATTTAGCAAAACGTGGAATGAGAGTTTTTTAAGTGCGATGCTGTGGTTTTTTGCTGCGGCACGGACCGTCTTGACAACCTGAACTAAACATGCAGTCATCGTTATCTGTGTAAGTTATGCCATAGATAAATTGAGGATTTTAACAACTTGCAACTGTTTGGACTTTAATAAATTCTTAATATTGTCATTTCTATTCAAATCACGGGGATATATTGATAATAATAACAAAGACTTGCATTCTATCGACGTATATTAGCCTGCATTTGTCGCGAATATGACACGTCATAAAGAATTAGCTCCTATTTCCATATAAAGAGGTTTATTGTGACTTGCCATGCACGTTAATGTGTCGCTTAGGAAACATTAATTTTCCTTTAATGCCATATTTATCTAAATGACACTTAAAACGAAATGTGTCTACAAAACACCATTTAACGTGTGGCTGTTAAATTTCAATAAATTATTATTTTGGGTCGTTGTCACTGAGTGATGTCAGACAGACAGACCAATGATTGGACAAAAACAAAAATAGTTGCACACACAAAAAAAAAACAATGGCATTGTATCGCTAATGTAATAGCCGGAAAAAACGATGCAGAAGGATAAATATTTAAAAAAGTCACTAAATATCATTTACACGGTAGAAAGAGAATTAAAAATGTGCAAAAACTTGGGTGCTGTGCTGATTAGCATATCCTCGTTGTCACTCATACGCTAAACGTCCATTCCGTGATAATTGACACATAAAGCGTTAGACAGACTCTTGCGCACTAACTTTTTCGAGCAACATTATGCTCAGCACTTTCGCCTTTTTGTTACTACGCCAAGTATTAAAACCTCCTTTAAAAAAAATTACAAAAAAACAAAAATGTAAGTATTGCATTTATCAGCAAGCTGTCCATCACTCATCTTGTTTTGTTAGGCATTAGAAAAAATCTGAAGTACTTGGGACATTCTTTGATCGGAATATATTTTGGCCGGTTTTTGACGAAAGCTATTAAACCTTTTGGCAAAGCAGTTATTTTGTGCTAACATCATTACTTGATTCATAATAAGGAAATCTATGTAAGAGGCACCATTATACTGCTATTATTTTGGGAATAAATTAAGGTTTTTCAAAAATGCCTGTTGAGAATAATGACCATGTGTTGATGAAAATGACAATACAATGAGGATAAATGACTAATGTTATGAACAATGACTTCTAATATTAATTGCGGGGGTAAAAAACGCCCAAATAAATAAATCAAACAAAACAAAATTAACAATCAACATAATTTTAAGGAGGCACACCTACCATCTCAGTGCCCCAAGTCAACCTCACCTGCTCGTGGTACATCCTGCTAAACAACAAACGAGGCTCTGACGACCGATAAATGGCGGTATAACCATTTCGAAAAGTTCACAACTAAATAGCACAGACTAGCGACGGGCAGCAGCGTCATTAGTGCGAGAAGTTGTGATCTGCGATCGCCAACCCGCATGCCCAGCGTGGCGATTATGGGCAAACCCCCTCAATGACAAGCCACAATCAACCACGGCCCCCAGTTCCCGGCGGCCTTGCTATTCCTGATTTTGGCGGTGGTCACGGTAAAGGTGGGGGTGCTAAGAATCCCCGGGTTACGGATGGCCGCCAAACCCAACTGGCCTTGGCGACGTACAATGGACGCACGTTACGGCTCGATGAACATCTGGTGCAGCTTGAGGAAGAACTCGAAAAAGTAAGGTGGCACATTCTTGGGCTGAGTGAAGTCCGAAGAGAGGGGGAGGACACAATTACCCTTGAATCGGGCCACCTGATGTATTTTCGAGAGGGAGACCAGCTATCTCAAGGCGGAGTCGGGTTCCTGGTACATAAATCCCTGTGTGACAACGTGGTGGAAGTGTCTAGTGTATCGAACAGGGTAGCGTACCTCATAGTGAAGCTAACCGAGAGGTATAGCCTCAAGGATGACTCGGACGACGTGGTGGAGGAAATGTTTGAGGACATCTCAAAGGCCTTGCACTCCACTACTAAAGCCCACTACAACGTTCTCATGGGGAATTTTAACGCTAAAGTGGGAGTACAAAATTCCAGTGAATCGGTAGTAGGATCCTACGGGTTTGGCAGCAGAAATCATAGGGGGCAAATGCTTGTCAACTTCCTTCCCAACTCTTTGTGATGAATTCCTTCTTTAAGAAACAGCCCCAAAGGAAGTGGACGTGGCGAAGCCCCGACACTATGACGAAAAATGAGATAGACTTCATCATAGCGGATAAAAAGCGTATATTCAGAGATGTCTCGGTGATCAACAGGTTCAATACCGGTAGTGATCACAGACTTGTTCGTGGCACTCTGAATATCAATTCAAGCTAGAGCGAACCCGTTTGAAGTCTAGGCTCCGTCCTAATATGCTCCAAAGTATGCTAGGGTCTGAAGCGTTCCAGTCAGATCGGGAGAACCGATTCGCGGCCGTGGAAACCACAAATGACGTTGACCAGGCGCTCGAACAAATGGTGGAAATCTTCAGGGAGGAAGGGCCGCGTTTTTGTAAAATGCGGCGTACGGGCAGGAAGTCCAAACTTTCGGAGGAGACTCTGGAGCTTATGACGGAACAATGTGAAAACCCACCCATCACTTCGGCAGGACTACAGGCACTCAATAAAAGGATTATAAAATTGGTACGACGCGACCTTCGATCCTCCAGCACACGCTCAATACAAAAAGCGATTGAGCAAAACCGGGGGTCGAAAGTGTTGGCCCAATCACTTGGGAGGAGCCACCTGACGAAGTTGACCAAATCTAGTGGGGATAGCGTCGTTTCGAAGCCGGATATTCTTTCAGAAATCGAAAACTTCTACGGCCAGTTGTACGCATCCCACGCGTCTCGATCTGATCCCGAAAATGAGGATTCCAGACCCACCTTAACCCGCCATTTCACAGAAGTCCTGCCAGAAGTCAGCCAAGACGAAATCGAGGCGGCTCTTAGACAGCTTAAAAATGGAAAAGCCCCTGGTGAGGATGGGATAACGACTGAGCTCCTGAAAGCGGGAGGAAGCCCTGTATTAAGAGAGCATCGGGAGATTTTCAACTCGGTCCTGTTCTCTGGGAGAACTCCAGAAGCGTGGAAAAGGAGCGTGGTAGTTATTTTCTTTAAAAAGGGGAACAAAACCCTATTAAAGAACTACAGACCCATTTCGCTCCTTAGCCACGTGTATAAGCTGTTTTCAAGAGTCGTCACAAATCGTCTGGCGCGAAGACTCGATGACTTTCAGCCACCGGAGCAGGCTGGGTTTCGAGGAGGATATAGCACTATAGATCACATCCACACAGTGCGGCAGATTATACAGAAGTTCGAAGAGTATAATCGGCCGCTGTGTCTTGCATTTGTAGACTATGAGAAGGCTTTTTGTCGAGACCTGGTCAGTTCTAGTCTCTGCAGCGCTGTGCGAAGTGCTGAGAAATCTCTATGAAAACGCCACAATGACCGTCCGAACTCAGAACCAGCAAACAGAACATATTCCATTGCGTCGGGGGGTGAGGCAAGGGGATGTAATTTCCCCGAAATTGTTCACCAACGCACTGGAGGATGTGTTTAAAACGCTAAGATGGGAGGGACGTGGGATTAACATCAACGGCGAGTACATCTCACACTTGAGATTTGCAGACGACATCGTCATACTGGCTGAATCGCTGCACGACTTGCAGCAGATGCTGGATGGCCTAGTTGATTCTTCAATACGCATTGGTCTCAGGGTGAACTTGGACAAAACCCAGGTTATGTTCAACGAACACGTCACCCCAGCCTGTTGTTGTCAATGGCGGTCCTCTCGAAGTTGTTCGAGAATATGTTTACCTCAGGCAAACTCGGCAGTTTGGTAAGAACAACTTTGAGAGGGAGGCTAACAGAAGAATCCAGCTGGGCTGGGCAGCGTTTGGGAAGCGTCTTATTTACGTACGAGAGAGTAGTACCTACCCAATAATTATACACTGCCAACTTGTCTTTTGACCTTTTTTAGGTAAAGAAGTGTTGATACTTAAATAAGTATGATGTTTACCAATACCCGTCATTAACCTAATAAGTTGTCATTGTTAAAAACACGGACGTCATTAATCTAACCCATCCGTCATTATACTTTACATGCGTTTTCAGGATAATGATGTTATCAATAATGACGATCACAAGAAAACATGTCGTAACTTAACGAAAATGAAACGATTTTGCTTAAAACACCTCAAGAGGGATTTAAACCCTTTAACGATATATAATGAAAGCAGAAATTATGATAAGCACAATAGTTAATTGCTACGATATGCTAAAAAAGGATAATGACTTTAAAAAAACACATTTTGGAGAATCAAATTCAAACTACCCTTTCAGAGAAATCCGACACGTGCAGTCCATTCAAAGTGTGTGGCTCAACTGAGGGGCGCCGAGGGGAAGCCCGTAGTCACTGAACTGTCTTAGTTTGAGTTTTCAGGACGTAGATAAATTGCAAACAAATTTTGTTTTAATAATGACGATTTTTTTGTAACAATTTTTAACAGGCTGATTTTTTTATTTGTTTATTAAGTGAAAAGTTTAAAATTATTAGGATTGAAGAAATTAGATCTTTGAAGTCAACTTCGCATTTAAAACAAATATTTTTATTTATATTTGAATATTTTATGTGACCAAATAGCCGGAAACAGGCGTGTGGGACACACGAGTTAATGACGATTCGAGTAAATTTTTGCTTATAAATGTAATTAAAATATTTTTTTAATTTGTTTTTTTGTCAATGGATAGTTGCACTAGTAGTAAAAGTATCGGAAATCATTCGGTTTTCTCCAATTGTAGTTTTATTAGTCAGGATACTAGGGCCGGAATCGTTTTATCCTCAACATTGGAGAATGTCCCACTTATTTTTATTTGTAATAAATAGCAGTAAGCATGTTAGAAGTTCAGAAACAGCATGAAAGAATTCACGGGTAGATGAATAAAACTAATTAATATTACTGGCAACAAAAAAATGGACAACACTTGTCGAGTCAAAGATTAAAGTGCAGTAGTTTTTTTGGATTCTTCAGATTTAATGATAATATTCTTGTATAGCATTGGGAGTACATATTATATCATTCATTATCATATAACACATACAGCGTGTATATGAAATGTGTGGTCATATTGAAGGATGTGGTCATGAGTATAAAATTGAACAAGTTTCGACATTTATTTATTTATTTGAGAAAACATGTACAATGTATCTAACAGACAAATTCAAGCTATTGCACAGTTAAAAGCAACATAATTACAATTAGGAATGATAAAAATATTAAATAAAATGCTTTAAAAAACCGGCCAAGCGCGCGTCGGACTCGCGCATGAAAGGTTCCGAACCATCGTAGCAGGGGAGCCCCTTTTAATTTTTAATTTAATTTTATTATATATTGTTGCAGTGGCAACACATTCTGCGAAAATTTCAACTGTTTACCTATTACCGATCATGAGATACACCCCGCTGACAGACAGACGGACGGACGGACAGCGGAGATTTAGTAATAGGGTGCTGTTGGTTACCCTTCGGGTACGGAACCCTAAAAACTCACCTTTCAATGGACATAGGACCAACACCGTAATCGCTAAAAAAATATCAGCTATTCCATACGTCATTTGGGTCAAGTAGTAGAATTGTGTATGAATCTAGCTGATTAATTTTCAGTTTTTCAGGAAAAGTTGTTGAGTTTGATAAATCTCTACCGCACCTTTAAAAATGACTACACATTTCTGATACTCGCTGACTACAAATTTAAAACATAAGTGCATGAGTAGTCCGACTACACCATGTCACAAACCTTACAAGAATGGCATGACATTCGATACGGGCGTCTTGTTACAAACAACACCGCTTCGATTCAGCGATTAGTGTTTGTCAGTACATCAGATACGTACAACAGTAGCTAATATATCCTTCTTCACATTACTGATGCTGAATCAAATAATAAGACCGATAATTTTATAATTAACACTCATAAAATTATACATGACACATCAAAACAGTTTCTAAATAATATTTTAACACCTTTTTTCTTTACAAAAACTTAAAAGCATGATTTAGACACATTGTATTGAAGAGCCTCGACACTTTGGGGTTTTCAAGAGTCCATCATCAAACGTCAATCAATCATCGACGGATCAATAGTTATGAAAAGTAATGAGTGTGCACATTGATTAAAGCCAACTTGCACCACTAAACGCTTAACGTGTTTAAAACATCATTTTGTCTCTGTCATATTCAAACGTTTGACAGGAACAGAACGATATTTTTAAACTAGTTTAGCGTTGAACGTGTTTAGTTTAGATTGGTCGGGTGCAGGTGGGCCTCAGTTTATCGTCACTAAACAGTAAGTTTTGTGTAGCTAAGCTACATTTACGACACGAATAGCTTAGTTTGATGCTGGCAATCTAAGGTAATGCCGATGAGGGTTACCATTTATTCAGATTTGTCTGGACATATCCAGCTTTTTGGCCTATCATCCTGACTTCGTCCGGCCTTGTCATTTATGCGGACTTTTCGGCTAAAAAGGATTTGAAAACATTAAAAACGTCGTGGAATGAATACTGAAAAAGAAAGTTTTTTTTATACCTTGCTTCAACCTAGGAATTTCTCCTGTATCGTGGATACGTTTTACAAACATTTAAACTCACATACATAAACAGTTAGACCCGGAACAACTACCTCTAGGCCATTTAAATATTTTTTCCGTGCGGGGATCAAACCCGCGACACGCAGCAAAGCAGCCAGTCGCTCAGCCATTGCGCCAACCGTGCCTTCAAAAATCCCATTTAAATTTCCCATTATAGCTATTATAATTATAGTTTATTATAAGGTATTTTCAAATGGTAACTGGTAACCCTAGTCATATTCTAAGCTAGAAAGTCTAGCGAAACCGGATTCTATATCTAGCTATCAATTGAGTAGGTCTTGCTGCCCATAGAGAACTTAAATCCAGGCAGACAGATATTAATATGAACGAGGAAGTGAAACTGCTTGAACTGATTGGAAACTTCAATCATAATCATTCCCTTTTAATGGCATCCGAGTAGTCTTAGTTAATGGTCTCTCCATGGATTCTGTGGGATTCTTTATTAAGTAATAGCTTATGCCCGTGGCTTTGGAGTTCGATAATCGTCCCACGGGATCATACCGGGATAAAGAGTATCCTATGTGTTAATCCAGGTTATAAACTATCTGTGTGCTAAATTTCACCCAAATCCGTTCAGTAGTTATCGCGTGAAAGAGTAACAAACATCCATCCATCCTCACAAACTTTCGCATTTATAATATTAGTAGGATGGTTTTATAGACATGCAGGTTTATGTTGAAATTCTATAGGTTATTTATATGGTTATTTACCATTTTCATTCTGTTATCAGTACCACGTGAATCGGACACGGTCTTCACCGCTTGCAATCAAAACCGAAAATATCGATATCTGGAATCGCGCAACACATAAAACCCTGGCGCTAATGCGATTGTATCTTATTGATATTATATGAAATTCGAGCAAAAATCGATTGAAACCAATAAAAATACATTTCATAAAGTATCGATTCGTGCGTTTTCGTAACATAACGAGAATTCCATCTGACTTGGCGGCGATGCAACGTCACTTAAACCCTATAATAAAAATCGATGTGTCCCGACTTATAATAATTTTTATATTTAAAATCGGTACTTTTGGCCGAAGATACTGTCACAACAGTGTTTGGCTCACATTAGATAGGTACTTTACGTGACATTAAGAGCAGATATTGGCCAAATTTAATTTGTAGCAGGCGGAGGGTTAAATGTTCGGGTCAGAACAATTATGTTTATTTTGTTAAGTGTAATTTCTCTGGGTGGTATGGGGTTTTTAAACTTGTGTAAGAGCAATAACTGTTTAAAAACTCGTGAGATGAAGGGTTTTATGACACATTCATGAATATTTGCCCCATGTTTGACACCTTCCATGAACAATAATATGGTGTATCCTTTATTTCTTAAAGAATACTGTCAATAACTACGGGAGACTTCGCTAACCCACAACTTTTTGTCATCAACAAATCAAGAACATCCTACCCAAATGACGCCGTAAAAAGCCAATAAACACAAAATCAAATTAAGAACTTAACTTTATTGTGCAGTAAACCAAATGCATTTTGACAATACGCCAATCGCCGTCTAAATAACTCATCGAATCACGAATGTTCAAATACATCACTGTGACGTGTCCATAAATATTGTCAGGACATAAAAGGCTCAATTCAGGCATACAGACCTCAATATATTTCCTTTTTAACACAATAATCAAGCTAATTTTATAAAGAGAAATGTTCTTAGTAATTTTTTACACGAGCACAAAAAATTCTTAACCCGTCGATGCGAGGGTATGGTACATGTCTTGATGGACACAGTACTTACGCTGTTTAGCCATGGTATAATTCCTGCCTGGGAAATATCTAGATGGGTAGCCACTAGCCAGACAAACAAAGGATAACCAAAAACTGCACAAAAAACAAAACGAATTACCAATTACGCTTACATTTTTACAAAAACGCGTTTTACGTGCGAATAAAAATTTCTGATGCAATTAGACACAGGCGAAACATGCAGACTTATAGCATATCGATTCATTTTACACACTGGGATAAAATATACTAATTAGACATGCATATTTTTTATACTGTAACGCATTTGATGTGAGACCTGAGTTTACTGCACGAAGATTTTATTGTTATTCGCTTTTTGTTAAGGTAATGGCAGGGTAATACGAAACGATATTTGCGATGGTATTGGTTGGATAAAGAATTTCAAATGATGCTATGTAGACAAGACAAAGTAATTTATATTTAAAGAATGTTCCCATTATGCTTTTTTCTTCTACGGATTCGGCTCTAGGAATTAAGCCACAATTAAATAAAAACAACAATTCCGGGGCAAGTCTCTGTTCCCCGATCATTATAATCTGGATCTATTCAAAGTTCATGTGAATCGGTTTCTTCTAGGCAAGCGTGCTCCAGCCTAGGCCGCATCATAGCTTCACATCAGGCGAGATGCGGCCAAACGCAGCCTAATTAGTATAAAAAAGTTAACAAATTTTAATGGTTCTATCAACCCTACCGATCATGTACCTCCCAATCCTAAAATACTACAAAAATAAACAGTGCAGCGACGGAATATTTTCCTACTTACCAAAATGACCTATTTCCCACGCAAGTCTCCAATTCTTACGCAAAAGACGAGGATCTATTGCTCTGAATATCTTTCTTCCCAGATCGGCACGAAAGTAAATTGCATCTTCGAAGATTGGAAAATATCGTGAGACAGCATTTCTCGGCTTTCCGACCGTTTTGTTACGTTACGCATTAAGTAAACTCACGCTTCAACGGACAATTGTAACAATCACTAATTTGAAGACGAAGCTTGAAAACGCCACGTCTTGGAGAAACTGAATAGAATTTTATAGAAAAGGGATTGGGAACAATCACAATTGTAGCGACAGTTAGTCGTACAATCAACCTTTATTGATCGAAGACAGCATGAGCCCCTTTTAGACAAGGAAATCTAAACTAGCAAGATTTTCCGGGGCTGCGGGACTGTTCGAAAGAGATACCGTGGCCCTGGAACACAAAGGGCAATGAAGGAACATGGATGGGTTTTAGTCAGTAAGAGTCTGACACTCCCTCCCACTCCACCCAGAGCGGGAGAAGTCTTTTGATGATTTCCCATCCGTAAAAAAATAAATAAAAAAACTAGCAAGATCTAGATAAAAAATGGCGTCGAAGAAGCTGATAAGTAGGTATGAGAACTTCACAATTTCAGATAATTTAGATTTGGTTCAGTCAATAACCTGTTGCTTGCGATTTGGCTTCTCTCCAAATCGACTGTGGGCAATTTATTTGAAACAATAGAATACCAGGCCCAAGATTGATGTTTCCACGACAATAATGACATCTTTTCTATGTACTACAGACAAAATGCATTTGCACTGTGACACACGTGACCAGCTGTTAAGCGAATTCCTCGTATCGGAACGAGCCCAGCATGTACTAGAATCAGCATTAAAATACGTCAACACACTCTATTTGGCACAAGGCGAGCGCTAGTACTACCTTATGTAGATAGATTTTATGTCTTGCTTGTGTCCGGCTATTATCGCTATCTCGTTATCTCTCTTTAAAACAAACGCATTATCAGCATGACAGGATGGACCTTAAAATGTCTTAGAAGAAATGTGAGACGGATGACCAATGTTATGGGGTTTTTGAGGCCAAAAGATCAGCAAACTAGGTGCAATAAAATCCTATTGATAAAATTACTTCAGTTGAAGGTAAGACTTGTTGAAAGCTACACGAGCCCTGACACAGTTGGACATCGATTGCGTGTAATCGAGGACATAACAGGACTCCTTGGAAAACCTTAGGGTGTAGATAGAATGAGTGCAAAAACATGAGAATATTAAAAAAAAAAGTGTTATAATTTAATTACAGGTGAACTAAAAAAAGATAATTAACTTATCTACGCAAGGAAATCGTGGCTAAATAATAACAGCCGCTCCGGTCGATCTTTAGGTTAAGCCATGCTTGCCTAGGTTGGTCCGTGGACGGGTGACCTCCCATTTTACACCGAGTTCCCTCCATATCTCGGAAAGCACGTTAAGCCGTTGCTCCCGGTTGTCTTTTGTAGATCTTTAACAGTCGTTACAGGTGTCAGTGGCCCGATAGACTGACAAAAAGTCTTACAAAGGGGTATCGTAATAACAAGTACTAACTGGGTTGTGGAGGTCAGATATGCAGTCGCTCCATGTAAAATACTGGTACTCAGCTGCATCCTGGATACTCGAAACCGACCCCAACATAGTTGCAAAAAGGCTAGGCAGATGATGACAAATTTTAAGTAAGAACCGAATCATCTACACAGCATCAAGATCCTGAAACATTTCTCTTACTCAAATAACATAAAAAAAAACTTACCACAGCATTGTGACTTTGCGCATTAAATCTGTAGACGGGCAGATACGCTTGCGACGATTTTGGGGTCTGGGCCGTCCCTAAACTGGCCTTAGTTCCCTCTGCACATGATGCTGAGGGTCCTCGGACCTCCTCTATCTGGGCACCAAGGAGTTCGTTCTGAAGGAGGCAGTTGTAGGCGTGCTGGTCCCGTGCCCCTGTGCCGTTGTCGCCTGCGCCATCTCCTCTGGCTTTCTTTGTAGGCTGGTTTTCTGTTCCTCTGTGTATTGCTGAAAAAAAAAAGTTCTTGGTAAGTTTACGACTCCAATAAAAGTTGCAAAAAAGAAGTCAGATATAAAATCAGAGGTGTGCACGCATATTTCGCCGGTTAGGTTTAAGTCTCATGTTATAGGGGGCGAGCCTATTGTCATCAACCAGGCACAAATCCGGACTCCGTGGCTGCTACTGAGAAATTCCCAAAGGAAAAACCCAATAACAATTTGCCCGACCCGGGAGTCAAACCCAGGACCTCATGCTCAGCAGTCGTTGGGTTATCTATATATATAAAAGGAGAACTGACTGACTGACATATCAACGTACAGCCGAAACTACTGAGGCTAGGAATGTGAAATTTTATACACGGCTTCCTATTATAATGTAGGGAAGCACTAAGAAGGGGTTTTTGGAAATTTAACCTTTAAGGGGGTGAAAAGGGGGAATTTTGTTTGTATGGAAAATCTTCCACGCGGACGAAGTCGCGGGCAAAGTGCTAGTGAAATACATAACGCATCTTTCAGCTTTAAATAAATAAAATAAATACATTTGACATCTGTTAGTATAATTACGTGTGACTATGATTTATACCAGTATCTATCCTGCCATAATTTACATTTTAAGTAAACCATCATTACCAAACTAATTGTAAACACTTTAGTACATATTATTTTCTGTTAATAACAATATTACATATAGCAAAACAAAGTGTTACAATTTTCAAAACGAGGTAATGTTATGACAATAACACAAAGATAAAACCTATAAATCCAAAAATAAACCTTTTTAGATGACTAAGTACCTGTAAGTGCCTAATAAGGAAAAATCATCAAAATACTGCATTTGGACTGAGGTAATATTTTCAGTATTTATTGGTGATATTGCGATTGGTCTATGTTTATGCTTATAAATTCATACCTATATTTATTTTGCCCGGTTGATGATATTAGGGTCACCCTCTACTACATAGAACTGAAATATAACTGGCGAAATGTAGATTTACTATTGCTATGTGCACCTCTCCCCTACATTTCGAGGATTACAAGGCGCCATGTTATGTTATATTCAAAAAATCATAAATTAACATAACTAACTAAGTATTTTATTGCATTTTTTATGTTAATTGCGTCATCGCTAAAGTATTAAAAATCTAGCAAAAAAGGCTCTATTTAAAACAATCAAAAACATGGAATAAAAGTTCAAAGATGCCATTAAAATCTAAACAAGTAAATAAATCATGCAAAACTATAAACGGAATATTAAAAGCAGGTGACTGTATAATTTATATTTCGTCGCCACAGACGATATCCTGTGCTGTATTTCTGCCCCGGCCATATGCGCAGGGGCACGTGCCACGTGACTCACGCGCAGAAAAAAACAGTTCCTTTTCTAAGTTGTTAATAAAATTGACAATATTTCAAAAACACAGCACATCGCGCGAATTAATTATAATGTTGTTGAACAGTCTTTTGATTAATTATACAGAAACCGAACAAGCATGTTTTTGCTGCTTGTAAAGTTTTAAAATAATACTAATTTAGTCACGTCTCGTGTCAGGAAAAAAATCTAAGCTTTCAACTCTAGTCGCGAAATAAATTAAATTTAAGGAAAGTTGATACTGCAACTTCTATCTATTTGTGTAAAAAATAGTAATATTCGAAACAAAAAATAAAATCAATCAACGACCTCACTGCTAGTCTAGTCGTATCACTCAAAAAACATTCAAATGAATTAAGGTAGCTGAGTAATAAATCTTTTATTTTAAGAAATGGAACAGATATTAAAAATTATATATTTTTTAGACAGCTATTTCTAACATCGCTAATGACCAAATTACCTTTAATTATACCATAAAAAAAACACATGGCTGAGTTTGACTGACAATTTAGTAACGAGAACGACCTGGGGGATAAAGCCAAAAATACAATTTGCACTCCGTACCTACTTGGTATTTTATATGGACGGTGAATCACATAACACAAATATAATGCACTTGACGACAATGATTCATGGTGATCCTTAGAACCACTAAATAACCACAATTATAACGCCTGCATGTTATTATACAAGTTTTAAAAATACATAATTGTGAATGTTTGAAGATAAAAACTGCATAATATTACCATAAATTCTTGTATTGGTAATGTTGTGAGATTTTATATTGGAAGAAAATTAAATAAAAAAGTTAATAAACAATATATTTAACATTTTATTGACAAATTATAACATATCGAATTAATAAAAATTGATTTTGATACCGATTGTAATTATTAGTACATTTACGATTTGGCATTATGACACGAATTACGACGGCTACGTCTAGCTTTTTATAGAATGTTTTATACAGACTGCATTTAAATCATCGATTTAAAATTCTACCTATACACTGTTTATCGTTTAAACGTCTGGCTACAAATAATCGAGTTAATATTCAACTTTGATTGACGTCCAAAGAATATTTGCGAAGCCTGGTCGATGCACTTCCCGAATAACAAACGCCCGTCGGAAGCACGTTCCCAAATTGCATTTGAATAGTAACGTAAAGAATAAAAACATCGATTGTTCCCATGTAGCTCACTCACGCGCGGGTTCACTCACACCTCTTCCTTCCTGGGGCACCTCCATACAAGGTGGAAGACGTTATACCTGCAACTATATTTGGTCAGCTACGTGACAGACCATCGGCACAGACATAATTAATTCGGATCCTCGCCAAATTTGTCAACATCCGTCCAGGACGCAAATCCGTGCTGAATTATTAAAGGTATAGAGTCTATTTTCCCGAGGTGAGAATAGAACTAATTGTCTAAGCGTAACAGTCTTTTGCAAGGCCTCCACCTACGTGGTGTCTGCCCACATCCAATTGCCCTGGACACGGAGTACGGACACAAATTGGCCCCAATTTCTGGTCGTAACCACGACTCAATAGAATTGTTCTAGTAAATATTATCTGTAAGTAAATTGTTGGGAATTTTGTGTTTTGTACACAAGATAGAGTGATAAAGAATCATTACCGGTGAATGAACCAATGTTCGAACTGGTAATATCGATAGAAATGCCTGGTTCGAAGAATTTTCAATAAAAGCTAAAAGCTAAATCGTAGAAAACTGTGGTGCCTCGCCCAGATAGTGGTTATCAATATTGATAATCACTAAAAGTGTGTCACACACTCCAGAATGTATGTTATCGGGAGACGGTAGCAGGTTGAAAAAAAATCCTGATACAAAAAACTTTTACAATGTTAACTTATCTAGGTATGCGACAGTGGGCTTTGACGCGCCTACACCTTGAGTCAGATTTATAGAGAATCAATATAGTAAAGATGACGTGTATAGACGTGTATACCTATCATAGAAAATGTGCCTACAACTTATTGTAACTTAAATACACAACGTGCTCCTAAAAAAGGTGCCTGTATCGAATGGTACCAGGAATACTTAAAAAACAAAGAATACACATTTTGGTATTTATAATTGACATCTAAGCTGAATTTTCATCAGTAAAGGAAAAAAAAATCAGAGAAAGTCACCACGTGGCCACACCAACATCTATTTTACTCACAACACCTACCACACACAGCTCACTATGCCGAGAGCTGCCAGCCCAAACCTATTTGGTTAACAAATGATTGAGATTCGTTCCCCACCAGTCTACAATCCGTAACTAACGACTAATTACGCCAGGAGTGTTACTGTAGGCAAGTAGTGGCAGGTGCAGAAGTCGATAACACGGCCTAGATTCTGCGATAACCGATAGCATACGGGTAAGTCTACGTGCCTAGTTAGATTGTGAAGGCCGATGATTTGGAGAAAGCTAAAAAAAAAGAGACACCTTCAATGAAAACGCACATAAATATGGAACGAGAAAGCGAGATCCTCTATCGATCAAAGAATAAGAAAATGGAATAGCCCAAGTTGAAGCTAATGGCGTCAAATAAATTCATTTGCACAGTAGCCAAAGCGACAACCTGTTTAAAAGTTCTGACAGGTTACCAAAAAAACTACTGGTGCACTAATTTAAAATCCTTCGACATAATTGGCACGTGCTATAGAAATATGTTAGCAGCATTTAGTAAATCAACTTTTTCTTTAAAGAAAAAGTGCTAACCAATGAACAAAAAACCTTAATCCAAGTTAGAAGTAAAGGAAAAAACCGCATAGCACGTTTCCTATGAATAATGCTCAAGTGTTTACGTCATTATGAGAACATTGCGTAACGAGCAATACCGACAAAGTCATACCTGTTGAAGTGTACAAATAAATGGGAAATAGCTTACAGTTTACTCATTCGCCAATAACCTACAATTGCTGTGCTATAAACGTTTCTAACGGAACACTAAATACTTGCAGCAATAACCTATTTCATAGAAAGAGATTGTTTTGCAAATGCAATTGGCTCTACCTTGAGAACGCCGCTATATATTCCTTGGGAGCATTCTAGACTCGTCGCGTATATAAGCAAGTACTTGGCTCTAGTACCTAGTAGAGTCAGGTCAATAACGGGACCCAACGCAGCGAGCGCATCGCAAGCAGTTCTAATGCATCTGCGCCTGCGCCGATGCACTTTCACAACCAAGATAGAGACAAGTTCCTTAACCTTAGAAAATTTTATCAGCTATTAGGGCCACAAACAACGCAGTTCTATTGAAAACTTATCGCACAGTAGCGGTGTTGTACTTTCTCAATGCACCGGTTATCGGCTCTTTCTACTTTATCGGGTGACCCGGCCAACAATTGTTTAACTATAGTGTGCCAGACGCACTTAATGCATTGAAACATTATTCTGAGAAGGTTGATTCACATTTCTGTGGCGAGGTATTACGGTACCAATAGTTCAGAGATGAGTTCCAGGATCTGGAAGTGAATTGCAAAATTATTTGACGGATGACATCAATTAGCATCTCTTAGGTTTGCCAAACTACACACATGTCATAGTAGGCATGAAGTTCACAATTAAGTATGGTTGGCTTTGAATTCAATTTGCATTTCGAGATCGTGCGTAATTTCGCCAGCTCATAAAACGAGTTCATAGAATAAAAATATCAGGAGTTTCCTTAAAAAGAATACACGTTGCGACTTGTGCACAGAAATGGTGCCGACGACCGTTCTCTCTGCTATGTCCGTGAAATTAGTCAGTAGTTCGAAACTGTCGGTAGCGGCACCTGACAGCCTGACGCAACTCAGAATGGTGGAAAACGGAAAATTAGTTGTGAACCCAATTGCGGGACGTTGAACTGCACGCAATTGTCTGCCTGAACCAATGAAATAGCTCGGATAGAGTAGCACCCACCCACATGTTCTGTTTCAAATTGTATGTGGGCTACAGATACAACATATTAATAAATAGAATCCTGCATTCGTAATGCATTAAGCAAGCTCCAACCATAAAATTATAGAGCCAATCATTCGTAGATACTTATTTAGTCCAAGGAAATCGTGCACACGATGCAAATAATGAGTTTAAATACAAATGAATTGATAATCATGGCATTTGATATTCAGTAAAATAAAGATTCGTGAGTGCATTGAACCAAAAACGTGGTTCATTACTTAACACATAGCTGGGGTCGTGAGCGATTCTGCTTTTTGCATGCAAAAGATTTTTTGTCCAATTTTTACCTAATACCAATAGAATATGTTGTCGTTTTTGCTGAGCATTTCATTACTAACAGCCATTATAATGATCTCGAAAAATCAATATTTTTAGCTAGCAAAAAATATACGACCGCATTGGCAGGTATTAAATTCTAATACATCTCCGTATAATCTAGACATGATCGAGCTCAAACATGTCAAAGATCATCAGACTTTAGCCATGGATGATGATGTCAGACAGACAAATCTCGAAGACGTCAATTGATCACCAGGCATTGTATGCCATCGGCCTAAATTCAACACTTTGACAACTGATTTATGCTCCAGCTCAGGTGTCAAGACTGGAGACAATACAAAAAACTGTAGCAATTACATACAGAGAAACAACAATGCATGCTAATGTCTAGGACATTAATCATCCGGTTTTAAGCTTTAAATAATGCCATGTGACAATCTTAGAAAATAGATGGACATCCAACTGGATCTAATACAATCGCCTAGGTACGTACGTGTGCGGAATCTCGCAATAATAATTCAACTTCGACGAATAAAGAGGAGAAAAAATACCAGCTGCTGACAATATTTGTACAGAGAATCATTTGTTATTAGTTACCATGTGTCATTGGAAACCACGGCCGATTATCCAGTCATCACACCTCAAATGTTAGTTACTTATTTTATTATTAGAGCTACTGTTCAATTTGTTTTTTGTAGCACGCTGTATATTTCTCGGCTCAATGTAAGCTCGGCTGGTAGCAAGCACCTCAATGAGGCCATAACTATTGGCATAAGTGTGCAAACAATGTAACAGGCAGTGTTTACTTTTGTAGTAACAGCTCAGTTGCTCAAAGACGGTGAAACAACGAAGGATTTGGAATGTCGTCAGGGACCGAGCCTTCATTTGAGTACCGCTAAGCTAAACACGGTGCACATTCATGCACTCACTATTTCAGAAAATATGGTTTTCGTTAGTGAATTGTGGTGTTGTATTACACAACGTGCTGTTACAGTGGTGCGCTGTATATACGCTTCAGTGCCTTTCCTAAGCGGCTTCGTTTCTCCAACCTACTTTCAAATTGTACTTGTCCAACTGGTGCCTATAGAAGCATCAAACCTACAGTTACTCGGCACGGACGGGCCTCTGTAAACATTGCTATTTTTCTAACCAGCGAAAAGATGCACAAATCCAATCAGGTATACATACTAATATTTTAAATCCGAAAGTAAGTTTGTTTGTTTGTTACCTTTTCACGAATAAACTACTGAACCGATCATCCCGAAATTTTGCATTTACGTTGTCAGGTGTACCGAAACGGACATAGGGTACCTTTCATTCCGATAAAATTTACCGTTCCCTAGGATAACAACAATAACGTTCTTATGATAATAGATGGCGCCACGTGTGTTTCGAATCATGATTGAATTATGTTACTCCAAGCAGAGTACAACCCGAATTTGATTGGCAAATTCTAAATTAACGCGAGCGAAGCCGCGGGCGAAAGCTACTAAATAATAACTTAATCCCCTACGTCCGTTGCTAGCCGATTATTTGATTGTGAAAAATCTTATAATGTGAGCAATTATCATGCATAAATTAAGAATACATTGACAGTAGAAATCAAAACATGCATCAATCAATATTTTATTGAATCATCGTCTAAAAACTTGCATCTAATTCCGTGATAGGGTTAGGCACCGCCGAACAAGTCTATAAAAATATAGCCCAAAAAAACTGGCTAAATCCTCGTGTTGATGACGTGAATGATGAATGTTGAACAATGTGTATTTGTCGTCTTAGCAGATACCTAACACAGCATCACAGCTGATCTCTGACAGCGGGGAGGATATTCAACATGTCTAGACTTGTCGGACTAGACAAAAAGTATATTTTTAAGATTGTCGTCAATACATGAAATCACAATTGGTTATTCAACAGAGGTGCAAACAGATGATATCATTTGCGACGAAACCGATAAAAGAGATGCACGATCGGAAATTTGGAATGACGACAAGCAATTTATCGATACAGAGGAAATAAAATTTGTATTGGGTAAAATAAAGGAACATTTAACAAATGTCCATTTATTCCTTACTACACGTGATTCCAAGCCAAAATATTGGACACTTTTGCAACTTTGTCACCATATTATCGTCCTTAACATGCAAAGGGAAAAATCAAAGGTAGTTGACTCAGCTGATCGGTACAATGACCTTCTGAGAACAACTAATACATTTGGAATACTGAAAGTCCAACTATGGCATACGATCACGAATTCTGAATCACAGCCAGCTGACTCGAAACACATTCAATAAAAAAATCTGTTGTATTTTAGTAACCAAACACAGATATAGAACACAAAAATTAAACGATTGTAGTAAAATCACGTCAAATCGCGAAATTTATGCAGCAAAACAAATATTAAATAATAGCAACCCGAGATGATATCATCAATTCAGCTGATCGTAAGTTGAAGGCTGGTCATTACTAAATTATTGATGTAGGTGTGCAAAATCTTGCGCATGTCATGCACCTTGCCTATGGACCTGTCTAAAATGTCAATCTCCTATTAAAACTGGACATAAAAATACATTCTGCAGTCACAATATTAGAAAAGAGCGAATTATTTTACCGACTTACCTACACGACAATGCAATAAAAATGACATTTCATTAGTCTGGATTCGTCCATAAATCATTACTAAACATTAAAAGATAAGCTAAAAGCATAGCAATATCAAACACGAAATGATGAATCAAGATTTATGTATTCATTTCAATGCAGGCGACCAAGATTTACGATAAATATGGCACTGTATGTTACTTGATGTGGCCGAAAGTGTTAATTTGTTGGTTAAAAACTTGCAAATATGCATTCGCCCACCCAAAAGTGACAGGATTGTGTAAAGTTTACACAGGTGCAAGAATGATCTCCATCGCGTCATGTGCAATTATTTGCTATCAACTTTTTTGGATCTGGCGCTTGATTAAAGTTTGTGTGAAAACTTTTAAAATTTGCGGAATTTGATTATCTTGATTAGATTTTTTCACGTTTCTGAGACGGCACCTCCTTTTAAAGGAGGAACATATTTTCTGAATGACAGTAAGCTTTTAAATACCTATTGCTGCATGTAACAATGAAGTATTTAGCATACATTTTGTGGGGAATTTGAATAATCCGAATAAAATATACTTGTGTGATTCATCATTCTGTACTGTTTTGTCAACCTAAAACATATTAGTAAGGAGAGAGACGACACGGACTGATTGCACAACTTAACATTTTTTTAAGACAAGATCCTGCTGAAGTCACGGAGGATCGTGAAGATAACGTTGCAATGATTAATTAGTCGAATAGCAACAAAATCGACGACGCTAAAAATAAACTCAGTTCGGGTGCCAATACGCAATTTCATGCACATAGCAATGGTAGATAAGGAGTCTTATCAAAAGTCAAGCAATTTGTTCCCGATGTTAGTGGGACAGTTTATTTAGGAGGTGCATACACATGCGTTTTGTCGCACGACTTTTCCTGGCTTATGATAATATATGAACCTGTAATTTAGTAGATATCTAGACCTTCAGAAACGCAAATTTCCGCAATATGGTTAAGGCACCTTATTGCGGAAATCTGGGAAATTCTTTTGATCAATAGGGATCCCTATAGACCAAAAAGTATGTCCTTTTGCGGTGTTGCTGACGCATTCGCCTCTCACAAGAGCACAGGAATCAGTGACTCAACAAGGAATTTTAAATGAAAATCTTATCTGTAAAATAGGTCCATCATTTCTGAATAATTCTGTGCCTTTCATCTATAGGAAGACTTTGAATATCTACTCTGCGACAGTTCAAAGAGACGTACCGTCGCAAGGCACATGTGTGTGCATACAAAGCATCTTATGAAGAATTTATCGCCACAGGTTGTAAAAGCTATCGCTGTATAGTGCACTTTATTAGTGTTCTGAACCTGATAAGGAAACTTGTGATAATTTCGGGAATAATATCGCACTTTTAAAGCGTAAATAAAGTTACTAGAGGTCAGGCTTATTATTTTCGCATGCTTTAGTTATCTTTTGTGCAATAAATGCAAATTGATAAAAAAGTAATTGAGTTTTTACCAAATTAATCGAATGTGCCTAAAATGATACTTCAAATCACCGAAAAGAAATACTTTATATTAAAGGAAAAGAGACAGTAATAATCTTTCTCACTTAGTCACTACATAATCACCGAGAGAGACGCTAAAGAAAAGCGACACATTCACATCATTGTGAAAGCATAGTTGGTAAGAAACATCATGAACGAAAACAAACCTTAAAGTAGTCATACTAAAGCCTCAAGTCTAACAACGAAACTCAATATGAATACAAAGTAGATAACACTTCTTGTAAGTATGCTCTAAGAACCATCAAGCAATTACCAACACAATACTTGAAAACGTGCTAAACAAATTTCAAAAAATTCTTAAGTAGCTTTTACCTTTAGTTCGGGACAGAAAATTAACTGGCTATAATTGACTCCAATGGCCTCTGACCCGGGATTCCTGTGATTGGTATAATAGGCCCTTAATTACCATGCTAATGGCGGGATATCGTTGCTACATCCGTCTGGCCAACTGCTAATTTGAATTGAAGACTTAAAACCGAAGTGAATAGAAAACAGGACAACTGAAGTATGGTTTTTGTCCAACATAATCAAATAATACATTGCACAAATTCAGAACAAAGCAAAGAAACATTCCCGCTTCTTGGCCCGTGGGTGTTTAAGGTGAATAAACGTTTATAACAAGATGAATGGGCACTACCTCCGTATACTATAAAGAACATACTGCGATCACTCCATTAGCCGAGCGTAATGCATTTCCAATAATTCTTTAATGTGCAATTATCCAGCAATGTTCAATCAGATAGGTGCGGTGAACTGCACTGAGGAGATGACGAGTAATAGCTCACTTGCACCACCAAACACATCATTGCCAAGCTAAAAACGTTTCACGCGCAGTAACTCTTCATTAATTTTCCTGCCTTAAAAGGCAAGCAATTTCAACCAAATCAAAACTGAGCTATCCAATGATACACTATCATACGATTATAGTCCAAGCGTGACGCTGGCGCTGATTAAAAGCGCTCAAATGACCCAAACGAAGCCTCGGACACGGCTGAGAGCTCACGCTATTCGCAACAGTAGGCAAAAATCCGTGCCGCCATAATCCGTTCCGGATGAGAAGTCATCAGGAACTAGCCTTATTTATAGATAAGGGCATCGTCCTTTATCATAGGTCTTGGTGCTTCATGCTTCAGCGGTGGAACGGAAAAAATCTGTGCGAAGTTGTTCAAGCGAAATCTGGTATGGCGTGGGGTATACTTAGAGGGGATTTCTAAAATAATGATGTTTGCACTAGAATTTATTAATTGAAGAATACAACATTTTAAAGGAATGTTTCATGCAGCAATGAGCAAACGATTATGCTGTGGTTTGCAATTTACCAATTAAAACAAACAAGGCCCTCTTGCATTAAATACGACATGGGAGGGTCATAGGACAGATTATCATAATCGCAGCCAGACAAACAAAAAATGCATCAAATCCGAATAATTTCATGTGTTTTTCAAAACTAAAAAACTTTCCCAGTTGGTAATCTCGGTGATGGGCGAGCAAGAATTGCGTAATGGTCTTGCCCGAGTGATTTTAATGCCCTAACTAATGCATGGTAATGAACTATCATACGCCTGAGTGTGAACGCCCTGCACCTCTCATTGCTCTGGCACGCGATAGGATTAGGGCTGCTAACTTTAGCTTTTTATATCTCCTGTTTACTATTATTAAACATCCTATCTCCTGGCTTAAGTGGTTTCAGCGGCATTCAATTAAATCCAAGGGAATTTATGAAGTGGTTTTCATCTAAATTTTATAAATAACTACAGCCGCATGTACGACCGGTTGTCGAAGTGTGCCGGAAAAGCTAACGTCCTGTAAGCTTACCGCCCATAGATACTAAAATAATTATTATATTCTGGTAACATGACGAGCATGATCTAAGTAAAATATTAAATATAAATGCGTGGGCATTTAAGCTAGACGCATAAATCTATGTAAATTTTGAGTTTAAAGACCGCTAAAGTGCACAAAATGACTCATCAATGACTAGTACCGCACATCCTAGTTCCTTCAATAGACTAAAGAAAGATGGCGAAGTAACACACCTTTTTGTTAGTCAGACCAAATAGGGACCTGCTACAGATAGTGCCCATGATGGGAAGTGAAAAGGCGAAGTTACAAACAAAAATCAACAAAAACCAAGATAGGACGACATTGCACGATTGCCTTATGGTGAATTGGTGAGTCAAAGACTTGGCATTTAGCAAGACGGAGTGCAAAAATCTTTAGTGTTACTAATGAAAGGTTAATCACCTTTTGCCCAAGCCCTTAGGGGCAGCCCTAACTAGGACCAGTCCTCACACGTAAACTTCACGCTCGATGTACCAAACCCTAGACTCATTTATTCCATAATCATATCATATAGCACATTGATAATAAACATGGAAAGGCAAAAAGTTTTAATTAGGAAGAAATATGGAAACGACGTTAAGTGCAAGAATACACAAGAAGCTTTGTTTTTTCTTGCCTTGGAACTGGAAATAATGAAGTTGATTTAATTAACTTTGCTTTTCAACTGTAGTTCACTAACTTGTGAGTCAAGTTCCACCCATCTTTGCTAAAAACAATACTGGCTGTGACAGAAGAACCTTACCAGTACTTGGGATCTAATAAAATGGTTTTTGATTCTGAGGAAAGTTTTGAGTATGAATGCGAATGGGTATATGAGTAGAGGAAGACCAAAGAAACGATGGATGGACTGTGTAAAGAATGATATGGCAAGAAAGGAGGTGTCTAAGAAGATGACGAGTAATAGAGAAGTATGGAAGAAGACATGCTGCGCCAAATGAATTGGGATAAGGGCAAGAGAATGATGATAGCCATCGAAATAGATATAGTCCTTTTTTTGTTTCGACAAATCCGAATACCCATGGGAAATCCATTACAAAAAGCGAGATAAAATCTAAAACAATAGACCCACGTGCATTGCGGTCGTAAGTTCCGTATCCCGTAACTAGCACGTGCAGGATGCGCATGAGTGACCAAACTCGTCCTTAAGAGGGACGAGGTGAAACGAATTCCATACTCGTATCGGTTTTACACGACCATTAACACGTGTCGAACACAGAGGGGTCAGACCACGTGTTTATGAAAGGAAAGGACCCTTTAAGCCTGACATCATTTCAAATAAAAGAGATTACATTAAATTACACGCTAATTAAAGACTCCTATACCCTTAATTTACATTTTGTCTAGGTGAGCAAACAATGACTTGTAAACTTTCTCTCGTTCATACATTTACAATAGCGTCCAGGCAGCCAAGCGCGAAGCATTATGAATTATAAATAAAACACCATTGTTCATGGTGCCTTGGTTTAGTCGCATTTTTAATTTTGCTACGAAACAAAAAAGAGTTTTAATTACGTGAGAAGTTACGAAGGGCCGTTAACCTTGGTAGCTAATTAGCTCACTGTAAAAGCTGATAATTAGCCGGTACAGTAGCTGGTGAGCATTTAGATAACTTATAAAAGTTTATTGAATCACAGACACCGACGATGATGATTTTCTGAACTGTTTCTTACGAAAACTAATTAAAAGTCAAAGAAACAAATTTTGAACGCAGTTGATGGCAATTTGCCGTACGCGTCAGGTTTACATGATAGCTAGTTTTTGGTAGTTTCAGACAACACGGATACGGCTTAATGGATTCAAAGTGATCAAAGTCTAGACTCAAATCGTATAACTCTAATGGTATCTCTTTCGTTTATGGGCGCATTCATTAAGTGCGAGTTAGACAGCGAAGATTTTATCGCAGCTATAGGTATTCTAGCAGTGCAGCCTTAATTGAATTGCAAAAAAGTCGGCATATTACCCCGCAGTGTTTACTGAAATGAGCCGAGCTTTGTAACTCAGCTCTCGTAGGGTTCCAATCGATTTTTTGCTCTAGATTCAATCAATGTTAGTCCAGATAACACAGGTGGCACCGTTAGGCCCAGTTTCAATTACTGCTGGTCAGCAGAAAATAACAAAATAAAGCGTCGGTGTCAGTACAGCCGACAACCTATCATTATGGTCAGATACAAAATTTTGAACGAATCATTGTCATTACGTTGTATTAGGCGGTAGCTAGCAAAAAGACAATAAGTTTAGAGTATTGACTTTTGATTGGTACAGCACTTAATAGCTGTTTTTTTTTGTGCTACTGAACATTTATTATTATTAGTTACACTTAGACCTAGACAGTAAGCAAAAATATATCAAGGTTTACAATAGAAAAACTTCAGACGATGCTACCGACTTTATGAGCATTTAATAGCATACCTACTGCTGCTGTGAGCAGAAAGACAATACTCTAGCCATTATCGGCAGCATCAATTAATGTTTCTCAGCAGAATAAAAAATAGTAAATTACAGGGACTAAGATGGCAAAAACTCTTTAATTTGCAGCAACGAGTATCTTCTACAATGGCTTACGTTCCAAACGGATTTAATTAGCCAAGGCGATTACGATCACCAGCGCTCCTTAATCCACTAATACGGAAGAAAATTGTCTAACGGCTATCATAAATTGTCATGGAGGCACTTGTAATCTGGCTAAATTGCAGACTAGAATTTCCGACGAGTAATAAGGTAAACCTTTTTCCGCGCTGAGGTAAATTAAATTATAATGTTGTGCGATTATCTTTTGAGTGGCACTGTGGCTAGTCTGGACTTAAATGACCTGCTCATGACAACAGCAAAATTGCATAAATTGCAATGTTCTCGTGGTTTTCTATTATTTTTTCAAATTATGGCTTTGACTGGGCCGAGAAGCGCTATTCAACATCAAACGCTACGACATGTTGCTATTACAATATAAGTTTTTAAACTGTCATTGTTACTAACATTATCATTAACTCTAGAGACGGGATATTTACCATGTTTACATGTGTAGGTTTGAGTTCCCGATATTTCGGCGCTGTTACAAGCACCATGATCACGGATAAACTGATTATTGCGGGTGGCTGTGTTTATAAGCCGACAAATCGGTCTACCCTCTTTCTTGTTCGTTTTTTGCACTTGGTAAATATTCCGTCTCAAGAGTTAATGATATTGTTGCTATTACGTTACAAAGCATTGATGTTATTACTAACTTTTGGCAAAGTTTCGGCCAAGCTGGCATATCTTGTAACATATCATAATTTTATCATGCCGTAACTCGCCATGAAATGCATTCCTCGTTTAAAATACGGGAAAAAGCACAATTGAAATAAATTGCGGACAATATGATGTCATTTAGTTATAATTTATAACAAAATTGCATTACCTAATATGCGGTTGGTATAGACGGGCTGCCATGTGGCCGCGCCCGTAACCTTATATGTCAGTCGGTGTAGTGTTCCAACCACCCGGCACCCACACCTTTACCTTAGTCTGTGAGCCATATGGGCTTTCCGTATTCCTAATCTAAAACATCATTTAGGTGCAAGTAATTAGGCTGTTAAGAGCGTTTACGACTCAAAAAGTTATCAGAGACCATTTTCGAAATGTCTTTAAAAAAAAAAAAACATAATTGGAAATTTCTATTTCTATGGAAAATCTAAAATCGGTCTAATTTAGCTGTAACACTATATCTCGAAAATGTCCTCTGATAACTTTTTAGACCCATGTATCCTGCTAATGCGTATGAAGTTTCATTAAAATCGGTTCAGTCATTTCGAAAAAAAAGGACTTGAAAGTTTGTTGGAAAAAACGTAAACGCTCTTAAAGGTCTGGTGTTAAATACTGCCCTAGCTATTGTCATATCTTCCTTGAAAGGGTCATTAGGAACTACGCAATCTGGACCATTTTTTCTGACTGATGAGCTTAAGCGCTTTATGGACTTCAGAAAACGCAGTATCAATCACCTCGTTCGCAAACTTAAATTAAAGCTAACCTGGACTTCCCAGAAACGATCCCCAACTAAATGAATTCGTTTTTTTTTGTTTTTTATTTAATTTTTTCAGTAAACATGGTAAATATCCCGTTTCTAGTGTTAATGATAAATGAATTCTTCTCGAAATTGGCTGAAACCATGGAACTTGATGATAGCCTTCTTCATCAGCCTAAACTCGCGTAAAAATTGACCTTGAGTATCCTGTGGAAGTTTGTTCACATCGCAGATCCCTGAAGCGTGACCAAATTGAGCTACGAGCAAATTTTTTGCCTAGGCCGAAAGTAATAGGCATTGTTATTACTAGACGTAAGAAGACAAGCATAGTGAATCAAAATTATTACGTTATTTAATGCTTGCCACCAGTACTGGGAATTGGTTTTTGATAAATCAATAGAAATGTTTTTCTGAGGAGCTCGTGGCTTAATAATAACAGCCGCTCGGGTCGATCTTTAGGTTAAGCCGTGCTTGCCTAGGTTGGTCTGTGGATGGGTGACCACCCATAACATACATACTGAGTTTCCTCCGTTCCTCGGAAAGCACGTTAAGCTGTTGGTCCCGGGTGTCATTTGTAGATCTTTGACAGTCATTAGGTAGTCAGTGGAACAAAAAGTCTGACAACCAGTCTTACCAAGGGGTATCGTATTACCCAGTACTAACTGGGTTGTGGGGGTCTGATAGGCAGTCGCTCCATGTAAAATACTGGTATTCAGCTGCATCCGGTTAGACTGGAAGCCGACCCCAATATAGTAGGGAAAAGGCTAGGCAGATGATGAATAGAAATATTTTTCTAATTTACTGTCACGATGTTTTGACGATTTTAGAAGGTATGGGAAAGTTTTTCCAAGTGTGGCTGAAGGGACTGGTGAAATCTATCTTTTTGAAGTCAAGGTACAGTTTACCATTTACTTCGTCCGCCCCCATACCGTTGTTCCTATTCCCCTGGGAATTGTAAAAATCGGCCTTATTGCTTGTCGGTATATGAACGGTTCTAAAAAAGCAGGAGGTTATGTATTCCACCGGCATGTATGTTCCCGATTACTCCGTGATTATCGGGACGATTTACAAGATATTTTTTATTTGCTAGAGGAACCACCCGCGCGGTGGTCCCATTTCAATTTTATTACCGTTGCTTGAGTAGTTTATGAGTTAGCTCCTGTATTTTTTTTACTAGGCCTATGTTGACGACATGATGATCCCTTAATAAGTTCTAGTTAGAATGTAAAATTTACTCATCCTAACAAGAATTTTTGTGGTATACTTCAACTAAAAAGGGTAAAATGAAAAACTTTTTTGCAAAAAACAAAACCGACTTCCAAAAACACACTAAAAAAACCTTACTTTCGGCTTTTTTGCCACCGACTTTCGGAAGTCGGTGGCAAAAAAATCAATGTAACAAACAAAGTCACCGATTTCCGAAAGTTTTCAAAGCACCTGTTGATTACCTCATTTGGGCTGAACTGATAGTTTTAACCCTGAAAACATTTCTCTTGAGCGGAACTGCGGCCGCTGCTAATCGGTAACATAACAATCGTCTCCTGAAGGGTTTGGGCAGAGACTTGTACCTTTAGTACACACACGTTTCTCCACTTCTTAGTTTCACTACTCGATAATAGTTCTGTATTTCAGATAATTAGTATGCCATTCATCTCACGATTTTCCTAAAATGCTTTACTGCGGTGAACTTAACTCAACCGGAGACGGAGGAAGCTTACGTCAATTGTTTTATAATTTATGTAAATCATGAACCTATATGTATACCTACTTACATAGGTCCATAGTGGGGAAATCATGTGCCTGCATGGAAAAAACATAGAACATAGCAACAAGTATGACTGTGTTGCAATAAGGTCAATGACCTAGCACAAATGGCCTTTTAATAACTAAGACTAAGAGGATGTATCATCAGTGTAACGTCGATCAAATTCGGAACCTGATGTGCAAATGCAATACTGTATGACCATTTCTTTTGATGATGCTTCTCCTTGACATATAATTGAAAGCTTTTTTGTAGGTACCGTCCCCTAAGGCACTCTGACCCAGGAGACATGATGTGAATAGTAACAAAACCACCGTAAGCTGGCCTCTTATTCTATTGCTACTCCCTACTGCGCTAAGTAGGGAGTAACAATAGTAGTATTACCATGGTCTTGTAGTTGACTGTACTAAACAGGATATGCAATGGACAGACTCACCATCCGCCTAGCCTTTTCCTAACTATGTTAGGGTCGGCTTCCAGTCTAACCAGATGCAGCTGAATACCAGTATTTTACATGGAGCGACTGCCTATCTGACTTCCACAACCCAATTAGTACTAGGTAATATGATACCCCTTGGTAAAACTGGTTGTCAGACTTTTTGCGCTACTGACTACCTGTAACAACTGTCAAAGATCTACAAATGACAGCCGACGGCCTAACGTGCTTTCCGAGACACGGAGGAAACTCAGTACGTAATGGGTGGTCACCCATACACAGACCAATCTAGGCAAGCACGGCTTAACCTAAAGATCGATCTGAGTGGCAGTTATTATTTAGCCACGGCTCAATGGACAGCCTATAATTATCATAAAACAGGCATAATTATAAATTCACTAGTGACTATTAATGATCTAAACTTAGGCCTGGTTGATATACACCTAGGTAATTAGGATAGGATTATCCAATGAAACCACAACAGATACATTTTCCCTACTTACATATTGAGAATGGGTTTCCCTAGTATTTAGACTATACCTAGTGTTTTTCCCTATTTTTTTGTAGTTTTTCCTATCTATTCATATATTTTATGTACTAAGAATCTAACCTATTTTCATGCCTATTAATTGGAGAATGCCTTGTGGTAATAAGTCTGCCTATTTACCACAATTGTACATGAAGATTAAACATATAATACATTTTGTTTGTTGCATCCATGTAGTTGAAAATTATGGTTGACCATTAACCCAATAGGTAAGGGAAATGACTTTCCATTAGTATTTTGTTTTCAACTTCTGTAACAATCATTATTGACAAAAAAAAAAAAACTAGAACATTGCCATGATGACACGACACATCTCACAACAATAATATTAAAAACTACTGTAACAGGTGGACAAGAAGCTGATCATCCTTACTTATCTATACTAATATTATAAAGCTGAAGAGTTTGTTTGGTTGAACGCGCTAATCTCAGGAACTTCTGGTTCGAATTCAAAAATTGTTTTAGTGTTGGATAGCCCATTTATCGAGGAAGGCTATAGGCATCACGGTACGCAAGAATTAAACAAGTCAGAAGCGGCGGGGGAAACCGCGGGGCACAGCTAGTAATATTATAAATGCGAAAGTAAGTTTGTTTGTTACCTTTCACGCCTAAACCACTGAACAGATCATCCTGAAATCTTGCACATACATTGTCAGGTTTACAGAAACAGCCATGGGGTATCTTTCATCCCGAAAAAAAAGTACTGCTCCCGCCGAAAACAACAATAATGATCTTATGATAATAGATGGACGTGTCTTTCCAATCATGATTGAATTATATTATTATAAATATATATAAATAAATAAATAAATATCTTTATTTCCCAAAAATACAGTAATACATTTTAAGTTTACAATTATTACAAGCAGAGTACAACCTGAATTGTCAAATTCTAAATTAACGTGAGCAAAAGCTACTGTAATATATACATTCTGATTTTCCTTTTAAGGGCAGAACCATTAAAATCAACTCTAAAAATACTTTTAAATAAAAAGGGTACTTGACAATGTTTTAAGTTGTTAAGACAAAAACAAGCCCCTTATCAGCTATTAGCCGTATCACAGTATCTAACATTTTTGAAGGGTGGATAGTAAATAAAATTTGTTGCAATTGCTTTGTTTTTGTTACTCATTTTAGAATTATTTAATAAAAATGTAAATAAATAGTATCCAAAATGATTAATTAAACAAGTTACCAGCGCTTAAAAGATTTTTGAGAATGAACAGTCAAAGGTGTAATTGAATATTCTTAAACCCACATTAATAACCACCCACATACAGGTATAAAAACATTGAAACAACAAATATTGTCTTGGTTTGAGCAAATATAAAATAATAATGCCTACTGTATAACTACTGCACTAAATAATTCAATGAATTAAGTCCATTTAACAGACTTAAAGATATACTCAAATCAGACATATAAAACAAAGAAAAACAGAAAAAAATTAACCCAAACAGAGTTTAATGTGGATTGGATCCTTTCCGATAAACTATGTTGAATTGGAAGCTAAAGTAGATCATTGCATAAACTTGAAATAGTTTAAAATGAATAACTGATAACTAGTGCATTAATGTAATTTATTACTTTGTTATGTTTAAAACAAAAGATAAGACACAATAGCATTGAAGAATAATTGTAATAACTCTATCAATATGCTGAACCTCCAATGATTTCCCAATAATAGGAAACTTCAAGTGAAGCGCTCAAGATAACAAAATAAAAATCATGTTTATTTTATTTACTCAATAAATTATCTTTGGTGCCCTAATTGATTATCACTTCTTGTGTAATTACATTTTGGATTAAGAACCAACATCATAAATTGTTGTAACCTTAACCTCAGACATGTTCTAATTATGAAATCAGGCTCGCTTCATTTACTGTATGAATTTTCAATAATTAAGCTAGTAGTGCATTTTTTGGCTTCAAAATTACCTTGGAATGCTGTCTGCCAGTTGTTCCCAGCCCGACACGGAGTAAACCTGTCTCCATTTGTGTGTTCTGCTGGGAACCTGATGCACTGCTTCTTGCTCAAGGGGCTGCACTGCTGTAGCAGCCTCGTCTCGTAGTGCTTACTGAACATTTTCACGTAACCAGTCCTCAGTCCAAGTCTCACACACTAACTGACCAAAATTCAAATAGTCTAAAACACAAAAACTTGAGGGTATGTGGAAGAATGTAGACTAGAGATTATTCAGGTAAGTCCTCAATCGAGCATAGTCTGTCTATGATACGTCCCGACCACACTGTTTACTTCAGTGACCGGACCCAAAACAAACGACATCGGACGCAGGAGCGCTCTCATTGACTGCTGTGAACCATTTGACTACATTCGACATGCTCGACGGCGCAACTGAACTCATCCTTCACAGCACTAGAAGATAACGCACATAACGAAATTGTCTCACAAAACTTTGTAAACTGATATTGTATAGTTCCGCAGACACAATTTAAGGATTCTAGTCGATAATTTACGCTATAAATTGGTACAATTCTGTAAAAAAACGATAAAATATTTCTTTCGCGGACTATGTCACAGCATAAATAAAAAATGTATTGCCAGACAACAAAAAAAAACACAGCTTTGAATGCAACGGTTCTTATGTCACCACAACCTGTGGTTAAACAATGGCGCTAGTAGTCTACTCGTAGACTACTAGGTTTTACCTCAGATTTTAAGTGATTTTTGCAAAACAACTGTTTCATGAAAATCTATCTAATCTATTTTTCCCTAACAAATAAAAAATAGCCTTTATTTACTAATAGCACTTCATCCGCAAAAAAATGTGATAGCTTGGCTAATGTGCATGAATTGTGTTAGCCAAGCTATCACAATTTTATTAAAACCCTTGATTGCATGATTCCCTATTTATTATTCAGTTTACCTTTCCAGTCTGACTTATCACTCAAATCTTTATAGGCTTTTACCCAATAAGTCAATTTCAATTGTAATAAAATAACTGTTTTCGCTTTAGGCTGCTACCCAAGCCAAATGCGATGTGACTTACTAGTAAGTAGGCCGTGAGTTTGAACATAGGCAGGCACTTGGTATTTTATGTCATTACCACTGCTGTCAATACGGTGAAGAAAAACATCGTGAGGAAACCAGCGCGGCATGTGTCCAAGAAGAATCATAAATTCTCGAAGACATGTGACATCCTCTAATCCACACTGGACTTACATTTACTTGGTGGTTTTATGACCCACCCCCAACCTATCACAGAGAACACGGCACTGTTGTCACGACCATGACATGCCAGTTCAAACTGTTGCGGTGATTTTTTTAAGTAGGTAACCTATTACCTAAGGGTTGAACCTCATCTGACAGCACGGAATCGCAGTTTTCCATACTCCTATCCTTCCTCCTCGTCCTGCTGATCGCACCGTCGATGCTGCTGCGAGCAATATCATTCGATTTCCGCTCTGTTTCTCGCTCCAGCAAATGGCGGTTCGGAGCGACACAAAAGGATAGGAACAAGTTCGAGTCCGTGCTGTCAGGTGAGGTTCACTTCTAATATCATAAGCTACGGAGTCAGCAATGGAAAAATGTATTTTGGGTGTATCGCCAATTGCTCAGATTCAAGGATAGTAAGAGTAGAATTTACTTACCGAAGTTACTATGTGCCGAATTTGAACTTTTAGCTACCGATACACTATTAAGAAAAAGTGTACATCTGCCAATGTTTGCCAGCAGGTTCTGCTACAAGGAGCAAGGGCAGATTTAGGGGAGAGGGAGCACAGGGGACGTGCCCCCCTCAGATGGTTGAGGAATTTCCATCACAGTAAATACTCAAAGGCAAATCAAATTATCAGAGTTGTTAAAATAATAGATGAATAAAATAACAAGAACATGAGTGAAGCTCTTGTCCGTTTCTGGCTGGAATAGCGGCGCGGTGGGAGAGCGCAGGATGACAGAAGAACGTTTGAATGGACTGGCTTTAATGCATATTCATCAAGAAATTGCGACAAAAATGAACGCTCATGAACTGCTGGATATCACGTTGGTGTTATAATAATCTAAGGTAGTCATAGAGTTGTGCATTGTAATTTTTATTCTATGGTTTTTAATCAACTCAATCTATGATTTTGCGTCTATGGTTTGTTTTATAAGTGTCAAGAAATACAAATGATTGCTTGTTGTGAATTAATTCGTAATTGATTCAATAATTAAATTTTGTCTGTCGTCTCGTTTGTGAAGCCCTTATATATGGTCCTCTCATGATTTGGTTCCACTAGTCATCACCAACATTGTGAAGTTTTCTTGAATTGTTTTGTAAATAAACAGAATTGAAAATGCAGATCAACAGCTCTGATGAGTCGTCACCTCATTCGAGGTTATTTATTGTTTGTGAACGACGATTTACAGAGGATGATTTCCAGGACGGTTTCTCAAAATTCGGTCTTATCGAAGACATAAGATTGCCGCGCGACCACAAAACAGGACAACCGAAAGGAGTTGCGTACATTAAGTTCTCCAAAACTTCTGAAGCGGCTGCCGCTTTGGAGGGAATGAATCGGAAATCACTTAAGGGTTCCAGTCGTGTACTGAAAGTGATGGTGGCTTGTAATCGGTCCGAAATCCAGTCGGAAGATTACCATGATGACAAATACAAACGGCTATTCATAACTGTCCCTTACATAACGAGTGAACAGGACATACGTGATGCCTTTAGCGTGTACGGTCCGATTGAGTCAGTTCTTGTGCAGAAAGACCGACACACGGGTGATCCAAAAGGTTTTGCTTATGTCACATTCAAAAAGTTCTCTTCAGCTGCACATGCTTTTGAAGAATGTGACAAAAAGTATCGCGCTATATTTGCCATGCCAAAAGGAACCAATCCGAAACGTCCTTCGACAACTTTCGAGTCTAGCATTAATGACTTAGCCAATACCCCTTCTAGTAGTAGTACTGCGCTCATGTCCTTGATGAACACTGCTCCCAGGGGATACACACGTATAAACTTCTTGTGTTGTCCAAACTTAAGTCGAACACAAGTAGAGGCTTTATTTGATTTAGTCCCGGGGCTGATTGATTGCAGGTTCTATGTCGATATGGTTCAACACTGCGGCAAAGGCGTTGCATCATATTCCAACCCAATCTCTGCAGCCTATGCAGTAGACAAGTTGAATGAGTTTGAATATCCACCGGGGATGAAAATATTTGTTAAACCTGAAAAGTCTACCTTTGATATGCATAACCAATCTTTTAATAACTTGTCACATGTAGCATATAATTTGAGGAATGCAATGAGGTCTGCACATACTCATCATGCACCTGACTTAGCACAGCTCGCTGCAGCTATAGCGGAAGCTTCTAAGCTCATTAAGATGGCTACAAAAGGAGTAGCAGAAGACCATACCCCTAACGTCAATGACTTGAACTACTGCAGTGTGAAACTGCCTTCTCCAAAATGTTTAGCTGACATTGACAGTACCGTTGCCAAGAGGTGCTTTTTGGTCTGTAAGCCCCAGCCTCCTCCATTGACTGTTTTACGTGACATATTCTGTAGATTCGGGGACCTTATAAATGTTTACACACTACCCAATAAGACAGTAGGATATGCTCGTTATGCATCTGTAAGAGCAGCAGATGAAGCTATAAAAGTGTTGCACGGAGCAGAGGTTTGTGGTGTCCGCATGAAGGTATTAGAAGCGGAGGATGAGGCTTCTGCTAAGAAAAGGAGATTCGGAGGTTCAACGGATGAACAGAATGACTGACTGGACAGTGTCACCTACCTTCCAAGACAAGGACAACTCTTATTTTGACAATGTAGCTTGGACAAATAAACATGTTTACATTACTACGGACATTATTCTTGGGCAGAAATTTATGGAATGACTGACTATTAAAATCAGTGATTTTATAAATTTCAGCTCTCTTTCCCTTATAAAATAGAAACAAGGGCCTAAAGAGGACAAGGACTATATTATGGTTGTAAATGAGGGTTTAAAATTCTAATTGAATGAAAAACCATAGAGCAGACTTAATTTTGTTTATTTTAAAAAGGCATCTAGACATGACAACTTAACCCAATTTATTGCACACACAGCCTTGTGACTTATAAAATAATTGACAATTATCAATATGTTAAGGTCACTTTAATATCTAATCTGACAATAGTTATAACATTGATTCATCACTGTATTGACAAGCTAGAAGTGCTGAAATTGTATATAACATCCATTCAAATGATTCCCTCATTTGTTCATTGTTCACCAGAGAGCGGAAAAGGTAGTTTATTTGCCTAAACTTCAAGGAACACACACGAGGATAATACGTACCTATAAAACTCTGGAGTGATTCTTAAGTTGCGAAATAAAGCTGTTAAATTAGGAGGTATTGTCAATCTTTTACTTCCTTGAATTTTAGACAATTAAATCTACCTATTCAGATCTCTGCTCACAACAAAATTAACACCTCTAATTCGTGGTTCACACAAACACATTATTATCATAAGGGACCTACGCGGCTACGACACCGATTTGCCGCATGACCGGCTGCTATTTTGAACGGACGCCCGGTTGTGCGGCTAAACTTTGTTCCTGCCACCGTATTCACACACGCTTCGGATTCGATTTCGGTTCGGAAAGTCTTATGTCTATCTCGCTCGCGTTCGTAATGCCAAAAAAAAACATTGACTTTTTTGCCACCGACTTCCGAAAGTAAAGTTATTTTAGATTTTTTTTTAAGTCGTTTTTTTTGCAATTAAGTTTTTTATTTTACCCTTTTCTTTTAAGTTGTAGTATCATATAGTTTTTAGTAGTAGTTTCAGACAATTTCATATCAGAAATTAGTTTTACATTGTTACTAGAAGCTGTACTCTTGAAGTGGTACATACCGCTCGAGATAAGTAGCTACAGCTCGCGACAACTACCAGTTGTAAGTCAGACAGGGTCTATACGCGCTCAGCGAGACACTTAGGCCTACGCCACACTTGACGGAAATTCCGACGCCGAAGATCCGCGACGGAATCCGTCAAGTGTGGCGTAGGCCTTACGCCGCCCATGTAGCGCGCCACCTGCCGATTTATTCTGTGCTAGAAGTTACTCAGGGATTATCGTGTCATCTACACAGGCCAAGAAGAACTCATAAACTACTCGAGCAAAGTTAATAAAATGTATATTCCGCGTGGATTTCTTCTACGAATACATAACCTCCTACTTTTTTAGAAGTCTGTTAAAAAAGATAGATATGCGACTTGTCGAATCGTGAAGACGTGGTCGTGCACGAGGTCACTAATCAAACATTTTTAATGAGGTTCCTTTTATTATTGCCCATTATAACTTTTGTAAAATATTATGTACTTTCTATCACTATTTCGCATACTAAAAGTAATAAGAAGTGCATGAGGGCTCACAAGTTAGTTTTGGTAAATATTTATCAGAAAATGTATAAGGGACTGTCGGCAAATATTCACTATTTATGTAACTACTTACAGCTAGAGCCTCTTAACTTTAAAGGAGAGGTTTCCTCACTAAATACCACTAGATTTCACTAAAGTCATTACCTATATTTTCACTATTGTAGATTTGTAGCTTTCATATTGCTTATTTCGTTTCATAAAAGTATACTTATGGTATATCACATTACATACTAAAATGACCCATATCTACAGGCACTAAAATTCAGGATTCCATGATTGCTTGTTGCAGTAAAGGCATTAATTGTTGCTTGTAAAGGGGGTGTCTGTCCCCATGTGTCATTTTTATTATCTTTTCTGCAATTTTCAGTTGGGTTAACGCTTTGTCAACCTCCATTTTGAACAGCAAGATCTTTCCGTACTTCAAGTAGAGAAGACCAAGCAATGGATTTCTGTCGCCGTAGTAAAACCTGTAAGAAAACGTTGATTTTAACAAAACAAAATTTTCAAGGTTTTCGGCATCTATTTGGGTAAAAATAATAAGTTTAACCTTTCATCTACATGTTATTAACAAATTAATTGCTAAGTCGATTCAGTGGCAAAGAGCTGCATCAAATTTAATTTCTGGTGGTGGGCTTGCTGTTTTGAAGGTCCTCATCATCATTTCAGCCGAAAGACGTCCACTGCTGGACATAGGCCTCCCCCAAGTATCGCCACATTGACCGGTCCCGTGCGTCTCGCATCCAGCGGATACCTGCAACCTTCATCAGGTCAACGGTCCACCTAGTGGGATGCCTTCTAACGCAACGTCTTCCGGTTCGCGGTCGCCACTCCAGAACTTTTCGGCCCCATCGGCCATCCGTTCTGAGAGCATTGTGCCCTGCCCACTGCCACTTAAGTTTGGCAATTCTTCGGGCTACGTGGGTAACCTTGGTTCTCTTGCGGATGTCTTCATTTATGATTCGATCACGCAAGGAAACTCCGAACATAGCCCTTTGGTTGACTTGAAACCTTCTGATGAGGTCCATTGTGAGCGACGACGTTTCGGTCCCAATGTAATCACTGGCAACACACACTGGTCATAGGCTTTCGTCTTGAGACACTGCGGTAAGTTGGACGAGAAGATACCGAGAAACTTCCCGAACGCTGCTCAGTAGTCAGATTCGACGATTGCCCTCTTTCTCGAAGTTAGACCTACCTAACATACTCATAGTAGACATAATCATCTACAACTTCGAGTGTAGAGTCTCCGACTCTCCGATCTTCATAGGAGTGGGTGTTAAATGGGCGTTCAACGTGACCTTAGTTTTGTCCATGTTCATTTTAAGACCCACTCTTTCGGAAGCTCTACTGAGATTATCGAGTATTGTACTGAGGTTCTCCATGGTCTCAGTCATGACCACTATATCTTCGGCAAACCGAAGGCGAGTGATATACTCGCCATTGACGTTGATGCCTCCCTCTCCAGTCCAGAACCTTGAAGACACCTCCAGTGCAGCGGTGAACAGTTTCGGAGATATGACGTCTCCCTGTCTCACACTTCGCTGCAGAAGGATAGATTCCAAGGTCTGGTCCTGAAGTCGGATTGACATGGTGGCGTTTTTGTACAAACACTTTAACACCTCGATGTACCGATAGTAGATTTGGCACCGTTGGAGAGACTGCAGTAAAACCCAAGTCTCGATCGATCGATGGCTTTCTCGTAGTCCACAAACCTACGGTTCCAAAGTATTTGCAAGACAACACGGTTGGTTTTGAAGGTGACTGACCATTTTTCCATTGAGAGAAAAGGTCTACGATATTCTTCATGAAAAACTCCATCTTTTTCCCTAAAATTCACGTCTTTACCACTTTAAGATTAAGGCGATTTTTCAGTTACAATAAAAACAATTTACCTAAAGCAAGGAATGAGTTGCTCAGCGTATCCACAGGCCTTCTCCCACAGCTGCACTTGTATGAGGGCGTCGAAGGCGTGGTCCAGCGTCTGGGCATGCATCACGTTCAGAGGGTGCAGCACTCCCTCCTGTCTGTCCAGGCAATACTGACATACGTCCACGTCTGGGGCGCGAGTTAAGGATTTGTTGGTTGAATATAGATTTGTATGCTAGCAAATATTACAAGGTCATCTTGTATGGATAATGGTAAATAGTTATATTTTCTCGCCAATTAAATAAAAAAAAGATAAATAAGAGAAAATATGGTTCGCTCAAATTAGCTATAACCGGCAAAATGTAGGAGTACAGTGTACTCTTCTTGCTACCCCTAGAGAAAAATATTTTAGATGTTATTGTCAAATATGGTTATTTAACAAACCTGCTTTTGCTTAAACAGTATTTTCTACTATTTGTATGGTTTTTAAAAAGGATACAAGCCACAGAAGCCCTCTCCATATTCTGTAAATGCACATGAGTGAACTCCATAGTCTTCACAAACACGTCTGCATGCTTCTCAGTATACTTTGTGCCACATTCTTTGCAATGCAACGCATCTTTGCTATCAACGGCATTTTTCGTCACTTCCTTCGACAAATCTTCTGTATTTTCTTCAACTTTCTCTGTTTTTGATTCTTCATTTTCTTCGGCCTTTTTCTCAGGTTTTCTGACTAACTGACAGTCCTCTTTCCAAGGGATGCTGACTGGTTCGTCACATTGCTTGTTGAGGCATATTGCGCCATGTACGTATTTCGTTCGATCTTCATCTATAAAGCATTTTTGTAAGTTTATTTCGTGAATTATGTGATGATCTAGTGTAGCATGCTATGCAATGCAGAAGAGAGAAAGATAGTTGCTAATAGTTACAAATTATACGGGGTGAAAGGGACATCGACCCGGAAATTGTTACCACGGATTCAGTACCCACATCATTCTGAGACACCACATAAAAATTTTTCATTATTAAAAAAAACAGCTGTTTCCTATAAAAGTACAATAGCTAAGATAAACGGTCAAAATGTATTGAACAGCTGTCATCATTTGGACCCCCCCATTCATCATCATCATCATTCATCAGATCATTTGGAAATATACATTTTTCATTGGTTATTAAAAAAAAATCTGCTGGTTACTACAAAAGTGCAACACCTATACGGTAAAAATGTATGGAACAGCTGATTTTTTTTACCGATGAAAAATTTATAATTAAAAAAAAATAGCTGTTCAATACATTTTGACCGTTTATCTTAGCTATTGTACTTTTATAGGAAACAGCTGTTTTTTTTTAATAATGAAAAATTTCTATATTGTGTCTTAGAATGATGTGGGTACTGAATCCGTGGTAACCGTTTTCGCGTCGGTGTCCCTTCCACCCCGTAATATTGCTATGAGGCCATTTATAAACAACTTTCTCCAAGGGTCCACCTCATATGGATCGAGTAGGTATTGAAAGATTGTATGGGAGAGCTGATTTTTTTCTCGATAGCGATTTTTTTCCCATACAGAAAGTTATTGATTTTGGTGGTGTACTACATTCTTAAATATGAGCATACCTTTCAGACACATGCTGTATAGGGGAATATCTGGATGTCTGTTAAGACAAATCTGAGTGAGCAACGAAGCTAAGTCTACAGTCCAGAAGAATGCTGTACGATAAATTATCTATAGTCGCCAGGGTAGCAGCGTTTCTTAATTTTGCGAATCAATAAAAATCCATTAGATTAAATTTTTAACCTTCAATACATGTAGTATTGACAGTCCCCAAAAAGCTAGCTTGTCACCACTACCTAGTGTTTAGCTGCGGATAAGAATTCGCGGAAAACACTCCCCAACAACATATCTGTTAAAAATCTATATTTTTAATCCCCGGAGGTTCAGGCAGAGGTGTACTTAATAGTACACCCACGTTTCGCCAGTTTTTTTTTTTTTTTTTTTTTTTATGGAAAACCCCAATAACACTTTGTCCGACCCGGAAATCGAACCCAGGACCTCGGTCGGAACCCAGGTCGCGGTTGCGAACACTCGACCAACGAGGCAGTCCACTCGACAGTCGATCTTTTTCACATCAATACAATATGAATCATGTGATTCGACCTACCCCGTAGGACTAAGAAATTGTGAGTTTGAATGTGTGTGTATGATATTAAACGGGATATTACACATTATTTACACCATTTCCACTAGTTTAGGGAACCAAAAATGGATGGCAAATCTATTGAATAAAAGGAGGTAGTTAACATTATTAACTGTTAACACAAATGTTACAATCAATATAAAAAAGAAAAAAACCGGACAAGGTCGAGTCAGACTCGTGTACGACGGGTTCCTTACCATCGTAGAAGGGAAGTCCCGTTTAATTTTTAATTTATTATTTGATATTATAGCGGCAACAGAAATACACATTCTGTGAAAATGTCAACTGCCTACCAATTACCGATCATGAGATACAGCCCGCTGACAGACAGACGGACGGACAAACAGTGGAGGCTTAGTTATAGGGTCCCGTTGGTTACCCTTCGTGTACGGAACCCTAAAAAAAGATGCTGGTGTGTCTTTTTCCTTTTTTAGAAGACGGTTAAAAATATATGTATAACGCATACCTATACTCTTATTTCCCATCCTACCCTGGCTACTTGAAACGAAGGGACATAGAGCATGCCGAAGAAGTATATATTAGTAGGCACATCTAAAGCATTTACCCATGCACCTGTCACACTGGCACAAGAAGTAGTAGTTCTGCAGCAGTTCCGACTGCCTGTCGTATGGGGTCTTCATCAGGTCGATGTAGGATATGCGCATCTGGAAAGGTAGAGGGATAATTATTCAGGGCGTTCAGCTTTTTGTTCGGTCCTGTTGTTTTTTGTAAAAAAATGTTTTGTTTTGTACGTTTTCATTGTATTTTTTATTTATTTTGTATGCACGTCATGTGTGAATGTTTTTTCTTTCTTTTTTTTTCGATCCTAGTTTTAATTTTTATCTTCGATGTTCGTTCAGAATGACAGAAGCACTCAGACTATGCTTGTGTTTTCACAAAAAAATATTTGTCTCCTCTCCATCTTAGTGTTTAATAAATTGACCACGGAAACGAATTGCGATATTTTGGAATATTTTATCTAGACCACTGTGGTCAATAATTTTCGGCGTTCTGCGTGCACCAAACAATATTCTGAGACGCTACTGGCGACGGCGACACCGTCTAAGTGAGGACCTTTTTGATTTCTTTATTCGGTAATTTTACTTTTGGGACCGTTCAAGTATTACGTAACGCTCCCTCCCCCCCATGTAACGCACCGTAACGTTTTTCTATACCCCCCTCCCCCTCCAAAAATGTTACGTAACATCCAAAGTGACCATAAAGTCACAATTATATTGCGCAAATTACCGGAAAGTCGATAAAATACCTTTGTTATGGCTTTAATCCGCTCGCGCGCCGCTGCTAGCTTCTGATACGTGTACAATGCAATCGAGGGATTCCCCTTAAGGCATAAACGAAAAGGGTTCCCAACTTGGGCGATTTTAATTCCCTAGTTTTTTTATTTAAATAAAAAAGGTTACGTAACGTGTTCTTGGATCCCCCCTCCTGCCCCTATAGCCCATACTAACGTTTGACAAGCCCTCCCCCCCAAATTGTGTTACGTAATACTTGAACGCACCCTTACTTTTCACAAAGAAAACTCAGCTTATTCACTGCTGGATGCAAGCCTCTCCCAAGCTGCGCCACAACACCCTATCGTTTGGCTTCCACATCCATTCTGACTCAGTCACCTTAGTAAGGTTTTCAGAATGTAGTTTCCTAACTGCAAATTACCTGATTCCAATCCAAGCAAGGCATGTCCTTAATGGCTCTGATGTTGATAGTCTTGCCGTCGAAGGTGGCCACCGCGTTGGGGTCGCAGCTGTGGTCCAGGATAGAGGATGCGAGGTAGATGCCAGTCCCGATTGAGTTCATGTCGATGTCTAAGATCATGAAACTGTTGATTACCATCTGGAAATAGTAGTGAAATATGAGGTTAACTGATTTTGCACAGAAATCATGTTTTTTGTTTGCTGACAAAGACACCTGGCTCCTGATTCTGAACGCCAGGGCATAAACGCACGCGCGTGCCCTCCATGCCAAGCCACAATTTCACCTATTATTTTGTCACATATTTGTGTCGTTTGGCATACAGGGCACGAGCTTGCGTTTGCGTTGGTTGTCACGTATATGTGACAATGGCGATCAAAATGTTAAGTCGGTAAAAGTTCGTCAAACGGAACACATCACCCAATCAAGATACATGGGGATTTCTGAAATGTTGGTACCAGCGCGTTGGTTTCCACCATTTTTTGAGAAAGGAATCTTTTTTCACTCTTAGGGCTACAGAATGATGGGCTTTTGTCATAAGCATCAGCCACCATACCTCTTTAAGTCATTATTTCAAGTGTCCTCGTTATTTCAAGTCTTTGAATACAACATTTTAATGAAGCTAAATTATTTGTAGGTATAAAACTCACCCTTCCATACAACCCCATAAGTTCCACAGTGTTTGGCAGTGATATGTCTTTTAGGAACTCGTACAACACAACACACAGCGACGTGAAATGGTCCATCCGTTTCTTATCCGTCTTCAAGTCTGAGTAATCTGCAAAATAAATCAAAGTTACTTTACTTATTATTCGTTTTTATTTGTTTAAGTTTTAGTCCACTAGTTCTTTTAATATGGACCCTTAAATTGGCACGTTCGAAAAGAAGGTTCAATTACTACAATATTCAGTTTGTGCCGATCGGCAAAGTATCTACAGACGCCAGCGCATCAAGTTACCACAAGCTGTCAAATTTTGAACTTTACTATCAACGTTTTATGGTTTAAAATCATTTGGAGAAATTTGACAGTTTGTGTTAACGAATGTACCATCGCTGAATCCTGTTACCAAGTACTGTTTATTTTATTTTTTTATTTTATGTAATCAAATATTTATGCTGTCTTAGCCTCCGTACATTTTTTCACGGGTGACCACTGAAAACCAGCGCTGTGCTGTGGGCCCCCCATAGCCCAGCATCATGAGTGGTAACCTGCTTGTCGCAGTCACGACGTGCAAGCTGTTAACCTTTTTTTTTGTTTCTTTCCTGTTGTATTTATAATATTTGTTATGATGCTTTGTATTTTGTTTGTATGCACGTCATGTCCCTGTGACAAATAAATATTTTTTCTTTCTATTCGGGTTGGCTAGGCACTATTTGACCTAAGCCTAGCGTTTATAAATATTCGATTTCCAACTCCTGCTATGAAAATCTATTCCAATACAAAAAATACCATTGTCTTGGAATAATACTTTGTCGGAATAAGAGTTATTTTTACATTTAAATGGAAATATACTTCCTCAGTATATGTTGCCATATGGCAACAATCAAGAAGCCATAACGTCTCAAATAAATCATCAATAGTATTGGGAAGTCTGTTTGTTATTCCGCCCAATGACGCAGGACCAGGTGAACGGGGATATTGAGAGTTGGCGCGATCTCTATCGTTTGGAGCACGTGCTACATCACAAATGATGAATTACCGAGACTTCTTCGGTGACGGGTTTTAGGATATTTAAATAGAATCTAGACGATATGACACCTAATGGGTGTAAAAATACCGTTAATGAAGCCGAAAGGCACTCGTTTTTCTTGTAGACCCTGTCTGGGAATCTTCTATCATATTGGGGCTCAAAGGTCCAACTTCTTCACAAGTGTTTTTTTTCCTTACTAATGACTCCACGACCCACGACACTATTAAATGGATCCACAAAGCACAGTGTTTTGAATGCGTTACCTTAAGCCCTACCGTAAAAAGTGATTTTTCACCCCCAAAAAAAAGTCTTTTCCCAGTAATAATTTTTGCGTAGAGTTACTTAGTTTTATGTACAGAATGCTTGGTTGACGGCTTCGTGAAGGGTCCGTAGGTAAAGCCAACCCCGTAATTGTTTAATCACCTTAAGGATGATCACAAAGATAGCCTATCCGCTATGAAAATGATTAGTCGAGTGCAATTAGACTTTAAGGTGGAACGAAGTTTATAGTGGTCGGATTTTCATGGGGTTTTTTTTATTGAGTTCCTAGAGTTGTGGAGAAGAAAGTTAAAAAAAAAAATTTCGACGCTCGCGACTTTTTTTTTAAATTTTTTTAAATTTCCTTTTGAATATTTTTTTTTCGCATAGGAATAACTTGAAATTCACCGGATTTATATTGTGACTTATAGTGGGACCTGTATGCATCCATTAAACGCCAATTTGGTCTATTTCCTTGTTCATTGGTGTTGACGAAATGCATATTTCCAGGTTTTTTAATGAAAATTTCCTATTTTTTCAATTATTTCTAAAATAACGAGTTTTAACACAAAGATTTCTTTTGTCATTGGTAACTGATACTTTTTCACGGATAACTGAACGGAAAAATGTTCAAGAAATCCATATTTACGAGTGAAGTGACTAAAAATTCATTCGCAAATATCAGGAAATCATCTATGTAAAAGTTAAAGAAGGCAATTTTTCTCAAAATGTTTCTGTGGCGGTCAACGTAAATATTATTCTGAAAATATCCTTATTAAATCAGCTATCTACAGAGAACATAAAATAAAAAAAAATATTCGGAGGTACTCAATAAATGTTGATTATTGCTGACGAAGGTGGACTGGGACCGCTGGTAAACTCACAAAAATTATCGTAATTGGAACGTAACCATTTCTCATAATTTATATTTAAAATTAGTTGCAAGCTTGGGTCTCTGCGCCCCATTTAATATCAATACCGATACCGATACCGCTCCCAATTCTTAGCGATAGATCCCTTTAGTCATGTTTTACTTTCTCAGCAGTAACTGATATTTAACAAGTATTCTTGAATATTTTTCTAGTTATTATACCTTATTAGATAGCTACTAAAATGAGGTTTTGAAAAATAATTTGCACATTGAGTTATATAAAAAATTTCGAAAAAAAAATGCCTTCATTAACATAGACGATTTTCTGATTTTTGCGAATGAATTTTAAGTCACTAAACTCATAAATATGGTTTTCTTGAACATATTCTTGTCCCGTTATCTGTAAAAATGTATCTGTTACCAATTTCAAAAGTAATCTTAGTCTTAAAGTCGGTAACTTAGAAATAATTGAAGAAAATACGATATTTTCAAAAAAAAACTTGAAATATGAACATTGAACAAATAAACAGACCAAATTGGCCTTTAATGGATACATACAGATCTTTCTATTATGCCTCAATATTAATTCGCCGAATTCCAAGTTATTCATAAAAGAAAAAAAAATATTACAAAGGAAATCCAAAAAAAAAAAAAGTACTTGCGAGCGGCGAATTTTTTTTTTTTAACTTTCTTCTCTACACCTCTAGGAACTCAATAAAAAAAGTCCCATGAAAATCCGACCACTATAAACTTCGTTCCACCTTTTGAGTATTTTTTGTCTAATTGCACTCGGCTAGATGGGAATTAAAGTGGTATTGAATTGAGCTACCGCAAAGTTTATGTCAACCCTGTAGTAAAGTAGAAGTCTCGGTAAATAAGAAAAAAATGGAAAGTCACTAATTCATTTAAGCCCTAAGGTCTATTTAACTACGTGACAGAAAGGTAATTTCAACCATAATCAAGTAATATTAATTATATTAAACGTGCATTTTTCTAGGAATTGTAATTAAAAGTGGTAAAGCAATTAGAAGGTATGAGATTAACGCGCCATAGTCAAAATGTAAAATAACTAGGAATTTATTAATTGCGGAGATCGGTGTCGCTAATTGTGGTAACTGATATCTATTTAACCGCACCTAATTTAATTAGGCTGAAAGCATGTCTCATCATGTTTCAAGAATGGCATACATTAGCTATACACGCGGCCAGGGCCATGGCTCAAGTATAATATGGTGAATTTTATATTTATTATGTTAATTGGGTTGGGTGCTTGTGGAGGAACTCGCGGCTAAATAATAACAGCCGCTCGGGTCGATCTTTAGGTTAAGCCGCGCTTGCCTAGGTTGGTCCGTGGAAGGGTGACCAGTCATTACATATCTACCGAGTTTCCTCCGTGGCTCGGAAAGCATGTTAAGCCGTTGGTCTAGGATGTCATTTGTAGATTCTTTGACAGTCGTTATAGGTAGTCAGTGGCCCGAAAGTGTGACAACCAGGGTATCCCATTACCCAGTACTAACTGGGTTGTGGTGGTTCGATAGGCAGTAGCAGTAGACAGGAAACGAACTCCAACATAGTTAAGAAAAGGCTAGGCAGATGATGGGTTGGGTAGGTACTAGGTAGCCATGCTAATCGCGGCATTTTAGGTCCTCAGAAATGCAGGTTTTTGGACACTCCAATACCAAGAACATCGGATCAACAGGGAGAAATCGGGAGTTACATACAGTTTACAAAGACGACCTTTATCACAGATTAATTTATAACTTATTACACCTGAATTCTCTGAAAGAGAAGCCAGTGAACACGAAAACGCTAATTTTAACTCATATGTGCTAGTAGGCGAGACTATGCCATTAACCGGGCACTATTCCAGACTACAAGTTAATCAAAAGTCACTTAATAAAGGCACTTGTTGAAAGTCAAAATTACTTAAGCTCCGCAACCACGTCAAACTCAAACACAAAGCATTTATTTCAAATTGACCCGTGACAGGCAACTGTGAATGGACTGTAGATGCCCATTCGAAAATAGTAGATCTCATGGAGAAGAATGGGCAAGAAACTCCATGGACACTCTTTTCAAATCAAGTTATAGTTCTTTTTATTAGTATATAGTCATTTTGTTTAGCTGAGGAGAAAAAGTGGCAAAAAAACCTTCAGAGCAAGACATCTGCCTGTTAGGTTATTCTTCAGGCATTTTAGTGACCATCAACATATCGAGGCAGTCAAGTTATACTCACGTGACATCAGATCCTTCCACATTCTGAACGAGGTCCCTGAGTAGAACGACCTGAAGGAATGGCCGTCACCCCGGTACAGTCGGTTGATGATCTTGGCCAGCATGCGCGCCCCATCCGGCAGCACCTTCGGAGCCACGCGCTTGAAGTTGGCGCATTCCCACTGGAAATTATGTGCTGTTGTTTTAGCTTTAATTTGTTAGTCATTACGCCTGTTACCCACGAAGGGTTTCGCAGGTGTTCCTACTTATGGCACACCCACATTTCACCAGTTATGTTTAAGTTTAATAGGACGTGAGCCTATAATTATGAACCGGACACAAATCCAGACAGCTACCGATCAATTCTTGATGGAAACTATAAAACTGCCCGATCTGGGAATCAAACCGAACACCTGATACTCAGCTGTAGCATAATTGGCCAGTAGAGCAACGAGGGAGTCGTCTGCTTAACTTTCAACTAGGTAGCTAACGAGTTTTCAGTTTCAGAGGGTTGCTTATTAATATTCCGTTTCCATAGGAATATCAGATACGGAGTACCGAGCGTAGCGAGCGACGCTCCCAATAAGGTGGACCGACGACCCTAAAAAGGCTGAGACAGGTTGACCAGATGCTAAAGGACGAGGGCAGGGTGGATGTTTGGGGTAGGCCCATTTCCACCAGTGGACTGCGTTGGGCTGAGATGATTGATTGATCAATACAGAGTTGAGGATTTCGAAGGTTACAGAGAAGCTTAAAAAAGATTATAACCCAAACTATTCTATATAAACTAATTTTAAACCAAACCTAAGATATGATAAAAAAAACACTTAGAGGAAATGTATCAATTCGCTCAACACGCAGATGTTTTGAGTAACGGTCCATTTGTTTTATGTAACTTCATAATCCATTTAATTTTACTCCGCTCAAAAATATCATGCGCAGATTTAAAATACTATCAAGATCATAGCGGATTTTAAAAGATCATTTGAGATTTAAATAGATTTTGTAGAAGTAGAAACAAAAAAAGGGACGGCTCGATAGCATTAGGATGGCAGCAAGCCATGAAATGTCATTTTCGCATCACGGGCATACGTGAACGGGACCTTTGAAAGAGGATTGAAAGAGTAGCTAATTTGGACGGAAATATTCTGTGTAGGTTTCCAAAGCTGATAAGTCGTCAAACTCAAACCATTTATTTCAATTAGACCATTACAGGCACTTTTGAATGTCACAAAAAAACAAAGAAAGCGAAGCTACAGTCACAGACACAAGGCATAATAGCTTGTGAAAGTACTGTAGTTGTCCTTTCCAAGGCGTAGATCTCTATGGAGAAGAATGGGCAAGAAACTCCATGGACACTGTTTTCAATCAGAATATTGTTGTGTCGTGGTTGAATATTCTGATTTGTATAATACCTTGGAACCAACACCACACGTGGAGATAATTCATTTAAAGGCCGCCTTCTGACAGAGCACAGGCTGGTAAAAAAGTCATTGATTAGGTTCGATTCCCAAGTGGTAAAATACTGTCAAGAGTAGTATTAGGTTGTCAATTCGAATATATGGAAATCGAGCTTTTAAACGGTGAATAGGTCTCCCACGTTAAGATAGTCATAAATATTCATCAATTCGCGTACATAGGTACTTTTATCGAAGAAAGATATCTACACTTCTTCCAAAAATAGTAAGTAGTAGGTAGTCCTCTGTCCTAGTTGGCAATCGCTCTGAAAGATTTATTCGAAAGTGTTTGAGAAAGATTAATTCTGTAACGCCGAAGTCGTAAGTACTGACTTGCGCCAAAAGTGTCCACGAACCCAGAATTAAGACGAATTTACAGCAGGTACCTAACGAACTTATTTCAGGAACATCTGCAAACCTACAAATCATTGATTAAAAAAACTGGCGTTACACAACGCCCTCTTACGTCAAGCGTCAATTGACGTCGTGCGTATGCGCAGGTATCCGGATATCTCAGTACCGTACCGGTCGACATTTATCGAGATTTAGTTCGCGAAAATAAAATACAGAACGTTAGACAGAGCTGCCAAGTCGAGCATTACGAGTTAACCATGTCATAATGTTTGGATATCGTACGGGGTAACGAGGCGCGTTGCATAAATATTTATTTAACGAATTTTCGTTTTAGAAATAGAGACGTTTGATGATAAAGTTGCAACATTTGGCTGTCACGGCGGCGCGCGTAATTACTAGTAATTTATTACAAACTTAATTTGAACAAACGCCCACAATTTCCATGGTCTCTATTTCTACACATGTACAGTCACGAGCACCATATGTAAATACTTTCCTAAATTTAAAATAGGAAATATAGAATAGGAATTTTCGCGAGAAATATAGAATAAGTATTTTCGCAAGAAATAACTATTGTAATTTGGAGATAGGATCTTTTCATAAAAATATGAGTTCCAGAATACGATGTTCGTAACAACACGTAATTTTAATCAGAATAGTAGGAGAAAAACACTTCTAAAAGTTGTTAAGTGTTTACATATTTGGTGCTTCTGACTGTATGCAGAAACATTGAAAAAGATAAGTTTTCTATACAGGTAGGGTGAATAGAACTAGCCAAGATTTTATTGGGTAAAATTTGTCTGGATAAGCTTGATTGAGCACAAAATTGCACAATTATTTTACAAAATCCAGGTACTCCCAAAATCGTCCTAAAAGTTTTATTTGAAGAAGATAAGTATATATATATTTTTTTTTTTTCTATCTGTCTTTTCTATCCTTTGTAAAGACTTTATAAAATCATCTCATGTAACTTCAACATCATAATTATAAAATTGCTAGGATAGGAAGGAAAAGAATCTTAGAAATACACATGCTGGATTATAAAATTAAAATAAATTATGAAAACTTCCTAACATTCAACTGATGCTAAGAATAGATTACTTCTGAGTGGAGAAAGTGTGACAATAGATCAGACATACCTTATGATCACCCCAGGCATCTCTCTGGCACGAGCGGCCACAGTAGTAGACGAACTGGCATCCTGAACATTTCAGCACTTTGCCCCTGAAATGCAGCGAGACACGGTCATTGGGTGACACAATACTTCTGATTCATGTTTAAAAATACAGGTACACCACCTGTGCAAAATTATTTTCAAAGTCGTTATCAATCAAATTGATTAGATATTTAGAAAATTAAAAGTTAAATCAAGAATCAATTAGATTAAAATGTCTATATGATGAAAACTGATTTAGTGGGCTTTTACGTTTCCATATTTTTATAAGAACATAGTTTTTTTTTTAAAGTTAAATAAATTAATATTAAAATTACACTAAAAACAAATTATTGCAAAAAGTAAGAAGTTTAAAATGATAATAGTTTTAGTAGTTTTTTTTTTATTGAAATTTTGTTGTAATAAGGAACCATTTCATTTTAAATTAAGTTATAAGACAAATTGCCCACAAAAATAAACTCTGTAGGTAACTGCTTAACAATCATTTAATATTTAAAAATGTATGCTATTTTATTATGAATTAACTGAAGATATTAGTGATATAACAACTGCTAATTGATAAGTCCAAGACCTATTACCATTACTAACTAAGCACTAATATATTCTTAAGCCAATAGGTCTCAACCTAACCCTGTAATGAAAAGAATTTAATATTTTTTTAGATTACACTGTTTCAACTAAACATTACAAGTAATTCCAGCCTATTTAGTGACTTTGAATCAAATTCGTCAATTTATTGATTTATGAAAGTTTTCAACATATTATTGTAACTTACTTTTCGAGGCAACTATCGCACCGGCTCCCTTGTTCCTTAGACGACAAAACAAAAGCAAAAGGTTGTTCAGTTAGGATCAAATCTCCAGCTTTAATGGAAGAATCCGTGTTTCTATACTTATTCTTCATATTTAAAATTTTAAGTTATTTAAGTTATAACCTAGGACTAAAGCGTACGTATTCGATAGAGAATGTATTAGGAATGTCAACGTTCTATACTCGACGAGTTACAAGGCGAGGTGTTCTAGTGGATGCCGAAAATATGATTTGGCCCCGCTACCTGCCGGTCCAAATTTAACACTACTCAATACCGGTTACATTATTTTTAGTGAAGACGCGACTACAGCCGGCATATCAAAACGAAAAACAAACAAAAAGCAGCACTATTATTAGATCAACATTTCGTCATGAAGAGCAAAACGAGGAAGGGAAAGCAAACGAGCTACTCGAAGCAGAATGAATAATAACATGAACTGTTCCACGAGCGAGGCCTTGTTTACCTTTTTCTGACAGCGGGATGGAAATATCAAAATCGCATTGAGCCAAAACGAGATAGCAAATGGTAGAAAATAAATTTTGGTTCGTGTAACCGAGGAATTTGGTAGTTTTTTGACATTTGTCAAGAAAGTACTGACATTCTAATTCACATGATTATTTAAGTTGGTAACTTTACATTATTATTCCTATCCAGAATTCACTTTTCCATTTTATTTTTAATTTAATTATTAAACATCAAACATATTATCAACATAAACAAACTGAATATTTTTGTTAATTGTTTGATGTATCGTTTTATGGTGGCTCAAAATACCAGAACCCATTTCAAGGTCACTATTGTCAGATTGACAAATAGAAAAAGAAACAAAAGGAAAATAAATAAAACAACGTGTTGTTTGTAGTTTCTATATTAAAAAAATAATTAAAGCAAGAAAATGTCGCTTATCATGACTAAAGCCGCGCTAGCACTAAAAAATCCCGAAAGCAACTTTCAGTTTGTTAAATTTGAGAAACACAAGGCTAAGAAAAAAGCTCCTGCTGACACTAGTGAAAAAAGTGAATTACGACCTGAAACTCGGCATTCTAGCAAAGATTTAGACCTGAAGAAGATACGACATGAAGTTGTGAAGTTTGGAATGTCCGGTTTCGACCCGACAAAGAAAGAAGAAGCAAGAATTGCACTGGCAGTTAGTTTAGGTTAGTTTACAACCGAGTCCTTTCCCACAACTCGCCTTCAATTCAGGATCACCCAGCGTAAGGCTATCATATCGTCATCATTGCCAGCCTTGTTCCACCCTCTGCTGACTGATCATAGGCATCCTCCCTTTTGTGCTGACTGGTCTTCCTGGCCTTCCCTGGTCTGTGCAAGTCTCAGTAAGCTAATAAAATAAAATTTCTGCTGTAATAAATGTAACAATGAGTGTATACAAAACCTCCTTACCACTAACTTTTATCCTTACAGGGCTCATACCAAACCCTGCTAAGGCCTCTATTGATCAACATGGAGTATTTCGTTCAGTACTCTTTCTTTTTTACTATAGTAGCATCACCACAAAGTGTCATACAGTTTTCCATTAGTCTGTCACTATTCTTAATCCATTTTATATAATAGTCAAACTCGGCACATTCCATATTACTTTATAATTTTGTAACTGAAGTAGGAGTCTCATTCTCTAGTAGCTCATCATCATCTACCTAATCTTTTCTTTCCTATGTAGGGTTCCGATTTTAACAACATTTGGAAAAGATAAGGCAAATTTCATTATCTGTTTGTTAAAATCATATTACGGGGAAAGTAACAGGGTATCCCACAAAATTAAATTTTGCTACTTTTTTTGCAATTTGTAGGTCAGTGTCAAGCTGTATGTTGAACAAAATATGATTCACGACCCGTAACACACAGAATTATAATCATTAACATCATCAATACAACCCTCTAAGTCCATTCAATAAATTAATTCATAAAAACCTTAACAAAATTTGAATTTCACGGCCTACCCTGGCGCTTCCACCTTAAATCATATTAAAATCACATACTCATTTGAAGCTTCTTTCCAGGTGCTAAACCTCCCAAAAAGGAATACTTAAACTACAAAGAACTTATGCAGAAGAGAAAACAGGAGAAAATAAAAGAAACTGAAGAAAAACAGCAGATGAGGTCGAAGAGTGTGCTACAGACTGGTGGCAAGAAGAAAAAGAAGGGAAATAATGATGTTGGGCATTTCCTTAGTAGTTATGGAAAGGTAACTAAAGAGAAGCTTTTTATTCCACCTCCTGAGCTTTGGTTGCCAAACTGTTTGCTTGTGAACAACCATTTTATGAGTTAAGAATGCCCAAAAAGGTAAAATCCGGCAAGGCAAAGCATCCAGCCATGGCCATATACATCACCAGTTTCAGAACTCTGTAGTTTCATATTTATTTAAAACCAGCAACCCGCCCCAGCTTCGCTCGGGTGTATACATACAAAACTTCCTCTTGAATCACTCTATTACTGATAACTGCATTAAAATCCGTTGCATAGTTTAAAAGATCTAAGCGTGCAAACAGCGGGAGCGACTTTGTTTTATACTATGTAAAGATGTGTTTAATGTGTAATTTTGTTTTTGGACCTGCCCAAACACTGTGTCAGTGAGATTCTGACAAACCCTTCCAAATCCATGAGAATTTTTACATGTCAAAAAAGGAGGGATTATTTTAGCATTTTTCGACTGGTTAGCTGTAAAATCTGTATTTTGCAGAATACTGGAGACGAAATGAATAAAAGTATAGTAGCTATGGTGGTGATAGCAGTGTTGTGCACTCTCTACATTGGATATCATGCAGTGTCAATATTTTATGATTTAACAACATAAATTAATCAAGAGATCTACATACTAGTAATTTTTTTCTGATTTATTTTTTACTAAAGATAGGCCCTAGAGCCTACAGGCATTTGTAGATAATTCATGCAGATGGGTGTTTCCTTAGGTTTGATAGTAAATAAGACTCACTTTTATATTGTTTTCTTTGTTGCTAGTCTGTCGGGTAAGCTAGTTTTTAATGTGAATTCATTTTATGACCTCATCAGTCACTTTCTGTCATATTAGAGCTCAAAAGTACGTAAATTGAATCTTAGTATAAAATACAAAAATAGCTTTTGAAACAGTTAATTTTATTATAATAATATAAGGTCTACATTTATTCTAATATGAAGTATCTTATTATTTTCAGGTAAATAAGAAAGATTTATTGAAAAAGGATGATAAAGGCTCAAAGAAGAAGAAGAAGAAAAGTAAAATTATTTAAATAATAAATTATTATTCTTAATTTTGTTGCTTTCTTTTTACTTAATATTACCATCAAACTCCATGCAGCTGATTACTAAAATTTCATGGAGTGACTGCTTATCAGACCACCAAAACAAATAACCAAGAACACCATCATAGTAGCAAATCATCGCCTGCATCCCTCGTTTTCAAAAAGGTATACTTTAATGACGAACGGGATTTGTTTTATGTACATGGCTCGCATACATTTCATTGAAAATGATATGTATGTAAAATTGGACCCTGGTACTTCCATGCAAATGGGCAACACCACAGACTACTATATATATTTATAATACTAGGAATAATCTGGCAACTTAAGTATTTCTTTAGTAACGCCATCTAGTTACCCGGGCACAAACTATTAGTCTACACACACACACACATACACATCTGAGATCAAGAAAGGAGGCAGATTAATTGTACAGAACTAGACAACCAGTTTAATCATGGACCCGAGAAAAATCAATCGATCAATGCAGAAATGCACAAAGCAGAATATTTCGACGACATGGACAAATTCGAATTGTCCCAGAATTTTGAAGAATTTAAGATAGACGATGAACTCGGCAGCATAGTTGCAGAGGAATACCGCATCAGCTCCGGCAGCTGTGACGGTTCCATGTCTGATGTTGTAACTGAAAATCTTACCAATGTACCTGATGAACAGCATAATACTACTAATAATGGATGACTATGGAAATGCTGAAAATAACGACAGTGCCTTGAACAAGGGCTTGTCGAAGAACGCTAAGTTGTCCAATATGCCTGATCTCCTTTCAAACATAGAGAATTTAGAGACTGAATCTGTAAGGAACTCAGATATTGAGTCCAGTAACTCATCTGTGTGCTGAATAACAACCCGGAGATAAATGCGCCCAAAACAAAAGGGACCTTCGATTTCTTCTTAGAGACGTCTGGTCTTAGTTCTAAGTCAATATTCACGCCAAGCAAGCACTACCTGGGCCTGAGGCCGCCGAGTGCCAACCACAAGAGCGTGTTGAAGCCTAGAGATATCAAGATGCGCGTAAAGAATACTATTACAACGAACAAAATCAACGAAAAACCTATGACGACTGCTATTAAATATTTCGAGCCCTACGTGTAAACTAATTGTTAGTTATAATGTATTTTATTTTTAATGAAATTGCTTAAAACTATTTATTGTAAAAAATTAACTTGCCGGCGTATGTAATATATTCTATTCTATTCTATTCTAATACTATGTAGGTATTTATGTTATTGTAAATATTATAATTATTATTTTGATCACAAGACCCAAATAAAACATGTATTGTGTAAGGAGATAGTGTAGAGCTAAAAAGAAAGATTAGGTAATTTACAAACAATAATTTATTTTAAATTACTTTAAACTGGGTATAACAATCATTTAAATATATTATCAAACAGCAAAATAAGAACTAACTGAAACTCATACAATACTAGGTACCTAATAAATAATAACAAAATCTTACAACTAAAAAATAAATAAATTAATAAATAAGTAATTAACAAAATTTATTCTGAGATACCTACTAGAAAAAGAAGAAGTTAAGAGACCCTATAGGAAACGTATTTTACATCTCATTATAAATTAATTTTACATACAAATCAAATAAATAACTTAAAACTAAATAAATTAAAACTATATCTTATCTTAAAAACACCCTCTTGCACTTCTTATCAATATACGATTTCGCACTATCTTTAAACAGTCTGAATACATTCCGCTTTTTGCTTCTTCCTAACCCTGAATCCAGGGTCACCATTGAACCACCTTCGAACTTCCTTTCACAATCATCTAAGTATTCTTCCTTACTTTTATCCAACTGAACTGGAAACTCAGTTGTGCCTGAACAAGAACTTCCTCTATAACCGGACAACTCTTCCAGATCAGATACCAAAGGCATTCTTGCACATGAGATGTTTGAAAACGAATCATCCACTTTCACATTCTCCTTTCTTCTTTTTTCTTCACGACGTGAATATGCCATTTGTCTTCTTCTTGTGGTCAAATATTCTTCTGAAGAGAAAGTAGCTGTTGGTCTGTCGACCACAGCAGGAACACACGTTGAGAGATCTTCAGAACTATCCAAGTCCACTGGTTTCCCCCATTTGCGATCCAAAGCACGGAAGGCAACGGTCAAATGCAGATGAAGTTCCATTTTTGAATAGTAGATGTTTCTCTATTGACACTTGATGGTATTATGTTGAAATTATCGATTTGTGGGCCCTTTTATATGAATTTGTAACCCCCACCTACTGCTTAATTGATCAGTTACAATTAGGGTCTGTAGTTAATAATTAGGTAATCACCTGGTTATCACTAATCGTCAGTTAGATATTGTGTGATTTAACTAATCAATGACAATTAGAACCTATTTAATAATAGGGCTCTGTAATTGAGGAGCGTTTTTTCAAAACGATACATCGTAATATGATATTTTTTTCAGTAACGTGATTTATTTAATTACAAGGGTTTCTATAAAGTATATTAAATGAAATTGCTTATTAATTTATTAATTAGTTTAATGAGATACTTTTTACATAAACAATAAAAAAAGGAACACATAAACATACCAACAAAATGACATCAAAAACATCGAGTTTTTTCAACTTTGATACATCTACTGTTGATGTCACGTTTTGATAAAAACCCGATACATTTAGTTCGAATTTGCTGCATGGATACGGGATTTCACCTTTATAATATTAGTGGATTATATTACGGGTTTTTCATCGTCATAGTTTCGTCGTACATTGTCATCTTCGAGAGCTGAACCCTGGACAACATCTGCATAAAATGCCTGAGCATCAGGATCATCAGATATATATCACAGAATTTTAGTAAATTTTCAACAACTGCTTTCTTTTTTGAAGAAACCATGTTGGTTTTAGGCAACTGAGCACAGTCGAATCGTAAAAATATTTGACGTTTTTCTTTTTAACATCAACTATCACTGACGCAGCAGAATAAACTTCCTGAATACTAATTTCAATATTTTTTAAACCGCGGGATCCAACTACAGTATAATGTAGTATTCGGGTTTGGCTTATTTTAAATGGAAGTTTTGCCTATATCATATCTTTGGCCTTAGCTTTCATGTCATAACTAAACCAATCTTTACCCCATTCGTGGACGTGGCCATGTATATTTAGAATGGAATAGTATTCATTTGGCGATACAATAACTTCACGTCGGCGGTAATCCTTTTCAACTCTTCCAAACACTCTATCAGGAGGCATAAAACTATGGCCTCGAATGGGGAAAAAGTGGGACGGCTTACAAAAAACTTTACTAGTAGCCATGAAATTTGCCAGCATGGCTAACATAATGAAGTTTTTATTTTGACTACTGCAAGAATCGGAGTACAGTTCAAGTTTCATATTCTTCTTCCCTTCCATAAGGCATTTTTCTTCCATCTTTTTCAAATATTATTGCTTTGTCTAAATGGTGGTTACAATTCAAATCTGAATCACTTTTTTCACCTGCAGTGTATTTGGACGTCTTCGGAGTATGGACGTCTGCGAGAACGTCTAGACTTGCGTCCTCTTTCAACTTCAATAACTGACGTGTTATATTCTCCGTTTTCCATTATTGCATACAATATTTATACATTCAAAGAAAAAGTGCGTGCACTCTCTATAACGATAACGTAAACAATCCAACTAATGTGAATGTGAAAGATGACGTAATAATTATTTAGTTTTGTAAGAATGCGACAGCAACAATAACAGCGTTTGATGTATCGTTTTGAAAAAATTCGATCGATGTAGATGTATCACTTTCAAAAAACTAATGCACTTCGCTGTACTTTTAGAATGATTTATGTATCGTTTACAGAAAATTCGTAAAGACCATCGTGTAGCCCTATAGAGATTGAGTACGAAATGACAAAAAAATAAATTTTGAGATTTTGATTGATGTATTGCTTTGTGAAAACGCTCCCCAATTGGGCTCCTAGTAATCATTTCACACCTGATAATTATAAATCGTTGGTTTTGATTTACAAACATAGTGTGATTAATACGTAGGTAATGAGAGGAAATGCGGGCGGAGAAATTTGTGAAAATTAGGTATTCGAAGAAACTATCGCTGTTGCTCCGCGAGCGGTATTGACATTGGTGCGATAAGGACAACTGCAGATCCCATTGAATAGCCTAAGTATAAAGTCATAATTCGAGGTTTGGCTTTCGACTATTTACTCCTAAAATATTCGACCAATTTAAAAGATATTTCATAAACTGAATAAATATTGTAGTACTTATGTTACCGGAAATGTATGAAACCTAGGAATTTTACACAATTCCTAGGAAATATATACAATTCCGTGCCTACTTAGGAAATGTGTAAAATAATGTTTCAAAGATTCTTTAATACACACATTTCCTGTGAAATGTATGTATTTTCTAGGAATTGTATAAAATCGAATCCCCTCAGTCAGTGGATAAAATAAATAAAACACGAATAAAATCAACGTCTAGGTAAATATCAAAATGTTGTAATAAGGCGTAGTCGACGTAGATTGCTGTCTGCAGGGTTTAAAGTAACCTAAGAAGAAGGGGATGGCGCCCCCCTTCGAACCTAACCTGACCGGAGTCGGGGTGTCTCAAATGCCGCTCGCTCTTGCATCCTAAGTTTTCCTTGCCACGATGTCTTGTTTATGTTGGTGGAGGTGTGTAGTGTATTAGGGTAACACCGGCGCCACACGTTGCCACCAACGCTTGTTCCAACGTTGGTCGGTTAATTTCGTCAGGCGTCTACACGGCCAACGTGAAGATATCCGATACAGAAATTGAAATTGGTAAACTTAAGAAAATTCGAGAACTTTTTCATTTGTCCATACGGTTGGCGATTTTGAGGATGAGGATGACATGCTCGCTCGTCGCGCGCTCCGATGCGTGTTGCAACAGGACTCGGGACGGAGTGGCGTTGGGACCAACGTTGGGCCCAAGGTGTGGAGCCGGTCTAACTCACTTTTTCGCACGCAAAATACGCGCTTAGACGTGAAGTTGCGGACACCAGCCCGTTATACAATACAATTCAATAGGGTAACATAAAAAGTAGGAGTACGATAGACGCTCTCTACTGCGTGTAGTCGCCCCTCGCACCGCTATCCTTGCTGTACTTAAGAATATCAGGAATATAATACATTTCCGATCGCTTTTTAGGAAATGTACAGATTTCCTAGGAAAAGTGCATATTACAAAATATATCATACATTTCCTGTCTATTTTAGGAATTGTAAACATTTCCTAGGAATTATAATATACAATGAAGGATTACATACTTTTCCGTTAACAGTTATAGTGTATTTTATTTTTAATGAAATGCTTAAAACTATTTATTTAAAAAAATGAACTTAAGACTATGTACTAATGTACTTATGTTACCTATTATAATTATTATACGTAGTTATTTTCAATGAAGTATAATATTTAACATTTACGAAGTTGTTTAATTTTCCAATCAATACCAAGTATTTTGAATTGAACTGAAATTTACAAATTCTCAAACTTAAGGGAAGATGAATGTGGAAGAGGGAGAGAAAATGGACGAAGTGGAAGAGGGAAATTAACTAGGTACAACATACTGGCGCAGGTAGGTACCTATGCCGAGTTCACTGACGGTCGACCACTTTTAAACCTTATTACTTAGGGCACAAGGGTGAAAAGTGGCAGACGGTCACTGGTCAGTGGAGTCGGTAGTACTTGCGGAGACTAGGTGAGGAACTTGACGACCAGACCCAAGTAAAAGATGTGTAAGGTGATAGAGACGAGAAAAAAGGAATGAGGACAAGAGAGGAGAAAGATTAGGTAATTTAGGAACAAAAATACATTTTAAATTACTTAAAACTGGGTAAGTTATACTTACCCAGTTTTAAGTAATTTAAAATGTATTTAATCATTTAAATAAATTATCAAACAGCAAAATAAGAAGTTACTTAAACTCATAAAATAGGTATCTAATAAATAATAACAAAATCTTACAACTAAAAAATTAATTAATTAAGAAAATTAATTCAGAGACACAAGAAAAAGAAGAAGATTAGAGACCCTATACCTTACATCTTACTATAAATTAATTTTACATACAGATCAAATAAATAACTTAAAACTAAATAAACTAAAACTACATCTTATCTTAAAAACACCTTCTTGCACTTCTTATCAATATACGATTTCGCACTATCTTTAAACAGTCTGAATACATTCCGCTTTTTGCTTCTTCCTAACCCTGAATCCAGGGTCACCGTTGCACCACCTTCGAACTTCCTTTCACAATCATCTAAGTATTCTTGCTTACTTTTGTCCAACTCAACTAAAAACTCAGTTGTGCCTGAACAAGAACTTCCTCTATAACTGGACAACTCTTCCAGATCAGACGAAGGCATTCTTGCACATGAGATGTTTGAAAACGAATCATCCACTTTCACATTCTCCTTTCTTCTTTTTTCTTCACGACGTGAATATGCCATTTGTCTTCTTCTTGTGGTCAAATATTCTTCTGAAGAGAAAGTAGCTGTTGGTCTGTCGACCACAGCAGGAACACACGTTGAGAGATCTTCAGAACTATCCAAGTCCACTGGTTTCCCCCATTTGCGATCCAAAGCACGGAAGGCAACGGTCAAATGCAGATGAAGTTCCATTTTTGAATAGTAGATGTTTCTCTATTGACACTTGATGGTATTATGTTGAAATTATCGATTTGTGGGCCCTTTTATATGAATTTGTAACCCCCACCTACTGCTTAATTGATCAGTTACAATTAGGGTCTGTAGTTAATAATTAGGTAATCACCTGGTTATCACTAATCGTCAGTTAGATATTGTGTGATTTAACTAATCAATGACAATTAGAACCTATTTAATAATTGGGCTCCTAGTAATCATTTCACACCTGATAATTATAAATCGTTGGTTTTGATTAACAGACATAGTGTAATTATTACGTAGGTAATGAAAGGAAATGCGGGCGGAGAAATTTTTGAAAATTAGGTGTTCGAAGAAACTATCGCTGTCGCTCTGCAAGCGGTATTTCGACATTGGTGCGATAAGGACAACTGCAGATCCCATTGAATAGCCTAAGTATAAAGTCATAATTCGAGGTTTGGCTTTCGACTATTTCCACTTAAAATATTCGACCAATTTACAAGATATTGCATAAACTGAATAAGAAGGATATACTGTATCCTTATGTTTTTCTTTTTTCATGAATAGTTGTCTTTGTACACGAGGCCTCTGTTGACTGCGGTCAAAATAAGCAATTTTGGGCATTTTGTAAAGGTTCTAGTGCTTATAAAGATTATGTATGATCAAAAAGGAAAACAGGGACATAGAATAGTTTGATATTTATTTTACTGTAAAAAATCATTGCTTTAAAGTCATTAACTAGAAGGAAAACAGTCGAGAGCGTTTGTATGGATAAAAGACCACCCGCACATAGCACCACCACGCTTGTGGAGCAGTGGTATCCCAGTAATAACAGCTCCACCGCAGCAGTTTGTGTAATGTACATGTTTCAAGGACTGATAAAATGTAATTATAAGTAATAACTTTACAATTCAATTTTTTTTTGGGAGACACAAGTGCATGGGCGTACCCAGCATTTTCTAAGGGGTGGGGCAACACGTACAATGGTCCACTTTAAGGACTAAGTGCGGAAACCAAATCCCTAACATAGGGGTGGGGCAGAAATAAATAAACTACTAGTAGGAAATTAAAAATGCTTTTTATTTCTGACTGACAATACGTTTTATTGACTGCACTACACCATTTCAATAATAACCTGCAAGGGTTCTGGCTAAATCTAGCTAAAATTTCGTTTTCAAATGTATGTTGTGCTTCCAGAACCCTCTTTCTATGCACACTCATCATACAGAGGCCGACGATTTTTTGTCAGTGTTGACCTTAACCAAGTTTTTATTTTAATGTGAAAAATGTTAAAGTACCCAAATGAATATTTAATTTTGTCATTATATTAATTTTGCCTAAAAATTCTTAGCTTCGGGTCAGAGAGCAAGGTGGGGCAAGTGCCCCACCTGCCCCAGCCTGGATACGCCCATGCACAAGTGTGAAGTAAATAAATAGCTAGTTACTATAAACATAATTACAATATTTTGATTGTAGTGTAATTTTGTATGGGACTGCTTTTTTTAAACCATTTCGCTAAGATAAAAGGGTCATAACTTATTTCCGCCGGTGACCGCTGCTTTGTCACATGCTTCTACTGATGCATTGATTGATAAGAATTGGTATTATGTACATTTCAGCTGCAACTAACTGCAACCTTGGCTCTATAGTTATATTAACTAATGAGATTATTTTTCTGAGAAAAATGACACTTCAACGTAAATGAGCTTAATGAGGGTATTTTAGTTATTACAGGGTGCAATTGAAGTCATGCGCATTATTTTAAACTAAGGTTCTACTCACGATACTAATTGCATTAGGGCTACTATTACGCAAATTAAAAATATTATTAATGCAAATTAACCCAAAAAGTAAAAAAAATAATAATAATTAAGCTCTAATTCTAAAATAAATATAAAGCTCTAATTATGACTGATATTACGTATGATTGTGATTTTTGTTATAATTTTATGTTCGTAATAATTGTTCTTTTACTTAAATGTTTATTGAATCATCTTAAATCCTGATTTCAGTAGAAAAAATAATATTTTCCGCACTCCCAAATCTTCTTGCAAATTGCTGATCTGTATTGGACCTCTTGTTGATCTTTTTCCTCTCCAAAATCTGCGATTCTTATACACGTTTATGCACACGCAAGCAAAAATGATACCTATCCCCTTTTGGACTCCGCCGCAGATGGTTAAAGACAATGTAAACCAAGCTTAATGTTATCCAGTGTGTTACGTAACACACCATGTAACACACCATTTTTTTTCCCGAGGTACATATTTTTTGAGCCCCACCCATAAATGCGCCAAAATAAAAAAGACCTTCGGTTTCTTCTTGGAGACGTCTGGTCTTAGTTCTAAGTCAATATTCACGCCAAGCAAGTACTACCTGGGCCTGAGACGAACCTATTATGACGACTGCTATTAAATATTTCGAGCCCTACGTGTAAACCAATTGTTAGTTATAAGTAGTGTATTTTATTTTTAATGAAATGCTTAAAACTATTTATTGTAAAAAATTAACTTGCCGGCGTAATGCTATGTACTAATGTATTTATGTTATTGTAAATATTATAATTATTATACCTAGTTATTTTCAATGATTAAATAAAGGGTGTAAAAAGACCCTTAACGAAAACGAAAACCACATATTCTGCCCATCATTGGGATCATTTTTTTGTTCTGGACCATACCTGGGAACCTTCTAGTTACGGAAATATTGGGGGTCAAAGTTCCAATTTTTTCACAAGTTTTTTTTTAAATACTACTTTTTAAGGTTCTAACTTTACTCCAATTACCTCCATGGTCCGTTTACTATTCAAAGCATCCATCAGCAATAAGTTTTGAGCGCATTATATTGAGTTTTACCGTAAAATGTGATTTTTGACCCCAAAAAAAAATTTCATTTCCCAGCAAAATTTTTTGCGTAAAGTTACTTAGTTTGATGGACAGAATGCTTAGTTGACGGCTTGGTGAAGGGTCTGTTTACACCCCGTATTTAACATTTACGAAGTTGTTTAATTTGATCCAAACAAATAAAATCAATTGAAGTATTTTACAAATTCGCAAATGAGGTGGAAGAGGGAAATTAACTAGGTACAACGTACTTGCGTAGGTAGGTGAACAGATGAGGAATTTGATTACAAGATCCAAATAAAACATGTATTGTGTAAGCAGATAGTGTAGAGCAAAAAAGAAACTAGGCAAGTAGAAGAGAAAAAATAAGTAATTTACAAACAATAATTTATTTTATATTACTTAAAACTGGGTATAACAATCATTTAAATGTACTATCAAACAGCAATATAAGTACCTAATAAATAATAACAAAATCTTACAACTAAAACATAAATAAATTAAGAAAATGTATTCTGAGATACTAGAAAAAGAAGAAGATTAGACCCTATAGGAAACGTATTTTACAACTTATTATAAATTAATTTTACATACAGATCAAATTAATATCTTAAAACTAAATAAATTAAAACTATATGATCTTATCTTAAAAACACCCTCTTGCACTTCTTATCAATATACGATTTCGCACTATCTTTAAACAGTCTGAATACATTCCGCTTTTTGCTTCTTCCTAACCCTGAATCCTGGGTCACCGTTGAACCTCCTTCAGACTTTCTTTCACAATCATCTAAGTATTCTTCCTTACTTCTATCCAACTGAACTGGAAACTCAGTTGTGCCTGAACAAGAACTTCCTCTATAACCGGACAACTCTTCCAGATCAGATACCAAAGGCATTCTTGCACATGAGATGTTTGAAAACGAATCATCCACTTTCACATTCTCCTTTCTTCTTTTTTCTTCACGACGTGCATATGCCATTTGTCTTCTTCTTGTGGTCAAATATTCTTCTGAAGAGAAAGTAGCTGTTGGTCTGTCGACCACAGCAGGAACGCACGTTGAGAGATCCTCAGAAGTATCCAAGTCCACTGGTTTCCCCCATTTGCGATCCAATGCACGGAAGGCAACGGTCAAATGCAGATGAAGTTCCATTTTTGAATAGTAGATGTTTCTCGATTGACACTTGACGGTATTATATTGAAATTAACGATTTGTGGGCCCTTTTATATGAATTTGTAACCCCTACCTACTGCTTAATTGATCAGTTACAATTAGGGTCTGTAGTTAATAATTTGGTAATCACCTGGTTATCACTAATCGTCAGTTAGATATTGTGTGATTTAACTAATCAATGATAAAAAAAAAAAAAAAAGAAAAAAAAAAGTGTTTATTTCTCACCACAAGCCAAAAAATACAAACAATATGACTCACAAGCAGTAGCCAACGATTTTTGGTTGTGGATCGCTGGTGCCTGTGGTAGGTAGTAACACCTGTATTACAGGTCACCAGGGCCCCACCTGTTTAAAGTTACACATTTGATAGCTTACATTTGGTATCACAACAAATAACAAAAGTTACAAACAATTAGTGAGCTTATTAAAAAAGAGACACAAGAGAGAATTAGAGCAATAAAAAGTAACAGTATGTTGAGTGATTTTCATGAGAGTAAGTTTGTGTGTGTATGTGTGTGTGTGTGTGTGTGTGTATGTATGTATGTGTGTGTGTGTATGTATGTGTGTGTGTATGTGTGTGTGTGTGTGTGCGCGTATGTATGTGTGTGTGTTGGAGAGAGTGTTAGTGGATGAGCCTGATTAGACTAATACTTTGATAATTATTATTAAATAGGTTCTAATGATAATTAGAACCTATTTAATAATAGGGCTCTGTAATTGGGCTCCTAGTTATCATTTCACACCTGATAATTATAAATCGTTTGATATAGTCGATTGTAGTGTAATTTTATATGGGACTGCTTTTTTTAAACCATTTCGCTGTGATAAAAGGGTCATAACTTATTTCCGCCCGTGACCGCTGCTTTGTCACATGCTTCTACTGTACATTGATTGATAAGAATTGTTATTATGTACATTTCAGCTGCAACTAACTGCAACCTTGGCTCTATAGCTACATTAACTAATGAGATTATTTTTCTGAGAAAATGACACTTCAACGTAAATGAGCTTAATGTAGGTATTTTAGTAATTACAGGGTGCAATTGAAGTCATGCGCATTGTTTTAAACTAAGGTTCTACTCGCGATACTAATTGCATTAGGGCTACTATTACGCAAATTAAAAATATTATTAATGCAAGTTTGGAAAACCTAAAAAAATTAGTAAGTCATATTGCAAAAGGCTTATTATTGCAAATTAACTCAAAAAGTAAAAAAAATAATAATAATAAAGCTCTAATTCTAAAATAAATATAAAGCTCTAATTATGACTGATATTATGTATGATTGTGATTTTTGTTATAATTTTATGTTCGTAATAATTGTTCTTTTATTTAAATGTTTATTTAATCATCTTAAATCCTGATTTCAGTAGAAAAAATAATATTTTCCGCACTCCCAAATCTTCTTGCAAATTGCTGATCTGTATTGGATCTTATGTTGATCTTTTTCTCTCTCCAAAATCTGCGATTCTTATACACGTTTATGCACACGCAAGCAAAAATGATATCCCCTTTTGGACTCCGCCGCGGGTGCGTCTCATGTCATATAAAGTTATTTGGTATATTTTCATTTCAATAACGTTCACAGGATATAATAAACGTGAGTTATATCGTATAACGTTATTGGATATAACGTTTATTTAATCGAAAATCATTAGGCCTATCGTTTAAAATATATAATATTGATACCATCTTTATGGTTAACACCCGGATTCAAAGCAATCCGACTCGGATGGTTTATATTAGGTTATAGAAGGTTAAGGCGGAAGCGGAGCGGAGTACCAGGTCCCCTCTATGTTAGTGAATCATTTGCGTTAGGTTTGGTTAGAACTGTGACCATTAACGCGCGACGACGACCGAGTGAAGCGAGCGTGCTGCGGGAGCGGCTTGACAGAAACGAATCGCTGCAAAACCGACTCCACATAGTCTCTCCAAGCCGAAGCCGTGGTGGTGAGCGTGAAATACATCTGCGACGATAAGCTCGCATGGGACCGCCGGAGCCCCGCAGCGCCGGAGCCGTGACAGATTGCATGCCTGCTGCATGTTGCATGCTGCATGCTTGCTTGCATGCTGCATGCTTGCTTGCATGCTGCATGTATGGTGTATGCTTGTTTGCATGCCTACTGCATGCATGGTGTATGCTTGTTTTGCTTTGTGTTTTTTAATAGGCATTTTATCATATTAGACTAAATAGGTTTTATGTCTTTTGAGTGGTATATCAAACGATTTTATATGCAATGTATGTTATGCCTATAAAAATTAGTTACATTAAAATTATATCAATCGTTTATTGTATTCACTGATCATTATATCAAATAAAATTATAGCTTTAGTTGTTATATCTTGTAAATATTAGAGATTTTGTAATTATATCATATATTACTTACCCCTCCGCCGCAGGTGGTTAAAGACAATGTAAACCAAGCTTAATGTTATTCAGTGTGATACGTAACACGCCATGTAACACACCATTTTTTTCCCCGAGGTACATATTTTTTGAGCTCCACCCATAAATGCGCCAAAATAAAAGGGACCTTCGATTTCTTCTTAGAGTCGTCTGGTCTTAGTTCTAAGTCAATATTCACGCCAAGCAAGCACTACCTGGGCCTGAGGCCGCCGAGTGCCAACCACAAGAGCGTGTTGAAGCCTAGAGATATCAAGATGCGCGTAAAGAATACTATTACAACGAACAAAATCAACGAAAAACCTATGACGACAGCTATTAAATATTTCGAGCCCTACGTGTAAACTAATTATTGTTAGTTATAAGTAGTGTATATTTTTTAATGAAATGCTTAAATCTATTTATTGTAAAAAATTAACTTGCTGGCGTAATACTATGTACTAATGTATTCATGTAATTGTAAATATTTTAATTATTGTACCTAGTTATTTTCAATGATTAAATATTTAACATTTACGAAGTTGTTTAATTTGATCCAAACAAATAAAAACAATAGAAGTATTTTACAAATTCTCAAATGAGGTGGAAGAGAGAAATTAACTAGGTACAACGTACTTGCGTAGGTAGGTGAACATATGAGGAACTGATGAGGAATTTGATTACCAGATCCAAATAAAACATGTATTGTGTAAGCAGATAGTGTAGAGCAAAAAAGAAACTAGGCAAATAGAAGAGAAAAATTAGGTACTTAATTTACAAACAATAATTTATTTTATATTACTTAAAACTGGGTATAACAATCATTTAAATGTACTATTAAACAGCAATATAAGTACCTAATAAATAATAACAAAATCTTACAACTAAAAAATTAATTAATTAAGAAAATTTATTCTGAAATACTAGAAAAAGAAGAAGATTAGAGACTCTATAGGAAAGGTATTTTACATCTTATTAGAAATTAATTTTACATACAGATCAAATAAATAACTTAAAACTAAATAAATTAAAACTATATCTTATCTTAAAAACACCCTCTTGCACTTCTTATCAATATACGATTTCGCACTATCTTTAAACAGTCTGAATACATTCCGCTTTTTGCTTCTTCCTAACCCTGAATCCTGGGTCACCGTTGAACCTCCTGCAGACTTTCTTTCACAATCATCTAAGTATTCTTCCATACTTCTATCCAACTGAACTGGAAACTCAGTTGTGCCTGAACAAGAACTTCCTCTATAACCGGACAACTCTTCCAGATCAGATACCAAAGGCATTCTTGCACATGAGATGTTTGAAAACGAATCATCCACTTTCACATTCTCCTTTCTTCTTTTTTCTTCACGACGTGAATATGCCATTTGTCTTCTTCTTGTGGTCAAATATTCTTCTGAAGAGAAAGTAGCTGTTGGTCTGTCGACCACAGCAGGAACACACGTTGAGAGATCCTCAGAAGTATCCAAGTCCACTGGTTTCCCCCATTTGCGATCCAAAGCACGGAAGGCAACGGTCAAATGCAGATGAAGTTCCATTTTTGAATTGGTAAATGTTTCTCAATTGACACTTGACGGTATTATGTTGAAATTATCGATTTGTGGGCCCTTTTATATGAATTTGTAACCCCCACCTACTGCTTAATTGATCAGTTACAATTAGGGTCTGTAGTTAATAATTAGGTAATCACCTGGTTATCACTAATCGTCGGTTAGATATTGTGTGATTTAACTAATCAATGACAATTAGAACCTATTTAATAATAGGGCTCTGTAATTGGGCTCCTAGTAATCATTTCACACCTGATAATTATAAATCGTTGGTTTTGATTAACAGACATAATGTCATGAATACGTAGGTATTAAGAGGAAATGCGGGCGGAGAAGTTTTTGAAAATTAGGTATTTGAAGAAACTGTCGCTGTCGCTCTGCGAGCAGTATTTCGGCATTGGTGCGATAAGGACAACTGTAGATCCCATTGAATAGCCTTAGTAGAAAGTCATAATTCCAGGTTTGGCTTTCGACTATTTCCACTTAAAATATTCGACCAATTTAAAACATATTTCATAAACTGAATAAGAAGGATATACTGTGTCCTTATGTTTTACTTTTTTCATGAATAGTTGTCTTTGTACACGAGGCCTCTGTTGACAGCGGTCTAAATAAGCAATTTTGAGCATTTTGTAAAGGTTCTAGTGCTTATAAAGATTATGTATGATCAAAAAGGAAAACATAGGGACATAGAAAAGGTTGATGTCTATTTTACTGTAAAAAATCATTGCTTTAAAGTCATAAACCAGAAAGAAAACAGTCGAGAGCGTTTGTTTGGAGAAAAGACTACCCGCACACAGCACCGCCACGCTTGTGGAGCAGTGGTATCCCAGTGCTAACAGCTCCACCGCAGCAGTTTGTGTAATTTACATGTTTCAAGGACTGATAAAATGTAATTATAAGTAATTATTTTACAATTCTATTTTTGGGAGAGCAAGATTTGTGGGAGTCAAAAGTATGTAAGTAGTAAATAAATAGCTAGTTTCTATAAACATATCTACACTAATATTATAAAGAGGAAAGATTTGTATTTTTGTGTGTGTGTATATTTGTAATGAATAAACTCAAAAACTACTGTGCCGATTTCAAAATTTTTTTCACCATTAGAAAGCTACATTCACCCTGAGTAACATAGGCTATATTTATTACTAGAAAAAAATACGGGGGGAGGGGGGAATTAGGGGAAAATAAATGTCCACCCGTGCGAAGCCGGGACGGGCCGCTAGTTAACAATATTTTGATTGTAGTGTAATTTTATATGGGACTACTTTTTTTTAAACCATTTCGCGATGATAAAAGGGTCATAACTTATTTCCGCCGGTGACCGCTGCTCTGTCACATGCTTCTACTGATGCATTGATTGATAAGAATTGGTGTTATGTTACATTTCAGCTGCAACTAACTGCAACCTTGGCTCTATAGCTACATTAACTAATGAGATTATTTTTCTGAGAAAAATGACACTTCAACGTAAATGAGCTTAATGTATTTTAGTAATTACAGGGTGCAATTGAAGTCATGGGCATTATTTTAAACTAAGGTTCTACTCACGATACTAATTGCATTAGGGCTACTATTACGCAAATTAAAAATATTATTAATGCAAGTTTGGAAAACCTAAAAAAATCAGTAAGTCATATTACAAAAGGCGTATTATTGCAAATTAACTCAAAAAGTAAAAAAATAAATAATAATAAAGCTCTAATTCTAAAATAAATATAAAGCTCTAATTATGACTGATATTATGTATGATTGTGATTTTTGTTATAATTTTATGTTCGTAATAATTATTCTTTTATTTAAATGTTTATTTAATCATCTTAAATCCTGATTTCAGTAGAAAAAATAATATTTTCCGCACTCCCAAATCTTCTTGCAAATTGCTGATCTGTATTGGATCTCTTGTTGATCTTTTTCCTCTCCAAAATCTGCGATTCTTATACACGTTTATGCACATGCAAGCAAAAATGATATCCCCTTTTGGACTCCGCCGCAGATGGTTAAAGACAATGTAAACCAAGCTTAATGTTATCCATTGTGTTACTTAACACACCATGTAACACACCACTTTTTTTCCCGAGGTACATATTTTTTGAGCCCCACCCATAAATGCGCCAAAATAAAAAGGACCTTCGGTTTCTTCTTAGAGACGTCTGGTCTTAGTTCTAAGTCAATATTCACGCCAAGCAAGCACTACCTGGGCCTGAGGCCGCCGAGTGCCAACCACAAGAGCGTGTTGAAGCCAAGAGATATCAAGATGCGTGTAAAGAATACTATTACAAGGAACAAAATCAACGAAAAACCTATGACGACTGCTATTAAATATTTCGAGCCCTACGTGTAAACCAATTGTTAGTTATAGTGTATTTTATTTTTAATGAAATGCTTAAAACTATTTATTGTAAAAATGAACTTGCCGGCGTTATACCATGTTATTGTAAATATTATAATTATTATACCTAGTTATTTTCAATTATAAAATATTTAACATTTACGAAGTTGTTTAAATTGATCCAAACAAATATAATCATAAGAAGTATTTTACAAATTCTCAGATGAGGTGGAAGAGGGAAATTAACTGGTACAACGTACTTGCGTAGGTAGGTGAACAGATGAGGAACTGATGAGGAATTTGATCACAAGACACAAATAAAAGATGTATTGTGTAAGGAGACAGTGTAGAGCAAAAAAGGAACTAGGAAAATAGAAGAGAAAAATTAGTTAATTTACAAACAATAATTTATTTTAAATTACTGTAAACTGGGTATAATAATCATTTAAATATATTATCAAACTGCAAAATAAGGACTTACTTAAACTTATAAAATTCTAGGTACCTAATAAATAATAACAAAATCGTACAACTAAAAAAATAAAATAAATTAAGAAAATTAATTCAGAGATACAAGGAAAAGAAGAAGATTAGAGACTATTATTAAAGGGAACGTATTTTACATCTTATTATGATTAAATTTGGTAATTTACAAAATATAATTTATTTTAAATTACTTAAAACTGGGTACAACAATCATTTAAATATATTATCAAACAGCAAAATAAGAACTTACTTAAACTCATACAATACTATGTACCTAATAAATAATAACAAAATCTTACAACTAAAAAATAAATTAATTAAGAAAATTTATTCTGAGACACTAGAAAAAGAAGAAGTTTAGAGACCCTATAGGAAACGTATTTTACATCTTATTATAAATTAATTTTACATACAGATCAAATAAATAACTTAAAACTAAATAAATTAAAACTATATCTTATCTTAAAAACACCCTCTTGCACTTCTTATCAATATACGATTTCGCACTATCTTTAAACAGTCTGAAAACATTCCGCTTTTTGCTTCTTCCTAACCCTGAATCCTTGGTCACACTTGAACCACCTTCAAACTTCCTTTCACAATCATCTAAGTATTCTTCCTTACTTCTATCCAACTGACCTGGAAACTCAGTTGCGCCTGAACAAGAACTTCCTCTATAACTGGACAACTCTTCCAGATCAGACACTAAAGGTATTCTTGCGTATGAGATGTTTGAAAACGAATCATTCACTTCCACATCTTCCTTCCTTGTTTTTTCTTCACGACGTGAATATAGCATTTGTCTTCTTCTTGTGGCCAAATATTCTTCTGAAGAGAAAGTAGCTGTTGGTCTGTCGACCACAGCAGGAACACACGTTGAGAGATCCTCAGAAGTATCCAAGTCCACTGGTTTCCCCCATTTGCGATCCAAAGCACGGAAGGCAACGGTCAAATGCAGATGAAGTTCCATTTTTGAATAGTAGATGTTTCTCGATTGAAACTTCACGGTATTATGTTGAAATTAACGATTTGTGGGCCCTTTTATATGAATTTGTAACCCCCACCTACTGCTTAATTGATCAGTTACAATTAGGGTCTGTAGTTAGTAATTAGGTAATCACCTGGTTATCACTAATCGTCAGTTAGATATTGTGTGATTTAACTAATCAATGACAATTAGAACCCATTTAATAATTGGGCTCTATAATTGGGTTCCTAGTAATCATTTCACACCTCATAATTATAAATCGTTGGTTTTGATTAACAGACATAGTGTGATTAATACGTAGGTATAGAGGAAATGCGGGCGGAGAAACTTATGAAAATTAGGTATTTGAAGAAACTATCGCTGTCGCTCTGCGAGCGGTATTTCGACATTGGTGCGATAAGGACAACTGTAGATCCAACTGAATAGCCTGAGTATAAAGTCATAATTCGAGGTTTGGCTCTCGACAATTTCCACTTAAAATATTCGACCAATTTAAAAGATATTTCATAAACTGAATAAGAAGGATATACTGTGTCCTTATGTTTTTCTTTTTCCATGAATAGTTGTCTTTGTACACTAGGCCTCTGTTGACAGCGGTCTAAATAAACAATTTTGAGGTTTTTGTAAAGGTTCCAGTGCTTATAAAGACTATGTATCATCAAAAAAGAAAACATAGGGACATAGAAGAGATTGATATTTGTTTTACTGTTAATAATCGTTGCTTTAAAGTCATAAACCAGAAAGAAAACAGTCGAGAGCGTTTGTATGGAGAAAAGACCACCCGCACATAGCACCACCACGCTTGTGGAGCAGTGGTAACAGCTCCACCGCAGCAGTTTGTGTAATTTACATGTTTCATGGACTGATAATGTAATTATAAGTAGTAGCTTTACAATTATTTTTTTGTTTGGAAAACTCACGTATGAAGTAAATAAATAGCTAGTTACTGTAAACGTATTTTGATTGTAGTGTTATTTTATATGGGACTGCTTTTTTAAACCATTTCGCTTTGATAAAAGGGTCATAACTTATTTCCGCCGGTGACCACTGCTTTGTCACATGCTTCTACTGATGCATTGATTAATAAGAATTGGTATTATGTACATTTCAGCTGCAACTAACTGCAACCTTGCCTCTATAGCTACATTAACTAATGAGATTATTTTTCTGAGAAAAATGACACTTCAACGTAAATGAGCTTAATGTGGGTATTTTAGTAATTACAGGGTGCAATTGAAGTCATGGGCATTATTTTAAACTAAGGTTCTACTCACGATACTAATTGCATTAGGGCTACTATTACGCAAATTAAAAATATTATTAATGCAAGTTTGGAAAACCTAAAAAAAATTGTAAATCATATTGCAAAAGGCTTATTATTGCAAATTAACTCAAAAAGTAAAAATAATAATAATAATAAAGCTCTAATTCTAAAATAAATATTAAGCTCTAATTATCAATGATATTATTATTATGTATATCGGATTTTCGAGCGGCCGCGACACCACGTGTCGCTATTTATTCGTTATTTGTTGTTGGTCCTCCATTATGGGCGTGTACGTGCAGGTTATTGAAAAATGATACGTGCAGAATAATTCACATGATATAATTACAAAGATTTCAATGGAACATTGCTAAAGTAATTAGAGATTACAATGATAGTTATTGATTAAAACCAAATAACAATAATTATTAGACTTGAGTTTAGAGCCAATGGATTTGTGCGTGATCACCGGGTGACAGTCACATCAAAAAGCGCTGTCACCGCCGCCATGACATTCACAACCCCATTCGGTGTTAACCGCTCTAAAATAAATGTTAAACCACAGAATAACAATAATCGATTACAACTTTAGTGTTGCAATAAACCTACTAAATCATCGCGCGCCGTTATGTATGATTGTGATTTTTGTTATAATTTTATGTTCGTAATAATTGTTCTTTTATTTAAATGTTTATTTAATCATCTTAAATCCTGATTTCAGTAGAAAAAATAATATTTTCCGCACTCCCAAATCTTCTTGCAAATTGCTGATCTGTATTGGATCTTATGTTGATCTTTTTCCTCTCCAAAATCTACGATTCTTATACACGTTTATGCACACGCAAGCAAAAATGATATCCCCTTTTGGACTCCGCCGCAGATGGTTAAAGACAATGTAAACCAAGCTTAATGTTATCCAGTGTGTTACGTAACACACCATGTAACACACCATTTTTTTTCCCGAGGTACATATTTTTTGAGCTCCACCCATAAATACGCCAAAATAAAAGGGACCTTCGGTTTCTTCTTAGAGACGTCTGGTCTTAGTTCTAAGTCAATATTCACGCCAAGCAAGCACTACCTGGGCCTGAGGCCGCCGAGTGCCAACCACAAGAGCGTGTTGAAGCCTAGAGATATCAAGATGCGCGTAAAGAATATTATTACAACGAACAAAATCAACGAAAAACCTATGACGAGTGCTATTAAATATTTCGAGCCCTACGTGTAAACCAATTGTTAGTTATAAGTAGTGTATTTTATTTTTAATGAAATGCTTAAAACTATTTATTGTAAAAAATGAACTTGCCGGCGTAATACTATGTACGTTTTGTGTATGTATTTATGTTACTGTAAATTTTATAATTATTATACCTAGTTATTTTCAATTATTAAATATTTAACATTTACGAAGTTGTTTAATTTGATCCAAACAAATAAAATCAATAGAAGTATTTTACAAATTCTCAAATGACGTGGAAGAGGGAAATTAACTAGGTACAACATACTTGTGTAGGTAGGTGAACAGATGAGGAACTGATGAGGAATTTGATCATAAGACCCAAATAAAAGTTGTATTGTGTAAGCAGATAGTGTAGAGCAAAAAAGAAACTAGGAAAATAGAAGAGAAAAATTAGGTAATTTACAAACAATAATTTATTTCATATTACTTAAAACTGGGTATAACAATCATTTAAATGTCCTATCAAACAGCAATATAAGGACCTAATAAATAATAACAAAATCTTACAACTAAAAAATACATAAATTAAGAAAATTTATTCTGAGACACTAGGAAAAGAAGAAGTTTATCTTATTATAAATTAATTTTACATATAGATCAAATAAATAACTTAAAACTAAATAAACTAAAACTAAAATTAAAACTACATCTTATCTTAAAAACACCCTCTTGCACTTCTTATCAATATACGATTACGCACTATCTTTAAACAGTCTGAATACATTCTGCTTTTTGCTTCTTCCTAACCCTGAACCCTGGGTCATCGTTGAACCACCTTCGAACTTCCTTTCACCATCATCTAAATATATACTTTTATCCAACTCAACTGAAAACTCAGTTGTGCCTGAACAAGAACTTCCTCTATAACTGGACAACTCTTCCAGATCAGACACTAAAGGCATTCTTGCACATGAGATGTTTGAAAACGAATCATCCACTTTCACATTCTCCTTTCTTCTTTTTTCTTCACGACGTGAATATGCCATTTGTCTTCTTCTTGTGGTCAAATATTCTTCTGAAGAGAAAGTAGTTATTGGTCTGTCGACCACAGCAGGAACACACGTTGAGAGATCCTCAGGAGTATCCAAGTCCACTGGTTTCCCCCATTTGCGATCCAAAGCACGGAAAGCAACGGTCAAATGCAGATGAAGTTCCATTTTTGAATAGTAGATGTTTCTCGATTGACACTTGACGGTATTATGTTCAAATTAACGATTTGTGGGCCCTTTTATATGAATTTGTAACCCCCACCTACTGCTTAATTGATCAGTTACAATTAGGGTCTGTAGTTAATAATTAGGTAATCACCTGGTTATCACTAATCGTCAGTTAGATATTGTGTGATTTAACGAATCAATGACAATTAGAACCTATTTAATAATAGGGCTCTGTGATTGGGCTCCTAGTAATCATTTCACACCTGATGATTATAAATCGTTGGTTTTGATTAACAGACATAGTGTGATTAATACGTAGGTAATGAGAGGAAATGCAGTCGGAGAAATTTGTGAAAATTAGGTATTCAAGGAAACTATATTGAAGTTGGTGCGATAAGGACAACTGCAGATCCCATTGAATAGCCTAAGTATAAAGTCATAATTCGAGGTTTGGGTCTCGACTATTTCCTCCTAAAATATTCGACCAATTTAAAAGATATTTCATAAACTGAATAAATATTGTAGTACTTATGTTACCGGAAATGTATGAAACCTAGGAATTTTACACAATTCCTAGGAAATACATACAATTCCGTGCCTACTTAGGAAATGTGTAAAATAATGTTTCAAAGGTTCTTTAATACACACATTTCCAGTGAAATGTATGTATTTTCTAGGAATTGTATAAAATCGAATCCTCTCAGTGAATAAAATAAATAAAACACAAATAAAATCAACGTCCAGGTAAATATCAAAATGTTGTAATAAGGCGTAGTCGACGCAGATTTCTGTCTGCAGGGTTTAAAGTACCTAACCTAAGAAGAAGGAGATGGCGCCCCTTTTCGAACCTAACCTGACCGGAGTCGGGGTGTCCCAAGTGCCGCTCGCTCTTGCATCCTAAGTTTTCCTTGCCACGATTCCTTGTTTATGTTGGTTGAGGTGTGTAGTGAATTAGGGTAACACCGGCGTCACACGTTGCCACCAACGCTCGTTCCAACGTTGGTCGGTTAATTTCGTGAGGCGTCTACACGGCCAACGTGAAGATGTCCGATACAGAAATCGAAATCGCTCCATATTATTGGGAGTGCCTGGTAAACTTCAGAAAATTCGATAACTTTTTCATTTGTCCATACGGGTGGCGATTTTGAGGATGAGGTTGACATTTTTGTCTTCGCGCGCTCTCGATGCGTGTTGCAGCAGGATTCGGGACGGTGCTGCGTTGGGACCAACGTTGGGGCCAACGTGTGGAGCCGGGCTAACACACTTTTCCGCATGAGAAGTACGCGCTTGGGGTTGCGGACACCAGCCCGTTATACAATACAATAGGGTAACATAAAAAGTAGGAGTACGATAGACGCTCTCGACTGTGTGTAGTTGCCCCTCGCACCGCTATCCTTGCTGTACTTAAGAACATCAGGAATATAATACATTTCCGATCGCTTTTTAGGAAATGTATAGATATCCTAGGAAAAGTGAATATTACAAAATATATCATAGATTTCCTGTCTATTTTAGGAATTGTATACAATCATGACAAGGATTACATACTTTTCCGTTAACAGTTATAGTGTATTATATTTTTAATGAAATGCTTAAAACTATTTATTGTAAAAAATTAACTTGCCGGCGAAATACTACCTACTAATGTACTTATGTTATTGTAAACATTATAATTATTATACCTAGTTATTTTCAATTATAAAATATTTAACATTTATGAAGTTGTTTAATTTTCCAAACAATACCAAGTATTTTACAAATTCTCAAACTTAAGGGAAGATGAATGTGGAACAGGGAGAGAAGATGGAGGAAGCGGAAGAGTCTCCGCAAGTACTACCGAATTCACTGACGGTCGATCACTTTCAACCTTATTACTTAGGGCATAAGGGTGAAAAGTGGCTGACCGTCAGTGGACTCGGTAGTACTTGCGGAGACTAGGTGAGGAACTTGACGACCAGATTCAAATAAACGATGTGTAAGGTGATAGTGTGGAGAAAAAAGGAATGAGGAAAAGAGAAGAGAAAAATTAAGGAATATACGAATAATAACTTATTTTAAATAATTTAAAACTGGGTATAAAAATAATTTAAATGTATTATTTAGCAGCAATATAAGAACTTTTTGAAACTCATAAAATACTAGATAGCTAATAAATAATAACAAAATCTTACAACTAAAAAATAAATAAATTAAGAAAATTAATTCAGAGACATAAGAAAAAGAAGAAGATTAGAGAACGGACATTGGGAAACGTATTTTACATACAGATCGAATAAATAACTTAAAACTAAATAAATTAAAACTATATCTTATCTTAAAAACACCCTCTTGCACTTCTTATCAATATACGATTTCGCACTGAATTTAAACAGTCTGAATACATTCCACTTTTTGCTTCTTCCTAACCCTGAATCCAGGGTCACCATTGAACCACCTTCGAACTTTCTTTCACAATCATCTAAGTATTCTTCCTTACTTCTATCCAACTGAACTGGAAACTCAGTTGTGCCTGAACAAGAACTTCCTCTATAACTGGACAACTCTTCCAGATCAGATACCAAAGGCATTCTTGCACATGAGATGTTTGAAAACGAATCATCCACTTCCACATTCTCCTTTCTTCTTTTTTCTTCACGACGTGAATATTGCATTTGTCTTCTTCTTGTGGTCAAATATTCTTCTGAAGAGAAAGTAGCTGTTGGTCTATCGACCACAGCAGGAACACACATTGAGAGATCCTCAGAAGTATCCAAGTCCACTGGTTTCCCCCATTTGCGATCCAAAGCACGGAAGGCAACGGTCAAATGTAGATGAAGTTCCATTTTTGAATTGTAGATGTTTCTCGATTGACACTTGACGGTATTATGTTGAAATTATCGATTTGTGGGCCCATTTATATGAATTTGTAACCCCCACCTACTGCTTAATTGATCAGTTACAATTAGGGTCTGTAGTTAATAATTAGGTAATCACCTGGTTATCACTAATCGTCAGTTAGATATTGTGTGATTTAACTAATCAATGACAATTAGAACCTATTTAATAATAGGGCTCTGTAATTGAGCTCCTAGTAATCATTTCACACCTGATAATTAGAAATCGTTGGTTTTGGTTAACAGTCATAGTGTGAATAATACGTAAGTAGGTATTAAGAGGAAATGCGGGCGGAGAAACTTTTGAAAATAAGGTAGTTGAAGAAACTATCGCTGTCGCTCTGCGATGAAGCGATGAATTGATATCATACCTTTTTTTTGTTTTTGTTTTTTTTTTTTTACGGTTGGGAAATCATCAAATGACTTCTCCCGCTCCTGGGTGGAGTGGGAGGGAGTGTCAGACTCTTACTGACTAAAACCCATCCATGTTCCTTCATTGCCCTTTGTGTTCCAGGGCCACGGTATCTCTTTCGAACAGCCTTAACTCTTTCAGTCACGGTGCGCGGTGGTTAGTTTAGTAACCACCATATTTTCGTTTTATAATTCAACCGATTGTCGCTAGATGTAATGGATTTTGATGAAAAAAATCGGAAAGAGGATGTTAGTGACACTAACCACCATGACTGAAAGAGTTAATACCTGGTAATCATTTCACACCTGATAATTATAAAATACCTACGTTTTATAATTATCAGGTGTGAAATGATGAGTACCTAATTATAGAGCCCAATTATTAATTAAGTCCTAGTGGCATTGTGTGATTAACTAAGTGTCATTGCTTAATTATTCACATAATATCTTACTGACGATTAATGTTTACCAGGTATTAACTCTTTCAGTCATGGTGGTTAGTATCACTAACCACCTCTTTCCGATTTTTTTCATCAAAATCCAATTCCATCTAGCGACAATCGGTTGAATTATAAAACGAAAATATGGTGGTTAGTAAACTAACCACCGCGCACCGTGACTGAAAGAGTTAAGGCTGTTCGAAAGAGATACCGTGGCCCTGGAACACAAAGGGCAATGAAGGAACATGGATGGGTTTTAGTCAGTAAGAGTCTGACTCCCTCCCACTCCACCCAGGAGCGGGAGAAGTCATTTGATGATTTCCCAACCGTAAAAAAAAAAAAAGAAAAAAAAAAAGGTATGATATCAATTCATCGCTTCATCGCAGAGCGACAGCGATAGTTTCTTCAACTACCTTATTTTCAAAAGTTTCTCCGCCCGCATTTCCTCTTAATACCTACGTATTATTCACACTATGACTGTTAACCAAAACCAACGATTTCTAATTATCAGGTGTGAAATGATTACTAGGAGCTCAATTACAGAGCCCTATTATTAAATAGGTTCTAATTGTCATTGATTAGTTAAATCACACAATATCTAACTGACGATTAGTGATAACCAGGTGATTACCTAATTATTAACTACAGACCCTAATTGTAACTGATCAATTAAGCAGTAGGTGGGGGTTACAAATTCATATAAATGGGCCCACAAATCGATAATTTCAACATAATACCGTCAAGTGTCAATCGAGAAACATCTACAATTCAAAAATGGAACTTCATCTACATTTGCCCGTTGCCTTCCGTGCTTTGGATCGCAAATGGGGGAAACCAGTGGACTTGGATACTTCTGAGGATCTCTCAACGTGTGTTCCTGCTGTGGTCGACAGACCAACAGCTACTTTCTCTTCAGAAGAATATTTAACCACAAGAAGAAGACAAATGGCATATTCACGTCGTGAAGAAAAAAAAAGAAAGGAGAATGTGAAAGTGGATGATTCGTTTTCAAACATCTCATGTGCAAGAATGCCTTTAGTGTCTGATCTGGAAGAGTTGTCCAGTTATAGAGGAAGTTCTTGTTCGGGCACAACTGAGTTTTCAGTTGAGTTGGATAAAAGTTTGGAAGATGACTTAGATGATTGTGAAAGGAAGTTCGAAGGTGGTCCAACGGTGACCCTGGGTTCAGGGTTAGGAAGAAGCAAAAAGCAGAATGTATTCAGACTGTTTAAAGATAGTGCGAAATTGTATATTGATAAGAAGTGCAAGAGGGTTTTTTTAAGATAAGATGTAGTTTTAATTTATTTAGTTTTAAGTTATTTATTTTATCTGTATGTAAAATTAGTTTATAATAAGATGTAATATACGTTTCCTATAGAGTCTATAATTTCTTCTTTATCTAGTGTCTCTGAATTAATTTTCTTAATTAATTTATTTTTTAGTTGTAAGATTTTGTTATTATTTATTAGATACATATTTTATGAGTTTAAGTAAGTTCTTATTTTGCTGTTTGATAATTTTGTTTGATATTTAAATTATTTTTATACCCAGTTTTAAGTAATTTAAAATAAATTATTATTTGTAAATTACCTTACTCAAGATAATAAGATGTAGTTTTAATTTATTTAGTTTTAAGTTAATAATTTGATCTGTATGTAAAATTAATTTATAATGTGTGTTAATAATGTGTGCGACGTTTCCTATAGGGTCTTCTTCTTTTTCTTGTATCTCTGAATTAATTTTCTTACTTAATTTATTTTTTAGTTGTAAGATTTTTTAATTATTTATTAGGTACCTAGTATTTTATGAGTTCAAGTAAGTTCTTATATTGCTGTTTGATAATTTATCTAAATGATTGTTATACCCAGTTTTAAGTAATTTAAAATAAATTATTGTTTGTAAATTACCAAATATTTCTCTTCTATTTTTCTAGATCCTTTTTTGCTCTACACTAACTCCTTACACAATACATCTTTTATTTGGGTCTTGTGATCAAATTCCTCATCAGTTTCTCATCCGTTAACCTACCTATGCAAGTATGTTGTACCTAATTAATTTCCCTCTGCCACCTCATTTGAAAATTTGTAAAATACTTCTATTGATTATATTTGTTTGGATCAAATTAAACAACTTCGTAAATATTAAATATTTAAGTATTGAAAATAACTAGGTATAATAATTATAATATTTATAATAACATAAATACATTAGTACATAGTATTACGCCGGCAAGTAAATTTTTACAATAAATACACATGTGTGTGGTGTACATGTCTTCGAATAAAACAAATTTGGTTCTAGCAGGTGCTAGGACATGTTAGCTTCCTCACGATGTTTTCCTCCACAGTTGTGATGAAACCACTAAAATAAATTACACAAACTGCTGCGGTGGAGCTGTTAAGACTGGATACCACTGCTCCACAAGCGTGGTGGTGCTATGTCCGGGTAGTATTTTCTCCATAAAAACGCTCTCGCCTGTTTTCTTTCTGGTTTATGACTTTAAAGCAATGATTTCTTACAGTAAAATAAATATCAACCTCTTCTAGTTCCCTATGTTTTCCTTTTTGATCATACATAATCTTTATAAGCACTAGAACCTTTACAAAATGCTCAAAATTGCTCAAAATTTATTTAGACCGCTGTCAACAGAGGCCTCGTGAACAAAGACAACTATTCATGAAAAAAGAAAAACATAAGGACACAAATTGGTCGAATATTTTAAGTGGAAATTGTCGAGAGCCAAACCTCGAATTATGACTTTATACTCAGGCTATTCAGTTGGATCTACAGTTGTCCTTATCGCACCAATGTCGAAATACCGCTCGCAGAGCGACAGCGATAGTTTCTTCAAATACCTAATTTTAAAAATTACTCCGCCCGCATTTCCTCTCATTACCTACGTATTAATCACACTATGTCTGTTAATCAAAACCAACGATTTCTAATTATCAGGTGTGAAATGATTACTAGGAGCTCAATTACAGAGCCCTATTATTAAAAAGGTTCTAATTGTCATTGATTAGTTAAATCACACAATATCTAACTGACGATTAGTGATAACCAGGTGATTACCTAATTATTAACTACAGACCCTAATTGATATTACTTTCATACTTTGAAGGTGATAAAATAACTTTGGATGAATAACTAATATTTTGTGTATAATGTATCGTTTCCCGGTACTTTCTTGGCAGAGAAGTATTTAGGACTCTTGGTCTATTATTTATTATTGAATAATAGGTATGCTATTGAATACAAATATTACCGCTAATCTAGTGTGAAATGATTAGCACCCAATTCTTAATTAGGTCCCATTGCAATTAACCGACTAATAAATGTGATGATTATTTAACAGGTGGTGATGTGTAGTTTCTGCGTACTCCCAGCGGAAAAAGGTGTGAGTCTTTATTATAATATTTATCAGACAGTGTCATACTTACTCGGGGGTCTACAGATAGTAATCGCGGCTGCTGACTCTTAGGTTCGATCCACCTGTCGGGGAAATTGTTTTTGGTTTTTACCAACAGGAATTTATCAGTAGCACCCCAATATCCGGGTGGGAAAAGTCTCTGCCCCTACTATTGCACGGCGCGGCGGAGCTAAAAGATGAAGGGTGAAATGTGGGCCTGCTTTATGTTCTACCTACAGTTGAAAGAGGCGTGATTTATAAGTACAATCAGCCTATAGTAGAATAGATTTAGGCCCAGACTCTACTAAAGCGGAGACGAGAAGAGAGGAGCGGAGATGTGTTGTTAACCACCAATAGTATTTCGTTATTTACTCTTCTCGTCTCCGTTTAGCTTTAGTGGAAACGGTTGAGCCGAGAGGAGAGTAGAGATGTCTCATATCTGTTTAGGACAAGCAGGCAATGCGGCACAGCGGAGATGAGAAGAGACGTGAGCGGCGTGCGGTCCCTAAACTGGTCGTGAGTGGCCTGTACACACATCTCTACTCCGGTCTAGCAAGTGTGCATATCCGCGCAGTTTCGGTGGATACACCCTATATAACTCCTAAGCATCTCCTCTCCTCTCCGCTTCGCACGTCTCCGCTTTGGTAGAGTCCGGGGCTCCAGCTGGCAAAACAAGTGAATGTCATCTTGTACAGAAAACTTTTATTAATACACAGGTCCTGTATTATGATACGCGTGAGATATGGTATTTTTTCTAATGTTGATGTGATTCTAGGGGGTTCTAGGACATGTTAGCTTCCTAACGATGTTTTCCTTCAGAGTTGCGATGAAATAGTTTCTTCAAATACCTAATTTTCAAAAGTTTCTCCGCCCACATTTCCTCTTAATACCAACGTATAATCACACCATGTCTGTTAATCAAAACCAACGATTTATAATTATCAGATGTGAAATGATTAGTAGGAACGCAATTATAGAGCCCAATTAGTAAATAGTTTCTAATTGTCAATGATTAGTTAAACCACACAATATCTAACTGACGATTGGTGATTACCAGGTGTGAAAGGATAAGCACCTAATTATTAACTACTGGCCCTAATTGCAACTGATCAATTAAGCAGTAGGTGGGGGTTCAAATTCATATAAAAGGGCCCACAAATCGTTAATTTCAACATAATACCATCAAATGTCAATCGAGAGACATCTACTATTAAAAAATGGAACTTCATCTACATTTGACTGTTGCCTTCCGTGCTTTGGATCGCAAATGGGGGAAACCAGTGGACTTGGATACTCCTGAGGATCTCTCAACGTGTGTTCCTGCTGTGGTCGACAGACCAACAACTACTTTCTCTTCAGAAGAATATTTGACCACAAGAAGAAGACAAATGCTATATTCACGTCGTGAAGAAAAAACAAGGAAGGAAGATGTGGAAGTGAATGATTCGTTTTCAAACATCTCATGCGCAAGAATGCCTTTAGTGTCTGATCTGGAAGAGTTGTCCAGTTATAGAGGAAGTTCTTGTTCGGGCACAACTGAGTTTCCAGTTCAGTTGGATAGAAGTACGGAAGAATACTTAGATGATTGTGAAAGAAAGTTCGAAGGTGGTTCAACGGTGACCCAGGATTCAGGGTTAGGAAGAAGCAAAAAGGGGAATGTATTCAGACTGTTTAAAGATAGTGCGAAATCGTATATTGATAAGAAGTGCAAGAGGGTGTTTTTAGGATAAGATGTAGTTTTATTTTATTTAGTTTTAAGTTATTTATTTGATCTGTATGTAAAATTAATGTATCATAAAATGTAAAATACGTTTCCTATAGAGTCTCTAATCTTCTTCTTTTTCTTGTGTCTCTGAAATAATTATCTTAATTTATTTATTTTTTAGTTGTAAGTTTTGGTTTTTATTTATAAGTTCCTAGTGTTTTTTGAGTTTAAGTAAGTTCTTATTTTGCTGTTTGATAATATATTTAAATGAATGTTATACCCAATTTTAAGTAATTTAAAATAAATTATTGTTTGTAAATTACCTAATTTTTCTCTTCTATTTTCTTTGGATCAAATTAAACAACTTCGTAAATGTTAAATATTTTATAATTGAAAATAACTAGGTATAATAATTATAATATTTACAATAACATAAATACATTAGTACATAGTATTACGCGGGCAAGTTCATTTTTTACAATAAATAGTTTTAAGCATTTCATTAAAAATAAAATACACTATAACTAACAATTAGTTTACACGTAGGGCTCGAAATATTTAATAGCAGTCGTCATAGGTTTTACGTTGATTTTGTTCGTTGTAATAGTATTCAACACGCTCTTGTGGTTGGCACTCGGCGGCCTCAGGCCCAGGTAGTGCTTGCTTTGAACTAAGACCAGACGTCTCTGAGAAGAAATCGAAGATCCGTTTTGTTTTTTGCGCATTTATCTCCGGATTGTTGTTCCTAGGCTCGCACTTCACAGTATTGTAAGAGCCGCTGTTGCTCCCAGATGAATTAACTCATTTAACTTAGCACTTTAGAACATTGCACTGAGGATGAGACTAAGCAACCAACCAAGCGGGCATTACATGTCTTCGAATAAAACAAATTTGGTTCTAGAGGGTTCTAGGACATTTCATTTCATTTCATTTCCTCACGATGTTTTCCTTCATAGTTGTGATGAAACCACTAAAATAAATATATACACAAACTGTTGCGGTGGAGCTGTTATCACTAGGATACCACTGCTCCACAAGCGTGGTGGTACTATGTCCTGGTGGTATTTTCTCCTTACAAACGCTCTCGCCTGTTTTCTTTCTGGTTATTGACTTTAAAGCAATGATTTTTTACAGTAAAATAAATATCAACCTCTTCTATTTCCCTATGTTTTCCTTTTTGATCATATATAATCTTTATAAGCACTAGAACCTTTACAAAATGCTCAAAATTGCTTATTTAGACCGCTGTCAACAGAGGCCTCGTGTACAAAGACAACTATTCATGAAAAAAGAAATACTTAAGGACACAGTATATATCCTTCTTATTCAGTTTATGAAATATGTTTTAAATTGATCGAATAGTTTAGGAGGAAACGGTTGAGAGCCAAACCTCGAATTATGACTTTTTACTTATGCTATTCAGTGGGAGCTGCAGTTATCGTTATCGCACCAATGTCGAAATAGCGCTCGCAGAGCGACAGCGATAGTTTCTTCAAATACATAATTTTCAAAAGTCACTCCGCCCGCATTTACTCTTAATACCTACGTATTAATCACACTATGTCTGTTAATTAAAACCAACGATTTATAATTATCAGGTGAGAAATGATTAGTAGGAACCCAATTATTATTAAATAGGTTCTAATTGTCATTAATTAGTTAAATCACACAATATCTAACTGACGATTAGCGATAACCAGGTGATAACCTAATTATTAACTATAGGCCCTAATTGTAACTGATCAATTAAGCAGTAGGTGCGGTTCAAATTCATATAAAAGGGCCCACAAATCGTTAATGTCAACAGAATACCGTCAAGTGTCAATCGAGAAACATCTACTATTCAAAAATGGAACTTCATCTACATTTGACCGTTGCCTTTCGTGCTTTGGATCGCAAATGGGGGAAACCAGTGGACTTGGATACTTCTGAGGATCTCTCAACGTGTGTTCCTGCTGTGATCGACAGACCAACAGCTACTTTCTCTTCAGAAGAATATTTGACCACTAGAAGAAGACAAATGCTATATTCACGTCGTGAAGAAAAACAAGGAAGGAAGATTTTTATGATAAGATGTAGTTTTAATTTATTTAGTTTTAAGTTATTTATTTGATCTGTATGCAAAATTAATTTATAATAAGATGTAAAATACGTTTCCTATAGGGTAGGGTCTTCTTCTTTTTCTTGTATCTCTGAATTAATTTTCTTAATTAATTATTAATTATTATATTAATTTATTTTTTAGTTGTAAGATTTTGTTATTATTTATTAGGTACCTAGTATTGTATGAGTTCAAGTAAGTTCTTATTTTGCTGTTTGATAGTATATTTAAATTATTGTTATACCCAGTTTTAAATAATATAAAATAAATTATTGTTTGTAAATTACCTAATTTTTCTCTTCTATTTTCCTTGTTCCTTTTTTGCTGTACACTATCTCCTTACACATACATCTTTTATTTGGGTCTTGTGATCAAATCCCTCATCAGTTCCTTATCTGTTCACCTACCTACGCAAGTATGCTGTAGTTGATTTCCCTATTCCACCTCGTCCATCTTCACTCTCTCGTCCACCTTCACCAGGCCTTAAATTTTAGAATTTGTAAAATACTTGGTACCTACTTCTATTGATATTTGTTTGGATCAAAATAAAACAACTTCGTAAATGTTAAATATTTTATAATTGAAAATAACTAGGTATAATAATTATAATATTTACAATAACATAAATACATTAGTACATAGTATTACGCCGGCAAGTTCATTTTTTACAATAAATAGTTTTAAGCATTTCATTAAAAATAAAATACACTATAACTAACAATTAGTTTACACGTAGGGCTCGAAATATTTAATAGCAGTCGTCATAGGTTTTTCGTTGATTTTGTTCGTTGTAATAGTATTCTTTACGCGCATCTTGATATCTCTAGGCTTCAACACGCTCTTGTGGTTGGCACTCGGCGGCCTCAGGCCCAGGTAGTGCTTGCTTGGCGTGAATATTGACTTAGAACTAAGACCAGATGTCTCTAAGAAGAAATCGAAGGTCCCTTTTGTTTTGGGCGCATTAATCTCCGGATTGTTGTTCAGCACCATCCTAGGCTCGCACTTCACAGTATTGTAAGAGCCGCTGTTGCTGCCAGACGAATTACTGGACTCAATATCTGAGTTCCTTACAGATTCAGTCTCTAAATTCTCTATATTTGAAAGGAGATCAGGCTTATTAGACAACTTAGCGTTCTTCGACAAGCCCTTGTTCAAGGCACTGTCGTTATTTTCAAGAAAATTTTCAGCATTTCCATTGTCATCTTTATTAGTAGTATTATGCTGTTTATCAGGTACATTGGTAAGATTTTCGGTTACAACATCAGACATGGAACCGTCACTGCTGCCGGAGCTGATGCGGTATTCCTCTGCAACTATGCTGCCGAGTTCATCGTCTATCTTAAATTCTTCAAAATTCTGGGACAAATCGAATTTGTCCATGTCGTCGAAATATTCTGCTTTGTGCATTTCTGCATTGATCGATTGATTTTTCTCGGGTCCATGATTAAACTGGTTGTCTAGTTCTGTCAAATTAATCTGCTTGTTGCCTCCCTTGCCACCTTTATTGATCTCAGATAGTATAGATGACACTGTGTTGCCCATTTGTATGGAAGCACGAGGGTCCAATTTTGGTTGCAGAGGATGCATGGCAAAGTTAGTCAAGTAACTGTCAGTAGTTTGCTGGAAGGAGCGGCTTTGTTCATCGTTCGGCTTCTCATCTTCGTCCGGAATGATGATCTCAGTGACATGAGGAAGTTTAGGAATGTCTTTGTCACTGATCTTATTCTGGATCCTTGGCAAAGATACCACTTTAGCAACGCTGTTCCTTGGACTGACAGCGTGCACTGGGTACTGCTCGTTGTGGATCTCGACCGTTGGCTGTGTGAGTAGCAACTCCCTCTTACCATTGCTGACTACTGGAACATTTATCTCTGAAATGGAGCAGTAGTCAGGCTCTATACTGTTGACAGTTGCTACTTGTCCCACTTTTCTCGTCTTAACATCTGCAACCCGTTGGTTAGCCGCAACGGCTTCAGAGTCTAACTGCTCTGTCATTTGTTTGACATTGTTTTCAGCTTTCCATTTAGCCGAAAGGTTCTTTGGCTTTGGTGGCAGGGCGGGAGGAGTTCTTGGTACTTTTCTCTTATTAAATATCTTCATAGACCCGAGATCGTTATCAATTTTTCTTTCAACGACATTGTTAACGTTACGATTTTCTAAGTTAGCAGCCATGTTTTTCACTATAGAGCCTCTTATTTTAGGAACCGCTGGTTTCTCATTGGCTTGCACGTTACGCGGGATTGGCGCAGGCTTAGAATCACTGCCTTTTGTAATGATGGGCTCATATTCATTGCTGTACAAGCTTTGTATCTCATACTGGAAGCCTTGAGCTGTGTTTGGCACTTCATAACTGTGTTCAGATGCGGTCTCCAAGCTGAACTTGACGATTTTATTTGCTCTCTTATCTGCCCTAGGCAGCGTATTGCTGGTATTATTGGATCTTACTTTTTCGTCATAGGAGATGCTGTTAAGAGTGGAGAACTGTACACGCTTTGTTGATGCTTTAGGGCTGGGTGCCTCACTAGACTTAGAATTGTCATTACTGCTATCATCTAAAGAATTTTGAAGCAATATTTGATTGACACACTCCAGTACCGGATTATTTTTATAAATCTCATTAGTTGGGTTCTCATCTGCATCACTAGTACTCGCATACCAATTTTCGTTAATTTCAGCATTAGCCGCTTGTTTGTTTAAATTTGATTCTATGTTGTTGTTCTTATCATCAAATCTTGAACTGAATCTATCATTGTTGTTCATTATATTATTGCACAATACTTCGTTTTTAGCGGCGACTACTCCTGCGTCATGTATGCCACTGTTGAAAACAACTCCCAACAGGTCATCTGTTGATTTTGATTTATTGCTTAGCGGTCGCTGATCCAAACAGTCTCCCTCTTGTTCTGGATCACTAACATTACAATACCAGGGCTTCTCATTGCCTTCTTCGCTGAGGACGTTACTCAAGAAAAGTTGTCTGTTCGCTTTTATTTCATCTGACGCCTGCCGTTTTATTCCGTGTAACCTCTCCATTTTTGTAGAATAAGTTTTCTCGGATTCACTGGCAGTGTTGTCTTGTTCTTTTTTGGCAGCTTCACCAATAAGCTGGTCAATTTTCATAGAAGCTTTTCTGATATCATTAGCTATTTGGTTCGCGGTGAGTTCGTCATCATGGTTTACTTGGTAGCTCATACCAATGCACTCCTCAGCGCTACTGCTATTGTTTGCTTGGTTATTGTAACCCTTCTGCGTGTTGTCAGCATACTTATTGTTGTTCTTTCTTCCCGAGTATTTCCTCGACCTTCTGAAGACGTCTCGTCTCACAAAAGCTTGTTTGTTTTTGATAAACGTGCCCTTGCTGCCGATGCTGGCTGTGTTCCCTTCTTCACTGGAACTCGTGTTGCCATAAACAATTTCACTCTTCGGCAACTGGTACTGAAAGCTCTTACTTAACCTAGTATTTTTTTGGAATACCGGTGGAGAATTTCTTTCACGATAACTACAGCTTCTAACAAACGTATTTTGGAATCTAGAATCCGTGCTTTCTAAGCTCTGGAATTCCGGATCTGTTTCAATATTGGTCTGTTCGCTGGTGAACCCGAGCAGTTGCTGGCAATTGCTGCAGTACGATTTGCGTGCTTTCAGTTTTGCGATTTCTTCCTGTTGTGTTTTTATTATTTTCTCTTTTTGGTGGAGAGCAACGTGTATTTGTTTCTGTTCCCTGGTGAGGCGGGATTCTAGGAGGACTAACGACCGTAGTACGAGTGCTAGTTGGTCTTGTCTGAGGCGCCTCTCCTGCGCCGCTTTCTTGTCCCGGGCGGCGAGGGCGTGTCCCGCCTCCACGAGCTGGTGCCTTTGCTTCAGCACGGACTCGGACTGCTGCTGCAGCGCGTTGCGCACCGCGTCCAACTCCCGCCGCAACTCCATCGCTTCTGAGCTGCTATCCATCTGGAAAAAGAGAGAAGGATTCGTCAATAAACAGTTGACTCGTAGTCGTAACTATTATTGCAATAACAGCAATAACAACGGCATTTAACTTCATAAAAGGTTCGTACAGTCTATTTAGAAGATCAATCCGATAGCGGTGAAATGTCAAGAACGATTGATACACGATTCCTTATACGACTCGAAGAAATTAATGTCGTCTAATGACGGTGCGTCTTTGATCATAGCATAAACAGTGTAATGATGGTTATCTTGTGTGGCGATGCAACGCGCGGTCAGAGTCCACCACGCAATAGTAAGTTAACGAGGTCACTGACCAAGAAATAACATCTTATGTACAAAAGTAATCAAAAGCGGAATATTTTATAATTAATTTAATTAAGTCAGTACCTATTTGTCGACACAGATCGGTGAATTCTCAGTTCTGTTACGTGACAATAAAGTTTAAAATGTAAAGCAGGTATTTGGTCGCTGCTTTTAATGTTTGATAAGAAGAAAATCAGAGCATAACTGAGCTTATCGTGTGCGCGGGCGCAGATAAGACGTTCAAACGCGGGAGAATAATGTTATCATCACCGTGATCTCACGCTTCCTTGATTTTTTTTTAAGTTTGATAATGTCGATGTGCTAAATGTAAGGCCACGACTTCTCGAGATAGTGGCTCATAAGTCATACATAGGTTAGGGCCGATTATATCAATGGCAATTTTACCATATTGATTCTAATTGTATTGTGTTATCTGTCGTATCACAAAAGGACTGTTTGAACCAAAGATTTAAAAGACTTTTAGAGCGGACATTGGGAATATTTTCGTACAAAAATGATCCCGAACATTTTCGATTTTGACACACGAATGCTACCTGACAAGCGGATGTGTGACACTAGACAGACCGATTTGTTACTAAACAGTAACAAGTATTGGATTACGATTTTCTTTGTCTTGTCCCGTCTATCGCTCGTAAATATTTGAATGTCTTTGGTTTGAACATACCTTCCTAGTAACAGAAGAAGGTGTTTTTCTCTTATTGACGGATTTCCAAAAACATTGGAAGCTGGAAATCCTTTGGAAATTCACGAAGAACTATAATACTTTAGTATTAAATCTTTCTTCTACAAAGCCATTCACTAACGAAGGTAAGGATAAAGAATGTGGTATTCTAATGCTCTAATCATGTTAGAGGCAAGGTAAAAGTCGTGTCAATGGCGACTTTACAATGTCCAAGTGTACTTAACCTTTACGAAAGTGTGTTAGATACTTATAGCATTGACGAAAGTTTAAGCCGTCTAGCCCCCGGCTTAGTGAGTGACTAACAACTAGTCAAATCAGGGTTAGAGCTTGGCACAATGATTTACTATATTCTGCCTAATATACTAGCAATAATAGGGTATTTGACTGAAAAAATCTATTTAGTCCGTCAGTTAGATTATCAAAAAATATTGAACACGTATTTTTTCTTTTGTCATGTAAACGAAAAATGACCACGATACAGCGCGTTGAAATCTCGCGTGACGTCACAATTTCTGTTACTTTTTACTGTCCAGTGACGTCACAAGCCTCTCTTGAACTTTGATGCACTGTATCGTCGTCATTTTTTGATTATGTGACAAAAGCAAAAATACGCGTCCAACATTTTTTGGTGATCTAACTGACGGACTATTTTTTTTTTCGTTGTTGTCAAATAGCCTTTTAAGTATGATTTCCTGAAAAGTTAACTTAGACGAAAATATTGCAAATAGAGAAAATGTTTTGAGAAGTTTAAAATCTTTATTTAAGAGCTACTTTCAGGGTTTTCTTTATTTTCGTAGTCAGCGAGGAAAAGGGCTTAAAATTATAATGTTTATAAATAAACATAACATCACGCCTGTAATTTCCGAAGGGTTAGGCAGAGGTGTAACTAATAGTATCTACACCCACATTTCGCCAGTTATGTTTAAGTCCCATGTAATAAGGGGCGAGCCTATTGCCATCAACCGGGCTCAAATCCAGACTGCGAAGCTGCTACTGAGAAGTTCCTGATGGAAAAACCCAATAACAATTCGCCCGACCCGTGAATCGAACCCAGGACCTCATGCTCATCAGTCGCGATTGCGACCACTAGACCAACGAGGCAGTCAGTTTGTTTATAGGTTTAGCGAAATGTACATAAGTGTAGCTACTGAGGTACACTTCTGCTTTCGAAAATTACAGGCGTGATTTTATGATATATTTCACAATATTAACACAGATTTACATCACTTGACACAGCCAATATCTCAATCACCAACAACAAAGAGCCATATTTCACACATTTATGTTACTTTTGGGGGACACTTTCTGGTTCTAAAAGGTTACTTCACTTACATGAGGGATGGGCATTTTTCGGGTTACAGAGCTCTCAATCATTAACTGTTCTCTCGGCGAGATCTCGAGCAAACTGACTAGGAAATCCCAATGCGCGTGAGTTGTCAGTAAACAATCAATTAATACTGAATTTCACCTATTAGCCAAAGGTCGATCGTAGCCGATGCAATGGACTTTGAACTTAATGTTTGTTTTGATTAATTAATGTGTCGATGTTGTTAATTATAATGTCTACAAGCCGTTATTTCTGTGTTGATCGGCTGAAAATATTGTTTTATTATCATTTTAGGCCCACGCCTGGCGCCGTAGTAATATACGACGCGACGTAGAAACAAAAGCTGCTAGATAAGTTGTTTGTATTTTTTGTGTAGTTAGCATAACAGCCTATAGCAGTTAGCAAAATCAGCCAATAAAGTCCACATAATTGAGACATAGGCCTCTTTTATGTCAGAGGGAGAGGCCTGTAATCTACCACGCGGTTTAAGCGTTGATTCGATAGTTGGTGGATATGTGATAAAGGTACATATTGGAAAATAAATAGGCCCTAAGGAACTATACTACTAAAGTAGGATGCATCTTCTGCCTTTTCGCGGAGAAAACTGGCGCTCTCATTTACCTACCAACTATCTTAAGGAAAATGTAGGTATCACTGAAGCTATAATATGTGTCGCATTTTCCGATATAGGTAAAACACCAATATTTGTACTGTCAAGGTCGATACAAAAACCACTAATTACATCATTACTGCTAATTAATTTAAATGAATTCCTCGGAACAACTATTTGAAGTATATTGACGCGTAATTCCTTTTACATTGTTCTCATTAACATAGATTAACGCTAAATTGATGCATTTGTCATTCATGAACGTAAAATAACTCCCGAGTATACGATTGCAGGTCGTATAGGCATTCATTGATGAGTCGGTGGGAACTTATAAAAGTGTAATTTAACCTTTTTTAACCAGTTATATTTATTATATAGCAGCAGTGAAATACAGGTTATGATGGAAAATGCAAATTAATTTACGTGTTAACTTTTTTACGGGTTGAAAAGTGTGAATTTTCACAGAAAAAAGAAGAAATCTATTTTCCATATTAGGTACTCCTGAGTTCGCTGACGGTCGACCACTTTTTAACCTACTACTTAGGGCATAAGAGTGAAAAGTAGTCAGTGAACTCTAGTAGCGAAGGGTCATTTTCCGTTTATTACATAATATTATGTACTCAGGCTTACCTCTTACAAAAAATATCTTTAATGTGACTATATTATTTGACTGCGCCATTTTTCGAAGGGAATCCGTTAAGAATAGAGTTGTATGGAATCTTCGCCACTGGTGAACTCTATAGTAGTAGCTAAGACTGAAGACATGGAATTGTTTTTCTAAATTCTTTCAGCCAGCAAATAACAGAAAAATTTAGATGCATTCGCAAGAGACGCACACTTGTATACGTAGCCATAACCTAGCTAGGAAAATGCCAGCCAGCATACCTTCGTCAATTCCATACAAAGTCCCATACAATTTATGTGTAATTTCATCCATTAACAAACGTTATAAATGAAACAAAACTCCCTAACATCCGCTAACATAACTGCCATATTCACCAAAAGGAAGTCGCTTGTTATACGTCTGCACAGGCGCACTATTGCAGCACAAGTGCGCAAACCTATAGGTTATTGCCACAGGAAATTCTAAGGATATCACCAGTAACGGTTTTATGTTTAATTGCTAGATAAATCTTAATTTTATATAATTATATGCAACAGGTGTCCGAGAAGTAAGGTCGAAATGATTATGTTATTATTAGTTATTATCTATTTTCATTAGTGCATAGGGGTAACAGTAATGGATATGAATGTTGGTGGATGGCGAGGGAGTGGAAGGCCAAAGAAAAGATGGATGGAGAGTAATGACAGAGACTTGATGAAGAGGCTTGACAGGGTAGAATGGAAAATAAAAACGTATTGCGCCGACCCCAAGTAACATGGGACAAAGGCAGGAAGATGATGATGTTTGTTAGTGCATCTGCTAAGGGACTAACATTTGCATTGGTATTTTTTATTTAAATGATTTATCTTTAATTGACATGATTTATTTTTTTATTAACATGGTTTATTTTTATGGAAATGATAAATTTAATATTTTGTTTTTGCTAATGTACCGAATTTTAATTGTATAATTGAATTTTATTTTGTTTTTTAAATGTAATTCCTATAAGCCGTGTTGTGTTATTTTTAATGAATTTTCTATTCAATGTAAGAATTGTTTATGAAATATATGAAATGAAATATATGAAATGAAATATATGAAATGAAATATAGGAAATGAAATTAAATACAAGCTAAAAAACACACCGAGTGCACAATATGATGCGATAGACACAGCATGTATGAACAACGACAATGATATGCCTGGTACCTTTTTCATTGGTGATATTGTTGTTTTGTAGTTGTGCCTTGTGCAGACTTTTCTTGACTGTTTATTTTAAACACTTGACTTATGCATAATAAAGTCCCCGAAGACAATTTAATCATTATCATTACCACTTTTATCTTATTAGATAACGTATTTAAATTGCACAATACCTTGTAAACTGTCAAACAAAACGTAACGCATCTTTTTATGAGGGTCACCTTTACACGCTATGATTATTCGATAAAGGGTCACCGTATGCAGGTCGCGCGAATAATTTTTTTCACTGAGAAAAGTGATCTCGCGCTTCTGACATAGAACGATAAATACGATTTTCTGTATGTGTATGCGAGACAATACTGGGTTGTGGAGGTCAGATAGGCAGTCGCTCCATGTAAAATACTAGTATTTAGCTGCATCAGGTTAGACTGGAAGTCGACCGCAACATAATTGGGAAAAGGCTACGCAGATGATGTATTCGAGACAATATCATTCAAACACTGTTTTAAGCTTTCACGGTTTACCACTAAAATTATACTGTCACTTACGGGATATCGTAACAGGACAGTAAGTATAAGTTTAATATCATTCAAGTACAACAAAACCGAAACGTGATCATTTTCTGACGCGGTCTCAACTCTAACGATATAAATTGTTGTTTTTGCAACACCTTTCCAAACACGCACAGAAAATGGGATTTTATGCACATGTTTGTTGAACATGTTATTGATTTATATTTTTATAAAGAAGTGTTTGTTCAAACCTGGCTTCAATATATATTGACACACGTGCCACTGATAACACAAGTTTTATAGTGTAGTACCTTCTGTACCCACGGCATGTAGACTGACTGTCGATAAGGGCATTCTATTACTGATAAACTAAACAATTACCTACCTTATCAAGGACTTGTAAACTGTATAAATGTATCTTTAGTAAATAGGTACTAGACAATGTTTACTAGTCACGTGTTTACCTAAGTGTTCTATGTAAACTGCGTTCGCGAGTTCGTTTCCAAACTTGTAAACAAATAATATTATGTGCCGATCAATTCTGTGGGGCGCATGAAAGGCAATTATATGTGGCTGAGATGAGAATGATAAGGGGGATGTGTGATGTTAAGCGAATGGATAAAATAAGAAATCTATGTATATAAAAGGAGAACTGACTGACTGACATATCAACGTACAGCCGAAACTACTGGGGCTAGGAATGTGAAATTTTATACACGGCTTCCTATTATAATGTAGGGGAGCACTAAGAAGGGGTTTTTGGAAATTTAACCTTTAAGGGGGTCAAAAGGGGGAATTTTGTTTGTATGGAAAATTTTGTTTATATCGAGCATAAAATACTTATGGGACGAGCTATCACAATTTTTGCGGACGAAGTCGCGGGTGAAGTGCTAGTGACTTCATAAGAGGAAGTCTGAAAGTGGAGCCGGTGACTGAACAGTTCTGTGGTTTGAAAATGTAGTGAGGAAAATTTGAGTATGAATATAGATGGCTGTAAGAGTAGAGGAAGACCAAAGAAATGATGGATGGACTGTGTGAAGGATGATATGGCTAGAAAGGAAGCTGCTGCTGAGACGGCGAGTAATAGAGAAGTATGGAAGAAGAAGATACGTTACGATGCGATAAGGGCAGGAGAATGATGATGAGGGTTCTTCAGAGCCGAAAGTCATATTTCGATGATTTGTTTCTATTACTGTGTCACACTAAAAAACCCGTTTCAAACTTGTTACAGGTTTTAGTGCCGCTAGTCGCTACTATCCACCTGACTACCTACTGCTCTACAAGAACATCTGTTTTATCAGAGTATGATGACCTTTAACTCATCTGCATAATCAACCATTCTTCTAAAAGTTTCCACGAAGACTAGTTAGGAAATCGAAATACACCTAAAATTATGGCAATATGTGACCCCATTGTCCAAGGTGAACTCTCGGTAATTTCTCGGCATACCATTTCAGAAGATTGCGCACCTATTACAATATTATAAGTATTATAATACATACCCATTGGTAAGTGATTAGTAATTAAATATGTAACACTCGCCTTGAATGGTTGAAGCCGTTGGAGGAAGTCACGGCCATTGACTTGCGATAAATAGGAGCGAGCAATCGTATTCGTAGCTTTGAAACAAAACATCTATGCTTATTATAACGATAGATATTATGCGAAAATGATTTATGTTTGTCTGGCTTGATAGGTATCTATTGCTATTAAACTAAACAGTAAGTACTTTTTTTTTTTTCGTATGGGTAATTATTAAATTACCCCCTCCCGCTCTGGGCGGAGTGGAAGGGAGTGTCAGACTTTACTGACTGAAGACTGAAGGCTGCGGTATCTCTTTCGAACAGTCCTGCAGCCCCGGCAGGTATCAGCCTGGTTGTTGACATCTCTTTGAGGCGCACGTGGAACAGGAACGCGCCGTCGACACGGCGGATTTTGATAGAAAATTATCTAGGTAACCGAAAAGTAGGTACGGAGCAGGGCTCGGAAAATAGAGTGAATTCGTTTCCATCTGGAAAATTTCAACCTTCCTTTCGAGCACATCCAAATCGACATCATATTTTCTTACAATACATGATCTTAAATGTTCTTCAGAAAAGTTATAGGTTGTTTTCAATCTCTAAACAATCGTGGGCATTTGAAATTAAGTATAGGGCTGATGTTTTGTTGTAATTATACCTTGAATGAAGTTTATTAAGTAAGTACATGACATTTGTAATTTAATTTCTTTGCTTGTTATTTGAAAGTTGATATTTAGAAAATTGTAATTTAATTTATTTTTCTTTGACATTTGTAATGTGAATATGTAGACAATTCTTGATTTACTACTTTTTTTTTGACATTTGTATTAAATTATTTTGTTTAAATTAGAATCACTGTTATTGTCACATTTGCATACCGAATTTAGTAGGCGAATTATGAAGAACTATTGGGTATGTGCTATAAAATCTGTAAAATACCATATTTCAGGCAAATAAATGAATCTGAATATGTACCTTGAAGTGCTGATAAAGAAATTGATTATTAATTAGGAAGAAGTCTCGGGCTTGTATTAATATAATTAATTCTACTTGCCTCAAGAACCAGGATATTATATCGGTGTTTTACTCTCCTAACGGGTTATTTACTGTTAGGTACAGAAGAAATGAATATGCGTATGTATTATTAAAAACTTTTTGTTCACAATTTGCGTGTTAAACAAGTCATTGGAAAAAATGTGTGCCAATGTTCGGTGGTTTAACTGTACCGTATAATTTGACTGTTAAACTTATGTAGAAGCTTGAATACAATTAGGGTTTTCGGCCCCATAGTATCTCAATGATCTTGAAAGGACAGACAACTAATTAATGATCGGAGCAATGCAGCAAATTATGTTCGAATAGCGTTTTGGGCCCCAAAAAACCCTATAACGAAAAGACTTTGACCGATAGGTACCAGTAGCGAAGGGTCAATTTTTGTAAGAGGTAAGCCGGAGAACAAATCTGTAATTTGATTATGTTATTTGGCTACAGAATACTGACTGTGCCATTTTTCAAAGGGAAGCCAGTAGGAATCGAGTTGTATGGAACCTTCGCCACTGCTAGGTACGTCATACGGGATAGAAAAGGTTGATTTCGAATAGTCCCGAAGGATTAGCACTAACTAGTAAAACAGTTTACATAACAAATATAACACGAGAAAGTTATAATTTGCATGAATACGTAATCTTAATCAAGCTCAATTACTCTCTTTAGCACAATTCTCAAGCACACACGACAATTTACCAAACAAATGTCTCATGTCTGTCAAAAACCTTCTAGTATAAAATCAAAACTTAACAAACACACTCAAAACATTCTAAAAACCAATTACACATGGCAACATTGCCCACGCATTGAAATCGTGAAACTTCGGGAAATCGAAAGTGGCCGCGAATGGCCCATTGTCTGTTATGATAAGTTCAAAGAATTTATTATCACTGCGTAAATGGGTTATGGGAATGGAACCTACTTACTTACCTACTAAAGAAAGGTTGTATAGAACTTAAGTAGTGTTATATTATCTGTGGTAGTGTGAAGGTAGATAGGTGCAGTCGCTAGCGCATCAAGTTACCTCAAACTATCAAATTTTCTTTTTCGATTTTGAACTTAACCTTCAATATTTTATTGTTTAAAATCGTTTGGAGAAATTTGATAGTTAGTGGAAACTTGATGTGCTGGCGACTCCCTACCTAAACTGGTATAGAACGTTATTAAGGTTTATCGAAGCGTTTCGTGTGAAAATCTATTTATAAACTGGTTTGTGAAATAGCATAAACAGCATATAACGTTCCTACTCCTGGGAGGGAGACAGTCCTCCTCTCTACTCTATATATATTTGGCCAACTCCCTCCTACAGCCCGTGGGTCGTGACGCGGGTCCAGTGCGGAACGGTAGACGTCAGAAAGTCACAATGTGTTCAAATGGAGAAATAATTAAGTTGAGATGGAAAACTAGATAAGTAACTCTTTTATGGATAAATTTTCTTAACCCTGAATTGCGTCCCAACATTTCTATCCCTTGCCATAAAAATAGTGAAGGTGTACGTATAAGACAAGTTTCACAAGATCAATAGTAGGTGCAAGCTACAACATTCTATCTAGGTTTGTTTATAGACCTAAATCCAGGCGAAACTATGTCGATAGACCTAGAATAGCGAGCCGAGTCTAGTTTTTCATAAAACTCATATAAAATACAGTTCCGTGTTGACTCGTGTGGGTTAAAAACAGTGTCATATCCAATAACGGGTCTGTAGGGCTTTGCTGATACATGATATCTCCTACAAATATTGTTAAGATCTAAATACAACCTTAGCGAAGAAAAATTAGGGTCGCTTTTGTAATAATTTATTTCGAACTCTCGGGGTCTTCACAGATATCTTGTGCAGCACAAAATCCTACCGTATCATGTATCAAGAAGGTTAGTTTTTAAGTAACAACATACCCCTTGTGTAAACGGACCCTTCACGAAGCCGTTAACCAAGCATTCTGTACATCAAACTAAGTAACCCTACACAAACATAATTGCTGGAAAATCACTTTTTTTTGGGGTGAAAAATAACCTTTTACGGTAAAACTCAATGTAACGCATTCTAAACATTGTGCTTATGGATGCTTTGAAACTTTGAATAGTAAACGGGTCATGGAGGTATTTAAAGTAAAGTTTTAACTTCAAAAATTTATATTAAAAAAAAAAAGTGAAAAAGTTGGAACTTTGACCCCCAATAACTCCGTAACTAGAAGGTTCCCAGGTATGGTCTAGAACAAAAAAATGATCGCAATAGAGGGGAGAATAAGTGCCTTTCGGCTTCGTTAAGGGTCTATTTACACCCTTTATTAACTCAGTAGCATCTCTTAGCAGTCGATTCTCTCGCTGTTAACCCGTCAAACTGCGCGTGTTATTAACATTAATTTAGCGTGTAAAAGTGCGAGCCTCACAGCCACCAGATCGGTGACCGCGATTCCATTAAGAGGGTTAATATCAGTAAAAATGTGCATTTTGTGTTTATTTGGAACAGTCACGTTAGCATTACCGTTTGGCCGTTAGGGTTAAACGTGTTAAAACGTGCGAGAAAATTACGTGTTACAGTAATGTTACGTGAATTTATACAAGCTTTTAAGCAAAAGTAAAACGGGGTAATGAATTAAAAAAAGCGACCAAATGCGAGTCGGAGTCAGACTCGCGCATGAAGGGTTCCGTATAATCCGTAGTAGCGGAGCCCCGATTAATTTTTATTATTATTATTTGTTACTTATAGCGGCAACAGAAATACACATTCTATGAAAATTTCAACTGTCTACCTATTACGGATCATGAGATAAAGCCTGCTGACAGATAGACAGACGGACGGGTAGCGGAGGATTAGTAATGGTCCCGTTACCCTCTGGGCACGGGACCCTAAAAATTAGCGATATGGTTTTCAAGCTTACCTTGCTTAATAGTCTGAAGCAAACCAGCAAGGTATACAATATGGAGCACTTGGCTGTGTTTACTTAAGTCAAGTGTTTATTTTTAAATCAAAATTAATACAAAATCGAAGTGATATATTTTTATTTTGCAAGTTTTCAGCAATTAACTCGATCATGAAATTGGATACTATCCGTTTTCGTAAAGGTTATCCAGCAATAAAACACTTTGAAACCAGGGCCGGAATCTGAATCAACGAACAAAAAGCCTTAATAACCAATAAGTTAATAAACTACATCAAAATATAGCCATAACTTGTTTTTCTGATAGTTTTATATCACTGTGAAATCGGATAATGCATCCGCCTTCGTTATACAATTGCTATATATCTTTATCGTACATAAAGTAGGTTTCTTCAAGGCTCTTTGCGGTTAGGTTTCCCTTTACATGGTAACACTATATAGCTTCATTTTCCGTTGAAATGGAAAACAATATTTCTGTCTGTTCTATGTAGGTATTTCACCACTGTATGCAAGGTAAATAGTCGACATCATCTGCCTAGCCTTTTCCCAACTATATTGGGGTCGGCTTCCAGACTAATCGGATGCAGCTGAATACCAGTATTTTACATGGAGCGACTGCTTGAATATGATACCCCTTGGTAAGACTGGTTGTCAGACTTTTTGGGCCACTGACTACCTAACGACTGTCAAAGATCTACAAATGATAGCCGGGACCAACGGCTTAACGTGCTTTCTGAGGCACGGAGGAAATTCGGTATGTAATGGGTGGTCACCCATCCACAGACCAACCTAGGCAAGCACGGCTTAACCAAAAGATCAACCGAGCGGCTGTTATTATTTAACCACGAACTCGAGATACGTACTTGACTTTAAAAGACTGTATGAATTGAATTAGTTGTTGCTACTTCTTTAAAATATTCAAAATCTGGAGAATCTTCCAAATCAAATTGTTCTGTTATAAATATAATTTGTCGCTTTGAAAACCAACTGAGCCTAGTGTTTTAAGGTGGAAGCGCCAAGGTGGCCCGCGAAATTCCATTCAATTCCATTGAATGACTTTTTCATGAAATAATTTTTGAATGGGGTTACATGAACTTAGAGGGTTGTATTAATGATTGAAACTCTGTAACTACATACATACGTGACACTGAACCGCAAATTGTGACTACTCTTAAGGTAACTGCGAGTTTACGATTGAAGATGGTTGTAAGAACGTAGTCAAAGTTAGCCTCAGTAGCACATCACCCTCCTCTGCGTCGCGCAGTTGGGTAAAAATCGCAGCTTTTTCTTCAACCCTTATTTTTTTAATAAAAAACTTACAGACTGAATGGTAAATAGGTTACCGTGCCTGTTACAATAGGTAAGCTACCTGTAGGTACATGCATATTTATGTACAATAACGAACCTTAAACGTAACAACGTGAGTGCTTGAAGAATGCCATTGTTCTTGAGAAGTTTTTAAGTCGACCTAATACTGAATCCGGTTTAAGATTTCCTGAGCAAAAAGCTGGTATGTAAGTACAAAGAAATTAGAGATCCTGGTAGGCATGTATACAAGGTGTAACAGAATTAACGCAAGAACTTTCGTGTGGTGATTCAGACCGTGAAACTAAAACACCTTTGTTCTATGATTTTTGGAAATTTTTAACTTTTGTTTTAGCTCTCCCATACATGTTGATCAGCTGATCGCGTCAATTCCTATGGAAAGGCCAATTTTTTTTGCGAATTTTAAGAACTCGTCGAACAATAGTTGTTCCGTTTCATGGTCCGAGACACCACGCGAGAAATCTTGCGTTTATTATGTTACACCTTGTATATAGTTAATGGCTGTTATTAAGAATGAAAAGGAAGATTAAAAAAATCAAGAACATAATATAAAGGACAAAGTTGACAATTTACTTGCACTTTCCCACACCCTTAGATCAAAGAATCAAGCAGAAATTCCTAACGAGACTCCGGATGCACAACCCGCTAAGTGGGCCCTGACATTCAGCCAGCCAGTGTGGCAAGTTGAAGTCCAATAAAACCTAGAACTTTCTACAGAGAACCTTTAAACTCCATTCAAAACATTGCTCGTTTCGAGTGTATCGGTAATAAACAAGTGAAAACATCGAGCCATAAACAAATTGATGACGAAGACTAATCTCTGGCAAGTTGTGAAGTGTTTTTCTTAATAGTTTAATCGATCATGCAGGTGGCCGATTGCAACGATGCAATTAAAATTTATTAGATTACTAGCTGTGCTTCCCGATTTCAACCACTGTTTTTGACTTTTTTTCGTTTTGCTCGGCTCGTAAGGGCGGTAGCGTGGTGTTAAATAGCTTAAAAAAATCCTCAAGAATTCGTCTATCAAATGCAAAAATAAATTTTCAGATTCGACAGATAGTTTCAGAGATAAGAGCGTTCAAACAAACTCTTCAGCAGTTCTTCTTCAGATTTATTATTAGTATAGATTTTTGTGTTTGGCGATGTACATCAATGTTTAGAAGACTTCGATAGTCAATTTGAATTGTCTGAGCCCGTTTTCTCTTATGTTTTCTTTTCTGTCTACGTTAAAAGTAGTGAGTGGTTTCTTAACATTTTATTTGCATAAGTGTTCAGTATTTTTGGTTGAATTATAGACATGTGTTCTTTTGTATTGAATTGCAGTAGAGGTTATTTGGGTCACATTCTAATTCGCCATGTTTGATGTTTCAAATTGAACAATAGCAGTAGTAGTTTTGCGGAACGAATACGTATTGAATATTGAATTACCGGGGAGGTTTTTGCACAACTTTTCCTCTCTAGCTAAAACAACAGGAAGTATTGAAGATCAGGTGTTTTGAGGGACTGTCCCCTGAAATTATAATGTCCAAAAACTGCTAATTCTTCTGATTTTGATTATTCAATAACAAAGGCAGCTAACCTAGCAGAGTATGGAGCAATATGCATTAAAAAGGGCCGCAGGTTCTTGACTGAACCGTTTCCAAGGTGAGCCAGTTAGGCACAACAATACATTCGACTTATGCCATAAAACGGTCCATAACTCCCGATATGTGTGGCTATGACGTCATTAGTAGAATGTTGTTACACTTACTGCTAAGAAAAAGCTGAAATTATTGCAGTATTGGAATTTCAACTGTCGGTGCCGAGCTGTGGGTTGAAAATCCAATATTGTTCTTTTATTTGGTTGTCGAATAGTGTTAATGGCGTGACATTAAATGCCGTTTGAGTGCATTTAGAAATTATTTTGAAGCAGAGTGATTGACCTCTCGCCATTAATAAAAATATCATAAAGAAATTCAAAAGGATTAATTCAATAATGCTTTGCATCCATAAAGAAAGACAAAGCTAAAAGCTTTATTGATAAAACACTTGTTTTTCCAGTTTTAATGTCTGCAACAAACAAGTTTATTTAAATTATAACAACATTAAAAACGAAGCTAATGCCTAACGGTTTTGTATGGTCAAAACTCGGAGTAAACTTAATTGGCTAAAGCGAGTTGTGCATCAAGGCATCAATAAAGGCCTATTGTACGAATTGACATAGGGCCGACATTTGTAGGTCGCGTAGAAAGCGGTGAAGGACAGACAGACAGACAATCATGTGTTCAGATAACATTCCATGGAAAATGTTACGACTTTCCAATCGAGGAAATTTAAGAATGGCCACGATTTACGTGTTACCAGTTTTTTGATGGACGGACGAATAGGAAAATGAAAATAAGGCTTCTGAATTTGATATAAAGTTCACATATTTTGTCTTTGCAGGCTTTATTGGAGTACAGTGTACCTCTAGGGTTGCGGTTCATCTAGCAGCACGGAATCGCACTTTTCCATCCATCCTTTATCCTTTTCTGTCGCTCAGAACCGTCATTTGCTAGAGCGAGAAGCAGAGCGAGCTGCCGAACTCGTCGTCGAATCTGTCGCGTGCGATAGCATTCCCGTTTAAAAAAAGGCCCGTAGTTTATGAGTAATGCTAATAATATTACAAAATTTATGACGAAATTTATGATTTCATCCTTTTATACTTTAATACCAGCGTTTAACTTAATGGGAGCGGATTTCTAGAGAATACTGGCAATTCTACTAGGCAGTAAAGTTTTGATCTTACCTAGTTAGTTAGTGCGAAACTATAGCTGATTCATTATATTAAGATCGTGACTGTCGTAAACTCACTTTTTAATTATAATTACTGTAGAAAGACCTATAATTACTCAATTAGACAAGTAGCTTGGAATAATCCATAATAATAGTAATTATTTATTTAATATTATCACGAATCTCAGTCAAGTATCAAGGCTTTTGCCCAGCTGTGGGACAGAATAGGCTAAACAAAAAAAAAGGGCTACAAGACGTAGGAAAGTCTGGATATAGAGAGTAACCTTCGGAACAACAGATCCGATTTCAAAAATTGAATGCTACACTAATTATCGCTATGTAGGGTGACTGGTAATTAGTGACCGATACTTAAACACGTGATTGTAGTCCTGATAAGAAACAACTTTCCCAAAGAAACATTTTTTAAACACAGACTTATATCACAATAACACAACAGCCGTATGAAATTCGCACGCGCGCGCTTGTGACCTATCAGCTGTTAGCTGTTTAAAAAATGTTTCTTTGGGAAAGTTGTTTGTTATCATGAGTACAATCACATGTTTAAACATCGATCACTAATTACCAGTCACCCTATATAGGGTACCTACGTTTCTTCTAAGCCGACGAAATCGCGGTCGGAACCCTTAACTAGCTTCTAATAAAATAAGATCAACAGTACTGCCGACAGAAACCGTCCAATGTCGTGACATCTGACCAGTCGTATTGTTTTCTCTGACCGACAAAATTGTTAATAGTTTACAAACTTTCACTGTGCTCGTCTGAGAGAGTCTTTAAACCCGCCATCTTTTCGTTACATCACAATGGTCGACTTTTTGACAAAAATTAATTGGTAATCTTAATTTTTGTTACGACTATTAAACAAGCGTTATGCGCAAGCGTTGTGCGAGTATGCTGAAGCGATTCAGGGGTAGCCCCAACAACATACTGGCTACACTGGCGGACAAAATTGATGGGCCTTTCATTAGGCACTGGGCAGCTAGGCATGTGCGTACTGGCGTACATGTCGCCAATTAATTTAAGCTTTTTATGTACTAACAATAGGTTAAGATTTTACTAACACTATATGGATCAATGGTCTGAATTAAATAAATTATTATTATTATTATTAAACGGTGTCAAAGTGCACGCGATTCGGTCGTTAGGGTTAAGTAATATTATTCATTGTTTGTTGTTTTCATTCACAAACTTTTTGAAAGGGACTTTCCAAGTCTTTAACATTGGTTATCTCCACGTAGAATTGTATCTTTATTTATTTGTGAAGGGTTTGTATTTTATTTTTTATTGTAGTTGTACCTATAGTCTGTTTTTTTAATCTCGGAGACTAAATTGACAACTGAAAATGTCAAAAATGACTTAAATGCTATTGAAATCTATGTCAGTTTGCCATTTATACTTGTCAATTTAGCCTCCGAGATTAAAAAACAATCTTTATATTGTTATTTAATGTTGTAGATGGGTATTGGCAAAGAGCCAGTCATTGTCAAAACTGTTGGTGATAGATGCTGAAACTGTAAACTATTCCTACCAGATATTTTTATTTAGTGAAAATAAAAATGTGTTTTGAATTCTCTAGAAAAGTACCTAGGTAGTAAGTTCGCCCATTTGACCACTTTTCAACTTTAAAGCTCAAGGCAAAAGGCTTAAAAGGGTCAACCGCCAACTTTATCAAGTGTACGCACGACGGCCAATCAAGCTATAAAAACCGGTTTATGTGGCTCTCTCATTGTATCTAAAATCTATACAAAGCGAGGCCAACTTGTACTGGAAACGTACAGCTTCATGTGCCGCCGTGTGTACTATGTCTTAGAAGAAATGATTCCCTCAAACAGGAAGTTTATATCGCCAATATAGGTAATTTATCTAAGCACTTTTTTGTAGCAACTAGCAACATAAGTCAAAGCCGTTGTATTTTAAAATATTGGCAGTAGGAAGCAATCAATTGCATCATCACTCTTCGTACTTAAAGTGTAAGGACGGCTTTCACACAAGTTCATACAACGTATGAAATCATAATGTCCGCCGTTGAGTCATCATCATTGAAACCTGGTCATGGTCAAAGTCAACACGTCATCCATCTTGCACTTGATTTATCGAAGGTCACCGATCCGGACTATCAGGAAGATAGTTTTTGTGATAAGGAAAATAAATAGCCTTATTTGGGTACTAGGAAATGCTTTAACATGGCCTAGGCAGATAGGAACGTCCATTGTTTACAAATCAGCAATGACCAGTCTTCAATTTATTCAGACTTCCTTTCAATGTAAAATATAAGGTCTAACTTTTTAAACACGAAATATTTCAAGAGTAACACTTCTATAGGTCGTAAAGTCACCATAGCAACGAAATTTTTTTTTTTATCTAAGAGTATTTTTATTTAAAAAAAAAAAAATTACTTGACCCACAAAATAAATACTGTCTTAAGGTTAAAAAAAGTAAAAAAAAGTTTAAAAAAGTAAAAGTAAGTAAGTAAGTTTAAAGTTTGTAAAGGTTTTATGCAAAATGTCGCAAGAATATTTAGAACTATAATAATTTCGTAAAAATAAAAACATTCAGAAAAAAATTTTTTTTTCGTTGCTATGGCGACTTTACGACTTGTAGAAGTTACTCTTGAAATATTTCGTGTTTAAAAAGTTAGACCCTATATAAGTGCGGGTGTAGACCATACGAGTCGTGTATTCTTATAGATATTATTAAAATAAAGAAAGCTCCAATCAACCTTGAATGTAGCTTTCGCAACTCCTACTGGGAGACCGGTTCAAATAAGGAACTTAAAAAGCAGCGCGTGCGCAGTGTACGAACACCGCGCTGGCAACATTCCGCTATAATTATAGCAAACGTAAGTAAAATAAACTATTCCAGAAAGTGACACAAAATTTCAGCATGTGTTTCACAGCCCGGCTAGCTCAGTCGGTAGAGCATGAGACTCTTAATCTCAGGGTCGTGGGTTCGAGCCCCACGTTGGGCGCAACTTTTTGCGTTTTCCTGACATTTTATATTAATAAGATTGAACACGTGGCTGTTTTTATTATAACCGCCGAAACGTGTACTTGAAAAAAAAGACGCTTCATAAACAATCGTTAACATTATTGATCTTTGGAGCACCCGAGCACCCGCAAGGTTCAAAAGATTAGATAAGGAAAAAATACATTAAACAAGCGAGGTTTAGAGCAGCATTGGAGCCATTATTTAGACAATTTCGTCGTTTAACTAACAACGTTGGCCTAGATTTTGTACAGCAAAAACTTTCTTTCACGACCAAACATTATCATAAAATGTGTAGCAATTTTTAATAATGACTCACGAATCAAGCAATGATGGAAAGTGCTCGATAATCGACTAATGATATCGACCTGGTTTTGCTCGATATTAATGAACTAGCTGTTGCCCGCGACTTCGTTCGCGTGGAAATTTTGGTGTGTAGTCATGTGAGACTGCCTCGTTGGTCGAGTGATCGCAAACGCGACTACTAAGCATGAGGTCCTGGGATCGATTCCCGGTTCGGGCAGTGTTAATATATATATATATATATTTTTTCATTAATTACATAAAGTTATCACACACATGATTTGGAGATCACCTTTTAAGCAAGGAGATGCTTGTGTTTGGGGACGTCCATTAATAACGTGGTGCCCCCTTAGGTGACTCCGCTCTTCCACTTAACATAACAATGTATGCAATTGAAAATATACTACAAATAATATTGTTATTGGGTTATTCCATCAGGAATTTCTCAGTAGCAGCCACGAAATCTGGATTTGTGCCCGGTTGATGGCAACAGGCTCACCCCTTATTACATGGGACTTCAACATAACTGGCGAAATGTGTGTGTAGGTACGATTAGGTCCACCTCTGCCGAAAACACTTCGGGGATTACAGGCGTGATGTTATGTTATGTGTGAGAACTGACTGCCTGATCAAAATGTGATCATGTACCGATAACTACAAAAGGCGTCCTTTTGGGTACTGTAATTCTGGGCGGCAAGAGATCTGAAACAAAATTAAATGACGTTGAAGCGACGATATGGCTTTAAAAACCGGTTTATTTTGGCGCTACACAACCTTTTTTTCAAAATGATCCTTGTTGGGCACTTTTTATTCTAATACCTACCGTTCTGTATACAACAATAAATGACTTTTTGCGAGAGCCCTTAGACCTCCTTAATGCAGCCCGGTCACAAAATCCGTTTCTAGCGAACGTCTACTAAATATTAACTACTTCCCTGCCAAATTTCAAGTTTGTAGCACAAAAAATGAAGGATTTTCATAAAAAAATGCGAGAGCTCTTAGACTCCTTAATCCGGTCCTATCGCAAAATCCGTTCTTAGTGAACGTTTACTAACTATTAACTACCTCCCGGCCAAATTTCAAGTTCGTAGCACAAAAAATGAAGAAGTTTCATACAGACTTGCGACAGCTCCTAGACCTCCTTTATCCGGCCCTATCGCAAAATCCGTTCTTAACGGATGTCTACTACCTATAAACTACCTCTCTGAAAAAATTCATCTTTATACGTCAAGCGGTTTTCGATATTTCGTGATGAGTGAGTGAGTGACGTTTCGCTTTATATTTTTAGATTTCACCTTACAACCCTGTAGTAGGGACAAAAAAATAGATACCCCAACAGATTCTAGTCTCTTATGCTTTTTACGTTCGTTCCATTTTGGTTTCGTTTCGTTTGGAAAAAACATTAGTTGTTAATTTTAATAAAAGTTAGCCTGGACTTAATTTTATCAGGCACTATTAAGATTGCTAAAAATATTGTTTTGATTCGGTAGACAGATGACTGAAGCTCGATCTTACAGGCGTGACACTCCGCCTGTAATACCCGAACGGTGAAGCTGAGGTGTACCTAGTAGTCCTATGAAATATTGGGCGAGCCTATTACCATCAACCGGGCACAAAACCAGACTTCGTTGTTGCTACTGAAAATTTCCATGTGGAAAAACTCAATAACACATTGCCCGACCCGGGAATTTAACCGCTTTCGACCACTATACCAATCTATAAAAGCGATTTGCGGCTAAAAACCTTTAACATCTTGCAGACCTATCCTTAAAAAATTAAAACTATCTACATTAAAAGGTCTTCTCATAATATATGCTTATTTTTTAAAGAAAGTTCTTATTTGGTTATAGCATACATTTAAAATTCTTAAAAATGACAGCAACAAAAAAACTATAAAACTCCAAAATAAATTCAGTATCTCTCCATGACTATTATAGTATATATATATATATCTCTCCGTGACTATTATATCCAAACTATTATAGTATTGATTATTGATAATTTGGAAATCGAGAAGTAAAAAGACTCCAGCACAGCAAGAACATTTGGGGGTATGACGAACAGGATTAGGTAAAGTATTTCATCCCCCATAGAAAAGGGACGATTCTCCGACCAGTCGGGTGTTATGTCTGGTTGTTGTCGGGTTCTTTTGTATAGTCTAAGTCGCGGATAACTTTATTTGGGCGATGTAGGAATTAGATGTATTGCGATGTTTAGTTCATTCTCTGTGTCATAGATGGCGCTGATGTACTTTTTGTTTCTATGTTGTTGTAGAAATCTCTGTAGTGCCGCTACAAACATGTTAATTCATCAGACTTCTGTTCGCTATACTACTTTTTGGAGAAATCATCATCATCATCATTCTCCTGCCGTTATCCCAACTTATTCGGGGTCGGCGCAGCATGTCATCTTCTTCCATACTTCTCTATTACTTTTTGGAGAAACATTTGAAGAAAAAAGGAGAAAAACGGAAATGCAAACAATGTCAATACAAAAAAGAAATGGACATCCAAAAGCATCAAAAAAATATTCAAACAAATTACAAAAAGTGATAGTTATACTGGGGTTTGAACTTGCGACCCGTAGTTTACAGAACGTTCAAGAACCCGCTAGGCTGTTTTCTCTGTTGACATAAGCTTTAAATAGTCGTTCTGGTGCTTGTCATGACTGAAACGTCAAACAATTGAAGAACACTGACATAATGCAATATTGCTCACCCCCTTAAGAAAGTAGCGTGATAATATATAGCCTAACATGTGAAGAAGCCTGTAAGGAATATTTGTGCAAAATTTGATCAGGATCTGTGCAGTAGTTTTTGCGCCAAGTCGGAACATCGATTTGGATTTTTACGATTTTATTATATGTATAGATAAGATTACTATCAAGTGACAGATGTTAAGCTTATGATTTCCGATGTTGACATTGAGAATTATCGATAATTTCTTGAATACTTTCTACAACTTAAAATGCTCATTTCTCCGTTTGTAGAATGTGCGAAAGTACCTATCAGCATCAGGGTTAACGACGTTTATGGAAATGTTGATAATGCAATAAGTAATTTGATTGACAAAATGTCCTCCAAAAGATTATATTGTCAATTCTATTGAAAAACGTATAGGAGCGCTTTTTTTTGCATGGGAAGTCATCAAATAACCCCCCCCCCCCCTCCCGCTCTGGATGGAGTGGGAGGCAGTGTCAGACTTTTACTGACTAAAACCCATCCATGTTCCTTCTTTGCCCTTTGTGTTCCAGGCCCGTGGTATCTCTTTCGAACAGTCCCGCAGGTGTAGGAGCGCTGACGCAGCATTTTATATTCGTTGTAGAAATATGAGACGCTTTGAATGCGATAATACCAAGTGTCTAGACCTTTAAAGGTTCATGAACCAAAGTCCAATTACCCACAAACGATAACACTAAACTTGAATGCCATATTATTGTTTATTGTATAATATCAATTTCATAATAGTACGTACTCGTTGATGTAGTTGACATTTTCTACTAAAATTGACCACAGCGGGGGCAAAACGATGCACTATGGTCTATGGAATAGCATCTAGCGACCATTTTGTTTTACGTAATAGTTCATGGTGCAGGGATCTTTTACAATGATATAATACTGTTATCTTTTGTTGTTTGTTAAGTAATGTTTACAGACAAAACAGTTGATGAATAAAGGATGTTCTTGGTAATCTTTAATTGACCTTAATCCGCCTGTTGACTCCATTCAGGGAGGATTTGGAGTAATCCGGACTTGGATTAACTTTGTTAAAAACTGTGATTACGTATGTTACAAAATAAGTATTTTAAAACGCCATTGTTTGTTTGTCTTCATATGGAGATGGAAATTGACAATTTGAAGTGACTGTCAAGCCTTAAATAAAAATGGAATCACAAAGATTGAAAAAAAAAACAAAAAAAAAACCCATTCGTTTTAAAGTAGAATTCTGTAATAGAACAGTAGAGAAAATGGGAATTTTTGGTCCTACTAGTTCTACGATTTTGTACCACCTGATATCGTAGGACTAGTGGGGGAAAAATCCATTATTTCTACCGTAGAACTGTTTCGTAAAACTAGTGGGAACGAACCAAAATCTCACCCTCCACCAGCTGCCGTTACCACGATACCAGGCTCATCCCATCAAAAAAACTAATCAACCATCCTGAATTAATCATTAACGCCTTATATTATTTTCTAACGCGGGAAAAGCAGACGACAGCTCCAAGTTCTTGTGAACCTTCAACATGCCTGCAGTATTCCGCTTGGCGCCGTTGGAAACATTGGAATGTTAATTAAATAAATCCCGCAGTGCTGTATCGACGCAAAAAATAAAAGGTCGCCGAGCCACGCGCACGCGCAACCGACGAACACGTCAAAGGGTTCTGTTTTTCTAGCCAAGTAGCGAAGAAAAACAGTTGAAACTAGTTTTATAGATAAAGCTGAATAATCATGAAGCGCTTTTTTTGTTGTATTGCCTGTTGTAACGACTGCTGACTGCTGTTCGCGACCGTGACCGATTAGCAGTGGAAATGGCGGCAAATGCTGCCGTTAATAAAACGTTTGTTAGTTCATTTCGAAATGTCTACTAAAGAACCATGGAACCAGCACCTTGAGGCTCTAACTATAGTTCTTTCAGTCACAAGCTTAAAAACTAAGAAAATAATCAACAAAAATCTTTTAAACAAAGAGTTTTGTTAAAAAGATGAAGAGATCTTCATCATTCAAATCTTCCAACGAAATATTTATGGTTTTCAATTTAACAGTTGCTGCTGAATATAAAAACCATTTGGTTACGTAACAATTACATTAAGTTTGATATCACATAATAAATCACAGGCAAATTAAGTGGTTTCTGAGGTGTCATTTGCAAAGATTTGCATACATTTTCGACCTAAAAGACATCATTTCTGCCTCATTTACTTAATGATGACCATCTGTCACTAGTCACTACTTCTTTTTGTACAGGTCATACAAGACTTGAACATTGCTACTATTGCCAGTCCATCATACATTTGTGCTACTTCCAAATCTGCTGACTTCTAAGGAGAAAGTGTTGCCCAAAATTAGTAATTCATTAAAAATACTATTGATCCTATTGGCAGCTCATATGCCAAATATAGCTAAGTAGTTTGGGTCAACACTTCAATCATTCAACCGAATATTAAAATTTCTTTTTGAAAACATTTCTTCATTCTCTGTCTTCATCTGCCTCCTTGGTTTATTTATTTATTTGGTACACCAACAGCAATACATACTAAGAATTAATTTTAAACAACAAAAATAACATAAAGTGCTGGTATGTATGCCTATTATAGGTATACGCAGCATGCACCATGGGACAACAACATAATGTTCTCAGATCTTAATAATAATGTAATACAATTTGAATATAATATAAAATTTACTTAAAACTAAATGAGACGATATGAAATATCATGATAAATATGTTATGAGTCTGCTATCTACTTATTATTTACATTTTTTCTAACTTGTTGCAAAAATTGAAAGTATTGAATTGACAGAAATTACTTGCTTAAAGGCAAATTAGTGCAAATTAGGCAAATTAGTGCACTTCTGTACCTCAGAAACGGATCTTCTGGACTTGTTGAGGGAAACACCGAATAAATCGGTTTAGTGGTCACATCGGTTCTGCTGAGCAAGAGCATCTGTCGAGCAAAATGTTATTGGGTTTTTCTATTACTGATTTCTCAGTAGACGCCCGGAGCTTGAACCAGTGCCCGGTTAATGGCAGTAGGCTCGCTCCCTATTACATAGAACATAAACCTGACTCGCGAAATGTGGGTGTTCTAGTGGTATACCTTCGTCTAACTCTTCGGGAGTAGCAGGCGTGATGTGATGTTCTCCATTCGCTTTGATGGCTCCATTAACCCATTCGGCCTTCATTCTTCTTTCCTCATTCGTGTCTCCAAACCATTTATCCTTATAACCTAATTACCATTCCCTGTTCCCCCTACAAATTAATTAAAATAAGGCCCTAATAAGGCAGCAATTCGATAGTTGCCTAGTAACCTGTATCACAACACGTCGGATGTTGATAGTCAAGCGTATGCAAGTCGTAATTATGTTTTGACTACCATGGCTCCATGACTCATACGACTGCAATCATTGCAAGTTATGTGAGGCAGCTATTAGAATCGCTTTCCTGTGAAATTTTGTTATTTAACTTTGATTTTTGCTTTAGGTTTTTGATCCTGGCTAGTTTTTAAGTCTGTCTTTCTTTAGTCAAAATTGTGATATTGTTAAAGCAACTTCACTAAGCATTTTTGTTTATAACGAAATGGGCATGCTCTTGACCTCGATCACGCCTGATGGAAAGCGATAGATGAGGTCTATGATGGAATGAGCGTACCCAGAAGATGCCTGTTCACTCTTGCTTTGAAGCATTTTGTGTTTTAAATATACAGGATTCAAATTTCTTAATTCAAATTCAAGTTAAGCATTGGTTATGGTCAAAAACGCGATTAACAACGAAACACAGTCAGTTGAGCTTACCAAAAACACCTACATCAAAGCTATTTTAACTGCAAAACATTAATTTAACGCAGATTGCAGTACACAACAGGAACCTAGTTAAACTGATACACATCGTTCTTACACCACAGACAGAGAAGGCGACCCGTGCGATATTTACGGTGTTGAACACAGAGCACGCTAGTTTTGCGCAAACCGACCGACAGACAGACCCACAGATATAATAATCGTTGCAGGAAACTACTGCGACAACCACGCGAGCTAAATGATAATCAAGTGAATTGATTCTGAAATGGAAACTTTGGACATTTTGTAATGGTCAATGAATATTGATGTTTAATAGAAATATCAGCTGCTTGCTACAATTTAGATGTTAATGGAGACTCGAATGTCTTAGGTGATATAAATACGAAATAGAAGGTGTATTACTTCTTGTAACTGCTGGTTTAGTAATTTGTAATAACTAAAAAATACTTAAATATTTAACTGCGCTTGCAAACGTCATCGTAATAAGAACTGCAATAATGATGAATTGCAACCAAAATTACCATTTAGTTAAGAAACGTTTATGTAAACTTTAGCAGTGGAAAGGCTGCAATTAACGAATGACAGTAAAGATTAACTACAGACGGTTGATGGCCCATCTTATGTAAGAGATGCAGGAATATGCATGTAAGCATGTGATTACAAAATTAGTAAAGAGAGGAGTATCTTTAACATACACTTTGTTGGTAAGAATACGTTGGAAAGAAACGTCAAATTCACAGTGTAGAGCTTGAGCACCATCATCTTCCTTTGTCCCATGTTACTTGGGCTCGGCGCAACACGTTTTTTTATTCCCCTCTCCCCTGACAGCTTGTGTGCTCCTGTGCTTGTGTTCTGAAAGCTTGTTGTAACAATAACAGATTGCACAAGACGGCAGGACTTCATCTCTTACGCAGGAAGTCTAAACAATAACATTTCACGTAATATGTAAACATCTAAACATAATATTAGATCGGCAATGACGTTCAACATTACGCTTGCTTACATCAACTCCTCTATAAATCAATGTTATCACTGTCAAGAGGAAGTTGAAGTTATATTGCCCTCAATGATAACAGCTAACAAAGGAACAACAGTAATTGAATAGTTAGGAACTGTTTCACAGCCTACGATAAACATTACCAAAAGATCAATACAAAAATTAAATGAAGTTATGTAACACATCTGCCGAAAACAATTGTCCAGGTAATACAGTAAGTAGGAAGAGTAGACATAGATTAAAAGACATTAAAACAACATTTGAGAAGCATGAAATATTACCTAATACCAACAGCTAGGTAACAAAGTTTTATCTAATGAGCCCCAGACTGGACATTTTAGTATCTATTCATAATTTAGCCTTATCCAGAAGTAGCGAAGGAAGGTAGTTTGAAACGGGAAATCTATAATCCGTTACTTTATTTAATATCCTTGACAGGTTGAAAACATGTCATTGCAATAAAAGAAACATCAAATACGATGAATAGTTACTTAAACCAATAGTTACTTTAAGAAGAGAACAAAAGGCCTGTGACAGAGACAGTACTAATACATGAAGAGTGAAGCTTAGAAGCCAAACTGACATGCGATCACTGTCAAATATTTCATCAATTTAGACAATCAATCAATCGAGTTTCTTTAGCTTACTCTATAGAACCATGCAGATTGGAAAGGCTCATATAGGTAAGCAATTACATGGTTTTAATCGAGTTGTCTGGTAAGAATGACTAAGAAGTCATATTACTGCATCTTTTTGTGTCCGATCGTAATCGGTGGAACCGTCGAGTATTATAATTTTGAGAAGTCAATCTTATTGCTCAAATGATCTTACACGCCCTTCGTCAGAAATTATATTTGTGTCCGTTTCTTTATCAATATTCGTATCCCTAACATTAAGTATATTCTTCATTTGTTTATTCATATTATCTAGTTTTCCAGTTTTGATTTCTCTGTTGACAGTAACTGGTATTTAAATATAACATCAGACTGATTAATTATCTACTGGTTTCAATATTAGATCATCTTGGTTGGCAGGTGTTTGCGTGACTTATTGGCAGAAAGTTTTTAGACAGATATTATTAAATATTGTGTAACGTGATGAAAGAGATGGTAATTTTATTCTTAATTAGGAGTCCTGATTGTCAGTCATTAAGAATGAGCTGAACCTATTCATCACTATGTGCGTTGACCATAGCGGCATGGCCGGTAAAACATGCTTAGCTTTCTCGAGACATGTTTTGTAAACAAATCAAAAATATCCATATTAATGTGCAGATTAAAGATCTGAGCAATTAAAATCACCGAAAACTATTCATGCATAACGATCCACAATTATTAATTCATATTACGAAATCGAATAACTAAATCAAATCAAGCGCCAAGCTAAGAGAGAAATTTTGAAAATCTAGATCAATAAATCTCATTCGATCGGTGCGATATTAATGATCTGGAAAAAGACGTAACTGATTATGATAGTGATGATAATGATCCGATTATATCACGAACTTGTCATGTTAATGGTGAAATGAAGAAAGCAAAAGAATCTTTCAAAACAAGTTATGAAACATTTGACGGGTACAAATACTTGGGTTTTGTAACATGTCAACACTTATCTATTGGAATCTTAAAACCAGTAGGAGCGTAGCTACACATGTTTTAAAGTGGTTCCATCCATGTTGGTATTCTGGGTTCATTTTAAGAGGTAGTGAAACGAAAAAAATATATTTCAAGATGTGGATGAAATAAGTTGTTCTACCTACTTGTAACGCATAAACTACAAAAGCGTATATACGTTAAAAGTTAAATGAAGGCGATTGGAATAGACTGGCTTTTACTTAGGTACTAGAATTTATTTGATCATAGAATTCCTTCATCATTTGACTAATTAACCGAGCCATTCGTTGTAACAGTCTCCTTTACCCAAACCGACAAAATATCAAAGATGCTTTAGAAAATATTTAACGCGTGCAGCATTAGACTGCCCCACATATTTATATGGAGAAAATTCTATATTGTTCCGTTTCTCGGCGACTATATAAAATCTAACTTTCTCGAAAATAAGTATGTTAACAAGAAAGGTGTCATATGCACGTGCCTTGTCACCAGCATCTTGGTTTATTCGTGAATCTACATCATATTATATTCATTGTATCATCTATATTATATTGTATGTATTACGTGTATTATACTGTATGTATGTAGTTTAGTTTATAAAATTCATTAATTTAAGTAACGAGATATTTGTTATGTTAATGCACATAGGTATATCCTCTTATGCAAATTTCGCTATCGAAATTTGGTTTGCTGTAAGAAAACCCAATTCTGGGTTAAGCTCGCCTTTGTACATAAGCTATGTTATTGCAATTTGTATATATATTTTTGTTGTTTTTGTGTGCAATAAAGAATAAGAATCTTCATAGTTAATATTAAGGTTAATAACTTACAATGATAAAGTATTGTGAGAGTGATAATTATTTATGTTTTATTGCCGGATCAGTATGGAATAGCTGGCCTTGATTTTCTATAGATCTGAGCCCGTTTTCTCTTGCAAGTCGAAGTAGCTCTTGCTTGGTATAAATTAATCCCACTATTCCCATTTTATTATTGGACACAAGGCCGCTAGGTGCAAAAAGGTTTGTTGTATAAGCGGGCTTACTAGAAAATAGAACATCGTTTCGTTCTGTACTGTCAATGTGCTTTATATCGTCTGCAATATGAAGGTCAACTTTTAGGCTACCGTCACCCTTTCTAACCAAATGGTTACTTGCATTTACGTTATCCCAAATTCAAACCTGATTTAAATCAATGTTATTTACAGGTAGCAGGATTATTATTGTAAGCTAAAATCCGTTGACCTCAATAATATTGAGGAAAAGTTTCATCAATATTACAACTAACCTAATATCTTCTGGAGCGTAACTAAACATTGAAATCGAAGTCAATTGATCTTTAATAAAGACAATCGCATGTTTTAAACAAACTAATTACAATTGCACCATTGCTTAAACAATACTACAACAACAATGTTAAAGTCATAACAGATAAAAACGTTCATTGACATAGTTTGAATGTGTTAATTACTTATTGAAGAAATGTAGTATAGTAGTAACAGTTTTGATATTGCAAGATTTGTTATTCATAAGATTGTTGTGATTGCACCACGTGCATCGATGTTTATTAAGGTAAATAGGTTATCGATGTGCCCGGAGCAACTTTTCACCGGTTTCTTTAGTAATATTATTAAGTTGAAGTCCGCTTTATTGATGTGTACGTAAGTAGGAACTTTTAAGGCTTCAAGGGATAACACATTGTTGTGCTTAGATATTATGTATCCTCATTTTTCTTTTAGTGTCTTCAATTATAATCTTAGTAGTTTTTCTTTAATTATCTTTGGCTGTTCTTCAAAATATTTTGTTCTTTGCTTCTGTAGTGAAGATTGAGTAGCAAGTCCAACTTAACTCACCCTTTAGCGTCACGTGGTATTTTACGATTACCAGATGGAAAGTTTTTTCCACCCTAAAAAAACTACAACACGCAAGTTTTAAGGATCGAGGGGAATACCAAAACGTCTTTAAAATTCACAGTAACACATAAATATTGCGTTTGTAATTGTTTATTATTCTTTGTACTGCCTGTAGACATGACAAGGCTTTGGCTTTCATTGTCCTTTCTGGCTTTATTATTGAAGTCCCTTTGTGCTTCTTGGCTATGAAATAATCTTTGTTTTTCATATTTACTGCTGGTGTCTCGAGCTTTTTTTAAATATGGTCTTTTTATACTTGACAAGTGATTGAATGAATAAGTCATTGATAGATTGTAACAGAATTTAGCAGCAGGTTCTTTATTTACATCGTTAAATTCATTGGGCACTAGCACATTCATGTTTGTAGGTATAATTACAGTCCCTCCTTTGTCGAAAGAAGTGACTCAACTAAAGTCATCAATATGCATGAATGGAACATTTAGGGCTCAAATTAAATCAATTTTTGAACGTGTTACCTCAACCGGCTACATTGCAACAAGTACTTTTCCATTGATTCAATTATAGCCGCTTCACTTGCTCTTTAGAAATCAATTCTACGAAAAAATGTAACCGGTATGGATGTTTAGCATAAAAAGCTTATACAATATGTAAGTAGAGCTAACTAGTAACTTGCGAGGCTTCAAAGTGAGCGGATCCGTTTAAAACTATCGATCTGTTCCATGCTGGGTTGCTTTGTTATGTAACGAAACATTTTTGTTACTTTCTTTGCCCTTTAATTTTGTTACAACATTATTGTCTTCATTCTCTATTATATTCAACTTTTCTAAATCTATCTCGATGTTAACAAATTCTTTAATAGTCTCAGTTACACTTGCTCTAAAGAAATGTTCGTGTTCTTGATAACTATCACTAATTAGCTTGTTCAGACACTCATACACACCTCGCTTCCATTAATGATCTTAATAGCATTTATCATAATGCTTAATTAAACAATTTCAAAAAACTTCTTACATACGTTTAGTCTTGTCCTGTTAAACACTGACCGCGAACCAGAATGAGTAATTTGTAATTCTAATTTTATGGCAATCGCTTTTTGAACATGTTTCTTGTCACGGAGTAGTAAGAAATTGGAGGACGCACTGGAAATAGTGATTAATGTCACAGCAGTCGCTAATAAGAAACTTACACCAATGCAAGCTATCCAATCTCAAATGCATCTTTTCACTGGTACACTTAACATGAGCAAGCGTATACGCACTTCATTAACATCAATCTCCATGGCATCAAAGCAAGACGTTTCTCGGGCGGAAAATTGGATGGGCATACAAACGATACAATCTATTTTATTAGGTCACACGACGATCTGCGCATATGCAAATCTGCGTGAAATTGCAATAAAATAAGAACGAACGTTCAACTAGACGATTGAGAAATTCGCTGTCATTTCTGGTATAGCTTCGTCCTACATTGGATGAATCTTGTGCCTTGTGCATAAGGTTTGTGAAATTACTGGTTAGTATTCAGTACTATTCAGCGTCTATCAATGTCAATATTGTAAGTATATTATTACCGTTAATTTGATATGGAGAAAGGTGAATAAAATTACCATTCTGTTCTTTTCCTTAAAGATATTGTAGCACCTGCAAATTATTTTAAGAATAGACTTGATCTACTGGTTTTTTAATTCAGTACTTATTGGAAGTTCCGTTAATCTTTCAAAGTTTGTTTGTGTTTTTTCAACTGTTTAAAACTCTAACATTTTGTGTTCATCATTTTTGATTGTTCTTATTTTTCGTTCAGCATTACTTAGACTAATCTTGATCCATCTATTTCTTCACAGAACCATTGTGAAGTTGCACCGCACTCGGCACGTTGTGAAATGCAACAGAAGAAAATGTTGAAAGATTCTCCCGTCACTAGAACCAAGTGCGTGAAGATGGGAGATATTATCTCAGATAGTCAAGTTTAAGTGAAGCGTGTTATTGCGCGGTTCAAACCCGTCAGTGATCTAAAAGGATATGAAAATGAAATTAATTTTATCGAAATATTTATTGTTATTAATGAAGGAGCAAATAATTGTGTTGCAATCTCCGAACAACGTTTTTTCATTCAAAACAACACTATACACAAATACACATGGACAGAGTAAACAACAAAACTATTCGATAGCTCAGCAGAATTAATTGTTGGTAAACAATAGTTAGAAACAGTTGAAATGTGATTTTACGAATGAGTATTGTCGACTATTTTTATAGTAAACACAATTTTTGACGAAAACAACAAAATATACACAGAGCCTTGTTTTTTTACAAGTCATCATGCTGCTGCTAAACATTATACCCCCATCCCGACTACAGATACTACGAGTAAGAAAAAAACAAGAAACACAACACCAAATGTACGTTTACTTGTTTCTAAATACATTTCCGTGAACATCTGCGGTGTACCGGAAAGGCCCACATTTGCAAATGAACGTCTTACAATAGGGGTAACAGCGTAACAAAACACCGAGATCTACGGGCTCGTAATGCAACATTCAAGTAACATGTGATTAGGAGATACCAAGACCTATTGTAGAAATCGAGGGTAACATTACCAAAGGCTTGTTGACATGGTGTGAAAGGGTTTGATTTGCAAGTGAATAACTTTGGATAGGGAAACTAGTTGACAATGAAATTAGAGCAATTCAATATGTGTTCACTTCGATGTTCATCGAGAGCTACATGGTTGTTCTCACTATCTTGGACTTTGTAAATAGAGCGTTTCGATCTTACCATTGGATTAGTAGTATTAAAATTGATTGATGATTTGGTGTACTGTCGATGTAGCGTACCGTCGATTTAGTGTACTGTCGATGTAGCGTACCATCGATTTGGTGTACTGTCGATGTAGCGTACCATCGATTTGGGGTACTGTCGATTCATTAACCCATCGATGGAACGTTTTCGATACAGCGACCGTCGATGTAGTGACTTTCGATATTATGAACTAGACCCGATGTAACTGTACCATTGACATTCATGGTGCTGAATAAAAATGTTGGGATTCACTTAGCCGAAGTAAAATTACAATTTAAATACAAATTATATAATCTATACTTAATATTATAAAGCTGAAGTGTTTGTTTGTTTGTTTGTTTGTTTGAACGCGCTAATCTCTGGAACTACTGGTCCGATTTGAATGATTCTTTCAGTGTTGGGTAGTCCATTTATCGAGGAAGGCTATAGGCTATATATCATCACGCTACGACCAATAGGAGCGTAGCAGCAATGAAAAATGTTGCAAAAACGGGGAAAATTGTATTTTTAATAACTTGACGCGGACGAAGGTCGCGGGGAACAGCTAGTATATAATAATTTGGGAACGACACGCTTGATGATTATGGAAATTAATAAAAGGCATATGGCGCAGAAACACTGCAACAAACAAATTAAAAAGTAAACACAAAATTATTCGATATAGTTGTCTTATTTATCTTATTTATTAAAGCAGTCAAGCAAGTCTTATTTAAGCAGTCATAGGTACTTCACTGCTCTCAAGTATATCTGCTTGGATAGCAGCAATGATCATAATAACATACTGAATGTTGATATAGCCCTTCAGAAAATAGTTTTTTTATACGGGGTGTAAACAGACCCTTCACCAAGCCGTCAACCAAGCGTTCTGTACATCAAACTAAGTAACTTTACGCAAAAATTTTTGCTGGGAAACGAAATTTTTTTTTGGGGTCAAAAATCACATTTTACGGTAAAACTCAATATAATGCGCTCAAAACTTATTGCTGATGGATGCTTTGAATAGTAAACGGACCATGGAGGTAATTGGAGTAAAGTTAGAACCTTAAAAAGTAGTATTTAAAAAAAACTTGTGAAAAAATTGGAACTTTGACCCCCAATATCTCCGTAACTAGAAGGTTCCCAGGTATGGTCCAGAACAAAAAAATGATCACAATGACGAGGAGAACAAGTGCCTTTCGGCTTCGTTAAGGGTCTTTTTACACCCTTTATGTATATGACATTGTATAAAAAAAAAAGAAATTGGAAATAATTAAGACTGACAGACTGTAAAATCGGTTGTCCAACGATGACTGAGAAAAACTTGGAGATCTTTTAATAGTAAAAGATCTTCCAAGTTTTTCGCAGTCGTAAGAAAACCGTTGACAGCCAAATCAACAACTTAGATAACTCGATATAAAGAAGTAGAAACGGCAATTTTTTATAGCCCTGCTCAAAATGCTATAAAATACAAGCATGTCAAACAAGATAATCCGTAATTTAAACGAGTTGTTGTTTTTCTATGTGCATTCGCGTAAAAGTTAGAAATCATAGATATCTTGAGTTTTTTTTGTATGTTACACTGACAGCTACAATTCCTGTTCTTTTTTCAAAGATTTCTAAAAGAGATCATAATCATATTACTTTCTTAATCGGCGACTAGTTTGTCAATAGACAAGTGATCTAGATTGTTTATAAAAACGACTTAATTTTTGTTATGATATTGTTATTAACTTAAATTGGCTAATTAAGTTATCAGATCGTGTTATTTCGTAACATTAGTTCTTTCAGTCATCATTTAAACGTGTATTATTACATGTTAATAAATCTATTTCGTTAGCAGCGCTCGTGAAATGACTATAACTACGCAAGATTTATTTTAGCACTAGCTGTTCCCCGCGACCTTCGTCCGCGTCAAGTTATTAAAAATACAATTTTCCCCGTTTTTGCAACATTTTTCATTGCTGCTACGCTCCTATTGGTCGTAGCGTGATGATATGTAGCCTATAGCCTTCCTCGATAAATGGACTACCCAACACTGAAAGAATCATTCAAATCGGACCAGTAGTTCCAGAGATTAGCGCGTTCAAACAAACAAACCCTGCAGCTTTATAATATTAATAATATATACTATATAGTATAGATTATAGTTAATATTATTAGTCACGATATATCTATCATTTAGCAGAAATTACTATAATTATTTTAATAGAAAGTTTTGTTAAGCAAAAGTAGGTATCATATAAAAATTTCGGTGTAAAAGTTAATTTGATTATCAGGATTCGATGGTCGAAACTTCGGATATACAATTTGTCTACGGAAGGAACATTTACTGCAATTGTCAAGTAATAACATACTTTAGTATGAGGTCACGCTTCAAGGCACCTCTTTTTGTAAAGAAGAACAGATCTTGTAGTTTTGACAGTAGTAACTTTTGTAAGAATTATTTTGTTGCAAATGATACAGTGGAGACTATAGTACACTCGACAAGGGCATACTATAGTCCAAAGAAGCCATATAACATGCAAACAACATTCTAGACAGGCTTAATGAATGTAGAGTAAAAGAAGGCCAGGACTTGCATACAAAACATTTTACTTTTCAAATACACAGAATTTCTTTTTCAGAGAAAGCCATGTATAAATGTAAATGTTGACGACACATGCATAATCGTGCTAAGATAAACTCATAACATGCGCGATGAACAACAGAACAAGGCAAATAGTAATGAGCTCTCGTGAGGTCACACTAGATGAAAGTATTGATAGCAAACTTTAACAAGCCGTGAAAATAGCAAACATGGCCGTCACAATAGACACTTAACAAACTAGTCGCGGTTCACAGGACAAACGTGCTACTACTGAACTCGTTGACCTAATCTAGAAATCGGGCACAGAAAAAAATACCATAACAACCAAACAGATAAGCACTATCTTAATTCCAAGAAAAGAAACCGCATTTTTTAAGCTTACCACGTTTCCCACATAAGACAATGACAGAAAAATCTTTTACCAGATGAATTTCTCGGTATTTCCAATACACTATGGTAACGATCTCACAAGTTGATGTAACTAGCGACTGTTAGAAAAAGAATCGTGCGATTGTGCACGCTTCACTCAAGGACGATCACGCGACGCCACGCCACTGTTATTACAGCACTGAAAAGCTTATTAAAATAATGGGCCGATAGCTATGGAATTAGAGATTACAATGAGGAATGCGAACATTCCTGTTCTTGTTGCCAGGTGCGAGCGGATTCCGCTGCGAATGGAAGTCGATCGTTTAAGGAAATTATGTGCTCCTGTGAGAGAAAAATGTCTGGTTATCCTCACGCCGCGCCCGCAAGAATCTAAAGCATTATTTACTGCTGATAGATTATAAAAGAATGTAGAAAACATGAATGCACTTTATAAAAACCTAAAAACCCGATTACATTTCTGTGCTATCGGATGTAATCACAATGGCAGATAAGACAAACGATATCGATAAATCGATATGTATTGTTTGTCGACGTGCAGGACGCGCACCGCAGACAATAGTCAACAAGGCGGTGCACAATGAGGTAGACCCGGCTGCGGTAAACGAATTCGTATCAGATTACTATAAAATAAAAGGAGCGTAAATATACAGTCCGATAAACAAGCAGAACGGAGTTAAGGTCGCAAGATGAAAGCTGTTGGAAACACTTGTAAATTGAGGTTTTCGTAGCAAATAATGACAAGTTAAGTCAGTTAATTTCACAGTTGCTTTCCTTCATGGAATGTGCACAATTCTGAGAAGTGGGTAAGATTAATTGGAGATGAATAAATTACGACAGCAGCTGGTAACAGAGCCGAAAACAACGCAGTCAAAAAAGCTCGTATAATATAATAATGTTAGTAAGAGGCAGTCTCTGTGCGTGGATGTCGTCATAGTAACGTGTAGCGTAAAGTCTTGGGTTCAATGAACACGATAGTGTAATGACAGGTTGCTGGTCTCTCGACTATGAGCACAATAATGGATGCCTGTTTATAATAGTTCCTAAGAAACAAGAAGATAACGCTTTGAAATGCGGACTACATTTTGTAGAAGCTCAGTCTTCACACAGATCTCATATCGCCTGCTAACAAACAAAAAACAAGGATGGACAGAATCTACAGCTTATTCAATCTACGCAAGAAACACCTTCCAAAGTTCATGTTCTTAGTCATCGTGTTTGGGCAGCGGGTTAGTGACCGCAGGCAGGACCCTTTCAAATCTAGCCACAACATGTTTATCGCTGACGTCACAATCTTAGGCTTGGTAAAATTATAACCAACGTGACACACAGCTGTTATTGCAATTTGCTGCGCGACATGTTTTATGCACCAATCTTAGTCGAAGGCCGAGATAACGTTACATTAAACAACCAAGGCTTTCCCATAAATATCATACAAAGGTAAGATAAATATTGTGTTAGTACTCTTTATTTGGACTATTCGAGGCAAACAATAACTGCATAAAAGAGGGTCATTGCTGGATTTAGAAACAAGAATGAATGATCACTTGAACAGTAGCGTCATATTTTTTTTATCACATGGTATCCCGCTAGATCTCTTTGTAGAGGTCAAGACTGTAACCCCTGGCCACTCCTACGGTCACAGTCGTGGCAGTCACCATCGTGACAGTTGTGTAATGCTGCAGGCGATTTCACCAACACACCACAAAAACTCGTGACGTCACACAAACATGCAACCAAGCAATAAACAATACAAATCGACCATCAATAAACATCAAGTCGATGACAACGATAACGTCCATTACAAGCGATCACTTCTCTAAACTCACTCATTAAAACATACTTTCTTTTCATCCAGTAAAAGTTCATTAGCCGCTGAGAGAACAATAGGCGATGAATAAATACCAGATAATAGTTCTGATACGATGATTGAACACCCACGCGCTGACGGCGAAAGTGATGGCTGGGTGTCGTATGAGGTAATTGAAATCTCGACCACTGTATTACGTCTAGAAGATAATCTATTCAATAGAAAAAAAACTGCAGCGTAAGATAAGTTTGTTAAGAGGTATTATCGCCGTAACAGATGGAAATCATAATGAAGTTACAGTTGATTAATTTGAGATTAGTTAGACGTATAGCCTACACTAAGTAATAATTTCGAAAGTTGATCAAACGACTATTTCTATGCAAGAGAACAGACAGAAGATTGTGAAGTAAATCGACCTGATAGAGGCGTGGAAACAAAGTGTAATATCATTTCGTATGTGGTATTTAAGACAATAGAGACCTTGAGACGACGCCATGAATATGTTTCGATCGTCCGGACGCGAATAACGAAATAAGCAACAACAATAACAATATATTAGCCAATATACAACCATTTTACGATGAACCAGTCATTAATCAAAGGTTTATTGTAAATCTTCTGAATGTCAAATTTCAAGAACATGATTCAGATGGTTTTTGTAGTCTATAACGTGAATCACTTCGGCATAAAGCTCGCAATAATTCAAGGTTGGAAAGAATACGTAATATGTAAACACATAACTTCAAAGTTCAATATCGTTAGTTGAATGATTTTCGCGTAAGTAATGCTATGTTACACATGATTGTCGTAAAAGTTGTTCATGAATCGTGAATTCATAATAACTTTAAAATTACTGAAAAGGAATAAACTGTCAGAAATCAAGTATTCGCGGATTAATTATGTAGTAAAAACAGCAAGGCCAGCGTTTAAAATGTAAATGAGAATTTATTGATTCAGAGCCATAAAAGAGCTGAGGCACCGAATAGGGCTGGACACAATGAGAAAAAATAAATATTCAAGGTGTTGCAAAACTTTGGAGCCAGTGGCCAGGTGGCTCGACTCGCTGTGCCAGAGATGACATGCTACTTTCTCTCGGCTGGTCCAAACGCACCGAACTCTCCAACCCGGACGCGCGGCTTTTTGCATTGTTTTTGTTAATGCGATATTATTATTATCGTTGTCCGAAATTGAAAGTTTTAATGTACTATACTTGGCTGTGGAAAATCGAAAGCAAATTGCCCAGATGCTTGGGTCTCCCATAACATTAAGGTTACAATACCTTTATCGGTGAGCACTTTCATTTTTTTGGCCTTATAGCCGATTATATCTACAATTCAAGCGCCTAGAATTGGAAAAAGGCTACATTTTATGGTACCTTTAAAATTATGAATACATTGACGGTGTGAAGAGTTTGCGTGTACTCACCCTTTCGCAAGGCAGCGGCATAGTGGGTGCATCGACCTCCGTGTAGATGCATAGAGTTGACTTCCTCGACAGCGAATCGCTGGCAAGACTGCTCGAGCTGGAGCCAGTTGAGAACTTCATGGTGCCTCCTCATCCAGGAGTGGTGGGAAATCAGGTGACGTCTACCTGCACATCAATGTGATGTTGCCGGCACATCACACGGGTGCGAGTCGCCTGGGCTCCACCCTCCTCGGTTCTCAGTTAGGCTCGACTTTCGTATCGGGTCGTAGGTGAACCGCTTGCGCAAGTGACAGCGCGGTACTGTGCGTTCAAAGTCAGCTGCGGACTATCAAGGTCTTCCGTTGTCAATACGGAATTTTCGATGACTGTTAGCCTGCAAATAAAAAAATCATGAATCAGTTGTGCTACATTAGGTAATACCACATTTGGCGGACCATATCCATAACCGTTGAGTTTAAGAGTTGCTTTATATTCATAGTATCGTAAAATGTTAAAAATAGGTTCTCCATGTAAGATTTTCTATAGATCATTATCTTCAACATTAGAGAGCAATAACGTCTTGAATATCAGTAGGATGGTAGGATCGATCACGTTATATCGATTTGTAATAGACAGATACGCAAATTGTAAAATTTTATTGCTATATTTAGAAACTATGCTCTTATGTAAGTTTCACAGAGTTTTTTTGTATCTCATTGATTCTCATTGGCTTTTTTGCAATGCTCCACTTTAAAGTGAAGTGTTGAAACTGTACAAGGACTCTGGTAATTTAGATAAGCGGTGTCGATACATAGATGGACGGATCGAATCAATTAAGTGTAGATCGTATGATCGATACTGTGGCATTGTGTGCAATGTTGCAGGCATCGTAAAGGTGAAGTATGTAGATGATTTCATTGTGTTGTGTATTTTAATATAGTTCGATTGAATCAAGATAAAGTTTATTATTAAAGCCAGCCGTTCTATTTAAAGAACGTCCTTGCTTGATTTTGAACAGCGTTTTGGTGTAACGGTAGTTAAAAAAGGCGCGTTATCTTATATTAAGCCACTGTTTAGACTAACGATTATAGACTTAAAGCTTCTTTTAAAAAGACTGAATTTACCAAATCTAATATAACATGATAGATCGTCATCAGTTTCGTTGTGAACCATTTTATCGGTATCTACGTCAGTTATCAACTCTAGTAGTTTCGAAATACTATAAAAATACTACTTAGATGTAACTTTTGGCCGATATAATTTTATCATGTCAATACTTCAAAAGGATGCTGATAGTGTTTGAAATGATAACAAGATTCTTCTGGGTTTCGTTATCAAGATTAGAAAGACAAGAAGATTAGAAATTGAAGTTCGTCACTGAGGTGAACAAACACATGATAATTTGATTAAACCAGGTCATCAAAAACATGATTTCAGTTTAAGTGAAATTTGAATCCGCACAAATATTATTAGAACGTTTATTTGCATGATCATTTCCTTCGTCGATTATTGTAATTAGGCTCTTATTTATGATTTCGCTGACACCAATAATATTGTCGTTTTCGTCCGTACTTTATTTTATATCCTTAATATATGTTTTTTGGGACGTGTAATTTTAATGTTAATTAGACATTGCCTTTTTGAGGAAAGTTGGGAAAAAAATATTAAAATTTAACCACAGTCATTAAGCTTTTAGGTATAGACAATTTCGTTGAATCCACAGGTATTAAGAGTTTATCCACAACTCGGGAGATAACTCCAAAAAAACCACAGACAAAAAACGAGACCAAAACGAAATGTCAATAACCCCAAATCCTAAACTAATGTAATCTAAACCAATTGAGCAACCAACTAATCTTGATCACAACGTTCGTCTTGATAATCCGCACCATATTTGGAAAGTTCAGACGAACAAAGTGGAGCATTGTAGAAATATTTACTGTCTTGTCATTGTGTGAAACCACCAAGTTGAACTATTACACCGTTATGCGAAGGTACAAAGTTCTCAGGCTGCAATTGAGTCATTTTCATAAGAATTGTCGTGGCTATATTTGGATGAGAAACTATTCTTGTTTAAGTTCATGTGAAGGGCTGTCGTATGTGAATGACAGTGGAAACTGGTTACTAGTTAACCTCAGATTTCGGAAGCTCAAGTTTTTGTATAAACCAAAAAGTAAAACATAGGTCGTTACTGTCGTACTTGAAGTATTCAATGAAGTGGTGAATCATGTAGCTGCCACGAATATTTCAGACAAAGTAGACTCCGGCAAGAAAATCGCTAGGCTGAAGAATAACTCTATAGAAATGAATGCGTACAAGTATGCGCCCGTGCACGACCGCCATATAAAACAGTCTTTACCGTAAATACGCCAGTTTCGAATTTCGAACGGTTTAAGGAATTTTAAATAGTGCTTACTGCATGATTCACATTTTCAATCAGACTCCTTTTGTTTTGTTGTTCAATTTTCAACTTTAACTCTGTGAGGATAAGGATAGTGGTGGTATTGTCAAGATTATAGTAAGGAATATAAACATTTATATAATAGGCTTTAACTTGAGCCTGATGAGTCAAAGCTACCGGGCGATGACCATGGTTACTTAATGGACATTGAACAAAAAACGTGGGTAAGTGAGTTCAAACTACGCGGCGGGTTCAGTAGATAGAATTCTACATATTAAAGAGAATGTTGGAGCTGTTTCTTAAATCAATTCCATTATTGTAGCAATAGTTGATGTTTTTGACGATGGAGAGTTTAATTGCTTTTTTGAAGAATTTGCTTTGTAGTCCTAGGTGATTTCATGGATGAATTGTGTGAGGAATGATATGAAAGAAAAAGGAGTAAATGATAGCGTGACGGTTGACAGAGAGAATGGAAGGAAAAAACGTGTTGCGCCGACCCCAAGTAACATGGGACAAGGGCAGGAAGATGATGATGAATCCTAGGTGATTTCATTTCAAAGTGATAAGTATTGTGTTGAATGCGAGGTTCCAAAAAACTTACTCACGGTCAAGGAACTCTAAAGAAACGCATTGTTATGATGAGAATTCATTAGATAGTGAATCGAGTTTACTATCACCCGGCAAAACTCGTTGTAAATCTCAATCGTGTTTTACCTTTCTAATTTGAATTCTTTGATTGCTTTCCTTCCACCCAGACAGCATATCTTTGCATAATAATCTTATCTTAAAGACTAGTTGCCCACTTGCATGTAAAATAACTTGTTGATGTTGTGAAAATTGAAAGAAAACCTATGCAAGATGGTAATTTAAAGTGAGTCGTAAAAATCAAATTAATGGAACGGAATGTTGATACTGGTATGACAGATTTGTGATATATTATACCTTGTGGTGCATTTTTTATAGGTAGTTAATGGTTTATGGTATGGTTGGAAGCCCAGCAGTGGCACAATACAGGCTAGTTAGTTAATGTTTTGTGAAAATAAAGGAAACAAATAAGTACTATATTTGCTCGATACAAAATTGTACAAGATATTTACAGGACAGCTGAGACTGAAGTTATACATGCTATAGAAAATAATTGTTATTATACGTCTTAAAAAAGTGTTATTTAAAATGAAGAATTAGTGCTTAGCGGTAGACCCACAGTAGAAGAAGAAGAAGAACATGTAAAAACTCGAAAACTATGCAAATTCAATCTGAAAAAGTTGCACTTTTCATTCTTTCAAACAAAAGTTAAAGAAAATGTACTAACCAAAATACAATGAAACCTAACTGCAGTAACTGCTAACCTCCGTCCTTCACATAGTAAAGAAACCCGTGCGTCAAACAATGCTTTACGTATCGTATGAGAACTTGAGAACGTTGCGCCTGCGCCGACAATTAAACGAACTATATTGACGGTATATTGTGCTGTTGTGCTGCGTGGGATTTGTAGGCAAATAGGTTAGCACGGCCATTTGTGCTCCAACATGGGTTAGGAAATGATAAGGTTGGAAACTCGCAAAATTATGTGCAAAAAAATGGTCATGCTGGGCCATATTTTTGTGGTATTAGACAGAAATGTGTGGTGAAAGATTTAGGAAAGCACACGATCCAAATTCATCCCCGATGAGAAATGACCATTGAATTAGAAATCTTGCCACCGAATCAATGATGAAGGTAATATTTTTCAAGAAAGTTGGAATTGGATTCCTCATTGGAATGCTATTGTTTCAAAAGATTGTATGGTTTACTAGAAACTACTATACAAGCGAAGTTGATAAATTACTCTCGATAAGTCGATACGTTATCGCAGAACGCAACTTTAAGTAGTTCTACATACCTAACATACCTCGTGTTACTACCGTTTATAGGGATTATACAATAAGGTAAGAAACTACAATAAACCTACATTCGAGATGGAAGTAATTAAACATTCGTTTCATTACATAGAAAGTTACTGTTTCAGAATAAATTTAAAGGAAGAAAGTAAATAACAAAACCTATGTGAAGCCAAACAACTAAAAGGAGATGGAGCTCGATCAGGTAACATTTACAAGAATAAAGAAACAAAAAATAAATGTAAAAAAATTGCCATATAAACTGACCAGTTAGAAGCAACGCAAAAAGATCGTGACAATGTGAATTCACAAACACCAGAACAGGATATTCCTTCACCACAAAACCACACGAGTTTTTCACTAGGATATATTACGCAGAATTAGCACACACTAACACTTCCGAATCTCCATTTCCATATTTCCCTTTTACTGAGTCCGGAAACTGCGCATACGCGGTCACGAACCGAACTGAATCCTAACCACCGTACACTTTATATAAATATGATAATGTCCCACTTCTTCAGGAAACTGAAGCGCACACGCAAGTCTGTAAAATGCATATTGATTCAATGATTAGTGATTAGCAAGGCGAAGCGACAGGAAATGTGCGTAGCGACAATTTCTTTACTATTTCGTAGAGAGGATGTCGATTTGCATAGCACTCTAGACGAGAAATTGAAGGAAATGATCCATATTAAGATAAATGGCGGTTCTCTAATATCGTGATCAAGTAAACGTTAAATATTTACTGCACAAGCAGGAAAAAGGTTAAATGCGAACACGAATGGCAAGAGAACTACAGTGTAATACTTTAAATCCCCAATCGAAATCAATTTAAAAGGACCGAATCGAGAAATGGTAAAACCAACAATACGGTAGCTAATTCGGTAGCTAATAAGCTGACAAAAGAAAGTTCAAACGTCCCAAATACCGACGCATCTACCGTAAACATTAACTAACTGGATATGTAGATGAGCATAGGTATTCCTTCTGAGGCTGTGGGTCCACTCGGGGCAGAGAGCGGCGCGGGCGCAACCAATCGGCTGGAACAGCACGCAACGACAACAAATTAATGCTAGCGAAACACGCAATACACGCAACAAAATCAAAATTTGTAGCTTAACGGTTTCTCACAGCACTAACTTATAACAGCTCTGAAATAAACGCCAACAACATAAGGTCGAAACTCCCAAAGCTCACAAGGATGAACCGTTCGATTCGTAAATTGAAACCATCAAGTCCATTAAACAAATTCACCATCCCGAATCGGGAAGAATTTATAAAGATTATTCACTACAAGTGTTATGGTCTTGGGACAAACATTAGTAAGTGGGAACTACAAATGACACCACGATAAGCGAATACCGCTTATTAAAGCCATAAAGTCCACCTTACATAAAGAGAAAAATGAAATCACGCTCGTTGCTCGAATGCATACTTGAACTGCAGCGGCAACAAGCACGGCAGCTGACCAACATTTTGATGAGGCCCTTTTATTAACGAGATGGTTGCTGCACACGCAACCTCAGAGAGTAGATCGGGAGCAATTTTCTGGTTAGCTTATTTCTTTCTCCAATGATGCAAAGTGATTGACTGGTCATTTTCTTTGAGAGCACGCGGCAGCGCGTGACGCAGCGCCGTTCGGTCTACGTGATATTTTCGTCAAGCCTAAAGCTTCAAGTTCAATGACCACGGAGGTCAGGTGCGAGATAAAAAAATATCCAGCAGTTTCCGCAATATCTAATTTTCGGTCGTAAATGTTAATTGCGCTTATTAAAGTGCTCGTGTTCGGCTCCGTTTGCGAACTGGATATAGTGCTTGTGATCTTTTCGAACTTATTGCGTGGAATTTTAATAGCGGTTGAAATTAAAAGGAATCGGGTCGGATGCCTTACGTAATGTAACGTGTACACGTCTTGTCTGATTATCTGTTTCCGATTTGTTTGACTTGTCAACACAGCATCTCATTATCGCTGCTCTCATAACTGCGTTACATCTAGTTCCGCAATGAGATCCGTCTCGGCGGACAACTTGGCGGAAGAACTTGACGAGCAAAAAACCTCGCCCACGTATTTTGATCCGCATGAATGCTCCGTGTAATCTCAAAGGGACTGCATTCCTCTACTGTTGTATTTCAAATTTTACACCCACATTCATTTTCGCAAGGTCCACTGGTAACCACACCCGCACTGTTATCACAAAGTACACCTTTATCATACCCGTATACTTTAAGTTAAACTAAGTTTTATTAATGTTGCTCGTATCTCGCTATGGGCACTGGGTACATTACGCATAATAATGTTCCATTCCCCGCTTCGTGTGCGGTCTACCATCTATGTAGATAAAGATCTAGCAAAAAAAACTGTGACATTTAAGATAGACCACATTTCACCAGTGATTTATGTTGGCTGCAGCAAAAAGTTGGCCTGGCGACAGATATATTTGACCTGTCTGTCTGATCAACTTGATGCCATTCGAGGCTGCATTACTTGCGATTGAAAAGCAAATGCCTAGGTCACGATCGGCACGGCTAAAGAAACTATACTGCATGTGTGTTGTTGCCCTTGAAGATTTTTAAGTCCAGGACGTTGTCAAAAATGGCTGTCCATTCGATTTTGTTTCGTACACCTTGAACACAAATAGGCCAGTCACGACTTTTGCCTTATTAAGATTTATCGGGCACTTTGTTACTTGATTTGTTGTTTTATTGTGGCAACAATCATACATATTTAATCCGGATTCGGTTTGAATTAAATGGCCACCTATTCAATTTAGTACCATTTGATTTTGACAAGTGGCCTATTGCAAAACAGGCCTAAAACGAGGATGTGTAGATTACATAATATTTAGGCTGGCTGAAATAGAAATTGAAAACAAACATGTTAGGTGCTTGGTTCTATTGTTGCGAGAGTCAATTCAGGATATCCTTATGCATATAACAATTCAACCACTTCATAGGCCAACAGCTATAACAATGAAATTGTTAACACCATTAAGAACTGCAACTGTTAGAGCAATAAAAGAGAAGCCCGTGTCAAAACTGTAAATTACAAAAGTGATGAACTCATAATTCACCCTAAACACGGTAACGATGTCACACATGTCGACAATTTCACCCCTAATTAAACACCAAGACAGCTATTAAAAGTCGCCATAACTTTAATGGCAGTTTAACTAATAAATTAGGCGGATTGTTGGTAAAAAAAGGTTTGGAGTGAAACCTGTTTGATGGCCCGTGGTCTTCCCGGTTACCTGGCCCATGACTCGGGCATTCCACACATATTTCCGATGCCCCTTTGTAAGGTACAGACTCTGGTTTATAATATTGCATTTTGTCGCGTAAAATTGTACGTAAAAAGTGAAGTAAAAAATAAGGTAGGAGACACTTCATTTGAAAGGGATGTACAAATATTGCTACCTGTTAAGACTGATAGATCCATTACATGGTGGACATATTTTAATATAATAGCACTGTGGGAGGCACATTTCAGTACAAAAACATTATAATGTTAAGAAACAGGTTAGTCCTACCTTGGTAGGTAGAATAAATAACTGTCATGTGTTAGAAGGATGCAATACAAATTCAGAACAATCAGAGTTCCGATCCATAAATATTGAGATAGCAGACACATGAACAACAAAGTCACATAGAGGCAGTGACGTTGATATGTACAATACTGTTTAACGCAATTCACACCATAATGTTAATACTCCAGATATTAACGAAATATTTCTAAAGAAACAACAGTGAAAGCATTCACACGACATACACATAGATGTGGGATCCAATAATATTAATGAAGAAAACTTATCAATATCGACACTCCAATATAAACTGTAATTAATAAAGCATTAAAAGTAGATAGGTAACAAAAAACAGCAACACAAAACACTAGACGTAACTACAAGACATGAAGACAATAATAAAACATGGCAGTACTAACGAGTTCTAGTTGAGAATGACAAGTTTTTACAACTTGTAGACAGGATTTGTTATACTAATTAGTTGACAGTTATTTTTAACATTAGTTGCTTAGAAGTAACAGGTTGATTGTTCTGTGATGTTTGCGCTGCGAAGAAAGGATAATCACAAAACAACGAAGATAAAGATTTTTGAGAAGAGTAGAAACTGACATGAACAGTTATTTCGATTTCTTGCTTGATTGAATTTGTACAAAGCGCCAACCAAGTAATCAATGTGTGCGACGAGTTTATTTGCATACTTGCAGATAATCTCAATATCAGTATAATACGAGTAGTAACAGACGAAAATGGAACAATTTGATCTACTTTCAACGAAGCAAAGGATCACTGTTTTAAGCTTTCACGGTTTACAACTAAACTTATACTGTCACTTCGGGATATCTTCCGTGATTGTTAATTAATTCGACGCTGTTGCAAGTGCCATGATCGCAGGTTGTCTGGAGAATGCGGGTGGATGGAAAATAAATTGCTAAGAGCAGACAAATCTGTCTACCCTCTTTCTTTTGATACGCGCACTACTGGAACTCGACACTAAGTCACGGCAAAACACACTCACAGTACAAGGGAAGCAAATGATTTTAAACTGTTGCCGTCACAAAATAACAGTCTAATTGATATAGTTTCGAGCTAAAAGAAACAAGTTTCCTTAGATGTCTCGTTGGCTGTTGATAACGATCTTGCATGCGTTTTTAACAGGTTATAAATACAATAATGTCGCTCTCAGTTCGTTCCGATTCCACATCCGTTTATTTATTTTTAGTCTGCATTTAAATTCTATCAAGATTTTACACCTATTACCATCGATAAAAGTTTTACATCCAACGTTTTGCGATAACTTACTTCTGTTTTAATGTACAAACTACAGTTGGTCGTAAAAGCAGTCGTTATAGTTTGTTCGACAATAAAACCAAGTAAATCATAACTCAAATCGAAATCAGTATCGTTAAAACCCTTTACTTTCTACGTAACATTATCTTGAGTACCGTTATTCATGATAAATTGCAGTATGTCAACTTCAGTATTAGTGTTACGTGGAGGCACTTTTTAACTTCGAAGATCATTGTCTGGTAGTTACAAAAGAATGCGTTCAGTAATCCTTTCCTATTTATCATTAAAATGCACCCATTATTCTTGGCCATAAGCTAACCGGATATCCATACATGTGAAAACGGGTCATGCGTTGTTGCCTTTATGGTGGGCTTCGCTGGCATTCCGACTCTCGAACACCATTATGGATTCTATGAGCATTGAGCATCGCCTAGTTTCCAAAGTACGATTAGTTAGCAGTACTTCTGCGATCGGAAAAGGGCTTCGGCCATTTCTCTTTAGGTATTAGAATCGTTAAAGCGTTCGAGTAATGTTAATTTGAAATACCTAATTTAATCGTTTCTTGGATTCGTTTTTGCTTTACACTGCGTATCCTCGTATGTATGTCAGGTAGGTACGTCATTGTCTTTGTGCTATATGTTAATTTGAATGAGCATGACGCCATGAAATGAGAATCCGCAGTCGTTTTCAGGTTTTATTTTATGTTCTTTTTTTGGAACAAGACAAAAAAGAACAATGTTCACAAAGACATTAAAGTAAATCTTTACCTACATTTGAACACCTACATTTTAGCTTCATGCAGTAGACTGTATCGCAAAACCCAAGTTTGCACAGCTGCAGTGACGTCATGAACCAGAAAAATGGACTGGCCTTTATGATTTCAAGTCTGTTATAATGTCTTGAATAAATAATCGTTTATACGACGATGCTCGCTGTAAGGGTGACGCAAATGTAATCGGGCTATTAGGCAAATATTTTGGCGTTACGTCAGACAATGGTATCTTCTAAACGTTTTATTTAAATAACGTCTGTCTACTACGTGGTCACGACGGTCCAATTATCCAAATATCTTAATTTAAGTTTTCTGTTTACGTAAATATCAGTTTTTGAGTAGAATTTCAAAATTCCAACAATGCATTTGCAAAGCTTCACGGGGCGTACGCAAATTAGATTTGTGTTCCAGTTACTCGTAGACCAAGGCCTCGTGAACTACTCACGCTGATTTTGTAAGCTGAAGCCAACAAAGATGGAAAGTGGTCTTTTTACGACAATATTATACCTTGAGCAAAATAATAGATGATTCCTCCATATTGGGAACATCGTGTGTTATGAATCATTTCTTTGTCCATACTTCTGACGGCGATATCATCTGTGTTTTCGCTTTTAATAAAGTTTTTAATCTTTTAGATCAAGTAAAAGTATCTAATAACCAATAAGTAAGCTCTATTAATGCTTATCTTAATTGCAACTATATTAATACTGCGTATAAACAATTTCAATCTGTAGTAATTGCCGTGGAACAGTCTTGTTAGCGTGAAACCCAGTTTAGTTTATTAGTTAGAAAATTGGTGTAACAAGCAACTGGGCGATTGCGATCAACAAATTGAAACGACCGTTGTATACATGAGGTAATCAGTTTACATGTAATATTAATTCTCGATTGATAATAAGTTAGGTAACGGTTATATTAAGAATACATATAATATCACACTCCCAAAAAATAATCTCGATATTGTTTGCCACTAGAAAACCATAACTGAGAAGTGTTTTCTTCACAACCTATTAACGTTATTTAATAAGGTTAATAAGAGCTTATCGTATTATCCACAACGGTAAACGCAACTATAAATATGTTCGTATTAAGTTCACAGGTGGACGCAGATGCTTGTCTGATAATACCTGTCATAATTACATGGTCGCCTCTCGAGACTCCCGTGGGAATATCAGCCATTACTTTATTCTTACTTTCGCAGAATCGCCTGCAGCTGGAATTAGGATTGTTTCTGGACTTTGTCCTAATTCTCTCAGACTTAACAATAGTACTGACGCAAATTACCAGTCAAACCAAAGTTATAATGGATACCAGGAAAACGACAATAGTCAAATTTCTTGGAATGACCGCAAAGATGACCTGTCTAAACCGAATGGAACTAGTGGATCCCAGAAGTTTGTGGTCGGAGACCTTACAAGCCAAAACAAAAACAGAATTATCAAACTGTAACGATCAAAATCAATTTAAATTTTGATGTCTTCATATCTACGATAATAATTGAACAATCAGAAGACGATGTTCGATCGCAAGATAGTTTTAATGGGAGAATCAATTAACATGTTAATGTAACAAACGTTAATAGAGACGCAAATCAATCGGCAATTAATTTTATGGTTGGTGTTGACCTCATTAAGGATGACTAATGTTATAAATTAGGATGTAAACGGGTATTTTACATGCAGTTACTTTAATTACAGTGTAGCTGACTGACAATATGAATGATAGTTTTCAGAGTCCTAAAGCAGTTGTATCAAGTGCTCTTTGAAACACTACCGGGTTTGCTAGAATGCCAGTTTTAGGAATAAAATTAAATTCAGCAAGATTATGAATGATTGTGTCATTATTACGAGCAAATGTCAGTAACACAACGTTAGCTAGCAATGTTACGACAATGAGCTTGTCATGGCACGATATTCTTTGTAACTGAGGAAAAATTCTTACATGTCTTTCCGTCTGTCCGCTCTTCCAGTGTTATTTCTAACAAGAGGATATATTACCTTCACAATTGTGTGCAGTGAACAGATAACGAGATGTAAGCTGTGATAAGTTCGTGATAGCACTATTTAGATTATAATTTGCTTGGAATGTCTGTTGAAATACTTCTTTGTGAAGCCGTGGTGCCTTCATGACGTTGGTTCTTGTTAGTAATTATAAAAGTATGATGATTGATAGTATAAACTACTGAAAAGTACATTTCAATTAAGCTAGCATTAAAATTATCTTTGTCATATTAATTCGGAGATAAGATAAATTTTATTTCGCTATACTTTTAGCGGTGACTAATTCGTGGGACTTCTACAATCGTGTATTGAATCTTAGATCATTAATCGCTGTTTACTTTGAAAATTAAGTCTGAAGTGTACATTGTCAGAAAGATCAAAGCAGACTACATATTAATGCGAGGTTCATGAATACGGCCAGTATTTCGCAAGACAGATCGTGATCGATCAGACCATGAGGTGTATGTACTTGGAACATGCCTGATATTCACAACAAGACACATGTCTTTGGCATTCTTGTGCTTGAGCTTATCGAAACTTGAATAGGGTTGAAGACACAAAACTGTATTTTTAGATTGAATTGCGGCTATCTTGCGTTAATTTTCCATTATTTCTAAATGATCGACAACGGTAAATCGTGAAACAAGCTACAAATTAAAATATTAATGAAAAACATTTTCTCGTAAAACATATCTTCAATACCACAGGGAACTATTCATTTTGAATGACAATCTGACCGCAGCTGCATAGACTAAACGCGGAAGGCCGATAACCAAGAGTGGTGTCACAGCTTAAGGTCTATGACCATCAGTGAACTGTCATAAGCAGGACTGATTGATTGATTGAACATGAAAAAGTCAAGTGCTGGTATGTCCAGTATAATGACAAAGTAAATGGACGGCCTTTAGACGGTCGTGGATTTAAAATACCCGTTACCATGCATTATGTGAGGTGCAATGTTACGCAATGAAAATGAATGTAAGCGATACTTTGGTGGATCGTTAAAATACCATAAAACTGTGGAATTCCTTAAACTATCAAAACTTATAGCTTTGTTTATAGTCTTGAAGATTCTTTTACATAACCATTTTATTTCAGGCTCGAATTTCTCAGGTTTTTTAGGTAGTTTTTGTTGATAGATAACCCTAATCTTTGGTTCCACAAGTGAACAAAGTGTTTCTCGCATAAATTCCGATGTAACTCAACACCAACCGGCCTTGCTTTTGTTATTATTGATACTTTGCTTGCACAATACGTGTTATGGACGGGATTCTGATGTATTTGTGCTGAGTATAGAAGCGTGACGTGGAATGCGTAGGAGTGCGTACTTGCGTATGGTTATCTGACAGTTCGTGCGTTAGACGAAAAACGGCTTTGTTTTTTTTAATTAGGAATTCTTGAGCATACTGGATTATTTGATCACCACATTTTAATTTTATCTTTTCTTTTGTTGACAACAGACATGTATCAATCCTACACTTAAAACCAAGACAATTTAACGCACATTTCGAAACAACATAACAAAAGCGCGAAACGCAAAAATAATAATGTAAACTGCCATAATGTTCAGACTTGCAACACTCTCTCGTCCCTAATTGCAACACCGTAATTATACAGAGACCACCTCGTGTAATAAGTAAGACATACTGTATGAATGAAGCACTTTGCAATGTTGCTTCATAACTTGGTACTGTAGATGCCCATGCGCATCAAAGAATGAAATTAAAACATGAAGAGTATGAATCAGCTGTTCATGATCTAGCGTAAGTTCAAAATCATCAGAGAAATCATTTATTTTATCGTGTTCATGATGAAACAGCAAATTAAACTTATGTAAGTAAACATATCTGCAATAATTCAAGAGCACTGAAGCCTGAACGAAGGAGACGAGTGTTTTCTTACTACGGTTTTTCCTCAATTTTTATGTTACTCATAATCAATGTGATCATGTTTTCGTTTTACGCCATTAAATCTTCCGTCTCTTTCTCTCCCTCAATTCTCACCAAGTCAAAATCTTCAGCTACGTAAGAACCGGATGTATTTTAGGATATTTCAATACTATCTAAATGGATACTCTCATTAACACCGGTAGATAAGCGGCCGAGAAATTTTACACGTAATCAATAGTCTTTTATGAAATTCCAAGAAAGGCAAGACGTCAGATAAGGCTACCATTGTGAAGACAAGATGTAACTTGTTTTGACTAAGACAATGAGGGTTTCCTGTATCTTTGACACAAGTCCATTCAGGTCTAATGAGATTATCCCATTAATAAGGACTTGTTTACTTTACAGATTCTTCACACTTTTATCCAGGGCAATTTGCATAATTTCTTGGATTGTTGCAAATGTTTTTGCTTCTATTTATCTTGGATTCTGTTAACGAGAGACCGCTATTATCATTGAGAAAAACTACTGATATTGAATATTTTTTAGTTACACTTGGCCAGTCAATTGCCGGAACATGTTATTGAACTTTTTTTAATGGTAAATTCCACACACCTGAAAGACATGAGGCGTGACCGAAGAAAATCTGCATGATAATAATGTTCTGAGTCATAGTTAGAAGCAAACTGTACTCAGCTAAGCAATCCATCTGATGTTCACCACACAATGATTGAGTGCTGAGGTAACCGATATTGTTTTTTGAATTCCACAACTATGTTTCTTCAAGTTATTTCCCAAAGTGATGTCAGATACTCGTCACCATGGCGCTAATTGTTCGTTAACGAGTCGTGGCGAATTTAAATAACGATTTCTATTTGGGATCTTTATAATTGATTGGCTCAAATCGCTTCTCGAATTCTTTTCGGTATAACCATTCGTGTTAACACACCATTTTTACGAACGAAAGTACGAACAAATGGTTACGTGGCCAATTGTTTCTCGCTCGCTGGACTAGTTTTTATGAGATTCTCACCATTAACGTCTCTAATGATCGCAGGATGTCTAAAAACGCAAGGCAGCACGTGTTTTATTTTGCATCATTATGGTGATTCTTTCCTGTGAAGAGGAATGTCGGAATCTTAGGTTTTAGGGGTCAATGATATTAAAAATTTGTCATCTTTTATTTAGGTACCAGACGCGTCGTCTGTGGTCTAGAATGTCGTTCTCAAAACCTACTTATAACAAGAGGTCTACTGTCTCTTTCATCTTAGACAAGCGTTGACACCGGTGACTTATTCAGTGTCAACATTGTTGCTAAATATCGTTTGAGTGCGACTTTTGCGACGGTACTGTAATTAGTAACAATTTTTCATCTGATTTTTTGCGCCCTGTTTTCTTCGGTGAAAGTGTAACTTTAGCGCATCATTAAATGATTCGCAAATCATAAATTCGCATGTTTATCATTGAGTTGGTCGTGCACCTGCAGACGGTCTTCAGTGAAATGTCTGGCGGCTGGGCGCGTCACGCACAGGAGAAAGTGTACTACAAAAGCGTACAGACCTGCGACTGGTCCCCAATTGGGTTGCGACCTCGAAAATCAGCCGACACGGGTCTTCTTTTTAGAGTTCCGTACCCAAGATCTTAATTTATTGACTGTTGTAACCAGATCTATGTTGTTAGAGGACGCTTTTGAAAAAATCTTGGCCGAAACCCGTGTTTTGTCCTGTTGTTACTCAAACATCCTTGAATCATTCAGTGTAACCATTCCGTCGAGGATACAGAGCCCCTAAAAGGCACAAATTCGAACTTAGCCAGTTTTTTAACGTCGCAAACCGCCGTTCCGAGTCTTCCTCTAAACCGGTCTCCGAAACTTGCTGGGGACGCGGAACACTATTTCTGAACGATTATGTGCTCTATGCTTTAAGAAAAAAACGTGACCTATGTTAATTCGGATACCATCATCAGTAATTGAGTTTCGTTATAAACAGACAATTTGAATTAAACGAACTTGAATACTTTCCGTTTTTATCTCAAAGCAATCTATTTGGGAGATAAAAGTTGGTGCTGACTTTTTAAATGCAGGTTGATAGTTGGAAAGCGGTTTGGACAACCGTTCTGTAGTTATTTACAACGTATTGAAGGTTAATAACAAAAACAAAGAAGCGTCTAGTTTCTAGAATGAGATTTAGAGGAATGTTATCAAGTACTTCGTGTACAACTTGTGCTTTATGTGGAGGGTGGTAAGGTTGAGATTATGTTTGTCGGTGGTGGTCGCCCATGTTTGAACGACGCGACGTCGCCACGATGTCGTCGCGGGGTTTTGTTTCTCCCGGCCAGGCCGCCACCAAACAGGATTCCTTTGAAACGTTTTACTTGAGACTGAATGGGTGCCTGCTTCATTGTTTGGGAACGTGCTATCTTTTATTGGGAGGGTAACGGCGATTTTATGTAAAGAACGGAAGGACTTTTATCTTTTGCATCAAAGGATTTGACTACCTCTAAGTGTTTCTCCTCTTCTGATTATTTTGTTTATTTCCTGTTGGTCTCGGGCCTCCTAATAACCCGCTAGAAATAATTGACAGAATGTAGTTGACCAAATCGATTAGCAATTTTGCAATTAATGCGGTCGTTAAATTGATTCATCGTTCGGAAAAGATGTATTTAGCTCAATGTCACGTTATTTTCCATCATGGGGGCATTGTGGTCTCAATTCGTAATGCTGATTAGCGTCCATGATTCCATTACTAAGAAGTTCCTCTAACATGCAGGTGGATGAAGCAGGAATTAACATGGAGTGCTTGAAGTTTCCTCAACGATGATGATGGTCTTATGTAGCGAGTACGCGTTTCCTACGAACAAGCAGATTTAAGAACTTGAGGGAGTAAGCCATTGTTCTGAATATTTATATATATTATGACGAAATTGGTACGAAGATGCCTTTCTTAAACACAGATAGGCTAGATTTTCGTCACAGCGATCTAGTAGTATCATTTCGTTCTATCTTACGACTACTAATGAGTTAGCACACAAATGCAATGTTTTGTATAACAACGTTAAACCCTGATATTGCCCAAAATATTTTCCATAACGTCAACATCTATTTGGTCATTCTGTGCTAAAATGTTGTTGCAAACTCGCATTCCATCTGAATTGGACAACATCATCTGTTGTGATGAAACTGATGGCCGATAGGTAACCCAGATAACATCTGTTAAAGTGGCTTTATCTATCTCTTTATCTCCGAGAACTTCGCAAACATCCACAAGACTGTATTTTTTGGCTGTTTCATCTTTTTGGAGTCGTGGTGTTTCTTTAATATTAGATGCATCTTTTATATTTGGTGTTACTATTTCTTTACGTTCCATATTGAGTACTATTTCAGGTGGTATTTTGAAACATCCATTGAATGAATTATCATTGTTTGTACCTTCCAAATTTATTTCAAAATCTTCATGAACCTTGGATAACCCTTGACTTTGTTGGACTTAAGGTGAGGTTCCGTAATTTGGTAGATGCCTATGCCCCAGCACTGGACGTGATTCGGCTGATATGATTACAATGGTGTATTTTAATGGGTCTGATTTTAATCAGTTTTTATAAATTGATATCTGTGCACGTGTCCTTTCATTTAGCTGCAGGTCCCCGTAAATGTTCACCGTTTGTTAAACGAGTTCACCATGAATATTTCCCATATGAATTAAGTTTAACTGATAGCAATCAAGATGATTTGAATAAAAATCGAGGTTCTTAGCTTAGGTGACCGGTAAAAACAGGTAGTGATTTATTTAGGAGATGTTAATAGCTGTAACGTTTACCATCTTATGATTAAAGTTATTTATTGATGGTCTTTGGGTGTGTCCATTGAATGGAAGTAACTGGGTAAGTAAACACAGGTGGAGTGAAAATTTCGTGAAAAGTAGGTCAGAAGGTTCAAAAGTGCAACCTCATTTTTGTATTCTAATGATTTGCATTGGTAAGTATTATAATTTGTTCTGGTTGCTGCCAGCAGAAGAATTTGAAATGGGATCAAAAAGAGATGCCGTCGGTTTCATCATTTTTGCGCGGTAAAGGCTCATTTGAGAATTTCTTCTCCGTCTGAAAAGTAAAGTCAATTAACCACTCGTATGCCGAGTATCCAGACACAATTAAAAAGTCATTGTGTCTCGTGTAGATCTACGTTCCGGCACACGAAAGGTTAATGATTAGTGCATTATTTGGATAATCTTACCTTGAATGTTTCGGCAATCCCTAATCAGCTTTTATTGCTAACTTTGATAACACAGTCTAATCAACACATAACACTATAAATATGTAATATTTATTATATAATGTCTTTTTAGAAAACCATAGTTCACGGCGATTGAATTACAAAAAAAAAACTTGATAAGAATCAAAATGTACACCGAACGAAAAAAAAATAAAAGTTCAACAGTCTCGATGGAATGCATGCATTTCAAGTCGCTGGATCAGTTATAAATAACGAAACTATATTGTATATAGGTAAATATATAAGAACACTTCACAGTTTATTGGAATTATTACGTTAAATGAGCACTTCTCAGCACAAAGTTTTTGAAAGTTATGATTTCATCGGTATCTGACTGTCACTGCGCAAAGCACCACCGAACACACCCGACCGCTGCGGCGGTTACATTCAATATGGCGGACGATTAAGTGAACGAAAGAACGAAGTCCGAGCGAACGAATTGCGAAAGAGCACGAACGATGACCGATGAAGTCCGAACTTACAAGCCGAAGCCTGCGCAGGCACCGCATCATTCGACTTGTTTTGTTTTGAAAACAGTTGTCGGTCTCGGTTGCTTGGTGGTTATGATGAAGTTTGGTCATCATAGCCAACTAGGTATCATCTATTCAGGATTATTTAATAAATATTTCCCCTAATTATAATGGTAAATTGCCTTTTATGTTTTGTTTATAATTGAATTAGCGCCTACTACCCTCCTGTTATTGTTCTTGACCATTGGTACCCTGCTATACCCTTTAAAGCACACAATAGTCTCATCGGAAATAAGTCTGGTTTTCAGATAAACATACTTTGGGGATACACTAATGAACTGGCCACTTCGATCAGTACGTCAGGACAATTAAAAAAACAATGCCGATCACGTCAAAATTTGACGTCAAAACATAACAAACTACCAAAATCAACAAATGTGTTTGTAATAAATTATAGCGTCAGTAACAATAATTGTCCTGTTTTTTTATGGAAATTATGAGTTGATCCTTCTCCGGCAAATTAAGAAATAGCACAACATGGCGTTGGACTTAGTCAGCATAGCCCAGCCTCATTACATACCAGGGTTAGTGTAACTATGCAGTCTTTGGGAAACCACTGTGGTGACGACAGCTTGTAATTACATGCCCTTCTCTTTACCCAAGCGTTTTCGCTAAACATAGTTGCAGCTCGTTGCAGACTGGTGCAGTTAAAATTAGCCTTAGCTTGTTAAAGTTTTTGTTTCGTAACTTGATGAATGATACCTACTTTAGTTTAGAGATGGTTAGTAGGTTTCCAATGCAATTACAATCTATCCATATTCATATCTGAACAAGCCTGAACACATTCCGTTCCTTCAGCATAGCAACTATACAGTACACAGCCCAAGGCATTTATTCAAATACTGAACACTTTTAGTAACCAAGATTATTAATTTAAATTACGATTGCAATTCGTACATTCCTTTTATAAGATTAAGGTCCAAAAAAGGGCTCGCGTCGCAGAGAATTAACTGCGTTGCATTTGCGTATGGCGAAATTCAACTAAGTAATAACATGTGGCCGTTTTTCATCAGTAAAGTTACGATTGTTGCCAAATTGGCGCCAATGATGTAACGACAGTGGTTTACTTTTGACGCCACATATTTCACCTTGTCAAGAGTGCGTTACGAATATATTTTATTGATGAACCGAGAGTCCGTTTGTACGAATTTACTTAAAAGGATCGTTAGGTAATTCTTGGTGTGTTGTGCGCCTTGTTGACAATGTATTTAGGGCGTTGCGTGTCGCGATATATATATATATATATGATAAATGATCTCGTTTATTATGTATTTCTGGCGCGTGTTTGAAGTTTTCGTAAATGATCGTTTTTGAAGTTGAAGTGAGTCAATTTTTGATGTAGGGACAGCAGGTAATGTTCCATTCAGTCAATTAATTGGTTTAACCGTGTTATGTGGTATGAAATCGATGGGGGAAACTTACAAACCTAGCTGGGTTAAGTCAAAGACATGGTTAAAATGGTTCTCAGTTGGAAATCTAATCTCGAATTCTGATAAATATTAATCATTTGAGTGGTTTGCAGGTACACAGGTCACTGTCCCGAGTACAAGTACCGAATAGGCGACACATATGGGTCCACTACTCATAAGATCCTGCTGGATCCCAATGTCCAGCACTCAGAGAGGCTGGTACTGTCAGATCGAACAGCTGATGACTTTCAGGTTAGTAACTTTGAAGTCGATGATAAACAGTCTTTAGTACCTAACGTTAGAAATGAACAAGATGACTCTAACAATGATGACAGTTAGAAGAAGCGCAGAGCAGCACGTGGGATCATCTGTTGACAACACCTGGTAAGTTACGACTCGCCTAGATGAGACCGTAGCACAGCATCGGGAACTCGTGGTAGATGGAGAGCCCATGCTTGTTGCAAAAAAGACCGTTTTCGAACTGTGAGAGGATTCAAAATAGTTTGCGAAGTAAGCAAGCTGAAGTGACAGTGGGCTGGCCACGTGTGTCGATGGACCGATGGCTGATGGAGCAAACGAGTCCTAGAGTGGAAACCTCGTGTCGGCAAGCGTAGTGTAGGACTTCTTATAGATAGATGGGCCGACAACCTTGGGAAAGGTGGGAGGATCGGGCTGGTTGAGGAAGGTGGAGAACCGGGTGTTATGGCATAGCTTGGGAGCGGTCCATGTCAAGCATTGGGAAGCATTAGGCCGAGTAGTGAGATGATTGAAGATCTTCATTTTAGAAAGAATAAAACTGTCTCAGATTGGCACAAGAGGAATCTATTTAACAGTGGGTGACTTACTTTATGAATATTCAAACAATTATATGAAGTGCCCAAACGCGATGCAACGAGCTATTTGCAGAATGATTCATTGTAAGACTGCGGTCGCTAAGTAGGTAATTACCACAAAAACTGTATTAGCATTGAGTTTTCCTTAAGTGCTCAGAATAGTACTACTCCTATTTTAATGTAAGTACAGACACCAGCACATCAAACTACCCGAAACTGACAATTTTTCCCGATCACCTAATGCTTTAGCAATAAAATGGAAAATCTATTAAAGAAATTTGACAGATTGTAGTAACTATGTAGATGTGCTGGCGTCTGTACTTCCCCTTTAAATACGTATCTAATGTGTAATATCTATACCGCGTACACGATTTAGTTTCCAAACATGTAAACAAATATGTGATTTTTGAAATTAACGAACTTTTTGACAACTATTTCAATAGTAGCTCAGTTTTTCAACCTGAAATCAACTTAATTTCTGATCTCATACAGTTGATATTCGTTTTACTGTAAATAACATCAATCGAAAACAAAGACTTGAGTCGACTTCATCTACACTAATATTATAAAGAGGAAAGAATTGTATTTTTGTGTGTGTGTGTGTGTATGTTTGTAATGATTAAACTCAAAAACTACTGTGCCGATTTCAAAAATTTTTTCACCATTATAAAGCTACATTATCCGTGAGTAACAGGCTATATATTTATTTTATTTATTTATTTATTAAACTTTATGCACATAATGTACAAAGGCGGACTTAATGCCTTTTATATGTATGTTGCTAGAAAAAATAAGAGGGGGGGGGGGGAGAATTAGGGGAAAATAAATGTCCACCCGTGCGAAGCCGGGACGAGCCGCTAGTATTATATAAATGTGCAGTTGTCGGTTAATGTTCAGGTTCCCTATGACAACAGGTAGGTATGACGTGTTTTTCAGATAAAGTCCCTAAACACATGTGCATTAACGTGCTGATTCAATTAACCCTATTTAATCTCGTTATCATTTTATTTACCGTTACCAGTCAGAGTGGGTGTATCTAATCTACTTATTTCCTTACCTGATATAAGGTCATATACTACATGGTTATTGAAGTACTTACCTTATCTCATGGAAACCTTTGCAAATCAATAAAATGGAGAGATAATACATAGTTGTTAATATGATACAAATACAATGGATCAATTTTTAATCAAAACTTATACTGTCACTTCCGTGATTGTTCATTATTTTGAGCTCCCGATATTTCGGGTTGACAACCCGCGATCATGGCGCTTGCAACAGCGTCGAAATATCGGAAGCTCAAAATAATGAACAATCACGAAGATATCCCGTAAGTGACAGTAAAAGTTTATTTGTAAACCGTGAAAGCTTAAAACAGCGTTTGAATTTTTAATCAGAAGATAGGCAATTCATCATCATCCCCCACTGTCTGCCTTCACACAATGACGAGAATATAATATGTCTCTCTTTGCCTATGCCAATCACCAGCTCCACGTTGCTCATCAGCTAACGATCAGCATTTCTTTTCCAGTCCTTAATGAGGTATTAATAAAGTTGATATTTACTGTCAACAGATCTATCGGCCACCACAAACAGACATCGATATGGTAAACGCAAGATTCCGGAATGGAGACCCAGTGTACAAACATCCTATGATACCTGGATATGAAGGTATGGTGCATAGCTTCTTTACTTTCTAGAAGACGAGAAGTAAGCAAAGCTGTAGATAGAAAGTCTTCTACAGGGTGTAAACGGACCCTTCATGAAGCCGTCAACCAAGCATTCTGTACATCAAACCAAGTAACTCTACGCAAAAATCATTGCTGGGAAACGGCTTTTTTTTTTGGGGTGAAAAATCACGTTTTACGGAAGGACTCAATGTAACGCACTCAAAACGTTGTGCTGATGGATGGATTTAATAGTACGGGGGTCGTGGAGGTTTTTAAATTAAAAATCTTCCATTAAAAACAAGTATTAAAAAAAAACTTGTGAAAAGATGGAACTTTGACCCCCAATATCTCCGTAACAAGAAGGTTCCCAGGTATGGTCCAGAACAAAAAAAAATATCGCAATGACGGGGAGAACAAGTACCTTTCGGCTTCGTTAAGTGTCTTTTTACACCCGTCATAATGTTTTGTTTATTTTACGCCTTTGCTATTCGCACTAGGTCCTAAGCAACCACTACAAAAGCTGTCATAACAGCCTACTTTCAATTTGATTTTTTTTTGCATTAATCGCGCCTTGGCAGTGAGATAAAATATAAGATCACTTTCCCGTTTAAATTAAATCGTAGTTTGAATTCAGTCACGCTAATTTTTATTTTTGTAGTAAAAATTAAACCACATTAAAGAATTTCAAAAATCTCACTGAACACGTTATATGAATAAAATAATCTCACATAAACTAAGTGAAATCTCAAAGAATTTGTCTCGAATTAACTTGATTCCGATGAATCAGTTCGGTATGAGTCATTTTGGACCGGTCCGAGCCTCGGAGGCATGCCACAGTTTCCTGAGAACCTAAGGTCCACAGATGTTTACATTCTCTATTACTGTTAGGACACGTACATTTTGAATTAAAGTGTAAAAAACTTCAATAAAGAGAATTGAAGGGAAACCTATTAATGCGCTGTTGTTTGTGGGGATAGCAAAAAACTATTGTAATTTTATCCGAAAGCCGCTTTTGTTATGTGGTTACAGGTGCCAATGGGTGCTTGATTTTCCCGCGTTGCTTGGTTGACATGTCTCTTACAAGGCCAAAGAACTTAGGCTTGGAAAGACTCAAGACCATTAATTAAAAAGGGATGTTTTAATCATCTAAAATGTCCACAAAAGTGTGTCGAGACTTCGAGAGGTCCTTAACCTAAAAATTTTTTTAGTAGCCGTCCCATTTTCGTCCATCTTTAATTAAGTAGCCCGGAGACCTTTCCTATAACGAAGCAAATGTTTGAAAATCCTGTTATGGCGGAAGCTTGGTCACTTTGTCTATGACAAACGGGAGTGTTCAGCTAATGTTCACTTATTGCTCTTACTCTCGGAATATTCTGTCTGACTTGACCACAGTACGTAGGTAGGTGTGAGTAATTGTTTTTAACCTACAGTTCAAAGCTTGCACTATTCACGTAGGCAGCTGGTAGTGCCTATTAATTCGCCAGGGATTTGCATATACAGTCATTGTCAGACAGGCAATATTTATTGCTGAACTGAGTGGTAGATTGTTTGGGCGTTGATTAGATACCAGAGTGATATTCTTGGGAGAACAACAAATCAACAATTAAATATTCGTACAGCAGCGTATTATTGTTGATCGAAATTTGACAGTCTTTAAAGTGAGCCTTCAAAACATAATTACGAGAACTAGTGATGTGACTTTTCAAACGACATTAAAAAGGAAATAAGTATAGATTTCAGAGATAGAACTGAGCTTATAGATTGACGAAATCAATAGCTACTTCACCGACTACTCTCCAAAGTGCTATTAAATCATTCAAAGCTGATCTTGATTTTATACATTTATGATAACCGCCATAAAGAATGGTCGCCTGATCTCTTCCACAAGACAACTGTCTTATTTATCGAATGTACCGAACAGATGTCGGTTGACCTCAAATCCTCTCGGATGATTGCCCATATTTTAGAGCTTATAGACTAGTTCATAATATACTGGAAACGGCGTAGATCTATTGCCTACATTTTTTTCTATCGTCCTTTATTGAGGGTCGAGGTAAACATGGAACACACACACATGAGCAAATTTATGCTCACAAATCAAATAATTACTGTATATCTACAGCAAGACTGCATGAACACTAGCACAAATAGTGCACACTTGGAACTCTGGTAAGGCATATAAGTGCACACGATCAGCGATTTTCTTGAAACGGATAACGTTCCCAGTGTTGTCTCCTGTGTGTCATATTATAAAGTATAAGGCCTACAAAATATGTGCATAATCTTCGAATAAAACGGTACTCGTTCTTTATCAATGGTTGCTCTAGTTATGTCATGGGTATCTGATGGCGAGCAGTTGTTTTGTGAGCAGCGTTCGTGAAACTAACGGGCTGTGTTTTATTTAGTGTTTGTTATACAGCTATCGTGGATCGGGACTTGGTTGTAGTAAACTTATATATCCTAAGGCTTAGCGTAAAAGTTTTCGCACAAATCTTCCAGATAGATAATCTCAATACCCGCACTAACAGTAAAAGAAAGGACGGAGACCCTCCCAGTGAAAGAGCTAGTTTTAAGCAGAAATGAAGTGTGCTAGTTTACTAAAATAATTTGAAAATATAGGGTTTCTCCCTCGATTGAACAACCAATTTGGTCAGCGATACACTGTTGCCGCAACAGAAGCCCTGTCAGAATTTCAAAGGGTGCAACTAAACCAGAGAGCAACAAGAAACCAGTTAGAAAGAGTGGTCGACTTACAAGCCGGGAAAGGACAGCCTTGGGATCTGGTCGACAGATTCGTAAGTCCAGAAATGTATTTTGAAAACGCACCCGGATATTTTCCATATTTTTGTGAAATGCGTGAGTGATTCCTGAGACTTTAATTTGATTAAAATTATACACCAGAATAGTATCAGTAAAGATAAAGATGGATGAAGAACGAAGAATGGATGGAGATGAGAAGGAACACTGAACTAGACCTTGACGAATATAGAAAGTGTCTGCTATGCTGTACCAGTATACCTACGATCGTTTTTCATATCCACAGTCCGCGACAGCCGAGTTCAAGCTCCCATTAGTCACAGTCAGACCAGAATGTGCAGGAATACTACGAGACGTACCCATGGACGAACCAAAGCTATCACCAGCATCGCATTCTGTTAGCCCATTCTTCATGGAAAACAGTCATCCTGACAAATACATCAAGAAAGGTAAGATTAACGAAAAAGGAATTCCAATATACCCACCTGTACCTACAAGTTCTACCTCCTTTGTAAAACCTTATTGTGCTTGTGTTGTGTATAAAGACTGAAGCATTGCCTTTTTTTTGTGTCACCACATACTGTCAATTTGGCATTTATTTTATAATTTATTTAGGCGGGTTACGTAATATTTTTCACTTAAATGTCCTACGCAAAATTACATAGCTCTTTTGTGCGAACTCAAATATGGGGGTTTAATCCGTCGCAATCAGTGCGTGAGTTCGATAAACTGATATCAACTCTTGGAGGCTTTAGTGCACGACAAGTGTCAAATCTTAATGAATCTTGTGTTTGTTTTAAGGTTTTGCGGGTCATGTCCCATACGGTTTCCAAAGATTCGGTGAGTCGTCTAAGAAACTCACAAACTCGGCGCTTTGTGACTTTTCATCTAACTACAGACGAAGACAGAGTACTGAATGGGCACCGGTAAACGTAGTCAAGTAAGTTTCAAACAATAACTTGTGTTAAGATATTAATGTGAATTTATTTGCTAAGAATAGTGACTAATAGTCAGAAAAATATTTATATGAAATATAGAAGTTACGTTTTTGAACAATTTTTTGTTATAATTTCTGAACGAGTTTCATGATGTTTACATCTTTTTTGTAACTGTCAAAACTATTAACTGTCAACTGTCAGTTCTGTCACTGTCTTATTGTGAAAGCATAGAGGTTACACACGCAGTTTATTTATTTTGATTAAAACGTGAATAAAAAGCCAAAGAAATGGGGAAAAAGAAAGTTATGCCAAACCTCTCTAAAGAGGAGAAAATGGTGATGGTGATATCTGAGATAATACAAGAGTTATTAGTGGCGCATCGTCAGAGCAAAGATGTTAACCTCAACAAGATGAAGACGAGGATTTCCTCGAAGTACGGGCTGGGTACATCACCGAGACTAGTGGGTATCATCGCAGCAGTGCCGGCTGATGCTAAAAAGATACTTCTACCTAAGTTGAAGGCTAAGCCTATCCGTACAGCGTCGGGAATAGCTGTTGTCGCGGTGATGTGTAAGCCACACAGATGCCCGCACATAAATTTTACTGGAAACATCTGTGTGTATTGCCCTGGAGGCCCGGACTCTGACTTCGAGTACTCTACACAGAGCTACACAGGCTATGAGCCAACGTCCATGAGGGCGATCAGAGCGCGGTACAACCCGTACCTTCAGACGCGCCACAGAGTTGAACAGTTGAAGCAACTCGGTCATAGTGTCGATAAAGTTGAGTTTATTGTGATGGGCGGCACTTTTATGAGCCTCCCTGAAGATTATAGAGACTATTTTATAAGGTAAGCTGATTTGAATTTGTTGTGGAATGATTTTTGTAATATTATTACATTAGCAATTTCAGCTTTAATAGAAGCAAAAGTAGTGCAATTACTAACCTGGCTGTTAAACATTTCATAAATATTTGACATCATAACATTAGGGGATTGATAATTAAAAAATAGCCATACTTTATGAAGTTAGCCCTTATCCCAATCTATTTGGGGTTGGCGCAAACCTGATATGTATTTTATTATGTTTAATTAAAACTTACTCAAATTCTGTCTGAATGTGGATCCGCAGAAACCCATTATACTGCCGGAACGCGGATCAACAACATCACACATATTTTTTAGATAAACTTAGTTTAGTTTGCAGATCAACATTTCAGCAAACCAAAGATTAAAGCATTACCACCTCATTTCAGGAATCTCCATGATGCCCTCTCAGGCCACACTTCGGGCAGTGTGGCGGAGGCGGTGAAGTTCTCAGAGAAGGCTAAGACCAAGTGCATTGGTATCACAATAGAGACCAGGCCAGATTACTGCCTGCAGAGACACATGAGTGATATGCTCAACTATGGTTGTACTAGGTTAGTACTAGCGTCATATTTATTTAATGGTGTAAGTCTGTACTAAATATTATAAAGAGGTAAAAATTTGTTTGGAAGTTTGAATGTAAGGGGTTATCTCCAGAACTACTGATCCGATTCCGAAAATTCTTTCACTAATGTAAAGCTGCATTATCCCCGAGTGTCAAGGCTTTAAAGAGTTCCCGTGGGATAGTTTCCAATCATACTGCCATGCAACAAAGCCACAGGCAAAAGCAATTCTATGATACTATATGACTGGCTTTTAGAATATGGAGGTTCAAACAATGACAACTTCATGTGAAAAACAACATAATGATTAGGTTGGTGAACGTAAGATATTCACCAGTTATAAATCCATTGATTTACTAGCAATTTCACACATTTTACATTTTTTTCAAAAATATATTGCCTGTACTGTCCCACTGCAGGTCAAAGGCCTCCCCAAATTCCTTCCATGTGCTCTTTTCCCGCGCCTCCTCGGCCTCGATAAATAATTTAGAATGTTGTGATCTTTATCTTCTCCAAAATAAATGTCCCGTGTATCCGATTGTAATGTATTGTAACATTTCAGACTAGAAATTGGAGTTCAGTCTGTGTATGAAGACATTGCCAGGGACACAAACAGAGGACATACAGTGAAGGCTGTCTGTGAGAACTTTAATCTGGCTAAGGATGCTGGATATAAGGTACTGTTACTCTGATGTGATTTAAGCTTATACACCGTGACTTTTTAGTCATCTTACAACGGCAGCCCACTTCATGTATCCAATGACTACTAAGAATTCATAAAAAAAAATTCATCATTAACAGGATGTTTCATAATTTTTTCTAATGTTTATTTATTTTTCTTTGTATTACGGTACTACTAACTATTTTATGTCGGGCACATTGAGTGGACCACCTTTGTAAGACGACTAAAAAGTCTTGGTGTATATAAATATTTTTGCTTACGGCTTCGTTCCCTTTATGGTTAGGAATTATCCCAAAGGGAACATTTAGCCTTTGACACTCAGGGGTAATGTAGCTTCCCATTAGTAAAAAAAACTGCGGAATCTGATCTGTAGTTCCGAAGATTACCCCATTCATACAAACTTACAAATACCTCTTTATAATATTAGAATAGATAAATATGAAGTCATGAAACAAAGAGGTAAAATTAGAAGTGTTTCTATGATGTATCTAGTACCAATTGCATTCAATTACAATTAAACAACAATAATTACAAAAGCAATCAAGAATTTAATCATACTTTACAAAGTGTTATTTAAAGTATGATTAAATCAGCCCAAGTACTTCTCATAAATCATTGAGACTGCATGGATGAGCTGCTTTTCATACAAAACCTTGAAAACAAATTATGAATCATCCACATTTTAGACCAAAACAACATTATGTAGGTAGCTGCATCCATACAGGATTTACTTTTTGTAGAGAAATCTTTTGCAATGTGCTACTATTAAGTAACTTTCTGCAATTTTTTGGCTTTTACATTAAATTTTTACTATCTGGGAAATCACCTCACTAAACAAAATTTGCAAATGTTGGTCTACATGAAGTACCTAACTGTGGAGTGTGGAGTTGATGCACCTTGAGATTCTTTGGGGGTATGAAGAACAGGGTGTAAAGTTCTTCATCCCCCATAGAAAAGGGAAGATCGTCCGACAAGACGGGTGTTATGTCTGGTGGGCTACTGCCCGACAGTTGTCAGTTTCTTCTATACAGGGTGGCTAAAAAATCGTGGATCAAATGAAATAGGGCGATAGTTGGGAACTTTACTTGCGCGATGTAGGATTTAGATTTATTTTGATGTTTCGTTCATCATCTATGTCATAGATGGCGCTGTAGTACTTTTTGTTCTAGTGCCGCTAAAATTGCCTAAAAAAAGGATATTGTTTTAACAACACTGTATTCATCTTCCAGATTGTAGTACACATGATGCCTGACCTACCAAATGTAGACTTTGAGAGAGATGTAGAACAGTTCATAGAGTTCTTTGAGAACCCAGCATTCAGAGCTGATGGGCTCAAGATATACCCCACACTGGTGATCAGAGGGACTGGTCTATATGAACTGTGGAAGACTGGGAGGTACAGGAGTTATCCTCCATCTACTCTCGTGGATCTGATTGCTAAGATATTGGCTTTAATTCCGCCCTGGACTAGGGTTTACAGGTAAGCTCTTTTCATTTGTGACAATAGTAGTTGAGGTTAAGAGCTCATGCTGACACCAAGGCCTATATGACCCAGGAAACCTGTCATAGTAGTGAGTTCTTGCAGATAGGCCAGATAAGCATGGGGGCTCAGAAGTGGACCATTTCAGTTCTACAGCTTAAAAAGGCCCATGAAGAATGATATCTCAACTTCTTGACGTGTCAAAAGACTTGTTATCGTATGGTACTTACAGAACCAAAATCACCTTTGTTTATCAAATTTATAAATTGCCATTTCAGAGTACAAAGAGACATTCCCATGCCCCTAGTCTCGTCTGGAGTAGAACATGGCAACTTGAGAGAGCTGGCGCTCGCTCGCATGGCCGACCTGGGAACTGACTGCAGGGATGTCAGGACCAGGGAGGTCGGCATACAGGAGATACATAATAGGGTCAGGCCTTATGAGGTATGTCGGGATCAGAATTATATTTAATTTCAGTCGAATGACCAGCTAGAGTGTGTGGTTAATGTATAATATTGGAGCAGCATTTAAAGTGTATTGCTGTGAGAGTACTTTTTAAACGGTTTTATTTAGCTCACCCCGTTTGTATTATTTATTATTCTTGGGTCAAATTTAGTAATTCAAATTTCACCCTCTTCCTGTCAACCGATTAATCTGAAATTTTGTATACACTTTGAATTTTGGTGACAATACAATTATGTTTATTCATTATCATTATAAATTCAAGATGGCCGCCGCTACAAAATGGCGGATAATTTATGTTTTATTAATCCCATCAATATGGGTATCAAATGAAAGGGCTCAACAAGCAGAATACAATATACTATAAAAAATTGAAATCCAAGATGGCGGCCGCTACAAAATGGCGGATAACGTAGGTTTTATCAATCCCATCAATATGGGTATCAAATGAAAGGGCTCAACAAGCAGAATACAATATACTATAAAAATTGAAATACAAGATGGCGGCTGCTACAAAATGGCGGATAACGTAGGTTTTATCGATCCCATCAATATGGGTATCAAATGAAAGTGCTCAACCAGTATAATACAATGTACTATATAAAATTAAAATCCAAGATGGCGGCCTCTACAAAATGGCGGATAACTTAGGTTTTATCAATCCCATCAACATGGGTATCAAATGAAAGGTCTCAACAAGTAGAATACAATTTACTATGCAAAATTGAAATCTAAGATGGCCGCCGCTACCAAATGGCTGATAACAATTTTTTATCAATCCCACCAATATGGGTATCAAATAAAAGGGCTTGACAAGAAGAATACAGTGCACTATACAACCTCAATATTTAAGATGGGCGCAGCCACCAAATGGCGTATAATAATAAGATTTAAATTTAGAAATTGAATCTGTAATTTAGGTATCTGATTAATCCAGCCTGAATCCACCACCCAAGTCAAGATTTTGGCACCGCACGAGCAAACAACAAGAAGGCGTCTTATAACTTTAACAGACAACACCAAAATGACTATTAGAAACACGCCAGCTGTAGTACGGGTACCTAACTTCGTAGCAGCTTCTGATCCAGAGTCATATTATTACAGTTTACTAATCCAGTATATGCCGTATCGCAATGAGGCCGAACTTTTAGGAGAATTTAATAGTGCCAGAGATGCGTTTCTCGCCAACGAAGAAAGTTTAAGACAAACAAACGCCTACTTGGAAATATATCGTGAACGTGACAGGCAGCTTGAAAATGCATTCGCGCAAGTACACGCATTTCAGATACTGGAACACGCAGAGCCGATGGAACTAGACCATGAAGAAGAAGTTCCTTATTTGCCAATGAATGAAGACCAGTTCTTACAGGCTAAGCAGTCTATGAATGCAGGACAAAAGGAAATTTTTACATTAGTTACCCAGTCCATACAAAATCAAATGTCAGGTGCTGAAGAACGTTTAAAAATATTCTTTACAGGAGGAGCTGGTGTGGGCAAGACTTTTCTATTAAAGTTATTACGAGACCAAATTAATAGGTGCTACGCAAAGGATGCGGTTAAAGTCTGCTCACTAACAGGAGTTGCAGCTAGATTAATAAATGGAGCTACGATACACAGTACTTTAAAATTGCCTGTACAGAAAGACGGTCGCATAACAGGTATGTCACCACTGTCCGGAAACTATTTGCGAATAATGAGGCAACAATGGCATCAGACAGAATTTTTGATTGTCGACGAGATTTCCATGGTGTCTTATCAAATGTTATGCATGATGGACGCTCGATTAAGGCAAATTAAGAACTGTGAAAATGAGTTTTTTGGAGGAGTAAACGTATTACTTTTCGGTGATCTTTTACAACTGCCTCCTATAAAACGATCAGGAACACCTGTTTTCAAACAGCCAGAACATCTCCAACCAGCTACACATCTCTGGCGTTTATTCACGCTGTGTGAATTAACTGAAAATATGCGTCAGCAAGGTGACCAGACTTTTATTGATATTTTGAATGCTTTGAGAGTCGGTGAGCTAACAACCCAACATTTTAGTATTTTAATGGGAAGACTTCTTCAAGACACGAGTGATGAGTTTGCAATAGACAAAGCGTTAAGGGTATACCCCACAAATCAACAAGTTAACGACCACAACTCTGCTGTATTGAATTTGTACAGAAATAATGGTGCTCGCATTTACAAAATAAAAGCGCAGGATCAGCTAGTACACGCCACACGAAATGCAGACAATGTGGATATAGCTACTATAATACCAGCTGATATCAACAACACTGGGGGTTTACCAGCGGAACTGCAAATATTTGTGGGGGCAAAAGTCATGCTACGGTCCAATATTGACGTTTCAAAGGGATTAGTAAATGGCGCTATAGGCTACATCAACGAAATCGTTTGGCCTCAATTTCGTCGAACTCAGATGTATGCAACAGATGTACCTTCCGTCCGAATTGATTTCGCAAGAGACGGAGTACATCTTATACACCCGAAAGCCATACAGTTTCCAGCTAAGTACAATTACGGGACGGCTGAAAGAAGAATGTTGCCTTTAATACTATCATGGGCTTCTACAATACATAAAATGCAGGGCAGCACTGTGGATCACGCAGTCGTATACTTAGGTGCGAAACTGTTTGAAGAAGGTCAAGCCTACGTGGCTCTTAGTAGAGTAAGATCTTTGCAGGGACTACGTATAGAGGAGTTGGACTGCAATAAACTAACGGGCAAGAAACCTTGCAATAATGAAGCACTAAATGAATTAAACAGAATGCGAAATAAAAACTAAAAACTAAAAATAGGTAAAAAAACTTTTTAAGTTAAACGGTTTTATGTTAAACATACATTGCAATGTTTAAGATAAATGTACTAAAAACCAAAAAATAATAAAATAGATACAGTCGTGGGAATTATAAACATATGCATAGACTAGACTAAAATAAAACCGTGGGGCACGTCAATTGTCTACAAATTATCGACTTAATGTGCGATAGAAGAATCGTTTAATTCGTCGTTAAAATAGGCAGTTGGCCCGCAGACGGTGAGGAAATTACTTACTATTTTCTTGCTCATGGAAATTCCAATAGTTATACACTCCATGTAAATAAAAGAGATGTTTCAACTAGTTTATCGTTGGACATTCACACTGCTGGCTGGCGAGGAATCGTTTCACTGCTCGTAGTTTGTCTTTAATCGACAAAACATATGATAAAAGTACTACTCGCTCACCACTATGAAACCCTAAAACTCGCTTATAATCGAGCTTGCTAGCTTGTTTCCACATTCTAGCCCTACTTATCACACGTCCATCGTTGTCGGTTGAACAACTGCCTAATTATAGTGTAACATTACAAAACAAACATTTTAATCAACGATTGTAGACAATTGACGTGCCCCACGGTTTTATTTTAGTCTAGTCTATGCATATGTTTATAATTCCCACGACTGTATCTATTTTATTATTTTTTGGTTTTTAGTACATTTATCTTAAACATTGCAATGTATGTTTAACATAAAACCGTTTAACTTAAAAAAGTTTTTTTACCTATTTTTATTTATGCAATAAGATAGCTTTATGGTTCCAAGGACTGGAAAGAGAACCATCGCAGAAATATCCTGGATGAATCTGGCACAAGAACGTGGAGCTTAGCACAAGCAAAGAAAGGCCTATACCCAGCAGTGGGTGAAGTCAGACTGTGGATGATGATGATGATGATGGGGCTTAAAATATTCTGCACACCATAAGAATTCATAAGAGTGAATGGCTTACTAAAGAGGAAGCTTATGATATGTTCAGACTTAAACCAAATATGATAACGTTGACAAGAAAATTTTAAACCTAGAGATGACTAGTTCATTTATTTTATTCTCACTACATTTTGTACAACTATTTACAGGTTGAACTAATAAGACGCGACTACACAGCGAACGGTGGTTGGGAGACATTCCTAGCATACGAAGACCCAGACCAGGACATATTAGTAGGACTACTGAGGCTTAGGAAGTGTGCCTCGGACACATACAGGCCTGAGTTGAAGCCAGGGCCCAAAGATAACTTCAAGCAGTGCAGTATTGTGAGGGAACTGCATGTCTATGGATCTGTTGTGCCGGTAAGTTGACGCCATAGATGCTAGTTTTTTTAAAGCTCTGATTTCTACACTTGAAAGTCTAGGTAAACAGACCTCGTTGGACTAGTGGCCATCAAAGCGGCTGAAACCTAGGATTTTACCCAGGCTGGTAAAATCCTGGATTTGGGCAAAGCGCACCCTGGAATCTGGAATTGTGTCCAATTAGTGGCAATTACTTAACTTCTGTCATAATGAATCTTAAACCAGATCTGGCGAAATGTTGGCGTGTGCATTTCTGGAATCATTCGTGGAATAATTCGCCTAATACCCGCTGTAATTTTAGTTGTAGTTTCTTTTTAACTAAGTTCCTACTTAAATGGATCTAATTCTCTAATGTAGTCGATGATTTTGGTGCAAAGTAAAACTCTGAGTTTATGTTGGCACCAACTTAAATGAATAAAATGTATGTGTACTACTGAATAAATAAATAAATGAAATGAAATGCGTGATATAATGTAACTGTGTCATTCCAGGTAAACGCCAGGGACCCTACAAAATTCCAACACCAAGGTTTCGGCATGTTACTCATGGAGGAAGCTGAGAGGATTGCCAGGGAGGAGCATGGCTCCGACAAGATGGCGGTCATATCAGGGGTCGGGACCAGGAACTATTATGCCAAGACAGGCTACCATCTCGAAGGGCCTTACATGGTCAAGATGCTTGTGTGAAAATAAAGTTCTTTTATGATACGTGTTTTACTTTTTGTATTAATTTTATAGTATGCAGCGATATCTATGAGCAACTTAGATGTGTCGCAGGCAGGCAGGCAGTGCTGCTTCACGCAAGTGTAATTTGTGAAGAATGTGACTGCCAGTTTGTCAGCATATAATATTACCCATTTAGTATAATGGATTGGTTGGCTTTAGCACCACCAGAAATTTTAAATAAAAAAAAAATAAACTTTAAATTTTGACCAAAACATCATAAAAGTTGGTGAAAATAAAAATAGAATACAAAACATGCTAAGTAAAGTAGAAAACAAAACCTACGGGCCTGCATTTATTTTGCAGATATTTCCCGTTTTCGACCTATTTTCAAAGTTTTGCTTCCCCCACCACACTGGGTATATTTTTATGATTACACATTATTGGTAATTATTTCACTAAAATACGAATAAGGTATTTATTCATGTAAAACTGTTTGCATGCCTTAAAAAGGCAAAATATGGTTTGTGCCTAAACCACCATTTAAACACCTTTTTAAGCAAATAAATGATTCTTAATTCTTGATATACCATACTTTACTCAATCGGCCACCCATCCTCTTCCCCGCCTTGCAGACCTGACCCGCCGCTGTCCATCAACCCGACGGAGATCTATCACAAGCACGTCGGGATGCTGCCCAACTACGCGGGACACGTTCCTGGATGCATGTTCAGGTAATATACACAAACAATTTGCCCTGATTTTATTTTAAGCATGACTGTTGTGGTGCGCAGGACGTTTGCATTTAAGAAAATGACTATAGTTGTTACTTAACTGCATAATATTATGTACAATAATATATAATAGGGTGACTGGTAATTAGTGACCGATAGTTAACCACGTGATTGTACTCATGATAAAAAATAACTTTCTTAAAGAAAGTTTTTCCAAAAAACAATCAATCACACAATTACCAGTAAAACTAGAGAATATATTATAAGGGCCCGACTGAAACTGACCAACTGTTCCGGAACGGTGTGATTCAACAAAATATATAATATTATAGATATGTAAATAGAATTCAACATAGATTCTTATTTCGATAGCATAAATGTGTGTTCCATAAATGCTTTTCTAGAATTAGTGTCTTCTTTTTAGATATTTTTTTAAGTTCAGTAGTGATTTTTATTTGTAGGTGTAATCTGTATCAGGTTAAACACGTCAAAATCGTACCGCTTGTCAAGGTACGCTCATATTGATATAATTTTACATTGGGGTCATTTCACTATACGGGTTAACCCTTAAAGTATATGGGTTAACCATTTAAATATTGCTAATTCAACAGAATGAAAGACACAGCAGCGCGAGCTTACCCGTCATTAACATATTTTTTATGTTAATTAAAGGACTCTGCTTGAACCAGTTATTATAGACTGGTTAACCCTATAATAAGGGTTAACCTTTACTCTAGGTGTTTTCACCTAACCCTAAAACAACCCGATTAAAATCGTGGGTCCCGGGTATTTTATTCGGTCTTGGTAGGTTTGCAGTACCCAACGCAATTTGAAGGATCTTGAAAATACTTGTAAACATCCGAGATTTAAGTTACTCCAATAATTATCCATTTTATTCTTTACAGATTTGGGAAAACGTACGGGAATGATACAAGAGATGCTAAACGCTGGCTGCGCGGGGACTTCACCTCATAAACTCTATGATTCTACCGTTTGACGGACGAGCTATCTTAATACGTGTTTTAAAGGCAATACGGTCTAAATCAAAAGTGATATTATTTTGATGAAACAAATTATTGTTTTATTTTGGAATTATTTTTTGAAATAAAACAACTCGAATCATGAGTCTTCTTTTTTCTTTATTTAAACAACTGGATTAACTAAGTCAATTATTAATTGCGATTTAAAAAAGATTTTACTTATTCAACAAAGGGCTGACAATATAGGTTTAACAATAACGATGTATAAAAATATTTCAATTTACTCCAATCCGTTGACGAAAGATGTGGTCCTGGGTTCGATTCCCAGGTCGGGCAGTGTTATTGGGTTTTTCATAAGGAATTTCTCAGTAGTAGCCACGGAGTCTGGTTTTGTGCCCGGTTGATATCAATAGGCTCGCCCTCTATATATCCGTAAGGATTGAGGAGCCACTTTTCGTATCTTAATGAAATATATATAAAGGGTGTAAAAAGACCCTTAACGAAGCCGAAAGGTACATGTTCTCCCCGTCATTGCGATCATTTGTTTTGTTCTAGACCATACCTGGGAACCTGCTAGTTACGGAGATATTGGGGGTCAAAGTTCCAACTTTTTCACAAGTTTTTTTTTAAATACATGTTTCTAATGTAAGATTTTTACTTTAAACACCTTCACGACCCCCATACTATTTAATCCATCCATCAGCACAATGTTTTGAGTGCGTTACATTGAGTTTTACCGTAAAACGTGATTTTTCACCCCAAAAAAAAAAGTCGTTTCCCAGCAATAATTTTTGCGTAAAGTTACTTAGTTTTATGTACAGAATGCTTGGTTGACGGCTTAGTGAAGGGTCTGTTTACACCATGTATACTTATTTAGTAGTAAGTTTAAAAATATTGTAGGATCAATCCTCGAATTTGTAGTATAGTAGTTCAATAGTTACATGAACATAAAGGTAATTAAATTAGTAATTAATTTTAATTAATTACATGGGACTTAAACATAACTGGCGAAACGTGGGTGTACTATTAAGTATTATATATATAGGATTACAAGTATGATGTTATATAAATTATACTGTCTTATTTTGGGATTGATATTTAAAATAAAACAAAGGGAATTATGAGTTTTCCTTTTTCTTATATATATTAGAATAAACAACTGAATTAACTAAGACAATAATTGCAAGCTAAAAGTCTTTTGTTGATTTGGTTCCAGCCAAATAAAATTATCAAAAAAAACAAATTAACAAATTATCAACATCAAATGCAAAATATGTATAAAAGTGTATTTACTTATATAACAAAGGGCCGACAATATAAGTATCACAATGTATAAAAATATAACAGTTTATATCACAAAATATTTAAATAATTTAACATGGTTTATTTTTTCGCGTTCCATTCCTTCATTAGTTTGCTGGCAAGGCACAAGTTTTCGTCTTTCTGAAAATATAAATTACAAACATAAAAAAAACGGTCAATCCTCCAAATTGCAGGTTTTTTTTTTCGGGACTAGAAACGAATTAAGCAGTTCTGATAAGCTCAAAAGCTATTGCAATCCGCCGTCTTCTCGTAAGAGGTTTTAACGATTATATTACTTAATTGATGATGTTTCCAGTACATTTTTGTTATGCACTATCATGTTCATACGACATAATATGTTCGATTAGAAAACCTCTACTCAACGGATTCTAGCAACTTATTTTTTCTTAGAATAGTCCTCTACTGTCTGTTTTTTAATCCCTGAGACTAAATTGACAAGTAAAAATTGCAAACTGACATAGATTTCAATAGGATTTATGTCAGTTTTGACATTTTCACTTGTCAATTTAGTCTCTGGGATTAAAAAACAGACATTAGTTCAGGGGTGTCCAACATAATTTTATGGAGGGCCAAGTTTAGTATTTTTGTAACCGTAGCGGGCCTAAAGAAATGCAAAGTGATCAATCAATCAAAATTAAAAAAAAAACAAGCTTCGCCGGACTAGATTGCGATGATGCGGTCTGCATTCGCGGGTAGGTAAAGGAGATTGCTCATCTTTATATGAGAAGTGGTCCAAATGCTGCCCAGGAACGGGAGTACCTGTGCTGGGTTCCTGGCACTAATCTATGTCTTTATACGTAATATATTTAGAATCTACCCTGGGGTCCCCCCCCTCCCTAGTTGGTGAGACGTCGTGAGATTGGGTGAGATTCGGCTCGACTCCCTCCCCTCCCCTAAACGCCTCACGTAATTAGTGGTCGCCCCCTTATAAAGTTTTAAATAGCTCGCGGGCATGCCACACTGGGGGCCGTATGTTGGACGGGCCTGCTCTAGACGTCACATGTCTTTTTCAAATAATTAAACTATCTATTTACCTTGATAAAACAGAACCTAGCAAAGTCCTCTCCGAGTTTCTTGTGTCCCTCTGAGTAGAAGGCGGTCGGTGGAATTGTCAGCACTCCGGTCTCTTTGGCGAACTTCTTTGTGAACCTGTAGTCTTTGTATTTGTCCTTCTCCGATGATAAGTCGATCTTGTTTGCTGTAGGAAGGGACAGAAAAATCCTTAAATCATAACTGTCTGTAATGCTCGAAGAGTTAGGCCGAGGTGAACTGGACACCCACATTTCGCCAGCTGTATTGAAGTCTCATGTTATACGGGCGAGTTTAATTCCTTCATCTGGGCACAAATCCAGATTCAGAGAAACTCGTCAAAAAAAAAAGCGCAAAAAAAAAATTGTGCATTTTACAAAATATTTATGGATAAACGTAACTATTGCTGAGTTGGTCCCTAGGCGGGCAGTGTTTAGTTTTTTCATTCGAAAATTCTAAGGAGCCGTGTCGGGTTTAGGACATTCGATCAGCACATACACGTGTTCTTTATATTCTTCAAATTAGTAGTCAAACTCAAGTCAGCACGTGAAAAAACCATTTCAATAAAACGATTTATTCCTGCTTACTCCAATGACGTCCTTAGAGGGGCGTAGTTGATGAGCATTTGTGATAATGTGCGGTGAAAATTGAAAAAACAAAATGGTGCGTTAGTCCCGAGTTCTTCAACGTACGAAAAGGTCCCTGGTACAGGTAAGAGAACTTACCCAGCTTAGTCCAATCAGCGATAATGAAGTACCCTGCTTCAGGAACGGTGGGGTTGAAGCCGTTCTCTCTGAGGGTGTTCACCAGGAAGTCTCTCTTGGGAAGCAGTTCCCGCGCCAAGGATTTGAAGTAGCAGTCGTCGGAATCACGACGGGCGAGCTCGAATTCGAAGGAGCGGGCTATCGCCTCCTGTAGATGCAGAAGAAATTTGAATACTTTGAAGAATGGAAGATTAACAGAAGGTGGAAGAGAGTCACCTATTTTTCACAGCAATTGTTTTTTGCGTAGAGATACCTAGTTTGGTGTACATAATGTTTGGTCGACGGCTTGGTAAACTCAAACTCAAAGCATTTATTTCAATTAGACCATAACACGCACTTTTGAATGTCAGAAAAACAAAGAAGGCGAAGCTACGGTCCCAGACACAAGGCATAATAACTTGTGAAAGTACTGTAGTTGCCCATTCCAAAGCGTATAAGGTCCGTTCCGTTTACACCTTGGTTATAGTCTCTTTTAACAAAGTGTGTGCAGTTGGATTTGCAGGGAGTGCCTTTATAAATTTCATTAGTCTTCAGAGTTGAGATTCCATCATATTGTGTCCTATATTCCATGTCTTGTGCACATCAGCACACAAACCGAACCAGTACTAACCTGGATAGGTGTACAGCAAGTGTACACACAGTTCTGATGCACCACTTGCAGGTTCTTCATAAGAGCAGCGGGTCCATATGCCCAGCCTGTCTTCCAGCCAGTAACTGAGAACGTCTTGCCCGCTGACCCAACGGTGATTGTGCGCTCCCACATGTCAGGTAACGTTGCTATGGGTATAATGATTATATTAGTTTAACTTTTTTTAATTGGTACCTAGTATTTTTTAAGTTCAAACTTTTTGGCGGCTCGGAAGTTAGCTGCGAGTGATGATCTGCGCATTATACAGTCAAGATGATGCGTCCTCTGCGCCTCGCTTATACCTAAAATTGTGTACTGCGCAGCTTACCGTTAGGTGTTCTGAGCCGCCTTAAAGTTTGAACCGTTATTCCTGCGCTAACCGGCACTCGCAGCTAACTTCCGAGCCACCATAAAGTTTGAACCGTTATTCCTGCGCTAACCGACACTCGCAGCTAACTTCCGAGCCGCCATAAAGTTTGAACCGTTATTCCTGCGCTAACCGTCACTCGCAGATAACTTCCGAGCCGCCATAAAGTTTGAACCGTTACTCCTGCGCTAACCGTCACTCGCAGCTAACTTCCGAGCCGCCATAAAGTTTGAACCGTTATTCCTGCGCTAACCGTCACTCGCAGCTAACTTCCGAGCCGCCATAAAGTTTGAACCGTTATTCCTGCGCTAACCGTCACTCGCAGCTAACTTCCGAGCCGCCATAAAGTTTGAACCGTTATTCCTGCGCTAACCGTCACTCGCAGCTAACTTCCGAGCCGCCATAAAGTTTGAACCGTTATTCCTGCGCTAACCGTCACTCGCAGCTAACTTCCGAGCCGCCATAAAGTTTGAACCGTTATTCCTGCGCTAACCGTCACTCGCAGCTAACTTCCGAGCCGCCATAAAGTTTGAACCGTTACTCCTGCGCTAACCGTCACTCGCAGCTAACTTCCGAGCCGCCATAAAGTTTGAACCGTTATTCCTGCGCTAACCGTCACTCGCAGCTAACTTCCGAGCCGCCGTAAAGTTTGAACCGTTATTCCTGCGCTAACCGTCACTCGCAGCTAACTTCCGAGCCGCCATAAAGTTTGAACCGTTACTCCTGCGCTAACCGTCACTCGCAGCTAACTTCCGAGCCGCCATAAAGTTTGAACCGTTATTCCTGCGCTAACCGTCACTCGCAGCTAACTTCCGAGCCGCCATAAAGTTTGAACCGTTACTCCTGCGCTAACCGTCACTCGCAGCTAACTTCCGAGCCGCCATAAAGTTTGAACCGTTATTCCTGCGCTAACAGTCACTCGCAGATAACTTTCGAGTCGCCATAAAGTTTAAACAGAACTATAACACAATCAACTTTAGAAATATACCGCATAAATCTGGCTGCGAAAGATGCAATCTCGTAGCGAAGCTCAGGGAATACCGACATTTTAGCCCTCTTTTTATAATTTCGGATTCACCATAAAGTTTACTCCGCGTTTATTAATAAAAGGGGGTTAAGAGTCTTTCAATGTAGTATCAGCTTGTGCGTCAACCACAGCTAGTTGACAAGTACCGGGCGTTATAGCACAATTTGGTAGATTAGTATAGCATTCGCAAATAAAAAAAATCAAGGTGGCAACGGAAGCCTCAAAAAATGCTGCGGGACTGTTCGAAAGAGATACCGCGGCCCTGGAACACAAAGGGCAAAGAAGGAACATGGATGGGTTTTAGTCACTCCCTCCCACTCCACCCAGAGCGGGGGGGGGGGGGAGGGTTATTTGATGATTTCCCAACCAAAAAAAAAAAAAAAGCCCCAAGAACTTACCAATCCTAATATGTTTTACGGGTTCATAGGCCATCCATTCATACACCTCATCGGACAAGCACAGCACATTATGCTTCTTGCACAAGCAGGCGATCAGCTCCAGTTCTTCCTTGGTGAACACCTTGCCCAGCGGGTTGTGGGGGGTGTTCAGAATGATCATCTTCGTACGATCGTTGAAGAGGGACATCAGTTCTTTCTCGTCTAGGACCCAGTCTGCTGAAGTAACTGTGCCTGATGTTTTTCTCTGAAGAGGGAAGAATTGAAGGTAAGTGGATGGTTCTGGGTTTTAGTTAGTTGCTTATCGACTAAATTCTACAGGTTTTCAACTATCTTTTTGGTAGAATAGAATGAAGGTTATATTAATACCCTTGGTGTCTTAATGAGCTCACGGGACTCGAACATGGACAAATTGACAGATTGAGTCGACAAAATGACAGATTTCTTTTCACAATCTGTCATTTTATCGATTCTTCCGTCAAAGAAACCCGTTTCTACGGTGGTCATGCTACACGTGCTGAACTATGGGCTATCAATTAGCATTGATAGCCCATAGTTTTGTTATTGATTGACCTCGCTTGATGATTGTTACTTGGCATTTAATGAATAATGCCATTTAAATTAAAATTGCATTATTCATTACATGCCAAGTAACAATCATTAAGCGAGATTTATGCGAAGAGTACCTAATCAAGTAACAAGATAAGAAAAAACACTTACAGGATTGAGAGCAATGAACCTAGGGATGCCTCCCGCTGATTTGATCATGAAGTCATAGCAATCGAAGAAAGGTTCAATGACGATCACTTCATCACCCTCATCCACGTGACCTGGAATTATAAAACACATTTCAAATTTCTTTCTTCTTTACTTAGCTAGCGGGACTTCGCACACGTGATGGATAACTTAACAAGATAAGTTTTTTTTGGGGTCATAATTTATTTTATTGTATAAGCTAAATAATGTAATGTTAGCTAAGTAAGCGATTGCTCGCAATCTCTGATGACTGATGACGACGGGGACCAAATCTTGATAACCTAACATTTAGTAGGTACTACGTTATCTGTATAAAAAAGTTTAGAAGTATGCAAAGAGAATAATAATTTATGATGTCATTACGTAAGGATAGCAGCAGAAAGGCGTCAGTTTATGTATGTATATTTGTATAACAGTATTAATACTTTTTTTTTGTTCACCATTTCAACCCGGTATCACCGACGGTATATACACGGTGGAGTATAGGCATTCTGCCCCTTTCTTCATACCTTGCTCGTACTTCTCCTTTTTAGGGTTCCGTATCCAAAAGGAAAAAACGGACCCTTATAGGATCACTTTTTTGTCCGTCTGTCTGTCAAGACCCTTTATCTCGAGAACGCGTGGAGTATCGAGTTGAAATTAAAACCACATACTCAGGTGAAAAAATCAAACTTCTAAAAAAACATACGGCCATTTAAGCCGCAAAAGAGCGGCTGTTATTATTTAGCCACAAGCTCCTCCATGTTCAGCTTATTTGTTACTAAATAATAATTATTGGAACCATGAAGAAGTGATGGGCAGTCTTATCTCAGCTGGGTCAGAGGGTACATGGCAAACATATAGATAAGGATGATAAAAAGATGATGGTGTTTTGTTTATGGTAAGAAAATCTCATAGTTTATCATGGTATTAGGGTCATAGATCAAGTTGATGCAATTTCTGAATTTATTATCATGTTTGTCTTATCTTAAAGGAAGGCCAAATTGGCACTATTATATATTACACTTTTATTTATCCTTTGAATATTATGGTCATAAATTGTTATAATAAATAGGCACTTACTTGTTTAAAACATGCTCAGATAGGTAAAGCATTTTGTACAATTCAAATCAAAGTTATTCAACAAGCTGAGTACTGCTACTACTTACTTATATTTATGCACTAGATATAATTTAGAAGATACATAATTTTAGCATAGTCATTGAAGATAGAAAAATACATAACAAGCTGTTGCCCGCGACTTCATTCGCCATGGTAATTTTGATGAGTATGAGTGAGGAAAAAAAAGAAAGCCTATGTCTTTCCCCAGGATATAATCCATCTGGTCGCTAAATTTCATTACGATCCGATCAGCTGTTTAGTCGTGAAAAGGTAGCAAACAAATAGAGTTACTTTCGCATTTATAATATTAGTATATGTACAAACAGCTTGCTCACCTAGAATAGCCGAGTACAGAGCCTCATAAGCACCATATGTGACTAGGATCTCATTCTGTGGGTCTATTGTCCTGCCTACTAGCGGCGAGTACACTTTTGATAAGCTTTGTATTAGCGTTGGGTGGCCCTGTAAATTAAAAAGTCAGATCAAATCACTACTGTTAACAATAACTTACAAACAAATAATACACTTACACCGTGACTTTTTAGTGTCTTACAACGGCAGCCCACTTCATGTATCCAAGGACTACTAAGCATTCATAAAAAAAAAATGGTATTTATGAGATTTTAATAATTTAAAAATAAAATATTATTCAATATTATGACGCATGACATGGTTAAAACACTTGGTTGTGAGCGATGATCTACTGGACTCGAGCGCTGGGTAGGTATATTCTCCCGTTTGACACGTAAACATCATTAACAGGATGTTTCATAATTTTTTTCTAATGTTTATTTTTCTTTGTACCTATTACGGTAGGTAAAAAAAAAAACGCGCCTAGAACTATTTTATGTCGGGCACATTGAGTGGACCACCTTTGTAATAGGACTAAAAAGTCACGGTGGATAATAGGTAACATATTCCAGTTTATGCAAATATTTTTTCTTTGTTGTCTTATCATGCAATCAGTCCATTAACTATGAGCAGATGTGTTATCAGATTAAGAGTCTTGGAAAACTATGAATCTTTTTTTTGAACCTCCTTAGAACATATGTATCTCAAATCTTTTATAGGCAAAGCCGACAATCTTATACTTGGTTTGTATCAAACTTGGCTTGTTTTTGACATTTATGTTTTGTTGGAAATGGTACTTACAAATCCCCTAGTGTATTGATTCAGCAGTGGGTTCTCGCTGGTTGCAATCTCTCCCAGGGCCTTAGTGACATGTTTGGGAGCATGGTAGTCAGGGAAACCCTGGCCTAAGTTGACTGCAGGCTTGTATTCAGCGGCCAGTTGGATGTATTCCACCCTAGAATATAGAATTGGAGTTTATTGATTTTATAAGGCATTGTTATCTCATATTGCATAATCAAATATGTTATAAATTTTTTTGTAATACAAAATGTCTGTAGTCAAAATGTTTATGGTAAGGTTGACTGGTAGAGAATGCCTTGTGGCATTAAGTCCGCTATGTACCATTCAAAATGAGGGGTTATTTCGAACATCCTGATACATATGATTACCTAGAAAATGTTATTATGTTTGTTTACAGAAAACCCGATGCAATGAGTACAGTGAGTTATAGCAATTAGCTGACCCACCTTTGCAGACATGGTTGAGATTTATTAGAATACAAATTGATAGAATTTTATAACTCTTTTATATTTTATTTACTTTGCTCAAATAAATAAAATATAAAAGAATTACTATAACTCACTGTATCACTACTATACATGAAATTAAAAGAAAGAAATATGTAAACTGGAAACAACTGCCTCAGAAAGAGGTAATTTAGCTCTTATTACTATTTCATCACATGAAATCTCTCTGCTCTAGCAAAATTATGCACAATTTATGTGTACAGTGAATATTGACATCTATAATTATACATATTAACAGAAGAATTAAACAAGAAAATTGCAATTGGGACAAGGAGAATGATGATGAATTATACATTTAAAATAAACATAAAATGGCAGCTCTATCACAGTCTAATATATTCATTATAGTAGGGACATGATATTATTAGTCTCATTAATTGTTACATCCTGTTCAACTCGTGTAGTTGCTACTCAAGTAGGTACATCATTAGCTAATGAAATAATTAAATGTTTGATATCTTGTTTACATAATAACATGGACTATGCAAATTGCTTTCTAACGCCACTTATGTAACAAGAACGAAACATTCCAACTATGATAACTGATAAACTAAGCCTGCACTCATCATTGGAGATAAATTACGCAAATATTTCGTATATTTTACTCACCAAACACTTTTTTCGCCCGCTCCATATCGCTCAGGTAGCTTGAATTTGTTGTTCATTTGGCTGGCGGTACAAAACAGATTTTTAAATACGTAATTTAAATTATTCAGCTCCACAACACCGCTCTGGCCTCGCACAGCCGTGAACCACGATTGTCCCAACCTAAACATCACAAATGATAATAAAACAGATAAACGAGAAACAATAAACTTAACCTATTATGACATGACAGTAAAAACGCTAGGGATTGTCAAGTCATGAAGACAAATTACTGATAATGAAATCAGACGAAAACTCACTGAATTTTTATTGGTTCGCCACTGTAAGCTAATGAGCTAATCAGTAATCAACGGCTCAAGCAAACAATCAACATCAGATGTTCGAATATGCTACCATGTTATGAAGTTAATATAACTTCAGCTGTAAATTGTTCCGGTTTCGTCAAGGCAATAGGCATCAACACAAATATAAACCGGCAAAAAGATAATGTTGTCGCATAACAGTTTCTCGAATCAATGTAATCAATCGATGTCGAATTGTCGATATGATTTTCCCGAGAGGATCGTTAAAAGGAATTGGTTGGTAGATCGGTTTACATCAATATTTTGTTTTTGCTATTATTACTAATTTTACAATATTCTTTATGCCGTTTGTCTGCATTATTTTGTTTTAGTTATTTTTTCTGACTTGGTAAAATAGTCCATTCTTTTGGACAAAACTAAGCACCTACTTTAGCTATTTGCATTATAGACATTTTCATAATAAATTATAGAAATTTCAAGAATTCGATTCAAGATTCAAGATTCTTTATATGCGTGAAATATGGTATAATGATGGTCTTATAATAAATAAAAAATCAATTGATCACAATCGATTTCAATCATATCTTATCGATAATTTTATCAACGATTGAAAATTGAAATATAAATCTCTAATGTCATTGTCAAAAGTCATATTGTCTAGGTTGCTGTCAAAAATCTTGTTCAGAATGCTTGAAGTGGAACTAAACGCTCTAACAAGTCTTAGTACAATCTGCTTTTACTGCATAGTATTACTAAACGTTTTTCTTTTCGCTCTTCTTAGGGTGACAAATCAACATCGAGCTATGCTGCGCTGTACTGCGCTGTGCTATGTTTGGTCAACTTGCTCGTCTAATATTTTAATGAGGATACAAACAAACCATGCTGTGCTGCGCTGTGTGAGGCTACGCTGTGTTAAAAACGCAGCAGTCTCGAGCGAGGCGCGCTACCTGCCGTGCTGAGCCGCGCTGTGCCGAACTGTGCTATGTTTTTTATGGAGCTCTGCAGAGCTCTGTCATGCTCTGTCATTTTTGACGAGATAAACGACTACACGAGCTGCTGATTACTTTTAATACTGAGCTAAGCGAAACGCAGCACAGCTTGATGTTGATTGTTAAAAAAACGTAGCTTAAGAAACACAACACAGCACAGCGCAGTACAGCGCAGCACGACTCGATGTTGATTTGTCACCCTTACCGTTTGATAAGATCCTAATTAAATCGTTCCAATTATTTAGGAATGAGATACCTACTTAATACCTAAAAAGCAGGTATAAGGGAATGCTAGCTATTTGCAAAACCAAGCAAGCAAAACTCACAATGGAAGCTGGTATATGAAGATTTGTGGTTTGCAATTAATTCAGCTCACGGAATCTACATTGAACGAAGTCAGAAGCTTACGTTCTAAATGTGGTTATAACTCCAATTTATGTGGATGATTATGTGGTTTTTTTGCTTGGATATCTTTGGTTAGACGAACTGAACGCTGTGTTAATATTTGTCCATCTATTTTAATGGGACCTTAAATATGTACTTACCTAGGTAGTAATATTTGTTCCGTGCGGGAATCGATCCCGCGACACGCAGCGCAGCAGCCAATCGCTCAGCCACCGTCACAAACCGTGCCGTCAATTGTGTTGACTAGGTTAGGTTCAGCAATAACTAAGTAATAGATCAAGAAGTGAAGAGACCTGCGTAAGGTCTCTTCACAAGTTCCATCCGGTAAACATTTACTTCTGAAGTGTGTTCCGACTTGGCTTTTGGTATGTGTTTTGTGCTTATTACGACACATGCGTGAGTTCTATAATTATGTAGACTCGTGTAACTAGATGGAGCTACTTAGTATACGTAACATAGGTAAATAGGTACATACATACATAAGGTAATTTCATTTCAGCCTCATTTCAGGGAACCTCATGGTCGTGGAATATACTGCTATTTTGTGGAAGGTGAAGGGTTGTCGTGCACTAATGTCATTATTTGAAAAGGTCATTGCTGATTTTTATTATAAACTAGTGATCCGCCCCGGCTTCGCACGGTCGCAATGTAGATAATATACATCTAAACCTTCCTCTTGAATCACTCTATCCATTGCTGAAAACTGCATTAAAATCCGTTGCGTATTTTTTAGATCTAAGCGCACACACGGCGGCACATGAAGCTGTGCATTTCCAGTGTAACTTGGCCTCGCTTTTATAGAATTCCTATACAATTAGAGATCCGCATGAACTGATTTTGTAAAGCTTGATTGGCCGTCGTGCGTACTAACAGCGAGAGCGACTTTGTTTTATACTATGTAAAGATAAAGATGTAAAGAAGATCAAAATAAAATAACATCGCATTTATTCTTCGAAGAGGTAGGTTGCGGTGTAAAGCATCTACAGCCACATTACGATGGTTATGTTTTATTGTTGAGTCCTGTGTGTTAAAGTTATATGTTGTTGCCACCGTGTGGGTGTGTCCGGGATGAGGTTGGCCGAGGAACGTGGAGCTTGGCACAAGCAAAGAGAGGCCTATTCCCAGCAGAGGGTGAAATTGATCTGTGGATGATGATGATGATGACTGTCTTGAGCGAACCTGTTTTCATCAACCGGAAACAAGTCCAGACTCCTAGTTCCTAATGCCAAACAAATGAAAATTCCAAGTAAACTTTGCCCGTCCCGAGGATCGAACCCCAGACCACATGCTCTGCAGGTGCTTGCCAACATTAAAGCAAGAAGGCGTCTAGTATGTTATTAGCTTGAAAAATGGAATTACTTCGGTACCTTCCTCCGTAGAAGATTCATATCATTCACACAACATGGACCCGTCCGTTCATCAACACATACACGGGTTCACACACACACCTGTACACCTGTAGATATCATGTCTCAGTACATCGAGCTTCGCAATTTCCGCCCGAATGCAGTTCCTGCCTCACTTGGTCGTAGCACGTGGATAGCTAAATATTTATAGACGCAGTCAGGTTATTAATGATTCTATTTCTATTTCTAGTAAAATGTCTCGGCTATTTCTGATTTAATTAAGTACTAATGGCTTTCTCACGACGATGTACAGACGCCAGCACATCAAGCTACTACAATCTGTCAAATTTCTTTAATAGATTTTCAAATTTATCTCTATAGCACTAGGTTCAAGGTTGATTGGGAAAATTTGACAGTTTCGGGTATCTTGATGTGCTGGTCTGTACCTTTTTTTATTACAAAATGGGCCTTCTCTCGACCTCGATCATGCCAGATGGAAAGCGGTAGATGAGGTCTATGATGGAACGAGCGTACCCAGAAGATGCCTGTTCACTCTTGCTTTGAAGGCAGACGGGTTAAATGTGGGAGGGAACACCGGCAGAGAGTTCCACACTTTGGCTGTGCGCATAATAAACGTGGAGGAGATATCAACTAAGTGTGGATGGTACGCCGCAGTACGTCTGCTAGTCCGGTGGTAAAAAGTGATGGTGGGATCAGGTCGTGGAGCTCCTGCGCACACTCTCCGAAGTACAGTCTGTAGAAGACCGAAAGACCTAAAGTTGGCTTTATAAACTGACCACCAGTTACACGTGTATTGTGACGGTTACTGCGAGGAAAATAAATGAAAAAAGGTTTTAAGAACTTGCTACGAGTGCCATGCTACACCTTGAGGAGCGACGCGACTTTCAGAGCGTCTCGTGAAATAAGTCGGTTCACCTGGGGTCCCAACAATTACTTACCTAACTTATTTCTTACATACACCTTTCCCGATTTGCTGTTTTTATTAAGCCCAGAAAGGTAGCAGGCAGAAAAGCAGCTTTGAGAAAGTAAAAAATCCAATATTATCATTTTAATTTCCCCAAAAACCACTTTATTTGTACACACAAAATACTTAACAGGACATTACATAAAGATAGAAGAGATTGATTGGTTGATTGATTTGTATCATTTAATTGTGCTTCTGTGTGTTGTGCTATGTCTTTTGTGTGCACTGAATAAATGATTTATCTATCTATCTAAGAGCACAAAGGTACTGCTTATTTCATAAGAAATTTCTTCAGCAGACCAACGAGAGGAAAGCACTTTGTGTTAAGGTCGTGACAATTAAGTGGCATTCTGGAAAGTTCTGTAGTTCTTTCAGTCTAAGTGTCTAAACACACTATGCCGAAGTTACGCGACCGAAGTTCAGCACCATTACGCCTGCAATGCTATTTGAATTACTGACGACACACTATGCCGAAATTACGTCGCGTCATAGCGTACAGCCTAACTTCGGTCGGGCGTAAGTTCAGCGGCAACTTATTCTGTGAGCACACATTATACGCGACCGAAGTTCGGTTCGATTGCCGACGAAGATCCGGGGGCGGGGAGCAGCGGGGAGTCGCCCGCGCCCCGCGTGTCCTTTGTTTTGCGTCTGTCTGTCCAACTGTGTAGATTGTTATCTACACAGTTGGACAGACAGACGACAGACGTCACGACGCGGACGCCACGACAGCGTTCGAGACACTGAATACAAACAAAAAGTTGCGGAACTGAATTTCTGCCGCGTAAGTTCGGCACTTATGGTGTGTCATATCAGCCGAATACGTCGGAACGTAAAATCAGCCGCCGAACTTCGGTCGCGTAACTTCGGCATAGTGTGTTTAGACACTAACTCATGTGAAAAAACGCGTAAAAGTATTTGTGTGTTTATGTAAATTGGCCCAAGACCTGCTTAACCTGTTAAGTTAAGGAAAGGGATTGTATTTCTGAGAAAAAGGCTCATTAGTGAAGAATAGGGATGCCGTTTCAATCCACGTGACTTTTAAAAGTCTTGAAGAAAATAACAACGTTCAAATAACCGTTATTTCTTAAAGAAAACACTTTTCGTCGCCTACGGTTTGAGCTACAAAGTCGCTGACTGCATTCCAGTCACGTTTTCCATTTACGTTTAATATCTTCTTTTACGATGAAAACTACTCTTTCTATATTCAATGAAAACTTCGAGGAATCAAGTATGTGCGCATGTCGGTAGCTGCAATGGAAAATATTAGTTAATCAGGTACGGGGAAGGGTTATTTTTGTGGTATTTGGATGTAAATCTTTTGCTGTAATTGCTGCTGTGTTCATAGCGTCAGAAAGTAAAGTAGAAATGTACCTTTAGTAAACCCACATTTCATGATTAAGTTTAAACCCCATGTAATAAGGACGAGCCTATTGCCATTAAACAGACACCCTGAATCCCAGCTGTTACTCGAACCCAAGACTGCTCTATTTATTTACATTTAACGACGTGAACCCACATACTTTTTATTGCGTGTGGAATTCCTCATAGACGTCTTCCGCAATGGATCTGTCAGACTCGTACTGACTAAAACCACAGGGTGTTCTTCGACTACCTTGGTACGTGCGCAGTTCGTCACGCTTCCCCGGCCAGGTTTTAGCTCACATAAACATGCGGACCCCGACGCCGTCTGCGGCCGTACACCGACCGCAGTTTGTTCAGGCGGCAGACTCCGTATTAGTTTTTCAGTTTATTTGACCATTCCAACAAAAAATCTAGCATAAAATATAATCCTACAAAGAGAGAAAACTTGTAGGACAAGACTCTTACTAGACTCTCTTGGTCTACAATTAACCTGCTACGGTCTTTGTTCCGATTTCGTCGCAGTTACAGTTTCAGTGTCAGGTTGTATATTGACGCTGCGGGACTGTTCGAAAGAGATACCGTGGCCCTGGAACACAAAGGGCAATGAAGGAACATGGATGGGTTTTAGTCAGTAAGAGTCTGACACTCCCTCCCACTCCACCCAGAGCGGGAGAAGTCATTTGATGATTTCCCATCCGTAAAAAAAAAAAAAAGGTTGTATATTGATGTAAATATGATTCGCGTCCGTAACTCGTATGTAGTTACAGAATTATGAACATTAAAATCATCAATACAACTCTCTAAGTTCATTTAACCCCATTCAATGACTTTTTCATAAAATAGTTACTGAATTAGAAAAGAAAATTTGAAATTCGGGGGCTACCCTGGACCCCTGGTGCTTTCACCTTAAAATTAAAAGGATATCCTGAGTCTACACACGGTTTTGTTGTTGCTTCCATTCCTTTTCAATTGTTATTGGGAGTTTCCAATTCGGGAAAGAATTTAATCAAAAAGGGATCTCGGATAATCATGTAGTATTTATTTTGCCAAAGATACCTACGACATACGATTTGTTCCACTGCCTAAACATTGATGTACTTATTTGTTTGGTAAAAGAGACCCACGCTTTGATTGGGAATTGATTGGAAATTTTCCAAGATTTCAAATACGAAAATGTTGTGTAAGGTTTTATAAAGGGTCCTGCCGGGGCTGCGGAACTGTTTGAAAGAGATACCGCGGCCCTGGAACACAAAGGGCAAAGAAGGAACATGGATGGGTTTTAGTCAGTAAAAGTCTGACACTCCCTTCCACTCCACCCAGAGCGGGAGGAGTTATTTGATGATTTCCCATCCCTAAAAAAAAAAAAGATTTTATAAAGAGTGTAAGTAACTAGACCCTTAACGAAGCCGAAAGGCACTTTTTCTCCCCGTCATTGTGATATTTTTTTTCTTCAGGACCATACCTGGGAACCTTTTAGTTACGACTTTAGTTTTCTGATTAAAATTTCATGTTGTTACGAACATAGTTTTGTCACTAATATACACTCTTTATGAAAAATGTCCAAGTTAAAATCGTTATTTCTGGCGAAAATGGCTTTTGTAGTGGGACAGGTAACGGAATAAATCGAGTGGACGATGTATGGTGCACAAAATAATGTTTATTGCCACATGACAGTTATACGTTATACAGTCTAGATGTTAAAATCACAGAACACTGCCAAATCGTGACCGTACGCGACAGCGATGCGAGCCGGACTGGCGCGTGCGCGACGCCGCGGCGTGGAGCGGCGCGCGGCTTGTACCTACGTACGCGCGATTTCAAGAAAACGCGGGCGCCTCGTTTCTATGCCCTCCTACACTTTTAAATTTAGGAAAGTGTATACATATTGGTGCCCGTGACTGTACACCTCTGCACCCCAACCCTTCGGTGATTACAAGCGTGATGTTACGTTGTACCTAAATATAGTTATTATGATCTTAATTGCGTAGGTCGATAGTTCTCTTCAAATCAGTTACGTCTACTGAAGCGGTAAATACGATGTGACGTCGTTCTACTAAATATTAATTAAATTATTCAAATTATTATCATATTCATAACGTTTCAGTGTTTATTGTTATTTAGTTCATGAATAATGTTATTTATAACTACATAAACATCAAGCCTGTAATCCCCGAAGGGTTAGGTAGAGGTGTTACTAATAGTACACCCATATTTCGCCAGTTATGTTTACGTCTCATGTAATAGAGGGCGAACCTATTGCCATCAACCGGGCACGAATGCAGACTCCGTGGCTGTTACTGAGATATTCCTGATGGAAAAACCCAATAACACTGTACCCGACCTGGAAAACGTACTCAGGACCTCAAGCTCAGCAGTTGAGCTTGTAAAACTGTTTGTGATGAAACTTACCTGCCTACCTTTTTGGTCCAGGCAGTGGTGTCAATCGATGTCTGAACGAAGGGTTCGGGTTTTGATTGAAATCTAAAGAATTATTTCGAGAACATCGCTACATTGATATTAATTTCATCACGAACAGCTTATAAGAAATGCTAGGAATTTTGATCCAGGTAGACCCGTTGCCTGGGTCAAAATTCCATATTCTATTCCTAAAATCAGAATCTAGTTTTAACAAAATTAGATGAAAATTACTTGAATGAATCTCTACTTCCCTCTGTATCTTGTTTTTGGAATGCCAGGCCATTCAGTAGGTATGGCATTTAATTTGGTGCATACCTTTTGAAGCTTCATTCATTTTAAATTACAAACTAGCTTTTGCGAACTGCTTTGCTCGCGTTTGGTCGGAGATCCTCCCATGGGAACCTTTTTATGACACTCGAAGAAAATATTGCTTCCCTTTTGTGAAAGACTTTTCGGGATCAGGGGGGTTACCATGACGTCTTAAAGCAGGAGTAATTCCAGTGTGGGAAAGGGAGAGATATACAGGTCGTCTAGAGCAACCTCTTTCCCACACTGGAATTACTCCTGTTTTAAGACGTCATGGTCCTGACGGTAGTTTTAAAAAAAATACTCTCTACATCCAAAAATAATAATAATAAACTTCATCTCGTTTTAATAACTAGGTATATTAGTGTAGACTAATTTATGCTAATATCTTTAAACCCTTTATGGAACACATACTATAACATCACGCCTGTAATCCCCGAAGGGTTAGGCAGAGGCGTACCTAATAGTACCTACACCCACATTTCGCCAGTTACCCTTTACGGAATTAAATAAGAAAATGAAATGTCAACAGGAGAACAACATGGTACTTATTTATTAATTAATTTATTAATATAGGTTCAGCAACAGCTTGTGTGTATCATAATTATACATAGGTTTTAGTATTGAACTTACACAGTCGCCAATTATAGGTTAACCAGCATTCACAAAAGTAAGGGACAACATAAGAAAAGAAAAACAGCTCTAGATAACAAATTTAACAGTAACCTCCTTCCTTCCTCCTACTTTTAAGGATTTACTTAGCTTACGAAATATAATAAAAAGAAAAACGGTATCGCTACTATTTTATTAACTAATTACGACTACTGAAAACTGATGCTGAAAATTGAAACGGTGGCGGTGACATAATTGTGTAGGTATCAGTGGCGAAGGTTCCATACAACTCGATTCCTACCATATGTTCATATACAAATAATATAATCATATTAGAGATGTGTACTCCGGCTTATCTCTTACAAAAATTGACCCTTCGCTACTGGTAGGTATCTCATGTTGTGTACGTTTATTCAACCTTATCAACCCTCATACCGTACCTACAGAAAACTTATTATTACATCAAAACTTCTAACTCTCCTAGGATCTCCGGACCTTCCATCGTCGCGTCGGACGCATTCAGACATTTTACTTTTACATAATATCATGTCACATCACTTTCCGCTAGAGGGCGCTAGTTTCTTACCTTTGAAACATACCACTAAGGAATAGGGATGTACAACACGTAATAAATGAATCGATCCGGATCGTTACTATGCGATGCGATTCCAGGCATTCGAAGCCACTCCATCGGCGGAATAATCCCTTCACGCGTTAATATCGTCGACTTTTCAGTTGTCAAGAATGACCGAAATTGAAAGAAGCTTGCGTCGTCTCTTGCTTGACCTAGATACACTCGTGCACAACACTCGATACAAAACTAGAGTTGTATCGAGTGGCTTCGCTTCGATTCCCCAAATATCGAATCGTATTCCTTCCTCCGGGATGCACAATACTTGCATTTGCATTTATTAAAATCTTATTATGGTATCGTATTTATTAATCCCTTTTAATTTTAGTCACACACATAAACTAGCTAACTTACTCTCTAATAAAACAAAAAAAACAATAAACTAAAATATGCAAACTTTATTAAATAATATAAAACACAACTTTAACAATTTAGGCTTAGGTATAATAAAAAATTGTTTACTAGTTTTAATATAACCTTCAAAAAATCTTTTACGGAGTAAAAAGTCTCTTGAAGTAGCCACGATTATAAGCTTTTGAAAAAAATTGTACCTGTGTTATATCGATACAATAAATTATCTGATTTTATCGGGCATCACTACTAGGAGACATTGTCGCATGTTCTTGACGTGTAGAAAATAAGGTAAGGGCTTGTTGTTTTAAGATGTTATTTCCTCTTTGCATAGAGTATATAAAACATCTGTGCTTGATGTAGGAATGGAAAAGTAGGTAAAGGAAAGTTTTTCTTACTTCAGTTGTAGGTGTAGGGCAATGCATTAACTTGTACCTGCTCTGTACTTGCTCTGATATTTATAAGCACTGAGAATTCAAGTCTGCTTGCTGAATATTATTATGAATGCCTTTTTTATTAAACACTAGCGGCCCGTCCTGGCTTTGCAAGGGTGGACATTTTTTTAAAAAACATTTTGGGTTAAAATATAGCCTATGTTACTCAGGGATAATGTAGCTTTCTAATGGTGAAAAAATATTTGAAATCGGCACAGTAGTTTTTGAGTTTATTCATTACAAACATACACACACACAAAAATACAAATCTTTCCTCTATATAATATTATAGTAAGAATAGAACGGTATTTTATAAAGTGTTGCTTTGATAAATGAAAATGACTTGTTCTTATTTGATGAAATTTGTGCCAGTATTTTAGAGTTCGGTTTTTCGTTATAATAAGAGCAGATAACCTGAATGGTTGACATAGCCACGACTCTATGAACGCTTTCGAGGATGGCGTCTGTTGCCGTCTGTCATTGCGATTAGGCGCTTTTACCTACTGCTGCAGTTTGAGGAGCTCGTGCTAAATAATAACAGCTGCTTGGGTCGAGCTTTAGGTTAAGCCGTGCTTGCCTAATTTGATCCGTGGATGGGTGACCACCCATTACCTACCGTGTTTCCTCCGTGCCTCGTCGGTCCCGACAGTCATTTGTAGATCTTTGACAGTCGTTACAGGTAGGCAGTGGCCCGAAAGTCTGACAACTAGTCTTACCAGGAGGTCTCTTATTACCCAGTACCTACTAACTGGGTTGTGGAGGTCAGATGCAGTCGCTCCATGTAAAATATTGGTATTCAGCTGTTTCCGATTAGACTGGAAGCCGATCCTAACATAGTTGGGAAAAGGCTAGGCAGATGATGATGCAATAATTTTAGCTTTAAGTTATCTTGCTGCGCCCTAACAGGGGCATGTACTCACTAGTTTTAAGACCAGCGTGTAAAATTGTTTGTAAACATTGTGCATTAAATAAATAAATAAATAAATAGATACTGCTGTAGTTTCTGAAATTGTACCCACCTATGGCAGCTCTCGCCAAGAAAGTCTAAGGCAGGGCGAGTGGGAGGGTGTAGATAGGAGTGCTTGTCTAGCTTCGGTGGTCCTCGCTTGCTGTCTGTCCCGTGTCGGTTTTTTACGAGGCGTCTCGGGGGAGACATATAAAGAGCTCTCGTTCAAGAGTGTACAGCCTCCATTAGTGTTCGTGCCAAGGGTACTGGGACGTTCACCCACGCCACGGGCCTCTCACCGCTATGTCGCATGTGGTCTCAGCTTAGCCTGAAACGCGTGGGCTTTGCTTCTAATTATTAATGAAAACTGAAAGTTTAATGTGCTTGCTTATGAATATTAATGTTTAATTCTTGGTCGTTTTATAGCGTGAGTTTAATAAAGCAATGAATGGTTTGCTGAGATAATTTTTAGGGACCTCGCGCACTATGCGGCCAGGACCCCGGCAATTGGTCGCAGAAGCTCCGAGATCGTTTGTTTACACGCTCGGGCGTCCGTTATTGTCGTCAGTAAAGTATACTCAATCTATAAATCCCATTCCATAAGATTTTAAAATTGCTTTATATAGGGTGACTGGTGATTAGAGACCGATACTTAAACACGTGATTGTACTCATGATAACAAACAACTTTCCTAAAGAAACATTTTTTTTATACTCCTTCACTTTTATCCCAATAACACAACAGCCGTATGAAATTCGCAGGCACACGACCTATCAGCTGTTGAAGTTTCGTTGGTCAAGTGGTCGCAAGTGCGACTGTTGATTCCTAAGTCGAGGAAATTGTTATTGGGTTTTTCCATCAGGAGTTTCTTTGAAGTAGCCACGGAGTCCAAATTCGTGCCTGGTTGATGGCGATAGACTCTCCCCTTACATTACTTAGACTTATAAAATATAACTGGCGTTTGGGTGCACTATAAGGTACAGTTTTGCCTAACCCTTGGGGAATTACAGGCATTAATATTATGTTATTTTCAAGATTAAAAGTGAGTATTACATTTCTAACTTTAACGTTCATCACAATAAGCTAACGTACGTCATATCTTTACTTACAGCTGATTCTATAAACAGCCTCCATTTACCCTGGGGACCTCGCCACTCCCTTGTATGACCTGAAAGGTAAACATTTATACAAGCTCATGCTGTATGACGCACTCCTTGCTACCTTTTATACCCCCTTTGGTACTAATGGGACTGGCACATAACCTATGTGGGGACACACTTATTTGTGCTTTTGTTCTAATATTAAATAGTAGTAAGAGACTCGGTTTCTGTACTGAGAATTTAAAGTCTACTTTAGCATAAAAAGCGAACAAATACAGTATTGTAGGGTAGGCACCTTTTTAAAAAGCAAGTCAGTGTAATTTTGAACCGCGATGATAAAAAATTGTGTTGTTCAACAACAGATGAGTGAGAAGGTACTCAAAACTGCTTCATGGCAGTATAGCTGAATAAAGATCTTTTGTCGCGTGGTCGCAATTTGAGCGAATGCCCCCAACTTTTCTTTTAAATACATTTGACTAAACAATGCAACAAAAATGTGTACACAAATGTGTAGTAGAACATAGCATCAAAATTTTAAATCGTGCAGTTGCAGTTATCCGCAACTTAAGACTATATGTATAAACAGCAGTCGAGCTGTAGCCCACCAGACTCAACACCCGTCTGGTTAGAGGATCTTCCCTTTTCTATGGGGGATGAAGAACTTTACACCCTATTTTTCATATCCCTATAAATGTTTACCAACAGCGCACCCTGCCGACGTCACTCGGGCACCAACATGCAGCATTACATAAACTTAATTAACTACTGATGTTATGTCATGATTTCAGTGTTGCTATTAACAATCACATTTGAATTTAACCTGTAGTTGCGCAATAGTACTACCTATTTCCATATATTCCGCTAGCTCTGTTCTCTGAAACGTCATGCTGAACAATTATTAGCTCCGTTACCGCCATGTTCCCGTAGAATCTACTAATAGTACGTAACTAGCTGTGTACCTACTCAATGGAGTGAGGTACATCACTATGTTTGGTTCACCTGCATGAATAAGGACGCGTTTATATTGGTACACACTACACCGAGTTTAATTTGATTATATTGTATTATTTTCTAGTGGTTAGCAGCTTGGTGGCGAGATTGTCAGACGCCATGCTTGACATCGAGGGGAAACTTGGGTGAAACTGGCACTGGAGCCTGGAGATCTGAATAAGACAACTTATAGTAAAACAAGCTTTTAAATATACATAGGTGTGGCGTTTTTTTTCGTTTTCTTCTCAGTAAACCCTTTTAATTGATACCCATATTATCGGGTCGCATAAAAATAACTAGTGCAACATCTTTGGGGGTCCACCATATTGGATTTAGAATGACGTCACTTAGTTAACCATTGTCATCCAAACTAAAAGTGTTTGCAAAATTTTTAAGTTACCTACTGAAAGCCTACATCATCCACATCAGCCTACATCATCTACATCAAGCCTACATCAGCTGGGCAAAATTAGGTATATTAAATTAAATTAAATTCATTTTTTTCAGAAACTGTCCATCAAAGTTTTCTCCCAGTGACTACAAGTTCGTTTGATCCAGGGGTGATGTGGGCCACTGGTGGTTGGTATTGTCCAGCTCATCCTTCCATCTTCTACGAGGTCTGTGTGGGTGAAAAGTGAAAACAAAAGTGAATTACATCGAGTTTCTAGGATAAGTCATTTACTTTACCAATGTAGAACCGCCCTTATGAAAGGTGTAGCATGGGTGTGGTGTGTGCGAGCCTAATTAATGAGCTACAATTAGAATTTAAAGCTAATTTTAAGCGTTATTGTGGTTTCTTTGTCGTCTATGTTGATAGTGAAATGTGTTTGAAGCAAAACAAGTTTTGGGAGGTCAACAACCCTCTTATATTTTAAAATATGCACTATCTGAATATCTGCATAGGAATTAATTGTAAGTAAAATGATGAGTAAATGATTTGTAAGAAAAGAATGTTTATTTAGTGTGAATGTCTTTCGGATCATAAGTTAAAAATGTTCAGTCAGAATGAGTACAAGTAGCCCAAAAATGATTTGTGTTTCTGAAATGGAGCCTTCAAGCCTCTGGGATACGGCGACTCAAACAGTAAGTTAAGTTAAGTTATGTTTTTAACAGTAGGTAATTTAGTATGGGTTTCTTTGTAAGTATTAAATTTTTTGCGATTTTCTTTTGTTTTTTTTTAAATATTTTTTATCACAAGTAATTCAGGAACCCCTAATTAAACATATAAAGAAACCCTTAAAAACTTATCCCTACTGGTAGCGATAAATGGAAAAAAAAATCCAACTATCCCCACCAGTGCTGATCAGTAGGGATATATGGAGTAGAAAGTTCCATATATCCCAACCGGTAGGGACAATTGGAAAAAAACTCCAAGTATCCCTACCAGTGGGGATATGTCAGTAGGGATATATGTAACGGGGGGAAATATCTAGTATTTTCTTTTTTCATCACGGAAAACAATACGCGGTTTCTTCTGAGAAAAATCTATCAATGAAAATTCCGGGCGAAAAAAACAGGTCGCATTCAAAATAAAAGATAAGGGCCTTGTTTTTTTATTCGTTTATGAATGCATCTCATCATCTGCCTAGCCTTCACCCAACTATATTAGGGTCGGCTTGCAGTCTAACCGGATGCAGCTGAATACCAGTATTTTATCTGACCTCCGCAACTCAGTTACTACTAGGTAATACGATACCCCTTGGTAAGACTGGTTGTTAGAATTTTTGGGCCACTGACTACCTGTAACGACTGTCAAAGATCTACAAATGACAGTCGGGACCAACGGCTTAACCTGCTTTCCGAGGCACGGAGGAGACTCGGTATGTAACGGGCGGTCACCCATCCGCAGACCAACCTAGGCAAGCACGGCTTGACCTAAAGATCGATCCGAGCGGCTGTTATTATCTAGCCACGACTCCTCCGTTTATGAATGCACAAATTCAACAGAAATATGAATTCAACCATCCATTTCAATCTTGTAAAATAAAGACAGCCGAAGAAGATTCAATAAACTTTCTAGCTATTTCGAGAGCTCTCAGGTAGAGATGATAAACTTAACCTAGAGATCTTTCGACATCTCATACTTTACGAACGGTCTCTATATAGAGTTCTTGGACAGCTTCCCTTCCTTTATTCTTTGCCTTGAGAAATAAAATATTATTACTCAAGCGTTCTGGTGCTGAGAGCTATTGTATCTTTACATTTTGTTTATTTCATTCTGCTTTTATTTTCGCAACATATTTTAAATACTATTTGTAAAAGTTGTGTTGTTTTCTTCAAGATGTTGTGATATTTTCTTCCACTTGGGCGAATCTTTTAACGCTTCTCTATGTCGAAACAATCAGGGGGTTAAGAGGCACCTCAATGATTTGAGCAATAATTTGATCTTCTGTCTTTTGTTTCCGTTCCATGAAAGCCTTATTAAGTTTAATACTTTCCTGTGTGCGTGAATGTTCATTTTTGGGTAACCAACGGGTCCCTATTATTACGGCTCCGCTGTCCTTCCGTACGTCTGGCTGTATCTAAAGATCCGTAATAGGTAGACAGTTGAATATTTCATAGAATGTGTATTTCTGTCGCCGCTATAACAACAAATAATAAAAATAAATTTAAAATTAAAATTTGACCGGTTTTTAACACTGTTCTATAGAAACTGTCGTAAGTAGATCGCGTCAGTGTCCCCTCTTCATCGTTTTAGCATGATCTGATTGATTGACAAGCATCCTTAGGCAATTCATAAGTTCCACTACACCACAAACAACTCCATGTTTTCAGCTGTCCTCAAGCCAGACAAACATTCCTTTTAGAATTAATCGTCTCCTCTATCTTCCCTTATTACAACGCATCACCCGAACACCTATTAACAAGGCTATCTACATATTTTGGGAACAGTCAGATATACCACTCACGCGCTACGAGTACGACTTGGCTCCGATCACAGCTGCGGACGATGCGACCTGCGACGCTTGCGTCTAGAAGAATCGCGCGCGATCTTTGCTGGTTTCCTTCAGATGAAGTACCGTCGCGTCATCAGCACGCTGCAAACAACTTCTTTCATTAGCTTTCTCTGTAGTGGCTGAACACGTGTAAATGTTGACAAAATAAAAAATGTTGATGGATAGAGAGGGAGAGGAAGACCAAAGAAAAGATGGATTATCGGTTGCGTGACGGTTGAAAGGGGAGAATGGAAGAAAAAAACGTGTTGCGCCGATCGTAAGTAACATGGGACAAAGGCACACGCACGTGTGTAACTCGTGGCCAAGAGGTTAGACGTGGGTCACACGTGGGTTACGTGTTACGGGTACGACTTACGACGCGTCGAGTCTGGGGAGCACTCACGGCCAAATTAAATTCCTCGATCGGGCTCCTCCATTAGACTGGGTTGATTCGACTTGCAGGGACTTAATTTGGGAGGTATTTTTAGACGTATGTTGTGCGTGCGTGTGTCACTGAAGGTTGAACCTTTAACTACAGTAGGTACTGAAGGAGCGTAGGCTTCGTGGATTCGTGGGGGTTTCTTTTATAGTGTGCTGTGCCAGTTTTCCGGTAAGTGCTGCTTGTAATTGATTACTGTGTTCTGTTTTGTAGGAGGTACTCGTGTTGTTTGTGAGAAAAGGTTGCCTCCTATGTTTAAAATAGCCGGCTTAATCCTGGGGCGTAACTTGGGAACACACACATATATATATGTATTATCTCAACATGAATGATGTAACCAAGTTCTTGTAAAAATATTTTGATTGAAAAGAGTGCATCCATGGAGTTTCTTACCCATTCTTCTCCATAGAGATCTACGCTTTGGAATGGGCAACTACAGTACTTTCACAAGTTATTATGCCTTGTGTCTGGGACTGTAGCTTCGCCTTCTTTGTTTTTCTGACATTCAAAAGTGCCTGTTATGGTCTAATTGAAATAAATGCTTTGAGTTTGAGTTTGAGCGAGTCTTCTAGTGAGATACAACTTATGCTTTGGTTTTCAGGGGGACAGTTACACGGTGCATTTACTGGAAGGTTGGAGCCTATTCATTTGTCTTTAAAATAAGTCTTTATTCAAAACTTCTCCTTCCATACTTCTTAACTAATATTATAAATACGAAAGTAAGTTTGTTTGTTGCCTTTTCTCGCCTAAACCACTGAACCGATCACCCAGAAATAGCATATACGTTGTCAGGCATACAGAAACGGACATAGGGTACCTTTCATCCCGAATAAAAGTACTGTTCCCGAGGAAAGCAACAATAACGTTCTCATGTTAATAGATGGCACCACGTGTCTTTCGAACCATGATAGAATTATATTATTACAAGCAGAGTACAACCCGAATTGATTGTCGAATTCTAAATTAACGCGAGCGAAGCCGTGGGCAAAAGCTAGTTTGCCATAAATTATAATTATGCTCTATTTTAAACTACTATACACATAAGAATGTAACCACAAAAGTAATCTTACGTGCTTGCTATTCTTACCCTGTACCAAAGACCAGCTCTGCCGAACTCTTCGGGGAAATCAGGAGTGGTATTTTTAAATGACAGTATTTAAAAAAATCTCGATGACGTTTTACTCGTTATTAAAAGATCACTTCCTCAGGAAGTGAACATGGTTATTTATAACGTGAAAAGGACTGCTTCTTGAAATACTCCATAGGCTGAAAGCGTACAACTGTAGGAGGCGCAACAGTGGGTGGGCCCGAATTATCGTAGTTGGGACGTGGTTCGCAAGGAACGAAGGATTTCTTTGTATCGTAAATAGAAACAGTGGGGTGACTTCTGAGATGACAACTAATAAAAGATAACGAAGAATTAAACATGCTGCAGCATAGAAACAAATACGTACATGGCTGCAGGCTGTCAAACTTTTACTATACATATGTCGGATATGTCAGGATTTAATCCTTTAGGCTCGTACGACATGTGGGCAGACGAAGGGTTTCCTGCTGTGAAGACACTAGGTGCGATACACTGTTTCTAGCAAAACTAACGAATTACTTGAGATTACAACTACGTTACGTTTAACTACGTTAACTTAACACAATAACACGGGGCACAATGAATCGGGTACAGTTCCAAGACGTCTCAACTCCACCGCAATCAGACACTAACTGTCGCCCTCGCCTCGAGTTGGACATCAGGGCTCTGCAGAAGCACGCTGTGGTGAAAGACTTGTAAGAAGGTTGCGTGATGTCACCATCGGCGCACTTCCGATTCATTTCAGGTCCATACTAATGGCCGCATCCGACACATAAAGGGTGTAAAAAGATCCTTAACGAAGCCGAAAGGCACTTATTCTCCCCGTCATGGCGCTCATTTTTTTTTCTAGACCATACCTGGGAACCTTCTAGTTACGGAGATATTGGGGGTCAAAGTTCCAACTTTTTTTTTAAATACAAGGTTTTAATGTTGTAACTTTACTTTAAACACCTCCACGGCCCCCGTACTATTCAATCCATCCATCAGCACTATGTTTTGAGTGCGTTATTTTGAGTTTTACCGTAAAACGTGACATTTGACCCCAAAAAAAAAATCGTTTCCCAGCAAAAATTTTTCGTAGGGTAACTTAGTTTGATGTACGGAATGCTTGGTTGACGGCTTCGTGAAGGGTCTGTTTACACCCTGTATAATAATATGACCTTTTATGAAAAAGCGACCACCGGACCGCTTTCAATAACCGGTGGTGAAGATATACGGATATGTATAGTATCACATACCCTAAAAATATGAACTGGGCCGATCATATACTTCCTTAAAATACTTCCCATACATTAAATTAATTGGTGTACCAATGATGAAAGAGTTTGCATCCCCTGAGTCCCATAATAGCTATATTAGGGACCATAAGTGGAAAGAATTTTGGGACAGGAATGGTCCCTAAGGATTTTGTTGATTAAATGGATTTTTTATTAGGATACTTTAAGACATTGGACCCTGGAGTGATGCCCTGATAGATAAGTACCTTTATGTTTACCCTCATTTGTGAGAAGGGTCACGCGTGGGTAGCTTTTATGCATGAAAATATGCGTGGTAGGTGAGTAAGAGTATTAAATATTATTGCCATGACGTAGTTTTATACGGTATTAGGTAGTACCCTTTCATTGACCATTTCTGCCAAGTACTTGTGATGACTTTGAGCCATAAGAGCCTTTTTTTTTTTTTTTTTTTTTTTACGGATGGGAAATCATCAAATGACTTCTCCCGCTCTGGGTGGAGTGGGAGGGAGTGTCAGACTCTTACTGACTAAAACCCATCCATGTTCCTTCATTGCCCTTTGTGTTCCAGGGCCACGGTATCTCTTTCGAACAGTCCCGCAGCCCCGGCAGGCATCGGCCCTTGCGGGCCCCTTCTTGGTTGCTGACATCTCTTTGAGGCGCGCGTGGAACACGAACGCGCCGTCGACACGGCCTGTCGTCATAAGACTGACGGACGGTGAGCTAACCCATTACTCACCGTCCACAGGCCCGCGCCTACGGTGGCCGGGAGCCACCACGTGGCCCCCGACGCCCGGTGCTTCGCCCGCGGCGGCTGGGACGTGAGATTCTCTCCCTTTCACGTCCCGCCACCTCCTTCGCTAGCATGACTGCTTCGCAGAAGGAGGTGACGGCTTCCCATTCCCTCTCGCTCCGGACCATGGCCTGAACCAGGGCCGGGAGCGAGAGGTCGCCGCCGCCGATCGCCGCTACGAGGACACGGCGGAGCTCCGCCCAAGCGGGGCAGACCTCCACGGTGTGCGCCACCGTGTCCTCCGGACGATCCTCACAATGATAACACCCGGGCGTTTCCTCCCGCCCGATTCGGTGCAGGAACCTCCCGAAACAACCGTGTCCGGTGAGGACCTGCGTCAGGCGGAAGGTGAGGGCGCCGTGGCGCCTCTCTAGCCATAAGAGCCTTTGGGGCTCATTTACGGAGACGCGGCGCGTCGCACGGTGCGATGCGCTTTTTTTCAATTCACGGAGATGCGGCGCGTGCAGCGACCCGCGTTATCTATCACACGCGCAAAAACAAACATGAAAATGTACGATGCTGTTTACGGGGCGTGAAGCCGCGCCGCTTGCTCCGTCGTGAGTATCGCTACGTTTCACGCGCCGCGCGCCGCTTTTACGTGAACGAGCGTTCATCCAAAAAGTTGGCAACGTCGCAAATAGCTGTCAAATATTTACCTTTTTTAGTTAATTTGGCAATATTACTGTATGAAAATAAGAAATATGGCTAACTAGTGAACTAAAATATTAATAATGAATTGCAATTAAAACACTGAATTTGATCTTGTAACCGTTTAAGGTATAAAAAAGGCATTTGGAAAGTTTCCAAATGCTTTTTTACATCTAAAACTAAATATACCGAATATTTAGTTTTAGGTTTTAGTGTTACGATATTAATTATTGCATTTCATAATCAATATTTTAGTTTACTAGTGCCATATTTCTTATTTCCATACAGTTATAATGCCAAATTAATCAAAACAGGGAAATATTTGACAGCTATTTGCGATGTTGCCCACTTTCTGTATAAAAGCTCTTAGAGGAACTGGCTGGCCGCAACGCTGCGTGCGCCGCAGTGGGCAATGTGATCTACGGGCTCCGCCGCAAACAATGGTTCGTTTCAAGCGTACATCACCACAAGCGGGCCGCGCCGCATAACGTGCCGCGTCTCCATAAATGAGCCCTTAGTATTTGAGTAAATTACTTTTCATTTTGATGTCAATACAACACATAACGCGCGCGCGAACTAACTTGCTGCGCGAGGCGCCGCTCACGAGCGCGCTCCGCACTCTCAACCTCATTGCTGAGGACGTAGACTTATTCTGTTGCACTTTGGGTGAATTCACAAGAACAGCTACCTATATAATTGGTCTAAGTAAATGGGTCTAGCCTGTAAAGATATTTGTATGTTTGGAGTAAATAAATAAATAAAATAAATAAGTAAGGTCTAAAATCAATAAATTGCACGTAAAATTTATAGAATTCGCATCCATCTAACTAGCCTTTTCTCAACTATGTTGGGGAGGATTTCTTGTCGATCCGTATGTAGCTAAATACTTATCAGTCTATAATTTTGCTCTCAATGATTTCTAACAAAAAATATTATACATCAGGAGATGTATAATATTTCTTTTTAATTAGCATATAGGAGAAGGTTACCTCTCGTTGTTTTTACTGGTAATTAGTGACCGATACTTAAACACGTGATTGTAGTCATAATAACAAACAACTTTCCCAAAGAAACATTTTTTTATACACAGACTTATCACAATAAGAAAATAGCCTGTGACATATCAGCTGTTAGCCGTTTAAAAAAAATGTTTCTTTGGGAAAGTTGTTTGTTATCATGAGTACAATCATGTGTTTAAGAACCAGTCACCCTATAAAATACCTATAACTGATTCCCTTCAAGGACAATAGAAAACTTTTAAAATCAATACAATTTCATATTTACACCAAACCTTTTGCAGTTCAAACACAAACCACTTACCATTGCAACATTTAACCAACAGAACAATTTGCTTTGCATTTCCGCTCTCTCTTTGCTAGTAACCAAAGCTAACAGTGTTCGATTTCTATCATTTTATTTGAACAAAATTGCACAAAGCTACTACAAATTGGCTGGTCCTGCAAAATAACTCAAAATTGTAAAAGACAGACTTCGGCCAGGGGTAATGATACAGCTTTGAGTATCGGCTTCCATTTCGAGCTACAAGTTAGATGCAAGACCATAGACTAAAATGTCATCTAGTTTTTACCTACCAGCAAAACCTTTCTGGGGTCTATTTCGTATTTAAATTCTTGCTGCCAATTTATGTTTATTACAACTTTTTGTATTAATTTAACATAAATATACGGATCCACGGAGGAGAAGGACTGGACAAGTTCCGTCCGAACTGGGAGGAGGACGCGCGGGTTCGCGAGAAATGGAAGGAATGGAGGGAGACCTTAGCCCAGGAGTGGGACAGAGCAGGCTAGGAAAAAAAAATACGATAGGTACCACAGCAGATTGAAAGCGGGCAAGTTATAAATCAACTTAAGTTTTTAATCATATTGTTTATACCTTGAATGTCCTAAATCAATTATTGATGCCTACAAATTCTCTAAATTCTTGCAAGTTCTATGAACCTGAAATTGACACATAAATAACTTACCAACGAACCCAACAATTTGAATCAATCGATTTACCATTAGGGTAAGATGAGATTTTCCCATAGATTAAATTAAAAACGTTAGTCTTTGACAGCCTTAATCCAATTACTGACTAAGATTACAGGCTAATTGATGGCTAACAGGCGTTAACCTTTTGCACCCGATGCCCGGTCCCTCTCAGAGGACTTCTGTAATTAGGCATTTATTCGGCAAACCCGTCAATGTTTTCTTGAATAGCAACAATTATGTTCTTTAGTTTCTGTAGTATTGCTTTGACCGAACTTCGGAATGAAATGAATAGTTGTTTATGTAACTGAAAGATGTTTCTATAGTTCATCTTTACTGTGAACTAGCACTTCCCCCGCGTCTTCGTCCGCAAAAATTATGATAGCTCGGCTAATATGCATGATATAAATATAATTTATAGCCTATAGCATCCACGAATAATGTAGCTTTCTGCCAGTCAAACAATTTGTGGAATTGGATCATTAGTTCCGGAGATTACCCCCTATGTACAAACAAATTTTACCTGTTTATAATATTAGTATACTCGTAGATATAGATTTGTAGCTGTTTTACTAACAAAAACATTCAAGTCGTGGCTTTACTTTTTAGGAATTTGTTCATCTTTGAAGCGTTTCTGTTTCAGGTAGTTTAGTTTTACTTTCTAGCGAAAGATTTCCTTCGTTGTATCTTGAAGGCATTTTTATTTCAAGGAAGATAGGAGAACTAAAATAAAACGAAAAAAACTTAGGTAAATAATATTTTTATTGACTATTATTAATTAAGAACAATATGAACTTACGAGTATAAATATTGACTAAGTATAAGAAATTAATACAGTCGGGCTAGATCATCATGACACAGTTTTTTAGGAGTGTTTAAAGCTATAGTTATGTATAATTCCGTTCAAGAATTGTTCTTGAACGCGGCTTTGATGTGCTGATCGGGGTCAGGCAAATTTTCCCTTAATTTTATGTGAGACGGAAGTTTAAAGCAAAGTTCATCTGCCATTTTTTTTTAAATTTTTTCCTTCCAAATTTCAAGACAATACATACTTAGAATTCGGTTTAAGACTATTCAAAGTTAAAGCTACAATACCTCGTAACTAAGTTGGTAATTCCCTGTTGGGTTTCCTGAAGAATTCAAAGGATTATATCTGCTTGAGACGCCATTTTGTCCGACTACCTTTCGTCATCTCTCGAATAATGATTTGAAGAATGACGGACAAAATTGAATACTGGCCAGATTGAAAAGGACGAGGTTACAATTTATGTCAATAGCAATTCAAGTATCTATGGTCTGCAATTCTTTGTCATTATGATTATAATATGCTGTCTGTGTGTTTTTGGCGTAAGGATGTCAATGAAAACGTAAAGGCAATGGTTTATGCGAGAAAACATGAATACTACAATCATTGTCAAAATACAAGGCGCAGTTTCGCATCCTGGTTAAATTCAAGGAGGTATCTATGCTAATGATTCTCGACCCGAATCAATAATAAAATGGGTAGGTATTTTTTTTTCTTATTTACGGAAATCGGTAAGTGTGGACAGCGGCGGCGGCGCGGCGCCTCGCACAGATCTTCGACACTCAAGCACACAGCGACATATCGCGCGATGGGTGATTCTGTTTGTTTTGTTGAAATGTAAACGCGAAAGTATTCGTGTATTTCTGAAATGCTGTCAAATTTAAACAATTTAAAATTGCAGCTTTAATAATTATTGACCGTACCGTCATTTAAACTGATTATTTATTTTCTTTGTAACAAACTCCTGAATTTTGACGAGGATGCAAACTGCACCTTGTATATGTATATCTGCATGCCACAATGATGTAACCCGACAACAATTTCGCCTGATTCACTTACTGAGTATTCCTTTAGTTTCACGGCAGTATTTTACACTTAACTTTAATCACTTAATTAATTACATGACTAATTATTATAAAAACAATGAAGTATAAATTACTTCTAATGGAGAAGAGAGTACAATGGTGGGAAAGACTTTCGAGACGAAAGAAGAAGAAGAATTTGGAATGAGGAAGGTTGTGGAAGGTTCTAGATGTGGAGACTTAATTTCTAGATTGTTGTCTTTGGCGACCCTGGTCTTGGTATTCGCCGTTGTTTGGCCGTTTGTGCTGTTGTTGGCCCTGGAACAGAAAAATCGGAGATTAGTTTAAAACTTTTCGTGGTGTGGTAAGAGTTTTTACATTGATTAAAGTACGTAGGTAACTGTAAACGTGGTTAGGAAAATCTTGTACCTTAAAGAGTTGAGTTGAGTTGCCAAACTTTAAATTTTTTTATAGAGATCTAGGTATGTTAGCCTTAGACACCTAACCTTCGTCGAATCGACGAATACGCGATAGAAAATTCATTGTCTCTTTTTAACGCGAGTGCCAATAATCGTGTTGTCGCTAGTTAACTCTGTGCTCGCAATACTCTCTGGGTTGTGTTCGGCGGGTAAGTGCACTATTTTTGAAGTTAGCAAACTATTCGTCGTTGATAAAAAAATAAATGGTTAGATTTTTTGTATACTTTTTGACAGCAACGTGTGGTATTTGTTTGCAGTTTTTTACAATGACTTTGAAATAAACGATATCAGATGATAATACATGATCAACTTTCTTTAGATAAAATGTTTTATTTATCAATATAATCTTTGTTTCAGAAATTAATTTATAAACATTGCAAAACTAACATTTTCGTTGAAAATATACACCGCAAAAAAAAGATCGTCGAATCGATGAATGGTAGGTGTCTAGGGTTAAGATACGGAGAAGTAGCTTCAACTTTCTGTCTAATTGACTTCTGGCACTGACTCTTTGACAGTTTTTAGACAAAAGTATAATGTTTTCTTTGATAAAATTGAGTTAAATACCAGTCACTTTCAGTAGAAATTAGCAAATTACCCAGTTCGTAGACTTCCTAAATAATTATAGCAAAAGTTCTAGCTAAGTCTAACTTTGCGCTAAGTTTTGACGGTAAGTTAATTAGATGTTCTAACCACGGTCGTTACTAAGTAATCAAGGTATTTCCAAAAGTAAATGTTTCCCTAACTTTAATGACCTGAATCGTAGACTTCCATTTAAGTACAAATGGCTCAATATATTGAATCAATCGAGCAAGACAGGCATTGGACAGATTACTGCAGAAGATCAATTCTCAACAACAGAAAGGTACAAATGAAATAGATCTTAGATGTCGAGAATATTTTTAGGGTTCCGTAGGTTCGAATTAAAAAAGGGAACCTATTATAGGACCCTGTATCTGTCTGTCCGTCTGTCCAAATCTACTGGACCGATTGCTTTTTTTTTTCAATTTTTATTTGTAAATCTAAATCGTCGTTTAAGTTCTAACACTACGTAAGTAAATTTTTGGCAATTTTGACATTTTGATGCTGTTTGCTAGAGAATCGGAAGACGCGTTGTTTCAACCAAACATAAACAAGCAACTCTCTATCTAATTTGAAATGGACATAAATTAAAAAGTGGTTGTGTACTGTTACCTAGGTATAATCACGCAGTGTTTTCACCTGTAAAGTTGCTATTTTTGGCGGATACTTACGTGGCGTTAGAACTTTACCGACGAAATAGTACTTACAACGTAGTGAACTAGATTAAGTTGTACAACAGAGACAGCGTAGTCTTAGAGACGAACGTTTGGTTTCTAAATAAGGCAAGAAGCCTGTGTCTTAAAAACCAGTATTCCCCAAAATTCAGGGACACACAACTACGTAGCAATCGAGCTAGTACTATAATTTTTTTTAACACAAATAAAAAATCGGAAGACGGACGGCACTGCCCAGGCCCAGAAAGAGGTGGCGGGACGATCTGGACGCGTACCGCGAGGGCGGGTTCGAGGAGGCACGGGAAAAGAGTTCGTTGAGGGGAATTGGGGGAGGCTTTAGCCCAGCAGTGGGATCGTACTGGCTAATAAAAAAAAACAAAAAATGATGAAACTTCTAGCTTTCAAAACTGGTTTTTTTATATTTCAGGGTGCAAGAAAATCCACTTTTACCATTAAATGCTAAACCTTCTGTCCCCTTTATATTTGGTAAATGTAAGACGTCTAGTCAAAACCCACAAACTTCGGGCGTGAATCAAGGCAATTCGATTTGCCAGTCCATTTAATTAAGATCAATATTCTAGATCTTGGCGTCTCGAAGGCCTTTTCCAATTGGTTGGGAATGTGCCCTTACCTTCGGTTAATGGCCGTGATTGGCGTGTTAATGAGTTCAGTACCTGAGAGAAGTTTAAGGTATGTCTTTTTATATGTCTTGAATTTTTGTGGTGGTACTTGTAGACAAATTAGGTACTGTCTTTTAAATAAGGGCTTCTGTCGCGTAGACCTTGGAAAGCACGTTAAGCCGTTGGTCCCGGCTGTCATTTGTAGATGTCTGACAGTCGTTACAGGTTGTCAGTGGCCTAAAAAGTCTGACAACCAGTCTTACACAGGGGTATCGTTTTACTTAGTACTAACTGGGTTGTGGGTGCGAGATAATTGCTATCAGCCGGCTACAAATCCAGGTCTCAGTTGACCTGATGTGACGCTATCCATCACTAGACCTACGAGACATCATCTGCCTAGCCTTTTCCCAACTATGTTGGAGTGGGCTTCCAGTCTAACCGGATGCAGCTGAATACAAGTATTTTACATGGAGCGACTGCCTATCTGACTTCCACAACCTAGTTAGTACTGGGTAATACGATAACCTTGGTAAGACTGGGCCACTGACTACCTAACGACTGTCAAAGATCTACAAATGACACCCGGAACCAATGGCTTAACGTGCTTTCCGAGGCACGGAGGAAACTCGGTGTGTACTGGGTGGTCACCCATCCACAGACCAACCTAGGCAAGCACGGCTTAACCTAAAGTTCAACCCGAGCGGCTGTTGTTATTTAGCGACGAGCTCCTCTACCTCTACTCACTTTATCTACTGAACCACAATAAATATACATATAATATACCAATTCGAGATACACAACTACCGAACCGCAATAACCAATTCGAGATACACAAAACCGCCTAGTTAAAGCTTGTCAAGCTCAGTTTTAAACTCTGTTAGTAACTGTCAGTGCAACGGCGCCAATCAGTTTAGGCAAATGGCGTGTGGGTTTCCATTCATAGAGGAATCATTTTATGCTGAATATTCTGGTGTGAGTCCGTCACACGTCTAAATCCAATATTGGGAAATCTCGCAACCAGCAATTTTCATTTTGAAGTAGTTGACAGAGAAACTGATTGGATTATGTAATGTTCCGTTGTGGAAATCTAGGTATCGGGTAATATATTTATATATATAAGGGTGTAAAAAGACCCTTAACGAAGCCGAAAGGTACTTGTTCTCCCCGTCATTGCGATCATTTTTTTGTTGTAGACCATACCTGGGAACCTTCTAGTTACGGAGTTTTTACACCCTTTATATATATATACCGGTGCCTCCTTCCAAGTGCGGATGGTGACCACCGGGATGGTTTTAGTGAGGTAGAAATCCTACACTGCCCGGTCTTATCCCCAAAGACCGGTCGCCTTTTGAAGGTAAACAGAAAAAAAAGGTAGGAAAAAAGGTATCGGGTAAACGGGGTAAATAGGAGCAAAACTACAAAATAGATTTTCACGTTAGGTAATTAATAATGACAATAAAGCTGCCTTATTTCCAACAAATTAGATATTTAATTCAACATTACATTGAAAACAGTTTCTAAGTTATATAACATCACGCCTGTAATCCCCGAAGGGTTAGGCAGAGGTGTACATAATAAAAGTACACCCACATTTCGCCAGTTATGTTAAAGTCCCATGTGAATGGGGGCGAGCCTTCTGAGAAATTCCTGATGGAAAAGCCCAATAGCACAATTATTCACCTTAGCTTTCCTTAATTCACCCCTTTTATTTTGTCATCCATCATAACAAGCAAATTTTACTTTTATCAATTCAATCTCTACGAGGTCCCCAGTTGAAAATGGAATTCAATAAAAACAAAACTACAATGTAACACCCACCAAACAGCAAAATACAGGTTATTTTGAATTGTGTCAACAACTGAAAAAAACCTACAGTGATACGTGTATTTCAGTCTCCACGTGGATTCCCTCCCACGGGCATAGAAAAACATGAATACCCTATTACTAGCCCGAAGCGATTTATCGGATATTCGAAAGTGAAATGCACTCGTTTCGGCAAATAGAACAGGGAACCAACCATCATCTCTTTTTTTTTATTCGGATGGGAAATCATCCAATGACCCCTCCCGCTCTGGGCGGAGTGGAAGGGAGTGTTAGACTCTTACTGACTAAAACCCATCCATGTTCCTTCTTGGCCCTTTGTGTTCCAGGGCCGCGGTACCATCATCTCTTGTTGTATTATTTAAGGCTTTCAGCGAGAACAAGAGATGGAGCTACACATCCTGTATAGCTCCATCTCTTTCGCACACAGAGATGGTGGTACACGCCCTGGTAACTAAATCGCCGTGAGTTGTGTCGAATGTTGATAAACATCTCATTAGACTAATGGGGGTATGTAATCTGAGCAAGTCGGGGCATTGTCTACTATGTATTTGTTTTTTTTAATGACCTATCATGTATGTAGGTGTACTCACGACGGCCAATCAAGCTATACAAAACCAGTTTATGCGGATTTGTCATTGTATAGGAAATCTATACACTATAGATACACATATCTTATAGATTCGTCATGTCTGTCTGTCTGTCCGTCCGTATGTCACAGCCACTTTATTCCGAAACTATTAGGACTTCACAGTTGAAAGTTGGTAGGTAGATGTATTCTATGAACCGCTTTACGATTTTTATACAAAAATAAAAAAATAAGCGGGCTCCCCCATACATGGAACAGACATACACTTCCAAAGTGGTAAAATGTGCCGCCCCCCCTTCTAATTTCTAAAGTAAAATGAGTAAAATTCTGAATAAATTTAGGATTGTAGATCGTAAAAAACTTTTAAACGAAAATTGGTTTGAATAAGATTTGTTATTTAGTTTTTGAGATATTGGACTTTTCCATCAAACTGCAGCAGTAGCATTGTTTATCATTAACATACTAATTATGAAAAACAATTTTAGTTTTGCTGTTGAATGTAATACAATATAACATGAATGAGCCTTCAAATTATTTTATTATATTGTTTGGTGCTACGGAACCCTGTGTGCTTGTGAGTACGACTCGCACTTTGCCGGTTTTTTAAACTGTGGCTACAAACACATATAATTAGAAAAAACAGTATTCCATCAACCATAATCCCACCTCCTCCTTACCTGTCTTAACTCCTGCTGGTTCTCTTCCTCCGGTGGGGGCGCAGTGGTGGTGGGCACGTCGCACTCCTCAGTGGGAGGCACCACACACCTCAGCGACCTCCTGTCGAAGACCAGCATGGCGGGGCACCTCTGCAGACGAGGGTAGCCTCCCTGGCACTGCCAGTAGCGGTTGCAGGACTTGCCGAGGGGGACGTTGCCGTTGGGGTCATCGTTGCAGAGAGCTGGAAGATATAAAAAGAAAATTGTTTATTGTCCAGGTAATATAGTGTACAGGTAGTAAACTACAAAAAGATATTACGACGCGATCAAGTTAGAACTTGTAAAAAACTGGTTTTTGATATAACCTTAGAAAAGCAAGATCTGAAAATCTTCAAAATCCATTTTTTTTTAATGCTTTTGAGTTACAGAAAAGGTAAATATAATATAGAATGAATATACAATGTAAATTCCGAAGACTGTTAATTCCTTCATTCTATCTTTTGTGGATCTTAAAATCCGTCATGAGAAAATTAAAAGTTGCTACTGATAATGTGCATGACTATAGACCGACCGCTTTAATGAGTCCTCCGCCTTGCCCCATCAAAGGCACATTAAGCGTTCACAAATTCCTAACAATATCCCACAGGTTATTTGCTTTAAAATAACCATAATCCACGTAGGTATTACGATACTAATTGAACCAATAAGTGAACAACCTTCAGAATATTCCATTTAAATTGACACTTTCGCGAGGACTCATTAAAGCGGTCGGTCTATAACGAAAAATTGCTACTAAACTAGTCTAGCGAAAGAAATTAACAGAATCACATTTTCATCAATAATTAAGTCAGGAAATCCATCTCCAAAGTGAGCTCTTGCATTAATAACAAGAGATCGGTCGCCCGCTGAAACTTCGTTCATCTCATTAGTATTGTTCTTACTTCTTAGAGCAATAAGCAGTACCAATATAAGTCCGAGTACTTACTCAGACTTACGTATATATATAAACAAGTAACTTTACTTGTTCACTTTACAAAGTCCCTCTGCAGGGTAAAACAATAAGGTGCTTATAAGTTTTATTTGTGTTTAATTCCGGATCTGATAATTTTCATTACGAGCTATTTTTTTATCGAAAACTAGCGACCCGCCACGGATACAATGTGCTGATGTTCCGACATCCACAAAACATCGAGAGTTCTATGCGGTATCTATAAATAAAAATGCTTATATTATACCAAAGAGATTTATAAGACTTATAGAGCGGACATTGGGCATATTTTCATACGAAAATTTTGATCCCGAATATTTTTGATTTTGACCCACGAATGCCACCTGACAAGCGGGCGTATGACTCTAGACAGAACAACTTGTTACTAAGTAGTAACAAGTATTAGATTACAATTTTTTTTGTCTTGTCCCGTCTATCGCTCGTAATTATTTGAATATCTTTGTATTATACTCATTTCCTTCTGGAATTAATTATCTAAATTATGGTGAAAACAGCAAGGAAATCGTTTCGGTAATTTAGAAGAACTAAGGGGTCTGTGTGTCTTACTGTGTGAAAATGATATGGCAAGAAAGTAGTTGTCTGATGAGATGACGAATAATAGAGAAGGAAGAAGTAGACTTGCTGATCTGACCTCGATTAAATTGGTATAAGAATGCTGAATGATAAGGGGTCACATGGACGGACACGAAATGCGACTTTGTTCTAAACTATGCAGGGTGTAGACGGATCCTTCACGAAGCCGTCAACCAAGCATTAAGTATGTACATCAAACTAAGTAAATTTACGCAAAAATTATTGCTGGGAAACGATTTTTTTTGGGGTGTAAAATCAAGTTTTACGGTAGGACTCAATGTAACGCACTCAAAACATTGTGCTGATGGATGGATTGAATAGTATTGGGGTTGTGGTGGTGTTTAAAGTAAAAATAAGTTCGAACTTTGACCCCCAATATCTCCGTAACTGGAAGGTTCCCAGGTATGGTCTAGAACAAAAAAATGATTGCAATGACGGGGAAAAGAAGTGCCTTTCAGCTTCGTTAAGGGTCTTTTTACACCGTTTATACCTATACAGATACACTAGTTTTTAATTTTGAAGATCCTTCGATTCGTCATCTTACAGCTGACATTTTTACCCCTACACCTACCATAGATCTGCCTACTATCTAAGCGATCCATAAGGAAAAAAAGTCTACTAAATACAAGAGCAAACTGAACATTAAAAGCTTCTACCAAGTTTATCCGTGTTTCCGAGAATCGGGGACAATACTCGAGTCGTGTCCGGCTCGCCGGTACCTACTGGCTATCCATCGATACGATGCATCGATTGAATTACTTATAAACGTTAAGATAGCCCGCCATTTTGCTCGTGATCGACAAACGTGGACTGTTTATTTTATAAAGCTTTTAAGGGCTTTTGTTTAGGTTTTATTGCCCGTTCTCTTGTAAGTAAGTAAGTAAAATTTATTTGTTTAAACATGGTGTACATGATACATTGCATGCAAGATAACAATAAGATATATAAAGTTCAAACATGTTCAGCCGCATATCGTGGCGTACAAATTGGTAGGAAGAGATGGTGCATGAACCGTGATAACATTCATCAAAATTAATATTATATAAATTATGTATGTCTTATTCAATCATCATTATTCATTATAGATTAGGTATTACAAATCAGCAAGCATATTTTCAGATAAAATTAAATGTCAAAGTAGTCATTAAATAAATTAGTCAATAACAATATAAATACTACATACTTATACTTACTTATATTATACTATAAAGGGTGTAAATAGACCCTTAACGAAGCCGAAGGGCACTTATTCTCCCCATCAATGCGATCATTTTTTTGTTCTAGACCATACCTGGGAACCTTATAGTTACGGAGATATTGGGGGTCAAAGTTACAACTTTTTCACAAGTTTTTTTTAAAATACATGTTTTTAATGTAAGATTTTTACTTTAAACACCTTCACGACCCCCGTACTATTCAATCCATCCATCAGCACAATGTTTTTAGTGCGTTACGTTGAGTTTTACCGTAAAACGTGATTTTTCACCCCAAAAAAAAAAGTCGTTTCCCAGCAATAATTTTTGCGTAAAGTTACTTAGTTTGATGTACAGAATGCTTGGTTGACGGCTTCGTGAAGGGTCTGTTTACACGCCGTATACTTGTATTTATTAGCACTTCTTTTTAAAGCGACTAAGGAAAATGTTTGTAGGTTTGTTTTTAAAAATAAACAGCTCCAGGTTTGGAAATATTTTTAGAAACAACCTTTTTAAAATATCGGCTCTCAAGTGGTTTCCGATCGGACGAAAAGCCTCTTATTGTTGACCTTATTTTTTTTTCAAGGTAAAGAAGCTTAATGAAGGTATACCTTTTTGTTGGTTCGTGTTTACTATCTGATAGACAATGACCTTGTTCATGATTGGTAGCTTTCCGACATGCAGAGTGCTTGCAAAAAAGTTTTTATTTGTTTTTAGACTACCAATACCGTACCTAAAGAGTGCCGACATGTGCCGCACTCTTTGGAAAAGACAGTCCTGTGACGGACGGACGGGCAGACAGCGAAGTCTTAGTAATAGGGTCCTGTCGCGACAAGACCGTATAACTAAGACTTCGCTGTTTATCCGTCCGTCCGTCTGCCACAGGACTGTCTTTTTTAAACCTTAAGGTAGACACTTGAAATTTTCACTGCGTATGCAGGTATTATTATGGCCACCATAACCACAAAAATAAATGTCTAAACAAAACTATTTAAAGAAATGTAGTGTTAAATATTGTAAGTTGGTACTGAAGCCTTTCGTGTACGGTTTTTTTATCCGCTTTTCAAACTAAGGTACTTCTTTTCAACCGGTCTCACGCCGCTATTTCCTATTCAGACTGCGCTCGTGAACACTAGTACTCTCCGGGCATATGATACTTTTAATTATCAGATAGCCTGAGAACTAAGATCCGTTTATAGGCCACTTCTGTCCCACGCCTAAGTTCACGACTTTACCAATGTCAGTTGGCTATTATTTCTTGATATTCTCACAGATGGACTAAGAAATATGATGTTTTGTGGGATGTAGTTCTATTTCGTTGGTGTACAATGTCATTAATCAATGTCTTGGTGTGACGTAAAAATAATTGTAAGGCTGTGTTGTGGATGGTTTTCTTTTTATGGGATATGCAGTTGAGGTAGTATATTATAACAATGATTTGTGAAAAATGAATCTTTCATTATTTTTTATTTTTTTGCCAATCAACTGTTGCCAGTACCCGTCCGTGTGTCGTAGACAAAGACTATTTATATTCTCTATGGTCGTAGACAACGGTGCGGTGCGAACTGGCGGGCTTACTGTCACATAATGGGTTTACATTGGTAAGATTAAGTACGGCTGACTACCCCCCGTTTATATTGTACTAGCTGTTGCCCGCGACTTCGTTCGCGTGGAAATTTTCCATACAAACAAAATTCCCCCTTTTCACCCCCTTAAAGGTTAAATTTCCAAAAACCCCTTCTTAGTGCTCCCCTACATTATAATAGGAAGCCGTGTATAAAATTTCACATTCCTAGCCCCAGTAGTTTCGGCTGTACGTTGATATGTCAGTCAGTCAGTTATCCTTTTATATATATACTAGCTTATGCCCGCGGCTTCGCCCGCGTGGAGTTCGGGAATTGCCCACGGGATCTTACTTCTGGGATAATAAGTAATCTATGTATGTATAGTAGATACATGGTTTTTATATAGTTGCTTATAACTTGCAAATATTAGTTCATAGTAATATCAATTAGGTACTTTACATATTGTTATGTGAATATTGATACCTTGGTTTGAGATTGGACACCGGTGACGAAAATCAAATGATTAATTAGGAATCTATTTATAGATATAAAACTTTTACATAATATTTAATATCAATGTCGCGTATCACGAGCCAACCCGAAAATCGGTGGAATAAACCATATTTATAGACGTCTACCTCAGAAAAATCCTACCTACTTACTTAATAGGTAAATACTCGCGCGCCCCGCACGCCCCGCGCAACACTGCGCGCCATGCGCCAATCTGCGTGAGCTTCGAAGCCCTATTTGACTCCGTTGGGGGATGATTTTGATTTTTGAAAAAACTGTGATACACGTATCTCATAATTTTAATTGAAAAGTATTTAGTAGTTTTATTTTACAAATTTTCAAGTCAATCGACTCAGAGAATAAAAAGTTTCACAGAATATTAAACACCCCATTTCACCCTCTTAGGGGTGGAATTAAAAAAAACTGTTTCTTAGCAGATACTTACTCTTTACAAAGAATGCACACTCTAAATTTGATGTCTCTAGAACCAACGGATTGGGCTCTGCGTTGATCAGCCAGTCAAGACATTGAATTTTTAAATTGGGGGATGATTTTGGAAAAACGAAAGAATTTTATCTGAAGAGTATGTACACAAATTGTCAAGTCAATCGACTGCGAGTATAAAAAGTTTCATAGAAAATTCAACACCCCATTTTACCCACTTAGGGGTGGAATTTCGAAAAACCCTTTCTTAGTGGATACCTAATCTTTACAAAGAATACACGCTCCAAATTTCATGTCTCTAGAACCAGCAGATTGGGTTATGCGTTGATATATCAGTCAACCAATCATCTCATTGAATTTTTAAATTGGGGGATGATTTTGGAAAAACTGTGATACACGTATCTCATAATTTTATCTGAAGAGTATGTGCACAAATTGTTAAGTCAATCGACTGCGAGAATAAAAAGTTTCATAGAAAATTCAACACCCCATTTCACCCTCTTAGGGGTGGAATTTCGAAAAACCCTTTCTTAGTGGATACCTACTCTTTACAAAGAATACACCCTCCAAATTTCATGTCTCTAGGACCAGCGGTTTGGGCTGTGCGTTGATATCTCAGTCAGTCAGTCAGTCAGTCAGGACTTTGAATTTTATATGTATAGATAATATAATATATAATAAGATAGATGTTCGTATAGTCCTTCCAAAGGTTGTCCGGAAGATATCGCTAACAGCGATAAGACCGCCTTTGTAACCACAGTGCCAGCAATATTGTAAAACAGTATTGTTTCGTTTTTTATGTTCAATAAAGTGTTATATTCTATTCTATTAAGCACATCATCTAGAGAAATGGAAGAATTAGGAGTAGGACAGACAAGATTATTAATTGCAGTTTGCCATGTTGATACGTTCAATGTTAAACAGGTACTTTCAAATGATTTTAAACATACAGGGTGGCGCTGACAAGACGACAATAAATTAAACTGCGATCTAAATCATTCGAATATCCCAGTAGTTTAGTCACAGGACATTATTTTTCATTTTCAGCATTTTCTACATTATGTAGATTAATAGGCTAGCACCGACAAGTGAACGACCCCCACTTTGATAAAAACACATGTTGCCAACTCGCTACTTCAAAAACCTTTGTCAAATTCGTTCCTTAAATATTATTTCCAGACGCGAATTAGTGCAAATTATACCTAAGGTTAGTTAAACAATATTTATAAATGGTGCTGTATTTCGTTAACAGTTTTATGCTATTTAGTTTGTTTGAAAATTCGATGTTAGGATTTATTTAATAATTTAAAATACAATGAACTAGTATTACCCGTGTTTTTATTTATTGTCGTATTGTCGTCGCCACCCTGTATATACCTAATTGGAATGGCAACGCATTCAATTTGTAGTACTTTTCATCAATATGTATGACCAGAGCATTCTGCGGCTACTCGCGTGGGTTGTCAACACCGTTATATTGGTTCTATATGATTACATTAACATTCTGATTGGCACGGAAATGAATACCAGCCTGCTTCGTACTGCTAATCATGTAAATCAAACAGGAGATATAAATGTACTCAGGGAGAAATCTATAAACGTTACTTAGTCGTGCTTTGATCTTGCACTAATTGTCATTTGGCAATTATGGAATAGTAACGCTTCGCTGAAGTAAATTTAATGGTTCTCGTCTGTAGTCACTGTTGGATATACAAACTCTATCCCTGATATCTATAGTCAATTTAAAGTATCTTGGTATCTATAGGAAGTAATAGTAATAACTTGAGTTTAAGTAATTACTTTTGCAACTTTTTTATGCAATAGACAAGAATATGAACGAAGTAAGAACCGTCAAAGAAAGCAAAGCTAGGAATTCTTACTTTTGACAGTTCTAACTCAACATTTGCCTAGCCTTTTCCCAACTATATTGGGGTCGTTTTCCAGTCTGACCGGATGCAGCTACCATACCAGTATTCTACATGGAGCGACTGCCTATCTGACCTCCACAACCCAGTTTGTCCTGGGTAATTCGAAACCCCTTGGTAAGACTGGTTGTCAGACTTTTTAGGCCACTGATTACCTAACGATTGTCAAAGATCTACAAATGACAGCCGGGACCAGCGGCTTAACGACCTTTTCGAGGCACGGAGGAAGCTCGGTATATAATGGGCGGTCACCCATCCACAGACCAACCTAGAAAAGCACGGCTTAACCTAAAGATCGACCCGAGCGGCTGTTATTATTTAGCCACGATCTTCTCTTAGACAGTTCTAACTACAAAATAAAAATCGTATCTTAAGTTACTCAAGTAATCAGTTTGACTTGTTTAAGATACGGGTGTTAGTGTATGAAGTATGTATGATTTTGAATTTAAAATTACTCCGTTCTGCTGTAATTTTGTTTTTCTCCAAAATGATTTACTACGATCTAATAAAATTTCTTATATGCTAGTTTGAAAGTAAAAAGATAAAAACCTGCCATGTGAATATTGAAAATCCTTTCATTGGCCGTTTATAATGCAATTTAAAAAAACTGTTTGTATAATGTAGGTACTAGATGGGTAATTAGTGTTAATGGAAACCTACTAACTACTATACAACACTATCGTCAATGCGGACTAAGAAACTATGATTTGACGTCGTATTGTTTTCAGAATCAAATTAATACAATGTTCATACAAAGTTCGTACAATGAACAATTGTTATAAGTATTGAAAAGGTTTCCCATACAGCTTACGTACCTCCTTTTATACCTTTGCTCAAAAACTGGGTTCAAACTAATGACCCCATGTACAATACCTGTCATTTCTCTCTGCTAAACCATCAGTCAATGTGTACTTTCGATTTCGTTGATGTCGATGGCCCGATTAATGTCCAACCGACGATTACTGGGTTACATAAGGAAGCCGACGCACCTATTATGCTATTATACGCTTTATTAAACGAAGCAATTAGTGTGAAAGTTGCAAGATTGATCGGTGAAACGATTGCCGTTCATTCACTAGTATTTATAGTACAGTTGGGGATAGAAGTTTTAATTAGAATTTTCCATTTAATTTGTAGTGTAAGATGGTTTGTTTTTGTTTGATCCTACTCGGTGACTTTGAACCTTCGTGTTTTGAACTCATTAGGGTTGAAAGTCCTCCTGAATATGAACAACTTCAACTAAGTACTTAATAACAAAAAAGCATCTGCTGCATACATTTAGATTGGAATTTAATTGCGTATTTTTATTCGCAGTTTTTTTGAATGATTCAAAGTTCATTTAATTCCGAGGGGTGAAAGTATCAGCCCCTGGAGTACTACCAAATAATTCAAATACAAACTTTCGGTATAAATATCGGAGATCAGAGCCAGAATCCCTCGGCAAGTGGGCAAAAGCTTTGAGCTCGAAGTAATGTCCCCTTTGAATGTCCATTGGGAACTTAATGCTTAGCCTTGGACGATTGTAAACAAGTACATCTAAGTTATTTGCCGTTTTTTTTCTCTTTTCATGTCTGATTGTATTACTACAAAAAAACTTCAAACTCAAGTTTATTTTGGGTTCAGATGTTTTTTCGCGCAACTTTCTTCAAAGAAAAATAACGTCACTCTGTTTAGCAGACTGTCTTCAAAAGAAACATAATAAAATATAGCTTGTAGCTTGTCAGGCAGGAAACATTACATTTTATGTAGTATACTAAATTGTGAAGCGAGTTTTAAAACGCGGCGTAAAAAGAAGTGCCTTTTGCCTTTCAAGAATTTGAGACATGAAATGTTGACGCCGCGTTCGTGAAATAAATTCGCTTGTATTTTGTTCAACAAAATGGGGGTGATATTATTGTGTGACGTGACTTGTGGAATATTTAGGAAAGATGAACTTTAAATTAAAACTCTGACCTTGACTTTAGGGGTATTTAACATGCCGGGGGCTGCGGGACTGTTCGAAAGAGATACCGTGGCCCTGGAACACAAAGGGCAATGAAGGAACATGGATGGGTTTTGGTCAGTAAGAGTCTGACACTCCCTCCCACTCCACCCAGAGCGGGAGAAGTCATTTGATGATTTGCCATCCGTAAAAAAAAAAAAAAAAAGGGGTATTCCTCAAAGCGCAACTATTTCTAAGCGCAACCAACTATGCGCAACCATGATGAAAAATATCGTTAATGAATCCATCGTACCTATCTCTATTTTTATCATGGTTGGCTTTGAGGAATAAACATATAATATTTTTAATTTGAATTTGTGAGCGCAACTAATGGTTGCGCTTCGAGGAATAATTTATTTTCGCTTAGTTGGGTGCGCTTAAAATTAGTTGCGCTTTGAGGAATACCCCTTCATAAGGCCAAACTCTTTTACGTAAGATTTTATCCAAATATTATTTTTGTGAGAGGTAGGTACAGTCTTTGGACACGAAATTATATTTTTGGATCGTGTGAGGAATGATAATGAAAGAAAAAAGTAAATGATAGCGTGCCATCTGACAGGGGAGAATGGAAGTAAAAAATGTGTAGCACCTACCCCAAGTATAATAACATGAGACAAGGGCAGGAAGATAGTCTTTGGAAACGAAGTTCATAAAGAAAAATACTCAATAAAAACCCTTGAAAACGTCATCTGCCTATCCTTTTCCCAACTATGTTCGGGTCGGCTGCCAGTCTAACCGGATGCAGTTGAGTACCAGTTTTTTTTTTTTTGTTTAATTGTTGCCCCACACTAGGATTTTTATATGGAGCTACTGTTTATCTGACCTCCATAACCCAGTTAGTACTAGGTAATACGATACCCCTTGGTAAGACTGGTTGTCAGACTTTTTGGGCCACTGACTACCTGAAACGACTGTCAAAGATCTATAAATGAGTGCCGGGACCAACGGCTTTACGTGCTTTCCGAGGCATGGAAGAAACTCAGTATGTAATAATAATTGGTGGTCACCCATCCATAGACCAATCTAGGCAAGCACGGCTTAACCTAAAGATCGACCCGAGCGGCTGTTATTATTTAGCCACGAGCTCCTCCCTTAATAAAAACCCTTGAAAAACAAGGACATCAAATAAAGTCCCCAAATAATTATAACGACGTAAATAAAACTAATTCTACGGCTCCTCGAGCACTACATAGATTTGCACTCATATTATCATCAGCTACTACAAGTAACACTTGCGTAGGCGTCTGTACACCATTGCGTATGTTGTTTGTGAATAGCTCACATTATTTATATGGGCTTTTCATGTCACCGATGTAAGTCGTATTATTAAACGCATTATTGTATGAGCCACAATGTGCGAGCGATGACAAATTACTGTTCTTAGTCGACATTTGTGTGTAATGTTTGTGAGCCAGAAAGTAGGCACGTGAAAGGATGGGTAACCCTAACACTTTTCTGGATTACGTTTCCTTTATTTATGTGACAGCCCAGGGAGGTTACAATCACAACGACAATAATACACCAATGAACACTACTTAAAATTTTGTGATCACTCATTCGTTAGCCTTTCTTTTTGACAATTATTCAAGACTATTCATTGCGTTATTTACGTTGCCGGGCAGACGAATTTTCCAAAGAGGCGAAGCAATGAATTCCGCCAAAATTCTTAGGATTGTTATTGAAAATTCGTTACGCAATTGAGGTACTTTTCAGAGCTGTGAACTGTAGGGCAGACAGGTGAAAAATCATAGAAAGGGTTTGGATAATTTTTGTATGAAGCCTGGCCGGCCGAACTTGGTGGTGGCCATGCGTAAACGTGACACTTTAGAACATTTTGTCTCTTAAAAAACTTGTTTGTATTGATACCAGCTATCGATTGATATAGGTTTTATGCGTGGCTGATCAAATCAAAATTGTGCTGAAGTTGCCATCAGTGAAAGGACTTTAACTTTGATAGCTCATATCTCGGAAACGTGACACTTTAGAACATTTTGTCTCATACAAAACTGGTTTGTATTGATACCAGCTATCGATTAATATAGGTGATATGCGTGGCAGCAACTTTGAAAAAAAAAATGGCGGAAGTTAGGACGGCCATTAAATTCAAACACTTTTAGAAAATAATGAGAATACCAATGTACTGTTTCAAATGAGAATGTCCCCGTAACAAACCTGCCCCAATTACTACCGGCTGCCGCGTCTTCGACTAATCAGCGTGGAAGTGTAAATGTGTCTTACACGGAGTTCAATATAATTAATTCCTGGGACTATTGTTCATGTTCATGGCTTCTCATTCCCGAGTCTGTTCTCATTTGGTTTGTTAATGTTATTTGTTTGAGGGAAATAGAGCGGAAACTCTTTGATGGGGGAGTGAAATTGAAGTGGGTTTTGAGTGTGTTACCTGATTATTTATGAATGTATCTGTATCTTAATCATTGGAAAAGGTTAATTTGTCGACTTGAATACGAATAGTTGTGGTCATGTGATGCAGAGGAACGAGAAAAATGTCGTGAGGAAAGTTTTGAGTATGAATGTGTGGTACCTATGAGAGTAGAGGAAGACCAAAGAAACGATGGATGGACTGTGCGAAGGCTGATAAGGTGAGAAAGAAGGTGTCTGATGAGATGACGTGTTCTAAAGAAGTATGGAAGAAGAAGGCATGCTGCGCCGACCCCAAATAAATAGGGATAAGGGCCTCCTGCCCTTATCCCTATTTATTTGGGGTCAATGAAAAAAATTATGGGGGGTAATGATGATAAATATGAATAGTTGTGTTGAAATTGAAAATGTGGGTATAGAAGTCAGCTTGAGAGCTTCAGAGTGCAAAGTGCAATTCTTTCGTTTTGGTGACCAGAAATGACAATCGTTGGAAGCGTAAACCTTTGGTACATTACGAAGTAATGAGATCGACAGACACATAGATATCTGATTGTTTTTTACATAAACATAACATAACATCACGCCTGTCATCCCCAAAGGGTTAGGCAGAGATGTACCCATTTGAACACCCACATTTCGCCAGCTATAATTAAATCTTACGTAATAGGGCGCGAGCCTATTGCCATCAATCGGGCACAAATCCAGACTCCGTGGCTGCTACTGAGAAATTCCTGATGCAAAAACCTAATAACACTTTGACCGACATGGGATTCGAACCCAGGACCTCAAGCTCAGCAGTCGCACTTGCGACCCCTAGACCAACGAGGCAGTCACACAATGGAGTCAATTTTTACATAAAATGATGAGAATACTGCGATAATTAATATTGACCGAATATTTATTGGTTTTCCTTTTAGTAAAACCTTCCACTACCCTAAAAACACATAAATAGTAGAAGCCAAATAAAAAAACTTACGATGTTTCTGGCATCCATCAACATTCTCGGGCCAGTCGCAGGAGTGGGCGTTCTCATTGTACAGCAGACCTCCGATGCACAGCTGTTCCGTGGCGGTTCCGTTCCAGCAGGTCCAGTACCTCGTGCAGGACGTCTCGTGGCCGAAGATGCCGTACAGCCAGTCGCAGTGCTCCGAGCCGATCGGTGGGTCTGGAGGAGGAAACGTGATGTTAAGCAGAGGGAAGCAGATTTTAAATTGCAATTTGTATTTTGTTTTCTACGTTGTGGTAAATAGACTACTTCTTTAGATTAGGTCTAATAGTTGGTGATATTAGTGGTCTAGGTGATTTTTTCCAAGGTCACAACTGTCGTTTTTCATGTCTTTCTGAGGTCTCAAATCAGAAATTGCGAATTGGTAAAATGGAAATCTGTTTCCATGTTACAGATTCGCAATTTTTCTTTACTTGCAGAATATTTTATATATATTCTTCTTAGAATTTTGAAGCTTTTTATAATTGTAATTCAAAAGTGAATTCAATTCAGTTACCCAAAGCATTTTCCCTACCACTAATAAATGTGGATCATTCTAAAGCACTCGTATTTCCACATCTCGATGTACACTGGGTATTTATTCAATCTCATTTGTGCCACCTACAGAAGTTCCTCCTAAATGTTACGACCTACATAACGAGACGATATGGTTGTGTTATTATATTTTAAATAAGGTCACAAGGTTTCTTTCGTTTTCTTTTTCAGTTGGAGATCCCGTTATACAGGGTGGGTAAAAAATTGTGGATCAAACGAAACAGAGCGATTGTTTGGGTTATTTGCAGTGAAAAATACCTCTGTGGCAGAATCCTAATTTGATCTCCTTAAAAGTTATGACTACTTGAGTGTTTTTTAAGAAAAAACCAACATTTTTACTAACTAGGCAATTAATGGTGTTTAGTTGCTTCTAGGAAAAGTATCATCACTACAAATGTGCTTTTATGACAGTATGTACCATGATTTGTGAGTATTGGCACTTTATTCAATATATTTTAAGTCTCACGAAAAATTATTTGTAACTTCAGAAAACTGAAAAAAAAAATACTGCCAAAAAATTACACTGATAACCCCAAATATCGCCACGATTTTTTACCCACCCTGTATAGAGAGCTTTACGGAACCAATTTCACATTGAAACTTACACTGATAAGTTATTGCTAATAATCGTTCCCCGGTATTACATCTAATAAAATCATTGATCCAATAAAACTGTCCTAGGAATAATTATACATGTTGACTTGAGAACATCTTCCTTTTTTTCGTCGGTTACAAACGCCTTCTCTGGTGCCATGGCATGGTTTGAAATCACGGTCTTCTGCCGATCAGTTTACATATAGCATTGATTAATTAATAAATTATATAGAGCTACTTACTGATCTGAACCTTAGGATATTCGCAGTAGTTCGACCTCCATGGATAGTCGCATCCCTCCGTCACCCCTCGATGCTTGCCAGCGAAGACCAGCCCGTTAGGACAGTCGTACTGTACTGACTGCCCATTATCGCATTCCCAATACTTGTCGCAGTACTTTTCGTCTGCCACCACCCTCGACTTGGTCTTGCAGGGGTCTTCAATCTGGCCGCATGATGCGAAGGTTGCTGCCAGCAGAACTAGAAAGATGGAAAAGGAGGTTAGATTGCTTGATTTTTGGAGAAAACTTTTTGGTAGACGTGTCTTGAGAACAGGTTGGCCATGTTGCAGTAGAAACATGTAGTCTTGTGGCAGCTGAGACGTTTCCCAGGCTTGAATTAGCGGCTGACGTCGAGCCCAGAACATGAGCTACTAAAATCCCTTCGCGATTTATTTACATTCTTAAACCTTGTGATAACATCCCACTAGGAATACTCAAGCTATCATGCATAGCTTATCATAGTGTAGCTTTATACTGCCGATTCCTAAATTTCTACTTCGCTAATCCAGGTCCAGTTGAAAACCAGCTCCCGGCAATTTTGCTGAACTGGTCCTATTTGGTGCAGCCGTGACTGCCGTGAGGCACACAGTGTTTTTTTTCTTTTACTATTTTTGTTTTATATTGCGTGTACTACACACGATGGTTGCCAGAAGATTCGGGCCGGCCCAGAAAGAGCTTGCGAAACGATCAGGACGCGTACCACGAGGGCTGGTTTGAGGAGGCACGGGAAAAGAGCACATGGAAGGAATTGGGGGAGGCCTTTGCCCAGCAATGGGACAGTACAGGTTACTGAGAAAAAAAAAATGAATGCATCTGCCAAATAAATGTATTTTCTCTCTTCTATCTTACTTTGGTATTTTATTTTCATCTAGACCCTTGCCTCGTGTATCGTAATCCACTTTTTGGTCTGGACGACCCTGAAACTTGAAGATATTTTCACTTCTGAGCCCTGCTATCAAGTTAAATGTCAACAACCCTTGAAAAGGACCCCGTCTCGCAGTTTCAGCACAATTTCACCACCCCAGGAAGTCTTTGCGCACAGCAACGGGTCTTTAGATCTGATGCTTTAATTACTAACTCCTATAACCGTGGCATAAGGTTAAAAATCCCACAGCATTTTGGTTCCTTGTTGTTAAGAATTTTTTGAGGTATGTACTCGTAAGCAATATTTCTTTTTTTACGTCTTTTATTATCTGGCTGGTATTTTTAATGCCTTCATGGTACATTTACGTAGGTATATGGAAATAATATGTTTGTAGGCTTTATTTTCTTGTAACGATTATTAACATCTCTTTATTACAATGTTTTTTCATCCTACTCTTGTACGCACGACGGCCGATCAAGCTATACATAACCAGTTTATGCGGATCTCTCATTGTATAGATTATACAAAGCGAGGCCAATTTATACTGGAAATGTACAGCTTCATGTGCCGCCGTGTGTTCTTTACCTTTTCATAATATTTGTTTGATTTACAAGTGATTGTGTGGGTATGTTTTGGCAATAAAAATCAGTGCTGGTAGCATAATTCTTTGGATTTCTTTGAGTCAATATTGAATATCTTCCTAATATTATAAAGAGGAAAGATTTGTATTTTTGTGTGTGTGTTGTAATGAATAAACTCAAAAACTACTGTGCCGATTTCAAAAATTTTTTCACCATTAGAAAGCTACATTATCCCTGAGTAGCATAGGCTATATTTTATCCCAAAATGTTTAAAAAAAAAAATGTCCAGCCGTACAAAGCCGGGACGGGCCGCTAGTAGTCAATAAATGTCAAGTCACCTTAGCTGAGGCACGGAGGAAACTCGGTATGTAATGCGCGGTCACCAATCCACGGATCAACCTAGGCAAGCGCGGCTTAACCTTAAGATCGACTCGAGCGGCTGTTATAATTTAGCCACGAGCTCCTCAATTCAATTAATCAATTAGTTCAATTATACCTACCGTATGTAAAATGCTGACATCATATTGTGAGCTTTTGTTCTAGCACAATGATAAACAATGACGGGAATGTTCTTTCATGCATTTAAAATGGATTTCAGTGAAAAAGTTCATACAAAAATTAATAGAAAGGAATAAAATATGGAATGCGAATCAAAAGCCAAATCCGACATCACATCGTTTCAAGTATTTTACATCAAGCTTTTCGTTAGTTAATGTCAATCGAATACGTATTTTTCGTCAGTGGGCAGAAAGTATGGTTGTGGAGGTCAGATAGGCAGTCGCTCCATGTAAAATATTGGTATTCAGCTGCATCCGGTTAGACTAGAAGCCGACCTTAACGTAGTTGGGGAAAGGCTAGGCAGATGGAGTTAGTTAGGTAGGTAAATTATCTTGTCAAGTGATAGTTATCTGACTTGGCGGAAGAGCATTATGGGCTTATTGGCGATAAATAAGTAATTTCATAGTATAAAATGAACATAAAAGTCGAAGATTGAATATTGATTGGTTGTTAAGTAAAATCATTTTAATTGAAAAGCTTGATAACCAGTGAAGTATACTTTAATTATTTCCTAAAACACGTAATATTTAGCTTTTGTTTATTTCCTATAGCCTTTTCTCAACTATGTTGCGACCCCAACATAATTAAGAAAAGCCTAGGCATATGATGGTGTCGGTGACAGAATCTCACTTTGCCTAGACCCTCTGTTTCCCTCACACCACTTTATTTTTGTTTCAGAATAACTTAAAACTTCCACGTCTTCAAGAATTCACTAAAATTAGGTTAACGAGTTATTGATGACATTTTAAGTGATGCATCTGCTATCACTACCCTCACTTCATGCATTTTCATAACAGCGACGCTACCAAAGGAAAAGCTATAAGAAAGAATCATTTAATGGCTTTTTTTTTACGGATGGGAAATCATTAAATGACTCCTCCCGCTCTGGGTGGAGTGGGAGGGAGTGTCGGACTTGTACTGACTAAAACCCATCCATGTTCCTTCTTTGCCCTTTGTGTTCCAGGGCCGCGGTATGTCTTTCGAACAGTCCCGCAGCCCCGGCAGGCATCGGCCCTTGCGGGCCCCTTCCTGGTTGCTGACATCTCTTTGAGGCGCGCGTGGAACACGAACGCGCCGTCGACACGGCCTGTCGTCATAAGACGGACGGACGGTGGGCTAACCCATTACTCATTTAATGGCTGAAGCTAGACTTTCAATCTAACTTCTATTGTTTGGACAGTTAGTTTATGTAGGAAAGCAGACATATTAATGGTCTAGCACGTATCTAATGATTGTGAACGATATTATTGGCGTGACAGCGCATAACTTTAGTCTTTTCAGAACTTCATTTGGTTATAATTTGTCGTCAAATTGATTGGTAATTTGGTAAGAGGGAAGGTGTAGAAGGTTCAGTTATAAAAAGTCACACGAAAGAAGAAATACAGGGTGTAAACGGACCCTTCACGAAGCCGTCAACCAAGCATAGAATGTTTTGTTGAATGAAAATATTTCGGGTACGGAAAGATAGACCTTATAATATTAGTGTTGATTTATACATCAACGGTACTTCTGAATATCTTCATACCCAGTAAACAATAACACTGTTTCGTAAGGCCTTTAGTGACGAAGTTGGTAATTGTTTCTGCGTTTGTTGTACTTATCAGCCGTGTGTGCTCGTACGCGTGTTTGTAACAACCACTTGTGTTATACTTCTGTTGTTGTTTGAGCGTAATTAAGCAAAGCGCCCACGTTTGTCAGCTAGGTACAAAGTACCAGGAAATTAAGTTTTATGGGGATGAAATTATAATTACACCCCTATACCCAATATCACGCCTGTAATCCCCGAACGCAGAGGAGGTAATAATAAATAAACTAATAGTACACCCACATTTCGCCAGTTATGTTTTAAATCTCATGTCATAGGTGACGAGCCTATCAACCGGGCACAAATCCAAACTCCGTGGTAGCTACTGGTCCCGGCTGTCATTTGTAGATCTTTGACAGTCGTTACAGGTAGTCAGTGGCCCAAGGGCTATCGTATTACCCAGTACTAACTGAGTTGTGGAGGTCAGCTAGGCAGCCGCTCTATGTAAAATATTGTTTTCAGCCGCATCCGGTGAGGCTGGAAGCCGACCCTTACATTGTTGGGAAAAGGCTAGGCAGAAAATAAGTGGACACTCACGAATTGTCCAGTTATTCTGTCAATACCTGATATCATTCCAATGTCACACATCAAGTGTCTTCACGAATCTTGCACAAGGAGCGCTTTCACCGCGCTTACATATCTGACGTAACTCGCGTGACATCGGCTAACTTCGGCCAACTTCGTGAAACAATACAACGCGGTCACACCGGTTTGTTCAACAAATATTGTTTTATGTTAGGTCGGCTGTGTTTACATATGTATTTTTTGTATATTTGCTAAAAAGTGATGACAGAAGACAGAAATAGGGTAAGAATTTTCATGCGTGCGTGAAATATTGTGAAATTCGTTGTTGCGTTTGTATGTACATAAAGTTTGTTATATGCATATTAGATACTGGTTGCCGTTGTACGAGTTTCTAGTATTCATTGGTAATTCATACAACCGAACTAATGAAGTTTTGAATATTTAGTTTATGGCAATGAGTTGGAGGTAATTTACATATTGCGTTTTGGGTAAATGTGATTGTTTTATTTAAATTGTTATTGTGGTCTGCCAGTTTCTCGCAGACAACAGGCTTGGTTGTAAAATGTCACTAAATTCATACTCTTTTTTGCAGGATCGTATATCTATGTAATTTAGTTCAGATACTGAAAACTAAGGCGTCTTCATTAACTTAAAAGTCACCCGTGGCACTTATCAATAAATATTTAGTGGTATGAAGTACATGGTGTATAGTTCTTGATTCCCCATAGAAAAAGGAGGATCCTCCGACCAGGCGGGTGTTGCGTCTGGTGGGCTTCAGCCCGACGCAAATATCTACAAAGCCTATAAACAGAACAATTATTGATGAAGGAAGTTCTCTTTGGTCGCATCATCAGCATAATGGTCGCAATCGCGACTGCTTAGCATGAGGTCCTGAGTTCGATTCCCGGGTCGGCGAAATTGTTATTGGGTTTTTCCATACAGAATTTCACAGTACCAGCCATGGAATCTGGATTTGTGCCCGGTTAATGGCAACAGGGTCGCCTACTATTACATGGGACTCAAACATAACTGGTGAAATGTGGGTGTTCTATAAGATACACCTCTGCCAAACCCTTCGGGGATGACTCCTTAGAATGTAGGTGGTAATGATAGGTTATCTCATCAGGCAAATGAATATACGAAAACTTCTGATGACATTAACTGGAACCTGTCTAAAATCTAGTCAAGTCTAGTTCCACCTATAAAATAGATGACGGAAACGGATACAAAATGAAGGCTTTGACCTCCGACCCTGATCCCAGATACATGACATTTTGATCGCGTGGGTGTGTGCACTATTAATTAGAATTTCCAATCGCTGGCAATAAATATGGAATATATTGGATTGGGGCTGCAAACGTTAAGGTGCGACCGTTTGATGGAGGTAGCCGGTTCGACGGTTATAGTTTGATTTGACGTTTGAGTAAGTAATTAATACTTACAAGAGTTGTAATAGGGAGGTGGTTTCCGTTGTGGAAAAACTTCGACTAGGGAAGATATACCTACCATATGCCATCATCTATACAAATAATAATACACATTCAGTATTGTACTGCGACTGCCTCGTTGGTCTAGTGGTTGCAGGCACGACTGCTGTGCGTAAGGATCTGGGTTCGATTACCAGGTCGGGGCAAAGTGATGTTGGGTTTTTCTATCAGGAATTTCTCAGTAACAGCCATGGAGTGTGGATTTGTACTCGGTTGATGGCAATAGGTTCACCCCCTATTACATGTGACTTAAACGTAACTGGCAAAATGAGGGTGTATTATTAATACACCTTTGCCCAACCCTTCGAGGATTATAGGTGTGCCGTTATGTTATTAAATATTGTAGGAATGAAAACAAAGTACTTTTAAGCATCTTTTAGTGTTTAAAGTGTGAGACTGAAGAATATTTTTTTGCATTACACGTTCCTAGTACGGTCATGGTATGATATGGTGCAGTGAAAATGGCTAAGCCTTTATTTTGTCGAGTGTAAATTCTCGCGACGATCGAGAAACATCGTGTAAACACGCCTAAGAATTTTGAATCACAAAGTCCTTTATCATAAGTTTGTGTAGAAATGCCACATACCGATGATTAGACTCGACTCGGTATTTTATACCCCAAATAGCCGAGATCAAAGTTTAGACCCATGTTAGCCACAGACCGAAGAATTGGGGACAATATTGATCCATTGTTAATTGGGACATAGGACCAGACACTTATATAAGGAGTATTAAGTATAGTCAAGGAGGTCTAGTCAAAGTCACATTGGATCATTGATAACGATGCAGGAAAAGTCAAAAATGAATAGGACTGGCTCCCAAAAGCTCAAAAAAAAAAAACTTAAAAGTCGGTGTAGAAAAAAGAAATAGTGTAGGCCCAAAAAGATGTGAAGAAGGGTCAGGTAATGCAGGGCACCGACTTTGCTATGATCACTTTTTCAGCGTCTTTAAGCTCTTCATCAATCAATCATCATCATCTGCCTAGCCTTTTCCCAACTATGTTTGGGTCGGCTTCCAGCCTAACCGAATGCAGCTGAATACCAGTATTTTACATGGAGCGACTGCCTATTTGACCTCCACAACCCAATTAGTACTGGGTAATACGATACCCTTTGCTATGACTGGTTGACAGACATTCGGCCCACTGATTACCTGTAAAGACTGTCAAAGATCTATAAATGACAGCCGGGACCAATGGCTTAACGTGCTTTCCGAGGCACGGAAGAAACTCGGTATGTGTAATGGGTCTTCAATAATATTTATAAATAAAAAAGCCTCTTCTTTTCAACTACAGAACAAAAGTTACGGGAACCTATTTCTTACTCAAAGAGAAATGGAAAGAAAAGGTTAATTAATTGTCGTTTAAGTAGTGTCTGAATGATAAATAAAAGAATTGTTTTCTTTCCCTTTTCAAAAAAAGGTTTCGCAAAAAGCTCCTATTAACCCCGACCTTAACCTTTGAAGTCTCATTCTGTTAGTTTTACTTTGTAAGGGAAAAAGGTTACTTTGTTATTCGTGGGAGGAATAATGATTATTACTTAACTTGTTTTTAGAAGAAAAAAAAATTTATGGACTAGCTTAGGCCCGCAGCTTTGCCCGCGTGATGTTCGGTAACTGTCCCACGGATTATACTACCGGGATAAAAAGTATCTTATATGTTAATCCAGATTATAAACTATCTATGGGCCAAATTTCATCCAACTCCGATCAGTAGTTTTCGCGTGAAAGAGTAACAAACATCCAATGAACTTCACGAAGCCGGCAACCAAGCATTCCGTACATCAAACGAAGTAAATTTTGCTTTTGGAAAACGATTTTTCTTGGGGTAAAAATCAAGTTTTACGGTAGGACGCAATGTATGCAGGGGTCATGGAGTTATTTAAAGTAAAGTTATAACATTTATATACTCAACACTCAATTTATTATTGCATTTAAAAATTCTATTGAAAAAAAACATTTGCCATAAAGTCTTTTTGACCTCAAATACCTCCGTAACTAGTAGGTTCCAAGATATGGTCTAGAACAAACAAATGATTGCAATGACGGGGAGAACAAGTGAGTACCTTCGTGAGGCTTCGTGAAAGGTCTTTTTACACCCATTAGTTTGCCTACATTTTGGTCCTGCGGATAAAACTGCTAAAAGGTGACCTAAGGCCATCTTGCACCTCCAATCACTACACGCGTTTAAACTAAAAATATTCAAAACATTATTCTGTCCACATTAACATAACTATGTTTTAATACCTTGGCCTAAGTTTATCTATCTTTATTAGAAAAAAAAAAGAAAAGCACTTTATGATGTAATTTAAAATTAATGTTCTTTTTGGTCACAATTTGTGCCTGACTATCCTAGTAGAAAACTGTCATAATGCCGCTTAATAGTAAGCGGCATTATGACAGTTTTCTTGTATAAATTATTATGAAATTGTTTAATCTGCACTTTTTTAAACAGTGATTTACGAGGTTTGTACAGCACTTTGCCACAATTATATTGTCTAACTAATTAACTAGAATGTATTATGTATAGTGAAATCGGGAAATTGTTAAACTTAATTATAGTAATGTTGGCAATTATGTGATAAACAATAGTAGTTTGCATGTTTACTTTGCCTGACCACTAATTTTCGTGTAGAAATGCATTCGGATGTCTCTTTTAGATTGGTGTTTGTCGTCTACTGCCTTAATGTTAACGGCAAACAGTTTATTTTACAGGGATACTCGTACTTAGTTAAATTGTGAAGTTTACAGAAGAAAGATGGCGTAAGAATGAAGACCCTCAGTTTAAAAGAGTTCCTATAGCCATCAACATCAGACTAGTTCCATCAGCATTGTAATGTCATCAAATTTAAAAAAAGGAATGCCAAATGTCACTCTAATCGGATGCCAGAATGCTAAAAAAAACACAATTTTCTAACAGAAAGACAGACCATAAACGAAGCAAATGAAATAAAAACTTTCAAAAATAGAATCACAATGAAAGCAAACACTAATCCATTTAATTCCTGATACGTGTCTGGACGTGATATCGGAGAAACTATGCAAATCACAGCAATTCAATAAAGGTTAATCGCTCATTAGAGTCGGTGCGTACTCCTAATGGCGGCAAATGACCAGTATTGAGAAATGAATAGGATGCTATTACTACATAAGTAGGAATGTATGTAGGCTAGGCTCTTATGTTGGTTAGGTCTTGATGCAAGTTATAAGCGACTTAATTGTGGTGAAATGAGGCCTATTTTTTAAAGAAAGGTGGATGGTTCGATGCTGAAGCCTATATAAACCGCTAATTTTAGCAGCATTCTTTCTTTATCGTGTGGTTAGTACCTAACCTGGTGTCAGAGTTTTTATGCCGCTCAAGGGCCTCCGACTTGGCTTTACATGCTGTCGAGAAATATCTCTCAGGCATGCTGGTTTGGGCTGCCGGGGCTGCGGGACTGTTCGAAAGAGATACCGCGGCCCTGGAACACAAAGGGTAAAGAAGGAACATGGATGGGTTTTAGTCAGTAAAAGTCTGACACTCCCTCCCACTCCACCCAGAGCAGGGGGGGGGGGTTATTTGACGATTTCCCATCCAAAAAAAAAGCATGCTAGTTTCCTCACGATGTTTTCTTTCACCGAAGCAAGTGATAATAATATACAATACGCACATGAATCCGAAAAATCAGAGACGCGTGTCTTGGGTTTGAACTCGAGACCTATAACTTGGCAGCCCTACGGTCACACCACTAGACTATCACTACCACTATCACTACTATCTATTACTTTGACAGATAGAAAGCAAGGCGGATTAGGTACGTAATTACAAAACATATGTATATCATCAAAAAAATAGCCATCATATCTGTATACCTACATTATTGGCAAATAAATGATTTCTGATTTCTAATATTCCCTGCTAAGTGAACATCCGCTTCGAAACCACCCATCTTTCAGCAAGGTGGCTTTTATTTTCATAAGATGCTGATCGCGCAGTCAGGTTTAAAGGCGATTAATACTTAGACAGCTGATGATTGCGCACGAGTTCACTCGAGATCAGCAATGTAGTGCGGCAGGATGCATTCACTGACATTTTTATGTTAATTAATACAGTTACACATGCGCTAGATGTGTGGTGATCTAATCAGCTTACTGTGATGAGTCTCTAAGCTGAATAAATTGCATCAATTGTGAAGAAAGGATAAATTCCAGGCAATGGGCTTCACAGTATTAAAACAGGGTAAATCCAAAAATGACCACCAGAGCTCGCTCACTCACCATAGCTCATGAATAATAGGAATTCGTTTTGAAAAGCCACCATATTTTATTTCTTCAAAATGCACCAAAATAAGACCTTATTTCACTTTACGTATGTACGTAAAAATAAACTTCTATATTGGAAAGGGTGCAACTAGTCCCTTAACGAAGCCGAAAGGCTTGTCCTCCCCGTTCCCATACCTGGGAACTTTCTAGTTACGGAGATATTGGAGGTCGAAGTTCCAACATTTTCACAAGTTTTTTTAATAATACAAGGTTTTAATGTTGTAACTTTTGTCATAACCCCCGTACTATTCAATGCATCCACCAGCACGATGTTTTGACCTACCGTAAATCGTGATTTTTCACCCAAAAAAAAAGTCGTTTCCCAGCAATAATTTTTCGTAGGGTTACTTAGTTTCATGTACAGAATGCTTGGTTGACGGCTTCGTGAAGGGTCCGTTTACACCTTGTATAAGGTTTTAGCGGGCTATTGACAACGTAATTAGCGTGGTCATCTACCGGCCTAAGAAAATTTATTATCAGTCCTTAAGATAAAGAATTGCCTGGGTGAAATAAGGTACCTACCTAAAACTTTGTGAGCAGAGGACAGTGCAAACACAAAATTCAAAGGACACACAATAAGTATTAGGCACTTCGGAATTTTTGGGATCTTTCCAAAAAATACACAAGATCAATGACATTGGTAACTGGTAAATAAAGTGCCTTTTAAAGAAATTCAGGCTCTAAAATAAATTCAGAGCCGTACCTAACTTGAATAAACTAAGTTTGCCTTTTTTGTGTGAAATAAGACCCCCAGAGCCAATTTATGAGACTCGAGTTTTGGCTCCAGATAAGTTTATTTTGTCGAAGATAAATCTTTAGTATTTTGTGTACATTTTTTCGGCTAAAACCCGATATGTATGCGAATCTTTCGTGTAAAATGAGCAGGGGATGCTAATGTATCAGAAAAATGGTTTAAGTTATGGTTTGTTTTGGTTATTTCTTTTAGTATTACCTATTTAAGTTTCTACGCAAAAGTTACATACGTAAATATCAACTTTTATGATGGTTCTTAACAGTCAGTTAGCAGACTATTTTTATGCATTAACGAAACGAATAATCGCCGCGTATCGAGTCGTAGGTCTAGGTACAAACTCAAGCAGGGACTTTTGTAAATTACTTATTTCATTACTACTGCTCCCAAAACAGTGTAAGAATACATCGTGAGGAAACCGCCACATCCTATGACCAAAAAACACCGATGCGATTATGTAACATAACATAACAACACGCCTGTTTTACCCGAAGGGTTAGGCAGATCATTTCGCCAGTTATGTTTAAGTCCCATGCAATAGGGGGCGAGAATATTGCCATCAACCGGGCACAAAGATTCCGTGCTGCTACTGAGAAATTCCTGGAATGGAAAAACCCAATAACAGTTTGCCCGACCCGGGAATCGAATCCAGGACCTCATGCACACACCAACGAGGCAGTCCGCTATATCCAATGAGCAAAAAAAAAACACCAATGCGGTCATGTATCATCTGTGGGTATGCTTAGTTAGGTTAATAGTACCTATCGTTGCCTCACTCTCGCTACACCGTTATGATGTTGCCACTGCAAACCATCATAATTTGCCATAATGATCACTTCTACATGTTACAGATGACTCTTAAGACCTTTAACATCAGCAGACTTAAAAGGGATGCGAACAATATAATCGTCCTTGAACTATAAAAGGTAATAAGTCATTGATTGCGCACTGCAATAATGATTATTAAGGTTGTTACTCATGATGTAAGATGCTGTGGTCCGATGTTCGGCTATGTTGTAATGGCCGCAGGGTGTGATGATGAAACTGACGTATGAATGGAAAGTTCGATGGGCTTCGAGATCTTGGTCTACTTGGGAATATCGTGTATCTATACTATCACTACATTAGTATAAAGCAAAGTCGCATCCCGCTGTCTGTCCCTATGTATGCATAGATCTTTAAAACTACGCAACGGATTTTGATGCGGTTTTTTTTAATAGATAGAGTGATTCAAGAGGAAGGTTTATATGTATATTGCAGCCGTGCGAAGCCGGGGCGGGACGCTAGTAATATTATAAAGCTGAAGAGTTTGTTTGGTTGAACGCGCTAATCTCAGGAACCACTGGTTCGAATTGAAAAATTATTTTAGTGTTGGATAGCCCATTTATCGAGGAAGGCTATAGGCTATATACCATCACGCTATGGCCAATAAGATCGGAGCATCAATAAAAAATGTCTCTTACGACGCAGACGAAGTTGCACGGGTCAGCTAGTGTTTAATGTAATACTATCATACTGTGAACATACTTTCTATGTGTATTTTATCTAGAAATGGGGCCATTCAAGTGCGTATTGAATGGCAAATCCTTGGCAGGTCTGACAAGCTTCTTGAATGGATGTCTCAATATAACATCATCACGTCTGTAATCCCCGAAGGGTAAGGCAGAGGTGTACCTAATAGTACACTCGTAATACGGAGCGAGCCTATTGCCATCAACCGGGCACAAATCCAGACTCCGTGGCTGCTACTGAGAAATTCCTGATGGAAAAACCCAATAACAATTTGTCCGACCCGGGAATCGAAACCAGGACTGACATGCTACTAGAATTAAGATCTTTTTATATGGAATTATCCCACAATTCTTTTAGATGACCATCTTCTTCTTTTCTTCCAGAGACAGTAGAAATGGAAAGCCTGAAAGACTTTGAAAATACTAGATTGGAAGATTCACACGAAACTATATTTAATTAAGAGTTCAACTAGACCCGTTTCGTTCAAATCGATAAAACAATCACACAAAATTGAATTGAATAAGGGCATGTATTTAAAATCGTTTTATTTCCGAATCGAAATCAAACATAAAATAAAACGAATGTGTATTTTGTTAGATTAGAATGCATGAACGAATTTGTTTTTACAAAAACGCTGTTTGATTTGTATTCATATTTATTGTTTGTTTTAACTGCGGCAAAGGATTTGGAATGAAATATTTATTTTTGGTAAAATACACAAAATCGTTTGTGAAAACATGTACAATTTTCACAATTCACAATTTTGAGAGCAGTGGTGATGAAATAATCGTTTAATATGTAATCGTTTATTTATAAAAAAGGGATCACATTTACAATATAATATATTTACAAATAAAATAGAGCATCATCAGCCTAGCCTTTTCCCAACAATATTGGGGTCGAGTTCCAGTCTAACCGGATGTAGCTGAATACATGGAGCGACTGCCTATTTGACCTCCATAACCCAGTTGCTTAGCACAGATGATTATTGCCTGAACTAGGTGGAACCTGTGTTTCAGGCTACAAGGTGCCTAAATACCTACTTAAAATAAAAAAATTACATTAAATGAAATGTGATAATGTACACAGAGTGCCTCTCATCATCATCTTCCTACCCTTACACCATTCTACTTGGGGTCGGCGTAACACGTTTTCTTCTTTCATTCTCCCCTGTAAGATCATTAACTCCTTCTTTCATATCATACCTCACACAATCCAGAGTCAATTCTTCACACAATCCAGTACCCAGAGTGCCTGTATAGCTTCGAATCTACATCTCTTAATGTAAAAATAATACGTAAGCCTTTTTTAAAATACCTATATCACAAAACGCAGTAACCTCAAAACAAAACCAGTTCTACCAACCAGCTTCCTATCTCAACAGAGCAGATGCGTTGACCCTGACCCTCCAGCTGTAAGGTGACACGCTGCGCCGGCGCACCTAACCTCAGCATTGATCCGCGCCTTGACACTAGACACACAATACTTCAACAACTGATAGTTCTAAAACAATCTAAGTATTGTTTGTTAGAGGAAATGGTAATTAGGTGTCCTTGTGAAAATAATTGAATAGTTTATACTGTTATGTCAGGTATCTATGAATGCCCGTAACTTAGGTGTAGCTAGGTAGGTACTGATTATTAATGATAATAATTTTTGTATCTTTGAGGAGCTTTTGGCTAAATAATAACAGCCGCTTGGGGGTCGATCTTCAGGTTAAGCCGTGCTTGCCTAGGTTGGTCTGTGGATGGGTGACCACCAATTACACACCGAGTTTACTCCGTGCCTCAGAACGCACGTTAAGCTGTTGGTCGCGGCTGTCATTTGTAGATTTGTAGATCTTTGTCAGTCGTTAGGTGGTCAGTGGCCCAAAAATCGTATTATCCAGTACTAACTGGGTTGTGAAGGTCAGATAGGCAGGCGCTCTATATAAAATACTGGTATTTAGCTGCATCCGATTAGACTGGAAGCCAACCCCAATATAGTTGGGAAAAGGCTAGGCAGATGATGAATCTGTTATTCACTGGCCTTTATAGATTTTAAAAATAATTAATTCGAATTGTTTTTTATGTACACGTTACCGATTTCTGAATCTTGTAATCCACCAATGAGCACGAGGTCCTAGTTTCGATTCCCAGGTCGGCCAAAGTGTTATTGGGTTTTTAACGCAGAAATTCCTCAGTAGCATCCACCGAGTCTGGATTCGTGCCCGGTTGATGGCAATAGGCTCGCCCCCTACTTCATAGGACTTAGACATAACTGGTGCAATGTGGATGTACTGTACACCTCAGCCGGGATTACAGGCGTGATGTTATGTAATCTACCACTGCGAGCCGAAACCAAAGAAAGTTACTCCAAGTTAAGAATCATTCGCGAAAGTTGTACTCTTTCGAAATTCGCAAAAAAAGGCCTCAGATACCCTCTGATTGCGATAATATCTAAAGAAATAAACCAGGATATTAGATAACAATGACAGTTCACGTTCAAAGCCCACGCTTTCCACTTTCTTGTCGATATGCATCTTATTGTGAAGTCGTGCGACGACCACCGTGCGACCATAGTGCGGCCACAATGTCATCAGCAGGAGATTTGTCTTATGCGAAGTGATCTTGTTTGGTGGTGCGGTTGCGGAATAAAATAGTGCGTCGAGAAAGGTCATTATCGTGGTGGTAATGTTTGATGATGGTAGTATAGATTGATGAAGATTTTGTGTTCTTGCTTAATTTTCACAGACAGTTTCGAACTGTTCTGCGTTTCTCCCGAACACTGTCATTTTTATCATAAACTCTAGAAATGGGATATTTACCATGTTTACCGTTTGGTTTGAGTTCCCAATATTTTTGCGCTGTTGCAAGCACCTTGATCACGGATAAACTGAAGTTATTGCGGGTGTGTGTTTATAAGCAGACAAATCGGTCTACACTCTTTCTTGTTCGTTTTTTGCACTCAGTATTGCTACCACTGTCACTCGCGACTCGATTCTATTCCCGACACATGACTCACTGTGTCCTGGTTTCCATGACTGTCATTTTTATCGCTTTTACCAAAGAGGGTCTTCAGTTCTTGTGACATCTATAAATTACTCTTATTACATACAGCATTTGAGCGACCAGCAAGAGGTTATTTTTTGAGTAATGTTATTGTTTGTTAATCGTCAAGCCTTCTTTATTTTAACATGAATAAGTAAGTAAATGGCTAGTGCTTCTTCATAACAATTTATAGTGAAATTAAAAACATCTTCACATCATTTGTGTTCATTTATCTTCAATAAACTTTTCTCTTTTATCATCTCCTGCACAAACAACGACAAACAATACAAACAACTGCACAAACCACATTTCTCCACGTCGTGCAGGAAATATTCCCGAATAGCTTCGAGATATTTCCCGGCGGGAGATTATAGCAATATCTTACGAGCTATGTGCCTCGGGCTATTTGTGGTTAAACGTTATTTTAATATAAATAGCTCTGTGTTGGTGTTCCCAGACTGGACTTAGTGGGCTTGTACTACATTCTTATCAGCTTAGAAAAGGGTTTCAAGGGCATTGCTGAGATTTTCCTTGGCTCGTGTAAGTATAGGACTGAGATCTGTTTTCACGAAAATATGGAACTATGAGTTCGTTTTTGAAGTAGTTCTTTTCGAATTTGAACTTTTTTGTTATTTGTTGGTCTAATAAAATTCGAAGTACATGTTTTCTTTGTGTACCGGTAGACTTCGTTTAGATTTTGTTACCGTGGATAACCTATTCATACAAAGAGTAACTACTGATATTGTCACTTAATTGTCTTCCCTAAACAAGTTCAATAACCCACATTAACAAGCTAATTATAATAGATACTCTGCAAACTGGCAAAGAATACAAAAGAAAAGATAACAAAAGCAAAAAGAGAACACTCATTGACACCACATTGATTCAGTGAACCGTTTTCCCATTCATTCGCGGAACGTTAAAAAGCCAGCCTTTGTCTCACGGATGAGAGTTCATCTTTTGTCTATTTTCTTTCTTTCGTTTCGGGATTTCCTGTCTTCGCTTTTATTACAGTACTAATACAGAGAACGGAGTGAAATGAAACTTTAAATTGAAAGATATCTCGCGGAAACGTGTTTTCTTTTGGTGATGTTTAAAATTAGTCTCAAAGTGAAAAGGTACAGTGAGATTGTCTTGAATTGAGTGAATTGTTATTGTACTGTGGTGTTTTATATGTCCGTTCTATTGTGAGCTCGTAACTCCGAAACCGATGAACCGATTAGGATAATATGTCGTTAGATTTGTATTTGTGGTGCGAGTGTCACTGGCAAAAAAATCAAAGAAAGTTGACGTATTTTGGGCGCCATATTCTGGAGTTTATTATTTTTATTTTCACAAAACTGTGACAATGCTTTGAAGGTATTTTTTTCAACTTATTCCATAATTTCTCGAAAAACTTTAAAACTCTTTCTATACACATATATTAAGTACTAGCGGCCCGTCCCTGCTTTGCACAGGTGGACATTTATTTTTTAAACATTTTGGGATAAAATATAGCCTATGTTACTCAGGGATAATGTAGTTTTGTAATGGTGAAAAAATGTTTGAAATCGGCACAGTAGTTTTTGAGTTTATTCATTACAAACATACACACACACAAAAATACAAATCTTTCCTCTTTATAATATTAGTAAGAAGTAAGACTAGCGGCCCGTCCAGGCTTTGCACGGACGGATATTTATTTTGTATTGTATAACGGGCTGGTTTCCGCAACTCCACGTCAAAGCGCGTATTTTGCGTTCGGAAAATAAAAAATATATAAATATATTTATTTTTTAAACATTTTGGGATAAAATTAGTAAGATAGTAAGATTTAAGTGTACATAAATACATGACCATTGTTCCTTCTTCTTGATTAAAACCGGTCCCTCTCATTTCAAGACCTTGATCCAATTTGCGTGCCAGTCCTTGGTCGGAAATTAATCTCGAAAACCCTATTCCTATTCGTCTGTGGGCTCAAAAACCTAAGAAGAACGTGCAGTAATTAAGTGATGAGTGGTTCACCCTCTTAGCGAGATGTCTTCGTTAACGTAAGATGTCTGACCTCCAACAGCAAAAAGGTTTCCAGAAAAAAAGGTGCTGTTTTGTGAAGGTACATAATTTACTGTATTTCAAGATCGCTTAGTTAGATTGAGGCTGTATTTTCTGTATTACACTGCTAGGCGATCATTTAGGTTTGGCTAACATACCTTCACAACTATAATCCCCGAAGGGTTAGGCAGAGGTGTACCAAATATAACACCCACATTTCACCAGTTATGTTTAAGTCTCATGTCTGGAAGAGCCATTTGTTACCATCTGGGCAAAAATCCAACCTCAATGGCTGCTGCTGAGGAATTCCTGAACCCAGGTAGCCTGGTGTTAGTGAAAACGACAAATACCTTTATGAACCTTTTTCTAAAAAAGCAAAGCGTCGATGAGTTCTAACCACGTAAGTCAAAAAAGCAACTTTTCAGGAAAATGAAAAAACTGCATAATTATACCATATAACAGTACAATACCTTTTTTTAATTTGTGCTCACTTCAAATTAGATAGAGACGTTGCTTATTTCTGATTGGCTGGAACACAGCGTCTTCCGATTCTCTAGCAAATGGCATCAAAATATCAAAACCGCCAAAAATAGTGGTTATAGAACTTCAAAGACGAAAGTGACCTTTGTCAGCAACTTTATTGCATTCAAATTCTTTGCTCGTCCTGATTTTGTCACTCAATCACCTTGATGACCTCAATCCAACCTCGCACATAAGTAGACAAGTCTGATTGATAAGCCATGTCACTGGTTACAAGCATAGCCTACATACAGCACTTGCAAGGCACACACAATTCGCATGCGGTGTATAAATAGATAAATTAATTAAGCATTCACTATGCTCAGCTCAAGGTCGTGAGAACGCAACGTGACGGGTACTGCACACACTGGATGCTAAAGCTAACTAGGAGTTAGGAGATATCGAAGGTAACGTAAATGAAACTTTCTTGAGCACCATGTCTTTGAAGATGAAGAAGGACCATTTATTCTGAACGATCATTATAACAGCATACGTTGCCTCTGCTGGGGCCCATTCCTCCTCTATGTATGAAGATGTGTGACATGATACGACACGTGGGCCCTCTTCGGGTTGGAACAAATCACATGTCTTCGAAATGTTGGTTCCAGGACATGCTGGTTGGCTGACGTTGTTTCCCTACACGGTTTTGAGAGCAGTCATATTCCTAACATACAACTGGTGCCCGCCTCGATATGACCTTCGATACGTATGTCGGGACTCCACCATTGGGCCACCTCTGCTTTGACAGATCGATTGGTATTTCTTTCTTGCCTTGTAGAGGTGGACCACTAGGTACTTCAAACTAAGCACCAGGTACAGGTGTTGTACAGGTGGTACCATCCTTAGTAATTGCTCATGCAATCAGAGAAATTATTCTGATCAGGTCCTTATTCCGTTCACCATCGCTCATTAGCGTGAAAGGCACGTCACTTTTGCTGGTGGCTAATTTGAGTAGATACTTTTTTTTTTTCTTGCCTGTCATGTGTCCCACTACTGGGCAAAGGCCTCCCCTTTCTCCTTCCAAACCTCGCTGCCTTTTGCGATATCACAAACAAGATCATATCGTCACACCATATAAAGGGTGTAAAAAGACCTTTAACGAAAGGCACTTGTTCTCCCCATCATGATCATTGCGATATTTTTTTTGCTCTGAACCATACCTGGGAACCTTCTAGTTACGGAGATATTGGAGGTCAAAGTTTCAATTTTTTCACAAGTTTTTTTGTAAACATCACTTTTAAAGGTTTTAATTTTACTTTAATTAACTCGATGACCCGTTTACTATTTAAAAAAGCATCCATCAGCACTAAGTTTTGAGTGCGTTACATTGAGTTTTACCATAAAACGTGATTTTTCACCCCAAAAAAAAAGTCGTTTCCCAGCAATAATTTTTGCGTAAAGTTACTTAGTTTGATGTACTGAATGCTTGGTTGACGGCTTCGTGAAGGGTCTGTTTACACCTTGTATGATAAATTAATCACGTAATTTGTCAAAACACAAATCATCTCAGTTTACATCTCTACGCGCATCTATCAGTGATTGAATGCCACAACTTGACACCCACCGCGCATTGTTAAACAAACAATGGTGAGCTTCTGTCGACTCCGACAAGATTACAAGATTGCCCATTCTGTTGGGCAATGTTGTACATCCTACGCATGCATTGTCGGCTTAGCGTATGACATGGGCAAAATTAATTACCAATTAGATATATTGCCTATTATGTGGTTTAAGTAGATGGTAAAATGTTGATGGATTGCGTATTCTTTGACTATTTTTAAAGTTTTATGTCGTGGTTGGTATTTTTACATAAAATTTTAGAGACTTCATTGAAGATGTGATTGGTATGAAATGATCTGCTGCGCCGATCCCAAATAAATTGGGATAAGGGCAGGAGAATGATGATGATGATGGATGTGATGAAATCCCTTTGCTGGTCATCAGGTGATGGATTAAATGTTCAGTGACGATACGGACGATTAAGAAGGTTTTTTCAACGTAATTTCATATTCAGATTGGTATATAACTAAAACTGAAGCAGTGATACTGCAAATAACTCGGAATTTGATATTAATAAACCTCATGTTGTTTTTAAAATCGCATCGTACTTAAGATACCTACAACTCTAAAGACCAAAGTATTCAGTTACAAAATGCTATTACTCTCATAGGTAATATTTTATTAATTGTAATTTAATTAATACCACACAAGTATGCAAAGTTTAGGGTCAAGAATCTAGGAATTTCTGTACTCACGTTCAAAAAGGTGCGGTTTATACCTATAAAGGGTGTAACAAGACCCTTATCGAAGCCGAAAGGCACTTGTTCTCCCCGTCATTGCGATAATTTTTTTGTTCTAGACCATACCATTGGGGGTCAAAGTTCCAACTTTTTCACAACTTTTTTTTCAATACATATTATTTTTAATGAAATATTCTTTAAACACCTCCACGGCCCCTTTACTTTTCAATCCATCCATCAGCACAATGAGTGCGTTACATTGAGTCCTACCGTAAAACATGATTTTTCACCAAACACACAAAAAAAAAAGTCGTTTCCCAGCAATATTTTTTGCGTGAAGTTACTTAGTTTGATGAACAAAATGCTTGGTTAACGGCTTCGTGAAGGGTCCGTTTACGACCTGTATAATAATGGTTTGAAAAGAAACTTGTCTAAGGCTTCACATATTAATTGTTTCACTATAAATTCCTTTGAAAACTAGTCCTCAATAAAGCCAATATATCCAAAATATTTTGATATGTTGTATATAATAAGTAAATGCTTCTACAAAAGCTGTTAATAGGTAGATGAATACAATGTCGTGTATATAAATAGATTTTGTGCTCAATAATATTATTAGATGTTTTTCGCTCGAGATAAAGGTCTATGTCCCTTATGAAGGTTGTTTTGTATATAAATATGGGTATATATTTACTTAGCTAAAGCTCTTATGTGTTGAAACCGCAATATACTTTTATGATATGATTGAAATACTTTATTAATCTTTAAGGTCTGTTAAATATTTTAGAATTTTCTATAGAAATCTAACTTTAGTTAGACTTATTCAGAAATGATTATATATAACATAACATCACGCCTGTAAGCCCGGAAGGGTTAGGCAGAGGTAGTACACCCACATTTCACCAGTTATGTTTAAGTCCCATGCAATAGGGGGCGAGCCTATTGCCATCAACAAGTCACAGATCCAGAATCCGTGGCTGCTACTGAGAAATTTCTGATGGCAAAACTCAATAACACTTTGCTCGAACTGGGACTCGAACCCACGACCTCATGCTCAGTATTCGCGCTTGCGACCACTAGACCAAAGAAAGTCAGAAAGAAAGAAAGTCAGAAATGATTATAGGAGTGTTTAATATTATTTGCTAAAAAGAAAAAAAAAACTATGCGTGATCGCCGAAGATCTAGACAAAGTAGTACCTATGTATTTATTATGATTGTTGGGTGTACTTAGCATTATCCGCAGTAAAACTTTACAGCCCCGAAGGGACATAAAAATACCTATTCGAAGGACAACCTAAAACTCTCAACTATTAAGTCTTATCTATCATGAACCAATACATGTCCCCAATTCTATCTCAAATTGTACAGATTAAAACTTAAGGACTGTAAATATAAAACTTTTTTATTATTTTCATCCATTTGCTTGATTCGTTTTACACTGAATGTGTTCTGGGTAAATTAATAACGGCCCGAAGTGATGGACGATGCAGATTAGTCGTAAAAATTAGTACAATCAACCGGACTTGGTATACGAAAACCACCTTTACTGCTACGGAATACAGGTTTAGGGGAGACGAATTGTAACCTGTATGGTGGAATGTACTTATAACTTTGTCCGTGGAGTGGATTTCTTTTGAGGGTTCCGTACCCGAAGGGTTATCAACGGGGTCCTATTACTAAACCTCCTCTGTCCGACCGTCCATCCGTCAGTCTGTCTGTCAGCGGGCTGTATCTCATGATCCGAAATAGATAGACAGTTGAAATTTTTCAAATTGTGTATTTCTGTTGCCGCTATATAACAACAAATTAAAATAAATCAAAGGGAGCTCCCCTGGGCTGCAGGACTGTTCGAATACCGAGGCCCTAGAACACAAAGGGCAAAGACATGGGTGGGTTTTAGTCAGTAAAAGTCTGACACTCCCTTCCGCTCCGCCCAGAGCAGGGGGGGGGGGGGTCATTTGAGGGTTTCCGATCCGAAAAAAAGAGGGGACAACCTCCTACAAAGATGGGATGGTACGGAACCCTTAGGATTCGTACTTGGCCGGTTTTTTACAAGCTTTTTTGTTTAATCTTAAGGCCGTTTTTCATGTTGTGGTAGATTTATTGTTACAAATTCTAGAATTAAGTTAAACAAATACGAATATTGGTAGAAGCAGTGGCTTGTAAACTTTCCCAACGAGATAATTAATCATTCTGCGCAACATTTTCATTTCCCGCGCCAAGGAAATGAAATGAATTAATTTAGTACGTGGTTAATTTAGTATGAAATGGACAACTTTTCATTCATTATAAAAGCTAATTTAACTTTATTTTATCTTATCTGACGCTCATGACTGACTCTTGTCACTTTCTCTCTTACCAGGACTTTCTATGGTGTACATAATAAAGAGTGGTGTACATAATGTCTATTTATCTTGTGATTTCAGACTGCTGAAAGAGGTGATACAATTATCAACAGCTATTGAGGATTTTTACACAATCTCAACGTTAATGAAACAAACAAATAACGAAATATCATAAAATTATATTGAACTGTAATTAATATTAATAGTTATGTTCTGACCCCGAATATTAGTAGTTCAGATGAATATTTACAATTAACATTGTTTGAGAAAAACAAAGCTAATGATTGTAATAAACGCAATCGTTTAATTATTCGAAATATAGCATCGTTAAAAGTTATAGCTAAATATTTAGTCAGTTTAATATCCATTTTATTATATCGTTATTTTTGGCTGTTTTATATTTTTTAGTTTTGATTGACTATTAAAATATACGACAGTAAATAAAGCAGCAATCGAATAGACAAAGCTATAGTGAAATCGTATTGAAAGCAAAACCATCCAATCAAGTTAAAACGTTTTATCTACAGCTACACCAAAATTATAAATGTTTATCTTTGAAGTTTATTTGTGGAAATAAACTTCAGGAACGATAATAAAACTTGTCAGAAAACGACAGACTTTAAACGACTTTTCATCTCAGACCATTTAAAACTTTTCAAGTGGAAGAAGCCTAAGGGACAACTTTTAAATGTGACTAGAAGATTAATTGTGGGGAAGCTAGCTGATTGGACTCTACAGACCAAAGCTGGTGATGTTAAGTGGCGTGCCTAGGGGCCAACAATACGGTAAGCACGTAAGGCAAGCAGACTGTTCAGAAACCCTAACAGCATGAAGAGTTAGAAGGTTATAAGGGCAAGCCAAGCGGCTTGTATGAAAGCCCCGCCACTAGATGTTGGCGACTTTCATACGCGTTTAGTTCACACGCCGCCGACGCGTCGGCGCCGTAATGCCTCAACTCATCCATCTGCCATCTGCCTAGTCTTTTCTCAACTATGTTGGGATCGGCTTCGAGTCTAACTGGATGCAGCTGAATACCAGTACTTCACATGGACCGACTGCCTATCTAACCTCGACAAACCAGTTAGTACTGGGTTATACGATACCCCGTGATTAGTAGTCAGCGGCCCGAAAGTCTGACAACCAGACTTCTGGTTGTCAGACTTTCGGGCCGCTGACTACTTGTAATGACTTCAAGGATCTACAAATGAAAGTCAGAACCAACGGCTTGACTTGCTATCCGAGACAAGCAGGAGTCTCGATATGTAATAAACGGTCACCCATCCGCGGACCTTGACAAGCGCAGCTTAAACTTTGACAGAACCATGTAACTATCACACAAAATGGGGATTTTGGAATGTGGTCTGGTCAATAACCAATCCGTCCATCAAAGTGGATTTATAGATCTTTGTCTAGAAAATATCAAGTTACATTTCTAGCCCAAACTCTAAAAATTACTTTTCCACAACAATGTTATCACTTCAATAAAATTCTATTGTGAAAATTACGAGCGAGGCAATCTAGGAATATTACTTTCAGTACCGGCCCGCGTCACAATTTTCAGCCGAGCTAACGAAAGCGAACTTTAGTGGCAATTTGTCGTTGTTGACCGAACTCAAAGCTATCACAAGTTAATATTCTTTGCCTATAAAATGTCTGATGTCTTTATAATAATACAACATTTTTATTTTTGTAGACAGCTCTCACAGCACTTTTTTAAAGATATCAATAGGAGATCAATCGAAACTTGTTAAATGTAGATTTAATTCCCTCGTTGGTCTAGTGAACGCAAGCGGTACTGCTGAACCTGAGATCCTGGGTTTGATTTCCATGTCGGACAAAGTGTTATTGGGTTTTTCCATCAGGAAATTCTTAGAAGCTGCCACGGAGTTTGGAATTGCGCCTGGTTGATGGAAATACTGGTATTCAGCTGCATCCGGTTAGACTGGAAGCCAACCCCAACATAGTTGGGAAAAGGCTAGACAGATAATGATGATTATGTCATGAAGAGTGTCCATGGAGTTTCTTTCCCATTCTTCTCCATAGAGATATACGCTTTGGAATGGGCAACTACAGTACTTTCATAAGTTATTATGCCTTGTGTCTGGGACTGTAGCTTCGCCTTCTTTGTTTTTCTGGCATTCAAAAGTGCCTGTAATGATCTAATTGAAATAAATGCTTTGAGTTTGAGTTTGATGGCAATAGGCTCGCCCCCTATTACATGGAACTTAAACATAACTGGCGAAATGTGGGTGTACTCTGAGGTCCATCTCTGCCTAACCCTTCGGGAATTACAGACGTCTATTACATGGGAATTAAACATAACTGAAGAAATGGGGGTGTATTGTACATCTTCGGTGATTACAAGCGTGAAGATGTTATGAAACTTTATTATGTTTTGTAGGCCTAGCTTAAGCGCAAGCCACACAGAAAAGACGTAAGACGCGGACGGGGCGCAGACATATATCAAATGTATAGAAGCGTCGCGGCGTCATGTCCGCGCCCTGTCTTTTCTATGTGTTTTGCGTCACGACGCTTCTATACATTTTGTATGAAAACGACGCGGAAGAGACATATATCTGCGCCCCGTCCGCGTCTTACGTCTTTTCTGTGTGGCCTGCGCTTAACACAACGCCTGTCCTCCACAACAGATGTCGACGAACTGAGAAAAACACATGAAAAAGGTCGATTTCATCGCAATGTAAAGATATGCTGATGAACGAAAGAAAACATGAAAGGTGGATATAATATTATCTTGATTTAATCGAAAAATATATGTTTTCTTTCAGTGTTGAGATAGAATCAGTCGTAATCGGATGGCTGTCACTCCGCATATTCTTCATGCAAATTGAATCATGGATGGGGTGTTTTTGCGAGATTTGTTGTTAGACAAGAACATCGTGTTTGTTTTTAGAAAGATATCGTAAGTGATGGAGTAATATGGAGACATTGTATGAAAGTGGCTTGTGGAGATAGAATATCAACTTCGTTTTGACATAACATCGCGCCTCAAATCCCAGAAGGGTTAGGCAGATGTGTAACAGTAGTACCTACGCCTAGATTTTCTCAGTTAGTATAAATCTCGAGAGAGTCATTGATATTAACCGGGTACAAATCCAGACTCTACGGAGAAATTGCTGCTGGAAAAAAAAATACACTTTGCCCGACCTGGGAATCGAATCAAAGACCTCACCGAAGACCTTGCGACCACTAGATCAACGAAACTAGTTACCAGCATACAAAACGGAATATTACACAGCACGGAAACACACACAAGACACGGAATATTATACACCCAGCAGATCTGAAGGATAGAAATTACTCAAAAAAGTAATCCTTAATTTAACAAAGTAATTATTTTCTCGTTACTCTAACTTTAATCAAGAAATGTTAATTAAAAAGTAATCTCACTAATTTGCATCTCCCACAATATAATGAGATTAACATCAGGTTTTCACAAGCATGTTTTTGAACAATACAGTAGTTTTGCAACCAAAGTGTCCGTTAAATGCGCAAAGTAATTAAAGTAAAGCTGTTGTCCGCGACCCTCGTTTGCCAGAAATTATTATAAAAAATATGACTTCCCTTGTTGAACCGGATTTTGTTACCAATTTTAAGGGTTTCATTTTTTTTGCACGGAACTCTGATTCTAATTCTAAAATAAAAGTAGCCTTAGTTACTCTTTATAACATCCGCTATCTTCCCTTAAAAGTCCCGTCAAAATCGGTCCAGCCGTTTCGGAGATTAGTCGTTTGAACCGGATTTAGTTAACAATTACGCGGGTTTTAATTTTTTTTACACGGAATCCTAATTATTTTTCCAAAATAAAAGTAGCTTAAGTTAGACCTTACAACATCAGCTATCTGCCAGTAAAAGTTTCGTCAAAATCGGTCCAGCCGTTTCCGAGATTAGCCGGAACAACCAGACAGACAGACAAATATTGAAAAAAAAAGTGTTTTTGTTATAAGTGCCATTTATATTTTCTTGATTATGCATTCAGTAAAAAGCTGTTATTTTGATATTACAAACAGACACTTCAACTTTATTTATAAGTATAGATAAAGATGTATAGATTCAAAGTTTAGTTGACTTTGTAAGTATTCCGATCAAACTTTGGGTTCCTCCGCATGATTTTGTTTACATTATAAATCGATTATATAATGTAAAAGTACTTACGAAGTTCTGTTGTGCTTATAGCTTTATATTGTGAGTAAGATATTATGTAATCGATATGAAAACACAGGATAAAGGACAGTATATTGTGTGACAAACTGTTACCATGTACTCAGTACACAGTGCAGTCCAGTTAAACAGTGGTGTGACCATCGGACAGCCAAGTCATAGGTCTCAAGTTCGAATCCAAGACTCTGATTTTTCAAATTCATGTGCGTATTGTATAATTATCACTTTCTTCGGTGAAAGATAACGTCGTGAGTAAACCAGCATGTCTGAGAGATATTTCTCGATGGCATGTAAAGCCAAGTCAGAGGACTATAGGCAGCATAAACACTCTGACACCAGGTTAGGTACTAACCACAAGATAAGGAAGAAATACACGATTCTAGAACCAAAAGGCATGATTTTTTGTCGGTAAGCGGAGGGAACAGCTATTGTATACGTATTACACTTTTGTGTGGAACAAAAACAACGCTGGGGTCCATCCTACCTTATCCTTGGTAATAGTTTATGTAACGATGTCCTTTACACCACACTTGGGTATAAAACTTATATTTTCTTAGACGGTAACTAAAAAATGCCTGAGTTTGGATAAAAATACTGCGAAAAACTTGTCATTAATTAGTCAGATAAAACTCCGACACATTAACAAGACAATTCGATTAGCTAATCGATACTTTATCGCTATCGATTCTTTATAATCCCCAAAAAAAAAAACTATTCAGAAATTCATTTACATTTTATCTCACGACTAGGTTTTGCGCGCTGCTTCGTTTTATACTCCGGGGTGATGTGGCTTACCATTAGTGAAAGAATTTTCGGAATCAGATCAATAATTACGAACATTACCCCCTACATACAGATCTACAATCATACTAACGAACCACTTTATCTATATCTATACTAATAATATTATAAAGAGGTATTTGTTTATAAGTTTGCATGTAGGGTAATCTCCGGAACAAATGATCAAATTCTAAAAAATATTTCACTAGTAGAAACTACATTATTCGTGGGTGCTATAGGCTATAAATTATATTTATATCATGCGTATTAGCCGAGCTATCACATTTTTTGCGGACGAAGTCGCAAATCAATTGCTAGTATAGCTGTATTTCTCCGGGGACGCTGCATATGCAGCGATCTTTTAAAGTTATTTCGAAACATTTAATTAAAGCCCGTTTTGCATAAAGTAAAATAAACATAGATATGGGAATCCCAGCAGATATTAAAAATAGACTTACCAATGAGAGCCGTCCAATGATGCCTGGATAACATGTTCAGGTCGTGACTCCAATTAACACTGCAACAAATGATAAGACAAGTTAGTGACAGTAGAACAGGTTTCAAACATGTTTTGCATAGTAACGATGAGATATGATATGTTATGATGAGCTGAATGGGCATGTGGTAGTTTCTGAGTGGTATAAAATATTCTTAATTAAAGCGACTGCTCGTTGGTATAGTGGTCGCAAGCGCGACTGCTGAGCATGAGGTCCTGGGTTCGATTCTCGCGTCTAGCAAAGTGTTATTGGGTTTTTACATGAGGAATTTCAGTACACTGCATGTACATGTGCCCGGTTATTGGATATAGGCTCGTTCCCTATTACATGTGACTTAAACATTACTGCCGAAATGTGGGTGTATCTACCTACCACCTCACTATCACCTCAGCTTGACGCTCCGGGGACATCAGCTAATCTTAAAGATCTTTTGGATTTGGTTACGGGTCCCTTTGTCAAAGTACTTATATTATTTTGTTTTTTTTGTTATTTTTCTTTCGTTCGTTCGTTTCGTTCTTTCGTATGGGAAATTACCAAATGACCCGCTCTGGGCGGAGTGGAAGGGAGTGTCAGAATTGTACTGACAAAAACCTATCCATGTTCCTTCTTTGCCCTTTGTGTTATCTCTTTCGCGGCAACTCTTTCGAACAATCCCGCAGCCCAGCAGGCATCGGCCCTTGCGGAACCCTTCCTGTGTGCTTAAATCTCTTTGAGGCGCGCGTGGAGCACGGACGCGCCATCGACACGGCATATCGTCATAAGACGGACGGACGGCGAGCTAGCCGCTGATGTAACTTGAACTTCTGCCAATCAGTCTGTTCAATAACATAGAAATCCAAATCAGACATTGTAATTGCATTTCATTTGCTGTCCGCACAAGCATTGATTGCAAGCTGCCGTTATGATATACCTACATATCTGTATATAGTCATAATAAACCTTCACATGATTGCCATAAAGTCGAATATTGTACACACAGTACCTGAAGAGTAGAGCTCCTGAAACGCAGACACTGATCCTTACTCAGTTTCACATAAAGTTGAGAATTGAATGAATTGATACTGAAAGCTACTGAAATGTATTCCCCGTGACATGAAATGTACATACAACGGTATTACATTTAGATGATATTGCTGTTGAATGAAGACATACATATAAACAAGTAGGTAGAAGGAGATTCGGTGGTCATGTTTTGTGTGGAAACTAAATGAGATTTAATTTGTCTATAGCATGCTTGTATGAGCGTGGATGAAGCGAAAAGAACTCAAACTCAAACTAAAGCATTTATTTCAATTAGACCATAACAGGCACTTTTGAATGTCAGAAAAACAAAGAAGGCGAAGCTACAGTCCCAGACACAAGGCTTAATAACTTGTGAAAGTACTGTAGTTGCCCATTCCAAAGCATACCTAAGTAAGGATTGCAACGTCTTTTCTATTCCACTACTAAAATTGTCAAGTACGTGGAATCCAGTTTTGAGTAAGCTCAAAAGTAGCAGCCGGCATCGTAATAAGGACTCCACAAAACCTGGTGATACTGTGAGTGTGTTTTGCCGTGAGTGTCGAGTTCCAGTAGTGCGCGTAGCAAAAGACAAAGAAAGAGGGTAGACAGATTTGTCTCTTAACAATTTATTTTCCATCCACCCGCATTCTCCAGCCAACCCGCGATCAAGGCGATTGCAACAGCGTTGAAAGATCGGGAGCTCAAAATAATGAACAATCCCGTAAGTGACAGTATAAGTTTATTCTACTAATGTCCACAGTTAATTCTGCCTTTAGCTAAAATTACGGCAGTACCTTTTTACCAAACCAAAGTCAACAGTCCCAGGTGAAGAAAACTTCGTAAGTAGGTAAATGGCCACGCTGCGGTCCAATTACGTCTACTTGTATAGTTAGACAACACACACAACAGTCTATGTAATGAAACCATGTACATAGCTAATGACAGACTAGGCAATAAGAATTCCTGTGATAGCTTCGATAGTGCTCCATAATGAACGGCGACGATTTCTTTCAGCCAATTTGGCATCATCACCATTCTTCTCTGTCAACCGTCACGCAATCATTTACACCTTTTCCCTTCATCATTCCTCACACAAATTCCTCACCTCTCCATCCATCAACATTTATATTCATCACTGTCTAAGTCACATTCGTCCCTCCTCATCACTTGTCCATACCAAGACAGTCGATTCCCTTTCAACTTTTCTGTAACTGTAAGAAAAAGGAATGAGTATATTAGAGGAAGTTTGAAAGTTGCGCAACTTTCAAACTAATATACTCATTCCTTTTTATTTTATTCCTTATTTTATTTCAGCCAATTTGGCATACGGAGTGTAAATACGTCGATTTTTGAATCGAAAATATTATTATCCCATAGCATTTTAGTTAAATTATTTATAAAAAGGACAATCAGTATCATCCATTGATGAATTAATTCTTAAAAATATGATATGTGAAACGAATACTTGTAAGTTTTAACATCGACGTATTTACGTTACGATTGCACCGCGTGCACCGTGGGCAATTTAAGTAAAATTAATAAAAGCTCAAATTATTCGGTCTATCTACAATGGGTGAGCAGTGACATTAAAGAGGTTTATAAATAGATACGAAAATCAGCACCCAACTCTCAAGGAAAATATACACAATATTATATCGCAGATACATAAATGCATCAGTCCATGCACATAAGTGAAACTAACATCAAGCCAAGTAAATAAAAAGTAAGTTAACATGAATCGTTCGAAACTAGACGCTAAAACAAAATAGAAAGTACTAACACTCACTCTGGTCTAGAATGTGTCTAGAAAATTGCGTCTATGTAACTCATTAATTATATTAGTCTGCATTCCGTAAGTGTATATTTAATTTAGATGATAATAAAGATACTGAAATAGGTGATGATTATAATTAATGAGTAGAATTTAGAATGTATGTCTAAAGACAGGTTCCGTGAAACTATCTATTCACTTGAGGTTATGTTTTATTTGTAAACCTATATTATCTAAGTATATTATGTGTATACTTAGACAATATTGGAGAAGCTCGTGGCTAAATAATAACAACCGCTAGGGTCGATGTTTAGGGTTAAGCTGTGCTTGCCTAGATTGGTCTTTGGGTGAGTCCCGCCCATTACATAGTGAGTTTCCTCCGTGCCTCGGAAAGCACGTAGAGCCATTGGTCCCGGCTGTCATTTGTAGATCTTTGACAGTCGTTACAGGTAGTCAGTGGCCCAAAGTCTAACAACCAGTCTTACCAAGGGGTATCGTTTTACCTAGTAAGAACTGGGTTGTGAAGGCAGTCGCTCCATGTAAAACACTGGTATTCAGCTGCTTCCGGTTAAACTGGAAGCCGACCCTAACATAGTTGGGAAAAGGGCAGGTAGATGATGATGATTATGTGTACAAGGAAACCTTTAAGTAAACTGTTCCTTTTGAGTGAACTTTATGTGCTATTTGTTGCAGAGTTGAGATTATTAAAAATGAACTCGGGAAAACCCAGTGACTGCTTTTCACTTTTTCTGACTTGCAAGCAGCATCTTCAAAACTTCTGATATCAAAAACTGCTTTTGTTGTGAGAAGCTCGGAGCTCAGTAAGTGCAACATATTACACAGAATGTATATGTACAATACAAAATTGTACATAATTATTATGTAGGGCACATCACGTTACAAACTGGTTGTCCTCAAACAATCATCATCATTCTCTTGCCCTTATCCCAATTAATTTGGGGTCGGCGCAGCAGGTCTTCTTCTTCCATACTTCTCTATTGCTCGTCATCTCATCAGACACCTCCTTTCTTGCCATATCATTCTTTACACAGTCCATCCATCGTTTCTTTGGACATCCTCTACTCATATACCCATCCACATTCATACTCAAAACTTCCTCACGACATTTTCCTCATTCCTCCGCATCAAAAATAAGTTTAACTATTATAATAGCCCTACTAGCAATCCAAGTAAGTAGTTATATCTTTGTACAACACACTAAAACAAATCATAACGGCGGACCTGTATGTTTTCAACACACATCAAATTAATATTTACGAGAACAATTGCTCCATACATAAACGCCACTAAACCATACAAAATCACCCATTCATCACACTCAAACAATAAAAAGCATCGTTACATCATTCGGATAGGTTCACATTGTCGTAACACTGTCGCACATGCGATTCGCACGCGATCGTTGCATCAGCAGATATTCCCCCGACCTCGACAAAAAATGACGCGTTGTCGCAAGATGGCGGGTTCGCAGGCCGCAGGTGAAAGCACACAATTAGCGCGAATTACGCAAGAGATCGTACGGCGTCGTCCGAATTTGGCGAGTTGTCGTGAAGTATGCGGCCGGACTTATTCCAAGAAAATGCTTGGATCTTAGATGCGGTTTGATTGGGCACTTAGTTTGATGTGTTCATACTTAGTTATTGGGTTAACGGAATTTTCCGAGGATCGCTGGTTTAGTCTGAATAAGGATTGGAATCGTTTCGCTAGTTGTTTTGAGCAGCGGATGACACAAAGTTTACGGCAAATATTGGCCAGATTCTCGTTTTATTTGACAATCTAGTGAGGAGTAAGAAGACTATCGGATAAAGGGTTTTTTAAAAGTGAAGAAAATGCTGGCCAAAATACGTACCACGGCGCGGGACACGGTCAGTAAACGTAGATCAGACCTTCTTTTTTACGTATCTGATGAGATCCCTACAATAAGATGTAAATAAGATACCTAAAGATTGGTAGTTCGTACGCGTACACCAGTGCGATCGAGATCAATGACCGAAAGCGCTCTTGTTTTGCATCGCTAATGCAGAAGCCTATCACAGTTCATCAATTCAAGTGCTTTTTCATGCTTGGATCATCATTGCCATCATGGGTATAATCGTGCATTTCAGCTCATTTTACAGATAGGCTGACTTAAGTAGCCTAGCCTGTAATATGAAAACATTGTTAAAACTATGCTATAATATTTTTAACCATGGAGTTTTTTTGCAGGATAATCTCCATAGGAAACGACCAAGACGAACCGTGCACCTATCTTTTGGAGTTCCATAAGTGCCCATGTGTAATTATGTGAAAGAAAAATATTTTGTTTTTGATCCATGTAAAATGCTGGTATTCAGTTTCATCTGGTTAGACTGGAAGCTGATTCCAACACTACTATGATAACATACACATCTTTTTACACGACTGTTAAAAAACCGGGCAAGTGCAAGTAGGACTCGCGCATGAAGGGCGGAACCCTTCATGCGCGTGTCCTACTCCGTCTCCGTTTACCGTCGTAGTAGGAGAGCCATCTTTAAGTTTTAAATAATTTTTATTATTTGTTGTTATAGAGGCAACAGAAATACACATTCTATGAAAATTTCAATTGTCTTCCTGTTACGGATCATGAGATGTAAGCCCGCTGACAGAGAGACGTACAGACGGACAGCGAAGGCTTAGTAATAGGGTCCCGTAAGTTACCCTTCGGGTACAGAACCCTAAAAAGGAGTATTATATTTCACCTATTGTTTTTATCATAACCACCTGGGTGTGTCTTTTTATTTACTTGTTATGTAATAGCCTCATTATCATACATTCTTGTCTAGGTTATAAGTCCGGCCTTATAATCCGGACAGACTGGTTTGTAAGGTGGTTCCAATTGTATAAATGCATACATATTTATATGTATAGTATATCTATACCTACATAACAGAATGCATGCAGTGCGCCTGCACTGATGAAGTTGCTAGTGTTGCTACGTCGTGAATTAAATCAAATTGATGAACGAAATGGCTGTGTAGTTATTTTTTTTGAGCCATAACATTCTCATATTATACTTTGGATAATATTCCCACTGCTGACCCACAGGCCTCTTTCTATGGGAAGTAGTAGGATACAATCCACCACGCGGCCCCATGGGGTTGGTAGACGTCACATGTCTTTGAATTTTTGGTTGCAGGACATGCCGGTTTCCCCACGATGTTATCAATCAGAGTTTTGAGTGCAGTGGTGTTGCAATAATTTACACAAAGTAAAGTAGATTATCCTACGAGTGGGTAGGCCACGTCGCGCGGATGCACCCGGAGAGATTGGCAAAGATCGTCACACACTGGACGCCTAGCGAAGGACAGCGGTGTCGAAAATCATAATAAACTGAAGGAGATTAGTCAGATACTATTCGGGATTGCCTACTTGTTTACAGATTTAATCCGCTGTCATAATTGGTAGTAAACCTTTCAGATTAACTGAAAGGTTAATCTAAACGGGTTACCTTCAAGATATTTATTAAGATTAAAAAAGTAAATGGGCTTAAGATTTTAATTAAACCTTCCACTGGATTAGTTTCAGTTGATTTGGCTAACTGATCTCTTTTTAAATATTCAAGAAAGTGGGTAACCATGGTAGGTCCCAGAAAATAGATTTTTCTTTGCTTGTAAACCGCTTCGGATAGGTGTAATTAAACCATGTGAATATTTGATAACGTAACATTAGGCCTGTAATCTCTAGGTCAATCTTCAGGTAAACTGCACTTGCTTAGGTTGGTCCCTGGATGGGTGACAACCCATTACATAGCGAGTATTCTCCGTGTCTCGGAAAGCACGTTGTCATTTGAAGATTTTTGATAGTCGTAACAGGTAGTCAGTGGCCCAAAAAGTCTGACAAATAGTCTTACCAAGGGGTATCATATTACCCAATACTAGAGAGGAGGTCAGATAGGCAGTCGCTCCATGTAAAATACTGGTATTCAGCTGCATCCGGCTAGACTGAAAGCCGACCCCAACATAGTTGGGAAAAGGCCAGGCAGATGAGAACACTAAAGAGGAAATAGGGAATAAAACATACCTCATACTTTCCAGTGTTCAAATAAATACATATTTGAATATCATAATTGGTACCCTGATGAAATCCAACAAACGTTCGTAAAGCCCCATTTAATTGATGAATGAAACGAGGGTTTTAATTAATTATTCGCTACCGAATTTCTGCATAACATATTGATAAACGCTCAGAGTAAATATTAAATATTAATCAAGCATATGACCAGAGAGCCTGATTGACAGGTTATCTGAATATTATTGGGAATAAATTATAAGTTTAACGGGTAGGTAAAACAATAAAAAAAAAACAAACGAACAAAAAAAAGTAAACGAAAAAAACGAAATGAAATGACTACTTTTGTTAGCTTGGGTCTTACCTGGTAAAACAAATGTATGTATTAATTAATAAAATAATTAAAAAAGTTTAAAAATCAGTTCGGTAGTTTTGCAACTAGTTGTTAGAGTTTGCAACTTTTTGTTTAGAGCTACTATTTACTTTATAAAGACAGAACCCCCGTCGAAGAAGACCCTTCACGAAGCCGTCAACCAAGCATTCTGTATATCAAACTAAGTAACTCTACGCAAAAATCAATGCTAGGAAACGACTTTTTTTTTTGGGGTAAAAATCACTTTTGCGGTAGGACTCAATGCATGTAACGCACTTAAAACATTGTGCTGTTGGATGCATTGAATCAGGGGTCGTGGAGGTATTCAAAGTAAAGTTACAACATTAAAAACATGGATTAAAAAAAAGTTTGACCCCCAATATCTCTATCCCATATCTATACCCCAGTATGATCCAGAATAAAAAAAATGATCGCGGTGACGGACAGAACAAGTACCTTTCGGCTTCGTTAGGGTCTTGCTTGTTACACCCTTTATAATTATTATTCTGGAAAATAAGTGTGTCCACGACAATACTGCCGTTTGGCAAAAGATTTGTGTCGTGACATATTTTGTGAAATTTCTATGGAATAAAAATTTCATGAACTTTTACATAAGAACAGTAATCTAGTTTCGTATCGAACTTGAGGGGATGTTTTTTTTTAATCCTTGCTTATGGCTCACCATTATTATTTATGGAATTCTTGTGAACAGTTTCATGTTTCTAGACCCAGCGGTTAGGACGGTGTGTACCTAATCTATCAGTGAATGAATGAACTAAGATCTTGTTTATGGTAGGTTACTAAAAATACGATTTATGGCTAAAACATACGAAACGATTTTATTCATTTAGTCCAATGTCTGCCATAGACTACCACCGTGACGCATTATTTATGCGTAATTGGTAATCCACTTAAGTAGGTATACTCGTAAGTATCTCCCGGGGCCCCCGCCCCTATTAATAGTAGGAACAGTAGGTTTTTAGTCGATTAAAATCCGAGATAACCCTCCCGTTACCCCAGACGGAGGGCAACCATGAGGATTTTCGCACTCAAAAAAAAGGTACCTACTTATACACCGTGACTTTTTAGTCGTCTTACAAAGGTGGTCCACACACAGGTACAAAGAAAAATAAATAATACATTAGAATAAAATAATGAAACATCCTGTTAATGATACAAACGTGTCAAACGGGAGAACATACCTACCCAGTGCTCGAGTCCAGTAGATTATCGCTCGCAACAGGGTGTTTTAACTACGTCATGCGTCATACTGAATAGTATTTTTATTTTTAAATTATTAAAATCTCATAAATACTTACCTATTTTTTTATGAATGTTTAGTAGTCATTGGATACATGAAGTGGGTTGCCGTTGTAAGACGACTAAAAAGTCACGGTGTATAAGTAGGTGTAATTTTTTTAATGCAGGTAAAGCCGAGGTTATAGTATAGTTATGTAAATATACGAGTCATCAGAAGGTTTACTCAAATTAATCTCAGTTCAGACAGGGTATTAAATATTGGAGCTTTTCATAAAAGCGTCGATTTCAACCTAGTCCTTTTATAAAGCCAGTATGGACAGGCCCTGTTATTAAATTTAAAAATAAACGTCAGGCTTTTGCTAGTGTTGTGAAAGTGTCGATACTTTTTTGGCTGAGAATTTTTGAGAATTTTTAATTTTATAATTTCAAGTAAAACGGCAATATATTAATCACCGTGCTTGGTCACGCTGTTTTTCTCCATAATGTGCTTAAGAAGTTTTTTTTTGTATTTCAGACATACAACCGAGACACAATTTTATTACGAGCTTTTAATGACATACTACAGTATAGTCACTCGTGTTAACATAGATTTAATTACTTAGTTATTTCGATGCTACTTATAAAACAACTTTAATATTATGATTTTTGGTTACGTGTACTTATTTATACGTTCACAAATCTGCAAACAATATCAGTTTAATCTTTAAAGTCAACTGCGTTTCGGTTTATCGATAAACATCTAGAAATCTCGATGTTTTCCACTACACTGACGTTCTGTTAAAGGAATTTTCGCGAGGTGGGCTCAAAGGCACCTTTGTGCACCGACTTGACACGGCTTGGCAGCTTGTCGGCTCGTCCAAGCAATAATCTGAAGGGTGAACTCTATCAATAGAATGGTATTTTAAACTTGGCCTCTGTGTTTGAAACTTGGCAAGAGCTTGCTGTGACTAACCCATTACGCTATTGCCTTGAAACCTTCTCCTCGTTAGAGTTACACGGTTTTTCTTATTACGTAACTTGGCCTCTGTGTTTGAAACTTGGCAAGAGCTTGCTTTGACTAACCGGTCAAACTATTGTTTAGAAGCCTTCTCCTCGTTAGAGCTACACGGTTTTTCTTATTACGTAACTTGGCCTCTGTGTTTGAAACTTGGCAAGAGCTTGTTTTGACTAACCCGTCAAACGATTGCCTAGAAGCCTTCTCCTGGTTAGAGCTCCACGGTATTTCTTATTACGTACTATCATCGGTTTATACTATATTTTTCAGTTAAATGCCTAGGGAGATATTTGTTTCGTTTTTAATCTGCATGTTCTGAAGATTAACCAATTCGAGTTCAGAATTTTACAATGTTTTTTACTTTATTTATTGGCAGACTATGTGTAAAATGCGAATTTAATTTCATTAAAGCGAGATTTTGTTGTTTCCATTTTAATAAATACATTTTAGAAAATTATTTTCATAAAAAAGCACTTAGGCTTAAGCTCTGTAAAATACTATTGGAGAACAAAAGTTTAATAAAAAAAAATCTGTATTTTTTTTTGTAAACAAAAAAAATAAGACATTTTGAAATTTCATTGTTTCCATTTATTTCAACTAAAAATGAAATTATGGTGCGATCATTTTATTTGATGAGAATTAAACCTTAATTTATTTATTTGAAGAACGTATGCCCGGAAATATTGATTAAACTGGTCTGAAATCATACGATCAATGCAATCAGGGAAAACCCGTAAAACATTATTGTTAATTGGTCTCAATTAAATACTTCTAATTAGTCACGTACCTACTGGGAAATACTTCTCAGTTATAAGATCTAACGAATAATACTTGTCAGTCCCCTAATTATATCCAACTCGCAGTCGATATCAAAAATATTTTCTTAAATTTTTCTATAATTGCGCTATTTCACCTAAAATAATCAAGATGATTCAGGAAGCACATTCTCATTTCAGTCATACACTGACCCGCTGTTTTGACCTCTATACCAAATACGTAAAGTTGGGATTCGCATACAAATATATGGTGTAATGATTTTCTACATGGTCAGTTCGTGCACGCATACGTTGTACAGTCAATAAAACAGAATATATATGAATGTTTTATGCTAAGCAGAGTGCGTTTTTATCCGATTGCAAATGAGGATTTTTTGTTAATTTCATGTAATTTGTATTTATGTGTCTTGAGTCTGATTAATTACCCACACTTGTCTGAGAGTCCTATAATTATAAATTTGGCACTGAAATAGGATATTTTCCTGAAAAAATCTATTTATTCCGTCAGTTAGATTATCAAAAAATATTGGACACGTTTTTTTTTCTTAACGAACGAAAAATGACCACGATACAGGGCGTTGAAATCTCGCGTGACGTCACAATTTCTGTTACTTTTTACTGTCCAGTGACGTCACAAGCCCCCTCTCTTGAACTTCGATGCGCTGTATCGTCGTCAACTTTGAATATGTGACGAAAGAAAAAATATGTGTCCAATATTTTTTGATATTCTAACTGACGGACTATGGTTATTTATTTCTTAGACAAATTAACAGAAAATGTTTGAATTATAGAACATTTTCAATGCCTCTTTACCTACATTGCAAAGGTGTTTGTCTCTTGCCTGCACACCTAACTCTTCTCTCGACTGTACTTACCCAAGTCCATGTATATGCATATGTGACAATGATTATGTGTGTGTGTGAGCATATGAGTTGTGTATGTGTGTGTGTATCTTCACATTACGCTGTCTAATAAATAATGTATAGTGAAACGTACGAAACAGTAGATCGAGTTATTTCACGGTTGGAATCAAATGGCGGTCTCGCAACATTTTTATTGAATATGAAGACTTTTTATTGCAGTGCGTACAAGGATGAAGGATCGTAGCTGGTGGCGTTCTGAAGTTTCTGCCTTCTACCATTGGAATATATCTATAGAAGGCGGGAATTAATGTACATATGTATGTTCCACTCAGATCCAGCCTGTCCCTTTGCTGTCCTTCCCCAGCAACGCTCCAAGCCGAGGCTCGTAACCCACAGGGGGCGCCCTTAGCGTGTAGTCGCTTAGTTTGTAAGTTATTTTTGCCCTGGCTGGAGGCCTTACACTCAAGGCACCCACAGGATAGTCCGGTTAAGCAGACGACAACCTCCTAGGTTGAACTGCGAGATGCCATTCACAAAAAAAAATACCTATGTATGTTGAGAAAATGTTTCGTTAAATTGCATTGAAAAAACAAGATGGCCGCGTATGTTCCGTTTTTGAAAAGGCGCCAAAATATCCTCATATAACCGCTTAACTTTGTATTCAAGTGTTGTGATTGTGATGTCATTTGGTTTTGGCGGTCGTTAACTTGCGTGTGTTTTATAAACTGACATAACGGTAACTGTTTACTATAACTGCATGGCATGTTAAATTGGTGGTTGTTCAAAAATAAAACCTATGGCCAAGGGAATTTTTAACGAAGTTTATTTTGCTAAATTGAGTGAAATAAAGTGGAAAGCTCGGAGGAGCTCGTGGCTAAATAATAACAGCCGCTAGAGTCGATCTTTAGGTTAAGCCGTGCTTGCCTAGGTTGGTCTGTGGATGGGTGACCACCCATTACATACCGAGTTTCCTCCGTGCCTCGGAAAGCACGTTAAGCCGTTGGTCCCGGGTGTCATTTGTAGATCTTTAACAATCATTAGGTAGTCAGTGGCCCAAAAAGTCTGACAACCAGTCTTACCAAGGGGTATCGTATTACCCAGTACTAACTGGGTTGAGGAGGTCAGATAGGCAGTCGCTCCATGTAAAATACTGGTATTCAGCTGCATCCGATTAGACTGGAAGCCGACCCCAATATAGTTTGGAAAAGGCTAGGCAGATGATGAGTGAAATAAAGTAGAAACAGAAAACTGCCACTAGATCAAGTTATGCTTACTCAAAATGATTTGCCTTAGTTTCTGCTTGCTCTTATTTAACAAGCCTTGTTTATTATTTAACGGTCTGTTGTGTTCGTAACTTGAACACAAAACAAAGTCAACATTTCTCCATAATCAGCCACTAATCTTAGATCATTCTAATTTCGATCACGATCAAGAATCAAGCGACGGCTCCATTCATTCAAATCAACCTCTTACATAATCAGGTAACGGGTACACTGACCGACTTGCGACTGTATACCACCATCATTATTCACGCACCATCGGCGAGTTTGTAAGGCAATGCCGAAATGGGCATTGTACATAAAAAGTAATGTACATCAATGGCTAAATTAAGTACGTGTTATGTAATGATTGCGAGGTGTCGGAAAGATTATGAGCCGAATGTTAAATAGTTTGAAAATTGATCAACCTTGGTAGGCCTGTTAGCCATTTTGTGCCAAAAGTTTTTAGCGTTAATGTTTAAATTGGGTTTTGTTTATCTCGGCCTAAGTTTAGGTGCCTATCATCAAACTGGAGGATTGCTGGCTGTGATCAGAAGGGATGAAGATTTCGTTAGTCTCCGGAGCCGACGGTTTGGCTTAAGCCAAATAAAGTGAAGTTGTGTTTAAGTTATAAGTTGTTGTTTTAGGTTTAAACGAATTAGGTTGGGTCTGGTAGCTGCCTTGGTTAAAGAAAAAGACGTTTGGCAGTTTAAATATTCTTTAGGTAAGTACATAATTACTACGACGAACACCGCCTCATTGGGCCATTGTGTCACCATATGCAAAATGTGTACTTTTTTTTGTACTGGAGTCATCATCATCATCATCTGCCTAGCCTTTTCCCAACTATGTTGGGGTCGGCTTCCAGTCTAACGGGATGCAGATGAATACCGGTATTTTACATGGAGCGACTGCCTATCTGACCTCCTCAACCCAGTTAGTACCTACTGGGTAATACGATACCCCTTGGTAAGACTGGTTGTCAGACTTTTTGGGCCACTGACTACCTAATGACTGTCAAAGATCTACAAATGACAGCCGGGGCCAACGGCTTTTTATACCTGGAGTACCTACTAATAAAAAGTATTCTATCCAAGTTTCTATCAATCTCGGAGCCTTCTTATTACCAACAAAGTTGATGCCAAAACACACTCCCTATTACACAACAAATAACACTATAAAATATAGCAGCCATTAGAATAAACTGCAGTTACACAATAAAACGGCTATTTACGTACATAACACATAAATATGTAGTATGTACAATCGCTTTTATTTGAGTAATCAAATCATCACAATCACGACTTGAAACGACCGTTTTAATGCTATTTTTATACTTTCGCCAAGTTTTTTAATACTGGCTAATGAATTGCTGTCATTTCTGGCGCGAATTATGTAGGAATTATAGCTGATACTCTTGTTATATAAATTTTTATGTGCGATTGTGAACACGATAGAAGTTTACGATGGAATGTGAGATGTTTTAACCTGAAATTCAGTAATAATTTAGTAGCACGCTAGTCTTGAACAAAACGAAAAGCCGGAACAAATAAAAATAAGCAATTAGTAGTTGCGTGCTTAAAAAGCAACGACAGTTACCTAATGAATAATTATTCAGCATGCTATTAAATAATTAAGCATGTTTTTTAATATTTATTTATTAAAACTTTATGCATATAATGTACAAAGGCGTTTTTTTGGTATTTTCTACCAGTCTACCTTAGGGTGATGCAGAGACCAGTAGCTGCAATAGTACAGACAATGTCCAAGAATAAAATATAATAACAAATACATATATATATACATACATACAAACAAAATATACAAAGTAAAGATATATAAAAAAAACACAGATGAAGAAAATCAACAAATTAATTATGAGACGAGTCTGCCTACTTCTTAGGTGTTGAGTAAGTACCTATTTATTGTCTGCATATTAAGGTTGTTACAGTCAGACAACCAGTCTTACCAAGGGGTATCGTATTACCAAGTATTGACTGGGTTGTGAAGGTCAGATAGGCAGCCGCTCCATGTAAAATACTGGTGTTCAGCTGCATCCGGTTAGACTGGAAGTCGACCCCAACATAAGTGGGAAAAGGCTAGGAATGTGGTGATAGTTAGGTAAGTAAATTATCTCGTCAAGTGATAGTTATGTGACTTGACAGCGGAAGACCGTATACTATGGGATTATTGGCTATAAATAAGTAATTACATAGGAACAAACGAACATAAAAGTCGTAAAATCGATTGAACATTGATTGGTTGTAAAATAAAATCATTTTAATTGATAAGCTTGAAAACCTATTGAAGAAAGTATACTTAAATTATTTCCTAAAACACGTAATATTTAGCTTTTGTGAATGTGAGTTCAACCGAGTTCAGTGACGGTCGACCAGTTTTCAACTTTATTACTTAAGGCATAAGGATGAAAAGTGGCAGACCCTCAGTGGACTCGGGAGTAGTACCTTATAAATCGAATGAATCCTTACAATGAAAACAAGGGATTTATCGCACTTGACCAAAAAGAACAAAGAAAATTCCTTGGCCAATTGTTTATGAATCATGGCATTTTTAAATTGAAAAAAAAAAATAAAACCTTATTTCTAAAACACATAAAAGTACTTGTCTTTTATTAAAAAATAAAATTCCGCTTACGACAGAGTCTAAAAATAGAAATATGCGGTTTTAATAACGCGGGAAAGTCCTGGGTCACTGGCCGAACCCTTTCGTGACCTTTGCTTGTACAAGACAAGTATTAAATAAAGTAAGTAATAGGCATGCTTGTCAACAACCTAACTAGGAGATGGGTATACATGCCCTTGCAATATAAAAGAGATCTCGGCCTTCTAAGATCCTTAACTTAGCTAGATTGCTATGCGTGCACTTTATTTTGATTAAATTGGTTAGAAAATGAAATGTCTGTTACTAAATGTTTTCTAAAGATATATAGAATTTATGTTTCAGTGTTTTTCTTGTGAAATTATAATTAAAAGTGTCGTTTTTTTTGCTCAATCTTGGGACCTAGATCTTGGGACTATCCACGTTGATAAAAAATAATAAGAAATTTAAGAGTAATAATAGCTGTTTTAGATAATTAAAGAAAAGAAGACTCTTTTTATTTTTATCTTTTTTCAGAAAAAAACTTGGGTGTTTTAGAATTTTATTTAGTAACAAGGTATGCTTTATCTTCTTTTTATAATAATTACTCTTGTTGTGATGATAAGTATTTTACGAAATATCCTGGCCGTAGGAGAATAGAGATGTGCAGACGACATTGTTGCCATGGCGGGAATATCCTGGATGAGGCTGGTACAAGACCGTGGAGCTTGGCACAAGCAAAGAGAGGCCTATACCCAGCAGTGGATGAAGTCGGGCTGTGGATGATGATGATGAGTGGAATACTAGTTGGGCTTCTGGCTTCAGGCACTCCCGTCATCCACCACTGGCACTATGATGGATGGCGCATCATACCGGCTTACTGTGAGTCTATGCTTAGGCGCAGCTTGTGTTGCTCCGCATCGGTGCCACTGCGGGTAAACCGTCGACATCCTCGGACACCATGGCGTGGCCTTCTACAGGAGCGCAGGTCGCATTGAACGGCACGCCAGCATTACGATATTATTCGAGCCCTTGCCAGCACCGGCGTACCACCGGTTTTAGAACCAGACCTCAAATCTCAATACTCCAAGTGTACTTTCGAAGCAGGGGCGGGTCGCTAATAAAATTTATAACTAAATGTCACAATATTTTTTCCACACACTGTAATTAGGTATCAAGCATAATTTTAGAATACTTAAAAGCGACATACGCAACCAAGTATTCGCACGTTTCCTTAGGCGATTGCATTCAAGTTAACATTACTTAACGCACTGGACTTGGCTAAGTCGGCTATATATTGCCGCGTCCAAGTAACCGGTCGTTGTTTCCTCATACGTGATGTTGGAATATGTGCTTCTGAGTATTCAGTTCAAGTGATCTTGAGGACTCTTGGCTTGAGGACATTTTACTCAACTCAAGTCAATACTGGGAATCACCCAGTATTGTGTTGAGTTGAGTAAAATGGCTTGTGTAAACAGGAGAAATAAGAGCTTTGAAGGAATTACGAAAGCCCACGGTTACCAGGAAAACAGGGCGTCGAGGGGATGCCTTCGTGGTTTGCTATACTAAAATGTACGTTCATACGGCACCTAAGGCGCGAATTACACAGAAACGGCGTAAGGTGAAGGCGCGATGCATTTTCATGGCTATTTTTTTCACGAGTACCTTCGGGAGTTGGTTTAGAATTCTAAAATAGTTTCAGTATAAAAATAAATAAAATTGTAGTTTCAAAATAACAGCTTTTTACTGAATGCATACAAAAATATATACGGTAAATAAATATTTAAAAAAAAATGATTGTTTCGGCTGATCTCCAAAACGGCTGGATCGATTTTGACGGGACCTTTACTGAAGAAACTTAAGCTATTTTATTTTAAAATTGAATTAGGGTTCCTTGCAAAAAAAAACCCTTCAAAATGTTAATAAAATCCGATTCCAATAGGGAAATAATGTTTTCATAATAATTTTACGCAGACGAAGGTCGCGGGCAACAGCTAGTATTCGAATAAAAAACAAGAGAATGTTCGGAAAACTATTTTCATGAAATATAAATTATTCAGAACACTTAAAAACGATTTCCTTTTAATAGGCACTTTCCATTTTCTTTTCCCTGAGCATAAAATTAAAGAAAAATAGAAAGCTGTCATAGCTAGGAACAGTTGAGTCCAACTACTTGGTTTCCTGTTTAAGTTGTACATAAGCCAATGAACGGATAACTTGAGAACGTTCTCGTGGAACCTGTCGACGTCTGTGAAGTTACGGTTCAGTTGGAAATAAGTTATTTAGAAAAATTATGATGAGACAGCTACAGATAGTGACGTCTATAGACAGCTAAAAGTGACATTACGTCCATAAATTTATAACATTTAAAACTGGTTTTCGCCAAAAATCTTTAAAATCCAACATCTCCCAAACCAGGCGATTACTTAAGGAATCTCAATGACGAGAAGAACCAGTGACTGAATTAAGTTAAACGCCTACTACATCTACCATTGTACATAATTTTGTTGTTATAATATATCCTAATGTGATTAAAAAATAAGCTTTTAACTCAATCTTCTTCTTTATCGTGTTGTTAGTGCCTAGTGTTAGAATTTTTATGCCGCCCAAGGGCCTCTGACTTGGCTTTACATGCCGTCGAGAAATATCAGATGTATAATCAGGCATGCTGGTTTCCTCACGATGTTTTGGTTCACCGAAGTAATTGATAATTATCCAATACGCACATGAATCCGAAAAATCAGAGGTGCGTGTCTTGGGTTCGAACTCGAGACGACGTCCGACGCGACGGTCACACCCTTGACTATCACTGCTTAACTCAATAAACATATAATATAACAAAAAAAGTTCTGCTCAAGAACATCCTCATATTCATGTTACTGACAACATCATTACTTAAACTTGTAGTTATTTCTACTACCTCCATCTTAAGTTAAAAGCGGAACAAAGGTGCCTGTCTATTTTCTCAAAGCAATCCTTTAATTTCTTTAAAGAAACTTAACAGAGGAGAAAGTTCTTTGCCATAGATTAAAAATAAATGGGTAACTGAGCTTTAAGTGTGTTTAAGGCTCTTGTCAAAGTGAAGTGAATCGCACTCGAGATGCGGTACGGAACTCGCTCACGTTTTTTGAGTCAAGTAACATGTAATTGTAACATCCCCATGTTCGAATTAGCGCGTATAGTCGTGTAACTTCCTATTAATGATATACTGGGTGTAAAAGTACCCTTACCCAAACTGAAAGGCACTTTTTCTCCCCGTCATTGCGATCATTTTTTTGTTCTAGACCATACCGGGGAACCTTCTAGTTTTGGAGATATTGGGGGTCAAAGTTCTAACTTTTTCACAAGTTTTTTTATAAATCCGATTTTTTTTTGTTACGTCTTTACTTTAAATACCTCCACGACCTCCGTACTATTCAATGCATCCATGTACGTCACAAAACGTGATTTTGCACCCCAAAAACAAAGTCGTTTTCCAACAATAATTTTTGCGTTGAGTTACTTAATTTAATATGCTTGGTTGACGGCTTCGTGAGAATCCGTTTACACCCTGTAGATTTTACACGACTGTAAAACTTACAACGACTCTATTACTGAACTTCGAAGTTATGTAGCGTATACATAAAGTTTGAAAGTACGACTATCCTACTAAAACAATAGAAGCGAGCAGTCACGTCCCGGTCGGAGCTACATGTAGGCTGTGTTTAGTCCAGGTGGCCAGGTGTGTGTGTGTCCAGGGTTTATATTGATTGCTCATCATCTGCAAAGCCTTTTCTCAACTATGTTGGAGTCGGCTTCCAGTCTAACCAGATGCAGCTGAATACCAGTATTTCACATGGTGCGACTGCCTATCTGACCACCACAACCTAGTAAGTACTGGTTTGGTGATTGCTGCACATTCAAAACAAATGAATCTAATAAGACAAGCATGTTGTAAGCTATACATACATTGCCGGGGCTGCGGGACTGTTTGAAAGAGATACCGCGGCCCTGGAACACAAAGGGCAAGAAGGAACATGGATGGGTTTTAGTCAGTAAAAGTCTGACACTCCCTCCCACTCCACCCAGAGTGGGAGGAGTTATCCTCCGCGCTTGATGATTTCCCATCCCTAAAAAAAAAAGCTATACATACATGGCTATACATGTTTTTATGATGTGTCCTAACCTTATATCGTGAGTCCACTAGTCCAGTTGGTTTTGAATTGCAAAAATATCGTCAAAAACTGGTAGATGCTGTTTTTTGCACAAACGAATCCAGTTTTATACAGTTCTATAATTAATTGCATCGATTAACATAACAGCTACTCGCCCATGACGAAAATAATGTCTGTCTGTATGTCTGTCTGTTACCTTGTTACGCCGATACGTCTGGACAAATTTGGATGTAGCACATGGATATACCATGGCTTGGGTTAGGATATAGGATACCTTTTATCCCAACAGTATATTCCTGTTTAATAATCTCGACCTCCAGCCGGGTGGGCCATGGCTTCCAAAAATCTGGACTTCTATATTTATCGTTCTCCTATCGTTTCCGCAAAGTATAAGTATTTAATCTAGTCTATTCAGGTAGTTCTACAATTCTAGACCATTCGTTACGAAGATAAGAAAACTTATAAACTTAAATAGGAGATAAGTACCGTTACAGAATATTCCATAAAGTTGTCTATCTTTATACCTATACTTTGGACTTCATGGTCTAAGTTAAGAATTATTGAATGGCCTTTGCAATGTTGGAAAATGCAGCGATGTACCGATATCTATTGTTTAAAGAAAAACAAAAATCTAACAAGAATCAAAAATTTTTGATTCTAGTTTTCGTAGCAATAATATAAAACAAGAAAAATAAATTAGACTCACATAGGACAATACAAAAAAAAATGGTTGAATTAACAATAAAACAAAAAATAGATAAAAAGTAAACATAAAAAAATGCATGGTGCTGCAACATTAAAAAAAAAGTCACAGTGCTGATATTCTGATAGGGCCCTAAGTGATGCTACGGTCAGATACGAATATACATTTATAATACAATATAAAGTGTATAACGAATAAACAAAAATAAAAATGTAATGTTAAATAAATACGAACTAAAAAAGAATAAAAATATAATAATTGTAACTGCACCCGACGTAGTCATGATAAATAATACCTGCGTGTTGACGGGGTGGAAGGGTTTAGTCGGGGGTCGCGCTAATGTTTGAACTAAAAAACTTGTATCTCCTGGCCCCCAATTCATGGTACTATGGAATTGTGGCGTTTTAGTCAGTAGGAGTCCGCAAAATCAGGTGGAGGGAAATCCCCAGACCAAAAAAATGGCACGTCCAACACATCCAACAAAATGGATATTTACACATTTTTTTGACCATTACAGGGTTGCCTCTCAATAAATCTTAAAATAAACATCAATCAAGTGATTCATAAACCTACACGATCAATAATTAATATTGACCTGAAACCAAAACAGCCTGTCCAAGTTCAAGTCCTTATACAGGCATGACTTTTACTTATTATATACCTACACCATCGTGCAAAAAAACAAGTACAACATAACAGCAGTCATAAGTTCGTAACACATTAGATAATAACGTGTGCAGGTATAAATGAACGTAAGTGTAATAAGGAAACTCTCAGTGTTCTCAGTCAAACTTCCCCTCATCCTCTGCGCACGGGCAACGTTTGCTTCACTTTCACTCACTATGAGCTAAGTTACCTAGGCGTGACATAACGTGTGATACCAGTAATACTACCTTTTTGTGCTCATATGAGGAATTATTACATGTTGCTTGGTAATTCTGGCTCGATGTGTACTTTAACAGATTCTTGTAAAAGTGGGGAAAATAATACCTGCTTGTTTGAATTTGAAACGAATTGAAAAGGGTTACTTAATAGATTAATTTAATAGATTGTTTTTAAGATCAAAACTAGTTTGATGTAGGTAATCGATTTTAATAAATAAAACACAAAACTAGTCTTAAAATTGATGCAACTTTTTTTCTTCCCCACTTCTTAATTTATTTGCATAATTATTTGACTTGCATCGGCTCAAGTTACAGCATACAATTACTAGATGTTGTTGATTTTTGTATTATTTTTGAAGTGTCATAGTATTCATATCTTCATAAAACTTGGTCAGAACCGGCCTTACATCTATTAAGTTCTACAGAAGGAAAAACATCCAAAAATGTTAAAATTGTCTGCATTCGGTGAATTTATTGCACTGGTTCAATTTATAAAAAGTATTATTTTTGGTACAAAAATACATCAAAAACAAAATTACCCATAATATACGGAGTTAAAAAAAAAACGATCGGCACGAAAGAAAAAAATAAAAAGCAATAAATACTTACGCGTAAAAAGATCCGTCACCGTTGACAACACACACTTTTAAAAAAAGAAGTTCGAATTATAAAAAACCGTTCCAAAGATGGCGTCTGTTAGCGGCGCGTTCGCGAGATACAACTGCGGAATCGTCGTTAGCGCAGGTGAATGTGCACGTCACACCACCACTCTTGTTTCGCGTACTATCAGCCGCGTTCAGATGCACCTTCCCTTCTTTAATAGTCCAGTCATGAAGGGCCTCCTTCATTTAACAGGCCTATACCACTTGTTATGTACATTGAACTTTGCCTATTTGAATGGACGATTGTTCTTGCGATGCGTCGTCCATTTTTATTAGGCTTTATTTTATGCACTTGTAAGTTTTGTCGTCTGTTGTTACTAACTGTCCGTTTACTAAGAAATAAGGAGGTTTTATTCATAGAATGTTTTGACCATACACTTTTTGACGTTTTGAAAGCCTCTCAATTTTAACAATCTAACTCTAATATTATAAATGCGAAAGTAAGTTTGTTTGTTTGTTACCTTTTCACGCCTTAACCACTGAACCGATCATCCTGAAATTTTGCATATGTGTTGTCAGGTGTACGGAAACGGACATAGGATACTTTTCATTCCGAAAACAAGTAATGTACCCGAGGAAAACAACAATAACGTTCTTATGATAATAGATGTCGCTATGTGTCTTTCTAGTCATGATTGAATTTTATTATAACAAGCAGAGTACACCCCTAATTGATTGTCAAATTCTAAATTAACGCGAGCGAAGCCGTGGACAAAAGCTAGTCATTTATGAATAAATCCCAAAAGCTTTCATGGCACCTGGCATAAGTGCGTATTTCTAAATTTAGCAAATCATCTCTTGGATATTATGAAGAATGATAGCACTCTTTTAAACTAAAGAAACTTTTAATACAGATAGCTTATCCATCAAATTCGTCGACAAATTATTTTAGAAATGGAAAGTAATGTCTGAAGTTATTAATGTTCGCATTTCACAAAAACTTCACGGTTCATAAACAAGATGATGAATGACAGCACGTTTGGCGTCGCGACTGCACTCCGTGTGATCGTGTGTAATTATTTAGACTACCCACCTATTTCAACATTCAAAGAAACTTCAAGAAAGCTGAATTACGTTTATTGCGCTGAACTTTGCTTTTTCTTCTAACTTATTTCATACTAGGTGTGCCCCGTAGTTTTACTTGCCGTTTCTCTTTTTGCTGGCTTTCTGAGGGTACCAGCGTCATATTAAATAACCTATACATTTTTGAAGAGTTACCTATTATATGCAAATCTGGTTGGTAGTTTCGGATACTAACGCGTTCAAACAAACAAACTATTCTGCTTTATTAAATTAATAGTATAGATTACCTAGGCATAATAATCGCAGTATCTCAGTAAAAAAAAAAAAACAAAATCAATCTTTTATCAAATACATATTTATGCTGTCTTGGCTTCCGTACGTTTTTTCACGGGTGATCATTGAAAACCAGCGCTGTGCTGTGGGTCCCCCATAGCACAGCATCATGCTGAGTGGTAACCTGCTTGACGCAGTCACGACGGGCAAGCTGTAAACTTTTTTTTGTTCCATCCTTTTGTATTTATAAATATTTGTTATGCGTTGTATGTTTATTGTTTTTTTTTGTCATTTTGTATGCATGTCATGTCCCTGCGACAAATGAATATTTTTCTTTCTTTCTTTCTTTAAAACTTTTCTTCTTGGGATTTTAATCCCTAATGACCCAATTTTATTAAACAAAAAAATTACAGTTTTTTGCTGAAGCATCATTCGTAGTAACGGCCAAGCTATACATGGTTGGTCAAAATAAATTTCATCGAAGTTTTCGTCGAACCACACTGGCACAGCAAGCATAAAGTTTATTCATGATTGTCTACCATGATAACCAGTTCCACGGGTCTTGTGAACAACCCAGCACGGAAATAAATAAATATGTTAACAAACCTTTTTACTCGCCGTCACGTATATGGTAGTTTTGACTCATCAGCTACATTCAGGAATGTGGCTTACACTTAAGTTGGAAGACAATAAAAGGAGCCAGTCAAGTCACTCACCGACTGACCGACCTTCACTCTGCAGAGGATCTTCAAGGTCAACAGAACAATTAATGTTTACTGAACAATTATTGTGAACATCGAAAGAATTCGCAACGAAATTGGTGTTCAAATGATTAAATAATTGCTTGAAAATCTTGCTTGAGTAGTGGTTTTAGTTGTTGCAAATATCTATTGTATGTTTGTAGATAAATAAGCTAGCTCAAGTTTTCGAGAGGACAGCTTGGATGGTAATGTTGATAATTTGAGTTGTACTTGTTAAGCTAAAATGCAATAAAATGTAAGATTCTGCGAAATTGTGCTACTATTTTCAAGGGTAAATGAAGAGGCTGAACGGTTTAACAGTCATTATAAAACCCTCAGAAATGAAAGGAAGAAAAAGTAAAACAAAATAAAAGAAATATCTATACTAATATTATAAATGCGAAAGTCATTTTTTATTTGTTACCCTTCCACGACAAAACGGGTGATCGGATCGTAATGAATAATTGGCAAGGAGTTATATATCTTGGGGTAGGACTAAGCAACTTTTTTTTCTCATAGATATACAGGGTGTAAACGGACCCTTCACGAAGCCACCAACCAAGCATTATGTACATCAAACTAAGTAACTTTACGCAAAAAAATTAAACCGGTAAACGACTTTTTTTTTTGGGTGAAAAATCACGGCTTACGATAGGACTCAGTGTAACGCACTTAAAACATTGTGCTAATGTATGGATTGAATAGTACGGGGGTCGTAGAGGTGTTAAAAGTAAAGTTCTTACATTAAAAACATTTATTTTAAAAGAAACTTGTGAAAAAGTTGGAACTTTGACCCCCAATATCTCCGTAACTAGAAGGTTCCCCTGGGTATGGTCTAGAACAAAAAATAGATCGCAATGACGGGGAAAACAAGTGACTTTCGGCTTTGTTAAGGGTCTTGTTACACCCTTTATACCAAAATTTCACGTGAACGAAGTCACGGGCAACAGCTAGTCTGTTATAAAAATTACGAGACGAAAACCCACAGTATTTAACACATTATCGTAGTAATTCAACCCTAGTGCAACATTAGTTTTAATATCTAAGTTGCTAATGAGCCAATTAGCAATAAAGCCTAAAGTTGAAGCTGAAACATTGTCAACTTAATTACATAAATAATATTCGTTGACATAAAGTTATTTGCTTTTCGCTTCGTCGCATATTTTATATAACGTTTTCATATTTAAGAAAGCGATATGTAGTAGTGTGTGAAAAATAAGAGTTTTGTATGCGTTAGTACATACATATTTACTATTCACTATTTATTCCTAGTTTTATTTTATAACTAACTTTCGTGAGCGGATTCGCTCGCATTATGGTTGCAAATTATCCACGGGTACGTCCTATTTTTTTATACATAATATAGACAGTATAGCTTCATACTTGTGAAACAATTTTCGGAATCCGATCAGTAGATTACCCCCTACATCCAAATATACAAACTACTGAGAAATTCTTGATGGAAAAACCTAATATAAAACTTTGGCCGACCTGGGAATCGAAGCCAGGACCTCATGCTCAGCATTTGCGAGATTTATATATGAATTGTTTCTAGTTGCTGTCAGCTTGAGACACCCTAGTGTTAGTTTAAACCTCCCCCCCCCCCTATTACTTTCAGTAATTTCGGCCCATGGCCAATAAGGATCATCGTTTAATGGTTTATGCGGATCTCTCATTGTACGGGAAACGTATACTAAGCGAGGCCATGTTATACTGGTTACGTATAGCTTGATGTATCACCATTGTGAACGTGTCGAATTCAAAACCTTCTTCAAGTTTTTCTTTATACCAGTTTGGTTTATCTGAATTTATGAGACTGACAGTCCCTAGAGAGTTTTCAGAGTTTCCAGAGTTTCCAAGAAAATGTGGAAGTGTTCGTGTAATAATAAGTAGGTATTTCAATAAACAAATGAAACTGATTGAATTTGGTTGCGTCTACTCGCTTTGCCATGTAAGTAATACTGTTTTATTCGGTGTTGAAAATACAATACGGAAAATAACACATAGAAAAACCGCTCTGAATTTTCGTACCATAAAGTTGAGTATATTATGTTGGAATGAAAAAGGATTATATCACCTGAAAGGATAATATGAAACACTGGATTCTTTTTAATTTGTTAATGGTTTCCTGTACGAATACGTGATTTTGATTATGTTTTACAAACAACGTTTTAATAACTCTTTTATGATCAAGTGAATGTAGTACGATTTTTAAATAATAGTTTTTTAATACTAAGACTGCATGTTGATGAATATTATTGTCTCAAATGGTCATGTATCTTTAAAAGGTGTGATTATGTCAAAGGATCGTTCTAGCAGCGTCCCAATAAAATTTTAAGCCTAGACCTGAAAACTTTTCAAAACTATATTGGGGTCGGCTACCAGTCTCAGCAGATGCGGCTTCATTCCAGTATTTTCCAAGGAGCAGCTTCCTACCCAGCCTCCACAACCCAGTATTTTATGAAACACAAAACCCCATGGCAAGATGGTTTTGCTAGACTTTTGAGCTTCTGACTACTTGTAAAGACTGCCAAAGATCTGCAGATGACAGCTGCCTGGCTGGGAAAGGGAACAATGGCTTGATGTGTTTTTCAAGGCACGAGGCGAGACCTGGCAGCGTTCCTATTTCTGCAAAAAAAACTGTGCTAACAGCCATGGTTTTCATAGCTCTTTGGCTTTTGACCCGTCATTGTTTCTGTAATTAACAAACAGTGGGTGTTTACGGGCTGAGGTTAACGGTATCTACTTTGCAGTTTATGATTAAATTCTGAAGTCGAGGATGTTATGAAAACTAAAAAAAAAATAAAAAAATATTTGTTAGATTCGCACAGGACAAAACAATAAACAAGATTTTAAAAAAGAGAACAACTAAAACTTAAGCAAAAAAATACAAACATCAGACATACAACAAACTAAATTGGCCACGTACGAGGCCAAAAGACGCATCTCAGCAGACTGTTATAGTAACAGTCTGCTGAGATACGCCTTTTGGCTGCTATTCTCTTTACACCGATTTCTGGGTAGATAATCTTTCATGATCACACGCTCAAAGGAAAATAGCATTTGATTACCGACTCGATCTGAAGACATTATTGAAACAATCTTCAGCTGATTCTAGACATAACAAAGAATTAAATTACAAAAACTAAGTACACCTTCAACCAATAACAATGGTCTATGTTTCAACACGGAGTAACCATCCACCCAGTTTAGTGTTTCGAAAGACAAAGCATGGACGCACTGCGAATTTGTTATATTTGCATATGCGTTAACTACGGCACAGTATAAAAATTAACAGTAAATCAACTAGGCCTTTTTGTGATCTCAAACGCTGGTCTTTGGGTTATCAGCTACTGCGGCCCTGGAACACAAAGGGCAGATAAGGAACATGGATGGGCTTTAGTCAGTAAAAGTCTGACACTACCTTCCACTCCGCCCAGAGCGCGGGGGGGGGGGGGTCATTTGATGATTCCCCATCCGAAAAAAAAGGGTTATCAGCTCAATTATTTAACGCGTTTTTATTAGCAGCTTTATCTGTAACTAGCTATGTAACAGAATCTTACAAGTTAAATTTGAACCACTTCTCGGTTTCCGATTGAGCTGAAATTTTGCATACATGTTTAGTTTGGATGACAATGCATGGTTAGCCATGTAACGTCATTCTAAATCCAGTATTCACTCCCAAAGATGGCAGACTAGTTATTATTTATGCATTCCAATTATATGGGAATCAAATGAAAGGGTTTGCTGAGAAAAATACGAGAAATAAAATGTCGCTCTAAAGCGTGTTTTTTAATTTTTATTAAACAATATTATATTGTTATGTCACATAAAACGTAACCACTAACACGTATGCGACCCGACTGCCAAGATTTACTAACGAGTAGCCTGTTGCCTGAACTGTGCTTAGAATTCAGAGAACACTTTGTTTGTGTAAGAAAGAAAGATAAAGTATATAATGGACTCACTCAAGATAACAAAACATAATTAAGCGAAATTGGTCGTTTACGGGGCCAAAAGGCCCCAGGAAAAAGGTTTCAGCATGATGTCTGTGAGCCGACTCCAACTTTTTGCTCTTAGTTGAAATACTGTCTGTTGATACTGTGTACTGTGATAACGGCCCTGATGCAATGTGCAGGCGCGAATGATTTAACAGATCGTGCAAAAATGTATAAACGATAAATGCACGTGAATTTTGACACTTGAACGTTATTGAGATTTCGTAAGAATCGACAATTTTAGAGGAATGTTCAAGAATTTCGAGAAAAAATATTTAGGGTCGCTAGCGTTCTTCATCTGCCTAGTCCTCCCCCAACTATGTTGGGGTCTGCTTCCAGTCCAACCGACCTGATGTTATCCTAGTAGTACGTTCCTGTGGGTTAATTTTTGACCTCGTCGCGGTGGAAACCGCAAAAATAACCTAAAATATAATTGGATTTGAACATAAAATACAGTGCAATTACTGCAGACTATTGTGCAATTGAGATGTTGATGCACACATAGTTCAGGCAATTATAATATTGTTGCGTACAACCATGTCCGTTTACAATTTTTATACTTTACAAGGAATTTTACTGTTGCAACTAACATGTCAAAGGTTGCATTTCGTCCTTGAAGTTCATATTCATATTCGTTTATTTGCGTTCCACAAGGTAAAAACATGGAGTTAACAAAAGGCTTAGAGCAACGAGCCGTTGTAGACCCGTCGGGGCACAGCAAAATTTAAAAAAAGTAAGATACATAAAAAATCTAATTCGTGAAATAAAATAAACATGGAAACCAAATAATTACATTCGCAAAATAACAATAATCCTTTAAAATAAATCAAAATGAGTCAATATACTTAAAACTTAAAATGTCAGTCGTACGGAGCTAAAAATTAAAATAAAACTATACATGAAAACAACAACAGTTCTAACACCACGTAAGTAAAAAATAGCAACTTTACAGGAGATTGAAAAAACTGCATAATTATACCATGTATCACGTGCCATGTGCATTTTATAAAAATTAAGGACATTGCTAGTTTCTGTAATTGGCTGAAACAACGCGTCTTCCGATTCTCTAGCAAACGGCATCAAAAATCAAAAATTAAAATGCCAAAACCGCCTACAATATTACTTCTACGTGATGTTAGAACTTCATTTTCTCTCATGTTGCAGAAGATTTTGGCTTGGAGAGGATGAGAGGGAGAGGAAGACCAAAGAAACGATGGATGGATTGTGTGAGGAATGATATGAAAGATAAAGGAGTAAATGATAGCGTGACGGTTGATAGAGGAGAATGGAAGAAAAAAATGTGTTGCGCCGACGCCAAGTAACATGGGACAAGGGTAGAAAGATGATAATGACGTGAACTTCAACGAAGATTTGCAAAAATAAAACCACAAGCAGTGGACTTTAACTGCTCAAATAGGTACTTGAAACAATCAAGGTTCGAGTCTACAGCGCCCATCTCAGTGTCCAAGTCTTTAAATCAATTCGGGTATCTTATGAAAATTTTCATTAAGTACTAACAATAATACTATTCTTGGATCTTGGTATATTAATTAAATCAGTATCTAAAGTATTTCTATGAATATTCATTAAAATCTGAATTTTCAATTGGACAGACAGTCTTCTTAAAATATTCTAGCTTGTGTATTTCTAAGGGAAAACATAAGCTTGGAAGTTATTTTGTTTGTTGGTCTAGAATTTCAGTTAATGCGCAGAGGTGTTGGTGTTGGGGTTATTCCTTATTTTATCTGTCCGGGAACCTAATCAGATTTAATGGGGCCCCTGCGTTTTACATTAATGTAAGCGCACTTACATTGTATTTCAGTTTTTTTGTTAGCTTAGTTAGTCGTTAGTCCTCAGTTACATCGCGGAATGACATGGTCCTTATTGTTGGGAACCTTTTGCAAAAAAAGGCCTAATTACCCTAATAAAAAAAATAAAAATAATATTGCTTCTCCAATTAGGCGTAGGAGCCTATCAATGAAGCAATAGATGAAGGTCAGAAAGTAGTTCAGACATTTCCAAAGTGCCTGTAAAAGGTCTAATTGCAATAATTATATCATTGAATTTCGATCTTTGAAGCGATAGAAAAGATTATACAAGGGAGGATTAGTACAATGGGTGCAACCCCTGCTCAGTAGGCTTGCAAAGGGAACCAAGTTGTAAATCTCGGGCATGTATGTGGGACATGAAAGCAAGTTCGTGAAACTTAATCATGGTGGGTATGCCAGGTAAAAGCCATAGCGGTGTGTCCCGAGTGGATCCCTGAGTCGCTGAAGAAATAAGACGTTGGTAGTAGAGAGTAATCCTAAATTAATAGAGTTTTTTTTAGCTTATCTATAAATCAACCTAAACTAAAATATCTCGACTGCATCATTAGTGCACAACCTGACTAATGTCATTTTTATTGAACTAAAACGTAAAAAATCAATACTGGTTTATCTACCCGACAATCTTCAGCAAGTTAGTAGAGAATATTTTTATCCAAACAAAATTTGATCAGAGTTTTTGCACACGTACACAAACAAAATAATTGGTCCTCAATAAAATGAAGTAATAATCAATAAGAAGAAGTTAGTCAACTTTCAAAATGCCCTCGTTTCGGAAACGGAGCAGTCAAAACAAGGTCCATCGGTTCCTTCCTTTCTAAATGCAAGATAGTCCCATCGCAAGGTCGACTCATATGTCCACTCAGAGTTGAGCTGGTGGCCCAAGTTATAAGCGGAGTAAGTGCAGAAGACTTGTAGAAAATGTTGAAGATGTTTTTGCTGTACATCTTGTGCGACGTTGAAAAATAATGGTGTTGTGCGTAACGAATAAAACATCCTTCTGAAGGAATATCGGTCATGGCGGAAATTAGCCAAGTACGCAGAAGGCATAACATTGCTTTAGTGTGTGCGCAAACGCTGGTGCATTCTCTCTTCGCGGGCTGCTACTGAGAAATTCTTAAGATGAACCGGGGTTGCTATTGTTCATTCAAATGAATTCCCCTTTTTTTCTTGAATAATGCCTCTCTTTTTTTTTCATAAAATCAAGGCCTCCTATAGACACGTCTCTGCCTCGCGGCCCTGTGATAATGATTACCCTATAACACTTTGCCAGACCTCACGCTCAGCAATCGAGCTTGGCAAGTTGAAATTGTATTAAGGCAGTGTTGTTGTTTAAATCGCTTTTGAATCGGAGCTGAAATTCCGTCAGAACAGGTTTTGTAGAACACTGTGCAATGAGCCATCTGGTTTAATTAACGCAAACTTTTCCACACCTCATTATTATATAATTTACGTTAAAAAATCTCTCGCTTACCGCTCACTCTTTAAACCAACCACAACCCATCAAAGCGCTCGCAGAAATAGTATAAGCGCGACCGCTTGGGAGTTTCTCACCATTGTGGACGCAAACGAGCCATTGTGTGCCCACCTTGGCCCAATCTGGCCCAATCTGGCCGAGCTGGTGATAACTATGATCAGCAGCTATGCCATCCAGCAGCCATGGTCTCAGGAAGTTGGATTCTTTGTTAATTAACGAATTTTTGTACTTCAAGGGAGGATACTGAGTGATAACGTAACGAATGGAATGATTTGTTGAGACTTTAGCGATTTTTTAAACCTTTCAAGAAATAACGCCCATCTCTTTTAATGTAAAGCTCTAGAAATGAAGAATGAGATGACGAGTAATAGCGAAGTATGAAAGAAGAAGACATGTTGCGCCGACCCCAAATAAATTGGGATAAGGCAGGGAAATCATGATGATGCTCCAGAAATGGATTAGCACTCGAGATTATGTGTACTGTTAAGAAATTAATGTGATGAGCAATTTTTACTTTTACCTTATTAGTTCTACGATTATGTATTATTGAACAAAGTGAATGAACATGACAGTTGGAAAAGGTGACACTCACCGACTACGTGCTAGGGATTTTTTTAAATTGCTTGACTACACGTGGTTGGTTCACCACCTACGATTAATTTCCCGTTAACTTACTTGGCAGATAATTCCAAACAAATTCTGTTCGGTAAGCAGTGGCTATTCGAAAATCGTGAAATAGGCTCTTGGCATGTATGTCTCCACCGATCACGTTATCAGATTGAGTTTACCACGGATCACGGCGAGTTGTTATCCACTGATTTATCCGCTCCTTGACCGTATATTTTTCAGTGCACTACACATAAAGCTTATATTAGTAGTCTGTACACTTTAGAAACAGCTACTACTTTTATTTTGACTACAGAGTAAGATATTATTATCAAGCAGAAGTTCCTATCGAATAGAATACTTCCTCCTAAAACCCTGAGTGAATATGAGCTGCAAAGAGATACTTGACGTTAACGACTTAGTTAACTGCAGCAATATCACCTAAGAGGCCATTTCGCAAAGAATCTCGACAATGTTCCTCGGTATTAACTTTACAGTTTTAATTTTCCTTACGCCCGTTAATGCACCTGACCTAGTTTTGCTTTTATAATTGTTTCATTTCAATGTTAATAAGCTTGCCGTATTTTGTGCCGGAAACAAAAAGTTGTAACAAAAAATCCCTTACACAAATAACGTCATGAAAAAGCACCTAAAATTACTACTTACGTGGGTACTTTATAAAATTCATAAATAAACTGAAAAACAACGCAAAGCTTAACTTATTCTGCCACTTAACATGAACAATCACGGAAGATATCCCGATATCTTCCGTGATTGTTCATTATTTTGAGCTCCCGATATTTCGACGCTGTTGCAAGCGCCATGATCGCGTGTTGACTGGAGAATGCGGGTGGATGGAAAATAAATTGTTAAGAGCAGACAAATCTGTCTACCCTCTTTCTTTGTATTTTGCTACGCGCACTACTCGACACTTAGTGTAGAGCTGGAACAATCCCGGAAGATATCCCGTAAGTGACAGTATAAGTTTAGTTGTAAACCGTGAAAGCTTAAAACAACGCAAAGCTGTTAACACCTTTGGATCTAGAAGCATGACATTTTGCACAAGAAAGAAAGAAAAGAAGAAGAAAGAATACTGTTTATTCTAACAAAACACACACTTTGTATGACAGATCGACATTTTTGCTGATTCAAAGTTCCATTGGCCACACGGTTATTGTTATAAAAGCATGCAGTTCGTAACAAACAAAAAGCGAGTTATTCGTTCAGTATCAGATACCTCTCTGACTAATAATTTTGCTGAACCACAAGCAAACAAAACTTTATATAATGCACAGCGATTTTCGAATACCTGCCCGATGAATTCCTGGAATATGGTATCAGGTTCTGCTCTAAAGGGTGAACCCTAACCAAGCCGAAAGGTACATGCTCTCCCTGTCATTGCGATCATTTTTTTTATTCTACACCATACCCGGGCACCTTCTAGTTACGGAGATATTGGAGATCAAAGTTCCAACTTTTTTAATTTTTTTTTTTAAATAAATATTTTTTTTCTTTAAAAAATAAAATTCGTTTATTTCAGACAAGATGCGCCCATACGAAAACAAATTTAAATAATTATATAATTGAACTGAATTTCAGAAATTTTAATAATTACACACCTCCACGATCCCCGTCAAAGACTATATATTATCTATAATCCCCGTACTATTCAACCCATCCATCAGCACAATGTTTTGAGTGCGTTACATTGAGTGCTACCTTAAAATGTAATTTTTTACCCCAAAAAAAATGAACAATTTTTGCGTATCGTTACTTAGTTTGATGTACAGAATGCTTGGTTGACGGCTTCGTGACGGGTCCGTTTACATACTGTATTTAATTTAAATTAAATACACTACTACTGTATTTAATTTTAATTTAATGGTATTTCCATGAAAGCTGTTGAATGGTTTTCAGCACATTGCCGTATTTCCTGCCGGCTTGTAAAATGGCTTTGAAACTTTAAACCTGCCTGCATATCACAATATTCACAACGGACGCTCAAAAAGTCACAAACTTCCTGTGTTTTATGTTATTTATGTAGAGGATATCTGTCCATACCAATATTATATATATAATTTTTAATATTTTGTGGTGGTGATGTTAACGATGCCATTCTAGGAGATGTTGGCCACAGCGACTTCATTCGCTGGCTTTCTGGGTAGGTTGTTGAATACTTTTTTTTTTTTTCGGATGGTAAATCATCAAATAACCCCTCCCGCTTCATTCTTTGCCCTTTGTGTTCCAGGGCCGCGGTATCTCTTCCGAACAGTCCCGCAGCCCTGGCAGGCTTGTTGAGATTTGGTTTGCTGTTATTTTGTGTGATCTCAAAATGTATTAATTATTCCTTAACAATAAATAGCATTCCCAAAGTTTTTGTAATTTGGTAGTTTGTAGACTCTCTTATGGACCTAAACCTTAGTTTATTTAGATTGAGGAGCAGTACAAGTAGGCGCTTTACTTTGTGTATTTAATTTCATGACCACTACTCCCAACTCGGCAAAGGCAAACATTGTGGGAAAACGGCATATATCAGGACCAACATTTTCGAAGACGTGACGCCTAACAACTCGCACGGGGCCTGTGGCTCACATAGAGAGGAGCTATGTATCCCAGCAGGTTGTGTGATCGTACATTTTGTTATAGTTATAGTAGGTTTAAAATTACTTGAAGGTACCTTGGTTAAACTACCAGTCTGCAGTAGGTGTAGGCACATAACATAATTTTTTCAAAATTCTGGAAATCTATACAGTTTGTGAACGGACCCTTCATGAAGCCGGCACCAAAGCAAATAAATCAACATAAAAACGTAACGTAGCCGCATACATCAAACTAAGTATCTCTACGAAAAAATTATTGCAGGGAGACGACGTTTCTATTGGGGTGGTAAATCACGTTTCACGGTAAAACTCAAAGTATCGCTCTCAAAACACTGTGCTGATGGATGTATAGAATAGTACGCGGATCAAGAAGGTATTTAAAGTGAAGTTAAAACATTAAATACTTGTATTAAAAAAAACGTGTGAAAAACTTGGAACTTAGACCCCGGTTCCCAGGTTATGGTCCAGAACAAAAAAAAAATCGAATTGACAATGAAGGACAAGTGCCTTTCGACTTCGTTAAGGGTACTTTACACCCATTTTACGATTATTGATGTCGGATCCGGTTGTTAGTATGGACATAAACTGAATTGGAAAGCGCGCTTGTGGGCAGTAGTAACAACACAGCGTGCTTTTACAGAGCCCTGATGTTCAGCTCGAGGCGATGGCAATAGTCAGTATCTGATCGCGGTGGAGTTGAGACGTCTTGGAACTGTAGACGATTCATTGTGCCCCGTGTCATTGTGTTAAGTTGTTATCTCAAGTAATTCGTTAGTTTTGCTAGAAACAGTGTATCGCACCCAGTGTGTTGTCATAGCACGAAACCCATCGTCTACCTACATGATGAGCCTAACGGTATAAATCCTGACATATCCGACATATATTTAGTTCGTTAAACCCACTAAGTCATAGTTTATTTAGCCATATACTCGTGGTACTGACTTAATAATTTCATAATTAAAATCCCACCTTACTAGCATAAATATAGTGTTGAATTTTAAATGGCACGTTCTTGTAATTTGTATTTCGTGGAAAATATAGTTGTAGATATGACAGTCCTTTGTGTAGGAAGACCATCCCAGGGGTTATAAAATATGAAACTGAGTACGAGGAATATAGTTTGACATTTTAGTTTAATTAAGATTTGTATTTCTATTTAAAACTTCCCACTTTAGTTATGAGCTTATGAGTCTGTCATCCTACATGGTGTATTTCTGTTTGAAATTCTGTGTAATTATGTTTCTATAGTCATCAGTGCAGAAATGTTTCTAGTGCTATTAAAAAAACCTGTTAGCGATAGAAAGAAAATACCTACATTTATTTGGCACATGCCACAGGTACACACAATATAACAACAACAAAAAAATATAACACGGTGTGCCTCACGGCTGCAAAATGCCGGACAAATAGTGCCCGACGCTGGTTTTCAACTGGACCTATTCCATTTTGTTCGTGTAGGTATCCCACTGTCTGAAAATTCTGTTTATTTATTAATAATATGCTCAATAACCAGCTTAACGATGTTTGAAATATGGGGGGTCTAGAATCATATGCTGAACTTCAAACAGAAATCTGAATTTGCTCGTTAATGTCCCTTACACCCTGTATTATAGGTCCATCTGTTACGGCTAAAAGCCGAAGTAAGGTTACACCTAGTTCTAGCCGGCTATACCTAGGTGCGGCCGGTAACAGTTTGTTATAATGCAAGCAATTTGGATATAGCGCCGGCCACCGCCGCGGCACCGCTCGCTGCGCTCGCTCGGCTCGCACGCGTTTTGTCATAGTTCAAACTTAACCTAACCTAATCCATTTGGTCGGTGTGTCCTAGCAATAAAAAGGATAGCCACCGGCCGCACCTAGGTATAGCCGGCTAGAACTAGGTGTAACCTTACTTAGCCGGCTAGAACTAGGTGTAACCTTACTTCGGCTTTTAGCCGTAATACAGGGTGTAAACGGACCCTTCACGAAGCCGTCAACCAAGCATTCTGTACATCAAACTAAGTAACTCTACGCAAAAATTATTGCTGGGAAACTACTTTTTTTTTTGGGGTGAAAAATCACGTTTTACGTTAAAACTCAATGTTACGCACTGAAAACTTAGTGCTGATGGATGCTTTGAAAAGTAAACGGGTCATGGAGTTAATTAAAGTAAAGTTAAAACCTTAAAAAGTGGTTTTATAAAAAAACTTGTGAAAAAATTGGAACTTTGACCTTCAATATCTCCAGAACCTGTGGTTTCCCAGGTAGTGTCTAGAAGAAAAAAATGATCCCAATGATGGGCAAAATATGTGGTTTTCGTTTTCGTTAAGGGTCTTTTTACACCCTTTATATCTATAACTATACCTACACGGTTCTTAACCTACCATAAATTTATCTATTTCACTCACAAGAATATCATTTAATTTAAACGTTAATAGCAGACTGATTACCTATTCAGTTTGAGACTATACCCTCGACCAACTTCCCCGGGTCCTAGTCAGGCTCCCTGAGGCACGCCAATCAGTTTTGTGTAATCCCGGGATTGGTGCTTCGTAAAGTAATCGGATTAGTTTACGAATATTGATACGTTGGTCGCTGTTTGGTAGTAAAATGTCGATTATAAGAACACTAGCTGACCCGCGCAACTTCGTCTGCGTCACTTAGGGGTATGAAAAATAGATAGTAGCCGATTCTCAGACCTACTCAATATGCTCACAAAATTTCATGAGAATCGGTCAAGCCGTTTCGGAGGAGTACGGGAACGAAAACTGTGACACGAGAATTTTATATATTAGATTATGCATAGGCACATGAAGTGGAAATGGACACTCGCGGAGAGGAAAGAGTTTTTGTGTTATACACTAGTTCAGGGGGTCTAAAATGGCCGTTCTAACAGAATCATAATAATAGGATAATAATATGAATTACGTTTCAATTACAAATAAATTAACTGCGTCTATGACCATTTTAAGAATTTTAATCTCGTGAATTGTTAAGCTCGTGGTAAATAATAACAGCCGCTCGGGTCGATCATTAGGTTAAGCTGTGCTTGCCTAGATTGGTCTGTGGATGAGTGACCACCCAATACATACCGAGTTTCCACCGTGCCTCGGAAAGCGTTAAAACGCGCTTTAAGCCGTTGGTCCCGGCTGTCATTTGTAGATCTTTGACAGTCGTTACAGGTAGTCAGTGGCCCAAAAAGTCTGACTACCAGTCTTACCAAGGGGTATCGTATTACCCAGTATTAACTGGGTTGTGGAGGTAAGATAGGCAGTCGCTCCATATAAAATACTGATATTCAGCTGCATTCGGTTAGACTGGAAGCCGACCCCAACATAGTTGGGAAAAGGCTAGGCAGATGATGATGACCATTTTAAGAATTCATATTATTTTTCTATTATTATTCTGCTAAAGCCGTCATTTTAGACCCCCAGGTCGACAGATTCGATTCGGCATATTTGTTGAGCAACAAAGTCTACCCGAAGCGATTACTACACGTATTCGGCTGGCACTGATCGACAAACTTCGCATTTAACATCACAGAATCATGTTCGGAACTGATCGGCACAAATCGGATAAAAGCAAGCCTTTTCCCGAACATGTCCACATACGACTGTGATTGGCCTTTTCGGCGCTTAAATACGTCGCCCGTGGCTTTGCTGAAATATTTCTACCGGAAAGAAAATGTTTATTTTTAATTTTTTTTTTATTGTTCACAAACACATTTTTTTTTAAATCTACAATTTTCTCGGCAAACTTTTTAGTTTGATAGCGAGAAGCGCTTGTTTTTACGTACAAACAATTTAGTAAACTGTCCTTAAAACTACTAAATAACTTTAATGTTATAAGATGTAAATTTATTTCTCAGTAACGGTTGAATCCTCGTTACCGAGAAATAAACTCCTTTGTGTAACTCTCCTCATAACACACATAATGTCATAAATTTTCGAACGGTCCTTAGTATTTATAAGGTCGGACTGCAGTCTATTGGTCTCATGTGCCGGGAAATACGTACAGACGCAAGCACATCAAGCTACTACAATCTGTCAAATTTCTTTAATAGATTTTCAACTTTATCGCTAAAGCATTAGGTTCAAGGTTGATTGGGAAAATTTGACAGTTTCGGGTAGCTTGATGTGCTGGAGCCTGTACCTTCCTTTAATTGACTTTTAATTGCTTAACTTCTATTTTAAACTATGCCTGATAAATCTTGTTAAATAAAATGTAGGAGGAATATGACATTCTTTTGACAAATTAATTACTGAGACGGAAATATGCAAGACCTTTAGAACGTCAAAGAGAAGACGAGAATTTAATCTCTGAAGGTGTACTTATTAATTTGTTGAAGGTGCATAGCAAATTAAATTATTGAAAGGAAGGGAACGTCCACCTACATTCCTTCATGAATCAAGCAAAAAACTGTGCTCTTAATTAATCTTTTCAATTATTTTGTGCAGTGTAACGGTAAATACTATTTGGTCTTAAGTGGGAGGGTTTTGAAAGTTGGCAACGTCGCAAATATCTGTCAAATATATCGGTGTTACGGTGAATTTCTAAATGAAAATGGAATATCGCTCTGTGTTGTACAGTCACGAGCACCAATATGTAAACACTTAACAACTTTTAAAAGTGTTTTTCTCCTACTGTTCTGATTAAAATTTCATATTGTTACGAACATAGTATTCTGGAACTCAAATTTTATGAACAAGATCCTATCTCCAAGTTACAATCGTTATTTCTCGCGAAATTTGCTTTTAAATTTATACATATACATATTGGTGCCCGTGACTTTACTAAAATATTGATTATGAATTAAAACAACTTAAATCGTTTTACTGATTGTTTAGTTGTAAAAAGCACTTGAATATATTCCAAATGTTTTTACAACACTGTATCCAGTGTTAATATTGCAATACTTAATCGATACTTTAGTGCAACACAGAGAAATATATCAGAAATTCATTCAATAATATTACATAAACAATCACAACAACGAAATAGGTATTTGACAGATATTTGCGACGTTGCCAACTTTCAGAATGGACCCTCTTAACAAGTGGCTCCCGTAGCGTTTCGTATTTCTACTACGGCTTTTCAACTACTATTAAGATTTTCAGAAGCTTATGAACAATTTTATCTGAAAGAAAATCTCTTCGCCTAGACCCTCTGATACCAACTTATTGGTACAATAATCCCTAAAAGTTAATAACCTCATCTACGATAAAGATTCCCCATAAAAACAAGCATCTGATTTATACGGGCTATTCTAACAAACTATCCATTTAGCAGATTATGAGTTACGATTAGTAGTTTTATCGGCGATGGCTATAATCTTCTTTCTTGTCCGTTAATATGTGTCCCTAGAAAGTTATGTGGAAAATTCCGAGAGAAAATTTTGGCTCTTGGTTGAGTTGGGCCGGCCATGTCTGCAGAAGGATCGATAACCGGTGGAGCCGAGTCGACGAGATTTAGAGTGGAAACCGTGTATAAACAAGCGTAGTGTATGACGCTCCTAAGCTAGATGGACCACGACCTTCAGAAAGGAAGGTGGCTGGGTCAGAATGGATGTGGAACAGTGGCGATGGTTCCATGCAACTCGATTCCTACAGGATTCCTTTTGAAAAATGTCACAGTCAGTATTCTATATACAAATAACCTACAAAAATTGACTCTTCGCTACTGGTGTGTAAGGTGGTTGATGGTGTGGTCACGCTGCTTGGGAGAAGCCTATGTCCAATTGTGAACTGCGCTACGTGGAGAATTTTCACTGAAATGGTAAAAACTTTTTATATAAAATCGATAGGAGAGACCAATGATAGCTATTTTCGCTTAAAAATTGGGTTTTATATTCTTTTTAGGTTTAAGATTTCCGTTTTGACCGATGAAACTGAACGCACATGTGGGTAAACCCCGTTAAAAAGTTGTCATTTATACCAATATTATAAACAGGTGTTTTTGTTTGTAAGTTTCTGTGTAGATCCCAAAAATTCTTTAACGGGAAACTATATTATCCCCGACTGTCATAGCTTACATTTAAAAGTTTCCGTGGGTTTATTTCCGTAAATAACGGGAACGAAGCTGCGAGAAAGAGCTAGTTGTTGATATATTAAAACAATGAGTCTTATGACACTGACAGCTTTTGAACGCGGTTCAGATTTGTTAATACCGTTTAATCTAGACCTACGCTTTTAAAACTTGTTTAGAAACGAATAATTATCACAATAGCGTACTATTAAATCTTCATACTAAATCATAGGTTTCACTGTTTAAGATTTCAAATCATAATTTGAAAATCAATTAAATAATTATTTGAATGCCATCTGAACATGAAAATTGCCTATACAAATAAAATTGGGCATGTACTACGGAAACAATAGATATCCTGCAAGTAAAACATTGAACAGTCTGGTAATTGATATATAGCCTCCAACAAGGAAACAATATGTTTATTAACTTGTACAGTAAGTACGCATTAAATTGATTAAGGATGTAATCAATGGAATTTATATCGAACCAATTAAATTGATTACAAAGAAATTGCGTGCGTGCGGAAACTGATATTATAAATAGCTCCGATTTACTAGCAATCAGGTATTATGTAAGGGACGCTATTTTTGTTGGATTATTCTACACTGGTCCACCAGGTTGTTCCATCAGCGGAACAGTCCTCATCTGCCTAGCCTTTTCCCAACTATATTCGGGTCGGCTTCCAGTGTAACCAGATGCAGCTGAATACCTGTGTACATGTTACATGGAGTTGTGTTACATGTTAATTTTTAGTGGTTGTGATATAGTGAGTTGTGATATATGTTAGTGGTTTCATGGAGCGACTGCCTATCTGACCTCCACAACCCAGTTAATACTGGATAATACGATACCCCTTGGAAAGACTGGTTGTCAGACTTTTTGGGCAGCTGACTATCTACCTGTCAAAGATCTATAAATGACAGCCGGGATAACGGCTTAACGTGCTTTCCGAGGCACGGAGGAAACTCGGTATGTAATGGGTGGTCACCCATCCACAGACTAACCTAGGCAAGCACGGCTTAACCTAAAGATAGACCGGAGCGGCTGTTATTATTTAGCCACGAGCCATCAGCGGAACAGTGAAAGGTTTAAAATTTCGATGTCCACTTTGTCCTGCTTATCGATGTTGGTCCTAACGCTAGAGGATTTAAAATAATTTATAATGTAGGCAATGCCGTGAATTAGGAATAGTAACCAGAATTTAAGAAGAATCAGCTTCCAGTCAAAACTGACATCAATTTTGACTGTTTTTGCAAAACACAATATTATCTATTTCTCCTTAATTCAACTCTATCAACCCAAGTGTAGTAAATAGACAAGGGGTTTAAGTATACTTAAATATTTTAACAATCCTCTTTGCCTCCGTCGAGGGGACAACTTGGTGGGGCAGAGCGGAATAATCCTTTTTGTTATCGAATGAATATTGCTGTTACTACAAAAAGGATTAATTAAGTAAATGCGTTGGTTTTCCAATAAATGAATTCTCATTCACGAAATGGACGCAACGTGACTTCTACAATTTATTAACTTATGCATTGTTTTTCGTGTACTTATATTATGTGTTTTAAAACAGAAGTAGATCGAATAAAAATATAATGAAAAAAAGTAATACTTATAAAGATTTGTTTAGGAAATGGACTGACACTTTAAATTATTCACGCCACGCCGTCATTGTTTAAAAGTTGGATAAAATGGCAATAATATGGCAAATTGGCGTAGTGCCATGCGATTTCCTTGACTGTACAAGTGTACATAGTTAAGTCGTTGGTCCCGGCTGACATTTGTAGATTTTTGACAGTCGTTACAGGTACAGTGGTAGTCTGACAACCAATCTTACCAAGAGTATTACCCACTACAAACTGGATTGTGGAGGTTAGATAGAAGGTCGCTCCATGTAAAATACTTGTATTCAGAGGCATCCGGTAAAACTGGAAGCCGACCCAAATAAATTTGGGAAAAGGCTAGGCAGATGATGATGAGACATAGTTACTCCGCAATCCACACACGCTTTTTTTTTTTTTTTTTCTTCTCCGAATTCATCAAATGAGCCCTCTCGCTCTGTGCGGAGTGGAAGGGAGTGTCAGACTAAAACCCATCCATGTTCCTTCTTTGCCCTTTGTGTTCCAGGGCCGCGGTATCTCTTTCGAACAGCCCCACAGCCCCGGCAGGCATCGGCCCTTGCGGACGACCCCTTCCTTTTTGCAGACATCTCTTTGAGGCGCACGTGGAACACGAACGTGCCGTCGACACGGCCTGTCGTCATAAGACGGACGGACGGCGAGCTAGCCCTTTACTCACCGTCCACAGGCCCACCACACACGCCTTAAGTTTGATCTAAAAATATTTGCATAGTTAATTTACCGATCAGCTTTTATCTTTGTAACATTGAAAACTTGAACAATTCCGATGTTGCATATTAACAAAGTTCAAGCCATTGTAAGTATAAAATACTTTCGCGAGAACATATAAAGAATGGATACTTTGTAGCCAACTACTTTGTAATTGCGGCTCTCGTATAAAAGTACCTATCTATCGCAAAGTTCTAGATTATTAGCAAACTATTTTAATACTAAGTTTAATGGATTTCTGTACTTGATCTTTGTTACGGTATGCGAATAGAAAGTTAATTTCTAGTGCGTACAATGAATTTTATCAACAATTAATGATCTGCCAGTCTATCCGGATGCAGCTGAATATAAGTAGTTTACATGAAGCGATGGCTCAGTTCTGGGCCTACACGATTTAGATTGCTATCGACGCGCTAAGAAGAAGATGGAGCGATTGCCAGTCTGGCCTCCAAAATTAATAGTGGTATTATGAAGAGTGGAGGCCTTTGCCCAGCAGTGGGACGAATAGAAAAAAATTATACTCCTCGGTAACATTGGTTGTCAAACTTTCGTGCTTCCGGCTACCTGTAACGTCTGTCAAAGATCCACTAATGACAACTGGGACGATGGTCCCAGATGTCATTAGTGGTGTTATCTGATCTTTGACATAATTATGTACATAGATGTGGATATTTTACATAATTATCGAGTTCCCTCCCTGCCTCGGAAAACCCGTTAAGCCTTAGCCCATCGGCGTAATGGATGGTCGCCCATCCATGAACCAACCTCAGCAAGCACTGTTTAACGTAAGATTGACGCGTGCGGCTGTTATTATTTAGCCACGAGCCCGCCCTACCTAAAAAGCGATTCACATAGTATAATATAAAGTTATGCACAAAATACACTCATATTTTAACCAAAGCTTATATAAGACCATGCAACTAGAAATATTACACATAATACAGGGTTCCGTGGAAACGTTATCAGGTTTTTCGTGTGTACAAAAACATTGAGTTAAACCACCTAAGCGCCTGCATGTATGATGAAGGCAATTTTTCACTCGCTGGCGTTATTGCGTTTTGCAATTTTTATCCGGCAGGCTCTTTGCGCCCTTCTGTGGACATGATGCATAAATCTATACTAATATTATAAAGAGGAAACCTTTGTATTTTTGTATGTTTGTATTGAATAGGCTCAAAAACTACTGGACCGATTTCAAAATTTCTTTTACCATTACTTAGAGGGATTCTTCCGAATCCGTATAGGCTATATTTTATCCCGGAAAATAGATAGGATTTTTCGTGGTAGTGAAAATTGTGGAGTAAGGCGTCGAAAAAACTGCCGTACGTTAACGATTCTCGCGAACGCTGCCTAAATGGTTAGAGATGTATGGTTGACTTCTATAGAAAAGTTGTAGAACTCAATAATGCCTACAAAAAAGTCTGCGATAGTATAAACCAAACATTTATATTTTAGCCATTATAACCACTTTTCCATAGAATAAAAGTAATTAAAATTATTAGCCTATGTTTATTGATCATATTATCGTCAAATACTAATCCTTATCCAAATAAACTATTTATTGAGCAAGATTGTTTCAATAGCTATAAATTACTTTTTATTTTATTCCAATCGGACAATCCATTCAAAAGATATTACGAATTTAAAATTGTAAAGACTTGCGAACGGATGAGGCCTACAGAGAAAAATGAGCATCGGACGAACAGCATAGTGGTACCAGACAAGAAGTGCCACAAACACTCCACAAAAGCTTAAAAAATAAATGTCCACCCGTGCGAAGCCGTGGCGGGTCGCTAGTACAGGGTAAATTGCTAGTATACATACGTGAAACACCGATTTTCATGCTAAAGTATCGCTGTGGGTATTATCACGCTGTAAACTTAAATCAAAATTATTTGAATTCGCCTTAAACTGCTTCTCACTTAAGTGGGCAAAAGGTTTTCAGCAAATAAATCATTTAAGATCAAAAGCATTATAAAGGAATTCATTCGATGTTTACATTCACGGTAGGCCCCTTTGTGAGTCTGTGTAAGTAGGTCGAAGGACATTCCCCAATAGTTATCGATTTAAGGACAACAATGCATGATAACATTAATAACTTAGGGTTTGGCAACCAGCTTTGAATGCCTTCACTTTTGGTCATAACACCTATTGTGATGCTCGTTTTTTATTTGAAAATGTTTTATGTAAAATCGAAGCTTTTTATGTACTTACACGTATCAAGGGCTAGGTTTATCATTTATAACGTTAGATTATTATGTGTTTTTACTACAGGTTTTACAAAGCTCGAAATGGATATTAAAAAAAAAAATAGACATAAATTCGTATAAGTAAGGCCATCTTAGCCTTTAGCTTAGGCCTAGCCTTTTCCCAACTTTATTGAGGTCGGGTTCCAGTCTAACCGGATGCAGCAATACCAGTATTTTACACGGAGCGACTGCCTATCTGACCTCCACAACCCAGTTAGTACTAGGTAATACGGTACCCCTTGGTAAGACTGGTTCTCAGACGTTCGGGCCACTGACTACCTGTAACGACTATCACAGATCTACAAATGACAGCCGGGACCAACGGCTTATCGTGCTTTCCGAAGTACGGAGGAATCTCGGTATGTAATGAGTGGTCACCCATCCACGGACCAACCTAGGCAAGTGACTCGAGCGGCTGTTATTATTTTTCCACGAGCTCTTCAGTATAAGTAAGGTAAACCAAAAATATTCTTACTAGCTTTAAAATAAGAAAGATAAACTTTTTCAACTACTTTTTCGAAATACGTACACTTGAACCAACTGATCTGTGCAGACAGATAAACACAGAACAAAAATAAGTGTACCTAGTTTGACATATTGATCCTACCAAGCATGATGTTTGCCAAGTAGCGCCATCTTGAACTGCACGCTCTAACTGGACATAATGTACATAGATACTGTTTTATTGCCTTTGAGTGACAAGCCCAGAGATCAAAATAATAATACAAAATAGTATATAAGTAATATCGAAATATTTTCTTTCACATAGAATGATAAACATATAGAAAGAAAAGACAGAAAAAATATTTATTTTTCGCAAGGACATGACGTGCATACAAACTAAAAAAAAAACCCACTTATAAAACGTCGAGAAAAGATGCACGATTCTGGTTCGGGGTTGCTCGTTTCCTATGGAGAAGAACCGGCAAAAAACCAAGTAGTTTTAAAAGATTACAATATTATTATGACAGGTTATAATTTAGTTTTACAATATTATTATATAATAAACTAAGAAAGTAAGCTTCTAAAACTACCACACCACAACTCCACTTAAACTAATTCAAAGTCAAGTAACAAATTACAATTCTTTAACTTAACCCTACACGTCATATCCCCCTAACCCGTCAGGTCCTTCATACCTACCCTCATAAATAATAACCACCGTCACTCATAGCTCATACTCTTCAGTAATGTGGCACTCGGCTACTGGGGTCGTTTCGACCATGACACTCACACTGATGGGGTTTTTATATATTGTCCTTAGTCTTTCTTATTTTTATTAATATTGCAAGACGGAGGGTCAAGTAGAGTTCTTCGTCTACGATTTTTCTATACAAATAAATAAAATAGTGTCTGTTTATAACAAAGACTTATAACAAAAACATCACAGTTTTTTCAATTTTTGTCTGTCTGTCTCTTTGTTACGGCTAATCTCCGAAACGGCTGGACCGATCTTGACGGGACTTTTACTGGTAGATCGCTGATGTTATAAGATCGAACAAAGGCTATTTCAGATAAATTATTAGGGTTCTGTTAAAAAAAATTAAACCCTTGAAATTGGTAACAAAGTCGACTAAAAAAGCGAAGGAATATTTTTTTTATAATAATTTCACGCGAACGAAGATCGCGGGCAACAGCGAGTTGTTAATAAAATAATATCTTGTGGACGAAGCAAAAGGATTATGTAAAGATAGTAAGTAGCAGGTGGCGTTGTTGTTTCTGCTTACCCCCATAGGCAAAAGGCGTGAGTTTATGTATGTTTACGTAAAATAACGAGACTGCCTAAAAGATATTAAAGAATCAATTTTGTGATATTTTTATTGCCAATATGAATAAATGTATGTTTTGGTTGAGATCATTAGGAAACACCCACGCGAAATAGAAATGTATTTTCTGAAATGAAAAGCACAAACAAAAATACGTATTTCCATTTGTAGAAAGTCAAGGCAACATTTCTAAGACATATTTTATTTTTAAATGAACTGAGAGAGAGTACTGGCAACATTTCCATCGAACACATTTTCCTAGTTAATATCTGTGACTGTCTGCCAGATACGCTATTAGTTGAACGTTTCATACCGTTAGTATTGAAATATCGGTCTAGTCTAGACGATTGCCATGTTCCCCTGTGGTGAACGACAATAACACACGAAAAAATAATATTTTATCAAAGAGGTCGTGCATACCGCGCTTTAAGCGCAGGCCACACCGCCGGCTAGCGAGCGAGCGAGCCGGGCGAGCATCGTTTCTCCTCTTTTCATACTTCGGTTCGGCACTTACAGTAGTTCGTGGTGTGAACCGAAGTATGAAAGACGATCTGTTTGCTGATGGATGGACGAATATTTTACTGGTATGTCAGAAGTACTGTGAGAGGAATTTATGGAATTGTTGTTACCTTCTTTTATTTGTGTTTTCACTGCAAAATTTTGCTTTACTTTGTAATTTTGTATTTTTTTATGTGATATAATTGTCTCTTTTACTTTTATAATTTTAGTTACTGTAATTGGTTGTAAACACAACCGTTGTAACTAAATAAATTAATGAAAAGAGGTGAAACAATGCTCGCCCGGCTCGCTCGCTCGCTAGCTGACGGTGTGGCCTGAGCTTTAGAAGGTGAAACGGAAACTAGCGAAGATACTTACAAGAATCGATCAACCCAATGGTCCCACTGTTGGGACCCAGGCCTCCTCTCTATAAGAGGGAATGGGCTGTAACCCAACACGCGGACCCACTGCGGGCTCACATGGTTCTAAAAAAAACATGTTCTTCAAAATATTTTCTCCAACGTTTTGAGAGCAGTGGTGATGAAATAAATTGAAAACGTTATCCTTTCCAATTGGTTTGAGAGGTAAATTGAAGCCTCGATTAGATCAGTTCAGTCAAGGTCAACAAGTTTTCCACGTAATACAATACTTTTATTGTGAAGGAAAAACACTGGAATTGAGTTGTTCACTGAAAGTAAACTCTAACGGAGACGGTAAATAACGGCTTAGATTGTTATTAGAGGGTCGGATTGCTTAATTGTTCAAGGACTTATTTCAAAGGTCAGATAGTGTAAACTAAACATTCGTTGGTAAAAACTTTCGTGAATTTCTTATTTTTACCAATTTCGCAATAACAAACATCGTAAGGTATTTGTAGTGTCGGTAAAGCGATATTTTATGAGTTATTTTTTTATAATCCACACTTCCATACTTAATATTATAAATGCGAAAATAACTTTGTTTGTTTCCTTTTCACGCCTAAATCACGGAACCAATCATCTTGAAATTTTTCATATACGTTGTCACTGTACAGAAACAGACATAGGCACCTCTCATCCCGAAAAAAAATACTGTTCCCGAGGAAAACAACAATTATATAACGTTCATATCATAATAGATGGTGCCACGTGTCTTTCGAATCATGATTGAATTAAATTATTACAAGCAGATTACCTACTACCCGAATTTATTGTAAAATTCTACATTAACGTGAGCGAAGCCGCGGGCAAAAGCTAGTTCAGTAAAATTATATGACAGTGATAGTCTAGTGGTGTGACCGTCGGACTGCCAGTGCCAATTCATGTGTCTCGAGTTTCCAACCCAAGACACGCACCTCTGATATTTCGGATTCATGTGCGTATTATATAATTATCACTTGCTTCGGTAAAGGTAAACATCGTGAGAAAATCAGCATGTCTGAGATATTTCTCAACGGCATGTAAAGCCAAGTCAGAGGCCCATGTGCGGCATAAAAACTCTGGCACTAGGCTAGGGAGTAACCACATGATAAAGAAAATAGAGTAATATTGTTTAATTAATCAATGCAGTGAAAATAATATTTGAGTACTTTTGGTGATGTTTTCAACCTAGCAGAACTCACATACAAACTTATTTTTATTATAATTAACATGCAATTTCCATATCTACAAAAATATCCCCAAAATAATTTCCCCAGGCATTCGCTCTCCAACATAAACTCACATTTAAAATCCAACCAGCCAAAAAGTTAATACACAAACTGAACCAAAATGTACTCATACACAACTCAACGGAATATAACCCAGCAAAGCATTTAAAACGCAAAAGCAAATTATGAAATGCAATGCAATAACACACTGAAAAGCAGAGCCGAGCTTAGAGAAGCTCACATGTCGTTATCATATATACGAGCACATAAACGTATGTACTTGTTGCATGTACGGCGAAGTTTCAGTCCGTTCCGATTCTTCTTCAGTAGTGCTCGAATGTTTGCGGCGAGTGAACGCGTCTGTCTCTCGTGCGACGGGTTCCGCGATTCGAAGTACACGTTTTAATAAATCTGTTTTATTTTTCCGAATAGTGGTTTAAATAAAAAAAGGAATGATTTGACAACTTTTTTTTGGAGACTTTTTGGCGTGTGTTTAGAGTTTTTCTGGTTGAACTACCGGTGATTTTTCTTTTAACAGTTTTAATTTTCAATTGAACTTAGTAGTAAAGTTTAAATATTTAACTTATAGTGTGGTTATTCTTGTCTATTTTAATTCTCTGCAGGATTAATAATTAACTAATTAGTGTCTAGAACTAAATAAGTAATAATAAAGTAAGAAACTTTTAAAATCAATTATGTGTTTGTGTGAAAATATTGAAGCCTACAATTGCGATGTGAACTTTTAAACGTAACTCAGTGACTTCAGCAGTGAATATTGTGAGACTTTAGAGGAAACCTGAAAACTATTTACTTCTACAGACAGGTAAATATATTTTTTTGTTTAAGTAGCAGTGATCTTGTTTTAAGGCAAATATTTAATAAGCGGAAGAACTAATATATCTAAATTAGAAATAAATAAATAAATAATTCTACTTTTTATCCTAGAGCCACAATTATTATTATTTCCAATACAAACAGTATTTTTCATTAGTTTGATGTTGATATTCTTATCTTTTTTATCGAATGCCGGAACTAATATATAATCCCATCACGCTCTATGGGTGTTCCAAGTCGTGATTTGTAGATAACAGATTTTCAGGGAAGCCATGGATTTTGTAGAAGGTGTCTAAGGTATTGCCTTAAGGTATTTAAAAGGTTTTCATGCATTTATATGCATGAAGCCCTTTTTAATTAAGACAGGTGGAAATTCATAAAACTACACACTATCTTTTGATCACAGCATGGGTTTTTCATGGAAAATTCGTGTCAAACTAACCATGGTCTTGAGTCAATAGCTGTAACGTCAGGCCGGCACGACAATAGATTTTAAGTTTTTTGCCCCTGGCTGGAGGCCTTACACTCAAGGCACTCGCAGGATATTCCGGTTGAGCAGTCAGGGCGTCCGTTTCGCCGTTTTTATCCATTCTCTCCAGTCAACACGAAAAAAATGCTGTGATCGTGTCGAACAGCAATATTTTCCAATACGCCTTCATTCTGGAGCACTCATTATCGCCAAGGTCATTACTTATTGTCTTTAGAGAGGCCAGTCAACGAGAAACGCACTCAGCGTTTCTGAGGTCAAAGTTAAGCAGGAGTGCTACGACCTTAAGAATTTCGGCCTCAACAAAACAATGGCGGATCGCTGAAGTTGATTTCAGCTGAATTTTAATGGACCGTAAAGATCTTGAAGTAGTATTACTTGCGTTGTAAAAGAAGGTTTTAATCTTTTCCGTAACAATATTGGAAATTATAATGTTTTTGGTATTTGGTAGGCTGAAGTGCAGACTTTGAATTCAGACACTGTTTTAAGCTTTCACGGTTTACAACTAAACTTATACTGTCACTTACGGGATATCTTCCGTGATTGTTCATTATTTTGAGCTCCCGATATTTAACACAACAAACAGATAGCTTGCAACAGCGTCGAAATATCGGGAGCTCAAAATAATGAACAATCTCGGAAGATCTCCCGTAAGTGACAGTATAAGTTTTGAATACAGAATATGTATTTTTACAGTTTGTGAACGCATGTGCTTATGTTCATTATTTGTTTTTTTTCTTTTCCTTTTTGCACTGGCATTTTCGCAAAAATTGTGAGGAAATTTACTTATAGCCTGCATAGTGGATCATTGCCTTTTACATACTATTAAAATAAAATAGGCTTGCGTTTGGCCGCAACCCGCCTGATGCGAATCGATGATGCAGCCTAGGGTGGGCCACGCTTGCCTAGAAGAAACCGATTCACTCGAAATTTGAATAGATCCAGATTATAATGAACAGGGAACAGAGAAACCGGCAGTGAATTTCACAGACTGGCATTCGCACAATAAATGTAGAACCGTAGCGCTTTGTTCGGGGCCATGGAACTTCAAGCATAAAACGGTGACGCTTCGCCGTATCTTTGCTCACCTACTCCTTCCCACGGAGAGGAGACCTATATATTTCCCAGCAGTGGGAAGACTGATTATGCGCTTATGGACATCTATGCGGAGCATTTTTAAGAATCTTACGGAAGAAATATTCCTTCCGTAAGATTAACATACCTTTGAAAAAGAAACAACTGAATTACTACAAAGAGGTTTCTCTTTACTTCATCAAACACTTTTTCTACAAAGTTATCCCTAATTTTCTAAGGATGCGAAAAAATTCAAAGGGCCATAATGTAGATGTTTTATTCAGAAGGACGTTTATCATAAATTCGTTATTAATATTAATCGGGATTTGTTTTCGGTGAGTGGGATGTATTCGTAAATAAATATAAACGGTAAACATTATACGTGATTGTGATAACAATTGTATAAATCTTTTTTATCCATTTATTTATATGCCTGTCGCTTTTTTTCGGTGAAATAATTTGTTTGATTTATTGTGAAATCGTGCTGTCAAATATATTTTTTGAAGCATTGGAAATCCTTATAAGCAAGAGCAAACTGGACAGGCGATATTGAAGGTACTCATCGCGTTAAGCCGTTGGTCCCGGCTGTCATTTGTAGATCTTTGACAGTCGTTACAGGTAGTCAGTGTCCCGAAAGTCTGACAACCAGTCTTACCAAGCGGTATCGTATTACCCAGTACAAATTGGTTGTACTAGGTTGTGGAGGTCAGACAGGCAGTCGCTCCATGTAAAATACTGGTATTTAGCTGCATTCGGTTAGACTGGAAGCCAACCCCAACATAGTTGGGAAAAGAGTAGGCAGATAATCGCGGAAAAATGAATAAGGCTAGCTGAATAGGTTTGGCACAAACAAGGAAGGACCTATGCCCAGCAGTGGGTGATGTCAGGCTGTGGATGGTGATGATGACGTAAGGTTTTCTTTTATGTTGTAATGCATTTACAACCAGCACTGGGTCCGCATGGTGGATGGTGGTGAACATCTCACACGGGAATGCCTGCAAGGGTCTTAGCAATGGAAACGCTATTTGCTGAAAAGAGTAACCATTGAGTTTCTTGCCGGTTCTTCTCCATAGGAAACGACCAACCCGAACCGTGCACCTTTTTGTCGACATTTTACATCTGGGCCTAAGTGAAATAAAATATTTTGATTTGATTTTGATGCTGATTATACATTTCTGAAGCACTCACTTATCTTTGTATCCAGAACAGTGGCTCACATATAAATCAGTTCCGGATAACCGGAACATGATAGGCCTCGATCAGTAAAACATATCCCCGATTTCCCGGATCCGAATTCCGGATCGGCTTAAGACAAAAGGTGCTCTCTATAATCAAATTTCGGCCGGTCGGAAACGGGCCCTAGGGAATCGGATACGATCTGATTTCAGCTTCGGTTATTAACTGTGGGGGCGGTAAAACATTGGTTTTGGGGGTAGTTCCGTTTAGTTTGTGGTCTTGTCAATGGAGATAAGATTGTACTCTCGAGACTTGGGACAATGACGTTGTTATTTGTAATAGTGGAGCTCTTTATTAAAGTACCTTTCCGATGAAATCTATTGAACGCCAACGATTTTATTGGTGCGATCTAGTTAGAATTGTATAACGGGTGTAAAAATCACTTAGCAAAACCGAGGGTTGCTTGCTTAGGTTGGTCTGTGGATGGGTGACCACCCATTACATACCGAATTTCCTTCGTGCATCGGAAAACACGTTAAGCCGTTGGTCCCGGCTGTCATTTGTATATCTTTGACAGTCGTTATAGGTAGTCAGTGGCCCAAAAAGACTAACAACCAGTCTTACCAAGGGGTATCGTATTACCCAGTACTAATTGGGTTGTGGAGGTCAGATAGGCAGTCGCTCCTTGTTAAATACTGGTATTCAGCTGCATCCGATTAGACTGGAAGCCGACCCCAACTTAGTTGGGCTGGGCAGATGATGATGAAGACAAGGGTCAATGTTCTTCTCGCTTTGCATATTTCATCTGCACTTCTGCACGAATACCTCTGAACTTTATGGCTGCGGAGATATTGCAAGACAAAATTCCAACCGTTTTTCATTTGATTTTTTTACGAGAACAACTTTTAAATGTAATAACACTACACTACTGTACAGTTGCAAGTACCCGAAAGCAACGTTTTCCGTAGCTACATAATGCGTGTACATAATGCTTGGTTGACGGCTTCGTGAAGGGTCTGTTTACACCCTGTATACACTGTAGGTATCGTTCTAAAGGCAGCAAACAAAGCCTTTATCTTATATTTTGGCGACAGGACGGAAAGGCTCAATACAATGTCGACTACGGCACGTTTTGAGGACGTGACTAGAGATGTAGTCGGCACTATTCTTACTGCCTCAAATCTGCCGGCTCCTTAAACGCATTTGAACGGTTGATATTGACTTCGTTAATGGGTGTCTGTTGATATCTATTGTGTTAAAGAATGACTCATGATATAAGTCCTTGAACGTTCAGTGAATTTGTTTATAGTATTTAGTTTCTAGTATCTTCTAGCCATACAGTGGAGGGACATCGCGACTCAAAGCCAAGGACTCAGTACTTATAGGTATGTGTCCGTGTCTTAGCCGTGGCCCAGTTTTGGCGCCCCGACTTATGAACAGTAAGTCGTGGGTTCGAACCCAGGCAGGCGCATTACTTTGTGTAATTCATTTCATCACCAATGCTCTCAAAAACGGTGAATGAAAACATCGTGAGAAAACCGGCATGTCCTAGAACCAGAAATTCGAAGATATGTGGCATCTACCAACCCGCACTGGGCCCGCGTGGTAGATTTTAGCCTAGTCCCTCTCATAGAGAGGAAGACTTGTGCCAGCAGTGGGAACATTATAGGCTGATTATGTTTATGCTGATCATTTCATTTATTATAGCCATTAAAAGATGAACAGGTGGTTTTAGAATATTGTTGCCGTGTTACCACTTAAAACATTCGTGGGAACTTACTATGTAGGTAGATATAAGTAGATACATCATCTGCCTAGCCTTTTCCCAACTATGTTGGGGTCGGCTTCCAGTCTAACCGGATGCGGCTGAATACCAGTATTTTACATGGAGCGACTGCCTATCTGACCTCCACAACCCAGTTAGTACTGGGCAATACGATACTACTGATAACTACTGATTTTTCAGACTTTTTGGGCCACTGATTACCTGTAACGACTGTCAAAGATCTACAAATGACACCCGGGACCAACGGCTTAACGTGCTTTCCGAGGCACGGGGGAAACTCGGTATGTAATGGGCGGTCTACAAACCAACCTAGGCAAGCACGGCTTAACCTAACGATCGACCCGAGCGGCTGTTATTATTTAGCCATGAGCTCCTTTAGGTAGATAGTAGATACGTTATGTGATATTCAATAGCAACAGAAATACTGTCTGTCTTATAATTCTCGCATCCAGCAGTTCCCGATACGTTGTGTCCTTATTTGTTCATACAAATTCGTTTTATTGTTGCGTTGGCGGACAGTGTTAGATACTTGGTCTTACTCAGGCTTAACATGAGGTAAGATAGTGGTCAGACAAAAGCCTGCACTTACAATAAAAACTAGGGTCCAGTTTTATCTCGTTTAATACCTTGTATTGTTACATCACACGTCAAGGCTGTCTGGCCGAGCTTGCTGATAGCGATAAGCCCTTTGTACTTTATTTTTATTAACTTTTCCTTGGCTCATAAATAGCCTCATTTGTGTAGCTTTTTCCCGTACATGAAAAAAAAATTGGGCGAAATTGAGGATCGTCTTTAAATTCTAAACATTATGAGCTAGAATTTAGTGCTTTAAGTTAACATGAAGAATTAGTGATAATAATGCCGTTATCTCACTTTCATAGAATTTAATAAAACATAGCATCACGCCTGTAATCCCCGAAGTTAATATATTGTTGTTTGTTTGGCTCGGCTGTTATTGTGTTTTTGTCAATCAGTTTTTATGAACCCATTTTCTATGAATGAAGTATGTATAGCTATCTAAATTTTTAACAGAGGCAGTTAGGTAGAGCTGTATCTATTAGTACACCCACAATTCGACAGTTATATTTAAGTCGCATTTAATAGGGGGCGAGCCTATTGCCATCAACCAGCCACAAATCCAGACTCCGAGGCCGCTATTGAAATTCCTAATGGAAAAAAACCTAATAGCATTTTGAACGACTTGGGAATCGAATCCAGGGCCGCATGCTCAGCAGTCGCGCTTGCGACCACTAACCAACGAGGCAGTTGATGAGTTCAACGACTTTCGTATTTCTATAACGAGTTTCAACAGGACTGATTCAAGCTTTTTGGAAGCTATCAATCAAATACTTCTTCAACTTTTCTGTCAAAGTTATTGCTCACAGAATATTTCTTTGTGTAGGCATTCTGGTGAAAAAAGAAAAAAAGAAAACAAATTTATTTGGCACATGCCACAAGTGCACACAACAAACAAATAAAAATAAAATAAAAAACTTAAATCTACACAATATAAAACGTAAATTAAACACAATAAAGGAGACAATATTGTGTGCCTCACGGCTGCGCCAAATGGGCCCAGTTCAGCAAACTGCCGAGCAGCTAGTGCCCGACGCTGGTTTTCAACTGGACCCGAGATGGTGATGTGACGGACATAAAACAGTTTTGCAGTGGTGGGGATCTAAAGCCGTTGATTAAGGAACAGAAGGGTGCTGATGCTTATCCATGCATTTAAGGGCTTTTCATAGATTGGTAATCAAAATAGCTCATTCTTCTAGATTCCGTTTTCAACCTCAATCGAACATAGTACACAACAAGTACTTATAAGGTATTTACTTCCTGGTCAAGTACTTACAGCAAAAGGTATGTAAAAGCTAACGATAAGGGACCACGCGACCATATAGAGTAGGTACAAGAATTTGCATGTTCATTAAAGGAATGTCACCTACTTACAAGTGTGATTACATTAAGACACGCCTAACCCTATTACAAAACCATAAGTCCTAGAGTAGAGGTAATCAACCTTCTCCTTCTCTTTCAAGTTAACAATATCTGTAATTGTAACAGCAGAATTTTGGATTTAGTTGTCAGTAGCATTGGAGACGGGAAAATAAACCAACCCTCACATACTCTAAGTAAATTAGATCCACACCATCCTTCACTTTTATACTGTATTGAATCATCGAGTACTGTCTGGCTCCGCAATAACGACAGCAGGAATCTAAACTATTTTAAAGCGGACTACACCGCAATTCTAAGGGAACTTAGGAACACTGACTGGGAATCAATTTTTTCTTCATGTTATACTATTGATGACATGGTGACTGTATTTTATGAAACGGTTAATGCCACGATAGAGAGCAATGTGCCGAAACGCTCACTTAAGCAGCAGAAATATCCACGTTGGTTTTCCTCTTCACTTATTAAATTAATTGCTGAGAAAAACAAAATCAGGAAACGGTACCGCAAGTTTAACAACCCGCGCGACAAAATAGAATTTTCGATACTACGCGAAAGATGTTCTAAATTGTTTGATGTTTGTCATAAAACTTATAAACACAAAATAGAACAGGCTGTGACTAAAAATGCCAAAGTGTTCTGGCAATATATTAAGGAAAAGCGCAAAAATAACACCACATATCCTGAACGCATGCATCTCAACGGTATTTTTGGTGAAAATGGTACCAATATTGCTAATCTATTTGCTTCACACTTCTCCTCTGTATACCATGACGATTCCCAAACATTAATCAACACAACCGCAGCAATTAGTGATTCTTTATCTTGTAATATTCAGTTCACTACAAAGGAAATATTTGTTGAATTGAATCAGCTTGATACTAACAAAGGTGCGGGTCCTGACTCAATACATCCCTATTTTCTAAAACGGTGCGCCAATGTACTGGCTGCACCTTTAGCCAAAATCTACAACCGCTCTCTTGCCGAAGGAATTTTTCCAGAAGAATGGAAGAAATCTCGTATTGTTCCTGTTTATAAAAAAGGCGATCAAGACAATATTAAAAACTATAGACCCATTGCTATTCTTTCAACCTTGGCCAAAATTTTTGAATCCCTCATTTATCCTGTTTTATATCGACATGTTAGTAAACTTATCTCAACTCATCAACACGGTTTTAGAAGTGGTCGTTCTATTCAGACTAATCTGACTTGTTTTATCTCTGATCTAACAAAAGATATTGATGGAGGATACCAGGTTGATGCGATATACACAGACTTTTCCAGTGCCTTTGATAAGGTAAACCATCAACTTTTATTACAGAAACTCGAATCTCATGGTATACATGGTCCAATTCTTGACTGGTTTAAATCATATTTGAGCGGAAGGAAACAAGTAGTTTCAGTGGGAGGTCACGAGTCTAGTTTGTATTATGCCAAATCTGGAGTACCACAGGGTTCGCATGTGGGTCCACTTCTTTTCATAATATTTGTCAACGATCTTGCTTCTCGAATTAGCTGCAATTTTTCCTTTTATGCTGATGATCTCAAAATTTTTAAAAGAGTAGAGTCACCAGCAGATGCCAGTCTACTCCAACTCGATCTTGATCAAATCAGTCTTTGGTGTGAATCTAACGGGATGACCTTGAATGCAGAGAAATGTTTTGGTATACGTTACAGTCGAAAATTACAGCCATTAATTTCCCCTTACAAAATAAACAATGCTATCTTGCAAGAGGTTTCAGAAATCCGTGACCTGGGGGTAATTTTGGACCACAAACTAAAGTTCACCTCTCATATCTCTGATACTGTGAAAAAAGCAGCTCAAATGTTAGGTTTTATCAACAGAAACGCGAAATCTTTTGGGGTAAAAACTAAAATAATACTTTTCAAAGCATTGGTACGTTGTCATCTAGAGTTTGCCAGTATAGCTTGGAATCCTATGTATGCTGTACATTCTCAGCGTCTCGAGAACATCCAGCGAGCGTTTACAAGACATATTGCATACATGTCCACAGGAATATCCCACAGATGTCCATACGAACAACGATTGGCTTTCTTTCACATTGAGTCGCTTCGAAACCGTCGTACTGTCCATGACTTAGTTTTTCTCCATAAAATTGTCAATAGCCAAATTGAATGCGAACAGTTGCTAGAACGTGTCATGTTGTCAGTCCCATATAATCGTCCTAGACAGCCAATTTCTAGACTTTTTCAACCGCCAGCCAGTAGAAGTAACATCGGGAGACACTCGCCAGTATCAAGAATATGCATTCAATACAACGAACTCAATTCGAAATTGCCTGATTTGGATGTGTTCTTTGGTTCCCTACTGAAGTTCAAAAGTCAGTTGCGCACTCATTTGAACCGTCATTTGAACGGCTAAATTTAGTTTTTAGGAGTTTTTAGATTTTAATAGATTTTATTTGCATATTTTGTTATTTTGTATAAGCTACTTTAGTTATTAGTGTATTTTTTTTTTAATCTCTTTTTTAGTTTAAGTCAAAGTTGTCATGTTTTCTATTTTATGTTACATTTTATTTCTATAACTTTATGATTATATAGCTGTATTCTCTTGAAAGAATGTTGTGTACACCTATAATTGGTACCTACATAAGAACCCTAACCTGTATACTTTTATTGTTAAATGTAAAATGTATGTACTGTTGGCGTACCTATTTTAAATAAATAAATAAATAAAACCTTTTTACTGCTTACCTAAACTTTCTGAAAGAAAAATACGTAAGTAACTGAAATCAATGCTGGACAAGGCGACTAATGGATAACGTCAAGAAAATCGGAGGAAAGAGTCTTAGTGTCGCTAAGAACGACAAACAGAGATATAATTCGAGACCTGTCTTTTATTGAACTTTGAAAATGTACGAAATAAAAATAGAAAGCGGTTACCAATACCTACATCTGACAAGTATAATAATTTCAATCAGTGTTCCCTTTCATTTAATTCATTGAGGTGGTTTGTCGTAGACCCATGTTTAGCAAAACATGGTTTTTGGGTTCGAATCTAATTAAATTGAAATTGAATTGAATTTCTTATTTCCAAAAAAATCTCTTTCGAAAACTTTATTATCGTTTCATTACTTTATTGATCTATAATGATCTTTTGCCGCGAGGCCAAAATCTGAACTTACCCCGCCATTATGAGTTTTCAATACATTTTACAAAACAATTTTCTAAATCCTGGTAGCATTTTATAACTAAAAGTTGTCATACAAAATGTGTCAACATAGACCAAACTTAATCGACCTCTCTTCTTCCAAATTCAAAAACAATTCTGTCACTTCATAATATGCCAAATGTTTGTCACCCCTGCTCCCCATTACTACGATAGCTATCGATAAGCATCTTTACGGCAGAGGTAAAAAGGCTCGCTTTTGTCCGCCACTTTAATTACTATGCCCTACATTACATTTGCGACTTACGTTTGTGTTGAACGAGGTAAATCTGTATCACCAAGTAACGTTGTTGGTGCATGTTTGTCGGATTTTAAATTGTTTTTGTTAAAGCTGAGAGTTGAAATACCAACGGTTTTTGTGACAAAGGTTGTAATATTATGTCGCATTGACCACTCAAAGCAATGACAAACCAAATTAGGCTGATCTCTCATTGTACGGGAAATCTATACAAAGCGAGACCATGTTGTACTGGACTGGTATAGCACACGGCGAGTGTGCCATACAATTATGATAGCGGATTTTAGAGGCCTGGGGGATATTATGAAGATTTAGTTCCTCTTCATTAGTTGCAATATTAAATCTGATGTAGCCGATGTAGGTATGATTCTTAATTCTTTGATAATTACTCATCACCTTCCTGCCCTTGTCCCATGTTACTTGGGGTCGGCGCAACACGTTTTTTTCTTCCATTCTCTTCTGTCAACCGTCACGCTATCATTTACTTCTTTATCTTTCATATCATTCCTCACACAATCCATCCATCGTTTCTTTGGTCTTCCGTTCCCTCTCCATCCATCAACGTTTATATTCATCACTCTTTTAGTCACATGCGATTCGTCCTTCCTTATAATGTCTATACCAAGACAGTTGATTTTTTGAAGATTACTACGTAAGTAATATTTAGTAAGTTAAAGTAGGTAGTATATTAGAGACAAGACAAGACATCCTGTTCCTGGGTTGTGGGGGTTGGACAGGCAGTTACTCCATGCAAAATACTGGCATTAAACTGGGAAAACACAGCGTAGTAGCGACAACAGTAACAAACGTTAAAATACAAATATAACTTAAATAATTATCTTTGAAATCATATTTCTCAAACTCCTTTATAAAACGTATGCTACAAGTAGTTACGTCCATATTGTCTGTAGATATAAACCCGTCTTACACAATAGGTCCCTGAGGGACTCCACATCGATTTGGGTCGACGAGATGCCTAATATCGTAACTTTGTAGTCAACGGCACCTACCCACCTACCCGCCTACCTTCCTCATCAGTTGTTTGAACACGTTAATCATAGACAATAGATGAAAGTAAAGGGGCCTTTATTGTATCTTGTAGCTATGTTAATTACCATACAAGCTTAGAAAGGTTGTAAAAAGACCCTTAACGAAGCCGAAAGGCACTTGTTCTCCCCGTCATTGCGATCATTTCTTTGTTCTAGACCATACCTGGGAACCTTCTAGATACGGAGATATGGGGGGTCAAAGTTCCAACTTTTTCACAAGTTCCAAGTTTTTTTTTTAAATACCTGTAGATAATGTAAATTTTTTTTAACACCTCCACGACCCTCGTATTATTCAATCCATCAATCAGTACAAAAAAACAACAAAATATAAAATGTGATTTTTTACCCCAAAAAAAAGTCGTTTCCCAGCAATAAATTTTGCGTAAAGTTACTTAGTTTGATGTACAGAATGCTTGGTCGACGGCTTCGTGAAGGGTCTGTTTACACCCTGTATGTCTGTCTTGTAACTGGCACCAGACAACAATTTACCTGAGTAAATAAACAAGTAAAAATACTAATGTAATAATAACATTAGTCTTGATTGTGAGAATATAAAAAACTGGCGCACTAAAAAAAGTGCTCCTAACTTTATAATTAACTAGCTGTTCCCCGCGACCTTCGTCCGCGTCAAATTATTAAAGATACAATTTCCCCCATTTTTGCAACATTTTTCATTGCTGCTCCGCTCCTATTAGTTGTAGCGTGATGTTATAGCCTATAGCCTTCCTCGATGAATGGGCTATCCAACACTAAAATATTTATTCAATTCGAACCAGTAGTTCCTGAGATTAGCGCGTTCAACCAAACAAACTCTTCAGCTTTATAATATTATAAGTATAGATTTAAATGTTTATTATTAAGTAAATAAAAATAAAGATATTTTTTTATAATTATATTTTTCAATAATATTTTCCATATAATTTTCAAAAAACTTTAATTAGAAAACTTTAAAGAATCGCGGAACATACATGGGTTATTTTCCCCTGGGCGTGAGGAATCTATTTTTTATGACGTTACTATTTGGACCACCGTGTCCACAAAGATTTTAGTGGCCACTCGCCAAAAGCTTTACTGTACCAACGAGTATCGACAGCAGGGCACAATGATTGTGTTTGAAATGTCAAAATTAACATTTTCGCGAGCATTCATGGCGATTCATGTGTTTCATAATGGGAGCAGCACTCTCTTTTATCGGCTTGATAGCCATCAAAATATAGATCGTAGAATACAAATAATTGGCGGACTTGTAAAAATAGGAAGGGTCAGTTTCGCATATTCCAAACGTCAGAATGTAACAAAAAATAAATAACAAAGAATACTATAAAAAAAAAATCTTTTAAAAATATAGAGAAATAAACAGAATAACGGCAAAATAATATTTATTTGTTTGTGTTGTATCATATATTATATTATTATTATATATTATTAGCAAAAATCTCACAAAATAATGTTTGTTTCAATCTGTGTGTCACTGGTGTTTTATCTCTGACATAGAATGATATATAACTAATGTTTGTTCTTTTATGAAACATCTGAAAAATAATGTTAAACGTCAAAATCTATTTAAAAAAGATTAATGATGACAAAGACGTGTTGTACGTGGATCTTCGGGAGCATACAAGCAAAATATTAATAACACGCTTCAAAGAGAAGTTAAACAACAAAGAAAAAAAGATATTAATGAAAAAAAGCAGTGATTTTAAACTTCTTCTTCGTATCGCTGGCACGACAAATTTTATATTTTGTTAGCCCAAAACATCGCCACTTCCACCGCGTCGTCGGTGGCAGCGCAAAGGTCACTTCGGCTGCATGTTTTTGGGCTAAGAGGGCAGAATAGCAGGTGAAGCATAGTTTGCGACACAGCTCCACAACCACACCCCACTGTTGTCTCATTGAGGTAACCCCACTTAACGAGGTTGGAGTTACCATCTTCCTACCTGAGTCCGGAGACGGTTCAAGGACCTCCAGGTGGACCACGGAAGGTTAGACCCTGCAGGGAGATGCTCACTTGGTGGTAAGTAGTGAGTGGGAGGGGGACAGCTATTTTCCCACAGCTTACATCGGGCGTCAGCCGAGTTTCCTGATAAGGACGCTGTGCTTTTAAACTTTTAAATAATAAGTAAGTGCATTGATTATAAGACATATTGACTGCCAAGTGATCGTTGTACCATCACCACACAGCAATAAGTGAATTTGAATTTTTAAATAATATTAAAAGTTATAAACTATTATCACATTATGTTAACCAATATTTTTTTATGACTCGATTGTGAATTTCATTAGATCAGAAAAGGCTAGCAAGACGTGATTTGTCACACGACTAAAATATAACCTACTAATCAAATTTTTATAAATGAATTCATAGGTGATCAATGCGTAATCTGCGACTCGTCATCCATCCATGCTTGATGATTGAGATGTCATCCCAGCATATTCTGTTGGCTCTTTAATATTTTAGTGTGCTCGTATATAATGTCTTGAGGTAAGTATGTGTGTACGGAGAGAAATAAAATTCAGTGGAACTTGGATATTTCTTTACTTCGAACGGATTAAAAATATTATAATGTAGTAGTTACTTAGGTTGAAAGCGCGTCTATAGCTATTGGCGGTTACGGGCGAACTGGAGTCGCCGAGCGCTGCGTGTACGACGAATACAAAATGCTGCGTCAGCGCTCCTACAATATCAATTAAAAATATTAAGATTTCCCATGCATTAAATTGCCATTGTACATATCCACATCCACACCTCATATCTTTAAGCTCACTAAAAACCCTCGCGTTTTGAATGGTACTTTATCTGTTCAGCAGTGATACACAAATGTCCTAAGATGGATCAGAATGTGGCTGAACACTATCCCCTGAGATACAGGTTCCTGCCTAGTTCAGGGGGTAGGTTCAAAACTCTGTGTTCCTCGTTATAAACAACACAGAAAAAAAAAATTGTAATAATTTTCATGTAGGTCCTACCAAGAGAATTAAACACTTTTTTTTTAAATTTTATTGTGCTCAATGGAATTAGTAAACCACTATTTTGAGCTTATATGCCGAGTACGAAAACAATGAGAGCGCTGATACACGAAGCGCATTAAGATATCATCCTACGTCAGTAGGCCTATCCTCACTTTCTGAAAGACGAAAGGAACCCTATACAGTGGCTATGTAGGTTCAGGTTTAATCCACAATAACTCCTTAGTACCTATCTAAAGAAAGCAATTACCCATATAGCCAAACAAAAAGAACGGCTAATGGGGGCAGTCGTTAACGCTAAGCACACACTTGTAAAAGTCAGCGGCAAGTTACAATCACCTAACTTGAGGTCGTCTGTAACGTTCAACTTAACTATCTCTTACGGATATTAAGTTTTATCTTAAGTAGGTATACTAACTTCTACTTATGTCCGTTTGCATTGACTTTAGGCGACACTTAAACTACTTTGTCAAATTTTTAACGATCGAGCTCAGCGCAGAGAGTTCAAATTCTAACAGTGCAATTTGCAGTGCAAAATTTAGGTGGAGCATAGTGTAGCTGAAAACAGACATAACGGCTATTAAGTTTTATCTGGAGTTACAAGTTTTACTTAGTTCATGTATTAAGTTGAAGGACCGAACAACCGATAAACTTCATACACGTCCACGTGGACATAATCCTGAAAGTTGGAATTGCTCGTGTATTACATTGACCCATATCATATAATATGTCAGTTACATTGTAAAAGCCATTATTAGTTTTGTAATAATAACCAGGGATCTTCTCTTCATGGCAATCTAAATGGAATCAGCCCAAAACTTGGCGACGAGTTTGGCACTTTCAGTAGCCATCGATCCTGTGATGTACAAGCAACAGAATAGGGAAGACACGATATCAAGTGGCAAATCGTTTGTGGGGCAACACCACATTTACGCTCCAGGACAGAGTCATCTATGAATCTCCACCTGAACACCTGTGGTTTTCCTTGTTTCGGCCAACCTGAATCCGGAGTCTATTTTAAGACTCCCAGGTCATGGCAGCTTGTGTCCAGGAGGACGATTCTCCACAAATAGGAGTGTTTCCTTAGAACGTTCGCCAGTGACCGGGGGGACACACTTTAAAAACTGTTACGGTTTTTCAGCCCTTGCGGCACAAAAACGTTATAATGTAAAGGGTATCGTGTGTCGGAAACCATATTAGCTCTGTCACTAGAGCTTGCCACGGCTCTGAGAACTTCTGGTGGCGCCATCCCTGCCAGTGGATACCAGCGTCTGCACCGGGGTGGGTTTAAGGTAACCAGTGATGATCCGGCACGTTCCATTCAGAGCTGTCTCCACTAACTTTGAATGAGCTGAGCGACCCCACACGGCATGGGAATTCACCCTCAGAAAAGAATAGTGCCACCTCGTAGTACGCATATCGTGAGGCAAAGCACTCTACTTTGACGAGACAAGTCGCTTTAGAAGACTACGAGTATTGCGAGCGTGCTCCTTCTACCAGACCAGGGATTAATCTTAGTATCTCACACATAGCTCGTGAACAGATACTCACGACGGCTCCGCTTTGAATGTGAAACGTAACGATTCATTACAATGTGAAGAATCGTCTCCGTAGCTTTTCATGAAAGCCATGTAGTTTTCACGCGGAAATTAGTTATTTTACATCTTGTTAGAAGGTTCAGTTTAATATTAAATATTATTTCTCGAAGGTATACAATAATAATATGAAAAGAGTTGTGGAAGACAGGGCCCAGGAGAGCGACAAAGAAAAAAAAAAGAAACGACGCATTAGTTTAGCCAAATACTTGCAAATGTCAAAAATTGTGGATAGCACTTATGAATTATTTCTGTTGTTATAAATAACAATAAATCCTTTTTTTGTTTACAAATTCTTAACAGTTATTATAACACACTTCACGCGTAATATAATGTTATTTTCTCTAAAAATACTTTCATGTTTATAATTTTTCAATAAATCCACGAAAATACACTTTTACTAACAGACAATTTATCAGTTTCTCATCATTTCACACAAGTCGTAACTACTATACCGTTATATATCGTTTTTATAGTTACTAGTTTTTTCCAGATGTACATAAAGTTGGGTAATTACCCAGGCTACACACTCTACAGGCTGTAACGTCATTAGTAACACTAAAAACGGGATATTTATCATGTTTACTATTTATTTTAAGATCCCGATATTTTGACGGTATTGAAAGCACCATGATCACGGATAAACATAATAATAAAAACAATTGTTTTGAAACGACTTCTTTCACATCACACACTTTTATTACAGTTTACGTTAGGACTCAATCTAATGCACTCAAAACATTGTGTATTAACGATATAACATAAGAAAAAATGTTTAGAAGATTGGTGGATCTCTAGAATTTCGTCAGAAATGCAAGTGGTTAAATACGCATTTCGCCAGAAAACGCATGTTGACAGAAACGCATCTCGTAAGAATTGCTAATTTTTTTATATCCAATATCTCCGTAACTAGAAAAAAATTATCATATATTATTATAATTTTACACCCATTGTGCAATCAAACAAGGCCGACGTGGAGCACTTCCCTAACACAGTGGGCACCCAGCTTTAGATGATTCAGCCTATGTTTATCTCGTCATGGATCATAAAACTGATCAGTCTGTTTTTAGTCTCTCAACAAATCAACTCGAACAGATTCGCAGATGCAGTAATCCATCTTAATAGACGAAAAACCATCTGGTTAGTCATCAAGACTGAAGACTATCTATCAGCCTGCCGGGGCTGCGGGACTGTTCGAAAGAGATACCGCGTCCCTGGAACACAAAGTGCAAAGAAGGAACATGGATGGGTTTTAGTCAGTAAAAGTCTGACACTCCCTCCCACTCCACCCAGAGCAGGGGGGGGGGGTTATTTGATGATTTCCCATCCCAAAACAAAAATACTATCCATCAGTAGCGTAGGGTCAATTTTTGTAAGAAGTAAGCCGGAGTTCATATCTTTAATGTGATTTTATTATTTGTCTATAGAATACTGACTGTGCCATTTTTCAAAAGGAATCCTTTAGGAATCGAGTTGTAGGGAACCTTCGCCACTGCTATCTATGAAACGGTCTTGATTACCAAATATTTTTATTGTTATCTATGACTCGTAATTAATTACCTACGGGCAAGAAAAGGATTAAAGACCAAAGAAACGATAGATGGACTGTTTGAAGGATGATATCGCTAGAAAGGAGGTGACTGCTGAGATGACGAGTAATAGAGAAGTATGGAAGAAGATGACATGCTGCGCCGACCCTAAATGAATTGGGATAAGGGCAGGAGAATGATGATGAAGAAAAGGATTACATAACATCAGTCGTGAAAGATAATGGAGGAGCTCGTGGCCGCTCGGGTCGATCTTTAGGTTAAGCTGTGCTTGCCTAGGTTGGTCTGTGGATGGGTGACCACCCATTAAATACCGAGTTTCCACCGTGCCTCGGAAAGCACGCAAAGCCGTTGGTCCCGGCTGTCATATGTAGATATTTGACAGTCGTTACAGGTAGTCAGTGGCCCAAAAAAGTCTGACAACCAGTCTTACCAAGGGATATCTTAACCAGTACTAACTGGGTTGTGGAGGTCAGATAAGCAGTCGCTCCATGTAAAACACTGGTATTCAGCTACATCCGGTTAGACTAGAAGCCGACCCAAACATAGTTGGGAAATGGCTAGGCAGATGATGAGTCATGAAAGATACTTAGATACCAGTGGGTGGTACCTACGACCTGTAGGATAGTTTATTTCCTTCAGTTTTCTTTCATACCAGCCAATCTATGCATAATCAGCCTATAATGTTCTCACTGCTGGAACACAGGGTTCCCCTCTATGAGAGGATATAAACCACCACGCGGGCCCAGTGCGGGTTGGTAGATGTCAAATGTCTACGAATTTTTGGTTCTGGGACATGCCGGTTTCCTCACGATATTTTTCTTCACCGTTTTGAGAGCAGTGGTGATGAAATATATTACACAAAGTAATGTGTCTCAGTGGGTTCGAACCCACGACTTACTACTCGAAGTAGGGGCCGCCACCACTGTGTCAGCGGTGCTCCTTCCTTAGTGCTCATTAAAAATTCTCAATATTTTTTCAAAATTTCTTGCTTGTAGATCAAGCAGTTTCTTTAAGCTGTGCATCGTTTGCTAGTGAGTAAATTTCAGAATGTAATTACGAAAAACATCCAACAGGGTAACCGTGAGGTAACCGTAAAGTTTAATTGCTTGTAAACAATGTCACCGCTGCTCTCCAGCCAATGTATAAAACACTAGCTGACCCGCGCAACTTCGTCTGCGTCACATAAGAGAGGGTTAGAGGGTGTGTGTCAATTCTAAAGGAGCACATCACCCACATAATGAAAATGCGAGCGCGGTACATCACCATTATTTTGCTGCGGAATTATTTTAAAACTGTGATATCTCGGATCTCCTAAGATATTCATTAGAATCAAATGATGTTAGAGCAATTTCGTTCTAAATTAAATACTCTTAGATGAATAACGTATTTATTTGGATAAGGATAAATACCATGTTTACAAAAACACCTTTGCAAAAATAACGCATATTTTTTGAAGAATATTTAGAACCATAAAAAAGGTTATAGTGAGTGAGTAAGTTAAAAGATAAACATATGCTATCACGGACTGTTTTTAGAACTTTTAAAAGGAACAATTCATGCATGATTGCTGCGTAACTTTAACCGTTTACGCAGCGGACGCAACGGAAGCTCTCAAAAGGAATAAATTTTCCGCGTTTTTTATTTTGTGTGCAATCCAGAATAAGAATCACTAAACTATTCTTATTATGTTTCTCCAAATAAGGGCTGCCCAGCCTTTACGTCTTCATCCTCAGACACTCGATGACAGCTAGAGCCCAGCTAGATCTACAGTTCTCATCAAGGTGCATGAAATGAGCCCGAACACGATATAGATGCTGTAAACTTTTGAGGTCCTATTGCAGCTGCCCTCCGCTCCATCGTCAGACCTTCGATGAAAGTCATACTCCAGCTAATTCTAAAGTTCTCATCAAGGTGTATGAAATGAGCCCAAACACGATTTTTAGGGTGCCGTAGCCGAATGGCAAAAAACGGAACCCTTATAGATTCGTCTAACCTTATAGATTCGTCTTGTCTGTCTGTCCGTCTGAATGTCACAGCCACTTTATTCCGAAACTATTCGGACTAAACCGTTGAAACTTGGTAGGTAGATGTATTCTGTGAACCGCTTTACGATTTCTATACAATAATAAAAAAATAACAGATTAAGGTTTTTGAGAGGATCCGGCAATTGGGTCTCGAGGTGGCTTTGCACAAATCTGAGGCCATGTGCTTTCATGGGCCTCGGAATGCGCCACCGTCGGGATCCATGCTGACAGTAGGAGGGGTTCCCTTCGGCATCGAGTCGACTTTGAAGTACCTAGGACTCGTCCTCGACAGCCGGTGGAACTTCGTTGAGCATTTCCGACGTTTGGCTCCCAAACTGGAACGGGCAGGGGCTTGCCCAACCTGAGGGGTCCAAACGCCTCCTGCCGTAGGCTCTACGTGGGGGTCGTGCGGTCCATGGCCCCTTACGGGGTGCGCGGCACCAAAAGGTGGTAGCCGTTAGGCTAATCCGGGGGTACCGCACGATCTCCCGCGAGGCGGCGAGCCTCCTAGCCAGATTGCCGCCATGGGATCTGGAGGCGATAGTCCTCGCGCGCCTGCATGAATAGCGCGCGGAGGCACTACGTCGGGGGGAAACTCCGCTGCCGCGGCAAATCACCACTCAGCCGACAAACCTCCGACGCGATCTCATGGCGACATGGAGACAGCGACTGTCGCAACCCAGTGCAGGGCACGCCACAATAATGGCGATAAGTCCCCTCTTTGAGGAGTGGCTAGAGAGGCGCCACGGCGCCCTCACCTTCCGCCTGACGCAGGTCCTCACCGGATACGGTTGTTTCGGGAGGTTTCTGCACCGAATCGGGCGGGAGGAAACGCCCGGGTGCTATCATAGTGAGGATCGTCCGGAGGACACGGTGGCGCACACCGTGGAGGTCTGCCCCGCTTGGGCGGAGCTCCGCCGTGTCCTCGTAGCGGCGATCGGCGGCGGCGACCTCTCGCGCCCGGCCCTGGTTCAGGCCATGGTCCGGAGCGAGAATGAATGGGAAGCCGTCACCTCCTTCTGCGAAGCAGTCATGCTAGCGAAGGAGGTGGCGGGACGTGAGAGGGAGAGAATCTCTCGCCCCAGCCGCCGCGGGGGATGCACCGGGCGTCGGGGGCCACGTGGTGGCTACCGGCCACCGTAGGTGCGGGCCTGTCGACGGTGAGTAATGGATTAGCGTCTGAGCCGCGCGGGTACCTTACTCATAGATCTAAACTCCCCTCCCGCAAGCGCCTTGGTGACGCCCACTTCGCAACGGGCCGTGCAGCAGAAATCGTAATATATTTTAATTTCGCCATAACTTCAAAACCAAACGTCCAATTTTAATCATTCAAAAACCAAATATTATCTACATAAACTGTACTTAGTGATGAAATAATTAATTTTGATAAGGATTGCGGCTATGTGTAATAATAAGGTAGTTAAAAAAAAAAAGAAGAAATTTAAAAACGATTAAAAACGATTCTTATACATAGAAGATTTTTTTTTTATTTAAGCACGATATTTTTACACAGCCGCTATCCAAACCGGTGAAACCAATGAACAGACCTAGACCATGTTCCTATACACAAATGTTTGTCTGTCGATTTGGCCGATTTGACCACATCAATATTAACTATGCGACGACTCATCCGAACTTGCGGATGATTCGTCGCCTACCAATTTTCAAAGGGTAACGTTTCATCCGCAGATGAAATATTTTGCGGATGAGTAGTCACCTAAGTCGATCTATTATTCCGTCTTTGTAGGCGGTGTAAACCAATATCTGATTTCGTCGAAAAAACAATACCTTTTGTGTAAAGGGAAAACAATCTGAACTAAAGAAAACAGCCCGATATTTAGGAATATCGAAAATTCGAGCTTCTCATATTTCGTAGTTTACTAAGGGCTGTTGCTCATAGAAGGGGCAGATCTATGTATACGGAAAGCATTAGGGCCTTTGCACACCTAGGATTCTAGGAAAGGCAATGTACCACTTCATATTCACGAATAAAAAGCAATTGACAATCAAAAATCAAACACCATTTTGGAAACAAAACAATAAGGGCCCTTGCACAGCACGTTTTTTTATGCGCTGACGACGCGCGTAGAACGCAATCAGAACGCTCAGCAAACGCAAGACTGAAGCCACGTTGTTACCTTTGCACACGATCCTTGCGTTTGTATCGCTGTAAACGCGCTGATACATCGCTACAAACGCGTGTTTCTAGCGATGCAGCGCGCAGAAAAGCTGCCGCCATTTGGAACCACAGTATTACGATGGCGTCACTCAAGACAACTCTACTTACGATTGAAACGCGCTGTAAGCACGCGGTAAAAGACCTGTCAAGATAGATCCAGCTGTTTCAGAGGATAGCCGGAACAAACAGACAGACAGAAAGTTAAAAAATATGCATTCACTAAAAAGCTGTTATTTTGAAATTACAAACAGATACTTCAATTTTATTTATTTGTATAGATTCACCGAAAGCAAAAAATATTACCTATGAGTAATCAGATTTTATTGTTGTAAAATAATCGTAACAACATTTATCCTGCGCTCACAAAAAATATCTTGAATCGGAATTTAAATCGCAATATCGTAACACAATAGTGTAGCCAAGCCTTTACCTGAACCACGCTTTCCACCGACCTGCCTTGTGTTTACACCGGTGCGCGGTGTGGGGCGTGTTATCAGGAGTCGGAACTTCATTCACGGCAGCATGAATACTTGAATAGTCATGAGCTGTGTTAATTATGCAGCTTCGATATCATCCTGTGTTATGCTGAGCTGGTGGCTAGCAGTTGACCGCGATCTTCGAGAGAATTTTTTATAAAAATATTAGGTACTTCTCGTTCTGAATCGAAAATTTTGTTAACAATTTCAAAGGTTTTAATTGTTTAGCACGGAACCCTAATTCCTTTTTTAAAATAAAAGTAGCCTACGTTACTCTTTATAACATCAGCTATCTGCCAGTAAAAGTCTCGTCGGTCTAGCCGTTTCGGAGATTAGCTGGAACAAACAGACGGGCAGACAAAAATAAAAAATAAAGTGTTTTTGTCATGAGTACCGTTTATATGTACAGACAGCCATCACATCAAGCTACCCGAAACTGTCAAATTTTTCCAATCGACCTTGAACCTAATGCTTTAGCGATAAAGTTGAAAATCTATTAAAGAAATTTGACAGATTGTAGTAGCTTGATGTGCTGGCGTCTGTAATTTCATATGCATTCAGTAAAAAACAGTTATTTTGAAATTACAAACAGACACTTCAATTTTATTTATTTGTATTATTGTTCTTGAGAAATGTCAGGTGAGTAGTACTGAGCAGATTTATTAACGTGATCGAAGTAAAGTGAGTATTTAAGAAACGTAGGAGGAAACTACAGACCCTGACTTTCCTCCCACCGCCAGTTTATTTACGTATGCTACCAAAATTGAGGTAACTAACAACTTACTGTTTCTTGTCCCGTACGTTTGTGCTTCCAAAAAGTTTTCCACTGTTATGTACATAATTATCGGAAAGGTATCTATGTTTAAAAGCACCGATATTCACTTATGTCAGCCGCACAAGTCATCAACACAACCACCTTCCTCTATATAGGTAGATAATTATCTAATCCGTATGGATTACATAGATTATTAAGTACATATGAGCAGTAATTAACCCAGCCAAACGACTAATCCTATAGCTACAAATGTAAATACTAATATCAGACTGACTCGCACTAATGCTAAGTGATCAAATTAATTAATGGGATCGAGCTCCTCTGCAATTGTGACGATTAGCTCAGATTTTGCTATCAAAATTCACTTGTGTGATATTAGGAGTTATGTAACAATCATTTACCTAGCCTTTTCCCAACTATATTGGGGTCGGCTTCCAGTCGAACCGGATGCAGCTGAATACCGGTATTCTACATGGAGCGACTGCCTATCTGACCTCCACAACCCAGTTAGTACTGGATAATACTGGTTACCCCTTGGTAAGACTGGTTGTCAGACTTTTTGGGCCACTGACTACCGACTGTCAAAGATCTACAAATGACACCCGGGAAAAATAGAAATAATACGTGTGTACTAATAGAAATGAGAAACAAAAAAACAAGCTAAGTAAAATACATTCGTTTTCTGCAAAGTCTGGAAAGAGAAAACTAGAAAGAGTCAAAATTAAACGCAAGGCAAGTGATTCTATTGGCTGTTCATAATTCAGAAAACCAGTCCAACAAATGTCACCCACGTTTTGTGTTAATTTTCCTTCCAATATTACAGAAAAGCAACTTATCGCATTCCACGTGTAATCCCTATTGCTCAATATACAGGCCCCAAACTTTATGTATCTCATTGTCATCTCAAAGAGCGCGTCTAGTCTCGCTAGTCATACAGATTTCTAATAAAGTTCTCGGTTCACCCAAAGTTATTCATGCGGATACCTTTTCAGGATAGGAGTTATGTAACAATCTAGTAATAAAATGTGCTGATAAGTAAATCCATTTATTACAGCTTCATTCATCTGCCGCATTAAGCATAAGAGCAGTAAGTATGTTTTGCATAGTTTTGAGTAATTGGCGTGCTAAGTTTTTGTTACAATTTTGTTTTTCCGGACTTCTTTTTTTTAGTTATATTAATTTTTATGATTGAAATGTGTAGCCCAAATAAAGTGCTTTTATGTTCTTTACTCAATATTAGAATAGTTTAAAATGACGAAAATCCTTTTATATCTAGTATTACTTGAAGCAACTGAAACTGATCCTTAACGAAATTTACCAGTTACCGATAAGCTATTAAAACAGCTGTCAGCACATCTGATAGAGCTCGTTGCGCTGATTCAGGATCAATATTTAACTCATTTTGTCAAAAATTGCACTTACTGCTGATATCGCTAGCGGCAGTCATGGCGTCTTGATCGCTTAAAAAACATTTCACGAAAACAAAAGCAAAACAAAGCCGTTCTTTTTCAAAATGGCCTCCCAATTTTCATTAACGGCTTCTCATCAAGTTACTGTCCGGTAACAAACGAGGTCACTCACGATCGAGACCCCACATGACACTGAATAATTACAAGGTGTCAGTGCAATGTGGCACAGGGGGCCCGTTCGTTCGGATGACATCGTATTTACGGAAACACGGGGTCGAAATATGACGGCGTTCGAAATACTACGGCCGAGATCTCAGGAGAGTTGTGTAGAGGTGTACCGTGGTATGCTACCTTGTTGATTAATGAATTCTATGGCCTTTGAATCAAATCCTGATGGATTCTATTCAAATGCAGTCTCGCCGGATATTGGTCAAAGATCTTTGCGAAACTGTTGCACTAAAAAACATTTGGCCATGAATTCGATAAACTATTTATCATACCTGATCCAATACAATGACGCCAGTAATCCCTGAAGGGTGAGATAGCGGTGTATTTATAATATACATACATTTTGTTAGCTATTTTTAAGTCCCTTTGTAATTGAGGGCCCATTAACCAGGCGCAAATAACTGCTACAAATACATAGAGAACAAATATATATAAATAAAATAAAATACAAACACATTTGGAGGAGAAACGCTTTTGCTGAAAATCAAGTCTGGAAAACTACCATATTTAACAATACACGTAAAACAATGATGAAATCCTATTTTAGATGCATGGAAATTGTGCTATCGACAGAACAATAGCTGATTGGACGATCATGAAATGACGGTTCTTTTCATCTATTCATAAGCGAATAAATTCCTACGAACAAAAGGCTTATACATAGATACTACACGTACACACATTTATTCGGCGTGGTAGTATGATTCGGCGCAACCGCACGGCAATATTGAATATGGAAATCTAAGTTAGGAAAATCTTTAACTAAAACGTTTACTTCATCCCATGTCAGACGGCCAAATCAGTTAATAATGCAGTGAGCATTATTAACTGATTTGGCCTTTCTCTTTCATATCATTCCTCACACAATAAAGGAGATATTGGAGATTAAAGTCCCAACTTTTTTTAAACACTAGTTTTTAAGGTTTTAACTTTACTTTAAATACCTCCATGACCCGTTCACTATTCAATGCATTCAACAACACAATGTTTTGAGTGCGTTACATTGAGTTTTACAGTAAAAAGCGATTTTTCACCCAAAAAAAATTGATTCCCAGCAATAATTTTTGCGTAGGTTACCTACTCAGTTTGATGTACAGAATGCTTATGCTTGGTTGACGGCTTCGTGAAGGGACCGTTTACACCTTTTATATTCAAACTGGTTAAAAAAAAACTGTGTTGTTCATGAAATCGATCCGAAGAAAAGTGTAGCGCCCCTTTATTCATTGGAGCAACGGGCTTATTTAATAAAAAAAACAAACGTACAAAGGAGGTTTTACATACGTAGGTACCATGAATGAATAGGCTTATAAAATGTAGACGGGGATTGATGTATTCTCGATGATTGAATGACAAGTAAATACGACATGTGTATCCGATGACAGATGATTTCGATTCGTTTCTATTAGCGATCCTTTCAGCCCCCTTTCAGGGATTTTGGCTAATGTTGTTACGGGACAGGATACGGGCAGGATGGCATTGATTTTACCACGTGTAAAGGTCACACACACACAAATTAAAGATACATAATCTATTTGCCAGATATAGCGTAGAATATACTTGTGACTATCTTTGACAGTCGTTAGGTAGTCAGCGGCCCAAAAAGTCTGACAACCAGTCTTACCAAGGAATATCGTATACTAACTGGATTGTGGAGGTCAGATAGGCAGTCGCTCCATGTAAAATACTGGTATTCAGCTGCATCCGGTTAGACTGGAAGCCGACACCAATATAGTTGGGAAAAGGCTAGGCAGATTATTATGATACTTGTGACTATTTTCACTAGCACTCAACCACACCGAAATGATTGCCTGAATATTATTGCACTGTTGCTGGTTCTAATCTCGACGCTGATCTGGGATAGAAAATGGCCGTTTTAACAGAATCATAATAGGATAATAATATAAATCACGTTAAAGATTGTAAAATGGTCACAAAGTGATAATTCATAACATTAACTATAACCATTTAAAGAATTTAAACCCCCAGCGAAATTTATCCGTGCGTGTTTATTTAGATGTCCTTTATATAAGCAAAAACGGGCACTAATCTTGATGTTGTGGTTGCTAGTACCTTCCTAAATATGTCACGTGTACTTTTAAAATGCTTTACCTAATCCATTCATCTTATACATTTATGTATTTTAATTGTAAGAAAGAAAGAAAAAATATTTATTTGTCGCAAGGACATGACGTGCATCATACAAAATGAGAAAAAAAATAACAATAAACAAACAACACATAACAAATATTGCGTTCTTTTTATTCATTTAGATATACAGAATTGGTTATTTTAAATACGGCATCCACTTGACAATCAAAAACTAACAAAAATTTAATGTTGTGACAATCAATTGTCACAAAATACATATAAAAATACATAAAAATATATTTTGTCGTAATTTCAAACTTTATAATATCTAGAAAAAGTTAACAAGTGTTCTTGTTACTGGTATAAAGTGGTATTTTCACGTTTATCATAACAGATTGAACCCTAAAAATGAACTTAAAAATAAAACCGTGATAGACGTTTCGTCTAGTTATTTTAAAGCTTCGGCTACCTGACAACAACCTTTTGGTCAGCCTACACGGTTATAATTTCAGCCAGGTCTGTGGTCCATGTTTCAGACTCGGCCAGTACTATATTATTAATGAACTTGGGAGCCGGGGTCAGAGGTGAGAATATCACGCTCGAACCAAATTGTGCGTCAGTGTTTTAATGAATTAGGGAGAGAAATTGGAGCTAGGAGCATGAATATGGTAAACTGTTACCTTTGTAAAGTATTCTTGAAATTTAAGATTGGTCAAATAGAAATATTAAAGAAGTCTGATGATTTAAAATTGACAAAAGGCAGTCAAAAGTGTGTTCTGTTTGTCCTTCTCAATAATAAGATTAGAACGTAATATAATAAGATCGCTTCGCATGCTTTTATGACTTTCCAAACCTTTCGCAAGTACAGAGAAACATAACAACATCACGCCTGTAATCCCCGAAGAGTTAGGCAGAGGTGTGCCTAATAGTACACCCACATTTCGCCAGTTATGTTTAAGTCCCAGAGTCCAGAGTCTAGAGGTCCTGGTTTCGATTCCTGATTTTTCCATCAGGAATTTCTCAGTGGTAGCCGTGGAGTCTGTATTTGTGCCTGGTTGATGGCATTAGGGTCGCCCCCCTATTACATGCGTCTTAAACATCTTTCAGGGATTACACGCGTGATGTTATGTTATTTATTACGAACAAGATACCTAAACCAACCATGATCGTTGCCACCTCATTGTGAGTCGAGGGAGGTTATCATGCGTTCGGGTTTACTACCTAAGGGAGGAACCGATAGTATTGACTGTTATCAATGCTTATCAGTATTCGGTTCGCATCGTGGTGATAATAGTGATTTGTTCAATCAAGGAAACCAGTGTTTATGAGGGGCTGAAGTGAGAATTATAGGGCTGTTGATCTTGTTAGGGGGATGTTTTCTGTGCTGAATATAAAGATTCTTCAGACATCTATAGGTTTTAGGAGGATCTTTAGGTTAAGCCGTGCATACCTAGGTTGGTCTGTTGATGGGTGAACACCCATTACATATCGAGTTTCCTCCGTGCCTCGGAAAGCACGTTGAGCCGTTGGCCCCGGCTGTCATTTGTAGATCTTTGACAGTCGTAAGTTAGTCAGTGGCCTAAAAAGTCTGACAACCAGTCTTACCAAGGTGTATCGTATTATCCAGTAATAACTGGGTTGAGGAGGTCGGATAGGCAGTCGCTCCATGTAAAATACTGGTATTCAGCTGCATCCAGTTAGACTGGAAGCCGACCCCAATGGAAAAGGCTATGCAGATAATGATAATGGGAAATCTATAGGTTTTCGTGTGTACACGAACGATGGATCAAACGACGGGGCATGACGCTTAAGGACATTCAGAGGCATCGCAGGGAGGTTACTAACCTGTAGACGTTTTTTGGTTATCGGGACGAATAAAAAGTTTACTTTTTACCTAAATGAATCTTCTGACACAAATTACGCAATCATACAACCTTATAGCTAGCATAGTTGACTGTAAAGACAGCCTAAGTGCTCATTCACACTAATCCGTCAAAGACGATTCGTGTTTTTTGACGAATCGTCTTTTTTCACGAATCGTTATTTTGATTTGTATGGGCGGCTATACATTTTAATTGCCTGTGTTCACACTATTACGGAATCGTGAAAAATGACGGATACGTCTTAAATGACGTTTCTTCTTTATCAAAAACCTTCAGTTTTAAATCACGAATCGTTATGACGGATTAGTGTGAATGAGCACTAAGGCAAAGACCTCCTTTGTATCTTTTATGTTACAAAAAATTTAAATGAATAAATATGTACAAGCGCTGAAACTCTAGAAAATTGCACTAGTGATATCAAAGTGCAAGTCACGTGAGATCTGTGTTCCACATGTAAAACAGGAGAAATTCTACGGTCGAGTAACGATCTCTCTGAAAAGGGAGGACACGCTGCGGAGTAATCTCTTAAAACATTCACATGTGGCGCGAAGTGTGACTTCAAATAGTATCCTGTAGGTACTCGTATATCTTTTTGAAACGTGTATATTCTAGCTATCTATGGTTACCATTTGGTAGTTTGAAAAAGTTCTGAAGAAAGCCGGAGTTTTTTCGGATATTTTACTTTTTAATCTAATGTTTTTCAGTAAGTTATTTTTTATTAACTTTCTCATAAAATATATACATTATTTAGTATAGAGACCTAAAATAAAAATAAAATCATGAATCAATAGCAGAAAAGAATTAAAGGCTTCAAAAAGTTCGTCGTCATCGCTAGCAACGGGGAAGTGCCCAGAAGGCTGGCGGCATTGATGGCTGGAATGCTGATTCTTTGTCATTTTTTTTGTGTTTTGTCGTCGGTCACGAGGAGAATCGACCAACCGTTTGGCGATATCCCGAAAAACTAGGTGGGCACTCCGACCCCAGGACCCTAGACACTAGTGTTTCACTAAGTGAGTACTAATTTTTAGGAATCTCTTTTGTAATCCTCTTCAAGGTTCGATCAAACCGGTGCCTACAGACAAATTACGGACGCGGTTCCGGACACGGATACCTACAGATAAATTCCAGTGAAGTATCTTTCATTTTGGTGTCCGCCGCCGCCGCCGGTCCGCAATCCGTACATAACTTTAGGCCCGAACCTAACTCGAAAAGTGTATTTTTATTGTGCGAACTGCCAGTCTGTGGAATTCACTACCGGCTTATCTATTTACCGATCATTAAAATCTAGATCTTTTCAAAATTGTGAATCGGTTTCTTCTAGGCAAGAGTGCTCCACCCTAGGCCGCGTCATCGTTTCGCACCAGGTGCGTTGCTGCCAAACAAGTCTATAAAAACAAGTCGGAAAATTAAAAGGCCGGACAAAATCCATACAAGTTTCAATTCAATTCAATTCAATATCTTTACTGTGGATCATAGGTTTGTACATAATACAGATCTTAAATAATTAAATAGATCAGCTATGTCCCGCCCTTTGGGCATAAGTTGGAAATGTCCAGACAAGTACAGACAGCTGCCAACCCTAAGTGCATCTCATTGAGAGCTCGACCGCACCGGAATACAGGTGGCAGGCACAAGATATCACCTCCCCCCTCAAAGGAAGCATCAGTATTCATTCCAGACGTGAGGGAATTTTGTTTATCTACGCAGCTTTTTATGAACATAATAAAATCATGTTGTGGTTTTACTGTTTGTTGTTGACTTGTATTTTATGTTGGGAGTGAGTTGTTGAGATTCAAGTGGTATTACGTTTGAGAGGAATATTTTAACGTTCGTGCGTAGAGTTTTTTTGTTTTATGGTGTTTGGCTATCGATGCCTATCACGTCTGTGGAGTTACATAACATGACTTCGCGCCTGTAATCCGTAGGTTATATAATATATAATAATATAATCTTTATTATCAAAAAAGCCAAAAACAATTTGTCCATCTCAATCAAAACATACAAACGACAACGAGTTCCAACTTTACTCCGCGTTATTTTACAAATGCAAGTATAAAACAGTATTACATCTATAAACACAATGTTTTGCGTGCGTAACATTGCGTACTTATGTATTGTAAACAGTGATTTATCAGACTAAAAATAAAAGTCGTTTCCCAGCAATAAATTTTCGCGCAATGTTGTACTAATTCTTTATTTTTTTTTGTACAGTTACATTACACGTATTGTTTGTTTATTCATTACTATGAACATTATTTACAAACTATAAATAGATGTAAAATAATATACTTGGTCTTGATTGGTACTTTTACATCCTGTATATCCATGTTGTGGAAATACGAAGGAGAATGTCAATAATTGTCGTCGCAAGAATACAAACATCGTCAATTCAAAATTATTATGTTAACTATGTCAGTCATTGTATTACTAAGTTTTGGAATCTAAAATGTGGCTTTTTATTGGAAAAATCATGTATGTATCTAATGTAAAAGTTAAATGAATGGAAATCCCATGTAAACGGTACTGTCCTTGGCAAAGATAAATGTCTTGGATTATTTAAATTGAACGATACAATTTGCAAGTCGTAAAATACGTAATGGCATCTACCTTATACAAACAAGTAGGTAGGTACCGGGGATAACTGGGTGAATAGAGACGCAGGTGAATCCAGATAAAACTCTGAAAGGGATTTTAACGTTTTATTGTATTTTATTTATTGAGGGGATATAAACAACTACAACATATATAACACATAAGATTAACAAAACCAAGTAGTAATGTTGCAGTCTACTGCATTATCCGCAGATAACACATGTTTAAGGTCAGTGGTGGCTACTAGATGGGCATCATCAAAATTAACAAATATTTTGAAATAAATTAATAAGTTACTTTAAAGCTAACTATAGCTTAAAAACCAAATCAGATAAAAAACGATGTCATTTACATTATGCAATAAATGTATGTTGCCAACAGACCTCTAAATAAATAAGTATTATTATGTTAATAAAAAGGCACTTAATACGTGTCCTGCGTGTCCTGTTGTTTGTTCACTACAGGAACTGATGGACGCTCCCGAAAGCGCCAAACTAGTTGCTCAGTTCTGGGCTGACACTATTTAGATTGCCATCGACACGCTAAGAAGACGAAGTTAATAAAATAGAGTACTTGTTGGTAACATATCATAAATGGTCGACGATACAAATCTGTAATGGTATGACATCCACTCACATTCCTTACAAAATTCCTGCAAAAATAACACCATTCTTTAAAAGCCACTCCATTCTCATTTTCTCGGAAATAAACACGGTCTAGTTGGAAACATGCCTTCTGGGAACTGCTCGCAGTTTCATTGTTTCAAAGAATATTTTCTGTAACTTTTCACACAATAGTAATGTGACGAGATGTATGTTTTCAGTTATCAGGAATGCAACTTGTTTTATGAGAATAGTTGGAAAACTGGATGGACTACTGTGGAATATACTGAGAATGTATAAGACCATTGTGAACTCTACACCCCTGTAGGAGCTCGTAGCTAAATAATAACAGCCGCTTGGGTCGATATTTAGGTTAAGCCGTGTTTGCCTAGGTCTGTGGATGGGTGACCGCCCATTACATACCGAGTTTCCTCCGTGTGAAGCCTTTGATCCCGGCTGTAATTTGTAGATCTTTGTCAGTCGTTAGGTAGTCATTGGCCCAAAAAGTCTGACAACCAGTCTTATCAAGGGGTATCGTATTTCCCAGTACTAACTGGGTTGTGGAGGTCAGATAGGCAGTCGCTCGATGTAGAATACTGGTATTCAGCTGCATCCAGTTAGACTGGAAGCCGAAAAGGCTAGGCAGATGATGATGGACTCTACACCCCTGTAAAGAATGTTGCAAATCTCGTGCTGCCGACTTGTAGACGGATTTACACCGCCCGACAATTAAAAAACGCTCAGTGATCATATTTTCTTTTATTTCAAAGTAAAAAGTAGTTGTAGTTTATCGAATTGGTTTCGATGACACCTGTCGCTTCGGTTAAGTATAGCGCCTGGGTCGTTGACCATCTGGCGGGCACTGGCGAACTCGGACAGTATCAGTCAGAGACCACAATGTTTCTTTAGGGATGAAGAACACGGTGAAAAGGACTCTCTGACCAGACGGGTGTTCTATCTGGTGGGCTACTGCCCGGCCGTTGTTGTCGGGCAGATAACTTTAATAGCGCGATTCAGAATTTTGATGTTAGTTCTTTTTTTGGGTCATAGATGGCGCTGTAGTACTTTTTGTACTTTATTGCTGTAGTACTTTTGTATAATGCATTATATTAACTTGGTCGAGAACTGTCAAGACGTTGTGCAGAAAGGATTCACTTGTGCAAACGATACCACTAATAACCTAACACAGGGACAGAAAGGAAACATAAATATAGCGTAACTTGACATTTCCAGTGGAAATTCAAATTGGTGAGCAGATGTTATATGAACAAAACTATTGCCACAAGTTCATCTTGCATAAGGAAAAGGAACATTTCAATACGTTATGCTGGCTTACCCAAGACGTATCCTGTCTATGTATTAATCCAAGGACTCTCCTTCGAAGGGAAATGGGCAAATTAGTCTCGCCTCGAGTGACATTTCCTTATATACCCCACATTTGCAGAAGACTAGACCGAGGTCGAGGAATAATACGAAAAACACCCATTTTTCTGCACTTTTCCCCATTTATAAGACTTAGTAAAGACTATAAAGGATCGTGCTAAAATCTTACTTAAACCTTCCTGCAATTTATTCGGAGGTAACGAGATGAAAACTATGAGAGGACTTCATTCGTAGGGTAAGAATTGATTTACTGAAACGGAAAATTCATGGTTGAATTGTTCTGAAAATTTTCTGAATAGATTCTAAAGGATTTCATTGCAGTGATTTGAGAGGTCTTAATTGTCCTATTCCTAGAGTTTTGACGCTGTACTGTAAGTACCTAAGTATATTATTTTCTTCATCATAAAATAATATACGAATTCTTTTTTACACGACGGAATATCGTAAGTCGTGGCGCAAACTTGGATTGTTTCATATAAAGTAAACGGGCAAAATGTGTCAACAAAGGGACTGTTTTTTTTAAGCTGAAGAAATATTTCAACACTAGTGTCATAATACTGAATCCATGATTAAAATATGCGGTACGATGATTACATCGTGTAAAACAAACATTATAAATATTATCTGTCAAACAAAACTAGCTAAACATTTATTTTCTTGCAGTTAATAGACCTGCTATATTTACTACCGATTATACCAATATTTTACTACCAGGACATAACACTGCAATAACATAATGTTTCTGTCACACCTACAGTTTACAGATTGTAAACAATTTTGAAAGACATTTGGCAGTAGCTGTAAGTACTTTCGTCTGGTCATAATAATTGGCGAAGACGGAGCTGCTCAACTGTCATTTGTTTACAACGACATCGCTCAAAAGACACGCGTGTTATTACAGCGACTGCGCAGAAAACAATGAAATAAATTACTAAGTGCATGCTTCTCTGTTTCCTGATCATTATAATCTAGGCTTTCTTCGAAGTTCGAGTGAGTCGGTTTCTTCTAGCCAAGCGTACTCAACCCTAGGTCGGGTCATCGCTTCATATCAGGAGATTTGCAGCCAAACGCAAGCCACGACCACGACAGGAGCTTTGACCAGCACGCGTAGCAACGGGTTTTGTCAACAGAAGAATCGAGAAAATGCCAGATCAACAAAAGAAATCTGCCATTTGACGATTTTTCGTCGACACCGACCACCGTAGGGTGGTCATGCTACGCGTGCGGAAAGAAAGTTTGGTTGCACAACCGGACGTCCGACAAGTTTTGTTCGAGATAACGGCCGATTATGCGACAAGTCTGATCGTGGCCGCGTAGTGCGCGAGATCCCTTCGACGAAGGAAACAAGCGACGACCGTGTCTCTTGACGCAAGTCACGTCGCAAGTCGTATCGTCTGAGGTCGGGAAGCATTGCTTATGCAAGTGGTATCAAGAGTTCTAGAAAATAAGCTCTCGTTTAATCTAAATAGATATAAATTTGCACAGTTTATAACAGTTATAAATAACTTTTTATTTATAACTTCGGATCTTGTTTGCGACTTCTTCCACGTTGTTCCGGGATGAATGCCAAAACTCATTCATATAGTTTCGCAGTACAATTAAGAAACTGTAGTAGTAATCAATCAGGTATTCACCTTTACCAAAAAAATAGTAAAAATCTTACAAGATGTTAGCATTCAGAGGAAAATGTCGTGAGGAAAGTTTTGAGTATGAATGTGGATGGTTATAAGAGTAGAGGAACACCAAAGAAACGATGGATGGACTATGTGAAGGATGATATGGCACCAAAGGAGCTGTCTGATGAGATGACGAGTAATAGAGAAGTATAAGACATGCTGCGCCGACCCCAAATAAATTAGGATAAGGGCAAGAGAATGATGATGATGTAAACATTGAGAGGTGATGTGCTAGTCAGACTAGAGACGCTAAAGAAAGGTTATCGGTTATTTAACATCACACTTTGACCCTTAGGAGCAGAGCGGCGGGTGACACCGCTGGACACAGCTAGTAAGGAATAAAAAACAGCATTAATAAGTGCTTGAGTGAAAAAACTGCCCAATTGTAGTTCTAGTAACATTCAGCTCACAAAGGCTTATATCTCGAATATCTAACGTTCACAATCGGATTAAAACGGCGACGCTCAAAACAGTTTCTACGTATCCATAAAAATGAATAAAAACAAACATTTGGCATCGATATCCTAGTTTAAAATCTGAGAGTTTCGATTGAGCGGAACTGCAAATTCTCGCGAATTTACGTTTTTTACTAAATTGGTTCCCGATTGTAAATAAATTGCTTTTTTATGTTTTGTTAAAGCTTTCTTCATCGTCAATGTTCATTTGTTTAGTATTTTACTGAATAAACAAAGCTAGACAATGATGGGTTGTTAAACTTTTTCATCGTCTAGATTCCTAAATACCTACCGGGTCTTCGATTAATCTTTTGTTTTTAGATTTCCAGTTGGCTAGACTATTCAAGCGTTTACTTTACGTATCATTGAACATTAACATAAATCATACTAAATAACAAGCAAATAAAAATAACAATACAGGATGTAAACGGACCCTTCACGAAGCCGTCAACCAAGCATTCTGTACATCAAACTAAGTAACTTTACGCAAAAATGTTTGCTGGGAAACGCCTTTTTTTGGGGTGAAAAATCACGTTTTACGGTAGGACTCAATGTAAGACACTCAGAACATTGTGCTGATGGATGGATTGAATAGTAACAAAGTGGTAATTTATGTTTTTAGATAGACGAGAGTGATTTATTATTGAGCTCTCTTTTTGTTAGAATCAAAGGTACTATGTAAGCATTTGGTAATGTTAAGAAAGTGAAAAATGCTGGAAGAATATTGAAAGTAAAACCTTGATTCGGAGATGTTTAAATGTCCCAGATTGATCAAGTAATTCAGAACTTTATTTATTAAAACTTAATGCATATAATGTACAAAGTCTACCAGTCTACCTTAGGGTGATGCAGAGACAAAACAGTAGGTGCAATAGTACAGAAAATTTCCAAGAATAAAATATATTAATAAATACATACATACAAACAAAATATACAAAGTAAAGAGATATAAAAATATTAAGTATTGTCAACTATCTTTGAGAGGGTACAAAGAAACTCGATTGTTAAAAATATGCTGTAACAACGATTGACAAAAACTAACAAATTGAATACAATTAAATGCAAGCTTTCTACCATCTCTGAACAATGTTTGAAATTCTTCAGCACTAATTCGACCCGCTTGCTCTACAAATCACTAAATATAGACACAAGAAGAAGATAACAAACGTCTCGAACACGAGTCTTGTTAGCGGGTAATAACAGAGCCAGTCACATCTGCAGAACAAAGGGGTGCACAGCCCCTGCGAGGCTGCGACTACTCCCCAATGCCAAAGAACAATGCCGCCAAATTGCAGGGGCTGCAAACTTGCTACCGTCCATACGTTACTCTCAAAGTACCAACCTTGCATACCAATGTACTATTTGCATGAAAACTCGCTTTAACACCGCTGTATGGTTAGCAGATAAAATCAGCTTTTAATCTCGATTTTATTGGCTTTTAACCGTTCAGTTAGTTAACTGCTCGATTGGAGAGTACACTCTGCGCCAATTGAAAAGCGTCTGCAAAAAAAGTAATCGTTTTCAGGGTTCCGTACCCGAACGGTAAGCCTCCGCTGTCCGTCGGGCCGTCCGTTCGTCCATCTGTCTGTTAGCGGGCTGTATCTCATAATCTGTAACAGGTAGACAGTTAACATTTTCACAGAATGTGTATATCTGTTGCCGCTACAAACAATAAAATAAGTTACAAATTTAAGGGGGCTCCCCTACTACGATGGTACGGAACCCTTCATGCGTGAGTCCGACTCGGACTTGGCCGGTATTTTGCCAAGTGAAGATAGACTAAAACGGTTTAGGATTGCATTTTAGATTTTTCGCTCGAAAAGACACGAAACTATTTTAAAAAAAACAGAAAGCTTTCGCTGAATCCGTTTAGAATTTTCTACCTGAACTAACAGGTGAAATTGAATTCTTTTTGCACTCGGGTTTAAAAATAGTCTTACCGAATCTTTTTATAAATATTAATATTTTTCATAAATCGCTTTTGATATATTTTTCTGTCACCACTGGCGTGAAAAGGTGTGAAATATAAGGCATCAGATACCTAAAGGATTTGTCTTGTCATTGGCGGGGCCAATATGGCACAAATATGTAGATGAGATCGCTCTGCCAAACGTTGAAGTTATACGTAGTCTTGAGTCGTCGTAATCCATTATTGTAAGAAATATTGAATCATAAAAAAAGATTGTGATTGGGATTTGGGTTGTGAGAAAAGATAGGAAACACTATCCTCACATTTCACCAGAAAATATTTATTTATATATTTATTCATTCAACTTACTACTATCATTACAGGCAATTTTAAACCTAATTCGATAGTGTGGCTATCACTCTTATTTCTAACACAGGTTTATTACATAAATAAATATTAAAAACAAAAAAAATAACAGACATAAAACAATTAAAATAACTTAACACCTAGGAATAAAAAAATAAAAAAGCTCCAAATCCTATCTTTCATCACATAAAATAATAGAAATGCAAATAAGTAATGAAAGTAACTATAATAATTTAATAGATTCCTAGGTAACTAGACCTCCTCCTCAAGTCGTACTCCTCATTACTGAGGAGATCATGATCCTCCTTTGAAAACATTTTTCCTTGACGATGTTTCGTCATCTCTGTCTATCCTTGACCAAGTGAAGCGCATCTTGAAATTTCGTATCAAGAGAAGAGCTTATCTGGTCGGACCATCGCAAAGGGCTGCGACCTCTCGGTCGTTTAACATCGACCTTGCCGGTAACCATCAGTTGTTCGAGGTTATTGCCAGGTAATCAGACAAAGAGATTTAAAAGACTTATAGAGCGGTAAAAAGGGAATATTTTCATGCAAAAATTTTGATAACGAACATTTTCAATTTTGACACATGAATGCTACCTGACAAGCAGGCGTATGACAGTAGACAGATTGACTTGTTATAAAGACGTAGTATAGCAAGAATTTTTGTCTTGTCCCGTCTATCGAGATTTCAGCTCCATAGGCAAATTGCAATTTCTAATTTTTGTGTTTAAATTCAGATACAAATTATTTGTTAATGAATAAATGACTATGACTATGACTATGACTATAGGTGAAACTAAAGATTTGTAAACGAAGTAGATAAAGTAAACAATATTAAGGTTACACACAAAAGCCACTCATCAGAACTCAACATAAGAGATCACTCCTAAGTTACGTTTTCCAATACAAAAAATCATCGCTGAACCTCCATACAAAAAAAACACTAATAGAGAACCTCCTCCTTGTTTTCGAAGTCAATAAAAATAGGTCTTAATTACGATATTGAATGCCTCCTTGATCTAGTGGCTGCAAGCGCTACTGCTGTGCATGAGGTCCTGGGTTCGATTCCCCGAGGCAAAGTAATATTGGCTTTTTCCAACAGGATTTTTTCAGTAGCAGCCACGGAGTCTGGATTTGCGCCCGGTTGATGGCTATAGACTCGCCCCTTTTTACATGGGACTTAAACGTAAACTGGGAAAATGTGGGTGTACTATTAGGTACACCGCTGCCTAACCCTTGGGGGATTATGATGTAAATTACGAAAATTTTCAGCTAACTGCTAAGTTTCAAGTTAAAAATATACTTACCCGTAATTGCTTAACGTGTTAACATGGGAACAACACGAAGTAAGAAAATCGAAGGGAGCAGTAAGCCAGCAATCAGTCAACGTCAGGGACAGACGGTTTAGAAGCATTACACTTGATTCACCGTAAGCCCGGCTCAATTTGGGCTAAACACCAATCTGATCTCCTGATTTACTTGACTTAGAACTGGTTTTTACCTGACTGCGTGACAGAAAATACAGGGTTATTCATGTATACTGTAGTACAGGGTTTTTCACGCGTGTCTACATAATGTATTTGTAATAATGCTCTCAAATCGTGCTACATAGGCTACCAATTCGCAAAAAGAGTGACTTTGGGCAGCATGATTTATAAAATTAGAAGTACTTATCGTTTCCATCTTTTGACTTATTTTTAGAAGCTTTTATTTAAGTTATTATGTCTTATGTCTGGGACTGTAGCTTCGCCTTCTTTGTTTTTCTGACATTCAAAAGTGCCTGTAATGGTCTAATTGAAATAAATGCTTTGAGTTTGAGTTTGAGTTTACCTTGTAAGTAAGTGAGTATTGGTCAAATCTTGCAACTGTATTTCAAACCAGTTCCCCGAACCGATTGAGATGAAATTTTGCACAAACCTGTGGTTCTGGTGACAATACATTTTTATAATAGACATGAGTTGCTTCTGCAGCCAGGATTGCCTCCTCACCAGAGAACTCCTCAACGGTTAATGGTACGGACATGAAACTTTGTAACATACGCGTTCAATGTTATATATTTTTTCTTTTCATTTAAATAAAAAGCACAACTTTTATTATTATTTTTTATTATTTATCGTGACTTTTAGTCGTCTTACAAAGGTGGTCCACTCAATATATCCGACATAAAATACCTCTGGGCACGATTTTTGTTTTCACCATTAATTATGATAATAGCATAACATGAGAATTATGAAACATCCTGTTAACAATGTTTACATGTCAAACGGTAGAACATACGTACCCACCACACGAGTCAAGTAGATCATCGCTTGCAACGGCTGTTTCAACTACGTCATGCGTCATAATAATGAATAATATTTTTATTTTTAAATTATTCAAATCTCATAAATTCCAATTTTTTTTATGAATGTTTAGTAATCATCGGTTACATAAAGTGGGCTGCCGTTGTAAGACGACTAAAAAGTCACGGTGTATAATCTGATTTACATGTTTTTAATTCTCTTTTATACAGTCGGGTTTTCGTTTTTTTGCCTTTTTTACACTAGCTTAGGGTTAAAATAAGCAAGGCACTTATGTTTGGGTTCTTATCTTGTTGATCGTTCGTAGTTTTATTCGCTTCTAGGCATTTTTTCTCAACTATTTTTGAAATCCAAGAGCATGGAAACTATGCTTTCGTAATTCACCTATCCTTTACTAGTTTTATTGTAAAAGTTCGCACTTTATGGGGGCTCGTCCTTTTTCTTTGAGTGAAGGCAAAAATTGTCATACCACATTCCCTTTCATCTTATAGTGGTTTCTCTCCAGAGACTTCCTCGGTTTCAATTTCTCAGGAAGGTTTCCTCTTTGCCAAAACTTGTGTATTTCTTTGATCTTTTTGAAAGCATCAGCTTTTGCAAGTTTCCGATTATTTTCGAGTATCTCGCTTAGAATTTTTGGTTTACTGAATTTATTACAACCGATAAAATCTTAATGGCCATATTTTATTACTTAGTAAGCTAAAATAAAATATTTTATTACTTACTAAGCTAAGACAAAATAACATGATTTCTCTTACATTACCAAAAATGTAAATCGTAAGATTCACTCAACCATGACAATAAATGATTATATGCCTTTTTCGTTGACAATGAGCATTTGAATACTCACACACCACGTTCGCGGTCGTCGCCCTGCCCTGCCGTCTCTGGTGTGTGCTGTCCCTCGAGGTGCTGCGGGATGTCTCGGTAGCTGCCGGCATGCCACGGTATCTAGAAGGCCGCTGGCATTATCAGTGTGCGCTGGCGTTCACGATTCAAATCTTTGTCCATTTCCTTCGGCAATGCGAATTAAATTTCGGTCTATTTTGGTCTGTTTTCTTTGTAGGTCGCCTTGATTAAATAACCGAACGTTTGTTTATATACTTTTGTAAGCGTTCCGACTTCAGATACATACATACTGTTTATGTTTGTGTTGATAAGCCTACCTAAATAAATACGACGAAGGAAATTGAACTCTTTCCATTTGCAATCTTGTTTTTGTTTCGCGAAGTATTATGTGTTACTATCTATCTCACTGGTTCTATTTAGGGCATTGTTTTTTTGAAATAAGAACGTCTACAAGGTCATGATAAATTATCTAGCGAAATTACTTAGACTTGATGGGTATCGATTTTTTAACACGATAAAAAAACTGATTTTCTAGACTTACATTTAAAATTACTTCTGTGTTTCAATGTACTGAGAAACTGCGCTCAATGAAACCAAAAAAAATATAAAGATACCTGCCGCCAATGACGACAAACGTTTTTGAAGAACTAACTAGACATAAAAACATACTTACACCTATCAACGTTTGTCTGTGCATCACCCGAAGGTTCCAAAATGCCAATGACATTAAGTCCGCCTCTGTACTCTCGCTGCTTGACGTGTTAAATTAATAAACTCAATTAATTCACTTGATTGATGAGTACACTCATAACGCTAATTACAGTTTGAATCCACCGAACTGTCTCAACTTCAAGATGCTTCAAGTTTTCTTTAGTAAATCAATTATGGAACGAAAGTCTGCACACAGAACCATCCATTTTTATTCTAACGTCTAACCAAAATCAAAAGAACACTCCTTCAAAACTGTAAACTTCCATCGATCTCCTGAAATTCAAACTTTACTACCTTCTTCTAAAGTTAGAATTGGTGCACAGACTTTATTGGCTAGGAAGGAAAATTTTGAAGCACACTTATCATAACTATGAGCTTGCAACTTGACGTTTTGGACGGCTCGTTAAAATATGCCAGTTCTTGACTTTAAATGTTCGTAGTTCTGGAAACTTTTGAGGTGTTCGTTTTTCTTTTTAGGCACTTATTTAGATCTGAGCTTTTTGTAATTAGCATATTTTTGGAAACGTAAGTCTTGTACCGAAGATCTGGTGAAGGTTGTGGGGATCCGCTGGATGCGAAACGCACGGGATCGGTCAACGTGGCGACACTAGGGGGAGGAGTATGTTCAGCAGTGGATGTCTTTCGGCTGATATGATGATAATGATGAGTAAAAGTAAGCATATACAGCCTATAATGTTCCTACTGAGACCCAGGTCTCTGTAGAGTGCAGGTCATAGTCCACCACTTGGGCCCAGTGCAGATATCTTTTCGTCTGTTGGTTATAGATCGTGCAAGATTTAGTTAATTAATGCGTAATTAGTGCCATCCCAATCGATGACCATTATATTTTCTGTTCAAGAGAAACTCAAACTCAAAGCATTTATTTCAATTAGACCAAAACAGGCACTTTTGAAAGTCACAGAAAAAAACATAGAGCGAAGCTACAGTCACAGACACAAGGCATAATAACTTGTGAAAGTACTGTAGTTGCCCATTCCAAGACGTAGATCTCTATGGAGAAGAATGGGCAAGAAACTCCATGGCCACTCTTTTCAATCTAAATATTGTTACAAAATCTTGGTTACATCATTCATGTGGATACTATACATTTATGTGAGAACGATGTATAAAGAAGTGCAAGCTAAGAGCGTCCAGAGTAAAAAGATCATAAAAAAATAAAAATACACCGTACAAAAACAATTGAACCTGAAACCAAACCTTTTTACTCGTTTACTGAACATGGCTGAAAACAAATTACCTAAGCACTAAATCAGGTCTGAATTTACGAACAAACAGCTCTATAAGGGCTTCAAACATTCGTTATTCCACTTCAGCGACTCTTGAACACAAAGGCCCTTGAGAGAACTTAGTGCAACCACATCAGATCCTAAGATCAACACAATTGAGTTCTCAGGGGCGTTGAGGTACATTATTGTAACCATTGTGTGGGGTGTGGGCGACCACTTTGTCATCTTAATTGGCCATGCTGGCTTGAGATGGTTTTGAGAAATGACTTTCCTGAAGCTAGATTATATGTATATTTTTTGTTTGATCTAAAATTGGAATGGGCAACTACAGTACTTTCACAAGTTATTATGCCTTGTGTCTGTGACTGTAGCTTCACTTTCTTTGTTTTTGTGACATTCAAAAGTGCCTGTAATGGTCTAATTGAAATAAATGCTTTGAGTTTGAGTTGAGTTTATTGTTTTTAAGAAGGATTATTAGGATAAAAGATTTTTGTTTCTTTCCCAAATTGCGGCTTCGTTGTAACTAAAAATCTGGTTTTCCTATCGTAAGTTAGACCTTACTACATTCGTGAATCGACGTCACGCTACTAAAATCTCATGAAAAATTCAATATAAGTATGAAAGAAGCCGAGCAATATTAGAATTTCTCACCAATACTTTCCTTTCAAAAGATATGAAGCTATTCAAATACCTACCGAAAGAAAATACACAGGCTCCTTTCGTATGGGTATATAGATAGCAACCATATCAGATATCTAAGACGAACACAATTGAGTTAAGTCAGGAGTGCTGAGTTTTATTATTTATACCATAGGGTGGGGCGTAGGCAACCACGTTGTTAACTTAGTTGGCCATGTTGGTTTGTTGTTGGCTTAACCTTTTAACCGGCGTAGTCACATATACGTGACAAGCACGCGCATGCCTTGTACGCTAAACGACACAGATATGTGACAAAATGGTAGGTGAAATTGTGTCTGGGCGTGGAGGGCACTCGTGTGCGTTTATGCTCTAGCGATCAAAAGGTTGAGGTGTATTTTGACATATTATGACATGTAAAACGCAACAGATAAAAATAACCTAGCTTACCCGAAACTGGCTAGGTTAAAATTATATTTAATTGTCTTAAAAAATGGTGTATAAGTACCTAGGTTTGTTTTTATAGGAGATAATTATAAGCATAACATAACATCACTCCTGTAATCCCCATAGAGTTAGGCAGATTTGTAACTAATAGTACACCCACATTTCGCCGGTTATGTTTAAGTCTCGTGTAATAGGGGGTGAGCCTATTGCCATCAACCGGGCACAAATGCAAACTCCGTGGCTGCTACGGAGAAATTCGTGATGGAAAAACCCAATATCACTTTGCCCGACCCGGGAATCGAACCCAGAACCTCATGCTCAGCAGTCGCGCTTGTGATCGCTAGACCTACGTTGCAGTAAGTGGAAGACAAGATCACTGATTATTCTGCTTATCCCAAATTACGACATAACTAAATAGTAAAAATAAAACTTGTTTTCCTGTCGTAAGATTGACCTTATTGTATTGCTGAATCGACTCCTCTACATCACAAAAAGTAATGAAAAATGAATCTATGTGAGAAGCCGGTTGATATTAAAATTTCTCAGTACTGCTCTTTTTCAATACGTGAGAAGCTGAACAAAAATGAGGAGCTCGTGGCTAAATAATAACAGTCGGTCGGATCGATCTTTAGGTTAAGCCGTGCTTGCCCTAGGTTGGTCTGTGGATGGGGGACCGCCCATTACATGCCGAGTTTCCTCCGTGCCTCGGAAAGCACGTTAAGCCGTTGGTCCCGGGTGTCATTTGTAGATCTTTGACAGTCGTAAGGTAGTCAGTGCCCAAAAAAAAAAAAGCAGAGTATAACCCGAATTGATTGTCAAATTCTAAATTAACGCAAGCGAAGCCTCGGGCAAAAGCTAGTAGGCTATATTTGGCCACAAAATACCCAGCTGTTGGCCACACCTGGCGAGTTTCCCTCCAAACTGATTAACTCGTAAAACCTTCCACACAGCGGCCCCAAGTATGGATTATGACCTTATTTATTGTTTACGCCTGCAAGGCTGTGTTGACGGTTGGGGAAAACTGTTTACACGGAAGGGGCTTCTGTAGTAATTACTTAGCGAGTTATAAGTACTTACATTAGATGATTAAACTAGTTAATTGATTATTAGTTTACGACGCTTTTTAATTTTGAAGATTTAAAGGTGGTACTCTAATGTAGTAACGTTCGAGGAGGCACGGGACAAGAGCATATGGAGATAATTATATAGATAATTGGGAGAGACTTTTGCCCAGCAGTGGGACAGTACAGGCTATTAAAAAAAAGTAGTACAAGAGCGGGCCACAAGTTACAAGCGGAAGCGACGGCGACGCTTAGTTTGTAGAAACCAGTGCGGACTATCATAGCGATTAGGCGGCATAAATGCAGTGGTTTGCGGTTTTGGTCCCCTTCAGAATTCTACCTTAAACGTCATTGCCATCGACCAGAACTTGAACAAAAAGAGGTTTGTATAGCTTTACCCATGAATGGAATATGTAGAAAAGGAGTAGGTAGGTTATATTTGCCTGTTACTGAATCATATTTCAAAATTGATTTCACAATTTCAATACTCACAGAGCCAAAATTGGCCCTTACTGTTTACATACACGAGGTAAGCATAAATCAACTGCTTATTATAAATATCATAATACCAACTAGTGCCAAATTTACCGTCAAACTAACGCTTGATTAACTACCTCAGCTGGCGCGTAAAGATATATTGAGAAGACCTATGTGTACATGTTATCTTATAAATTCCCAACAACTAATAGATCACGATCTGGTCAATTATGACCATTATCTAGCTACCACTGTCTCGGGTGATGCGAAGATATGCAGCCAGCAACACTTGCGCTGCGCTCATCCCTAGTTACCTTCGCAATTTCGCATGAGTACTCGCAAGCGACTCCGCAAGTCTCGTCAGAAGCTCTGAAAATCTTCATTCATTTGTTTTCACCGCAATAGTTTTCTCCAGACGTGTGTCTCTTGAACGTATAGCTTGAGGTCCAGAGGTAAGAAGCAACTGCGATAACGTTACACATCTCAACAGAGACAGGGTGAGCAGCGTGCTCTCGTCTGTTCATAAAAAATATATTACGGTTGATTGTGGTCCTCAGTCCTTCTAACAAGCGTAGTATCTATTTGTATGTTCTTATAAGGCTGACCGGCAGACTGCATCTAACATCTGCCATACCTGAGAGCTTTCTGAGGCATTGCCAATCAAATATACCAAATTGCAATTTCTCATAATATGGTGTTTGTGTCTCATTAAATCAGAATACTTACGTAGTGAAACTTATACTGTCACTTACGGGATATCTTCCGTGATTGTTCAACAATAATGAACAATCACGGAAGATATCCCGTAAGTGGCAGTATAAGTTTAGTTGTAAACCGTGAAATCTTAAGACAGTGTTTACTTAGGCAATGTTACTTGGTTGACTAGCAATGTTTTACTATTTTTTTATTCGTCTGCACGATAGAGAGACACCAAGTAAGTAAGACAAAAGCTGGTAGAATAGGAAATGTATTTGATCAACAGTGCTACGCCTCTGAACTGACTGAGAATAGGCTCCCTATTGACGAGCTCCTTCTACAAGGAGCTTTACTCCTGTTTTATAACAGCCACATGTACAGCGATTATGTACCGTCTAATGAATATTCCAGTCAGCTCCTATTAAACATTAATATTTCGGCCGCTATACCTAAAGGAAGGGTCCGTATATTGATACCATTGTGAAGGCAAGCCAGAGGTCAAAGCCGCCTTACGTCGGTCTACCGTACATTCTATTGTTCTCGTATATAATTAACTCCTACGTTGAGATAGGCTTTAGTTTCAGGACTTAATAATAAGGCCTCGTCCACAGGAGATGAGTTACTCGACCGAGAAGCGAAAGTGAGACTTGCAAGCGTGAATTGCCATGCGATTTTTCGCGCATTTGTTTAAGAGACCCTGCGCAATACACCAGAGGACCTGGCTTATTATATGTAGTTTATGGAAGCTTGTGTCAATGCTGTTGGAGGTGGGATGTAAAAGGGTAGTTAAAGAAATCGCTTTGCTTTGGTTTGCGACTGGTCTAGCCCTCCAGAAGAACCTAAGAAGTCAAATGCGAAACCTTGTGCTGTCTTTAGTTATATACAGGGTGCAAAAGGACCCTTCACGAAGCCGACAACCCAGCATTCTAAGTAACTCTACCCCAAAATTATACGAAACGACTTTTTTGGGGTGAAAAATTACCTTTGACGGTAGGACTCGATGTAACGCACTCAAAAAATTGTGCTGTTTAAAGGAAAGTAATAAAATTAAAAACTTGTATTTAAAAAAAACTTAAGAAAAAGTTGGAACTCTGACCCCCAATACCTCCGTAACTAGTAAGCTCTCAGGTATGGTCCAGAACAAAAATACGATCGCAGTGATGGGAAGAACAAGTGCCTTTCGACTTCGTTAAGGGTCTTGTTAGTCGTTAGTCGTGGTATGGACCAAATGAGCGCGAAATACGTGTCGCCATATGAGGTTTGTCTTGCACGATTATTCAAGCCTGCTAACGGCCAAGCAACTCTCCCGGTGTAAACGAAGCCTAACAATATGTGGGTCGTTATTATTATGTGAGGCAAAGTAGGTATCACCATTTACCTCGGAAACTGTCGGTTCCAGTGGAGTTCTCATAAACAAAGCTTTTAAGTAAAGTTTTAAGAGCCGTGAAGTGCAATGTTGCAATTATGTTATGCTGCTAATGAGGGAACAAGCCGGGGAAGTCGTGGCCTGGTTATGAATACGAAAAGCAGTTTATAATTAGCCCATTTTACAGTATGTTTATAATGGGTGTAAAAATATTCTTAACGAAGCGGAAAGGCACTTGTTCGCTTCGTCATTGCGATATTTTTTTTGTTCTGGACCATACCTGGGAACCTATTATAGGTCAAAGTTCCAACTTTTACACAAGTTTTTTTTTTTAATTATAAGTTTTAAATGTTAGATCTTTACTTTAAAATACCTTCATGACGCCCGTATTATTCAATGTATCCATCAGCATAATGTTTTCAGTGCGTTACATTGAGTTTTACCGTAAAACGTGATTTGTACCCATAAAAAAGTCGTTTCCCAGCAATTTTTTTGCGTAGAGTTACTTAATTTGATGTACATACAAAATGCTTAGTTAAGGGCTTCGTGAAAGGTCCCTTAACACCTTGCATTACATGTTTAATATTTTTTTCAAATTGAAATATAAGGAAACTTAATTTTTTCTCCACTACCAATACTGATAGATTATCAAAATCGAAATATTTTACATCACTTATGAAACGTCAAAAGATTGATGCACGGTTCAGGCTGGTCGTTTCCTATGGAGAAGAACCGGCAAGAAACTCCGAGGTTACTCTTTAAAAAAATGTTGTAGCACTAACATACATACCTACATCTTTTACTTATTTTACGTTACGCCTTAATTTTCCTTGTGAGTCATAACAAAACTGTAAAGAGGTTAAGATATAAATAATATCTAAAAAAAAACGCGGCGGTATCTTAAAGAAAAATTTAATCACCCGAAATCTTCAAGATTCATCCGAAGATAATCTCATCTCGGAATGTAAAATGTTGGAGGCGAAATATTTTTTTTTTTGTTATTTTAACAATCTACTGCCTCGTTGGTCTAGTGATCTAGTGCTTCTACTGGATTTGCTGTCTAAGATTCGATTCCCAGGTCAGCAAAGTGTTATTGGGTTTTACTGCCAGGAATTACTCGGTAGCAGTCGATATGTTTCTTTTCTTTTCTTTTTTAAAACGTTGGCCTTCACTAGGAATTTCTCCTGTATCGCGGGTTTAAATAATGAACATTTAAACTCACATACATAAACAGTCAGACTCGGAACAACTACCAGTGTATCGTACTAATATTTTGTTCCGTGCGGAGATCGAACCCGCGACACGCAGCGCGTACCAATCGTTCGGCCACTGCGCCAATCGTGCCGTCATTTACATGACGGCAAGAGGATTTGTATGGCATGGATTTGTATGGCAATGGCTTGCGCCTTATAAATGTATATGGAGTCTTCTTCTTTATCGTGTGGTTAGTTCGTAACCTGGTGTCAGAGTTTTTAGGCCGCCCATGGGCCTCTGACTTGGCTTTACATGCCGTCAAGAAATATCTCTCAGGCATGCTGGATATGGAGTGAGATTATGGTATGTATGTGTATTATAATCAATTCTTTCTTCAATTCAATTTTTTCTCTTTTATATCGCGTGTCACCCTATGTGAAGTGTTTTCTTGTATGGTGTACATAAAGAAGAATATTCTATTCTATTCTATATTGTTTAAAACTCTGAACACTGGTCCGGGAATGCAAAAACATGTGCTTGGTTTCCCACGATCCATACAAAGAATAGGTGTGATAAATATCAAGGAGGCTTTTGTTCGAAAGTTGTGAAAATATAAAGTAATTATTTATCTCGCCAGTTTATGAAGAAGAAATACCACAGGTATATGTAGGTAGGTATATAAGCGGTAACTAATAAATAACCTACCTTCAGGTCATACAACCCTGGTACTTTATTCATTCTTATCCTTAATATGAAATTCTAAGACAGCTATTTATGGAAACGTTTCAGCGTACGATCAAATCCTCAAAATATAAGACAACACGAAGCGTGTAATGGGACCCGCTAATTACGAAGAACGGAGGCAAGTCCAATTAACTTTTAAAGTAGGTTAATTAAAGAGTTAATAAATACCAGATTTAAGCTGAATGATTGATTACACGACCCTCAACCATGTTGTTTTTAAACGGAAAGGGATTCCGAGAATTTTTTGGCATTTATTTTTAAAAGGTGACGTTTTTGCGTCATTTATTTTTAGTCCGCTGTGTCAATATACATATAAAGTCATCCAACGTGAAGTTTATTTTGCACAGAAATAATAAATATCGCTTTCGCGAAGTCTGTAATGAATTTGTGGTCTTACAGTGTTGTTAAATGAAATTTGCCGTAAACATATATTCCTGTCAGTTTGGATGAAAGGACCAAAAGAATGTCGGAATTAAATGTTATTTGTATGCCCGCCTAGGTACTTTATTTGAACTGTAAATCATTAATCAACACTGACGTTTACGCTAGCATTCTTCTACGAAAACACTGGTTTACATTTGCCATTCTTTTATTTTGTTGCTAAGACTAAGTCGTTTTCATGTAAACAAATATTTCCAAAACCTGACGTGACGAATTAAAAAAAAAACTGGTTAGCTCTTTCCATAATGAAGAATCATTGAGAACTTTCAGCTGGGGTATTAAAATCTTGTGAACTAGTCTAATATTTGATTGTAAATAGAACAAAGATTTGAAGGAATTACTTCCAATAGTAATAAACACAAATCGTTTGTACCAAAACTAGAACGCTTTACCGTCAATACAATATCTAATAACAAGTAAAATTGTAAGGCTGTCACAAACAATTCTGTCTGTACGATAGTAAACTGCCCCGAAGTTTGTCGAAATACAAACAATAGCTTTTAAGCTGGCCATTCTATTATTAAATACAAAACGACGGAAAATCAATACATTGTCCCACATTGAACTTCAATCATTTCATCATTCAATCAATTTATAGTGCTATTGATCTAAAAAATCAACAATTTATTTAACCTTAATAGACCTCGTAAATCGTCCAATTGTAGCAACACTATGCATAAAATTAGACTTGCCATATAAAACTATATTGCCAATAAAATGGCCGCAGTTTTCCACGTCCCGCGCCAAAATAAACATAACCTAAGTTCTTGATTCGATTTTCAAAACAACTAACTTTTTTATGTGACAGGGATATTTTCCTTAAACCTTGATCGGTATTTCGAACGAGGTTTAGTTGGAATCGGTGCGTCCGAGCATCCATTGTGTGATTAACACCGTAACACTGAATATTTAGTTTTAGATTTAAAAAAAGTATTTGGAAACTTTCCAAATGCCTTTTTTACACCTAAAACGGTTACAATATCAAATTCAGTTTTTTAATTGCAATTAATTATTTATTTATTAAACTTTATGCACATAATGTACAAAGGCGGACTTAATGCCTTAGGCATTTTCTACCAGTCTACCTTAGGGTGATGCAGAGACAAAACAGTAGGTGCAATAGTACAGATAATTTCCGAAAAAAAAAGAAATAATAATAATAAGTACATATATACATACATACAAACAAAATATACAAAGTAAAGAGATATAAAAATAAATAGATGAAGAAAATCAACAAAATTAATTGTGAGACGAGTCTGCCAACTTCTTACGTAAGTGTTCGCGAGCTTTTAACTTGAATGTGAACCGACTGGTGGCCGTCCTGATATTCTGAGGAAGAGCATTCCAAAGGAAAACCGCCTGGACAAGAAAAGAGGATTTTAGAAAACCAGAGCGGTGAGAAGGACATCGTAGAAGACGATTATTGGAGGAACGAAGATTCTTGCTGTGCGCAGAGCATAAATATTGAAAGTGAGAAGTCAGATAGGAAGGAGAACTGGGTTTGTCTAAAAGAGAAAACAAAGTCGTCAAAGCCCTTAGCGTTCTGCGTTGTCTGATGGGTAACCATTTTAAGATCGACCGATGTGCGGACACATGATCATACTTACGGAGATTAAATACGAATCGAGTGCAGTTATTAAGAAGTCGGTCAAGTTTATTGAGGAGACATCAACATTCAACATTCTTTTTCACAAGTTAGCCATATTTCTTATTCCCATACTGTAATATTGCCAAATTAATTAAAACAGGTAAATATTTGACAGCTATTTGCGACGTTGCCAACTTTTTGGATGAATTAAGAAAACGAACACATGTGTGTAGGATTTTCTTTACCTTTTTTAACGAGTTCTTGCGGTCAAATAAAGGGCAGGTTTGTTACAAATCCTGCAGCAATTTGTGTCTGACAAACTCAGTTAACAAAAAAAATACACTAGTAATAATATTATGAAGAGGTAAAGTTTGTAAGTTTGGATGTAATCTGCGGAACTATTGATCAGATTCTGAAAATTATTTCTCTAATTCGAAGCTACAAACGTTGCCGTGACAAAACACAAACCTAAGGCGCAGCGCTAGCGAGCGAGCGAGTCGGGCGATGCATCGTTTCACCTTTATTCATACTTTGGTTCACACCGCGAACTACCGAAAGAGCCGAAACGAAGTATATAAAGAGGCTCGCCCGGATCGCTCGCTCGCTTGCTAGCTGGCGGTGTGCGGCGAGCTAAGCTGCGGGCAAAAGTACGTTTGTGATAAAAAGGTGTTGGCATAAATAGGGATCATGATTAGTAATGCCATTACTCTTGAAAATTACAGGCACTGAATATTTTAAAACAGTAATTAAATTCCAGTTTCCGATAATTTAACAAGCGTACTTCGACAACGTACTTTTAACAAGCGACATTCTCAACATCATGTAATTTTATTATTGTCGGTTACAAAGTAAATTTTATTAAAAATCTACCTGCTGTATGGAATGAAATTCGATATACCGAGGCAAATTAAGTACCCAGGCATAATATTTTGCTAAAGAATTTTCAGCCTAGCATTTACCTTTCCGTATTTTAAAACAGTAGGTATTGTTGATAAAAGCCGAAAGCTCATTTTCTAAGCTGTTCAGAAAATATTTTTCGTTTTCATATTTTTAAATTCCGGCTTAGAGCAGATTAAACTCAGGCTCACGACGAAATAGGTTGCAATTTCTTTGTGTATTACCTAAATTCGTTTCAAAATACAAATTTATAATTCAAGAGTCAGATCTTGAGGGATTTTTAGGTTAAGCCTAGGTTGGTCTGTGGATGGGTGGCCACTATTTCATACTGAGATTCCTCCGTGCTTCGGAAAGCTCGTTAAGCTGTTGGTCCCGGGTGTCATTTGTAGACCTTTGACAGTCGTTAGGTAGTCAGTGGCCCAAAAAGTCTGACAACCAGTCTTACCAAGGGGTATCGTTTTACCCAGTACTAACTGGGTTGTGGAAGCTAGGCAGATGATGAGCCAGATCTTTGGAAGTAAAACCACGTGAAATGAAATGATTCTGCGGCTTTTTTTCCTAGCCTGCTCTGTTCAACTCCTGGGCGAAGGTCTCCCTCCATTCCTTCCACTTCTCACGAACCGGCGTTTCCTCCTTCCAGTTTGGACGGAACTTGTCCAGTTCGTCCCGCCATCTCCTTCGTGGCCTGTTGCGACCCCGCCTCACTGTGTCAAGGCACCAGTTTCCTGCTATTTTGGCCCGCAGTTTGTCCGGCATGCGGCAGACATGACCTGCCCAGTCCCATTTCAGTTGGGCAGCCTTTTGAGCCACGTCAGCAATATTAGTTTGATTTTGCGGCTTAGCTACCGATAATTCCAATGAAGTCTATTATTATATCACCAAGCATACAGAGTGTAAACGGACCCTTCACGAAGCCGTCAACCAAGCATTCTGTTCATCAAACTAAGTAACTTTACGCAATAATTATTGCTGGGAAACGACTTTTTTTGGGGTGAAAAATCAAGTTTTACGGTAGAACTCAATGTAACGCACTCAAAACATTGTGCTGATGGATGGATTGAATAGTACGTGGGTCGTGGAGGTGTTTCAAGTATTTTTTTACATTAGAAACAAGTACTTAAAAAAACTTGTGAAAAAGTTGCAACTTTGACACCCAATATCTCCGTAACTAGAAGGTTCCCAGGTATGGTCTAGAACAAAAAAAATATCACATTGACGGGGAGAACAAATACCTTTCGGCTTCGTTAAGGGTCTTTTTACACCCTTTATAAGCTCCTAAGCTTACCTACAGTTTCATTATTATCAAGTATAATTAAATATGCCAAAGACCTACACTGATTGATATACAAAGGGTTTTATCAATCTATTGATAGATAAAATGATAATTTATACAATAATGATAAATCGTTCGAGGTTATTAACGTCATTGCAGTTAATAATGCACTATCTTGAGTGATACAAACGTTTATTTTTATTAAAGAGTCCATGGTTTATTACTTTATATGAGAAATTTTAATTAGCTGCATTGATTGTATATTTTATGCGGCATCAAAGGAAAATAGCGACCTATTCAGTTTTTTTAATTAAGATAGTATATTAGTGAAGCCTGATAATAATAATTACATGTTTGGGACTGTAAGTTTATATTATTTCGCCAGCCATATTTTACCACCCTTCTTTTAAGTTCATTGTCCTAAAATTCTTAGTTGCCTAAAGTAAATAAACAGTTAATAAAATGCGCATTATGATCTATTATTTTACATTTACATATTTTTGATGAAAAGTTCTGAAAACATTATGTATGTACATTTGTTTAAATATACCGGTAAGTTTATAGTTAGTGTCTGACTTCAGTTAGCAAATAATATGCACTTTAGTGAGACGTATATTTTTAGTACCAGCCATTGCCCGCAACCTTTGTCCGCGTAAAATTAAAAAAAATGGAAACATTTTCCCCGTTTTTGCAACATTTTTCATTGATGCTCCGGTCTTCGAAGCGTGATGCTATATAGCCTATAGTCTTCCTCAATAAATGGGCTATCCAACACTAAAAGATTTTTTCAATTCGAACTTCCTGAGATTCGCGCGTTTAACCAAACAAACAAACACTTCAGCTTTATAATATTAGTATAGATTACTAGAATGATTCATGATCTTCATTGGGGCATGATCCTGTGCCAGGTCTTTCTCAAACCCTACTGATGTCTGTTGCATGACTGGATTTTCATGATTTATTAACATTTGTCACGTCTGTTCTGAGATATTGATGCAGTGCAGCGGATGCGCTGAATGCCAAGAATTGGACATGATTTGTTAGATCTACTCAATAATCTGTTTAAAATTAGTAACTTTGCAGAGACTAGGCAGTCTTCGAACAATACGTAGGTCTACGAACTATCATAAAAATAATAATAGGTCAAATTAAATTGAGTGGCGAAACTCCGAAGATGTGATGGTTATCTAAATCTAAATACGATAAAAGGAAAGTAAATAAAAAGATTTTATGATAGTTGTGGTAGCTCTGGTTACTTAAAGCGTTGAAAAAGTGACTTGTGTTCACTTTTTTTATTTGTGTTATGTTCGTCATCCCATCAAGCATGTTCCGGAAATTATTACTAACCATTTGTAAAGAGGCTGCCTTCTAGATGCAGCTGCAGCTGAATGAACACTTGGTCCTTTTAATCGGATTTTAGTAACTTAGCCTGATTCACCAGGTCATCGATTTGCATGACCTTTTACGCGAATAATCTTACAATCAATAAGACAATAACTGATATTATCCCCCTAAAAACTCATAAGATTGAATAAACCCATTTGCAAGAACATAGTATGTTTGATGTCGTATAAAAGCTCCTAAAAATAAGCAATTTCGATTCAGTAGGATCAATTTTGAAATTCTTCAGGTTCAATGTCGTAAGGCTAACTAAGGTAGATTTAATCTGTCTTGAGAGAGTTCAATAGACCTTTTTTTTATTCAGTGGGATGTTATTTGTTCAACGTACTGATTGGTAGAGATGGAGGGGTTGTTTCAGGTCACAATTATATGGTTAACCCATATGATCCTACCGGCGCTGCGGGACTGTTCGAAAGAGATACCGCGGCCCTGGAACACAAAGGGCAAAGAAGGAACATGGATGGGTTTTAGTCAGTAAAAGTCTGAAACTCCCTCCCACTCCACCCAGAGCGGGGGGTCATTTGATGATTTCACATCCAAAAAAAAAACCCTTGTGATGACCCTGTATCAATTCCAAAAGGGTTTTAATTCATTTAAAAAAAAAAAAAGTTGCCCACTCTAAGAATTTCTCCTGTATCGTGGGTGCGTTTACAAATATTTAAAACTCACATACACAAACAGCTGGACCCGGAACAAGGAAACACTACCTGGTAGGACGTACATTACAAATATTTGTTCCGTGCGGGAATCGATCCCGTGACACGCAGCGCAGCAACCAATCGCTCAGCCACTGCGTCAAGTGGACGGACGTGTCAAATTGGCTTCTAACTCATATTATCTCGATCTTCTTATCTTCTCTGACACCCTGGTGGGTGAAAGGGTGTTGTAACGTAGTTTGGGAAAGGCCAATATCCAACTGTGGACTACGATAGTCTTACCTAATTCATCATCATTTTCCTGCATTTTCCCATGTTATTTGGGGTCGTCGCTACACGTTTCTTTATAGGCTTAGCTAATTGATTGATTTTATTTGGTATAAGCTAGTTTCGTTTGTGAAATAAGCTGTTTGCTGAGATACCAATATATTTTGTTTTAGTCTAACTTTGTGTTTACATCTTACTGCATACTTACGACCAGTTTTTGCGTAAAAATTCTAGTAACTAGTAGTCACACAAATAAACAAGTCACAAACAAGATTCTTCTGTACCTAGAACATTTCATTGACGCATTACAGATTTATCATCAAAGAAATGAAATAACTTTTGTAATAAGCTAAGTAGAGCAATAAACACGACTATAATAATTTATAGATCTTATTACGAACCTGCTGAGTATCTACTGAGTTTTTCGTTGACATTCTGTAGTCTAAGATGGTTAAGCAGCGCTTGCCAAGGTCGATCCGTGGATGGGTGGCCGTCCATTAAATACCGAGATTCCTCCAAACCTCGGAAAGCACGTTAAGTCATGGCTGTCATTTGCAGATTTTTGACAGTTGTTAAAGGTCCGAAAGTCTGTCAACCAGTCTTACCAAGGGCTATCGTATTATCCAGTACTAACTGGGTTATGTAGTTCAAATAGATCAGGCAGTCGCTCCATGTAAAATACTGGTATTCAGCTGCATCCGGTTTGACTGGAAGCCGACTCCAACAGTCTGTGATATCATAAACAGTTAATATTACCAGACAGCTGGTTTAGGTTTGCGCTGTTGAAAAGTCATGTGTTTGTATAGTAAGCGCGCTCGTCCGTTTCTAGCACAACTTTACAAAACGAGGGTACTGACGTGTGATGCTGACCTCATTTTAACGGTCTAATTAGCCTGCCTATTTTAAGATCGAGCTTACCTGTGACAAAAGCAAATGACCGGATGCCTAAAAAGAGAGCACATCAGTCATTGCGTCCTTTTTTATCTTTTTTTAGCTTCTAAATCAAAACGTCTTTATATCAATCATTTTAAGACCTCCAAGACAAAATTACAGTCTTTCACATTTATTTAACCTCTACAGCATCAATCCAACAGCAACTTTATTTTCAAGAAAATAAAGATCATAATGATCCGCACAAAGAGAAGACCGATTCCGAGGAAGAAAAAGTGATAAACGCAAACGCACGATGCATTTCGGCATTGGACGTGTGGCTTGTCTTTTTTCTCTCTATACTTCTATAGTAAAAACAAGTCATTGTCGTCTTCTTCCTCTTCTAACAAAAGATACAAGAGTAAATCGAAATCGTTAATCCCAAACTCGTCAGACATCTTGGCTCACGGAACATTCAGAACTAACTTGAATACGGCGCTGCTGTCTGCTGCAGCCATCTGCGGTTGGGTTCAAAATCATGACTGCAACGTCAAGTCCTCTGCTGCTGCTGTGTGCAGTCGGCTACGAACTCATACCTTTAACCCTTTTTAAGGTAGAGGCAATATACGTGACACTAACAAAATTATTTTTTATACAGAAATATCACCACTTTAGTATGGACCGTGGCACATATACTGTTATCAAATTTTCCACAAATTTTCCGGCAATGTTTCATTTTTTTTGTTTTTTACAAAAAAAAAAATTGAAGTAGGTAGGTACTTATTTAATATTTTTAGAAAAAACATAAAAATATCCTTATTTAAATACTTAAATTTCGTTTTCCTATCACTTCCGGTTTTCTCTGCCTTATAAAGGGTTAAGATCATTATGCTTTTGCAGCAATAAATATTAATTGTGAAAGTACTATAATGTTGATTTTCAAAACGTATGCAGTTGGTAATTAAAGTGCTGTAAATGCCACTCATGTATTTTGGCTGACTTGGCCAGCTGCCAAGTCACGCCAAGGTGTACCATTAATTTCAAGCTTACTCAGTAAATTAAAGGAATTTGCGACTTATTAACAACTGGCTTACGTAATTAGTTGAACGGTTTAATGCGTGTTGTATTTTTTTGTGGCTGATTTATCGATGAAAGGTACCTATTATGGTAACTGATATATCAGTTGTATTTTGTTCGTAATTTTCGGATTGAAGGACCAACTTTGTCTTGTGAGCTGCACGCTCTAACGACATGCATTATGCGACCGTGATTGTGGAGAAAAAATTGTTTAGAGCATGGTACGACTCACGAGTAACCGCGACGCGAAAGACGCGATGGAAACAAGTGAAGCTCACAAGTTTCTATGGTCGCAAATCGCATGACTGAGATCATGAACGAAGAGTTGCAGATGTAAACACCGATAACATTATACATACCAGTGGCGAAGGTTCCATACAACTCGATTCCTACCGGCTTCCCTTTAAAAATGGCACATGACAAATAATATAATCACATTAAAGATATGTACTCCGGCTTACCTCTTACAAAAATTGACCCTTCACTACTGATACATACCTTGTTGGTTTTAGAGCATTATGAGCACCATTTTAGAAATAACTGAAGTTATCTCATAAGCTCAAACTATATGTCATAAATCGCCCATCTCCATTTTATTTCGTCGTTGTTCCACCGTGCGTCGCCAACCTTTCCATAATTTAGAGGTCTACCACCCCCATTATATAAAACAGTTCTTTGTCTGCGATTCTCTTTTGAAAACCAATTATGCATTCCTTTTTTAAATCAAATCTTAGTTTAAAAGTAATTGACAGACGAACGAAGAATTAAATTGGTTTATTCTTGCTGTTCTCCATAAAAATGCTGATTTAAACTCAGATGTAGATTTAATGGATCTTGAAAAATACAATGTTTTTATCATTTATCTATTGCTTGTTTAAGTACTTAGTCTTGTATTTGAAGATCAGAATAAAAAGAAAGTGAATGTATATTTTATTTTGATGATTGTGTAAATACTTTGCTTGAAATTATTCATCAAATATTTGCTTAAACTTAATTTCTGTCTAGCCTAGTACTATCTAGTACTAAAGAAGTATCTGATCTTCTTAGCGTGTCGATGACTGTAATAGATTAGTATTTAGTCTATGGTTTAAGAAACAAGGTAAATAATTGTCTGTGGTAAGCTCGTCTCCTTAGTCCCTGCATCCTGGAACTGAAGCAATGTGGTAGCTTGGTTAATAAAAATAAAAGTGATTAACTTAATGAAGAAGTCCTTTTATTAACACATATTAACAATGACAATCTAAATTGAGTCAGCCTAAAATTCGGTGACGAGTTTGATACTTTCAGTAGCGTTCATCAGCTCCGGTGATGTGCATACAACAGGACAGACAGGACACGATATCAAGTGTCCCATCGTTTGTGGGCCAGCACCACACTAAATAAGTATAAAAGGGGCATAGCATGTGGTTCTTTATGATCTGCCTTCTCTACATAGTAAATAGGCGTGATTGTATGTGTATATGTTGAATGTATTTTGAATGAAAATGGAGGAGCTCGTGGCTAAATAAGCTCGGGTCGATGTTTAGGTTAAGCTGCGCTTGCCTAGGTTGGTCCGTGGATGGGTGACCACCAATTGCATACCGAGTTTCCTCCGTGCCTCAGAAAGCACGTTAAGCCGTTGGTCCTGGCTCTGATTTGTAGATCTTTGACAGACGATACAGGTAGTCAGTGGCCTGGCCCGAAAGTCTGACAACCAGTTTTACCAAAGGGTATTGTATTACCCAGAACTATTCGGCTGCATCCGGTTAAACTGGAAGCCGACCCCAAAGTAGTTGGGAAAAGGCTAGGCAGATGATGATACTGAATGAAAATCCACAAACTTTTCATTTATGTCCCATACACCTACAATCTCTCACATTCCTTTAAGTTAATTAACTTTCATGAAACCAATTAAAAGAGAAAAAAATTAAGCTTGATTAAAAAGGTTTTACGGGCAATTTCCCGCTGAAAATGCCCGTTGAATTTTAATTCCGAAGTTTCTGCTGGGGCGTCAGACCGCGTTCAAAAGTTAGAAGAAAAACAGGGAAAAATTCAGTGCAAATATTTTCTTATTACAGTGTCAAAACAAAAAAGACTTTGGTTTTGTTTAGTTAATTTAATAAGGCCCTGGGTACGGAGCTTGGCTAAAAGTTGATTTTTTAAAGTTGGCTACACTTTATTAAGCATAAATATGAATTTGAAGTCAGCTTTACACGGAAAACTTGTTATTTACACAAACTTAGTAACCTACATCTTTTGGCAGATCAAATTGGGATATTTATCCTGTCAATCTTTTCGCTTCTTACATCTAAAATATCGTATATTTTCCTGGTTCAAGATATTTATAGAAAGTTCAAGAACCTCTTATTTTGAAAATAGCTGAACTTATCTTGTCAGTAGCCGGTAACCAGGTAGAAAATCTTCAAGTCGAAGCCAGTCTCCTTTAACACCGGATATTGAAAAATATTGGAAACACATGCTAAGAATGTTGCTTTATGAAGTTTCTTGGAAATATCATCAGAATCTAAGGAAATCTTAAGCAGTTTCTTCGATCTCATATCCTATAAAATAACTTATTTTGTGTCTCTGCTAAACACTTTGGTTTTGTTACTTTAGAATGAAGGAAGTACGATGTTATTCCTTTTATTGTATGACTAACTTTTAGCGGCGACTAGTACGTTATCCCACGGGGACGTCTAAGCGGGATGAGAAGTATCCTATCCTAACCCAAATCATGGTCTATTCGTATGTCAAATTACATCGAAATCCGTTCAGCTATTAAGCCGTTTAGACAAACAAACAAACTCACTTTTCTTCTTTTCTTAGTCGTTCACTCTTGACAGAGTCTTCGTGGTTATGCGGGGCGCCCACAGCTGCGGTCGATAGGCTGCATGGCGAGTACATTCCACCACAGGGATCTTGGTGAAAGATTTGATGGAGCCTGTCCATCGGTTTGATGATCGATCACGTGGTCTAGTGTATTCGACTCTACCCTGAATCATCAAACGCTCCATGGAACATTGTTGCGGGTAACGTGTCCAAAGAAACTGAGGATTTGTAATTGCACAAGACATCGAGCAAGTTAACATTGAGTTCTTTGAGTATTCAAAATCAAAATCATTATAACACTTTGTACATTATACAGTTGGTGGCGTCTCATTTTAAGCATATAGATACTTGTGCCAGGAGGCTCCGCTCTTTACAATTATTAGTGTAACATGTTACTGAACAAAAGTTTTTGAATGAATTATTTCTATTTATTTTCATTAGTCTGTTGGTGTGTGTGTATATATGTGTGCGTGCGTGCGTGTGTGTATTTGTATGTGCATGTGTGTGTGGTTATTTTATACGGAAGCGGTTTTACCTTATATTTAGTAGAAGATTTTCTACCCGTCGTAGTATTGACACGTTAGTCCGATGAGCGGTCCAGCAAACTCACTTTTAGATTTATCAAATTAGCTCAGATGAAAGTATTATTGAATTTTCTATTCTGATTTTTTAAGTTTTACAAATAGTGTTTCCCAAAATTGCTTTTTACCACGTACTTAATTAATAATGGTATAGGCCTTGTATTACCTAGGTTTACCTAACCGAACTAGGCTAGGTTTATATTAATTTTACCTAGAACTACAGGGCCGAGTTTTTGACCGCTAGACAAATGAAACGGTCAATGGTCCTAGAATATATCTAAAAGGTACCTATAAATAGATATTGTAGATAATGAAAAGAAATGTTTTATCATCAATTAATGTTTTTATGCCTACTAGAGTAATTAGGCACTAGTTAAGATTTATTTTATTTTATTCCATAAACAAAACACGTTTGATTTACAAAATGAGAATATTGGCCCGTGTGTGAAGGCCCTAAAACAATTTTGTATGGGTATATTCCATGGAGCAATGATCTTCGCTAGGTGGCTGGTAGCTGGATGAGAGAAAGTTACGGAGAAACGGCGTACGATTGGAGAGGCAGTATGTCCAGCAGTGGACTGCTGTAAGAACATGATGGTCATTCCTGGATCTATCTGCCCAAACACTATGTTTTAACATAACATCACGCCTGTAATCCCTGAAGGGTTAGGCAGAGGTGTACCGATTACTACACCTACATACATTTCGCTAGTTATGTTTAAGTCCCATGTAATAGGGCGCAAGCCTATTCCATACAAATCCTGATTCTCGACAGCTACTGAGTAATTCCTGGCGGTAAAACCCAATAAAACTTGGCCCGACCTGGGAATCGAACCCAGGACCTCATGCACAGCAGTCAAGCTTACAACCACTAGACCAACGAGGCAGACACTATAGTTTACTAATACCTTCATCCCTTCAAATAATTAACAGTTAAAACTGAACCAATTATATCGTCTAGCATTTCATGCTCTAAAGCGGTTATTAATGTAATAACAAATTAACTGCGTTTAGCGTTTTAGCGTAGAGAGCAGTGCAATTAGCTAACCAGCGCTGATGACTAACCGCGGGAAATTGGTTTATGTAGTCAATTTAGTACATAGAAATATGCGGTGGGTCCTAACATGGCTGGTTTAATTTTCATACTTAAATATTTCGTCGTGATGGCCCAGAGGTTAAGGCCTCGCCTCTCATGCATGAGGTTGTGAGTTCAAATCCGGGCAAGTACCAATGTGACTTTTTAAATTCATATGTACTTTTCTAAGTTTATCTTGGACATCACAGACATCGGTGAAGGAAAACATCGTGAGGAAACCTGGACTTATAATTAATATAAGTGTGAAATCGCCAACCCGTCTTGAGCAAGCGTGGTGATCAATGCTCGTGCCTTCTCTGTATGAGAAGAGGCCTTTGCCCAGCAGTGGGACAGTAACAGGCTGGTATTATTTTATTTTATTATTTATTATTTTAAATATTTCGTAGGGATTTATAGGACATTGTAATGTTGTTAACGTTGGCTGCATTTTTTTGTTCAAGTAGTTTAAATAAGTTATCTAAAATTCGCTTTGTAGTACAGAAAAAGAACTATTTTTAACAAGTAATTGTTATTTCAAGCCACGAACGAAAAATATACAATTTCAATGAGGAAACCTTGCAACTTCGCGTTTTTTTTGTAATGGGCTTCTTAAGCAGTGAAATAAATGAAATCATACGAAAGGTACTCAAATTCCCTGCCGGGGCTGCGGGACTGTTCGAAAGAAAACCCGCGGCCCTGGAACATAAAGGGCAAAGAAGGAACATGGATGGGTATTAGTCAGTACAAGTCTGACACTCCCTTCCACTCCTCCCAGAGCGGAGGGGGTTATTTGATGATTTCCTATCCGAAAAAAGGGACTTAAATTCACTTACATATTTTTATCGTATTGATTTCGCCATGCTATCATTTATTGAACGGAAGCCCACACATGTTCTCTAATCACATAAAGCTTTAGGCTTAATCCATATAGATTACGTCCATAAACCTTACATTTGAACGAAAGATAATAAAACCTACTCTGTATTACCTACATGGAGCAACAGTTTATGATTGAGTTACAGTTCGTGCGCAATCAATTTACCTCTGATATCTGGAATTCAACTGCAACCGTATAACCCATTCTCTCCACCTGCTGAAAATCTTCCACCTAGACATGAGTTGCCATGGTTGACCTAGAAGTCTTTAAATAACCCTCGGCCTTAGCTTGAAGCAATGAAAACCGGCTCAGGTGGAGATTCATTCCTGATTCTGCCATGGAGTGTAAATGTGATGCTGTTCACTTAATATCGTGTGCTGCGTGCCCCGTTGTTTGTGTTTTACAGGAAATGATGGACGCTACTGAAGGCGGCAAACTCGAAGCTCAGTTCTGACTGACGACATCATTTAGATTGTCATCGACACGCTAAAAAGAAGAAGTAAAAATGTGTGATTTTGACAGAGAAGCACTGGTAAAATAATTGTGAAGGGACTGTACCTGACAGCACGTTCACCTTGACTGTTAAAATGAATCTAGACCAAAGGCGCCTAAATATAGTATTAATGTATAAATAGATTTATTCGTACGCGCGGATGGAGTAAATGGATTACATTTCGTATAGATGTATTCATTTCAGTGATGTGATGTGTGTGACGAATGTCACGTGTGTGAGTTTGTCAATGTCAATGACGTGACATTGACGAGACAACACTCCTACGCACACACACTTAATGAAGGTTTTACTGCTCGTATTCTGAACATAGTAAACTTAAAGCTTGATAGGTTTAGGTATATATTTTACTTGAAATAGACATAAGAAGAGAGCTTTCAAACTTCGAACCAAAGATTTGAGCACGTGGCTAAGCAACAGCATCATGGGCCAAACTTCAAGGTTAAGTAGTCCTTGCCAAAGTCGTTCTATGGATTGGTGACCGTCCATTGCATATCGAGTTTCCCCCGTGCCTCAGAAAAAACGTTAATCTGTTGGTCCCGGCTGTCATTTGTAGCTCTTTGATAATCAATACAAGAAGTCAGTGGCCCGTCAGTCTGACGACCAGTCTTACCGAAGGATATCGTATTACCCAGTACTAACTGGGTTGTGGAGGTCAGATAGGCAATCGCTTCTTATAAAATACTGGTATTCAGCTGCATCCGGTTAGACTGGAAGCCGACCCCAACATAGTTGGGAAAACGGTTAGGTAGATGACGAGATTTCCATTTGTTTCTGTTTCTTTTCAACAGTATCAATTTTTTTTTCAATTTTTTTTTCTTTAGATAATCATCATATCAATTATCTATTGTTCCAAGTGGGATGTTTAAGCTCTTAGTGTGAACCATTTCACATTGCCTAAGTACTACCTATTATACAAACTTTAAGCACGCATAGGACCACATATCTATCTTTACCCGGAATATCCCTACTTTAGACATATTTGTTGTAAGTTTAGCACAGAGCTGTAATGTTTGTTGTTTTGGCAACAGCAGTTCGCGAGCGTTGATGTTGCCATTTGTCATGTGAAGGGAACGCTCCCTGTGCTATAATATATATGCGTGATATATACTGTGATAGCTGTCATCAGGGTATATGTAGGTATGAATAAATGTCGACTGAGTCGATGGTCTAGTAGTCGCAAGCGCGACTGCTGAGCATGAGGTCCTGGGTTTCGTTTTCCGGGGAAAAGGGTTTGTGCCCTGCAATAGGATCGCCCCCTATTACATGGGACTTAAACACAACTAGTGAAATGTGGCTGTACTACTATTAAGTGCACCTCTGCCTAACCCTTCAGGGATTACAGGCGTGATGATGTTATTTTTTATAAAGAAATGTTCGGTAAGATAAATATAGCGAAATTGCGAACACGGCTCCAGACACCGACACCTGTCAATTCAGATTTCGGACTGATTGGACACCGGACAATGACAGATACTTACTTTAGAACGTTATCCTGTTACCTGTGTCTACAGAAAGTCCGCAATCTGTTCTTTTTGGTTTGACTCATCCATTTGTCATACAAAACAATTAAATATTATGTAATATCTTTTGATTTGACATTTGATTGTGACTGAATTTCCCGATTAGGGTGAGGCCAAACGAGCGTAATTTTTTGAGCTGTGAGTCGCGTGAAAATGAGTTTCGGAATCTACGCTGCGTTCGGTTTCATACTATAGTCCTATTTGTACCACATGGCAGCAAAATGCATCACTGCACCATGTGGTACAACTCATTTTGCGTCACCGTGTGGTATTAACAGGACTTCAAACCGAATGCATAAATTCCGCGACTCATTTTACGCGACTCACAGCTCAAAAAATTACGCTCGTTTGACCTCAGCCTATAACTTCCTCATTATGACTGATTGTTTTAGGAACAAAAATGCTACAAATAATAAAGCTTCAAAAAATAAACTTTTAAAGCAAATCAGTCGGTTTGAGTTGTGTGCCGGTTTTCCTCATAATCTTCGCTCTTGTAACGTTTGAGGAATTTTTTTTTAAATATTCATGAAATTTTTGCGCGTGAACTTCTCGATTAAGTTGAACTTGGATAAAAGTTTAAAATTCACTTTTTGTGATGTAGAGGAATAACGTCGGTGATAACATTACATCACGCCAGTTATGTTTAAGTCTCATGTTATAGGGGGCGAGCCTACTGCCATCAACCGGGCACAAGTCCAGGCTCCGTGACTGCTACTGAGAAATTCCTAATAGGAAAACCCATAACACTATACTCGACCCGGTAATCGAACCCAAAACCTCTTGCTCAACAGTCGAGCTTGCGACCACTAGACCAACAAGGCAGTCAACGTCGATAATAAGGAGCTCAAATTCAATGCAATTCAATTTATTTGCTTCAGACACAACGATCCATAATTTTGTTAGTAGATACACTTAAAAATAATGTTAGTAATTAAATAATCAAAGACAAATCACATCACACAACACTATTACATCTAAATTTAACATCTAAATAATCTATAAAAAAATTAAAAAAAAAACCGTTCATTACAGATTGAGACCCCTCCCTGACTCGGAAAGCAATTTTAGCCTTTGGCACCGGCTGTCATTGGTAGATCCTTAACAGCTGTTACGTTACGGGTACTCAGAAGATTGAAAGTCTGACAACCTTTTTACAAATTACCTTCTTTGTAACAGGATTGTGGAGGTCAGATAGGCAGTCCCGCCATTTAACCAACATAGATAGTAGATAGAAGAGTTTGGTGGAGTGACCGTCGTACTGCCAAGTCATAGATCTCGAGTTCGAACCCAAGACACGCATCTCTGATTTTTCGGATTCATGTGCGTATTCTATAAATTATCACAAGTTTCGGTGAAAGAAAACATTGTTAGGAAACCATCATGCCTGAGAGATATTTCTCGACGCCTTGTAAAGCCAAGCCAGACGCCCATGGCGGTATAAAAACTCTGACACCAGGTAAGGCACTAATCACACGATAAAGAAAAAAATAGAAATATAAAATTGATTACTATCCAGGTAATAATAAAAGGCAGGTACAATTATACACAAGAGATGTTACAAGTCGCTTAAAATATTACTTAAAACTAGTTAAAATAGTGTTGTTGAAAATGAGCCCCAAACTAGGCAGTTTGTCTGTCTCTTGGGGCTCGGTATTTGGTTTCCAAAATGGAAACTAGAGAGGTGACAAGGAATATGGTGGGCACGAAATGTGTGTGCGTGCGTGGAGCGGTGTGTGTTTGTGCGTATGCGTGATGCATGTATATTTGTGTAATTGTTCCCATTATCTGATCCGGATCATTATCTGTTGCGAGTCTTCATAATTAAGGTTTTGCAGCATGTAATACTGGTATTCAGCTCCACCTGGTATGATTTGAAGCCGACCCCAACAATTCCAACATAATTGGGAAAAATTTAGGCTGATGATGATGAATAAGGCAGTCAAAACTCTTTGTGTCATCGTTGAATTCAGCAGATCCAGTAAAAAAGCACTAACCCAAACATTGTGCTCCGTTTTACGCAGGACATGAAACATTTATCAACACCACGGGTGGCCATAAAACATTTATATTTATCAAGATATGACGTAAACGGGTGGGTAAACAACATTTTTATAATTAAACTGTTGTTTAGTGGGGACACGCTGAAGTTATGGCAGGTTTGTGTTCCGGCCGTTTAAAGTTAAAAATAATACACTGCCTCGTTGGTCTAGTGGTCGCACGGAGTCTGGATTTGCGCCCTGCTAATGGCAATAGGCTTGCCCCCTATTTTTTATTTTTTTATGTTTTTTACAACGTGGGCAACGTACACACTAGGAATTTCTCCTGTATCGTGGGTGCGTTTACAAACATTTAAACTCACATACACAAACAGCCAGACCCGGAACAACTACCTGTAGGCCTACAAATATTTGTTCGGTGGGGAATCGAACCCGCGACACGCAGCGCAGCGGCCAATCGTTGAACCACTGTGCCACCCGTGCCGACCTATTACATGGGACTGAAACATAACTGGCAAAATGTGGATGTACAATAGTACACCTAATAAGGTACACCTCTACCAAACCTTTCGGGTATTACAAGTGTTATGTTAATAATACACTTACTTACCATACTTTTTGGTGTTTCACGTAAATTGTAATTATTGTATTTCTTTATTCTTGATTGCATTCTTTCTATTGATTGCAAAATGCTATTATTCAGTAAATGACTTTTTAAATGACACTGACTTATGATTGAATAATTTAATGTATTGACTAATTTAATGTAATTCAATTAATATTGACATACCTAATGTTCTCATTCACTCAATTTATCTTATTTTTATTCCAATTGTATTAACTAGTTTTTTTTTTTTTTGTATTATGAATGTTCTATGTCGACTATTTCAGTTACTATTTACCATTATTTAATTTAATTTTCAATGTAGTTGTCAATTTCATGAATGTTTGCATGCCTAAGATAATGTAGATTGTACAAAGCTCACCCATATTAGTGTTACATCTTATTTTATGTACCTGCAATCTATGCAAATAAATTTTACTTTACTTTACTTTACTTTATGTCTTGATGAAAGCTAAGACCTTAAACCCACCAGATCGGTAAAATCGGGTCGTGGATGATGATGTTAAATAAGACATAATGTCACACTGTCATTTTATTATGAGCCTCGTATAAAAGGACCAAGTACAACAATAAAGAAAAAAATACAATTTATGTGAGTGTCATAAAAAGAACTTTTAAAAAGAGGTTCTGAATGATTTTTATTTTTAATCGACTTCTAAAAAAAGGCTGTATTTTTTGGAAGCGTTTTTGAACTAAGTGAACAAAGGACTTGTTCACTAAGTTTGCAGCCTTTTCAATATGTTATAGCTAGCTCGGCAACAAAAAAGGCTATTAAATTAAAATCATAACTTACAATAAGCCGTGACCTTAATTCACGAAAGCCTTTCAATAAATAATAATAATCCTATTATTTCAGTTGTGGCCATTATAGGCACGCAACTTCCTTCACGAAGGAATCGATTTTTCTGACCTTCTGAAATGAAAAAACTTTCATACATATACAGGGTGTAAACAGACCCTTAACGAAGCCGTCAACCAAGCATTCTGTACATCAAACTAAGTAACTTTACGCAAAAAAATTTGCTGGGAAACGACTTTTTTTTTGGGGTGAAAAATCACGTTTTACGGTATTACTCAATGTAACGCACTCAGAACAATGTGCTGATGGATGGATTGAATAGTACGGGGATCATGGAGGTGTTTAAAGTAAAAAAATACTTTAAAAACATGTATTTAAAAAAAAAACTTGTGAAAAAGTTGGAACTTTGACCCCCAATATAAGAGATATAGAAGGTTCCCAGGTATGAACTAGAACAAAAAAATGATCGCATTGACGGGGAGAACAAGTACCTTTCGGCTTCGTTAAGGGTCTTTTTACACCCTTTATGCAATGATTCTTTTTATTTTAACACATAATTTATATTATTCTTCTGCTAACATAAACCTTTTATTTCCTCCGAAAACTCGATCTACGAAGTACTACAAAATAGTAATCCTAGTTTTATTACAATGTATAAAATTGTCGTAACCTTACTTATTCTTTATCGCACACAAAACAACAAAAAAATACATTCAAATTGCAATAATATAGCTTATGTACAATGGCGAGCTTAACCCAGAATTGGGTTTTCTTACTAAACTTAACTTTCATGAAAACTGAATATTTTCAGAAAGTAGAGGGGTCGCATTACTTAACATCTCATAGTAAATTCACCTCTAGGACGTCAGAGGCAAAAGGTCTAAACTATTTGAATGTAAAGTCACAACTGTCATTCGTTTGACGACATGACGTTTTCAACTAAATATTTTCAGAGAGTAGAGGAGTCGCCTTACTTTGTATTTCATAGTAAATTCACCTCTAGGACGTTCGATAAAAAGGCCAAAACTATTTGAACGTAAAGGCGCAACTCTCAACAGTCATTTGTTTGACGACACGATGTGTGCTCTGCATAGAAGTTCTATAGTCAAGTGTCCTTTGATCGAAACGTACGAGTATGTGTGAGTCTTTAGTCCGCACGTTTGAACGTTTTGAGAGCAGTGATGATGAAATAAATTACACTGGACCACTAATGTTGTCACCTACCTTATTTAGTGTAGATAAAAATGACATGTCTTCGATTCCCAGGTCGGGCAAAGTGTTATTGAATTTTTCTGACAGGAATTTCTCAGTAGCAACACTGGAGTCTGAATTTGTGCCCGGATGATGGCGAAAGGCTCGCCCCCTATTATATGGAACTTAAACATAACTGGTGAAATGTGGGTGTACTAATCATACCTCTGCCTAACCTTTGGAGATTACAGCCGTGATGTTATGTTATGTAATACCTTATATACTGTTGAATAAAAATAGTAGGTTTTTTTAAGCTTCCATCGGCTTTGTCTACCTGTCGATCATATTATGACTCCAAAAACTATTTTCAGATATATAGACATATATTGTCAAAAGAATACTTCTCTATTTTTCATATGACATAAGCATAATCTACCTTTAATGTTAACTACTGGGCCTCAGGCTTCAATCTCTTTCAGAGGCAAAATCTTGACAAAACAATCCTTCCAGTGTAATGGTTAATTCAAAAATATCTGTGGCTGACCGGCTAACCGACTCTGTGTATATACCTAAGCTTCTATATACCTAGGCTAAACATGCTAAGCACGATAAGAACATAGGCTCCATGTGCTAACGGGTGTTTGCCATGCAAACTAGCTGATACTATAAAAGTAACTTTATTCTGGAACTAGTGGATTTAAACAATGATTGTGGATGTGGGGTCTATCATACCCCATATCATATCATACTTGGGTATGATACGATACGACCCCAGTATGATATGATATGGTGTATGAAAGACCTGGTAATAATAATTAGGTAAATAAATTAAATAGTGTATCTTATATGCATCCAGAAAAAAACAGTAGCTTATTATTTTTGACCAGATTAACTAATATTAGTCCTGCAAAAAAAAACTTGGCAGCCTTAATAGGAATTCGGTTATTTGATTTCGAAGAATATCAGCATTTCAGTGACCATGCATCCTATGCCTATTTTTAAGTGAACAATATTTGTGTATAATCATATATATTTGTACATTTTAATCACGTTCTCGAAAACAGCTCTATCAATTTCGATGAAAGTTGCAATATTGCGTGTTACGGGGGCGAAAAATCGATCTAGCTAGATCTCATATCTGGAATAAATCATTTCTCTATTTCACCCGAGCAGATCGCGGTCGCGCACGTACTTTTATTCGTATGCCATATTATTCCAGCGCGAATAAGCACTTAGATTCCAATCACACTTACAAACACGCTTATGTAAATTCTAGAAACGTTGTAAATATCTACTACAAAAACTACCTTAGTATCAAATACAGTAATCACAGGCCTAATCTCTACAAGGCAATTTCTCTTTTAACATTCGCCACCACGGAAAACTCAAATAGCTTAGTACAGGGATACTCAACCTTTTGTCACATTTGTTTAGGGTACAATGTGTCTCGAACAATCGGTCTTCAAAAGGTATATCAATCATATTTGCTACAACAACGTGTAGACATTAGGATGTAATTGATGGATGATAATAGAGATAGATAACGTCGATAAGCTAGGTGACGTCTGACAGAGGAGAATGGAAGAAAAAAATAAAGTAGAATGGGACAAGGGCAGGAAGATGATGATGAGCTAGATGGAGGAAGGTTTTTCAGGAAGTAAACTCTTAGCACGAACCCGTGACGTAAACGTTACATACCGACGACGCCGTGAAGCTGGCGAAGTTTAGGCTCAACAAAATAAAATACTATCGTGCTAGCAACACCAACAAAAAAAAGAACGGAACGTTGATTTAAAATTTAAAACGTTGATTCGTTTTAAATCAAAAGTAACTATCCTACATTTGATTTAGTTTTATTCGACAATCACAATTAGTATCAATGTAAAAAGAGTCTCATGAAGAGCTCGTTGCTAAATAATAAGAGCCACTCAGGTGGAACTTTAGGTTAAGCCACGCTTACGTGCCCATCCATTACACACTGAGTTTCCTCCGTGCCTCGGAAAGCACGTTAAGTCGTTGGTCCCAGCTGTCAATAATGTAGATCTTTGACAGTCGTGACAGGTAGTCAGTGGCCCGATAGTCTGACAACCAGTCTTCCCAAGGGGTATCGTATTACTTAGTACTAACTGGGTTATGGACGTCAGATAGGCAGTCGCTCCATGTAAAATACTGGTATTCAGCTGCATCCGGTTAGACTGGAAGCCGACCCCAAAATAGTTGGGAAAAAGCTAGCCAGATGATGTAAAAAGAGTCTTAAAACTATGTAAATATTACATGCGAAACGATTTTTTTAAATTATATGGCCATTATTCTTTGCTTGTATACAAAATTTTGACGGGTAACAGGTTGAGAACCACTGACTTCACGTTTTCCTTTATACAAGGGATAATGTTGGGTATTCCCTTGATATTTCTTACCGTCTTCATCGTCTACTTTATATAATATACCCTACTACATAACATTAGGTCTTGTCCGGGAGAATTTCTTTTAGGTCTTCAAAAAAGACATTTTATTTCAATCTAGTTTATATTGCTATACGTTTATATCTGGCTTGTAGCAATATTGTGAGAACTTCTACGACAAATCTGTTTTGGGCGTATACACATTTTCGTTCTACTTTTGATCGGTTGTTTCTTTGTATGTCAAAGATTGCTTAGTACCCAGTATAAACTAGACTGAAAACTCCAATAGCATTTTTCTCATGTTGTGAAATATACATAACATCACGCCTGTAATCTCCGAAGGGTTAGGCAGAGGTGTACCTAATAGTACACGAACATTTCGCCAGTCATGTTTAAGTCCCACGTAATAGGGGAAAAGCCTATTGCCATCAACAGGCCACAAATCCAAGCACCGTGGCTGCTACTGAGAAATTCCTGATGGAAAATCCCAATAACACTTTGCCCGACCCGGGAATCGAACCCAGGACCTCATGCTCATCAGTCGCACTTACGACTACTAGGCCATCTCAGCAGTCAATAAATGAGCAATAAAGAGTTATTATTTCGTCTTATCAGCGTTTAGTTATCCCTTTGTAATTATGTGGGATCTGCTATCTTTGACAAAACTGTAGCTTTATTATTTCAGCCAATCAACAGTGAGGTTTTAATTAACTCATTAATTTAATTGCCCTATTAGTTTGAGCTTATGTTCCCACATTAGCTCGCACACAATTTCCATTTGAAACTGACTAATTTATTTGATCAAAAACATTGAAAGAATGAATTAAAATGTTGCACGCACACAAATAAATGAAAACTATCATGAAATTGAAGGCAGGTAAAAAATTTAACTAGTACTAAAACTTATCGCTTCAGTTAGTACCGGACAATACGATACCCCTTGGTAAGACTGGTTGTCAGACTTTCGGGCCACTGACTTTCTAAGAGCTACAAATGACAGCCGGGACCAACGACTTAACGTGCTTTACGGTACGGTAAAACTCGGTATGTAATGGGTGATCACCCATCCACGGACCAACCTAGGCAAGCACGGCTTAACCTAAAGATCGACCCAAGCAGCTGTTATTATTTAGCAACGAGAAGTTATCTAAACTAACGGTCTTAAAACTATTTAGGTATCAAAAAACGTTTCAGTTCAAACGTAACCTTGAAATAATACGCAATTTATAAACAAAGTTTTGCTGACGCAGTCAAAGCTGAATTACTTTCGCAGCTGATAGATTAAACTGCAGTAAAAACCCTGTAACGGTCAGATTAGACGATATTTTAAAATTAAATTACTTTTTAATGGTTTTCAGCAGTTCTTTGACGTTAGTTTAAAAGCAATTAAGTACAAGAACTTTTAAACATCTTAAATGAAACGTTTTGCATCATCATGTTGTCGCACTTTTAGAAACGTTTTTCACCGGCGCAACACATAACAGTGATGCGGATTTTTTGATGTCCAATGAAGTCTTCTCTCTTCTTTATATGTACCAACTTATACTTATGGGCTAAAATGTGTGTATATGTTACGGCTAAAGCCGAAGTAAGGTTAAACCTAGTTCTAGCCGGCTCTACCCAGGTGCGGCCGGTAACAGTTTGTTATAATGCAACCAATTTCGATGTAGCATTCCCTGGCCGCTGCCGCAGCACCGCTCGCTGCGCTTGCTCGGCTCGTGCGCGTTTCTGGCCGCACCTGAGTATAGCCGGCTAGAACTATGTGTAACCTTACTTCGGCTTTTAGATAAAAGCAACAGAAGGTATGCAATTTATAGACCTCTGGATTTAGTATGGTATCATGGCTAATTATGTATTAAATTCGAATATAACATTGCCAAGTGTTTTGGTTGGGGGGAAAGTAGTGCCAGGTGACGTCCAAGATTTTACTACCCCTTTGTTGCCCAACCACTCTCACCCCCACCGGTGTACAGCTGCCAGGCGCGTGGATTAATATTAATAATGATAGTATGGCACACGAACTGGAGGGATCTCGTTGCTCCATAAATTGCAACCGTATTTCTGAAGCTAATTCTCCGGCTATAACTTGTAGCTGGCAGCTGATATGAGCCAATCGTCGCAATACATGCATGACTTCCTTTTGTTACATAAACTCCATATACGAATATATTACAGCTCTTTAGAACTTCTTACTAAGCTTTTGTCGAGTAAGGCTGGTTGCCAACACAACGGAAACAAACGCATTGGAGAGATGACGAACAATATTCGACCAGTCACCAAAGTGACGAGAGATGGCTAAATAATAACACCTGCTCGGGTCGATCTTCAAGTTTAAGCAGCGTTTGCCAAGATCGGTCCATGGATTGGTTACCTTCGTGACATACCAGTTTTCCCCCGTGTCTCGGAAAGGCCGGGAGGCTGTCATTTGTAGATCTTTGACAGTCGTTTCAGATAGTCAGTGGGCCGAAAGTCTGACAACCACCAGTACTTACTGGGGTGTGGGTTAGATCGCATTCAGCTGCATCCGGTTGGAATGGAAACCGACCCCAGCATATTTGGAATTAGGCTTATAGAGGCAGATGATGATGTGATTGATCGATCCCCGCACATCTGCACTCCACTTCGCTCATCTCCGTTTTTGTACAAACTGGGCCTAAGTACGGTTCCATTTGCTCACTCAAACAATATGGCCCCAAGATATTTGACAAGACACTGGAAGAAATATGAGCGATTTAATTAAACTCGGAGCGTGTTAGAATTAATTAGAAAACGTGACGTATCTTGGGATGTAGCAAAAGATATACTTACTTTGGTTTGTTTAAAGAAAATTATGTAGGCATTCTTTGGTTGGCAAGTGGATTTGATCTCATTGTAATTATTTCTTGTCGAGCTGCGATGGTAATTTCGACGAATAGGTATACGGTTTGGCATACGGATAGATCGCACTAGGTGGTGTGCCTGGGGGCCAACAATTAAGCAAGCCCCTGGGGCATGCCGATTGTTCAGAAACCCTAACTTCAGGAAGAGAAGTAGGTTATAAGGGAAAGCCAAGCTTTTAGGCTACACACCCTGGGTTGGGACAATGGATACTTCTTATTCCGGTAGGACGGTGCTGTGGGATAGATAACTAACCACTTCCACGCGGGCGAAGCTGTGTACAAAAGCTAGTCTACTTATAAATAAGTATCGCGAAAATAATTTTAGGTAGTCTAATGTACCAGAGTTGTCGACATAGCTCACAGAATAAGTAAGCTGAAGTGGCAATGGGCCGGTCTTATTGGCCGTAGAATCGATGACCGTTGGGGTAGACGTGTTCTTGAGTAGAGACTGCAAATCGGCAAATGTAAGGTGGGACGCCCTCAGGCTCGGTGGAGTGACGATCTTCGCAGGGTGGCTGGTAGCAACTGGATGAGAGTTGTTGAGAATCGAGTTGAGTGGCGTGCGGTTGAGGAGGCCTTTGTCCAGCAGTAGACTGCTGTAAACTGATGATGATGAGTATAATGTAAAGTAGATTGTTATAATTATTTGATGACCAAAGCAACCAAGACTTTATTATATAGCATGTGGGAATCGAATCCATAACATTGCACCAACGTGGCAACGGTGCCGTCAATGAATGATCGCTCACTAACTGATAATAACGAGACCAACAATTATGTATATTTATAAGATACATGATAGATATAATCGCTAACCCATGCGCGAATACCTTTATGCAAATTCGCTACGGTATGTTTGTTTTCCTGGCGGAAATAATAAAGTCTGTCGTTAAATGCATAATTGTATGAATATTATAGGCAATGACGCAGTACATCATGTAGTTACCTATGTACCAATAGCCGTAATATGTGTATAATACTTTGCTGACATAGAAGAGTTTATTTATTATTATGAGCCTGATGTGTCCCACTGCAGGGCAAAGGCCTCCCTTCCCTCCTTCCATTTATCTCTGTCTTTGGCGACGCGGTAGGCCCAGAAGGAGATGGCGTAACGAGCTGGACTCTTATCAAAAGGATAGAAGAGTGATGTAAATCAATGTTAATGGATAGAGAGGAAGAGGAAGACCAAGGAAACGATAAATGGATTGTGTGAGGAATGATAATTATGAAAGAAAAAGGAGTAAATAAGAGAGACAAGGGCAGAAGGATGATGATGATTTTGCTGACATAGCTCTTGAGATATGTAACTCTAAAATAGTTTAGACCTAAATGCCTAGCACCAGCTGGACTCAGCGAGTCTAGATCAGACGACTATTGTAATTCCAACGGTTCAAAAATATTTAGGGATTTATGTGGGTGTCGATTCGAGTAAGGAAAAGCGGCCATGGATACTTCCTGGATACCTCCAGTTAGTAGGACCTATAACATAATTTCATGCTTAGTCCGTAGGTACTGACTATCGGATGGGCTGTGTTCATTCAACCAGCTATTAGCCTAGTCACAGATAAGGTTTTATCTATGGTAATAATGAACAGATTTTGCTGATAACATCCGTATTCTGATCATTGAACAGAGAGTGTGATAAATAATTATAGGTAAGTTATTATAAGATAAAATAAAAGGCAATGTTCTTGAATTGGAGGAGCTCGTGGCTAAATAATAACAGCCGCTCGGGTCGGTCTTTAGGTTAAGCCGTGCTTGCCTAGGTTGGTCTGTGGATGGGTGACCATCCATTACATACCAGTTTCCTCCGTGCGTTGGAAAGCACGTTAAGCCGTTGGTCCTGGCTGTCATTTGTAAATCTTTGACAGTCGTTATAGGTAGTCAGTGGCCCAAAAAGTCTGGCAACCAGTCTTACCAAGGGATATCGCATTACCAGTACTAACTTGGTTGTAGAGGTCAGATAGGCAGTCGCTCCATGTAAAATACTGGTATTCAGCTGCATCCGGTTAGACTGGAAGCCGATCCCAATATGGTTGGGAAAAGGCTATGCAGGTGATGTTCTTGACTTGACCAGTACCCCTACCATATTTACACTTGACAGTGTCTGAATTTCAGCTTCAGCACAATGCTTAGACTCAGATCTAAAAATCTATGGCAGTCGTTACAAGTAGTCGGTGGCCCGAAAGTCTGACAACAAGTCTTACCAAGTGGTACCGTATTCCCCAGTACTAACTGAGTTGTGGAAGTAGACAGGCAGTCGTCCACGTAAAATACTGGTATTCAGCTGCATCCGGTTTGACTGGAAGCCGACCCTAACATATTTGGGAATAGCCTAGGAAGAGGATGACAACGGCTTAGAATCATGAATACTTCGAAAGTTTGAAAAATATAACGTGACATCACGCCTGTAATCCCTGAAGGGTTAGGCAGAGGTGTACCAACACCTCCTGGCCTCCTTGCTCCTCCTGTCGTGTTGGTTGTAGACCAACATTTCGCCAGTTATGTTTAAGTCCCATATAATAGGGGCGAGCTTATTGCCATCAACCGGGCACAAATCCAGACTCCGTGGCTGCTACTTAGAAATTTCTAATGGAAAAAAACAATAACTTTTCGTCCGACTTGGAAATCGAATCCAGAACCGCATGCTCTTGCAACAGTCGCGCATGCAACTACTAGGCAATCGAAAGTTTAAATAATAACTCAATTCATCCTAAAATAGACGAAAACTCTTTCCGAAAAGAATCCTTAAACTCAATACTCTCGAACATATCAAGGAGTTTCAGGAAAAAGGCTGTGTACATTGTATTTGATTTATATTTGGGTCCAAGTTGCAAGTTGTTTGATCAGACGTAGAAGTTCGAGTAGTTCTGAAAGGTCGAGCGAAGACAGGCGACATTTATGAGTGTCTCGAGTACTGACCCACTCGATAAAAAGAGACGGAAAGGTGGGTGTTACCTTTATTATATTTTATAGAGAAGCGACTTTATAGGGACTCGTAAAATCACGAACTTTTTTAAAAACTTTCTCTATTCCACCACTTTAGGGAATCTATTAAAAAAAATCCTTAAGTGCTCATCACGAATCGTTATTTTGATTTGTATGGGCGGCTACATTTTAATTGCCTGTGTTCACACTATTACGGAATCGTGAAAAATGACGATTCGTCAAAAAACACGAATCGTCTTTGACGGATTAGTGTGGATGAGCACTTAAGGATTTTTTTAATAGATTCCCTAAAGTGGTGGAATAGAGAACGTCTTAAATGACGTTTCTTCTTTTAAAAAACCTTCAGTTTTAAATCACGAATCGTTATGACGGATTAGTGTGAATGAGCACTAACTGAGTTTCGGCTTTCGGTATAATTTACAAGGAACTGTTGTGCAACATTGTAGACATGCATTGTTTTTTTTTTATTTAATTTTTAAATGTAATGTTTGTGTATAAGAGTATATACTCTGCAAATCTCGCTTTTGGGTTAAGCTCGCCTTTGTAGTTACATAAGCTATATGTTGTAATTTAGTGTGTATATCTTTTACAAATTAAGTATTAAGAATTTTCTGTCAGTGAATTTGAGATGTTTATGTAATTCCAGTTTTAAATTGTAAGCAAAAGTATTAATTCTGCTCTCAAATACGATTACATCAACGCCATGGCGTGCTTTTAAGCTTCCATAGGCCAGTGCACATGTTTTATGCACGCATACTACTACAACATGTATCAGACTTCTAAAATACGGAGAAAAACCCTATTACTAAAGTTATCTACGCTATCTTTGAACGGATCTTTAGTATGTCTACGTTTTTTTTTACTTTAAAAAATCTGATCAGCTTACTTAATCTATGTCTGAATCATAAACCTAATAAAAACCTACCTAGTTTTCATTTAGAACTTCGTAAAACTATTTTTTTTCATTACTGCGGTTCGTTTAATCAAACCAGACCGTCCCATGGACATACCAGACATCAAAGACTTTGAAACATCCGTTTTTCTTTTAATTTCAGACCAGATTACCCGCATGATCTCATGAACAAACCAAAACGTAAACATTTCTGCTATAAAAGAAACCAATATTCTAGTTTCTAAATAAAACAGATATTAAATTGTTTATGATTGTAATTTAGTGTAGAAAAGCTGGGCTGATAGTAAAAATCTTATTTTATTTTGGTAACATTCTGTATTAAAAGCAGTGTTTAAAAAAAACTGCAAATAAAGAGTGACTATCATAAACGTGCGAATATTTTTCTTTGCTGGTCTAAGGCCAATTTATTTATTTAAACTATATGTACAATAGTGGTACGCACGACGGCCCATCAAGCTTTACAAAACCAGTTTGTGCGGATCTCTCATTATATAGAAAATCTATACAAAGCCAAGGGCAAGTTATACTGGAAATGTGCAGCTTCATGTGCCACCGTGTGTATATAGGCGGACTTAATGCCACAAGGCAAGGCACAAGGACCAATTCCTTCCAAGGACTCTTTTCCCACGCATCCTCGAATCCTCGTGCCCTCACGATACACATCGCCACCTCTTTGCGCCTCTCTTTAAATCTCTGGGCACTCATCGTATGAATAATCTAATATTTTCAATTTAAATTTTGAAAATCAAAACAAAGAGAAGCCATGTTTTTTGCTTACTTACCGTGTTTATAAATAAGCTTCCCCTAAACGCGGATGCCACTTACAGTAGATACTACCCCTTAAAGAAAATGCCCTTGAAAGCGTTTAATGTGGCCAGATAAGCATCTGAGTAGGTCAAGGTAACCCAAGGGTAAGGGTATGCGGGCAAGCAAGCAAAGAATCTCCTTCAAAACGTTGAGTGAGGGACCAGCCTTTATGAATATTTTATATTAATAGCCTTGGTCGTAGCATATTTAATTTAGTGACTAGGCAGGTGTTGTAATGAATATATCTATGTATATGTTACGGCTGAAGCTGAAGTAAGGTTATACATAGTTCTAGCCGGCTATACCTAGGTGCGGCCGGTAACAGTTTGTTATAATGCAACCAATTTGAATGTAGTGCGTTTGGTCACAGTTCTAACCTAATCCATTTAGTTAGGTTACTTCGGCTTTTAGCCGTAACATATTATATCTACTGAAGATTATAATATATCTAGAATTATAGACGATGTTGATGTAAAGAGTAGGCATCATTGCTATAACCCAACATAATAACATCAGTTTTACTTCATTTAAAAAAGTGATTTTTAGAATATTTATTGAATATTCTAGTATCTTATTTAATTAATACCATATTTTTATTTTATTTCTATCACAAACCTTTTTAATAAAAAAATACTAGAATGAACCAGATTGCCATAAAAACGAAGAATTGAAATGTAATTATGTAAAAAAGCAAAAAGGTTTTGCTTAGAACACTGGCCACTAGGCGATAAAAAAATGTAAACGCCAATAAAGTTTTATTTTTAATCTTACTGTTTCTCTGTTTTGTAATGGCTTTACACAATGTTTTTCTACCAAAGTAGCCAGTCAGCCAGATCATATATAACCTTTTTAGAAATAATTCATCATTCATTAATTTCATATTTTATATATGAATGCGTTTGAATTCCGATTACGACGAATTATACCATATTATTGTAATATTATGCTAAAACAATATTATCGGAATTATGCTAGACTGCGTTTGAACGAAAATTAATTGAATTAGTAGATACGGACACGTAATAATTGATAAAATTGGAAAGCTCTGTTGTTAATAAAATTATCCAGCTAGTCATCTGTAATATCGCAAATTCTATTCAAAATCATTGACTGATACTGATAAGAGCTCGTCGCCTGAGTGCTAGATTGTCCAAATGACCATTGACCAAATTTTTCACTAGACAGGTTTTTAAGTTTATTTTTGTAATGCATGCGTAGGCGACCAATTACTTAATAATGACTATGTTTATAATGATAAGTGGAATCAAAAACTACTTCTTCAAAATCAAAATATGATGACGTTTCGTTTATTTTTAAGTTTAAAAATGGAGGTTGAACAAAATACCACCAACAAAATTACGAATGTGGACTTAGAACAAAACTGCATTGCACTTAACACAAATTGCAAAATAATCCGTCAGTGCTTCTTTGTTCAAGCTACCACTTCAAGGTACAGGATCCGCTTACATCATGCCTATAGCGAGCTGTGATTGGTTATATAGCTGGAGGATGACCAAACAAGTACGCAATAACGAAATCGTGGAGGTTGGATTATTAAGCAGGGAATTTATATTTTTTCGCTGTGAACAAAAAAACTTTAAACTTAAAAAACTGCCCTTTTGTTCGGGAAAATAAACCTTTTCGTTAGTGTAATAAAATCGATTTCTGTCCGTTAATCATCCTGCATTTATAACTCATTTTTGGTCAAAATGGTCGGTTGAACAATCTAGCACTCGGGCGACGAGCTGTAAGCCTGCGTAATCCCACTACTGGGCAATGGCATTTATGTACAATCATATTTATCAATCATGCAAAGAGGGGCCTATGTCACGCAAGAGCTGTTATAGTCGGGCAACAGATAGTGCAATGATGATAAAAAAAAATGAAAGAAATTATTATAATTCCTTATCTAAGTATTGTGGGTGTCACAGGAAATCCACATTTGTAAGATTCTTTAGAGAATAGAAGTTCGGCGTGCCGGTTTAAATGGAGCAATTTGGCTTTACAGCTGAGCCTCGGCTATTCGGAGTATCTTATATTTACAAGCAACTCAGGTCTATCTGTCATCGTCTAAATACCAACAGGACAAGTACTTCAAAATTGTTTGGACTAACAGTTCGCCGCCATGTCACCGACGACGCTCAAAATAATTCGGTTATTTCGATGCAGCAACACTTCAACGTATTGTGTCATCCGTTGAAATTCAATCGCTAATTGCGCGTCACATACCATGCATACCAAATTACTGTTTACTCTTAACATTGACGTTGTAAATTACACCTTACTGTCACAAAAACAGAGATTCAATCCAGTTGTTTAATTTTGGAACCATTGATCGTCAGCTGTCGAACGTTTTGTTCAAATATGTCCCCGAAATCGCCAATTTAATCGCTCGTGACAAAGAAGATATTCTATAATAATACTATGAGATTTGTTATGTTTGAAACATGTCAGTATCGAGACAATATTGCTTCAAGTTAGTTCTGCTACGAACAGAATTCTTGAGTCGCGGGTAATTAATTTAATTTATGAGGTAGACGTCTGTGAGTCAGTGTTGCTTATCACCCATAAATTATTCGTACAATATTTTGTGATATAGATGACTAAACTTCTATAAATACAAACAGTTTATCAGTTTACAAAACAGAGTTATAAACGAAGTATATCAGTTATAAATAAAGAACGAACTAAGAAAGAAAAAAGGTGACCAATAAAAATTACAATGATGTGTTTCAATTTTATTATTCCAACAATCAAAAAACGAACGAGGTTGAATACGACGGATGCTGAAAGGTAATATAAATTATTTAAAAAGAAATAAGCAGCCTAAAATATCACTCTTCTTTTTTCAAAAATCATAATGGAAGGCCTTTTCTTTTTTTATTTCGCGCCAAATGAAAGTGTTTAAAAAAATAAAAGACGCTTCTTTCTCGCGAGGTGTTTTATAACACTTTAAAAGAAGTTACCAGTAAGTTATAAACGTTTATTTAATGAAAATTCATGAGCTTATTTACGCGGTGTTATCAAATTAAATATTCATCAAGCTCTGGTATTAATTAGAAATAACTAAATATACCTACATTATTGGCGCGTAGACAGTTTGTTTCGAGTTGTCGCCGTTTGTGACTGTGTTGTATTCGTATTTTATTATTTCTAGAAGTAAATAAAATGGACTGTTAGTAAAGTTTATGAAAAGTGAAAAGTGTTTTGTGTTAAATAATATCGACCGATACTGGTGACTTCCATTACTTAGGTATTAAATACCTGTAGTAATTAGTTTGTCACAACTTTTTTTGTGGTTTTGGTTTCTGGTTCTGGTCTGGTAGGTATCTGTTTGATTCGAATGGAGCGGTAATTGGTAGTTGAAGGCCAAATTATTGCAAAAGCAATGGACTCTCGTACCTGTCTTATACTCATATCAAGTCATATCTAATCATTTATTAGATTACAGGCTTTATATTATATTTTGTGTGATAGTTTTCTATAATTGACGGGTAAGGTTTAGAATCGCGTCCTCCGAATTGGGAGGTGTGGGAGGTGGGAGGGGGAGGGGGGGAAGTTGTAGTGTCACCCCCCACTTCCCCCCCCTGCCGGAGGCGAATAGTTTTTTTTTAATGAATTTTTAAAAACTCAATTTGGTGTTATGTTTGCTTAATTTTTTAATTAAATTTTTGACATTATAAACCTGATTTACTGGGGAGAGAGTTGAGTTAGTTATTGCCAGTCAACGTGGCGAAGTCGAGGGAAGACCGGTCGCCGGAGCCCCGCTTTGCGGGGCTCCTACTTCTGAATGGTTTACAAAAAAAATAACCACGAAGGGGATGGCGGGGTCTAATCGCTCGCTTCGCTCGCTCACTCGACCCCGCCATCCCCTTCTAACCTAACCTGTCCGAGTCGGGGTGCCCCAGGTCCCGAGCTCGCTTCGCTCGCTCTTGCACTCAATGAAACACGAAACACACTTTAATTTATAAACATAATTTATAGCTTCCACCATTTTAAAAAAAGTGTCTTTTCGATATTTCATTCAAAATCATATTATATTTATTCATAATAATATTTATTACGCATTTTGAGATGATTTTGACAGATGTAACGTCAAAAACGTTAGACTTTAGTTAAATATTCATTCTGTTTCACGTTTAGTTAGTGATTTACCAATATTTTTAGATAATAATTTTAAATATTTCCGGCAGCTAAAATCGCATGGGGGCGCTTCAGATAAACCCCCTTGACCCCCCCACAGTGACCGAAACCTCAAATTCAGAGGACGCGATTCTAAACCCAACCCTAATTGACTGCCTCATTGGTGGTAGCAAGTGCGACTGCTGAGAATGAAGTCCTGGAAGGATTCGGTTATTATCGGGTTTTCCATCTGAAATTTCTCAGTAGCAGCCACGAGGTCTGGATTTTTGCCCGGTAGATCTATGACAATGTAAACGATACACATTCTTTATTGTTTCCAATCCCATTAATGAGGTCACATGATTCGGAAATATCTTGTGTTTAAATAAACTCTTAGTGTGCTTCTAAATATTTATAGATCCAATAAATTACACTTGATTTGTGCGAACAATAACACCGAATTCTCTCTTCCACAGGTCACAGAAAAAACTAAACATGACGACTGACAACGCACTAAATTCTCAACGGTAAGTCCAAGAAATAAAGTTTATTTTCCCTTGAATATTGAAGTATCGTAGAGAATCGTTCAGTAAAACTGTTTGCCCTAAATTGTGCGATCGGATGTGACATGAATCGTGAACGAGCTTTTTATCGAATTAGATCTTGGAATTACCTACAAATCGATTGGGTATAACGCGAAGAAATCAATCTCGTGTGCCCTAAAAGGGGACACTTTAGTGGTGATGAATAAATTGAACTAAACTAAGCGAAAAGTTTTTCTTACTTATTTAATTTTTATAGTTATCATACCTAGTCACTAAGTTCCATTTAATTTAAATAAAAATACTTTTTATTTACTTTGCTTATGTACATTATTTACAAACTATGAATAAATAAAAATATATAAGTACAAGCATCAAAATGGGAAAAGAATTAGGTACAGGGCGTCAATTCGTCCACATCGCTGTCAACAGGAAAAGTGCCCGGAAAGCTGGCAGAATTGCCAGCAAGTGGGATGGCAATGCTGATTCTAAGTCTAAAAAAAGGCCAGGCCTCTGGTCACGTGAAGAGTCGACCAACCGCTTGACGATATATCGAAAGACTAGGTGGGCACTCGAATCCCATGGCTGTACTGTTTCAACCCAAACAACACAAACAGTGGCCTTCAAAAGTTGGTCACAATCTCTCACGATGGCCCAGGCCAGATTGCTGGATGACCATCCCATCGGCTAAAATAAACACTGAAGCAATGCTCACATTAAGGCTGAGGCCAACACGTACAGGACACACAATCAGGACTTTAATATGAAACCGAATGCAGCATAAATTCCGCGACTCATTTTACGCGACTCACAGCTCAAAAAATTACTCTCGTTTGACCTCAGCCTAAATAATACATTGCATTCCAAACTATCACGGCACGCGACCTCAATTTCTGTAACTAGATTCGGCGGTCCACAAATGTGATTCTGACGTAATTTCTCTCATGAGTTGACGTATCAGTTAATTTGAATCGTTCTGGTTGCGGACGGCAGCGGGATTGGTGACAACTGGCAATTGACCTTATCAACAATCGTCCAGCTCATTTAGGCCTCGGTTAAGACTATCTAGATAAGTCTAGATTGCTCAATCTACTTATTAAGGATTGTGAAGCTTGTATCTGAAGTGACGTCTTGTTTTTGACATCTCTTTCTGTGTTATTGAAAAACTAGCTTTTGTCGGCTTTGCTGGTATAAAGGTCAAAAATTATCCCACGATCAACTCACTTTTAGATTATTGTATTTGTAAGGATACACCTTGATTGAACTTGCTTTATAATTTACAAAAGGTACATATAATGTCTCCTAAATAAATAGCTCAAGTGTTCACTTCAATTATGTATTGTACAGAAACCCCCTTTAGTTCATCGTCCCACAAGATTTTGTAAGCAGTCCTCTTATTTTAACAAAAACTCAGGCTATCATGATTTTATGAAATCAGCAGTTCTTTAGTACTCCTCCAAAATACCTAACACCCCATTACTTTACAGGGTGTTCAAGAAATCATCACCGAACAACAAGCTGACGCTGTACCTCGCGTCGCGCGACCTGGTAGTAGAAAATGGGGCCATCGACAGGATCCAAGGCGTATTGCACGTGGAGCCAGAGTACTTGGAGAACAAGAAGCTGTATGGACAGGTCACACTGACTTTCAGGTGAGGTATCGCATATTCAGCCAATAATGTTCCCACTGATGGGACCGTATTCTCTGTGAGAGGGAGTGGACTATAATCCACCACTCTGGCCAGGGTTGGTGGAATTTTTGATTCTAGGACATGTTGGTTTCCTCATGCTGTTTTCTTTCACCGTTTTGAGAGCAGTGGTGATGAAATAAACCACATAAAGTCAAAATCGTAAGTCGGAGCCGTATCCAGTTGGCCTCCGCTGTTTTGCTAGGTCAGGTGAGGGGTTAATGAATAATGAAAGGTTTAAAGCTTACGACTGAGTAGTTAACATCTGAGGCCAATTCAATTCAAATTTTTTATTGCGAACTTAGAGCCTGCGCGCAGTAGCGATTAGTTGGCCGATAGTTTGATCGGTCAGAGGATCAGTATAGAGTTGTAGTTCGGTCGTACAACTATTAATCTTCAAGTGTGCACACTGCCATAAAACTCTATACTGATCCTCTGTACCATCAAACTATCGGCCAACTTAAAATCGCTAGTGCGCGCAGGCTCTAAGTTTACAGTATTTGGAAGATGTTAACAGTAGGTAGGTTCTTAGAACTTAGTTGCCTGTTAAGGCATTGCAATTTAAATGGTTTAAAAAAATACAGACTTAATAAATTACAGTTTGCCAAATTCTCGTACATAAAACACGCTCAAATTCAAGTCGCAATCTCATTGACAATCAATGTCATAAACTTGTCAAAAATATAGGTAAATGAGAGGATATTTTAACAAATTGAGACGAAGAGAGAGAAAAAAGAATGCGAACATTCTATCAGATATGACATAATTACAGGAATTGCCTTTCAGATTTTCCCAAGATTCTCTTGTCTCTGTCCATTAAGGATTATGTATGGGTTACGATGTCAAAGAATTAACAGTTATTTAAAAGGCACTTGGAATTTTATAGTAGTAACACATTTTAGAAAATTCTCTTAATCAAGAATAAGACACTTAGCTTGTACTATAATTGGTTATAATTTTATTATAAGAATTATATTCATAGGAACAATGACATTTAAATTAGTATCTTAAGAGCGTATATACAGAAAGTGGGCAACTTCGTAAGTAGCTGTCAAATATTTTGCTGTTTTGATTAATTTGGCAATATTACTGTGTGGAAATAAGAAATTTGGCTGATTAGTGAACTAAAATATTGATTATGAAATGCAATATTTAATAAAAATATTAACACTGAATATATAGTTTTAGATGTAAAAAAAGTATTTGGTAACTTTCCAAATGCCTTTTTTACATCTAAAACGGTTACAACATCAAATTCAGTTTTTTAATTGCAATCTATTTTGAATATTCTAGTTCACTAGTTAGCCATATTCCTTATGCTCACGTAATATTGCCAAATTAATTAAAACTGGTAAATATTTGACAGCTATTTGCGACGTTGCGAACATTTTGGATGAAAGCTCTTACCTAAATAGTTTAATAATGTTTTCGGTTTTCGCTACTAGTTTTATCAGGAAAATAGCTTACCAAACAGTTTTAATTCAGTCCTAATACTAAAACAATAACCATAATTTCCACAACACAGTTTTACAACTACGTTATAATACTTAAACAAATTATATCTAGTATAAATAATATAATAACTAAATCCATTAACGTGAAACAACATTAAACAAGTAAAAGCTTAGTTTGTACATTGTTCAATGTTTGGCAATTTAATGTGGTACTGGATTTATCATCGTAGTAGATTATGATTTACTGAATTGTGTTATAACTTACTATACAAAGGAATTTGGGATACCGCTTAGTAACGAGAGATCAAAGATAGGTAATTTTGCGTACATAGTTCGTATGTGTGAGTATATGTATACAATGTATACATATACTCAGTAGACTGGTAGTAATTGTTAGTGAGGGGCTCGAGGCTAAATAATAAGATATGCACGGCTCGATCGATGGTTAAACTATGCTTGCCGAGAGCGGTCCTTAATGGGAGACTTCTCCATACTTGGGAAGCACGTTTAGCCGTTGGTCCCGGCTGTTCAATCATATTCCAAATTTTTAAACTTTTTTCATTTGAAATAAAATAGAAATAATATAACATAGTCGTGGGAAACACCTGGATAAGGGAGGCATAGAACCTGGAAGTGTGGCAGAAAAAAGGGGAGGCCTATACCCAACAGTGGGTGATTCCGGGCTGGTATGATGATGAAGATGATGATTTGAAATATATTTTTGCATACTTTGGAGCATATTTTGTCTATCTCTAAATCCGTTGAATAGTTTTTGCATGCTACAGTAACAAACAAAACATCCATCCATCTATTCATTCATCCTCACAAACTTTTGCGTTTAAAAAAGTAGTCATAAGTAAGATTTGTCTGACAAACATAATAAGTTAACTAATTCATCTGATCAACACGTGAGGCACAGCATATTGCCAAAAATCTCCAATGTTTGCTAACATACTTTCATAACTAGCCTAGCCCATTTAGGAGTTCCCTGACTCTCATAAGTTTCCTTAAATCTTCTTATACTGAATATCAAAGTTCTTGACCACAAGTTGTGTGTTTAGGACATAAACCACTATGTTTACGATAGGATCCTAAGAAATAGGTAGATGTCTAGTATATTCTCAGAACTAGTATAATATATTTGTCGGGTTTGTCAGGATTTATTTCGTTAGGCTCGTACATCGTGTGGGCAAGCGATGGGTTTCGTGCTATGAAGACACACTGGGTGCGATACTCGGTTTCTAGCAAAACGAACGAATTACTTAATTTACAACAGATTACAAATTAACACAATAACACTGGGCACAATGAATCGGCTACAGTTCCTCCGCGATCAGACATTGACTGTCGCCCTCGCCTCGAGCTGGACATCAGGGCTCTGTAGAAGCACGCTGTGGTGTCACCACTACCCACAGGCGCACTTTCCAACTCATTTTATGCCCGTACCAATGACCAGATCCGACATATTGATGTTGTTGCTCAAGTTCACTCAACTATACTTTATGCTTAACATCTTGACGGATATAATTGCCGTGTTCCTGGTTCAGTAATTTACTGATTATTCAAGCAAATGTCTTATTATAGAAGTCGTAAAGTAAAATAAGATATTAATAAAAACGGAACTAATAAATCTTGTATCGAAGAAAAACAATCTTATTATATTATTAAGAAATTATTATAATAATATTGTATTATTGAACTGATCGATGGGAAGAACAAATGTTATAAGTCCTTTATCTAGGCTGTAATAAAACAATAATTTAGATACATGTGAAGTAGGCATAGGTAGGAATAGGTACCTCAGTAGGTACACCACAGTACCTAACCACAGTTTTATTTCTATAAATAACAATTTCACTCACTCTCATTCAAAAAACTCGGGATGGAAAATATCCCATTTATTTCCGCCAATGAAATCGGGTGTTATCAACCCGTTAAATCCATTTTCTAACAGTGATAGCCTAGTGGTGTGACCGTCAGACTGCCAAGGTCACGAATTCGGACCCAAGACACGCACCTCTGATTTTTCGGATTCAAGTACGTATTGTATAATCATCACTTGCTTCGGTGAAGAAAAACATCGTGAGGAAACCAGCACGCCTGAGAGATATTTTTTGACGGCATGTATAGCCACGCCACCAGGTTAGGCACTAACCACACGATAAAGAAAGAAAAATCCATTTCCTATTTAAAGAAAGTCAGGCAGGACAACGTTGGTTACCTACCTAACTATATTTAACTGCTACGGTTTATCGGTTCAAAGGAAACCGGCGACACGTAAAAGCTTACATCCGGTCCCATTAAACCCAGGGGATTTTAACGTGATAATAGTTAGTTTTAACTTGATAAAAAACGCCATGTTTTCCGCTCAGCCGAGCACGTCATCCCTTTCAGCGCTAATGTTTCATGAAGATAATTTCCAAGAAATAATCCAACTAATTTTATGACTGGAAGATAAAAAAGTGATACGATAAAAATGGATACTCGTCTTCAAAAAGAGAATACGATATGTCTGGTCTGTTTTAGTGCGGTCCATTTTGTTACGTCCTTTTAGGGTGTAATTCCATAAAAATAAAAAGAATTCCATTACCGCGATAACGTTATTTTTCTTTCAGTTTAAAGTTTCTTTTGGTTTATTTCATGGATGGTGAATGGTAGGTACCTTTTTTAATGGACTCAGTTTTTCTCGCTGTACATGCTGAAGAGGTTTCAAAGGTACTACAAAATGATCGTATTGATATAAACTTAACAATTTATGCGACATTTTGGTGTCACAGTGCATTTCTTTAGTAGACAATTTCATTATCAATTGCTTGGCAAGGCGCCTTGTTATGATATTTCGTCCCCGTATGAAAGAAATTTTGCAAGTAACTTCAATGTGTCAGACATAAATAAGTTGCCTACATCAAAAATGGCACAAGATAAAAATAAATAAAAGCCGAAAAGTCCCTACCTTAATTCCTTTTGATCTACAAAGTTAATATAACGTCATTTCCGCGCAAAAGAAAGAAAGAAGGTAGAAATAAAGTAGGTATGTACTGGAAGCGAGTATCAAAACTTCAACCTCACCCTGTCTGAATATAACCGTAAATCGTCCTTTATGAATGTTTCCAAGCTCCTTCACGTGTAAAAAGAGAATCAATATAAAATATGGTAGAACTTTTTAAAGAATGCTTAGGAGAAAAGTCTTCAAAGATAAATCTTTGCATAATGAAAACGATACTGCTGTTATAAGTTCACCTTTTTAAGGACGGTAAGAAAATGCAGGCTGTATTACTGCCCCGTCTTTACACCAAGGTATTACACATTACATTATATAGGGTGACTGGTAATTAGTGACCGATACTTAAATACGAGATTGTACTCATGATAACAAACGACTTTGCCAAAGATTTTTTTTCTACTCATTCACTTTTATCACAATAACACAACAGCCGTATGAAACTTACGCACGCGCTCCTTTGACCTATCAGCTGTTAGCCGCGTGACGCCGTTCTGTCTCGTTACTATCGTACCGTGCGATAGTGGGTAGGCAGAGCACCCGCGCGGCTCACAAGCCCGCTCTATAAGTTTTATTGTGATTAATGTGAATGAGTATAAAAAAAATGTTTGTTATCATGAGTCAATCACGTGTTTAAGTATCGGTCACTAATTACCAGTGACCCTATATTCTACATAATTTAAAAAATGGACCTAACTCAATTGTATACAAAACTCGTCGGAAGTTAAAAAGTACAGGTAATAAAATATGGTATTGTCTGAAACAACGTCAATACGAGTATAAGACATACTTGTCGAAAAGAAGTATCTCACGTTGCATAAGAGTGTAAACGCGGGGTTAGAATCGATTAATAAATACAACAGTACAAAAAGAAAAAGAAATCACCCAGTTGGTGTCTATTAAAGGTTTTTGGAAACTCTACCTTATCTACGAATACATAATAATTATGAAACATTGTAGTCTATTCATAATAAAGAACCTCAGAATCGAAACAAAACAGAACCTGGAGGAATCGAAACATAGTTTTTAAAACAAGAGAACACACATTTGTTCATTAAAAGGGCTCTACCCTGTCTGTCTATCGTCAACGCGAGAATGGTTGAAAAGCTTGTTGTTTCATCCAGAGCCATTGCGATGATTTTCTTTCAACTCCCCCGCCCCGACCCCGCACGACTCGTCTCCCGCGCACCTCATACTGCCTAACGCGATAACATTGGACAAAAAATAGTGTTCGAAAATTTCATAAACTTGTTCTAGGTAATAAGTGTTTTTGAATAAGCCTTACAAGTTTATGAAATAAATATTTGCCATATAGAAACTCCATTACATGTGCAAGGTTTCTATTTACATGTTTTCTTTACTTTTACAATTTATGAGTACATTATGAACGGCCAAAGTTTAGGTAAAATATACTGAATTTTTTCCTCAAAATTATAGTGCAAAAGATACCTATTAGTTAAAAAAATTCAAAGATAGATGTGTTACAACGTCATAATCACGTACGATAGTTTGTATGTAAAGTATGACGGGTTGCCCGTTCATACCTTGCCACATTGAATAACAATGTTTTCTGCGCGTGCAACCTCTTTGAATACGGGGACAATTGTTACCCTCAGAGACCGAGAATCACCCTTTGTTAACACGTCGTTAGCTATTGCTCGAGGGAACAATTTGTTCACTACATAATATACGTTCCTTGATCTTCGTATGTAAGGAGATGTAGGAAGGGTGTGTGAGCCGAGTTTCACATTGATTCTGTGTGAACTTAATCTGTTGTTATAGGGTTGTATGTTCTACATTCCTATCTATGTTCTTAGATTATAACAGGTGAGACAATGAGGGTTAAGACTCGCTGCCTAATCCTAACTACTAAAAATCTTTTTAGAGAAAAGTTTAAAAAATAGTAACTCTTCTCTGAAAGCCTTTTGAATACTTAACAAAATCAAAGCATTTATTTCAAATATTCCTGTTAGACACTTTTGAACTGAAAAAAAGATGAAGCTACAGTTTTAGTCACAAGGCATTAACCCTTGGGCTGCGGGACTGTTCGAAAGAGATACCGCGGCCCTGGAACACAAAGGGCAAAGAAGGAACATGGATGGGTTTTAGTCAGTAAAAGTCTGACACTCCCTCCCACTCCATAACTTATTTTTGTTTTTAATGTTTTGTTTCATTTTTGTTAATTAAAATTTATTATTATTCTTTTATTATTTAATTTATTGTTGTTTTATGTTTTATATCAATATTTCTGGACATTTGCACGTCACACCATGTGGCAAACATGCCTGTACCTAATAATGTTGTTGTTCTTCTTCATCTTGCATGCATGTATTTTCTTGTAAGTATGACACATGTTTAAGCAAATAAATATTATCTTATCTTATCTCCGCCCAGAGCGGGGGGGGGGGGGGTTATTTGATGATTTCCCATTCGCAAAAAAAAAGGCATTAACCCTACCTAAATCTCTGCCACCATATCCATTATTTGAAAGTGCTGAAACATAATATTTCCCTTTATTATTGTGTTAACATTAGAATATTATGTAAGACAGTTTCCTTATTTGACTGCAAGCTAATATCACGTTACACAGGGAGACGAAAAGGCTGCACGAAGATGATAACTTGATACTTTTACTATTATTTCCGAGTCTTTTGTTAGTGTGACACTTAATATTATAATTATATGAAAAGCGAAAGATCATTCATCAACTAGATGTAGGTATATATGTTACAGTCAAAACCACTTTTGACTGGTGTCAGTCAAAATCCTTATTATGTTAAAATGCGTGTTCTCCATTTAAAATATGTTGTTTCAAAACGTACTCAAAATCCTTATTAGGTATAATTATGTTAAAATGCGTTTCCTCTATTTAAAATAATTATGTTGTTTCAGAACGTTGTAATTACTTAGTCCTAGAACTACTACAACTTAATGTTTTGCAATAATAATATAATAAGTTTCTAAGTATTTACTTAGAAACTTATTATATTAGTTATTGTTAAAATAGTTTTCACCGGTCAAAAGTAGTTTTGACTGATTAACAGCGGTCAAAAGTAGTTTTGACTGATTAACAGTTTTGACTGTGACATAAACAATGTCTACGTCTGAGGCAATGTCTTGTTATTTTCTGAGACGAAATTTTGAGCTAAGTATCATTTTCTGTTAACGAAAGGGTTTATATCTAAACGTTACTGTAAGTAATCATTAACGTCTGCATAACTAAATATTTTTTAATAAACAAAAGTTTCCTATCTTTATGAAAGAAGCCCAAAAATACGTCTGTAGTAGCCAAAGATAAGCCTTTTGCGCCATTTTAGGCTCATCCTGAAAAAGTTTCCCAATATAACTGCCATCTAAATCACCTGCTTCCCACAAAACATGAAAATAATACCTCCGGAACACTAAATTGTTGAAAAATACACTGTAATTGGACCCTCCGCTTCTAAACTCAGGAAGCCTACTCATATTTCAGCCTTGGCCCTTAATTAAGGCACGATTTTCCCTCCATTTATAATAATTCTGTGGTCGGGAATCGTTTTGTGGTGCCTAATGGATGGTATTGTGTTTGAAATATACCTATTTACATAAATCTTAAAAAAGACTTTTGTTGACCCATGTTATTTTTATAAACATTTAGGTAGAGATAGGTTTAATGACTGAAACATAATGATAAATTAATGATGTGTAAGATAGTCGTCCTGGGATATGCCTCCAGGAGAAGCGAGATTATGCCTATTGCCTAGATCTTCTACTACTGGGACATAGGCCTCTCTCAGAGAGAAGAAGAAGAAGGCTTGGGCTGTAATCCACCATGCAATGAGTTCGTAGATTTATTCACAATCTTGGTTTTAGGTCATGCCAGTTACCATACGAAGTTTTCCTTCGTGGTTTGGGTTCTGTCCTGCTCTAACGTAATGTGGCTTTTACAAATGATGTAATGAAATATTTCGTTCACAGATACGGGCGAGAAGATGAAGAGGTCATGGGTCTCAAGTTCTGCAACGAAGCCATCATGAGCCTGGCACAAATATGGCCGCCACACTGCAACCACGACAAAGAACCCAACACTCCACTCCAGGTAAAATGTTACAACTATCCTTCTCTTAGAGCCGCTTTCACGAGAACTTTTTAAAATATCTTTATTAAACAGAAGGAGGAGGGATAAAGTCTGACAACCAGTCTCACCAAGGGGTATCGTATTACCCAGTACTAACTGGGTTGTGGAGGTCAGATAGGCAGTCGCTCCATGTAAAATACTGGTAGTCAGCTGCATCCGGTTAGACTGGAAGCCCACCCCAATATAGTTGGGAAAAGGCTAGGCAGATGATGATTAAATAGAATGAGGATTGATCACGCATTATTCATATTATACCACCCCTGTAGGAAGATACAAAGTAAGGAATTTACTATTCACCTAATTATCATCTACCTACCTTACAAAGCTTTACAATTTTGTACAGTGGTCGTTTCGGGAGTATAGCCAAAAAATGCCATTTCGGCATCGTCGGTAGTAGCACAGAGGTCAATTTTCCTGCACGATGGACTTATTGATTTTTTCACAAATAGAATGATGCGGCGTGTTTGTTACCAGCGGGCTTAAATTGCTTGCTAAGTATAGACAAAAAGACATACGGATAGACAAAGTTCTATCAAAGGGTTTATCTATAGCCTCGTAATCGCTTCGGTTATAATTTTCTTAGCCATTCGTTTAGTGTACTGACATAAAGGTTATCCGGTCAATGGTGAAATAGAACTTCTTTGACTAAATCAGTGATTTTGACTCTTTACGGTAATCACTTATGTAAGCCGTCTGAAAATAGTATAATGTAAAAATAAATAAATATTTCGTTCTAAAATAACTATACGGGCTGGAAGGGACACCGACGCGAAAACGGTTACCACGTGTTCAGTATATCATTATGAAAAAAAAAACAGTTACCTATTCCATATTTTTGAAGTGAAACTTCTTTACGCACGATTGACTTGGGGAGTAAGCTGGCGAACGCGTGACGTAAGCGTTACGAAAAGTGTGATCGGGCGAGGCAAACGGGAATTGAGTAGGGGATATGAGCAAGAGACAGCAGTGCGCGCGCACATTTTTTATTTTTTAGTAGTTTCACTTCAGTCGTGTGGTCATAAACACACTCGTTTTTTTTTTACTGTGTAGGTATTGCACTTTTGTAGGAAACAGCTGATTTTTTTTTATAACCGATGAAAATTTATGTGTGGCCCCGGCACAGAATGGTGTACTGAATACGTGGTAACCGTTTTCGCGTCGGTGTCCCTTCCACCCTGTATGTAGGTCATAACTACTCATTTACTTAGGGTTTAATGAACAGCTTTACATTTTCCATTTACGAGTATTTACACACTAATCTACAAAGGCTTTTATTTATAGTGCGAACATTGTGAAACAGTGAAAAATTTATTAAAGTTAATAAAAAGTTATACCTCTGCTGGAAAATTGACGTAACGAGATTTTACATTTAATCAAGCAACGTACGTTTTATAGTTTCATAAAAAGAGATCGTTATAGGATCACAGACTGATTGTCACGGTCTTAAAACATGAGTTCAACAACACTTTAGTTTTTGCCTGTTTTGAATTTCTTTACAAATCTGTCTCCTCTACAGAATTTTAACAATATATTTTTGAAGTATTATGGCTCACTCTTGGATTAAAAACATTGTGCTGACAAATAAAAATGTTTTTCAGCATAATGTTTTTAGACACTACGCTTATTTGGCAAATTCAAATAGTTATAAGATCACAAATTGATTGTCACAGTCTTAAACATTCTAGTAAATAAATTCAACAGCGCGTACAGTTTTGCCTGTTTTGAATTTCTTTACAAATCAGTTTACTCTGCAGAATTTTAACAAACTGTTTTTTTAAGCTCTATAAGCGACTTATGGCCCACTCCTCTATTAAAAACATTCTGCTTAGAAATAAAAAATACACTTCACAAACCCGAAAACATTTTTAAAAAAATTGCGTCGCGCTTTTTATACAGTCCCCTCGAGCTCGTAAATCTTCGGACATAATGGCAATGGCGCTGCAGAGGCTTTAAAGGTCATCTAAACGATTTTTAATGCTCCTCGCATAAAGGTGTAACAGGTGTGGGTCGCTGCCAGTTTCACACTAGACGCTTGTACTACATAATAGGCATAGAGTTTTCCTGTGTTAGTGCACAGAATTTATGATATTGTTCTACTTGTTGCAAAGGCTTTTGCGTTGTATTATAAAGCGTGTGTTACTTAGTGATTCGACTGCCGTCATTTTGAGTGATGTTTGAGTTTCGTCTACACTACAACTGCTTCTAAGTCGCAAAAAACAAAGTGTTATTGGAATTTCTCTAAAGCAGCTCTGGTTTAGGATTTGTGCCCTATTGGTGGCAATAGCCTCGCTCCTTATTTCATGGGACTTAATCATAACTGTGAAATGTGGTAATATGTGGGTGTAGTTACATATACCCACATTCCGCTTGAAGTTATAATTTGATTGCATGAATGACATGAAAAGAGTGTCCATGGAGTTTCTTGCAACTACACTCCATTCACAGTTATTATGCCTGTGGCTGGACTATAGGTAGCTTATTTGACTATGCAAAAGTACCTGTCACGGTCTATTTGAAATAAATGGTTTGAGTTTGAGTTTGACGCTAATTAATCAAATAAACAAATACACATCACCAAATAACAATAAACGAAATTCCTGCATTAACAAAGTTTCCTGATCAAACCTTGTTCTATCCGTAACTGCGACCATTATGTTACTACAACGTGCCCAGGAAACCGTACGAGGAGATGGCAACATCTTGATACTAAACTAGTTAAAGACAGAACTTCTCCAATTGGCCCTCGATATTCTAGTTCAAAGTACGAAAATTGAACACGTGTTCTGAATGTCCAAGTTACGTATCGACACTTGTGTTTATGAACATTGAACACGACCCTCTAGGCTCATCTCGATCTCGTAGCTAGGGACACATTTAGGCTCTATATCTAATTTTAGAACACATAAAACCATTTATTTCTACGCCTACACGTACCGAAACGGTGTAATAAATTGTTTTACATAGCAATCGAAATTATGTTTGAGACGTGTTCAAATTGAATATCATTCTGCAGATAAACGAGTAACAAAGGTAAATTAATATAATTTCGCTGAAACAATTTTGTAAATTATTGTGCTAGCTTTATTAAAGTCACAGTCTTCGAATACGGATATTATTTTACGTTGATTTTTTCGTCTCTCTTGGTATATTTTTATCCCAAATAAATATTATAAAGAAAAAAATAATGATCCATTCTTGGAATAAAGCTACAGCAATTATTATATGTATAACAAATGTTTGATCATTTAGTATTTCGTTCTGTATTCTTTTTATAGCGTTTTTAATAATCTGTGTAATTTTATCTTCTTTTACATTTTTTGGTTTTGCACAAATAATATATTTTTAGTGTATACCTACCTCTGAATATAAATAGCTTGGTCTACATAAAAATCTGGATCAACATTATCTATCAGTGAAAGCTTAGTGGTGTGACCATCGGACTGCCAAGTCATAGGTCTTAAATTCGAACCCTAGACACAAAACTCTGATTTTCCAGAGGCATGTGCGTATTGTATAATTATCACTTGCTTCGGTGTAGGAAAACATAGTGAGGAAGCCAACATGCTTGAGGGATTATTTCTCGACGGCATGTAAAGCCAAGTCAGAGGCCCATGGAAGGCATAAAAACTCTGGCACCAGGTTAGGTACTAACCACACGATAAAGAAGTTTATCTACTACACTGTCCGACAAGCCATAGCCTAAATCTGTGGTCTAGAACCATGACAGTTTGCGCAAGAGGTGCTTATATTATGTTTAAATAGTGTAATTGGCTTCGGCCGTTCTATTTAAGTAAATAAATAACAAATAATGAGCACTATGGAAGGGTCCAAAAAATCCTTGGGGATGAAAGTTGTATGGAAGTTGGTCATTTTTGTCGACAGGTAATCCCATCGGCCACGGCCCACAGTCCACGGCTTGTTTTATAATGAAACTGTAGGAAAAGCCTCTGGTGTTTCCTGGAAAGGCAGTGACTGGAAAATTAGATTATTACCTCGTGCCAACAGGGTAATGTTATGAAGTATCTTAATTGAGATCACTGTTTGATTTCATTAATTAACTTCATCCCTTTTTTGTTTGGTTTACAAATTGGCTAAATTGTCTGGATCGACGATTTTCTGTTCTTAATATTTAATCCTTTATTCATCTTTAAACAAATTAATTACATTCTTAAAAAAATATGTAAAAAAACATTTCAAAATATAAAAAAAAATTGTAACCTACCGGTATCGGGAAAAGGATCCAAGCTACCGGTGATCAGGGGTCCAGAGTGAGGACAATACGAGCCGTGTCCATATTTAATTATCGTAACAGAAAATATTTTTAACTTTTTTTTTATTAGATTAAGTAGGTAAGCTTATTTTACTGAACACAAAAGAATTATAAGCTTTCAAAACTAATCAGTTACAAGTTCATCATTGTCATTTATAAACTCAATTAGTCATTTTGTTCACAGCCTTTTCAATCAGGCGCAGATTTATTTAATTGAAAACTGAAACTTCAAAAATTACTTTGACATTTAGGCGCGTTGATTGAATTAAACAATAATAATATTATCAACTTAGTTACCTCAAGTTTTGATCAATTTTGACACTTATTTTCTTTTCACAGGACGCTCTAATAAAACGCCTAGGATCCAACGCATACCCGTTCCATCTGGAACTAACTCCACTAGCGCCACCTAGCGTGCAGCTGGTACCCGCCAAGCAGTACCATGGAGCACCCATAGGAACTTCATACGATGTCAGAGCTTATATTGGTAAGTCTTAGCAGGAGCTATGCTCGTATTGATAATGAAGAGTTTATCATTGCAAATAACACTGTTTTAGATGTAACAGTTTTAAGTGTAAAAAAGCATGGTTTCTAAATTCCTTTTTTACGCCAAAAGTTAAAGCTTAGTTAATTTTCAATGTTACGAGATAAGTTATTAGCCAAGATAATACGTTTATTGAATAATATTAATTATTATTTCCTTTATTTATTTATCTACACATTTTTGACATTTTTAAATATTTCTTAAAAAAAAACATATAAAAAACATTTTAAAATATTGATAAATATGTGTATATTATATTCATTACATAAATAAAACAGCTGTTTGCGAGGTTGCCAACATTCAGAATAAGCCTTCCCAAATTTAAGCCACTACGGCTGCATTATAAAATGTTTGAAAACAAAAGTAACACAAATAACAAAAATAACAAATGATAAAAAGTTGGAACAAACATATATGTCAGATCCTAGAACCATTCTATACGGAGTGCCTCAAGGAAGTATTCTTGGACCTCTTTTGTTTATCATCTACATAAACGATCTACCAAAAATTATAAAACAGAAAATGGTACTATTTGCAGATGATAGTACAGCTATTTTTACAAACCAAGATAAAGATAATTATGAAACCAACATTAACAAATCACTGGAAGATATTATAAAATGGTTAAATGTAAACAATCTAAAAATAAATATTGAAAAAACTAATTATATGACTTTCACAAATAAAAATACTAAATCAAATAAAAAACTACATATACATTATAAAGGCGAACAAATAAAAGAAGTGAACAACACTAAGTTTCTTGGTATTCATATTGACGCTGAACTAAACTTCAAAATGCAGGTTGATCACGTTTGTAAAAAATTAAACCAGTTTTCATATGCCCTTTACATGCTAAGAAAAGTTGTTAACGAAAGAACATTGTTGAGTGCTTACCATGCGTACGTGGGTTCTACAATAAAATATGGTATTCTTTTTTGGGGAAATTCAACTAACAGAGAGTATGCTTTTAAGTCACAAAAAAAGTGTGTCAGAAGTATACGTGGGCTTAAACTGACCGAGTCATGTAGAACAGAGTTTACAAGATTACACATCTTGACTTTACCCTCACTATACATTTATGAAGCAGCAGTAATGATAAAACGCGATTTAAATAATTATGACACATTGAGAAGTGCACGGTATAAAAATGTTTTAAGCGGAATTAAGTGTAGGACAGTTAAGTTTAAAACGAGTATATTTGGGATAGGAGTAAAAAATTATAACAAACTTCCAAATTATGTAAAAAACAGGGTAACCTTACATAGTTTTAAAAAAAAACTAAAGGAATTTTTGATAAGTAAAGCCTACTATTCAATCAATGACTTTCTTAATGACAAGAATATTAATGACGACACCTTTACATAAGCTATGCCAATGTCTCAATGATTTATTTAATTTTATATGACATCAATGAATAATTTAATTCTGTATGACATCTATGAATAATTTAATTGGTATGACATCATGAGATCATCAATGAGTAATTTAATTTTAATGTAATCAACTTTAATCTAATTTGTATGAAATCAATGTACCTATTGCTTAACTTATTTTTTTATTATTATTATTTTTTAACCTGATTTTGTGAATGAAAAAATATATGAATGCATGATGCAATGATGGACATTGACTTAGGACCACCATTAAATATTGTACACCTTAAAGGTATGTTACAACGATCCTTTATAATAATCATAAGAACTAATATTCACCTGTGACAAACAATAAATGAATTTGAATTTGAATTTGAAAAAGTAGAAATACAGTCGGATAATCTTATGGTCCCTTAATCTCTGTTTTACAAAAAAGGTTTATAATTTTATTAACCGGAAACCCATTAATTCAAGCAGAAACCCAAACACGTGCACAAAACAATAATTTAACTAATATTGCCTCCAATATCTTCTGCCAAACACAGACATTCAAAGCTATGAACAACAAATAAAACAAATCTCGAACAATTCTCTTACTGTTCCGTACTTAATTAATACAATTAAGGTTTTGTGATGTCCTTTATACTTTGTAGAGTCTGAGAAAGCGTTTGATAAGGCTTAGCTCCGGCCCTTGGGGCATTCCTGAACACAGGATTAGTGACAATGTCTTTATATTGTCTTTTGTATTAATTGGGTTTCTTTATTCTCTTGAGTTTGTTTGTAAGAACAGTTACCCCCCGTTCATGACCTCAGGTGGTGCGACTTTCATCTTGCGCACGTTCTTAGTTCTTGTGTCATGTGTTAACTACTTGGCCATGGGCTAAACGCGAGTTGTGAGTGCGGACAAAACAAATGAAAGAAATTGCTTAGAGTCTGCTACGAGTTAGCACGACTTGTAACGTGACGGTGCTCATGCGACGAAGAGCGGACATAAATAAGTTGACAAAAAGTACGCCAGCGTTATCTGTGATGCAAATGAAGAAGTAACTTAAACATCCTGAATTATTAAAGCTAGCCATGAGTTAAGACCGTACAAAAAAAACGTGGGGCAGTAGCCTCACTTTTCTATGGGGGGTGATGAACTTTGCACCCTGTTCTTCATACCCCTAAAAAAAGAAGAGATATTTTAGATATGGCATTCATATATGGCATAACCTGGGTTTGGACTTGGGATATTTATTATCGCTGCATTACATACCCGTGAGATAATATCCGACCTCTAAGCAAAAGCTACACACAACGAAAATTTATAGAACTTTCGATTGAACCACCAATGGGTCAGGGTGCAAAAAATAAACGAGCTGGCCAGATGTTGCACGAAAATCCGCTTCACTTTTTACGATACCGTGGCATCGAGTTCACAGCCAAATTGGGGTATTACTGGTTTCGTTTGCAAGCTTAATTCTTTAAATTGGCTGGCTCTGCAATTACAGTTAGCCAGACACGTGTAATAGGGTTTTTTGTGTTTACGGAAGTTAATTCGAATGTAGCTATAAACGGTGTAAAAAGACCCTTAACGAAGCCGAAAGGCCCTTGTTTTCCCCGTCATTGCGATCACTTTTTTGTGCTAGACCATACCTGGGAACCTTATAGTTACGGAGATATTGAAGGTCAAAGTTCCAACTTTTTCACAAGTTTTTTTTTTTTTAATACTACTTTTAAAGGTTTTAACTTTCCTTTAATTAACTCCATTACCAGTTTAGTATTCAAAGCATCCATCAGCACTAAGTTTTGAGTGCGTTACGTTGAGTTTTACCGTAAAACGTGATTTTTCATCCCAAAAAAAAAGACTTAGTTTGATGTACATAATGCTTGGTTGACGGCTTCGTGAAGGGTCCGTTTACACCCTGTATATTTGAAGTTCATGGGATTTTTGGTTGTTAGAGCCTTGTTCACTGCAACTAGAGAACTCGGGCGGTCTACTTCACTACTGAAACTTTATAGTGTAGGTAAACAACAACCCAATATTCCAAGTATCAGTTGACGACTTACTTAAGACGACAGGCCGTGTTGATCGGTCGTGTTCCACGCGCGCCTCAAAGAGATGTCAGCAGATAGGAAGGGGTTGATGCCTGCCGGGGCTGCGGGACTGTTCGAAAGAGATACCGCGGCCCTGGAACACAAAGGGCAAAGAAGGAACATGGATGGGTTTTAGTTAGTAAAAGTTTGACACTCCTTTCCACTCCGCCCAGAGCGGGAGGGATAATTTGATGATTTCCCATCCGAAAAAAAAAGTATCGGTTGTTATTTGTCGGCCAGAAAGAAGGGCTTAAACCTGTCTCATCTAGATTTCCTATCATAACAATCTCTGGAACCTGGAACTGAAATGTTCTTCTAGTGCCTTTCTTTTTAATTATGATAGTTTATTTCAGCGTAATATATTTTCTTCTTTCATTCTCCCTTTCCAGCCTTCGCTTTTCTATTCACTCCATTTTAATAAAAATCATCTCACAAAACCTTTTCTTAATTTTTTAGGTGTGTGTGTAATTAAAAGCTCTTAAATAGACAATATTCCCTACAGCGGAGCGTCCAGACGAGAAGGTGTCCCGGCGCAGCACGGTGCGCATGGGCATCAGAGTGCTGCAAGGACCTGGCAAATGTGTGCCGCCACCTGTGCTACCGCCACCGTCTCCCCATCACACGCTCAGTGCTCTTGCGCAGTACAACATGCTCAGGTAACATAAAGATTCATTAACACTGAGGCGAAATACGTTTACGTCTTCTTAGCGTGTCGATGATAATCTAAATTGTGTCAACCTATAATTTGGCTACGGGTTTGGGCTCTCAGTGGCGTCCATCTATTACGATACCAGGACACGATATTAAGTTTCCCATCCTTTGTGGAACAGCACCACATACATGTCCATACCCATAAGCTATAAATTCCCAAAAATTGCCACATCAACGAATTCTATCCAAACAACACATTTTGTGGATTTCCGCGATCTTCACCAGAATACTTGTTTGAAGTGACATTATATCAGCTATAAAAATAATAAAAAAGTCCAAAATGTGCCAAATCTGTTGAAATTCGTTGTAGAAAAACACGCTTTGAAAGCAGTTGCCAATTGTATAGGCACTCAGGTCGTCGACCCACTTTGTCTACCTACTCTGTGAAGAATTAGTGATATCTAAACTAAGGTTCCCATTTGTATGGTGAATCTGATAAAACTGAAAGTTCTCTATTGAATATACCTACATAGTTTCGACAATTAACACACGAAACTTTGTTCCATTAAACTTATATTGTCACATATTATTTCGATTAGACACACGCGATCCGATCATTGTAAAGTTTATTTATAGTGGTTTAAATGTTCTAGGTTATTTGATTTCCGAGTTGGTCCATCTAGCTATAATTAAGTTCTATCGTTAGTCTCCCCGCAACACCATAATGGGATTATGTGGTAAACCAGGGGCCGATCAATTTCTTGGAGCAAACCAAGGCAAAGTGACCATAATAGTCCGCTTAAGAACAGAGAACGGTTTTCTCTGATCAAAGCTTTTGAAACATATCAAACCTCAAAAATAAAACGCCCCCTCAAAATGAAATCCTAATCGAATATTTTAACCCATTAAACTCTGTTACCAAGCCGCCCAATTTCCCAACCAACCTAACTCAATCTAACCCTTTCAGACGTTTTCATACCGACAGTAGGCAACCAAATTGACGCGTTCGGGAACTGTTTACCTTAGCATACATAATTCACATCATCCAACTCCACTGGGCAGGGATGCCGCGTTAATGCTGCTTCAACAAGTTGATGCATGGCTCGTTTCAATTGAAACATTTCACTTTGTACAATTTTGTTCGGCGCGTTTTTGTAAACTGTGCGGTGTGTAATTAACGGTTGAGTGATCATAGGCTTACGTTTTGCGGTATGGCTACATAAACTGGAAAATTATTAAAGCTATGTATGTTTTTGAGTGAAATTACATGAAATGTTTCCGTGTTATACTTTCGGCCTTTTCAAACGTTATCCTTTAAGGCTAAGCGCGCACCGCGATAAAAAATCGTTGCGATTTTTTTAATGCGAAATAAAATCGCAAACTACAATACAAAAAACAAATCGATTTATTTTCGCAATGCGCGGATTGTAGTCTATTTCTGTGGTTCACAGATTTGCGATATTTTTTCGCAACGATTTTTTATCGTAGTGCGCGCTCGCCCTTAGGCACTACAATCCGCGCATTACGAAAATAAATCGTTTTGTTTTTTGTATTGTAGTTTGCGATTTTATTTCGCATTAAAAAATTCGCAACGATTTTTTATCGCGGTGCGCGCTTAGCCTTAGTTCTAAGTTGCAGCCCGGAGGGTCGGTTTGTGGGCATTATGCTCGCGCCTAATTACATGGAATTTAAATACAACTAACAAAATATGGGTGCTTAAACTTTTTGCATTACAGGCGTGCTTATTAAACACACACACATAATGTACAGACGCGACTTAAAACGGACGTGATGTTATGTTCCTTGCAGTTCCCGTGATCTCATATCTGTACTATAATGATTTAATAATGATATGTTTATTTTCTCATCACAAACGTTACAGTGAACAGGAATTATTAAATCTAATACACAGGGTAAACATTTGTGAGAGACTACTGCCCGAAATAGGTATAAAATACCTGTGTTACGGGTCACCAGGCCCCCCAAGACTTACAGGTTTAAATGATTGTATGATGATTGAAAGTCAATGGTGTAATGGAGTTTATTTTTTATAGTCAATACCCTCTGCAGGATATGCCCCACCTCTTTCTTGCCCATCCTGCACAGCCACCTGCACCTTCCAGGATTTAAACGAAGCCAACGACAGAGCTAGTGCAGGTGGCAATATACTGGTCGGCTATTAATTGAGTCTATCTTCACGCAAAGAAGAAGTCAATACCGAAACTTGTGTACTGAATTTTGTATGTCATTAGGCTTGATCTAGCTACAAACACAGACTTTAGTAAAAAAAAGGAATGAGACTGACATTTCAGACGAAGATTAAAGACCTGCCTACGCCAAGTAATTAGTAAACTAGACTAGATAATCTGTGGACCCTAAGGAGCTGATAGAGATTGACATTAATTCGGATCACGTCACACGTTAAAAGTCTAGCTAGACTGTTAGAACAAAGGAATTACTAGTTAACCTTTGCGTAGGTTTTCGTCCAAATTACTTTAATTATACTACGGTGTGTGGGGTAAAGGTCAACGCACAATTATAATCACTGCACGGTTTCAACGTCGCCTCAAATCAAACAGTTCGAAATACTTTATTTTTTGCTCTATACTGTAGAAGAGGAGCTAGTGGCTAAATAATAACAGCCGCACGGGTCGACCTTTAATGTTAAGCTGTACTTGCTGAGGTTGGTCCATGGATGGTTGACCATCATTATATACCGAGTTTACTCCGTGCCTCGGAAAGCACGTTAAGCCGTATTGGTCCCGGCTGTCATTTGTAGACCTTTGCGCGCTACGAGTAGTCATAAGCTGAAAATCTGTCATCCAGTCTTACTAAGGGATATCGTATTACCCAGTTACTGAGTTGTGGAGGTTAGATAGGCAGTCGCTTCATGTAAAATACTGGTACTCTGATGCATCCGGTTAGACTGGAAGCCGACTGCAACATAGTTTGGGAAAAAGCTAGGATGATGACTGTTTCGCACACTTAATCAACCAGTAAAAATAAGTAGAGCGGGTGCCGATCGCGTGCAGTTATTATTAGTGCGTTAAGCTATTAAGCTTAAGTCGACCAACCGCTGCTATGTAGAAGAGGTTTCTGACGTTAGCTGCGTAGTTAATATGTTTGCCAGCCACACTTTGGATGGCGTAGATGATGATCCTATCTACGCTTTCATTTAACGCAACAAAGTACACGTGCGTAGCATAGCCGTAGAACTCCTTTAACCGCTGACAAAATAGCACTTTGTTCCACTGACAGGCTAAAATCATCCAATTTTAGCGTTAAAATAATTCTAGACATGACCTGTCAACATGTTGAACCAAAACAAGGCCAGCGGTTACCGTAACGTAAATAAAATTATACCTCCGCTGACACGCACATGTCAGGAATAATGTTGGTTTGTTTTCCTTCATGTGACACTGTAACCATTTCACTTGTACATTATAATTAACAGACACGCAACAAACTCATTTATTTCCACATTTTCTTTTCATGTTATTGTCATACTTTAATTCTATGCCATTGCTTTTACTGTTCCTTTGTATTTTCCAATTTGGTAATAACAAATTAACCTTAGGTTATTGCTTAAGCTTTTAGTGTTTCAAAATCAGCTAATAAAAAAATTATTAACAAGTGGTTGTTCAATCATCGTTGTAGCCCTGGCTCTTGTACTATGATTTCCTGTATCACAAGAGCCAGACCTCTCAATTTACAGATAACATATAAACAATGATAGACAAAAAATTAGATACATTATAAGATATGGCATGCATTAAAAGTGTTTACAAACACAAAGCATAAAAGAGAGTAAAAAACAAAAATGTGAAAATAATGTGGGAGTATACATTTTATAAATTAAACTAGCTGTTCCCCGCGACCTTCGTCCGCGTAAAATCCCGTCCCGTTTTTGCAACATTTTTCATTGCTGCTCCGCTCCTATTAGTCGTAGCGTGATGTTGTATAGCCTATAGCCTTCCTCGATAAATGGGCAATCCAACACTAAAAGATTTATTCAATTCGAACCAGTAGTTCTCGAGTTTAGCGCGTTCAAACAAACAAACAAACAAACACTGCAGCTTTATAATATTACTAGCTGTGCCCCGCGGTTTCACCCGCGTTTTTCTCGTTTCCGTGGAAATACCGAGATAAAATATTGCCTATATTATAGCCTCCCTCAATAAATGGACTATTGAATATTTAAACAGTTTTCATATCAGATCAGTATTTCCCGAGATTACCGCGTTCATAACGAACAACCAAACTTTTCAGCGTTATAATATTAAGAAAAATATAGATTAAGTTAAATTGTATAAGTCGCAGGCAATAGCTGTCTATCTGCTCGACATTCAGCCAGACACATAAGAATTACGACTACAGGCGGGAGTGTCCGTCCACTTTAAACCGGGTTAAAATATTATTTTAAAGTACTTCTGAGTAAATTATATTTTTCGTTTTATTTTCTTGTGGCAGAAGAATATATTGATTGTTTCCGCAACCTGATCTTGACAACGCGACATATAGTTGGCCGTGCGAAAAACAGTCTTGCCGTAAATCTAATCCTACATATTTAAATGTTTGCCCCTGTGATTTATTTATCGTTACAGCAAAAGATAATTTAATTGGGAATTGGACTCTTTTAAAATGAAAAGGCAAAACATTTGGAATCATTGGGATCCGAGGTACTCGTATAAGTACTGTTCGACCAACCGCTGGACCAGTCAAAACTGTTGCAACGATCACGTTATTGCGAAGAAATTTAACCTGAAGTCGAGTCCCGTTACATAAATTTGGTGGCTTAAGATTTCTAAGTAAAATAATTGGGGCACCAATTTTTAACTTGAGAGAATGTGGGGGGAGGCCACTCGGGTTTAAAGAATTAAGAAATTCCTGTGGATAATGGACTGCATCTTCTTGATCCATTACATTATCAATAGAAGTGTAGGTGACTATATCCCCTGGAAGTTTAGTTAAAATTAAATCGTTAATTTCGTCAACACTACTGTTTCTCGCCGCCAATATTGCTCGTTGACACATCCATTGATAATAGGGAACTTTTGCTAATATCAAATTAGTAATGAAAGTTTTGCCGGTTCCGCCTGGAGCATCCAAAAAAAATATTTTTCCCTCATTGAAACGAACACTGTGCATAACACTTTTTTATGCCATCACCTGGTCATTAACTAACTTGGGTTCATTTACAGATATGTATATATGTATTTATTATACTCTTCAAAGATCTTATACTTACAATCATCAACAAATATATTTCGAAAAAGATTATTACAGGATTTTATGTTGATAAAAAACTCTATGGCCCATAACTCATTAATAGGTACCAACTCTTAACATCTTACACACGTGATAACTTTTAAACGAAATATCCGATTGAGATGAAACAAAAAGTATTTTACTTCTACATAAATACTCTTGATAACATAATGCTTAATTTCGAGAAAGATTAATATTACGATACATATTTAACGTAGTTTTTTTTCTTCAGACGATTTAATAATTATTTTGAACACAAAATCGGTTATTGTGATTAAACCATGATAGCTAGATATATGTTCTCGCGGACTTTTTTGTAGGTCTTAATGGGATCTACAAACCCGTAGTACATCATTTTGTTCTATTGTCAATAGTTTTTGCAGCGCACGCAAAAATAGGTTTTCGTTTTTACACCTTGTGTTACAAAATAGCAATTTTATTGCGGATCACTAATTTTGAAAAAAAGAAACATAGCCTATAGCCTTCCTCGATAAATGGACTACCCAACACTGAAAGAATCATTCAAATCGGACCAGTAGTTCCAGAGATTAGCGCGTTCAAACAAACAAACAAACAAACAAACAAACAAACACTGCAGCTTTATAATATTAGTATAGATATAGTATAGATTAGTTTAGTTAATAATTAATCTTAATCAATAATAGAAATGGTCGTGCGACTACGAAAAGAGGATTTTGTTGTCAAGAAATACGTTGAATGTAAAACCATTATCCATCTTTTGTTGCTGACCGAGATAAATGATGTTTTAAATCTTTTTAACGCTACACGCGTTTATGATCTGTGGTAGAGACTTAATCTGCATGTCGACTCTGACGACGAATTTTACGCGATCCGTAGTCCAAACACTGAATTCACCGCCCACGATGATGCATTTTAATCCGTTTCCATCTAGAGTATGATCATGAGCTTTAATGCCCGGAACACTCAAAACCACATGTAGCGTGTCACTGTGAAGTTAAATTACAACTCCATTTTTTCGTAAAAATGTGGCAAAACCCTAAAAACTGACGTAAATAAGGAAACAGAAAAACTCTACAACAATTTTATTTTCCCGTTCATACATAGTGCTTTTGAGAGGAGCTCGTGGCTAAATAATAACAGCCGCTCGGGTCGATCTTAAGGTTAAGCCGTGCTTGCCTAGGTTGGGCTGTGGATGGGTGACCACCCATTACATACCGAGTTTCTTCCGTGCCTCGGAAAGCACGTTAAATCCGTCGGTCTCGGCTGTCATTTGTAGATCTTTGACAGTCGTTAGCTAGTCATGCAGTGGCCCAAAAAGTCTGACAACCAGTCTTACCAAGGGGTATCGTAGTTGGTGGTGTAAAATATTGTTGCCAATTTATTTTTATTCAAGATCCGTTTCTTCTTCATTCATGCTCTTCTACGCAATATTTTGATGGTTTCCAAAACATAAACTATTTTGGTTACTACTAATCGTAACTTTTCTTAAATCGGACATAACGTTAATTTATGTTTAGCTTTCAACTTTGTTTTCAAATCTTACAACTTTCACCTTGGGAGTTATGGGTTATCTATGAATAGTTTTAAGCCTACGCAGCGCACGTCTAGCAGATGATTCGCTCTGTTTTACAGCACTTCCTGTTTTGTTCGATTCACATCGATTCTCATAAGCAAGCAGATACCGTGGTGGGAACGACGCGCCTTTGATGCTAATGTAATATGACATGGTATGTTTGTGAATATGACAATGTTGTTTTCTGTGGACCACAGCTGCATCGCATCGCTCGAGCGCTTTGCTAAATCCTCACCCATTAGCTGTTTCTAACCACTTTACGAGCGTGTAAGTTATACTACTACGTACTCTTTTGATGTGAGCGCTGTCCCTTTAATGTTTTTTTTTTAAATGCCTTTATTACTGTTATCTTTCTTCCAATTAATAGATGCCTACTTACTAAAAACTACATTGATTTAATCAAGATTCTAACTTATATTTGAACTATCGGCAACTGGATGTTTGTGTGGAACAGCCTGCTTGTCTGTCGACAAAGGCCTCTAAAGAATTCCACGTATTCTTTTCTCTTGCTAAACGGGTCCATACCCAGCAATTCGATTTGTCTACCTCTATTTCTTTGGTTATCTCTTGGGGACTATTCTGTTAATAATAACAGAATCGTTATTATTACTTAAGTGCAAATTCTAGTAAAGAAAGATAAAACGTTTATTTGGCTCATGCCAAAAAAATCACACAAAATAAAAAATTAAACGAAAAAGAACAATACTGTCTGCCTCATGGCTACCACCATTTATCTATGGGTAACCAACCTTTAGAAAACCAATGATATTATAAATAAAAAGAGGTAGATATCGCACTAGCGCGCGCGAATTGTTGCAGACAAATTCAAACAATTGTCGTAATTGAAGCACTTCAAGCGCAATAGCTATCTCTTTCTGTATCACATGTTCCGTATTATCGTTGAACACCGCGCGCCGCTCAGTATGAACGTAGCGTATCTTTCTTTATAATATCATTGATTGTCAAAATCCTTCTCCCATGTCAAAACTTTATCTTAAACCATGATTTATGTACCAAGTTAAACTTAACCACCTCCAAAATAGAACTTAAACCACGCCAAAAGTGTCAAAGGTTAATCTCGGAACAGCACGTTGTTTACGAGGAATTCCTTTCAAAACAAGATGAATAATGGTGCAGCCAGCGCCATGTCAGCGCACTCCAGTTTGCATTCTACAGGAAATGTTATTTCCCGAAGCCGGTTTGCGGTTAACAGGATTATAGGACGTAAACAAGCATATTACTGAGCTTTCAAATTAGGTTTACTTCCTAAGTTCAACTTCAATGTCGGTGCTAGTTATGTTCGTATTTTGTTGGGTAGATTTTACTGAATTAGATATGATAAATGGAGAGCCTTTTATAGTACCTAGACAAACTTTGTCTTGAAAAAAATTGTTTTGTAGATACTGGACTTTCCAAGACTCGCAGAAATTGGGATTGTAATCGGACCAAACGATACTAATTAAAACTACAGAAGGGATCTAATTAATTAAGTAAAGTTTAACCCAAGCCCCAATATACAAAAGATAACATTATTTTAGTTATTCAAAGTCTACATCATCCTAAACTTACAATGTTACCCCACCAAATCAATTTGCCAAATAATAGATTCATGATACAGCGCTGTACACTTTAACCAACTTATCTGGGTACCAGGGAAAACACAGAACTAAAATAAGTGTACCAAGTTTGACATATTAATTCATTTTTTCATGGTGGCCATACTGTATGGTCCTTTTGGCGCTTGAATGACATTGACAGGCTGTTGGTAATCATTTGCAAATTCGTCTGGAAATTGTATTTAAAAAACATGATGGCGACGTTAGTTTCGAACAAAGCCACGCTCTAAAAGAACTCCGGTGACCTTTTCTCCTTTTTATAGAATAGGGCTGGGGCCAAATGATCGTAATTTTTTGAGCTGTGAGTCGCGTAGAATGCCAAGAGGGCAAGAGAACAACAGGTAAATAGCATCGACAGTTCTTTGCATATCGCTTTACATGACACTATTGTTTTCCATCTACGCACAATAGTGGCCTGTGACAGGCCACACTAGCCGTACGGATATGTTATCCGATAGTATAACCAATCGATTTTATCTGAGCTGTAATAAAAGTATTGGCAGTAGCTTGGTGTAAAGTATCGATTTCCAACCCGCATAATAGCTAACTACTAGGCTGGCATTGTTTTAGCATTTTGTTTTTCTTTCCTTCTTCTGATCTTCTGAGACCTTTGTTTTTTTTTCTGATGGGAAATCATCAAATGACCCATCCCGCTCTGGGCGGAGTGGAAGGGAGTGTCAGACTCGTACTGACTAAAACCCATCCATGTTCCTTCTTTGCCCTTTGTGGTCCAGGGCCGCGGTATCTGAGAACTTAGTGCGAGTTTTTATACCTACACGTTCGCTTTAGAGTAAACTTTAATATTCCCGACGAGATTTAGTTTAGTTTACGTACAATTAAACTAAGAACGTCTGGTGGCAAAATTGGGAAACACAATTATTATAAAGGTTGTAAAAAGACCCTTAACGAAGCCAAAAGGCACTTGATCTCCCCGTCAATGCGATCATTTTTTTTCTAGACCATACCTGGGAACCTTCTAGTGTCGGAGATATCGGCGGTCAAAGTTCCAACTTTTTCACAAGTTTTTTTTCAAAGACATGTTTTTAAAGTAAGATTTTTAAACACCTCCACGGTCCCCGTACTATTCAATGCATCCATCAGCACAATGTTCTGAGTGCGTTACATTGAGTACGAGAACGTGATTCTTCACCCCAAAAAAAAAAGTCGTTTCCCAGCAAAAATTTTGGCGTAAAATTACTTAGTTTGATGTAAAGAATGCGTGGTTGACGGCTTCGTGAAGGGTCCGTTTACACCCTTATACCATTTGAATTGAAGTGTACTTTAGTAAGAGTAGGTTTTGTCACTGATAAAAATGAGCGCCATTCATCATCTGCCTAATCTTTTATTGGGGTCGGCTTCCAGTCTAATCAGATGCACATAACCAAATCAAAAATACCCATACAAATATCTATACAATTCTTCTTCACTGGGTACCTACTTACCTTATAACATTATTATGATGCAAACTTTCAATTTACGACAGCCACCATCCCTTAAGCTCCACAATAACCTTCAGCAGCAGATCAAGTAAGGAACACTTTAATACCACGTTATGACTCCAGGTACTTTAGCCCTTAAAGCAGTAACGCATAAAAGTAGCTTTATTGTTTAAATATACTTCATACTCACCTAGTTTATATTGAAACTAGCTTTTCCCCGCGTCTTCGGGCGCGTGAAAGTTTGAAATTATTTCCCGAGATGAAAAAGTTTCTAACCAAGGTTTCACACCTCGTGTGCCAAACGTCAAAATCTGTTTATACAGGGTAGAATACTACTGGGTTGTGGAGGTCAGATAGGGAGTCGCTCCATGTAAAATACTGGTATTCAGCTGCATCCGGTTAGACTGGAAGCCGACCCCAACATAGTTGGGAAAAGGCTAGGCAGATGACGACAAGGTGGAAGAGACACCGACGCGCAAACGGTTACCACATATTCAGTCCATTATTCTGAAACACATAGAAATATTACATAGGTAATTTTAAAAAAAAACTGCTGTTCCATTCGTTTTGACCGTGTAGGTATTGCACTTTTGTAGGGAAAGCTGATTAAAAAAAAAAACTGATGAAAAATTCCTATGAACATAGAAATTTTGATTTTGTTAAAAGATTACAGATAAACAGAAAGAGTCACTTTTGCATTTATAGGTAAGGAACTCTTCTCCATAAAACAACAAAAGTTAAATTATAATGCTACTTCACTTTAAGTTCAGTTTTTAAAACTTTCCATGTTTCAGAAGAATTGAATGTTAAAGTTCGATCAATGTCTTTTAAGGTATTAAACATTAAAGACACGGTCTCGATAAAATACCTCAAGATATTAAGCTTTTATGGTATGAATAATTTATCTTACTAGGTACTATTATAAACACGAAAGTTTGAAGAATGACAATGTTTGTAACTCTTTTACGTAAAAATTACTGAAGGGACAACTGCCTCGTTAGTGTGGTTGCAAGCGATGACTGCTGAGCATGAGGTTCTGGGTTTGATTCACAGGTCGGGAAGTGTTATAACATGTTTCCATTAGGTGACTGGATTAGTGCGCTATAAGGTGATTATTAAAAAAAAAAATATACAAATAAAAAAAAAATCACTCATTTTCTGGAAAGTCTGAAAAGAGAAAACTAGAATAAGTCAAAATTAAACACAAGGCAAGTGATTGTATTGGCTGTTCATAATTCCGAAAACCAGTCCAACAATTGTCACCCACGTTCTGTGTTAATTTTCCTTCCAATATTACAGAATAGCATCATATCGCATTCCACGTGTAATCCCTATTGCTCAATATACAGGCCCCAAACTTTATGTATCTCATTGTCATCTCAAAGAGCGCGTCTAGTCTCGCTAGCCATACAGATTTCTAATAAAGTTCTCGGTTCACCCAAAGTTATTCATGCGGATACCTTTTCAGAGCCGGTTCATTGCCTTTGAGATTGCTCTTTCAGACCGGTCGTAGGGGATTTGTATTATTTTCAGCGTCAAAGCTTTTCCTGTAAAAATTGCGTGCATTTATTATGTCACAAGGGGTGATATGGAATAGATAACATTGACATCATCTGCCTAGCCCTTTGCCAACTATATTGGGGTCGGCTTCCAGTCTAACCGGATGGATGGAGCGACTGCCTATCTGATTCCACAACCCAGTTAGTACTGGGTAATACGATACCCCTTGGTAAGACTGGTTGTCGGACTTTTTGGGCCACTGACTACCTAACGACTGTCAAAGATCTAAAAATGACACCCGGGACCAACGGCTTAACAAGGTTTCTGACGCACGGAAGAAACTCGGTATATAATGGGTGGTAATCCATCCACAGACCAACCTAGGAGAGCACGGCTTAACCTAAAGATCAACCCAAGCGGCTGTTATTATTTAGCCACGAGCTCCTCCTCCGAATACATAGCATTGACATTAAATATTTAAAAATGCAGCTAAAAAAATAGTATTAAAATAAATTTTGCTATATTTATATTTTGTAGTGATGAAAGTTTTAATACGTATTGTTTAAGGTACACTCACGACTTCTTCCCATTGGGTTAAGCAGAGAGAACAGAACGTCTTCTGCTAAGATCCTTACATACCTACCTACTACGTTCATGCTCCTGGTCATACACGCAAGTCGGTACAACGCACCTGACCTTTCTGTAGGGGTTGTTTTAATTAACATTTTACTATTTCGGGGGCATAGCGAGAGCTAAGCTATTTATTAATTTATCGAAATGATCATGCTCGTCGGCGTGTAGCTACGTGCGCCACCTACGTAGCGGTGCGTAGCAACAGAACCTTGTCGTAGACGCTACGATATTACACCTACTGTTTCGTTTAAAATTGCTTCATCAAAATAGAGGGCTATTCATTGCAATTTTCGTGAGTTATTAGCGTTAATCCTTATCCTTGCTAATATTATAAATGCGAAATTAAGTTTGTTTGTGTACCTTTTCAGGCCTAAACCACTGAACCGATCATCCAGAAATTTTGCATATACTTTGTCAGGAAAAAAGTACTGTTCCCGAGGAAAAAACAATAACGTTTTTATGATAATAGATGGCGCCACGTGTCTTTCGAATCATGATTTAATTACATTATTAAAAGCAGAGTACAACCCGAATTAATTGTCAAATTCTAAATTAACGCGAGCGAAGCCGCGGGCAAAAGCTAGTCAGTAATAATACTATTTAGTACTTATTAGTTCCGTGCTAAATACTCGAGTTAGAATCGACCTTTGAAGTTACAAAAACTTTATTGACATTCTGACACCTGCCAAAAAATGACGTTAAAACACAGTGCTCCAATAGTGTTTGTAAATAAAATAAATTTCAAACAAAATGATTAAATTATTTAAAACCCAAGTGACTATTATGAAAAACTTTATGTAGGTAACAATCTCATTTTTGTTTATCATATGAAAACATTATCACGCACTCAGTTATTTTTTTCATTGTTTAAACTGTATTTATGGCCTGAAAGTCAGACAATCAGTCTTAACAAGGTCAGATAGGGAGGGTAGACTCCCTATCTCATCACGTAAAACACCGCACTGATATTCAGCTGCATCCGGTTCGAATGGTAGCAGACTGTTTAGGTTCCAGCCTTTTCCTAAAATGACTAGATAGTTCAGGATTGATGAAAATAATTTTTGTTATATCAGTTCAATAAACTAGTTCAATATAAGCTCGATACCTACAGCAATGCCGATAGCATTAATTTACTTTAATTACTTTAGTCCTTAATGGAAATTTCTTTGAATATTCAATAACTACAGTCAGTGTAATTACAAACATATTGCCATTGGAGTGCATATTAATAAGTCAATTTCTACCTAAATGGTTTTTAATTAAGATTTATTTCGCACTGACGTTGATAATGAAAGAAAATTGTTTTTTAATTACTGTTATATATTGCCTTAGTGATCTTCGCGGGTTTTTATTTGAGCCAATTAATTGTAGACAACCTTTCCTTTGTGATTTGTCCTTTGGGAATAAGAAAGATGTGACTACTTTCGACGTCTGGATTTCGAACTTTTTCTACTACAATTTTATCTATACGGGATGTAAACAGACCCTTCACGAAGCCGTCAACCAAGCATTCTGTACATCAAACTAAGTAACTTTACGCAAAAATTATTGCTGGGAAACGACTTTTTTTTTGGGGTGAAAAATTACGTTTTACGGTAAAACTCAATGTAACGGGCTCAAAACATTGTGCTGATGGATGGATTGAATAATATGGGGGTCGAGAAGGTGTTTAATGTAAAAAAATAAAGAAACATGTATTTAAAAAAAAACTTGTGAAAAAGTTGGAACTTTGACCCCCAATATCTCCGTAACTAGAAGATTCCCAGGTATGGTCTAGAACAAAAAAATGATCGCAATAACGGGGAGAACAAGTATCCTTCGGCTTCGTTAAGGGTCTTTTTACACCCTTTATAGGATGACTGGTAATAATTAGTGACCGATATTTAAACACGTGGTTGTGCTCATGATAACAAACAACTATCCCAAAGATTCTTTTTTTTAATATTCATTCACTTTTATCACAATAACACAACGGCCGTATGAAATTCGCGCGCGCACCTTTGACCTGAAAGCCGCGTGACGTCGTTCTGTCTCATTACTATCGTACCGTGCAAAAGTGGGCAGGCAGAGCACCTGCGCGGCTCGCAAGCCCGCTTCGTAAGTTTTATTGTGATAAAAGTGAATGAGTATATAAAAATGTTTCTTTGGGAAAGTTGTTTGTTATCACGATCACAATCACGTGTTTAAGTATTGGTCCCTAATTACCAGTCACCCCACTTAATCCATTAATTTCAGTTCTCCCAAAATTCTAGGTGGAGCAAGAAAACTGACACCTTCTAATTTTCCTAATCCTACCATTGCTCGTTTAATAATACTAACTTCTGTTATTTTATAAAATTCTCACGCTCTCGACATCAGCCGCCTAAAAACTTCAGAGCAGATAAATGATTCAAAGGTCTGTACCGATTTCAAACTGGGTTAGCATTAATGAAACAAAGGCTTTCGACAACCCAATCGTCCAATGAAGTTTAAACTGTAGAAAGTGGATTAAACAATTACCATTAATTGATCCCTGTGCAAATTTCCCAAATTATTTTAACATTTCTACCGCACTGCCTCTTTGGTCGAGTGGGTCGCAAGCGCGACTGCTGAGCATGAGATCCTGATCTCGATTCCCGGGTTGGGCAAAGTGTTGTTGGGTTTTTCCTTCAGGAATTTCTCAGAAGCAGCCACGGAGTCTGGATTTGTGCCCGGTTGGTGGCAATCGGCTCGCCCCCTATTATAAGAGACTTAAAAAAAACAAAACTAGGCGAAATGTGGATGTACTATTAGGTACACCTCTGTCTAACCCTTCGGAAATTACAGGCGTTCACGCTCACGTTTGCGGGGCAAACATGTTCAGAAAATGCACAAGTCAAAGTCATGGCAAAAGGAGAATTCTTTGCCCAGCAGTGGTAAACGACACAGGCTAGGCCTAGGCCTAGGCCAAAAATTAATCTAAGCATCCCCACTAATTATACTTATCGTTGCTTTGTATGATTTGTTCCCACAGACATACCGGGAAAACTGGTTTGTGGGGACTAGTTTTAACTCTAACACTTATGTATTTTTTTATAAATAATACACACTTAAAAATAACAGTAAACTTTGTTCGCAGGCTGAGAAATAAAACGAAAATAGAATCGGACGAGAACTGCCGACCAAAACCTGAGGAACTCGGTAAGTCTCAGTAATTGAGTTGCCTCCGAAATTAATTTGAGTCCTTTATAATCGTATTATGTCGGAATGTTGAAATTGGTGGAATAAAACTTTGCGACTTTTATCCGATTATTTAGTATTCATCCTTCAGTTGTTCCCACGCTTGCCGGATTAAAATAAAAGTTTGAGGGAAGTTTTGTTTGCGTAGCTAAATGTGACTGACGGATTGACATTCACAATATTATTTTCTGCCTTACTATTGAATCACTGCTCGTTGACTGATGAGACTGCCTCGATGGTCTAGTGGTCGCAAGCATGACTGCTAAACAAGAGGTCCTGGGTTCGATTCCCGGATCAGGCAAAGAGATATTGGGTTTTTCCATCAGGAATTTTTCAGTAGCAGACACGGAATCTGGAATTGGGCCTGTTGATGGCAATAGGATCGCTCCCTTTTACATGGGACTTAAATATAACTGGCGAAATGTGGGTGTACTATTAGGTACACCTCTGCCTAACCCTTCGGGGATTGCAGGCGTGTTATTATGTTATATTGAATCACCTTCAGTTTATAATCATCGTAAGTAAATATGGCTAGATACGAGGCGGCCGACACTAGTGGCGGAGCATTGTCAATACATTTCATAATGGACACCAGCACATCTAGCTACCCGAAACGGTCAAATTTTCCCAACCAACCTTGAACCTAATACTTTAGCAATGAAGTTGAAAATCTTTTAAAGTTGGACAGATTAGCTAGCTAGTTGGTAGTAGCTAGTTGTGCTAGCGTCTGTACATACGTTCGTCTGATCACTCGCACTACGATACAAATCATGAATAGAAACTTACTTAGAATGACGATCCGTGACAGAAGTTGTCCGCTCAACGCTTTTATTAGTTTTTCCATCTCCAAAGACGCTGCCCCACGACGATTCCGTGCTCCTAACTTCAGCTTTAGATAGATCAAACATGTATTGTTTCCATTTAATTAGTATACAATGGCTGCAAACAAAGTTTACAGCTCGCTTCATCCTAAAACTACTCCTCGAAAGCCTTCTAAATTCCATATTCCGTGCCAGTTTAAATTCAGCATTAACGTAGCAGCTAACAAGCATATAAGCTCACAACATAATTACGTTAGCAACTTGTCGCGCCAGCTCATTTTACCTGTTGTGAAACTTGCGATTAACTTAAATATCACATAAGTTTGGGCTGATACACACAGGCAAACAAAGATAACTTTAATCAATGTTCAAAGTAGATATGCTTATAGACCGGCCGCTTTAATAAGTCCTCGCTCGAAGGTATCAATGTAAATGGAATATTTTGAAGGTTGATCACGTATTGGTTCAATTAGTATCGTAATATCTACGTGGATTATGGTTTTTTTTAAAGCAAATAACCTGTGAAATATTGTTAGGACTTTGTGAACGATTGATGTGCCTTTGATGAGGAAAGGCGGAGGACTCATTAGAGCGGTCGGTGTATAGTAGCCAAATCGCTTACGTCACTATTGTGTGCTATTGGTTCCGAACACGAGGCGAGTTTGCGAGTCAGTTTCGTAAGTCGCGAAAATCCTCACTGATTTACTCACAAAACAGTCTTCAAAATGTATTCGTACATGAGGTAAGCCAACAGCCAACCGGGTGAGACGTCCACTGAATTGACTTGCAAACTATCCTCGTGTTCTAAACTTATTAAAGTAAAAAAGTCGCACATATACGAGTAGAACAAAAAGTAATGCAGTGAAGTAGAAAGTTATTTTATGCCTGTCCCACCTAATACTATGATTGACTGTAGCTGTCAGTGTAATGGAAACATAATATGAGTGTTTTTACCTCTTTACTTTACCCTGTAGTTGGCTACACCCTTTGAAGGGTTAAAAAGGAGGGTAGTTAAAATTTTGTATTGTTTCAGAAAACTCAGAGGTTCAACCGCCGCGGGCGACGGTTGAAAAACCTTTCCTGCTGTCAGATGGAAGGTGAGATAACAACTCCATGGTTTAATAAAGGGTGTAAATAGACCCTTAACGAAGCCGACAGGCACTTATTCTCCCCGCCATTGCGATCATTTTTTTGGTCTAGACCATACCTGGGAACCATCTAGTTACGGAGTTATTGGGGGTCAAAGTTCCAACTTTTTCACAAGTTTTTTTTTTTAAATACAAATAGTTAAGGTTATAATATTACTTTAAATACGTCCATGACCCGTTTACTGTTCAATGCATCTATAAGCACAATGTTTTGTATGCGTTACATTGAGTTTTACCGTAAAAGGTTATTTTTCACCCCAGAAAAAAAGTCGTTTCCCAGCAATAATTGTTGTGTAGGGTTACTTAGTTTGAGTTTGAGTATGAACAGAATGTTTGGTTAACGGCATCGTGAAGGGTCTGTTTACACCCTGTATATCAAAGCTCGAATCATTTGTCTTACTTACTTGCACAAATACCTAGATAGTTGGTTTGAATTAAATATTGCTCACGTAACGTAGGTACCTACTGCAAGTCTACAAACTTGCAATGGTTCCGATAGGAAAGGTGGGATTAAATACGTGACTTCGAACGAGGTCACATATCGCACCTTTATTTTTCCTCTCCTGTTTGAGTAGATTAATTGTTTTTTTTCTATAAAAAGACCCCTGGTTTTATTTACATGAAACCGACCGCAAAATAGGTACTTTAAAGTGTCTCGTATCTACATCAGAACAATTACACAAATCACAAGAAAATCTCAATTTTCGCAAACTTGCAAGTTAAATACGCCTCGCCTTTTAAACTGTATAATCGTTACTTTCACTTGTGCAATTATGCTAATGGGTCCATTTTGTAGACAACGTTGGTGGAAAAGTCGGGCTTTTGCTAACTTATTCAACGCCTGCCGGGAAATATGGCATTCGTTAGGTTCCACAATTCACGAAAATATTCCGCCTTTCAGGGCTTCTGGTGTAATATAAATGGTAAATTTTTGAAATCCCTGCGACTCACAAGGGTTTCTTCAAATGCATTAATTATAACCAAAGGTTAAACTAAAATAAGCATGATTTTCGGAAGAAACATAGTTATTATATACATACATGCTGCATAGTTTAGTAGTGTAGGCATTAAGTCCGTCTTTGCACACTATGTTCAGTTTTAATAAATAAATTAATAAAATAGTAAATTTTTGATACCTAACTTTTATTAAACACTGTTTTAAGCTTAAATAATTAAAGGTTATACTAAAAAAAAAATCAGGAATAAATCTTTTATATCGGGAGCTGAAAATAATGAATAATCACGGAAGATATCCCGTAAGTGATTGTATAAGTCTAACTGTAATTACCAATATAAATTGCCAAAGTAAAAACAACTTGCTAAAATGAATGTTTGTATACCTGGAATCATCTTTGCTTTCATCGTGTGCCTCTCATGAAAAGTTGAGTAGGCACCACTGGAAAATAATTTAAGTACGGTACTTCAAACACATTTCTTCTTACGGTATGAGCTAACATTCTCGGAAAGCTAGTGCTTACACGGTACACAAGTGGGAACTTCAAATTAAGGTTACATGTATAGCTTTATTTATTATTAAAATTCTTCTTCTTCATCGTGTGGTTAGTGCCTAACTTGGTGTCAGAGTTTTAATGCCGCCCATGGGCCACGTCGGTAACCTTGGTTTCCTCATTCTTGTCTAGTCTTGCTGATGTCCTCATTCCTGATTTGATCACGCAAGGAAACTCCGAGCATAGCCCTCTCCATTACCCTCTGGGTGACTTTAAGCCTTCTGATGAGGCCCATTGTGAGTGACCACGTTTCGGTCCCGTATATAATCATTCCTATACTCATTTTTATATATTTCTCTTCTTTAGAGTGGAACTAGAAGCCTGGCTGGACAAACCAACGTATTCCCACGGAGAGTCCATCAGAGTTGGTGTTATCGTCGGCAATCACTCGTCGAAAACAGTGCGACGAATTAAGGTATGTTATAAAAAAAATCTACTACATTATGAGCGTATGGTAAGTTAATAAAAGAATAACTTCAAAATCTGAAATGGAAGTGCGTAACTATAATTTCCTAATTTTTTTAAATATAAATATACACGCACAAAATTAAAGATATCAGAAACCCAGGACGTCGATTTATAAGATGTGTCAGGGAGATTTGAGAGGATTTTGAAATTTGAGTGCAATTAGACAAAAAATATTCAAAAGAAAATTTAAAAAAAAAGTCACGAGTGGCGAAATCATTTTTTTTATCTTTCTTTTCCACAACTCTAGGAAGTCAATAAAAAAAGCGCCATGAAAATCCGACCACTATAAACATAGTTCCACCTTATAGTCTAATTGCACTGGACTAATAGTTGTGATATGATATAATTTTCCTGACTTCACATTGTGAAATGACCTATACAAGCCTAACAAAGCGAAACTAATAACCCATTAGCATAATTATAGTTCAGGTTACCAAACTAATTACACATGTTTGCACTAATGAATACTGCCTAGTGCGACGTTAATGAAAATCTTTGTCATAATGACTCAATTTTCATAACAATGCTGATGTTTTCCTCTCTTACCAAATGTTTGTGTAACCCTATAAAAAATTTCGTGAAAAAAAAGTTGAACGTCCTAAAAACATATAACCGTTACACTTTGTAAACTTGGCACGAAATTTCCGTAAACTACCCGCATGAAAAACGTTTACGTGTAAACTTTCAGAGCAAATTCTGAAAGGAATTTTACATTACTTGAGTACCACGTGTGGAAAGCTCATATAAGAGTCTTATAAGGGCTTTTAAAGAGTTCTGAACCTAATTATGAAATAACATTGAACTTATTATCCTTTGTAGTCTGAACTTATATTTCTAAGAAAATGCTTGTATTTTTCTTGGGAGCACTGAAAAATATGAATGTTATTTTTCTTGAAGACTAAACTAAACGATATTCTCTTTGCATCGTAATTTTAGTGGAATGGTACTTTGAGGCGAGAAGAAAATGATACAATTTTACAGTAGAATACACTCAATTTAAGGTCTGCCCAAACATGTCTTCAGTTTTTCAAGATTTTGATGATTGTTACTGTCTCTTGATAGCGACAATCTGTGTTTTGACGATCAATAAGTTCCGACAGTTTATTACAGATTTGCTTACAAAACTACGATGAACTGATGAAATGTCGGTGTATTTTAGATGCACCTCTGTCGAACCCTTCAAGGATTACAGGCATGATGTTATAAAGGGTGTAAAAAGACCCTTAACGAAGCCGAAAGGTACTTGTTTTCCCCGTCATTGCGATCATTTTTTTGTTCTACACCATACCTATATTAGATATTGGGGGTCAAAGTTCCAACTTTTTCACTAGTTTTTTTTTTTAAATACATGTTTCTAATGCAAGATTTTTCCTTCCCGACCCCCGTACTATTCAATCCATGCATCAGCACAATGTTTTGAGTGCGTTACATTGAGTTTTACCGTAAAACGTGATTTTTCACCCCAAAAAAAAAGTTCTTCCCAGCAATAATTTTTGCGTAAAGTTACTTAGTTTGATGTACAGAATGCTTGGTTGACGGCTTCGTGAAGGGTCTATTTACACCCAGTATATAATAAAAGCCTGATCTTTTGTTGTTTATACGTTTACTCAATCTAGTATCATCACACCTGACGATCGTCAAAAATCGACAAAAAAAGAAATCGGTTGACACCTAAGTGGCGTTTCTCACTAGGAGTTCTTTGCGTGAAAATACCAAGTCAAATACTAACACAACGATCCGTATTAAATTAATCTATTATTCACTTACCCTAATCAAAGTGTAAACAGGTCTCCCAAAGCTTAGTAAACCGTTAGTGGTCAAATGTTGCGCACATAATTGAAGACAATCATAAGCCCCTCCCGACGTCTCACAATACTATCGTGATCCTAATGAACCTCATCATTAATTTAGTTTACATTGTTATGCTTAGACGTTTGTTTATTTGTCCTTGATTTAGTTACACAGAATTGTGTTAATACACTCAAGAGTTGTATAAACAAGATTATGTTTGTACATTATATTGAGTTTATATTAAAAGTGGAAACGGTTTTCCTTTCATCTATATCCGCATACCAATTAACGTATCAAAACATATTGACAAAATAAAATGAACGTAAAAAAAAAACAAGACGAAGATGTTTACATTGCAGATATATCACTACAAAAATTATGGAGCTTCACATAACACGATATGAGAAACGGAGCGTCCTAAGCAAATCACATTTTATCGCGTCTTAGCCTAGATGCGACCTCACGACTCGCGACAAATTACACGTTATCGCGCGTCACCGCACGGAGAGTGAATCTTTGATAAAATACGCAGGAAAACATGTACGACATTACGTTACTTGTAGGTTGTAGGGAAACCAACTTTTGACAGGGTGATTTTACATACCTTTTTTTACATATTTTGTGTCTTACCTTGCGAAGCAACAGGGATAAAAGTTATTATCATTTATTCAAGCTGCCAAATGTGCCGTTAAAGATTATGGGCTTTTAAAGACAATGTACCAACGCATGTTTTTTTTTATCAACTACTGCTTTTGATGTGCTACTCCGTTGACTGACGGTCGACCACTTTTCACCCTTGTACCCTGAGTAACGCTTGCTAAGCTTACTAGCTTACTGATTATTAGCTTACTATTTATTACCTACTGAGCTTGAAAAGTGGTCGACTGTCAGTGAACGCGGTAGTACATCACACGTTTTATAATCTTCGTCACAATAGCAAATTACTCTTTAAAAATTTATAAATATTGACCAACCTTAAAAAATTGTGACGCACAGTTTAAATTTTTGTTTCCCAATGTTTCTTATCGTTCATTCCCCCCGTAACAAGCTTGCTTAGTTACAAATAATGTAAGCAGGCTTTGTATATTAAATTAGACTGCGCATTAGTAACGCTTGTCGCGTCGAACAGCGTCGCCCTTAATGTGAAGCGAAGTTTAATTATGACGCTATTTCATACTAAACGTGCAATTTCCATTCCACCAACCGGAAAATTTCAGCCGTTTTCTTAAACGCTCTTGTTATGAAAAGCTTAATAACTGTGGCTTGGGAAATGATGCAGATAATTGTATCTGCATTATTACCCAACCCACAGTTATTTCAAGATTAATGCCAATTATTTTTAACAAGTTAATTTTAACTTCACTCGAGTGAACGGTGCATTATTCGGAAGACTGTTCATTTTTGTTACATTCCATGTTCTCACTACACCGATAAAATTGTATTAGGAGTACGAACGCTAATTTGCTCTATTTTTCGATGATTCCGTAAAGCGAGTCCCGAAATCCAGCATCATTTGATAACAGTTTTAGAATCTGTATTTTTTTGTTCGTAGGCTCTGGTGGTTCAACATGTGGATGTATGCATGTTCTCCAACGGGAAGTTCAAGAATGTGGTTGCTCTGGTGAAGGGCAATGATGTTGTCCTGCCAAGCCAGACCCACACTGACACGTACACGCTGACACCGCACAGAGGTGAGATTGATTTACTAATATTCTCTTTCTAAATTACCTACATACTAAGCAATAACATGTTCCCTAGAAACCATAATTACGAATCTTTATTAAACCAGCGTGCCCAAATTCATAATTATTATTTCGTTATATCAACATTCGAAATTGTTCACAGGTATTACCAAAAATTGGATAGCACTCGAAGATTCGTACTCGAAAACCGGCGCCAGTCTCGCGTCCACAGTACTAAGCAACAACACGCCAGAAGACAGAAATGTGTTTGCGATTTACGTGTCATATTACGTTAAGGTGAAACTTACGTTCAGCGCGATGGGCGGAGATTTGTCCCTCAAACTACCCTTCACACTCACACATTCTTGCATCAACGAGGCACCAACAGACAGCGTGACAGAAGAAGCCACTCATAAAATGATTCTAGAAGGGAAAGAAAATAGCGAAGATGAAGAGAGCAAAGCTGAAATAGAAAGGGACAAGCAGAACAATAACGGAGACGAAGCTCCTGGAGAAGACGCGGAAGTCAAGTCTCCCGATGACCACCGATGTGTTGCTGATGTCCTAGTCAATATCGAAAACAAACTTGATAGACCGAAGAAATTCGAAGGACAAACAGAAGTGCGAACTGTGAAGCCGAGTGATGAAGAACTGGATCTTATCGTCAAATACCCAGGTTCGGACACGTGATCCGACGAGGAACTAGACAATACAGGCCAGGGTGACAAGACTGACACACAAGTGAAGAAACCAGCTGTTGTCAAATGCAAGGCGGAGGTCCAAATTACTAGGAGTGGTTTTACAGAAAATCTCAAAAGAGCCGTGTGTTGTATAGACAGAAGACGACATTCATAGCTTAGGGCATACTTGTTCATAATTATTGTTATAAAGGTACGGAATAAAAATATAAACCAATGTTGACACTTATTTTGTAGTATTTGCAATTCGCGAGGGCAAATGTGTATGTCTAGTAAACACCACCCGAGGAATACTTCAATTTTCGTATACAAATATGCTTAAAGCACACACGTTTCGGAAGATTACAGCAAACATCTTTTATTTTTTCCAGAGTATTTGCATTTGTGAATTCCAAATACTAAATTAACTTTTTATTAATTATAATTATTACTTAGGTATATACTTCGAAGGCGTAAGAAGACTAAACAAAAAAACGACGTCAATCGAAAATCGTCTGAAGTTAACGAATTGCATCTAGTCATACAATAGGAAGAATTTTAAAATGTATTTTACTATTGTAAGGATTTTGATAATCGTAAGAATAGTCGGTTCCCCGACACATGAAGCCTGAATGGATATTACGCTTACTAAATTGTAGTCAGTGTTAGTAGTGGTAGATATAAGACTAGTAATATCGATTTGTAAAGTTTTTCATCTTATGTAGTACTGTTTACACAGTCCAATATTCTTATCTTTACATTGCCTGCAGATGCAGAATTATATGCATCTTGTCGTATTTTACTATCAACACTATTTATGGTATTCCATACATATTTGGAATCAATATTATTAATTCAGATAATTACTTATTTCGTTTCAACTCCCATTAAAATAATAGTATCATTTCATTTTGAAAAGTCTGAAATAGTTGCTTCAAATTACTTCATAGTTTTGTGCTTATCACTAGATACGGGCAAGTGACAGCCATCACATTTATCCTTTGGTGTCAGGTCCAAAGATTTTCTTTCAACCTTTACTAATCGAAACTTTGTGGAATAGATTCATTCAACTCTAAATTGATTCTCAGTCTTTAGACGAAGATATAAATTAGCTTTTCATCAGTCATTGCACTTCACAAAGTTATCTAAAGTTGCCGCCGCAGATGTTTTGAATTATTGTTACAATGTTTAATGAAGTTGTTAAAGACAATTTTTGAACTTCCAAATAGTTACTTTCAATGTTAAATTTGTTTTGTTTTGACAGTGATCGGCGAAATGTCGGCACATAAGACATTTATTACAGCAAGCTTGCCAAAAAGCTGAAGCAAAACATGCCTGTCCCACAATGGCTTAGAATGAGCACTGTGAATACTATTCGCTACAACGCTAAGAGGCGTCACTGGAGGAGAACTAAGCTCAAGTTGTAAGCATGAAGCTTGTAGTATAACAGTCTAAATAAATTCTCTTAATTCAAAAATTTATCTAGTTATTACTTATACAAGGTCAATTTAAACTTGCTAGTGAAACTCCGCAGACGTGATTCTTATAAAATGACTTAAATAAAATGTACTTAATATTAAATACGAAGAGCGTTTCGGTTTCATGCATGAATCGTTGGTGATTTTCTGAAAATAATTTACTTGTCCACAGTTTACGATACTTTTAATTTTAAATTCTTTTACTGCTTGCATTTCACACATGTTACTGAACGTAAATCCATTGTTTGAGGTTATTTACAAACACATGATTAAATAACATTTTAATTACTCCACTATTTTACACAACAATATAGGCTTTTTACATAAAATAAATGACGTCAAAAAAATAAAAAATCAAACGTACGTTTTTTTTATACCAATACAAACGTTTGATCCTTTTGATTTTCTTCTGAAGCTTCATTTGTAAGCGTAACGCTTACAAATTCTGAAAAAGCTTGCTTGTATTATTAGCGTTCAGAAAATATAAAAGATACAAGAAATATTGCTGATCATAATGCTCAAGACGAAAGTACTGAAAACTGGTGGCGTTAGGAAAAACTTTTTTTATGTTAAAGTAGACACTTATCATAAAACTTGTAATACGTATTATGATAAAAACGAGCTAACTTTTAGAGGAGCCAGAAGGGAAATTTTGTTTCTTGATGGCCTGTTACTATAATGGCATAGCAATAGAGGCCATTGCTCTTTGCCTAATATCTACATATTTGCACTAACCAAAACAATAAACATCACATCGTTTTTCATTAGTAGAAATGTTGAATAGATGTCGATTTAAATTTTGCTTTTAAAATTGAAAACGTAGATGAATTGATGAGTCAATAATCGCTATCGCCATGCTAAAACACTATACCCTATACTCACATGCTGGTAAATAAGATAGTTGCCAGCAAATTGTTGCCAATCTTTGTCAGTTACAGACCAAAAGCTAAGAGCTGTGTGTGTGTGTGTGTCCAACCTGCAACACCCTCACTGAGCAACTCCCAACAGCTCTGTTATTTCAACTGATCTATTGAAATGTCTCATTAAAATCACCATCTGTACCTACTTTAAGAAATAAAATATAACTGCAGCATTTTACAGTTGCTTTGCATTTGAAGAAACAGGCCAATAGCAGCCTTATTATAAGTAGAATAAAGATTACTTGTTTTGTGAAGTCAGATGTAAAACATAACTGTGGAAGCAATGTAAGGGGTTTGCTCTCACTCAACTAACAAGTTAACCACATGATACATCAAGTTTTTGGAAATCAAATATTATAAATACGTAATAGGTAATTCAAAACATCTAAAGCTAATTTTTATACGTAGTAGCACCATTGAAAATAAGTTAAATTGAAAGTAGTACTAAGAAATTAGTCTATGATTAGTTGTGTTGATTTTTTAATGAAATGCAAAATATTCATTGAATTGCAAACGTAATTGGAAGATAACAAGTTTTTATATTAGTAAGTCCCAATTTTTTTTGTTTAATAATCTTCAAGATACTGAGCTATTTAAAAAATTACATTTACCTATTAAAAAAAAAAAACATTTTTGGCTTCGCGACACAAACCTTAGTTTATAAAAACTTGTTAATCAAAATGAAAAGAGATGGAAAATTAGTTGCACAGTTCATTAAAATGTAGCTGTTTTATTGTAAAACAAATCATTTGTATGTTTTGTAGACATTCATTAGCAAAACTAGAAATTAAATATTGTAAGAACACTAAATTGTATGTAAATTAAAATTGTAGATGAAATATGTAACTCGTAATATTTTCAGTGTTTGTATATATTGTAAATATACTTCAAAATTTTCTCATTGTTTCATTTTAATCATAACATTTACATGTATAACAAGATTTCAATTTAGAAAGGTACAGAATTATGAAATACTAAAATTATCTTTTCATGAGAAGATTTTTTATGAGATTAGGAGCCATAATAATGTTCAACATATGGATGGCAATATTCTACTATAGTATAAATCGTACCAGACAGTTTCATTAAAAGCTTGTAGCCGAACGGACATCTTTACTCATCATCCTTTCAGCCGAAGGTCTTCCACAGCTAGCCACTGGCCACCAAATCCTTTGCTTTTCGCATCCAACGGATTCCCATGAGTTTCACCAGGTCATCGGTCTACTTTGTGGGAGGCATTCCAACCCTGCGACGTTTCATAAAGCAAGACTAAATTTGCAATTGTTATTAAGTAAGTATTACTAAGGAAACAACACCCTCACAGTACAATAACTATTGAATCAACAAACAAAATCTACAGCATTTGAATTTCAAAATAACCAAGCTCAGTATATGAACCCTAATCACAATTTAGACAGGCGTATGGCTTGATTAACAATGCTTTGATTTTCCAACATCGAAGGCCAAAACGGGAACGGACACTCATGCATGAATTTTGTTCCAAATACGTCAAAAACAGACACTCTGCCGGATGGGTAATAACCTAATGCTTGGACGTAAACTAGAGGGGAACTGTACATATCGATTATTGTCGGTTTATGAGGAGATTCACGATTAGAGTACATGTCCGTGATCTAGTATACGATTGTAGGCATATTTTTTTGATCTTCTACGTCTGAGTAAGGTTAGTGAGGTGATCCGGCAAAGAACCGCATGGTTGTTGACTTAGCTCACAGAATAAATAAGCTGAAGGTGACAATGTGCCGGCCATTATTAAATTAGCCGTAGAACCCATGACCATTGGAGTAGACGTGGTCTTGAGTGGTGACCACTATAGGCGCTGCGTGTATATGTTTGCATTGAAAGCGGGCCGCGCCGCACAACGCACCGCGTCTCTATAAATGAGCACTTACAGGCAGGAGCAACGATCTTCGGAAGCTGGCTGGTAGCATCTAGGTTATTGTAACCGAGAGTAGATGCAAGAAAGGCAAGCGATTGGAGAGGCTGTGGAGTTCTAAAGGATGATGACGATAGTAGTTTTATAAAAGACTTATTGATTAAATACGTAGGTATATCCAAAGGTTGTTTTTTTTTCATTTGAAAATCAGCAAGCTTACTGAGCAATTAATCATTTTACACGCTTGATGCTATTATTTAAGTACCACAAAGTGATCGATCACTATAAAGATTTCAAGGGTTCTATAAAAACTGGGTCTAGATTTTTTCGAACCTTTTATAGTCTTAGTTTACGCTCCAAACTTACCTTTTGTTATTCTCCATTGAATCGAGTAAGAAAAGATAATAAATGAGGGCCCTAAGAAAAATTATATCTGAAAATTTTACACTTAATGATCGGATTTTCACTGTTGATGTACGTTGACTGTACCTAATATACATTATTATTAATTCTGAAATTAATAATCTTTTGTTCTGTATCAGTCAAGAACAAAGAGAAATAATCTTCAACGTTTTCTATGTTAAATAATGTATAACATAAACCTTTCCTTAACTTTAGCTTTGATAAATAAATTTAAAGCTCAAAGTTTTACCCTTCTCAGGAACTCAAACTCAAACACAAAGCATTTATTTCAACATTAGAGGCACTTTTGAATGTCAGAAAAACAAAGAAAGCTAACCTACAGTCACAGACACAAGGCATAATAACTTGTGAAAGTACTGAAGTTGCCCATTCCAAGGCGTAGATCTCTATGGAGAAGAATGGGCAAGAAACTGCATGCAAAAGAGTGTTCTTTTCAAACAAATTATGGAGTGCATTAACACCCATACTTACTTTTAATCCCATTGAATTGACACTACTTATTTGTACTTGCTGATGTCTATCGTTTAAATACGATTTCACTAAACTGAGCGCAAGTTTCCCCAAACCGTAATGTTCAAGTTTTAAGAGCAAGGTTTCGTGGTTAACGCAATCAAATGCTTTCGAGAGGTCACAGAAGATTCCTATGGCATCTTGTGCCTCTTCCCACGCAGTAAATATGTGCCTTAATAAGGTGACACCGGCGTCAGTCGTACAACGTCCTTTGGTGAAACCATACCTTTTTCTCATGTAAGATTTTATTGGTGTTAAAGTGGTTGAGCATTTGATTAAGCATTACCTTTTCAAAAACCTTGTTGAAAACCAGAAAACTACCTTAACAAGGTCTACAAGTAATTATCTTGTAATAAAATTGACATCCGTATTACACTATTTTAGGTGTATTTCTGCCAACACCGAACTCCATTGAGACCGTTGTTACCTCACTGTGTAATTAAAAGAGGACAGCTTTGGCAATATTTTCCTGCTACAAATCTTACTAATATTATAAAGAGGAAAGATTTGTATTTTTGTGTGTGTGTATGTTTGTAATGAATAAACTCAAAAACTACTGTGCCGATTTCAAATTTTTTTTCACCATTAGAAAGCTACAGTATCCCTTAGTAACATAGGCTATATTTTATCCCAAAATGTTTAAAAAATAAATGTCCACCCGTACAAAGCCGGGACGGGCCGCTAATATTTAATAATTTAATCGCAACATGAAACATGACTTGTCAGTCTGGTGTTTATGATAAAAAAGGTCCAGAATAAAGTTCATAATCATTTAATAAGGAAAATATGATAGTGAGGTAAGCTTATTATGAAAACTTCTGAGCCAAGATGGAAATTTACTAAAAAGTAGGAAAACACTTGACCAGTAGTTTATGACTTTTTACTGAATACATCATGAAAGTATTTACAATACTTATATCAAAGAAGTTCCGGCTAATCTCCGAAACGGCTGGACCGATTTTCACGAGACTTTTACTGACAGATAGCTGATGATTTAAGGAGTAACTTAGGTTTATTTTATTTTAGAAAAAGGATGAGGGATCCGTGCAAAAAAATTAAAACCCCTTGAAATTGATAACAAAATCCGATTCAAAATAATAGAGAAGAAATATTTTTTAAATAATTTAACGCAGACGAAGGTCGCGGGCAACAGCTAGTTTCTTAATATAAATGTTCTACAATACACACTTCATGTGATAAAAACGTAGTCATCTTTTTATCAGCCGCCGAACATGCACTATTGCGCATGGGGCTTCCATACACCGTCATAATCAGGGGTTCAATGTCCAAGGGTGATATTCACATAACCTGGGTATCTATGGAATGTAATCTACTTATCTTTCAACCAAATTTAGGAGAATGGATATAACTGTCTAACAATTCGGAACATGAAAAGGGCTCCCTGCCGTTTACATAACTTCACACTTGTTTTTAGCTGAAGGGTTAGGCAGAGAATAATGGTGTCTTCCTAATAATATGTATTTTTACGATTAAAAAAAAAGTGTAAAAAATATATATATATTTTTTAATAATTCTTTGATTTTGGACTCAGTATCTAGCCAGATAGAGAAATAGAAGCCAGGTATTCAATTCAAAAATCAAACAAATTCGCCCTTCTCTTATTTACAGCAACACATATTTTTATGTTTTAAATTCTAACAAGACAAAAATGAGACCCGTTTACAAAAAAATAAAATTAAAAAAGGAACAAACGAAAGTTCGCGTGACCCTCTTAATAACCGAAAAACTCCACCCTCCGGTCTGCGTGGACATTTATTTCCATGGAACGTAATATAATAACAAGGAAACGGGGACTGTAATAAATTGAATTTACACGGTACTGGGCAAATATTGAAATTGTCGAAAAACTTTTCAATTAAATTAAAACTTCTGTATGTGTTACTTTTCTCTCACAATTGTTGCTTTTTTTCTTATGTTTTAGTGCCTAGTAAAGCGGGCATTTGTAGGTCTTTGACAGTTTTTACGGATATTAAGAAGCCCACAAGTCTGACCACCAGTCTTAGCAGGGAGTATCGTTTTCCAAAGTAACTGGATTGTGCAAATCAAAAAAGTAGTCGAATCATAAAAAATACTCAGCTGTAACAATGGTCATTTAAATATCATATTATTTTCAAAAACCGCCGTAAGAGTCTTTGGCGATTCTCCCACTGCACCGCGCTCTGACGCGTAGCGCGGGGCCGCAGATTTTAACATTGTAAGAAAGTGTCTGAATTTGTATAAAGGGTGTAAAAAGACCCTTAACGAAAACCAAAACCACATATTCTGCCCATCATTGGGATCATTTTTTTACTTCTAGACAATACCTGGGAAACCACAGGTTCTGGAGATATTGAAGGTCAAAGTTCCAATTTTTTCACAAGTTTTTTTTTTAAACCACTTTTTAAGGTTTTAACTTTACTTTAATTAACTCCATGGCTCGTTTACTTTTCAAAGCATCCATCAGCACTAAGTTTCGAGTGCGTAACATTGAGTTTAACGTATAACGTGAATTTTCACCCCTAAAAAAAAGTCGTTTCCCAGCAATATTTTTTGCGTAGAGTTACTTAGTTTGATGTACAGAATGCTTGGTTGACGGCTTCGTGAAGGGTCCGTTTACACCCTGTAGAAAACACTCGTCGGCGTACAGTAAATTTTCTGCGCTTCGCGACGGAGCGCGGTGCAATGGGCGAACCGCCTTTGAAAGGGTAAATTGTTACGGGCATCTGATAAATATAGGTCATATTTATCAGCTACTGGTATTTTGGGATTTTTAGCTACTTTTCACAAAATGTTTATGGCAGCCTCAATTCATAACAATATAAAATAATATTCTGGTAAAAGCAATGCCGGCAACGCTGGTTAGTCTATGTAAATAATGGCCACAAAATAAATAAACAGACTGTACATAACTCGGTTAGATATTAATAAATATTGCGATGTGTAAAAGAACAACATTGTGTAATTTTATTTGTTAGTTGAGTCAGAGGAGAGATTCAGCGATTTTTCTTACCAGCACATTTTTCAAGTATTTTTTTTTGTTTTGTCTCTGGATAACAATCTAATCGTATCAGAACTATAGATCGACCGCTTTAATGAGTCCTCCGCCTTACCCCATCAAAGGAACATTAAGCGTCCAAAAAGACCTAACAATATCCCACAGGTTATTTGCTTTAAAATATCCATAATCCACGTAGATATTACGATACTTATTAAAACCAACCTTCAGAATATTCCATTTAAATTGATACCTTCGCGAGGACTCATTAAAGCTGTCGGTCTATAAGTCTTAGGCCCGCTTGAACCAAGAACCATTAAAAACATTTAACGATAGACGAATTTAAAATATTGTTGAATTCCTGTCAGTTGGATTAAAGGGTAAAAGGGAGGATATATTATATACTCAGCAGAGCGACGATCATCATCATCATCTGCCTAGCCTTTTCCCAACTATGTTGGGGTCAGCTCCCAGTGTAACCGGATGCAGCTGAATACCAGTATTACATGGAGCGACTGCCTATCTGACCTCCACAACCCTACTGGGTATACGATACCCCTTGGTAAGACAGGTTGTCAGACTTTCGGGCCACTAACTTCCTGTAACGACGTCAAAGATCTACAATTGCCAGCCGGGACCAACGGCTTAACGTGCTTTCCGAGGCACGGAAGAAACTCGGTATGTAATGGCTGGTCACCCATCCACAGACCAGCCTAGGCAAGCGCGGCTTAACCTGAAGATTGATCCGAGCGGCTGTTATTGTTAAGCAGATATGAAGGCTAATAAAAAAGTAAAATAAAAATCGATCGAAAACGACAGAAAAAGAGCAAAACTGATAATGCATTACTGATTGTGGTGCAATTGAGAGTAAGATGTAATAGTCAAAGAGTCCATGAATTCCTCCATCGCGCGTTTACTGTGTTGTAAAATAAATCTTAGGTGTACCGTACTTAAAACGTAGTGAAACAAAAATCCCCATGATTCTTCACCGTTATTCCACGTCAAAACAAACATCACTCAACGAAGTAGAACATAATAAAAACGTCATTAGTCGTCGCATAAAGCCGTCGGCACAATATGGACGTGTTATGAGCCGTTAGCCTTAAAAGCCGGAACACGTGGCTTCAACGTAATTACTCCCAGCTGAAGACATCAGGGCTTTATTGATTAAACTATAGCAGGTAAGGTAATTATGTTTTGTTTGAAAGCGGGAATTTACTGGATTCGGAAATATATATATGTTGCGGCTAAACGCTGAAGTAAGGTTACACCTGGTTCTAGCCGGCTATACCTAGGTGCGGCTTTAAATTTGGAGGTTTGATGCAACCAATTTGAATGTAGCGCTCGCCGGCCGCTGCCGCTTCACCGCTCGCTGCGCTCGCTCGGCTCGCGCGCGTTTTGTCACAATTCTAACCTAACCTAACCTAATCCATTTGATTGGTGTGTCCTAGCAATAAAAAGGATATACCTAAAGATAACAAACTGCTACCGGCCGCGCCTAGGTATAGCCGGCTAGAACCAGGTGTAACCTTACTTCGGCTTTTAGCCGTAACATATATATTGGAAGCCTGTCGAGTTTCCTTGGATCATGGAATTGGAAAATTCCTTAGAAGAGCAGGCTCTATTGGTATTAGCATTTCTGTGGAATGTAAACGTGGCGTTCAATTACTTATTTCTAGCTACCTATTTGACGTCTACCATAACGATGAAAATTGCGAAAGATACAAAGTTTTCTTCGAATCATTCGATGTTTCTTGTAAAATACAAGTAGGTGCAATTCGAAAAATACAAAATTTAGGTCACAGGAAATTCATGTAAACATAACATAACGTCACGCCTGTAATTCCCGAAGGGTTATACAGAGGTGTACGTAATAGTACACCCAAAGTGTTTCAGTAAAATTCTTAGAACATACATATACCTATTTTTCCTTACGTGTTCAATGGTATGTACAGAAAAAATACCAACGAGGCAGAATTTTATTTAATAGAAATACATATTTATAAAAACTTGTCGCTTTCGTATTTTACATATTTGCGCGAGAAATACCTACATTCGATATGGCGTTTGAAAGATCCTGTATTTTTATTGAAAAATACAACTGCCTTATGAAAAATACATACATGTATGTTTCGTGCATTTTTTACCGTTCGTCTACTAGTGTGTGGGTGCTACACAGGTACCATATGTGGGTCGTCTACGCTACTTTAATACTTTATTAAGAATTGAAGCATTCGGAAAGGAGTAGGTACATATGTATGCATTATTCTATAATCCTCGTGTATGCATTGTTCCCGTGGAATTAATTCCGACCGTGACGCCAGCGAAGCCGTTGGCAAAAGCTAGTTTGATATAAATTTCAATTTGATAGCTGTACGCGTTCCTCACAAAAAAGGTCTTGACACTCAGACAGACAGACGGACATCGAAGTGATCCTAGAAAGGTTCGTTTTGAGGAACCCTTCTATGGAACCATAAAAAGCAAAAAAAATGTATTGTAAACTAGCTGTTCCCGGCATGCGTTGCAATGCACCTTTTTCCTATCCTACCTACCTATCCTACCTACCCTACCTACCTACTTATCTACCCTTCTCTACCTACCTACCTACTTACCTACCTACCTACTTACCTACCTACCTACTTACCTACCTACCTACTTACCTACCCTACCTACCCTACGTACCCTAACTACCCTACCTACCCTACCTACCCTACCTACCTATCCTACCTACCCTACCTACCCTACCTTGGCTGTACCTTGGTTGGCTGTTTTGAGGGTTTTTCCGGCAATTATTCGAATTTTTCTCGCCGTAAAAACCATCATTGAACTCCAACGAACATTTAAAAAAAAAATTGGCCAAATTGGTCCAGGCGTTGTTGAGTTATGCGCTTACCAACACATTTTGCGATTCATTTTTATATTATAGAAGATACTATTTTACAATATAAAAACAATAGAAAGCTATTAACTTAGCTATTAACTTAGCTACAATACTAAGTGAACAGTTATTCCTTTCAATCATTTTCAAATAAAAACTACAAAGATAAATTGCTAACAAATATCTCCAACGTTCTCATCTCCATTATGTCGACGGAAATGGGGGAATATACCGAAAGCCTCGAGAAACATTCGCATCTCCGTATCGAACGAGTATCCATTTCCGTGACAATAGCTCAATAGACATGTCACCATATACGAGTAACACTTGGCGTCGCCAGTTGCGAGGTAAATTACACGTGAATATGTGAAAAACTAGCGTGTGTTTCCGAATCAACCTTCTTAGAATCGATAAACTAAACCCTTTCGTTGTAGTTTTTTTTTTCAGAGCTGGCGGTTTTGATTTTAACAACAGTAATACAAACATAAAAAATGCTATAGGGCTATAGGGTTATAAAATAGACATTCCATCGGTTCGAGACGGCTATACAGCTATATGTACCGGACCAATATACAGGGTGTGAACAGACCCTTCACGAAGCCGTCAACCAAGCATTCTGTACATCAAACTAAGTAACTTTACGCAAAAATTATTGCTGGGAAACGACTTTTTTTTTTGGGGTGAAAAATCTCCTTTTACGGTAAAACTCAATGTAACGCACTCAAACCATTGTGCTGAAGGATGGATTGAATAGTACGGGGGTCGTGAAGGTGTTTAAAGTAAAAATCTTACAGTAGAAACATGTATTTAAAAAAAAACTTGTGAAAAAGTTGGATCTTTGACCCCCAATATCTCCGAAACTAGAAGGTTCCCAGGTATGGTCTAGAACAAATAAATGATCGCAATGACGGGGAGAACACGTACCTTTCGGCTTCGTTAAGGGTCTTTTTACACCCTTTATACGTGCTACCGGACGAAGACGGCACAAACTACTTGCGTACTCCTTCATAGGGTTTTCATCACCTCATACGTGCAAAAGCCAAATAAACAGGATTATGACTGTTTTCGGATGCTGATAATTATATTAATGGCAATATATTTTTTTGGAATGCAAACTGTTGTTGTTTTGTATGGACCTACCTATCTTTGTGTTACTTTAAATTACCTCGATATGGTGGTATACCTACCAACTGTTAGCTTATGCATGTTTGAAAAAAACAACTTTCTCACTTTCATGATAGGAACAGCCAACAGTATACACAAAAAACATAACTTTTGAGAGGCGTCTATGGCCGATCTTTTACTATTTAAATAAGGCTGCATTTTCACCAGAGAAGTTCAAGGATATGCAGCCAGGGATCTCCATAAAACGAACCAATCACATAGGTAGTTTAGCCAAAGCTGTGAAAAAGCAACGATATTATTGGCTAGTTTTAGGCGCGAATTACACAGAAAAGGCGTACGGTGAAAGCGCGGCGCAGGCATGATGCCGCTTCAAAACGTTTTCATACAAAATGTACGTAGGCGAGCGACGTGTCGTTAATTACATTCAAGCGGCACGGCGCAGGCACGCCGTTCTTTCGTTTCCTTATAAATTCCACGCCTGCGCCGCACCTTACGCCTTATGCCGTTTCTGTGTAATTCGCGACGTATCCTCGCAATGTATGTCTTAGGGCCGGAACCTGTTAACTTAAAGCTAGTAAACGCTCAACGACATACTTTACAGACTATCCTATTCTCGTGTATTGGTCAGCCAAATAAACACAAACAACTTGTCAAGTGTGCCACTTTCGCGAGCATAACAAAACATTTTAGATAAATACAATATTGTCGTGTCACATTTTAGGGGAAAGTATATGGACACAGTGTCAAATGATAACTGATAAGTCATCGGTGATTGACAGGCGATTATGTGTCTTATTACTAATCAGAGTTTATCAACATATTCTGTGAATACATTACACATGATGACTGGACAAAAATAACCAACTACTTAATTAGAGTTACCTAATCTTTCACTTAGGGGGCTTTATTCAGATCTGTATTTTTGTGTCCGTAGTCCTATTTATTAGGGGGTGAGCCTGTTGCCATCGACCGGGCACAAATCCAGGTGCCGTGACTGTTACTGAGAAATTCCTGATGGAAAAACCCAATATCACTTTGCCGGACCGGGGAATCGAACCCAGGACCTCATGCTCAGCAGCCGCGCTGCGAACGCAGTCATTATTCATCCAGCAAGAGAATGATTCACATTACATACACTAGCAGCTTCTGGCTGCATGTATTGAACCATAAACTATAATAAGAATATTTAAAAAAAACTAATTATTTATTTACACATGCCTTCATAAAATGATTACATAAAAAATAACTCTCATTGTTTTTGAGACAAGATTATGTGGGCTATCGATTCGGATCTAGGTTACTCACTCACAAGTCTTTGTCGGTTAGTGGACCCACATGTAGTCACAAAAATCTATAATGGGAGAGGGCCCTCTCCCATTATAGATTTTGATTTTTCAACGGTAAAGTAGATTTTAAAGATATTTTTCATTTGTTGAAGTTTTTTGTTTTCCAAACTTTACATAGTATAAAACGTCGCTCCCGCTGTTTATACGCTTAGATATTTTATATTAAGTAACGGATTTTAATGCAGTTTTCAGCAATAGATAGAGTGGTTCAAATGGAAGGTTTAAATAAAACGTGTATCTACACACTGTGGGTCGCTAGTAAATAATAAAATGAAAAATAATATAAAATCATCTTTTTCCCCCCCCCCCCCGCTCTCGGCGGAGTGGAAGAGAGTGTCAGACTTTTACTGACTAAAACCCATCCATGTCCCTTCTTTTCCCTTTGTGTTCTAGGGCCGTGGTACCTCTTTCGAGCAGTCCCGCAACCCCGGCAGGGATCGGGCCTTGCGGCCCTCTTCCTAGTTGCTGACATCTCTTTGCGGCGCACGTGGAACACGAACGCGCCGTCGAAACGGCCTGTCGTCACACGGACGGCGAGCCAGCCCATTACTCACCGTCCACAGCCCCGATATATTGTCACCTTTACATAAACATTGCCCTAAACGCATTCTGGTGTATTGATAACAATATTTGGCAACAATGACAACAAAGAAAGTGACTTCTAATGGCTTTCAGATAACTTATATATTATAATCGGTATATGATACGAGCTGTTTTTCAGATAAATGTTTTTTTTACTTTTACGTCGCAAACAACGTGAACAATTTAACTTTATTATCGAGAAAATTACTTCTTGGTCGGTTTTCTGATGTGATTAGGGCCCATTAGGTACCTAAGCTCTTTCAGTTAGACCTCCATTTACCCTGAACAAGCAACGTTGGGTCTGCCTTAAATCCATTTTATTACTTAGTGTGCTTGTCGTTAGGGATTTTAATTACACAAACAACTAGAACTGAGAGCAAAATAGCATAGAAGTAACAGTAAAGTTTTAATAACATGAAAACTTCGCTATCTTTAGTTATATCTGAGATTAATCATTATTATTCTATTCTATACTTATTAAGTAATAATTTAATAATTAATTTGAATACAAGGTGAAAGGTTACACCGACGCTGAAACGGTTACCACGTATTCAGTACATCATTCTGAACCTTTTTTTTTTGTGTGGGAAACCATCAAATAACACTCCTCCCGCTCTGGGCGGAGCCCAGGTCGAGACAGTCGGTCGGACCACTAGGCTGATGGTATCAAAGCAGTGATAAACTTGCTGTGAAAAAGATCTTTTCTGCTAACCTCTGTTTGGTTCGAGCATTCGGTCGGAATAGTGCTCAAATAGTTGGGAATATCAAGCGATGTGCACACACGCGTGGCAATCTAATCGACTGGAAGGCGTGTGTGGTGTGTAGCGGTCTTTCCGCACGGAAGACCTCAGGATTGGTTGGAATGTTTGGCTATCTGGTATTGGTAGCTAAATTATTACACACGTAGTTACAGTGTTATTTTACAAAGTATTTGACATTTCCAGGGACCCTTTGGAAGGCGTATGAGGAGCCGAAGCAAACTCGGAACGGCTCATTAAACATTTCAATAAAATGAGGCATCTACTACAACAGACCACCGAAGTATTTATAGAAATACTAGCTGTTCCCGGCATGCGTTGCAATGCACCTTTTTCCTATCCTACCTACCTATCCTACCTACCCTACCTACCCTACCTACCCTACCTACCCTACCTACCCTACCTACCCTACCTACCCTACCTACCCTACCTACCTACTTACCTACCCTTCTCTACCTACCTACCTACTTACCTACCCTACCTACCCTACCTACCCTACCTACCCTACCTACCCTACCTACCCTACCTACCCTACCTACCCTACCTACCCTACCTACCCTACCTACCCTACCTACCCTACCTACCCTACCTACCCTACCTACCCTACCTACCCTACCTACCCTACCTTGGTTGGCTGTTTTAAGGGTTTTTCCGGCAATTATTCGAATTTTTCTCGCCGTAAAAAACATCCTTGAACTCCAACGAACATTTTAAAAAATAAATTGGCCAGATTGGTCCAGGCGTTGTTGAGTTATGCGCTTACCAACACATTTTACGATTCATTTTTATATTATAGATAATACACAATAAGTAAAGGATCTTAAACGAAATTAATCGATCGCAAACCTCTTTTCCAAGTTTATCCAGATTCCTAAAGCGAAGCCTGTAACATCATGTGTCAGGTTCAGAATGTTCTGGGGCTGCGGGACTGTTCGAAAGAGATACCGCGGCCCTGGAACGCAAAGGGCAAAGAAGGAACATGGATGGGTTTTAGTCAGTAAAAGTCTGACACTCCCTCCCACCCAGAGCGGGAGGAGTTATTTGATGATTTCCCATACCAAAAAAAAAAGACCCACACATCTAATGTAAATCATGTACTTATGTTCTTCGAAATAAAAAACAACAAATATTTTTCTTTTTCCACATTTACGAATCTCCCAAATCTTTCGCCCTTTGACAGTCTTCGTTTGTTTAACAAGATCCTTCGTTCCACACAGTTTGTCCTGAATATCTAAGACTACGTCTTATTCAGCTAAAATCTTGTCATCCAAGAAACTGTTCCTTTAGATATGTTATATGTTAGAAAATAATGTCCCATTGTACTATTTTACTGTAGCGTTCGACCTCAATCTGAAAAGCTATTTCATGTTCGTTGAAGTAATGACTTGAATGACTGTAGAAATAGGTTATTTCTAACTGGGTTATCGTGTGAAATGAAAGGGACATTTATTGGGTGCTTTCGTATATAGGGACTATTTATTTTAATCGATATTTAATTGCATCTGGGTTCCATTACCATCGAGGTTCATAACCATAACGTAACTACATACTTATCTGCGTTTTAAAAATGACACGCACGGTAAAATCCTTGTAAAATTCTGTATTCAGCTACGTCCAGATAGATAGAAAGCCGACCCCAATATAGTTAGAAAAACCTAGGCAGATGATACCTGATACAATAAGGAAGCAATTTATTAATATGATATTTTTTTAACACCTTCAATGAGTCGTAACACGTTTATAAGTCTCAAGAAAATCATTTAATTGAATTGAAATCCACACCCATCGCACTAAACTTATTTCAGTATAAACCCCTCTACAAAATTTCTATTGAAACAGAGTCAGTACGACAAAGTTTGTCTACTACATCACAGAATTGCATTCAACCCCTTTCATTCAAGAGATAGGACGTTTCATGGAAACTACGCTCAGTATCCGCATCGAAGCTGTTACGCAGAATACGTAGAAAACCACAGAGCAGGAAGTAGCTTAGAAAGGGTAGTGCTAATAAAATCGGAGCGCCAAAAGTGCGATTAGCTTGCAAGCCAGTGTTACGTACACCATTCACGAGCGGTTGTGCCACCATAGAGTAGTAGACACCATTACAAAAACTTTAATTAAGGCCTGTAATCCGATTCTTTTCAACTAACTAAAATAGAATTTTTATTTGCTTTGAAATCAATTAATTATAGTTGAGTCATTGATTTGACGACTTAGGGTGCTATTGTCATTCAAAATCTATGGGGGAATCGCGTTTTGACAGCTCATAAAAAGTATGATTGCATGCAAGATACTTGCATATTTTGTGCAGTGTTATTGGCATACATGTGTATTCCAGGATAAACGCACATTTTCTATCTCGTCATTTGTGTAGTAGTACTAGTAGTATAGTCTGTAATAGTTGTAAATAAATAAATAAATAAATAATAATTCTAATTTTATCTTAAATTTGCACGCCGAAATTAAAGGCAGAATAAGAGAACAATTTTATAATTTTTATCAACCTTCTGTACCTTATTTGCGCAATAAATGATTTTTTTTTTTTTTTTTTTAACAATACCGCTTCTGGTAAAGGCTTCTCCGTGCTCTGTGTAGCTAACAGATCATGGTTTATGTTTCAAGACAGTGCTGTCTAAACTAATCCGAATTTATGTCTGTCAAGACGGCTGTACTGACGTATTGGATTATACTACTACCTCGATGATAGGGTAAACGGGCGCGTTGTCTGTGTGAATTTGCTGAAAGGGGTATTCTTCTCGTATTACTAGGCTAAAATGTACATTTGAAGTAGTTTTTACTCGCAATTCTATTCGCATAAATGTCGGTAATATCGGGATAAAAAGAAATGTTGTGGTGGTAAGCATTATGACGTGAAAGGGTAAAAGACAGACAGATGGGCCGATAGACAGGCAGGATGGCATTCGCATTTATAATATTAATAAAGAATACATCGAGTTGACGTCAAACTTTGGTACCATCATTTTGACGTCTCTACACACAATTCAGTGGTAGTGGTGGAGTGTTGAGTCGTGTGAGTCTGCTGCTTCCGTGTGCAGGGTAGATTATTACTAGGTACCAACACAGACATGTCTGCAACAGCGTATCATCATCACTCTCCTGCCCTTATCCCAATTTATTTGGAGTCGGCGCAGCATGTCTTCTTCTTCCATACTTCTCTATTACTCGTCATCTCAGCAGTCACCTCCTTTCTAGCCATATCATCCTTCACACAGATCATCCATCGTTGCGTATTTACCATCAACTTTAGTTTATGATATTTGTCTATTTACAGACGTAATCCCACTATTAAATATGATCAAATAGAACGTATAAAAATACATTCTTCATACCTTAACCTCGTCCCTTGCACATGGTTGATGAAAGAACCATAAAATACCTATACAAGCCTTACAGAACTCAATAGACCGACTTTACAACCTTTTTATAGCCGCGTTGAATGCTGAACCATTTGGAAAACTCGTTTTAAACGGATTTTATTACCACATTGATAGATGGCAGCACCATATCACAAACCTTTGTCGATGGTGCAAGCCTCAAGGGCTGATGGTCGGTTAACCTTCTTATATTCGTGTATTGGTCTGTGAGACCGAGAAAAACATTTTCGTGTTTTTTTTCCTTTTCATACACTGGCTTTTGCCCGTGGCTTCGCTAGTATTTTGGTCGGAAATTATGAAAATTGGGGATGATGTAGGTGTCCATTAGTTAAACAATTTTCGGAATCAGATCATTAGTTCCGATGATTACGCCCTACATCCAAACTTACAAACATACAAAATTTACCTCTTTATAATACGAGTATTAATATAGATGATGGAATTTTGTAGTTCCTGTTAGCTTCCTAATAGCTACGTTCATTTAAGGGTAAAAAGTACGTGTGGCCGTATTTGGCGACAATCGGTCTGCGGGACCGAAATAATTTACGCGAGTATACGAAGGTTAAAATAATCTGAAACGGTGTGCGGCTGAAACTATAAAGATAGGGATCGATTGAAGTCGTATTTACGATTATGTTGTAACTATCGAATGGGCTCTGCTAAAAAAGTTGATAAAAAGGCATTAAACCTTTGATGAGAGCAAACACACCTGTTCAAATATACCTCGGCTTTATTTTGTCAAAGAATGGTTACGACTAGCGACCTAAATAAATATCAGGACATCTAAACTCGTTCCTCGCCTTAGAAGTCACAAAAATACGACGGTGCGGTAGCTGGTATACCGACATCAATATATTCGTCTCGTGGGATAAGAGCAAGAAAATGATGGGGTTCAACGTTTTCCTGTAAACTTGACATATTCGTACATGCAGTGTGCTCGACTAGGTCGTCGACATCACTGATAAAGCCACAGGTCATGTCCTTGGTAATAAACACGATAATGGTTGCTACGCAAACTCCCAAAGCGCTGACAACCTCTACGAAGTACAGTCAATGAAAGAGTTCGGTGTGCGCACCAGAAATTGTCATCTCTATACCACGCGCACAATAAACAGATGAGATGAATGATCAATGAGGATCTGGATCAAAGTATCTACTACTTTGTTCGTCTTCTCGAATCGATTACTCAGATTTTGTTGGACCTACAGTACGTAGCATCCTGAACACTAATAGCTCTGTCGTTAGTGGGGCTTTATACTCGTATTCGAGATGGGTCTATTATTATACCCCATTTAGCCAAATTGGATCGGCAGCGGCCAACTTGAGCCCGTAGTCGCTTCATAGAATTCCATATCGGCCACTGCAGTTCGAAACCAGGGCGTAGTTTTCCTGCCGGTTCCGGTGTGATGAAGTGTGGAGGTGGGGTGTATTTGTTTCTCCACAGTGAGCTTCGTTTGTCCGCCGCGCTGTCTTCTGAAGAGATGCTGTACTGTTTTGTCGTAGAGGTTTGTGCTCCACCAAGAACCTGACACAGCAACCCAACAGGTGCGTCATTCGTAATTTTTTAATATGGACAAGCGATATCCGAAGTAAAATTGCACCGTACTAGTGTATTTCCAACACTCGGCTCAGTTTCGAAAGTTGATAATTAAACTGACAGTTCAACAATACTTGGCCATTTATTTAAGTGTCGCATAGTGTTAGTAAAAACTGGTAAGTCCTAGTCTATAAACATACAAATTGTTCTAAAGATTTATTTTACAGTGTAAGTGTACAGGCAGGTAAATATCTGCCTGAACACCTATCTCTTTTGTCAACTGTACCTCCTATTATTCCCCAAAGAATGACTCAGCTCGCGGTAAGAGGTATGAAACTTTGTTATTTACTGTGTGGGTAATATTTTGTTATCATTTATGTGGTAATTTATTATCTAAATCCCCGTGTAACGCCGTGACGCAGGTGTCTGTGACATATTCGGCCGATTATTCATGTTCACCAAAAATGGTAGAAAAAAGTCGCGATGGGTTAAGTAATTATGTTTTGGCGTTGTGTAAGAAATGTGTTACGTAAGTTTTAAAATATGTAATTCTTGTTATTTACCGGCTTTTTTTTTTTTTTTTACGGATGGGACCGGCTTACTCCTTGCTGTGTGCGCTTAACTCTTGATTGAAGCACTGCCTTTAAGTATGATTGTGTTCAGCTCTTTTTTGAAGATTTTATGAAGAAAGGTTTTTTTTAAAGAAGATAGTGTAATTATAATAATGCACTTTTGTGAACAACATGATTATAATTAATTAAAAATAACATAGGTACTCTAGCTTACCCAATGGCTGGTTTGTGGACGTCTGATATGTAGCCATGATAAATGCGGATGATGACGCTCGTTCGCCAATATCACAAATCAGATATTGGCGTACGAGCTTCATCGTGATGAAATTGTATTTTTTTTTATTTACATCATTGTATTCTCAGGTATTCGTACAAAACAGTGCCTATTAAGTCAAGCTTTAATAAAAGCTTCACTTCAATTCAGAACATCGCAACAACGCGGTATATCGAACGTCACACCCACTGACATGCGTTTAATTGGTTTCAATATACTACATGTTACATACAGTTAGTTTTACACCGTTTCCATGAACTATGTAATGGATATTCGATTTTACCTGGAAATATCAAAGTTCAAATAACAATACCTGTTTGCAGTTTCATCTATACGTAGAGGTAACAGAAAATAATATTTTGACTTTATAACTTACAGATACTTTTTAGCTCATGTCATGTGTCTGTCTGTACCTATTGATGCCCTAAACTTTGAGCGGGTTCGAAAGAAATTTGGTAGACGGATAGACAGAAAGAATATGTCCCGCTAGAATATCTTTTTTCCATTATAGCATAAGCCTATTATCATGGGCTTTTTTTTACGGATGGGAAATCATCAAATGACTTCTCCCGCTCTGGGTGGAGTGGGAGGGAGTGTCAGACTCTTACTGAATAAAACCCATCCATGTTCCTTCATTGCCCTTTGTGTTCCAGGGCCACGGTATCTCTTTCGAACAGTCCCGCAGCCCCGGCAGGATTATCATGGGCTGCGGGACTGTTCTGTCTGACACTCCCTTCCACTCCGCCCAGAGCGGGGGGTGGGATCATTTGATGATATACCAACCGAAAAAAAAAAGCCTATTATCATCTCAATGTCCATACATTCATTTAAAATTCCACCGTATAGATATTCGTATCCAGCCTGTCAAACAATATAAATATGATAACACAAAAACATTCACAAAAATGATACAAATTTAATATCCCAATTCCAATATCCGTAAAGCCTTTACTTTCGTACAATCATGTAGATAATATTTTATTTCTCGTTTTTAATTAAAATTCGAAATACAAATATATCAAAGGGGAGATTCTGTATGCTTTATGAGAGTTTATTTACTTAATCAATATGTTATATTGTTCAATTAGGTCATGAAAACTCTCTTTTGAATGTCAAACTTTACAAACAATCGAATCGGTTTAAGTTGTCTATACGCAATGGTAGTTTCATCCTAACGAATATTATAAATGCGAAAGTAAGTTTGTTTGTTTGTTTGTCACCTTTTCACGCCTAAACCACTGAACCAATCATCCTGAAATTTTGCATATACGTTGTTATGTGTACAGAAACGGACATAGGGTACCTTTCATCCCGAAAAATAGTACTGTTCCCGAGGAAAACAACAATAACGTTCTTATGATAAGGCACTGCGAGTCTTTCGAATCATGATTGAATTATATTATTACAAGCAGAGTACAACCCGCATTGATTGTCAAATTCTAAAATTTTTAGACCTTTTAGTGTACTTACAAAATTTCCAGTGTGTTTAATTATATTCACACATAGTTTAGACATTTATGGAATGTTTTCTGAGCATCAAGTCATGTTTTTATTAACAATCTTCTTCACAAAATAGTAGACGTGACGTGACGTGAGCCGGCGTTCGTAAACTGTTGACGTAACATAAATGTTGACGTGAAAGCCCTTGGTTGGGTGTGTGATTTTCTATTCTCTTTGAGCCTAACTAAAAGGTGGATTGGCAACTATTCAAGTAACGATAAAAATATAAGAAGTGCCTACTTATGAATGTTTTGGAAAATAAACGTTTGCTATGTTAGACATTGACGTCGTATGAGATTATTTTACGCAATGTTGAGTACTAATATTTGGAGGAGCTCGTGGCTAAATATTAACAGCCGCTCGGGTCGATCTTAAGGTTAAGCCGCGCTTGCCTAGGTTGGTTCGTGGATCTTTCGAATTCATTTGCGTATTGTATAATTATCACTTGCTTCGGTGAAGGAAAACATCGTGAGGAAACCAGCATGCCTGAGAGATTTCTCTCGATGGTAAGTAAAGCCAAGTCAGAGGCCCACGGGCGGTATAAAAACTCTGACAACAGGTGAGGCACTAACCACAAGAAATAGAAGAAAGATTCCATAACGTATTAATCAAAATTCCCTGGATTTTCTTTTAAATCGATTCAGGTCAGGCATTACGAAATTCATCGTAAGTGATATTACAACAGAAGGGGGCAGCAGAACTCTTTCAATAACCTCGCCACCCAACATCCAAATATTACATTTCAGTCCAGAATTACATTATTCGACGTTCAAAGGCATTGCAAGCCGTGTCGGCTACATTCGATGTATTCGACCACCATATTTGCATGAAAATGTCCACACTAGAATCGAACGTACGCTTTTGTAGCTGAAATTGCGTTCGTAAATGTAATATGTAGTTTGTATAGATGGGGTTTTTGGTACGTTGTCTATTTTTTTTGTCTTTTGTCTTTAAAAAAACGTTGCCCCACACTAGGAATTTCTCCTGTTTCTTGGGTGCATTTTACAAACATTTAAACTCACATACACAAACAGCCAGACCCAGAACAACTACCTGTAGGCCATACAAATATTTGTTCCGTGCGGGAATCGAACCTGCGACAGGACAGGACCTCATGCTCACCAGTCGCGCTTGCAACCACTCGACCAACCCACAGCCATTGGAAAAATGAATTTGTAGCAATTTTTTTCCCAGCTCAATGGAATCTCCATCGGAGGCCAGTATCCTAGCACTGGAAACACTATAGCCTGATATTGCCAAGCTATACTATGCTCTATTGCCTATACCTACTTTTAGCTATTTAATTAACCTTAACCTCAAAATACCTCAGGGCTAATTATGCAGTAATGCTACCTACATTCCTGATGAAAAGGGTTTAGGGACGTCCGTTTTTAGAGACCGTATACCGTAAGGACTTGTTTAAAACACTAATCAACTCACGCCAAAGGTCGACCTTTCCGTCTTTCAGCCTTTTAGCCAAATAGCCAGTTAGATTGACAGGTTTATTTTGATAATTGTTTTTAAATTAACCTTTTTTGAGAGCAGAATTTAAGTTGTTAATTATAATTAATTATCATGTTATTGATCTGCTGATTATTTTAGGTAATTGATGACATGATTAAATAACTGTTAGATAATAACTAAAACAACAATTATTTCGTCTGTAATTAAAATAATGAACAACAGATCCAATGACTGGAAAATTGATGTGGTGGAAATGAAATGTCGTACATTAACAATTTATAGTTCAAACAGACTTGTTGTTACCAATTTTATGTACTACATAGTACGAATTATAAATATTAAAATTATTATTTGTAAAGAACATAAACCGAAACTATCTTGGAACAAACTGTGACACCAACATTATTTCAATAACTTGGAAATTCAACGGAAGAAACAAGACTTACAACTTTTGTGGACTTCACCTGACAGAGGAGCTAAGGCAATGTGAAAATACATAAACGGGTTAGTAAGGCCCAGTTGTAATAACTGCCCCGGCACACGTGTTGTGAACGTGTGTTCAAACCCAGGCCGTTTACTTTGTGTAATTTATTTCTACAATACACACAAAACGGTGAAGAAAAATGTTGTGAAGAAATCACCATGACCAAGAATCAAAAATTTCTAGAAGTGGATTGTAGGCTAATTTATTATTTTGTTCTCCACGTAATAGCGATCATTTTTTTTGTTCAGGACCATACCTGGGAACTTTCTAGTTACGGAGATATTGAAGGTCAAAGTTTCAACTTTTTCACAAGTTTTTTTAAATATTAGTTTATAATGTTATAATTTTACAATTTGTATTGAGTACGTTACATTGAGGTTTACCGTAAAACGTGATTTTTCATCCAAAAAAGTCGTTTCCTAGCAATAATTTTTGAGTAGAATTACTTAGTTTGATGTAGAGATTGCTTGGTTAAGGGCTTCGTAAAAGGTCCGTTTACACCTAGTATAAGCTTACTAACTTAACTGTTTAAACAAACTCGCTATTCCTTTTCATATAATCAAAACTAAGCACAATAATAAACCGTCATAAGTCCTCTAAGCCGAAATCTACACCCAGCTTACAATGGAAGCCGCACGGCCATATTGGTCTTGCTCTCCATTCGAACCACACTAAGTCGAGAAACCGATAATCCTAGTTTCCTAGACGATTCAATATCTATGTGGTTTTGGAAGCGACTATGTAGGTTCTATTGCTAGTTCGGATATCTACTATTTTAGTTGGTATTCAAATATTATGAAGGTTTGTTCCGCTCGACTGTTGATAGGTTTGTATAACATAACATCACGCGTATAATCCCCGAAGGGTTGGACAGAGGTCTACTTAATAGACCACTCATGTTTCGCCAGTTATGTTTAAGTCCCATGGAATAGAGGCGAGCTTATTGCTATCAACATTGTTATGCTAGCCAAGTAAAAAAAAAAACAAAAAAAAATACCTACGAGAGTTTTAACCATGGCGTACTGAATGAAATTGAAGGGAATTAACCCTGCGAAATAAATACTTTTTTAACGATCAGGCAAAACTACTCCCTCACTGTTATAGTAGGTAAACAAAATATGACTGCCACTATTCCACTTACAAAAGCTTGCCATTTGCAAATAAATTCATGAAACATTCTACAGCGGCGTAATAGCCTGTAAACGGTATTGCCAGCACAAAAAAGATAATTTTAATCCTGCTTCACTTGATTGCAGTATATAAACTGATATGAAGCAATTAAAAGAGGAGTATTCTAGAATCTTTTCAGAGATTGGTGACTTAAATATTACTAAAAGACTTTATCGTCATCATCAGCCTTTTCCCAAATATATTGGGGTCGGCTTCCAGCCTAACCGGATGCAGCTGAATACCAGTATTTTACATGGAGCGACTGCCTATCTGACCTCCACAACCCAGTTAGAACTGGGTAATACGATACCCCTTGGTAAGACTGGTTTTTAGACTAAAGACTGTCCAAAAAGCCTCCGCGCAAAGAGAGAACACTGACTAAATAAAACCTATTTTAATTTCACTCTGTAAAGGTCAGACCTGGCTTCATGTTATGATTAATCAAACATGTTTTATTTAAACTTCTGTTGGTATTTAGTTACAAGCTGACAACTCCCTCGATGAAATGTAGGGGGTAAGACAGGGGGTCTTACCTCCAAATCCTGGTCGGCTTTTGAAGGTTTCCCCCGGAAAAAGAAAACCATCGAGGCAGTCACACCTACATTTTCAGATTGAAGGCCCAGTCATAAGCTAATTTGCTTTTTCAGGAGTCAAAGCACGAAGCGCAGGGGGGCTTTTTCAGATGACAATTTACTCGTGAGAAGCTACTATGTTTGTAAACAACAAAGCCCAGCGACAGCTGCGCTCTACATCCACACACTTGACACATATATCAACTACCTTGTATGGGAAACGACATTTGAACAAGGAATGTTTTCCCCAAATGTATTTTTTCTATAAATAGACAGTAAAAGCTTTGTGTTACAACCGCCGCCGCCGCTACCGGCGCTTTGTGTCGCTCCTACAACTTGTAACAAAATCAGCATTTTTTTTCGTTTATTTTATAATGGTAATAAGAAACAGCAAAAAAGGTGCGAGCAGCAATTGACGGCTAGTAAATAAACTAAATATTAAATACATTCATAAATTAAAATAACCTAAAGTAACTTACTTAACAATAAACTTAAAAAATGGCGTCAAAAAACTCTTCCTCAACGCTGTCAACTGGTAATGTAGCCAAGAGACTGGCGGCGTTGCCACGTTGTATGGCAACGCTAAGCCTTTGGCCAAGGTAAAAGCCGCCCTTGGGTCACGGGAAGTGTCAACTAAGCGATTTGAAATGTCTTTGAAAAGGCTGTAAGCACTCGGACCCCACCGTTCAAGAGTTTCAACCCCAAACGGCTCGAAAATATAGTTACCAATAAGGTTACTATATTTGCGCCGCTTGAGGTTCTCTGCAGCCGCAACTTATAAATAAATATAAAACGTTAATAAACTTAACTCTACTTGATTTAACATTGAAAATAACTTTTCTAAAACAAGAGAGACTTGATAAATTCGATTTAACAAGTTAACAAAACTTAGTTGGATTTGATTAAAGTGTGAAACGTACAGCAAAGAACTGAAACTTAACTAAATTAGCTTTGTTATTATAGCCGATAAGACTACGTTTTTTATTGTTCAACACTTTGATTAATGAACAGGTCCCAAAATTATGGAGATATCTGTTAATTCCATCAATTATCCAGTAAAATATAAATGATTGATGATCCCACGACACAGGGTATCCTAGTGTGGAGTCTAGCGCTACTTCATTGCACTATATCTTTATTTTATTTTTATATTTTATTTTTTTTACTATCTTTTATTTGTTGTGCATAACATGTCATCAAAATGTGTCTAAATATTTTTTTATTTTTTTTTATTGACAGTTACATAATATATTGTTTTTATCAATATTTCAGCTACACTGGCGGACAAAATTGATGGGCCATTTATCAAGCACTGGGCGGGTAGACATGTGCGCGGAGACATCCATGTCGCCAATTAAATTTATTGTTTATTTATTGTAATTTTGTTATTTACTAACAATAGGTTAAGATTATACTTCTCTTTTTCGTGTGGTTAGTGCCTAACCTGGTATCAAAGTTTTTATGCCGCCCATGGACCTCTGACTTAGCTTTACATGCCGTCGAGAAATATCTATCAGGCATGTTGGTTTGAAGGTTATACTAACACTTTAAGGATCTATGGTCTGAGATAAATAAATAAATAAAATTAAATATTCAGTCAGGTAACAAAGTATGGCGAGTTTTCAAGTGGAAAAGAAAGGCATTAATCCAGATGTAAGTCAGCTTAAAAGTGACATAAAACCAACCGGATACCGGAGGACTTCGACAGATAGTAATACATTACTATCTGTCAAAGTTCATAGTTTCCACAGCCAGTCCAGAGTACGGTCGGCTTAGCCACACCTTCATCATCATCTGCCTAGCCTTTTCCCTATTATGTTGGGGTCGGCTTCCAGTCCAACCGGATGCTGCTGAATATCAGTATTTAAATATGTATGTTTTTTGTAATACTGGTATTCAGCTGCATCCGGTTAGACTGGAAGCCGACCCCAACATGGTTGGGAAAAGGCTAGGCAGATGATGACATGGACCGACTGCCTATCTGACCTGCACAACCCGGTTAGTTCTGGGTAATACGATGCCCCTTAGTAAGTCTGGCTGTCAGAATTTTGGGCCACACCTTAAAAGCCAAAAAAATACGTCTACTGGTCTTCAACTGACTTTTATAAAAAGGGCACTTACTAAACATGCTGAGTGTACATTAAATATATTTATCCTATCTCAAAGGAGGATCTGTTTCAAATCTAATTTCAACGAAATAAGATCACTTATCTAAAGTGTACTTCAATTTAAATAAAAACATCGTGGTCCGTGTTACACACTTTACATAAATTCTCGTGTTTCTTAGATCTATGCAGAAATCTGCTTAATGTTTCAGCACGTTTCTTAAACTAGTCGAGATTATCACATCACGCCTGTAATCCCCAAGACACAAGAGCAGAAGTGTAGTGTACCTAATTGTACACTTACATTTTTTCAGTTAAGTTTATGTTCTGTGTAATAGGACTGCCTCGTTATTCGAGTGGATTCGTTTCCCGAGTCGGGCAGTGTGTTATTGGGTTTTTCCAACAAGAATTTCTCAATAGCAGCCACGGAGTCTGAATTTGTGCCCGGTTGATGGCAATAGGCTCGCCCCCTATTACATGGAACTTAAAACAAACTTTCTGTTACCTCTGCCTAACACTACGGGGACATGTTATGTAAATATATGTTATGTAATAGGGGGCGAGCACATTGCCATCAACCCGTCACCATCAATCAGACTCCGTGGTTTAGCTGAAAGAAAGAAATACCCATTAGCACTTTGCCGGACTTGGGCATCGAACCAAAGACCTCATATTCAGCAGCAGCTCTTGCGACCTCTAGACCAACGAGGCAGTCTGATTTATCTAATACTAGTTTTTGCCTGCGGCGTCGCTCGCGTTAATTTAGAATTTGACAATGAAACTCTTGACACACTGCTAAAGTTTCTATAATAATATAATTCAATCATGATTCGAAAGTCACGTGGCGCCATCTATTATCATAAGAACGTTATTGTTGTTTTACTCGGTAACACTACTTTTTTTCGGGATGAAAGATACCCTATGTCCGTTTTTATACTCCTGACAACGTATATGCAAAAATTCTGGCAGATCGGTCCAGTGGTTTAGGTGTGAAAAGGTAACGAACAAACAAACAAACTTACTTTCGTATTATAATATTAGTAAGGATAAGGATTTCATCTTCATAATAGCCTTCGCGTAAATTGAGCTGGTACGTACTTGGAACTGAACATTACGAAGGAAATTATTATAATAACATGGAGAATAGTAGGTAAAACCACTTTTTATAGTCTCTTACTAAATATTACTTTCACAACAGAAAAAGATGTTATGATAACATTATTCTAGAAAACTCATATTTCTACTCAAATAAAAGTTTTGTATTCAAGAACTTTTTCCTACTCGTTTCTCTGTAAGGTTATGTACAGGGTAGTTGCGAGCCAAATGAGTATAACTGTTATTATTCAATTTCAGCGGGGGTAAGGTAAGTATTCCATGGATCGGATTTCTGGTCAATTATAACCTTCTCTATCTTACTTACAATTCTCGTTTATTTATTTATCTACACATTTTTAACATTTTTAAATATTGAAAAATAAACATTTACAACATTGTAACCTAGAAACACAGACAACGTGGTATATAATATGTGTACCCAAGAATTGGATAAGATGTACAAAAGACACAATAAAAACGACACACTTAAACACACAGTCTTGCCAAGAGGTTGTCTTACCCAGTTTCGGGGTCGTGAAGGTCATATAGGTTGGCACTCCATGTAAAACCATGGTATTTAGCTGCATCAGTTACAGATGAAGCCAACCCCAACATAGGAAAAGGTTAGGCAGATGATGATGAAATAAAACCACAATCCTTTACAATGCAGCGAAGACAATGCAGACCAAATGTTTTTCAAACAAGATGCACAACAGGTAACAAAACAACGACATTAAAACTCAGGAGGTCGCAATCCCAGGATCCCCCAATGTATGAACTGTGTAAGAAAATAATTCCCTAATATTCTTGGCACCCTAGCGCACCGCATACGATAAGACTTGCATAAGAACAAGCGACTTAGCGCTTGTATGCAGCCAACTATCTTATGCTAAGTTGCATAGGAATTACCTTTTTGGGAATTATTCAAATGCGATGGAAATGCCATCAAATATGCATTTTAAAGTAGATTAGGCGTTTTCAGTCTTACAGAACAAGAGTCAAGTTTACCATTACTAGTCTTCCTGACCGTTTTCTGTCATGGCGGCCAATCTCAGCGGAAAGCGCGGGAGAAATAATAGAGAACATGTGAGTGCGCAGACACAGGTACGTTCTTTCTTCGCTCACTCTCGTAGTCCGAACCGACGGCAATCCTATTCGACAGGAGAGAGATGGGGCGCAAGACCAACGCTTGTGCTTTTCGGGATTACTGGGGTATCATATCGCCAACTTCCAAACTCAGGGCTGCTGCTGAGAAAATTCCTAATGGAAAAACTCAATAACAGTTGCCACTATTCAGGACTTGGACTCCCACTGAGAGGGGCAAGCTCCGCAAGCGATGCTTAAGCTTGGCGATCAACACATTCGGCTGTTATTATTTGGCCACGTTCCCTTTTAACTTACAAAGTTACTTACTGTTAGATATTAGGTCATGCACATACTTTCCTTTTCCATTAAAACCTAGTTGTCCTCTAACTTCATGGTCAAAGAGCAACCTTGTATGAACAAGTAGAAGACACTAATACAAGAAAACAATCTAACTTTAGCATGCAGACGCAATCAAGATGTATAAAATAAATCCTAATTAAAATCTGACTGGTGCCGAGGGTAAGCGGGTAACTTCAAAGGGTAAGGGTAAACGGGGTCAGTCCCGGTGTATAGAAACGTTTACGAAGTTTGTTTTAGCCACGGACTGTGTGCTCCCGGAAGACCGCCGCTGGCTTTCTTTAATTGCACAAGTTATGGTAGAATAGCGAGAATTAAACCAAAACCAACTCCCACCCTCCACCTATCGCAACCAGTCTCTTTCAGCCACCTTTTTAAGGTCATCGCTCGTCGCTAAGCATCCTTCAAAATGTATACCAACCCGACTCTCAGTTTCAAGTGGAATTTATGCTAAAGATCCCAAATGGAAGACTAAAGTTTATGACGAAAATAGAGATGTAGACGTTCCATAAGTAATATACCCTGGAGCACAACTGCACAAAAAAATAAGGAGGAATGCATGGTTTCCTGATGAATTCTATCAAAAGGATCTAAGTCACTACCTGCATCTTTGCATTGCTGGTCCTTTGCCCAGAAAAGAACAGGCAGTCACGGGGCAAAGGCCTATCTAACCCCATGACTTCCTGTTCTTTCGATCTAGGGGTAATGTGGACCACTGGTCTTTGGTTTTGTCCACGTCCCTCCATAAATATACATAATTTTATGTACCTAATCATGGTACAGAATCACAAATTGTGGTGGCCGCAAAATGGCCAAATTGACAAAAATAAAACGCTGTCAGCTAGTAACGTACACCACACCTAAACTCGAGTACTTTCGTAGCTCGCAGAATAGTTTTAAAACAATATTTAAGTTGGACGTTTTACTGGATAGTGGATATCAAGTAGGAAGTATACGGTATAGCTTAACTGCTACTTTAGTGCAAATGTTAGGTTCTAGTAGTTCTATTAGTATAGTCAGGTCGTGGACGAAGCAAAATAGTTTTCGAGGTAAAAGGTTGTGCTCCGCAGTTTCTCTATGTTTTCTTCTTCTTTCGCATCAATGGTACGACTTATTTAAATTTCTTGGGTCAGTATGTGGCCACGATAATCGCGGCGTCTGTGGCTTTTTAGGTCCTCCTAAGTGCAGGTGTAGGGACACCTTAGACAATCCAGCAAGTGGGACATCATCGGAAGGTTTATGCATGTATATCTGATCGACAATGTAAACTGTGGTGACCAGCATGAAAAGGGTTTTGATTAGATTATTCAGAGGAGCTTTACCGGCCCGCTGAGCCCTGTGGACACTGTGGAGCCTGAGATCCTAGGATCGATTGCCAGGTTGAAAAAGGTTTTATTGTTTTTCCATTAGATAGTTTTCAGTCTAGAGTTTGAAAGTTAGAGGTGTGACCTTAGAAAGCACCTCTAGCCGACTAAATTAAAACGAAATAAACCGCAGGATAGGCTATTCCGTCCCACTCAAACAACAGTTATATAAACTTCAAGTCATCCCAAGTCCACTCCAAAACTTTGCTTGTTACTCTAATTACCACAAGGAGGGTTCTTGAAGACTAATTAGTAATTAGAGGAGGTGTAAGCAGAGACACGGCTCTTGTCTCAAAGGAGGTCGTTTAAATGCTAATGTAAGCATGTCTACTGTAGCACCTTAACAGTGCTATAATGGATTCTGACTGGCATAACTACGCATTAGGTGCTGCAGACGTGAGTCTGACGTGATTCGTGGTAATTACCCACACCGCTGTACATGTTTTGCTGACGCGGTGCCCTGCACCAGACGAGTGTCATTTTATTACTTGCTATAACATAACATTCATTATATATAATGAGTGAGACTGAGTGCAATTACTGCTACGTGGTGACTACATTAGAGAAAGGTATCGTCAACAGTTCGACTTGTAACTTATACGTGTGAACGAAGTGATATTTTCTCTTCGCGCTATAACGATAACAAAACCTCTGCAAGTGTACGCACCGTACATAACATGACGCTTGTAATCCCCGAAAAGGCAGAAGTGTACCTAATAGTGCACCCACATTTAGCAGCTTTATACTAGCGACCCGACACACAGTTATTACGACCTCACAGAACATGAAGATTTTTGCTAAGTTTTAGGCTAGGAAAATATAAAGAAGAATGCAGTTTTTTTGAGTGTATATTACTGGTTTTTGTATATATATGACTTTATACAAAAAGCTTCTGGAAAAATCTCTCAAAATGACGGTGAAAACCGCATCAAAATCCGCTGAAAGTCCGGAGTTTAAAGGAACTGCGACTTTAATTTGTAACACGTAAGGATACGAATAGATTAAAGATAAAGACAGATAGATTGGTTACCCGATTAGAGTAATTTTCCAATTATTTTGAGGGCAAAGAACTTTAATTTTACTGTAAATTCTAGTTGTAACAAAATATATTGAATTCAAGTAAATTCAATTACAGGGTATGATGGTACGAGTGTTGTAGGAGTTAGTGTGGATCGGTCGAGAAGTTTGATTTAGTTGGAATGGTATAGTTCGCAGCACCGAATTGAATTACCATTTATTTTGAAGCCGAAACCAAATATATGCTTAATGATGACCCAAAAGTTTTGTTACCAAGGCTGAACTTCGTGCTATGCCTAATATTAACTAGACAATAACTAAATGTAAGGCCTAAATGACGGGCTGCGGGACTTTTCGATAGAGATACCGCGGCCCTGGAACACAAAGGGCAAAGAAGGAACATGGATGGGTTTTAGTCAGTGCGAGTCTGACACTCCCTTCCACTCCGCATTGAGGGGGAGGGGACATTTGATGATTTCCCATCAGAAAACAAAAAAAAGACCCTAAATGATTGCACATTGGATTTTCAAATCATGGCACTCAGCTGCCAATAGCTCTTCTAAGTGGTATCTGAGGTGACGCTTAATAAATGTTAGTGAAAACGGGCATCTTTTGATTTTTGTAAAACGTTGCCCCGCTCTATGATTTTTTTTGCGTAAAGTTACTTAGTTAGATGTACAGAATGCTTGGTTGACGGCTTCGTGAAGGGTCCGTTTACACCCTGTATACCTACCATATTCATTTGGGGTCGGACTTTCAAATGGAGTTCATTCAAACGTAATATTTTCAATTATTTACTTCTTTCATATTTCAATAGTAAGTTTGTAATTGAAACTACGCCCTACAGTGCAATCGAATGTTATTTACTTGTCTAGACTGCAATTTTAATGACTTAAAATAAATAGTGCTAGCTACTGCTACAGTTAAATATATCTGCCATCGACAGGTCAATTTATTTTCAGCATTACTGGGAATTTGTTTACTGAAAATTCGTTTAATAGTTAACTTAAACTGTTTAATGTTTTAAGCTTACCAGCCTGTCAGAAAAGTACGAAGCTCTAGTAAATTACTGCAGCTATTTTGTGTTTATTGGGAATTGTTTGTGCATTGTGGTAGTAGTATTGGATTCGAAACATGTTGGAGTTACCAATTTTCAAGCACAAATTGGTGCTTTAAAACATACTTATTAGTAGGCACCAGTACCAGTGGTTCCATATTACACCATTCCTTCCTGCTTCCCTCTGAAAAATGGCACAGTCAGTATTCTATAGACAAATAATATTATCACATTAAAGGTACTCCAGCTTACCTCTTACAAAAATTGACCCTTCGCTACTGGTAGGCACTGTGTGAAGAATGATATGGCAAGAAAAGACACCTTCTTCCTTGCACAGTGTTTTGAATGCGTTCCATTGAGTCCGTGATATTTCACCCAAAAAGAGACGTTTCCCAGCAATAATTTTTGTTTAGAGCTACTTAGTTTTATGTTTAGAATGCTTGGTTGACGGCTTCGTTAAGTGTCCGTTTACACCTTGTATATGGAACTTAATAGTACACCACAATTTTGGTGTTCTATACATCTTTGATTTGTTCTTTAAGGAATACAACCATTTCATCAACCCGGAAGAACACCTGCCGCCTGGTTACGAACTGCAGTGGCCAATCTGGAAATCCCTTAACCGATTGCGAGCCCAGGTTGGCCGCTGTAGATATAATCTGGCAAAATGGGGTATCCTCGATTCATCCCAAACAGATTGCCAGGGTGGAGCCACTCTGCAGGATATGCTCCACCTCTTGTCCTGCCCATCCTGCACAACCACTTGCAACTATCAAGATTTAATTGAAGCAAATGTTAGAGCTGTGCAGGTGGCTACATACTGGTCTAACACGATTTGAGTTCATCGACACGAAAAGAAGAAGAAGGAATACAACCGTGATATTTTGTGTACACTACCGACCTTATTCTAAACATTACCCCCCTTTTGACTGAAAGTCACGTAATTTTAGAAAACTTCGACGAAAAGGAACTCGATATAATATTTCACAGACTCTAGACGTGCTTTAACTTGACCTTTAAAAAGTATAAAAAGTGTGAACTTCAAAGAAAACTCTCCCTTTCATAAAGACGTGATTGCGCGTCCATTTTATACCGAAGGCTGCAACGTTGCAAGGTTCTTAGATTTTATAGAAGGCAAGCCGTGTACCTGGTGGAAATTCCCATCGGAAAAAACCGGCAAAGTGCGAGTTGGACTCGCGCACCGAGGGTTCCGTATAAACTTGTAGGTATTTACTGCATAGTAACGGTTTTTAGACTTTTTCGTAAACATGTGTTGTAAGACATTGCTTCTTGATTTCTTCATGATTCTAGGTAAATGGGAAGTACCACCCTAAAGGTTTCGATTTCCTTGTGAAATCGCAAAATGTGCATAACATAGACATAAACGCATCTTTTGATCGCGTTGATTTACAAGTTTGATTTTTTCACTGATCCAAGGGGTAGGATATTTGAGTATTGGATATTAATTTCAGCTTGATACCTTCACGCGTTTCTGAGAAAAAGGGTCTTGACAGTCGGACAGACAGACGGACAACAAAGTGATTTTATAAGGGTTTCGTTTTTGCCAACTGAGGTACGGAACTCTAAAAGTTACGAAGTTCCAAACAAACTTTCATCACTTATTTAATACCTTTTAGGGATCCTTTCTAACTGCTTGCTCACAAGGTTTTGTAATGCACTCTCATTAATTAATTCTTAGAGACTCCGAAGAAAAAAAAACAATCTGAAGCCAATATTTATATTTATTCCATTTTGTTCCCAGGTGTGATGGTTATTGTTCCATTATTTTAAGTGACAGTTCTGCTAATACCGAATTTTACCGAAAAAGCTTGCGAATCGTGAAAAAATAGTACCTAACTTAAACCGGTACGGGTACCTACTTACGTCAATAAAAATGTGGTCAGTCATTTCACACGAAATGTGAACCAAAATAAGCAGTGTAACCAAAGTAAATAAGCAGTACGTATGAACTCAAATATTATGTTATTTTCCTGTGTTTTCTACTGTGAAAAAGTAAAAAAAATGTTAAATAAATAAATAGAGTATTCCGCTGAAATTCAAATGAATAAAACAGTTGAAAAAATGTAGGAAACAGTACTGGCTGTTAGGATTAATTATACGAAAACAAGAAGAAATAAAAATACTGGCCTATGATGGATAAAAAAAGAGTTTAATCCAAAAAGCTTTTACCAGCAGCGAGGGTCATCTCAACGGTCAAATAAAAATAACTTGAAAAAATATCACGCTAAACTAAATTCGGGGAAGTCGATTTAAAATTACTCTTTTTCGAAAATTGTATACAGTGTAATCTCATTGCAATTTTATGAACAAGCAATCAAGCAGAAAATAGATCCAATTTTGGATTTAAGCATTTAAGTGGTAGGTACTTAAATGCTTATTTTAATTTACTAGTTTTTATTAAAAGCAGTGATATCCTAGTGGTGACCGTCTGACTGCCAAGTACTCAAGATCGAACCTAAGACACGCACCTCTGATTCATAGGCGTATTGTATAGTTATCACTTGCATCGGTGAAGGAAAACATTGTGAGGAAACCAGCATGCCTGAGAGATATTTGACCCCAATATTGACTGGTAGAGAATGCCTTGTGGCATTAAGTCCGCCTATGTACCACTTTTGTACATGAAGTTTAAATAAATAAATAAATAAATAAAATATTTCTCGAGGGCATGTAAAGCCAAGTCAAAGCAGTTTCTCCGCAATATTTTTTCTTAAAGTAGCTTAGTTTGCTGGCTATTAGAGTAGAGGAAGACCAAAGAAACGATGGATGGACTGTGTGCAGATGATATGGCTAGGAAGGAGGTGACTGTTGAGGCGACGGGTAATACAGAAGTATGAAAGAAGAAGCCATGCTTCACCGACCCCAAATAAATTGGGATAAGGGCAGGGAAATGATGAGAAGCTTAGATTGATGAACAGAATGCGTAATTGGCTAAGTGATTGGTCTCATTACAACCTGTCACAAAATCTTGCAAAATACAGCTTTCAGTAAGTTATTTCATTAGGGATTACGTGTTATTATAATAATTAAACATTCCTGTTCAACAGTAACAATACTCTTTGATTGCCGTCTAGGCTTTTCTAAAGTCCGTACGTGACGATAAACAAAAGATGTCTGCAAGGGCAGATAACAGAAGATTCAAGATACAGTCTTCTCAGTTATTTCACTGTAACAACTCAAAAGCGATCTCCTTGTTGTAACAGTGATAAAGATGACTATGATTTTGACAGACTTGTCATTGGCAGCAACACAACAGTCACCTTAACACAACGATAATAAGGATTACTATTGTTTTATTATTTATACGTGACACTTAACTTGGTCATATTATGCAAGTGTGACGAGTGAAACTTTTCGAACTCAAACTCAAAGCATTTATTTCAAATAGACCCGTGACAGGCACTTTTGCATAGTCAAAAATAAGCTACCTACAGTCCAGCCACAGGCATAATAACTGTGAGCACAATGTAGAGATAGAAAAAAACAAAAACACAATTAAAACTATAAAGATTAGGATAAGCCTTACGAACCATAATAGAAAGTCCACATGGTACTCACACTTACGAAAACTCAAATAATGCTTCTAATTTATATAAAACAATGGTAATCAAAGTAACTAAGTTTCCAATCGAAAAAAAGGAAATGACGAAAGAACCAAAGTTACAATTAAGTATGACAAATTGCTTTACAGTGTCACAGAGACATGGGATATCATTTGTTTCCATGACATTTCATCTGATATTTATTTATCTTTTTCGTTATATCTTTAATCTCTCTGTAAAACACAAAATACGCAGTTTATTAAAGAACGTTTCGAGCTATTTATTTAATCCTGGAACTGGGTCGAGTTGTCAAAAATTATGTTGTCCTCAATCCTACTGAGTCTTAATATTTTCAATATATGCAAGCACATCGACTTTGTTTACGTTTTTTGGGATTAAATTTTTACTTTGACATTTAAAATTAAAAGCATTTCGACTTTTTGAGATCGATAGCAATCTAGTGATATGAAAAAGTTAAGCTTATCTGATTAAGTCAAAGAGGGTTATAAGATTCGTAATAATCTTGTAATTAGGTACTTGTTTTTACGTGAAATATATTTTTAATTAGGTGCTTGTGCATACGTTATTTACCTTGGTAATTATTATGAGCGTTAAATATTCATATTATGACCTCAACCTTTGTTTAAAATTTAAATCGATAAGTTATTGGTTGCCTGATCGGTACTACAGATTCAATTCAATAAAATACTTCTCTTACCTTGAATCGAATTAATTTGTGCTCAGCGCAGCACGTTTTCATGTTCCATACCTACTTAGCTGTAACAGTCATCAACTCAGTAGTAGTCCCCTTTCTAACCATCATCTTTCACACAGTTCATACACCGTTTCTTTGGTCTTCCCCTCCTATTTTACTGTTTATTTTGTTTAATTAAAATTTTAAATCGTTAAGTTATTGGTTGTCTGATAGGTACTACAGATTCAATTCAATAAAATACGTGCATTTTTCCGCACGCAAAATACGCGTTTTGACGTGGAGTTGCGGAAACCAGCCCGTTATTGAAAGAAAATAGTACATTTTGAGATAAGTGGGGAAACTTTGTTACTGCAGTTCCCCGCTCCATAACACCCTCGCCTGCAGCTCGGGTGTTAATTCCATCTCGAATGCAGTAACAAAGTTTCCCCACTTATATCAAAATGTACTATTTTCTTTCTTTATTTAAGGTCAAAACTTTCCCCTTGTATCGGCAATCACGATAAATTTTGTGATACTTATATGGTAAGTTGAGCACCCAGTATCCATAACTTCTGAAGCCTTAAACGCCCTTCACTATCTCTATCAATATAACATAAACCAACAGCTGAACTTGGAATCACAAACATCAACAAACCCTCCCCAGTAGGCCAAAGTTATGATAACAAAATGATCTGAGCGTCTGATCGAAAAGGGCGAACTTGAACATGTTATTGCAACAACATTAATATCTGACCGGCCATGGTACAAGTTTGAGGGTCTGGCCGTCTGACAGAGCATCCTGTTACGTAATAAATCAAACTTTTTGAATTACGATTTGGAACATGAGCTTTTGAAGTCATGGCCGTTAGAATTAAAGTATCAATGCTAATATTTAAATGCAAAGCTCTGTGTGTCTGTTTGTTACTTTTTAGGCCTCAACGGCTGAACCGATTTGCATGAAAGCAGAGTATCTACAAGGTGTAAATAAACCCTTCACGAAGCCGTTAACCAAGCATCCTGTATATCAAACTAAGTAACTTTACGCAAAAAATATTGCTGGGAAACGACTTTTTTTTTGGGGTGAAAAATTACGTTTTACGGTAAAACTCAATGTAGCGCACTCAAAACATTATGCTGGTGGATGGATTGAATAGTACGGGGTTCGTGAAGGTGTTTAAAGTAAAAATCTTACATTAAATTAGAAACATGTATTTAAAAAAAAAAACTTCTGAAAAAGTTGGAACTTTGACCCCCAATATCACCGTAACTAGAAGGTTCCCAGGTATGGTCTAGAAAAATATTACCGCAATGACGGGGAGAACAAGTACCTTTCGGCTTCGTTAAGGGTCTTTTTACACCCTTTATAGTGACAGATTGGATAAAAAGCACAAGGATAAACCGAGGCCTAGGTTAGGGCATGGGATGATTTTAACCTGGTAGTACGGTTATATGGGATAATATCTGTCATCCACGTGGTCGAAGCTGCGGGTAAAAGATAGTCTAAAATAATCCTATCTTTTTTCGATGTCTATATAAGGTAACTGTTGGAAATATTGTTTTGTTTTAAGCCGATAGATGGCGTTGTTCGGTGAGCGGCGTTTTCTTAGTCGCGTTGTCAAGATTCTCCGCGAGTTGGCTAGGGCTCGCGATGATTGAAATTTTGAAAAAGTAGCAAATATACAGTTGTAACACAGAGTAGTTGTTTTACTGTCCTACCATGATTTAGCTTTTTTTCACTTATACAAGGTAACGATAAACAGTAAGTTTTTATTTATTCCTTAAGTTATAGCTTAATGGTAGTGCAAACTGGCGTTATACTGACACACAACTCCCCTAAGTATCTCAAATAAAAATTAAGTTAGTCTGCCCACCCCAGTTTGGACACGACGTCAAAACTCCTTAGTAAAATCAAGAGCAACTTGCAAGGGGCCCCGCCATCGATTCTCGACTAAATGCTCAAATTCACTTGGTAACTTCTAAGGAAAACTTTTAAAATAATAAAGGGACAGTTCCATTGCTGCATTTCGCTTTGTACAGGCAAGCGGCCAAATCTCATTTTAGGCCAAACTGGTTTACCGTTTCAGGTTATGCTAACCCAAACACAGCAATTATACTGCGGACAAATAGGATGCATCCCGCTGCCGTGGCACCACTCGCTGTGCTCAGTCAGCTCGCGCTTCGTTGGTCACGGTTCTAACCTAACCCCTTTGTCGGGGTTTCTTAACCAGTTTGGCCTTCCATAAACTAGTTTGGCCTGAAACCAGGTTTGGCCGTTGTTACGTACGGATACTTACGTAAAACATGATAACTAAATATGTCAACCTAGCCAAAGGCTTAAAGTAAAGTACAAGTTCTTTCTGTGGATGCCTGTGTGACTACGGTGGCAAACAAACCTTGTGAAGAACAGACTAACCAGCGAAATTTCTCCGTGCATATCTCACACAGCAATGGAATCGCGCCTTAATTCGTAATCTCTACAGGGAAGGCATTGCCCCTTTGGGTAATCTTGTTCTCAATTTGTACCTACTGAAGTTAAATGTTACCAAGGGAGTAACCCTGAATAATTTCTTATTCTCCGGGGAATTACAATGTAATGAATCAGATTAAATGCCCCGCTTTGCGTCTTTGATGTTTTATAATAAGATTTTACATACTTAGTTGGTATCACATTTTGTATTTGGCATCTATTTTATGAAGTTAACCAACCGGAGGTCTTAGACAAGTGGTATTCATTATCAAAGCTTCTACACCGAGTTTCAACAGAATTGGCATTAACTTCGGTAGCTTCTCTTCTTCAATCTTTGGCCATCCATTGCAACAAACACACCATGTCTTAATATTGTATTTATGTTTATTTTGTTAAGCCTGCACACATACTTTTGTAGTATTTATTTTATTTCTTGTGGTTGTTTTATATTATAATCCAAATACTGCTTATTTTATTTTCTTTATGTTATCAAATATTTATGCTGTCTTGGCTTCCGTACGTTTTTTCACGGGTGATCATTGAAAACCAGCGCTGTGCTGTGGGCCCCCCATAGCACAGCATCATGCTGAGTGGTAACCTGCTTGTCGCAGTCACGACGTGCAAGCTCTCATTTTTTTTGTTCTGTCCTGTTGTATTTATTAATATTTGTTAGGCGTTGTATGTTTATTGTTTTGTCATTTTGTATGCACGTCTTGTCCCTGCTACTATTTATTTTTTTCTTTGTTTCGTTCAATGTTGCGTGAAGATCCCTTTAAAATCTCTCCACTTTTGGCGGTTTGTTGTTATAGCTTTTCAGTTAAATGAGCCACTTAAATGAGATCGTTTGTCCAAATTGTGTGGAAATTCTTATTTTTTTCCAATAGGCACACGGCCATCTTTTCTCAGAACTAAGAGCGATATAAATACCTTAAAAAAAAACTATACGAATTATTGATAAACTAGTAAATGTTATTACTCTACATATAAGAGAATTTCTAGATGACAATACATTGAAGCAAATCCATTGAATGAATAATTTGTAATTTGACATACTTAAATATTTTAGTATTATACTAATTTAATCATAATATAAAATTAATGCATGACAATTGGATGTATTATATTTTATTTAACTGCATATTTACCGAACTGGTGACATGAATTTTGTATGCTTCAATGGCGGGACATAGCAGACTTACTTGTATTTAACGCTACACCTTATATAAATTATTTGAAAATGAATATAATAACTCTCGCAAGGCTTCCTGCCAAGGTCACGACACATACTCCAGACAATTTTCGTTTGTCGTCGTCTTCGGAAATACAAAGTGTATCCTTGGCATACTACTAAATAACCCTTGGCAAAGGCATACCACTTGCGTCTAATAAAATTGGCGGGACAAACAAACGTTGAAGGGATATAATGTCTATGTATTTGTTTTGGGGGACGATGAGTGCCAGGATATGCCATAGCATATCCTGGCTTTATTATATTTCTATGTTAATGTAGAAATATAAAGAACTAGCTTTTGCCTTCGGCTTCGCTCGCGTTTATTTAGAATTTGACAATCACTTCGGGTTGTACTCTGCTTGAAATAATACAATTCAGTCATGTTTCGAAAGTCACGTGGCGCCATCTATTATCATATGAACGTTATTGTTGTTTTTCTCGGGAAAAGTACTTTTTTTTCGGGATGAAAGGTACCCTATGTCCGCTTCTATACACCTTACAACGCATATGCAAAATTTCAAGATGATCGGTTCAGTGGTTTAGGCGTGAAAAGGTAACAAACAAACTTACTTTCGCATTTATAATATTAGTAAGGATGCTGGTAATGTATAGTAAGGTTAACCACGCTTTTATGTTGTGTAAGTAAACAGTCGAGTGATTTTATGGAAGACGTGTGAAGGCTTTTATCAAGGACGTGGTGGTTTCACTTCATTTTCATCAGAAATATAATGTCGTATGTTGTCGTCGTCGTGGTCCCTCGTAGCAGCCGAGAGTTTGAGAGTTGGTTGGTTACCCCGTGCCTCGGAAAGTACGGTTAGCCTTTGATCCTGCGCCTAATCTCTCTCTGCCGTTTTTGATGGCCGTCCCATTGGACTATGAGAGTGAGTGAAGAGGTTGCCGAGAGAAGGTAGAAGGAGCGTTGGCAGACAACGATCGGGTATGACACCTTTTTTTTTTTTTTTTTTTTACCGATGGGAAATCATCAAATGACTTATCCCGCTCTGGGTGGAGTGGGAGGGAGTGTCAGACTCTTACTGACTAAAACCCATCCATGTTCCTTCATTGCCCTTTGTGTTCCAGGGCCACGGTATCTCTTTCGAACAGTCCCGCAGCCCCGGCAGGCATCGGCCCTTGCGGGCCCCTTCCTGGTTGCTGACATCTCTTTGAGGCGCGCGTGGAACACGAACGCGCCGTCGACACGGCCTGTCGTCATAAGACGGACGGACGGTGAGCTAACCCATTACTCACCGTCCACAGGCCCGCGCCTACGGTGGCCGGGAGCCACCACGTGGCCCCCGACGCCCGGTGCGTCGCCCGCGGCGGCTGGGACGTGAGATTCTCTCCCTCTCACGTCCCGCCACCTCCTTCGCTAGCATGACTGCTTCGCAGAAGGAGGTGACGGCTTCCCATTCCCTCTCGCTCCGGACCATGGCCTGAACCAGGGCCGGGCGCGAGAGGTCGCCGCCGCCTATCGCCGTTACGAGGACACGGCGGAGCTCCGCCCAAGCGGGGCAGACCTCCACGGTGTGCGCCACCGTGTCCTCCGGACGATCCTCGCAATGATAGCACCGGGTATGACACCTGACGCTGATTTTAAGCTGCAGCCCACGAGTGCCATGCGCTCGAAAACATAAACAGTGTTACCATAACAATCGATCGATGGTAGAAATGACGACGATCGATCAATTGGTGTAGTAGAAACTGTCGATCGACGTAGACTTATCCGTTCTACCATCGATCGATGGCCTCGATCGACGATCGATCGATTGGTGTGGTAACACCCTAACATAGTGAGTTTTAAGTCTCTGATGTCTACTATGATAAATTCAGACGCGGTTCGTACTCGTACAGTATGAATATTTTGCATGAGTTTTCATCGCGGAGCAATTCAGTTATTATAAAGAAATTCTGTGTCATCTCAAATAAATATTACGTTATGAATGCATTATTCCATAATATTATGTATGTATCACGTGTCTGAGTTTTCCCGTTATTTAATTTTTCCGAGCACGTAGCCTTTTAAATTATGTTTCCGGAAGAGGAAGGCTTAGGTGTAGAAAAATAAATATACAAACATTTTCGTTTTCTTGACGACAGCCTTTCCAGCATTTTGAAAAAAAGTAACAATGCACGTGGAATTATTCTTAATAGCTGAGGGTCTAAACAAAGTAAAATACATGCTACTATTATAAATGCGAAAGTTTGTATGGATGGATGTTTGTGACTCAATGACGCCAGAACAGCTGACCGAATCTAGATGAAATTTGGCACAGACTCTGGAACATAGCAAGTACATAGGCAATTTTTTTTCTCACTCATACACATCAAAGTTTCCTCGCGAACGAAGTCGCGGGCAACAGCGAGTTAGCAATAAAGATGTTAGAATAGTCTCAAATATACTCGACTGACATAAGCTCCCGAAAAGCTCCTGTCAGTTCAATGGAAAGTCGTTTAAAATACGAATAAACCAAGGCTGTTCAACTTATTATATATCGAAGGCGGGCGAAAGTTTTGATTCCGTGTCAACCAGCGGGCCATCTATTAAATAATGGCAACTTTTTTAAACCAATTTCTTATGACTTTTGAGGCTGTAAATATACTTTCACAAAAAAAAGTGATTTTGTAATATTAATACTAACTGAGATTGGGTTTATAAGAAGAAACAATTTATTTCGATCATTGAAATCATGAAATCTGTTTTCAAAATACTATCACTACTACACTGTTGGCGGGTCATCCAAATGCGTTAACGGGCCATATTGTGGCCCTTGGAATAAACGATTGCCTCTTGTTTAGACCCTCTGTTCTAAAGTAGATATTGCACCCATTTATCTAACAAGTAACTACATCTTCTAAGCCTACCCCTCGCGAGAGCCTTCAATTCGAGTTCGTCCACTAACTTTTACCATCGACTTTTATCCAACTTTTATTTCAGTACCCGAGTATTTATCGGCTTTCTCGGGCTAGTTTATTGAAATCCGATTAGTGAATTATAGATTATTGGAAAATAGACTCTAAGCGGCTTTAGTTTAGGTTCTGATCAACAGGATATTAAAACAACTTAAGTTTTATTGGTAAATTGGGATTTATTATAATCCGGATTGAGCAAATTGTGGTGCCGTTCTTGTATCTCAACCGACTTGAGTGATCTTTTGCCTCCAGAAACTACTCAAAACGTTGTATACAGAAATAGGCAATTAATATTCTGATTTACAAGACTTTCCATGGAGTTCTTGCCCGTTCTTCTCCATGGAGATCTACGCTTTGGAATGGGCAACTACAGTACTTTCACAGTTATTATGCCTTGTGACTGGGACTGTAGCTTCATTTTTTTGTTGTCTTTGTTTCGAAAATTCAAAAGTGCCTGTAACTGGCCTACTTGAAATATTATACTTTGATTTTGAAAGGCATTTTTTATCTCGCTATCCAGCTAACTTTAAAACTTGCCTACATTATTATTGGAGCCAACATGATTTTTTTAGCCTCATTGTTTTACCATCGATTAAACAGCTAGCTGGAGAAGAGTAGCGAACGATAGTGGCAGTGGAAACAGCTAGAAGAGGCCTTTGCCATAGGCACAGTTAAGTCAGGGACATTCTATAGTAATTTTAAATATATACTTTTTTTTAATAGAAACCAAATAAAAAGTGGTATAATATAGTCATATAAAATTATTATTCAGATTACTCGCAAGCGTCGTATTACATATTATCGTTCCGGAAACTGATGGGGTTGCCATGGCGGTGCAGTGCGTCAGGGATGTTTGCGGCGGCGCGTGTAGATTGTTTTTACACAATAATGCGGACGCGCAGCATCGATGGTGGCTATCATGGCCAGCCCTAACAGGGTTCTGGAAATGATTGCTGATAGAGTGGACTGGTTCACTGCTGTCAGATTCACGTATCGTGTTGTTTACTAACACTTAGTTTTTAAGGATTGTGTTACCAACCCTATATGAAGCCGAAGCCAAGAATTTTATTTTGAATTTGAATAATCATTTGTTATGCTATAGCTAGTACTTTTTATATATTTTACTTTATATCCTGTATACAGCAAATAAAAGCTATTTTATTTATTTAAATAACTTTTCATTAAAAACAACCTTGCAACAAGGAGAAAACCTCAAGGAACTCCTGCACCGCTAAGACGATGCTAACTAAACCCATATGTCAGGCCAGGCACAAAGTAACGACCTGACATGGCCACATAGCTCCCAGCTTCCACACACAACTAATGAACCAGGATTAACTACCTCCCCAACAGAGGAAGGTAATTAAATCTTGAAATATTTACCTCGTAGCTTCGACCGGATTATTTTAACACAGGACTTTGTACTTTAGCTCGGTCTACAATAGGTATAAATGACTAATGAGATACACTGCGTAATCCATCCATACCTGTCCAAAATATACGTGTCTTCTAAAGATATATAAAAATCACGAGTCACTATGTTCGTTCATACGCTAATCTTCCGAAGACCACCTAACCGATTTGAAAGATATTTTGTGAATGTGTGTGTGTGTGTGTTGTAGCTTAAAAGATAGGATGGTTTTGAACCTGATATGTGGCGTCCTCGTGCGAAGCAGGGCGGGTCGTTAGTCTTACTTCTTACTGCTATTAAAAATGCGGAAGTTTGTGAGGATGTATGGCAGTTTGTTACTCTTTCACGCAAAAACGGTTGAACGAAATTGGTTGGAATTTGGCACACAGATATTTTAAAACCCGGTAATACGATCCCGTGGGGTAATTACTGAACGACGCGGGCGAAGCCGCAGGCATAAGCTAGTTAACCTATAAATGTGAAAGTTGGTAACTCTGTTATCTTTCACGGCTTAACATCTGATCAATGACATTTGCACACAGGTACACCATAACCTGAGTTAGGACAAACGATACTTTTTTATCTCATTTATACATTCCCGTAAGGTAATTTGCGACATCCAGTCGGGCAAAGCCGCGGATAAAAACTAGTCTAAGATAAAATTAATCAGAGGGCCTCCCTATCATTAATTCTAAAGTTGTAGATTTAGCAAACCTTTACGGATTGAACATCAAAATTGTATTTTCATCGTAATTGTTTTGTTTACTAACTCAACGGGAAGAAAAAAACCAGAAAACAGATAACGAAGCAAGAGATTTTAATGAGGGTTTTACAGAAACAATGAAACGCAACGTAATTGCCTTAATTAAGTAAATAACACAATGTTGGTTGGAACTGTATTTCTGTAAATTGTGTATCGTAAGTGTTCTTTATTATTCTTTTGTTCCTTCAATATTTGAAAGCAACCACTGCGCATGCCTCGATGACGATACTTAAATGTCGAACTACACAGTTTCAACCCCTATTGAACCCCTTTAGGGGAAGATTTGTCAAAAGTCTGACAACCAGTCTTACCAAGAGATATCATACCTTAGTACGATAACTTACTAGTAGTTAGTACTAACTGGGTTGTTGGGGTCAGCTAGGCATTCGCTCCATGTAAAACACTGATATTCAGCTGCATCCGGTTATACTGGAAGCCGACCCCAAACAACATAGTTGGAAAAAGGCTAGGCAGATTATAAGGGGAAGATTTGACAAAAATCCTTCCGTAGCGCTTATTTAAAAGGAACTCGTTTAAGAAATGTCATGCTTTAATACCTAGTTCAGACTGCGCTTTGTCTATCAGACAATGAATAAAAAGTTTTTATGTAGTATGGTCGTAAAAAACCCCAGCAGTGGGACAGTATGGAAAGCCAACAAAAGAAAGATTGCTAAACCAAAAACAACAGTAAAGAACCCAAATAACATCAAATATGTTGTAATTATTAAATGTGAATTTGTATACAAGGTGTAAACGGACCCTTCACGAAGCCGTCAACCACGCATTCTGTACATCAAACTAAGTAACTTTACGCAATTTTTTTTACTGGGAAATGATTTTTTTTTGGGGTGAAAAATCACGTTTTACGGTAGGACTCAATGTAATACGCTCAGAAAATTGTGCTGATGGATGGATTGAATAGTATGGGGGTCGTGGAGGTGTTTAAAGTAAAAATCTTACTTTAAAAACATGTATTTAAAAAAAAACTTGTGAAAAAGTTGGAACTTTGACCCCCAACCCAATATCTCCGTAACTAGAAGATTCTCAGGTATGGTCTAGAACAAAAAATGATTGTATTGACGGGGAGAACAATTAATGTCCTTCGGCTTCGTTAAGGGTCTTTTTACACCCTTTATACTACGATTATCTTAGTTTTTTGTAGGCAGAGCCGGATTTGGTGTGTAAACGTTCTCTTAAACACACGTCGAAAGACGTCTTTGACGTCTCTGAAATTTTTCCATACCTCTCTTCAAATATTCTGTACCTTTTTAACGCTAGAGTGAACTAAGTGCTCACTCAAAGTTCTTTTACTTATCTCGTGTGTACTATCTGCAAGTAAAATTCAAAGATTTAGCCAAATACGAATAAAATTTCACTGCAATTGAGAATTTAAGTTCTGCGCACTTCACATTTTGCACAAAATGAAAACTGAATTGAATTCTTGAATTCAATTTATGGAGGCAACAGAGTAGTAAAACTTGCATTTTATTAAGGTCTCGATATTTTGGAAGGTTCGCAGACTTGCTTGATTAAAATACAGCTGATGGTAACAAATAAATGAAGTGCAGAAATAAAATTGCTTTTGCAGACAACTCTTAAAATAATAAAATGGAAATATCGAAATAAATGAAACCACAATGATTGTACCACTATTTCTCTGATGAAAAAAAAATAGTACTTCGTTCGTTGTAGTAAGAGCGACTGCTGTGCATGAGGTCCTGGGTTTGATTACCACTTCGCGCAGTGTTATCGGGTTTTTCTCAGTAGCAGCCACGGAGACTAGAATTGTTGCAAGTTTATGACAATAAGCTTGCCACTATTACAACTGGCAAAATGTGGGTGTACTATTATTTCCACCTGAGTTACCCTTCGGGGATTACAGGCGTGATGTTATATTACGAAAAGAGTCAGAATTTAAAATAAAACCATGTATCACAAACGCTACTCTTAAAACTTAGACCATTGACACACTCTCCACCGTAAGATACGATCGCTGGCTTACTATAATAAATGCACCCTTGCCTTCATACACTGAGTACGCAATATCGGTACTTGATATTCTAGTCGCATCGTCAAAATCAATGCACCCCCCTCCATCCCTGTGTTACTGCAGGCGTCCCACAGGGAGCGCCGTTGGGACCGGTCCTTTATTCTCGATATTACACGCGAAACATGAATTCGCACTCAGACTATTGCGAATCTATGATGTGTTATGATATTGTTGTGTTGGGATCGGTCGGTGACCTGTCCTCGTTCTTCTTTCTGTAAGTGTTCGTTCGTGTTATAGTTTTAGAATAGGGATTTTCTCCGGCACATTTACGAGTGTTGCCAAAGTGAAAAAGCTAGTTTCAGGAACATAATTATACTTGTAACATGTCAAAAAACTCAAATCGGTAGGTACTTATGTCATCATCTGCCTAGCCTTTTTCCAAGTATGTTGGGGTCGGTTTCCAGTCTAACCGGATGCAGCTGAATACCTGTATTACATGGAGCAACTGCCTATCTGACCTCCACTACCAAGTTAGTACTGATATAGTTAGTACTGGTTGATAAGACTGGTTGTCAGACTTTCGGGCCACTGATTAATTGTAACGACTGTCAAAGATCCACCAACGACAGCCGGGACCATTGGCCTAACGTGCTTTCCGAGGCATGGAGGAAACTGTAATGGGCGGTTACCTATCCACGGACCAACCTAGCCAAGCAAGGCTTAACCTGAAGATCGACCTGAGCTGTTATTATTAAGCCAGGAGCTCTTCGAATACTTATGTAAATAAAGAAATGAAGAAAGTATATCGTTATTTATTTGCCAATCCAAAGGGAAAACATAACAAGCACGAGTAACTTACACCTCCTCATTAGTTACTACATAAACGTTACATGATCAAATAAATATCCCAATTAGAATCATAATTGGCTAGCTATTTTGTGATACGGTAATTATGTAACTCAATTGGTTATTTGTTCGGGAAGTCGTGTTCACATTATTTACCCATAAGGTCCAAATTAATATTGGATGTAAGAAAGGTCTCAATTAAGACAAAATAATATTTAGCGTAACCAGTGTTTGACGAAGGGTTTCCGGCATTGAGTTCATAGAAATTGTGGATGATGATAATCATGATAGCTATCAGAGCTTTGGCTGTTTTAATCCCAGAAAGGAAAAAAATGGAACTTCTAAATGGAAGTTTTTGTCTTTAACCAGCCCACCATTTGCTTATTTTAAACAAGATGTAAAAGGACCCTCCACGAAGCCGTCAAACAAGCATTCTGCAGATCAAATTAAGTAACTCTACGCAAAAATGATTGCTGGGAAATGACTTTTTTTTTTGGGGTGAAAAATCACGTTTTACGGTAGGGTTCAAAGTTAGTTAGATGCATGTATTGAATAGTCCAGAACAAACATTGATCGCAATGGCGGGGAGAACAATTGCCTTTCGGATTCGTTAAGGGTATTCTAACACCCATTCTTTTTTAGACAGCGGGCCAGTACTGGCCACAAAACATTTCTTTATTGATCGATCAAAATTATGCGAGCATAAAACCTTAAATAAGATTTCTACTAGAACGAAGACCGTTGTCACGAACTCATGAAAAGCTTAACATAAATAGTTATTAACAATTCTGCTAATTCATTCTAAGGAAGAAGGATGTGAGAACACGAAATGTATTTTCATTAAAAACATAATTGTATTTTATAGGTCCTTTATATTCATTAAAAGCTATAATGTTCTCTCGGTGCAAGACCCATTAGTTGCGACCATTAATTTTCCAAGATTCTAAAGGAAGCTTGCTTGGTGCCATTGACCTATCTCAACAAAAGATTCGAAAGAAAACAAAAATGATACTCATTTATCAAGACCCTTGTCATTAGTATAGGTCTTGTTCACAACCTCGAGCGACGCAACTTGCGACATTATTCGCGTCTAGTCACGCCACGATGACTCGTAGTAAGTTCTAAACAACTTCAAAATAAAATTATTTTATCTGTTATCCGTAGACATTGTCGCTAGCCGTATGGACGCTCATAGTCGGCGACCGACTGTGAGCTTTCAATATAAGGCATTGTTTAGACCAAACGTATTGTCTGCCGCTGACTGTGAGCGCGCGTTATGTAGTTTATCGATTTTCCATATAGATTTAACTTCTCGTTCACAACGAACCAGTAACCAGTGAGCATACTCACAGTGCGACAATACGTTTGGTGTGAACGATGCCTAAAATGTATGAAAATGACGCTTTCGTGACTCTCAACTCAAAATTATAGTAATTCAAAATGATAGGATTTTTCATATTTTAAAAACATTTACAACAGTTTTTATCTTTTTCTTCATTAAACCTTACGTAATTAAATATGAAAGATTTTTAATAACATCAATAAAAATTCTTTGAAATGCTCATTAGTTATGCAGGATTATTATATGCAGGTACCTTTATAAAGCAGCTTAAACTTTTATTTTATTACACGGAAAGCTTTTTAATTATAGCCTTACTTGTACCTATGGTGAATAACCTTACTACTATTATAAATGCGAAAGTGAATGGATGGATATTTGTTACTCAATCACGCCAGAATCGCTGAACAGATCAAGATGGAATTTGACACAGAAATAGATTATATTCTGGAATCGCAAATAGTCTACTTTTTTTTTCTCACACATACACATCAAAATTTGCACGCGAACGAAGTAAACAACAAAAAAAGCTAGTTTATTATAAAATCAATTAAAATAACATGAAATTGAAATTGCAAAATAAACTTGTCTGCTCCGCGAAATTTAAAGTAAAATAATTTCCACTTTGTGGAAATCGGTTAAAAAGACAGCTTGGATCAAATATGTAGGTACGAGTAGTCAGAAGCGCGAAAGTCTGACAACCAGTCTTACCAAGGGGTAATTTATTACCCGGTAACTGAGTGGCGGAGGCCAGATAGCAAGTACCAAACTAAATATTTCCAGAGTGGAGATAATAAGATAAAGAGGCGATTTCATGTAAGGTCTTGTATGTATTGTATTCAGGAACGTGGAGGTTGGCACGAACGAGAGGTCTAAAAAGTAAGTTTTAATTAAGTTAAGTTGAAGTTTAATTGTATATAAATCAATTCTATTTGTATTTTAATTTATTTTAGTTTATGTTATTTTTATTTTTTGACTCAATTTTAATGTTTTATTTTTTTTGTGTTTGTAGTGTGATTGTATTGTGTAAAATGGCATTGGGTGTAAATTACCTGAATAAATGAAAATTATTTTTATTTTATTTAAACGCAGCGGTGGGTGAATTCTAGCTGTGGATGATGATGGTGATAATATGTTGGTGTATGTGTTTGCATGTAAATGTGCGTGTTTGTTTTGTTCGCTTTGTTTGATTCGGTGTCATATTGAGATCTTTGCAGTATCTTCATAATTACCTTCTAGATTTGTTCGCTCTTTCATCCAACCTGCTTTTTGATTCAGCCGGTGGTTACCGCATTTAAGTTCATGTCTTTAAATCTTGAATTTGTCTTTATTCTTAAAAGGAACCATAGACTAAGCTATAGCATAATCATAAAGTCGTACGAACAACGCTTAAAACAGAATTTCTACACCCAAAATTCCACTGAAATAGCTCACACAAACTTCATCCCAAAAACAATTGAACAAATAGCCGACAAACTCCCAACGTTCTACAGAACAGCAGTTGTTCTGAAAAGTTTAGACAAAAACATGGAATGTGGTACTCGTGCGTCTATTCTACTAAATTTCCGCGAATTGTGGGTAGAATCCTGCTATAAACAGGATAATAATATTATTGCAAGTGGCTTGAGATATACTCGTAGGCTTTGAAATGAATTTTGGCTGCTTATGAATAGAATACAAAAATCAGCTCGTCTTTTCTGTTACCTTTCTACGCCTTAATAGCTAACAAGATTTCGATAATATTAACTTAATAATAATATTAACAACTAGCACACGATTAGATGTCAGTAGTCGACTAATGAAAATTTTTATCTACCTCATTATTGTAGTCGTATTAACTATACAATTACTATATATAAGATATATCAGATACCTAAGTAGTTTTTCACTCAACACTCACTGTAATACAGACATCATGTAATGTGACTTAACAGTACTCAAAAGCTTTTTAAGTGACAAAAACCTAGTAACTAGAAAAAGTACGACAAATTCGATATCACAGACAACCCCAGACATATTCACAACTAGTAACACAACTTGAAATGGCCAATGACAGACCTACATCTAGACTAGAAAACAAGTCATTCAAAATGCCTTGTCCATTAAAATATTCCAAATTAACACTATCACGACAAAAACAACTTTACCCCTCTAGTCATAAAACACATTTCTTGTTCATAACAATCCCGTACCACATCGTTAACTACACAGTTAAAATGAAAACAGCCTTACTTCTGTATTAATAAAGCACATTTCTGGTTTGGCTGCAAAGCTGCTATGATATAATCGAGGTATGAAACTGTGAGACTATTGAACGTAGAATTTAGGATGCCCATTTCGTTAAGCGGGTAATTCTCTCTGTCAATTTAGTATGCGCTTCATTGGCTTAGGAACAGGTATTTAATGGGTTAAATTAGTGAGTGGTGGATTAATGGGAGAGTATTTTTAGCCCACAATGAATGTGGTGTGATTGAAGATTGTACCAACGAGCTAGAATTCCTGTGTCCCACTGGTGGCTAAATAATAACCGCCGCTCGGAACGATCTTTAGGTTAAGCCGTGCTTGCCTAGGTTGGTCTGTGGATGGGTGACCGCCTGTTACATACCGAGTTAACTCCGCGCCTCGGAAAACCGTTAAGCCGTGGGTCCCGGGTGTCATTTGTAGATCTTTGACAGTCGTTAGGTAGTCAGAGGCCTAAAATATCTGACAACCAGTCTTACCAAAGGGTAAGGGTAAGGGTATTACCCAGTACTAACTGGGTTGTGGAGGTCAGATAGGCAGTCGCTCCATATAGAATACTGGTATTCAGTTGCATCTGGTTAGACTGGAAGCCGACCCCAAAATAGTTGGGAAAAGGCTAGGCAGATGATGATGATGATGATGGTGACACAAACGTAGGAACTATTTAGCTTAGGACGCAGTTTCAGGATTTACTAGCTTAGCAACACAGATTACGAGTAGTTTTAAAAAATCTGTGAGCGAACTGTGAAACACTCGCATTCCCAATGCTATTCATGTTGAAAATTCAACAGCATTCATTGCATATTTTACGTTGTCTCACAGAAGCTTTTTTCAAACATATTTTTTTACTTATCTTTCTATGTATCGTGCGTGCGTTTACATACATCGAAACTCACATACAAAAATCATCCAGAACCGGACCAACTACCTGTAGGCCATACAGATATTTGTTCCGTGCGGGGATCGATCACGCGACACGCAGCGCAGCAGCCAATCGCTTCGCCACTGCACCAACCGTATCGTCAAGTATGCAACAATGTATTGCAAATTTTCCATAAAATCCTTCGGGTTACAATAGAAAAGTGTGTAACGCAAATATGATTCTGTTCTTAACGATTAATTCCGAAACCGCGGCCCTGGAACACAAAGGGCAAAGAAGGAACATGGATGGGTTTTAGTAAGTAGAAGTCTGACACTCCCTTACACTCCGCCCAGAGCGGGGGGGTCATTAATTGAAGATTTAACATCCGAAAAAAAAAAATTGGTTGTCTGTAAAGTTGGTTTACGGACGATAGTTTAACGTGACAACGCCATAACAAAACATTGAATGCGGCGCAAGCATACAATGAGCGTAACGGGACAATGAGTCATCCTTTTTCGTGCGTACAGCCGGCGTTCATCGATTTATTAGACGTTGTCATGTGTCAAAAAAATAATGCCTACATCCTGCTCACACGGTACACCTCATACGTTCCACACTAAGGAAGTACCACCCTAGGGAAGTCTGAAGTCAACCCACAAATAGTGTTTCCTGCCCTTTCGAAATACAAATATCCTAAATTACTTAAATTAAAAATAAATGATCCATATAACCAGTCAGTGATAGTGTTGAACCCGGAAACGAGCCGACAAAAAGGTCGCAATTATCTATCCGTGCCTAAGAACTTTCTTTAATTTCAACCGTTAATATTACTATTTGTTGAGGGTTTCAACCATGATATAAAAGGTTGGATAGTAAATCTATCTGCATAAGCAGATACATACATAGTTAAACCTAACACCAGATATACAAGTATCGTGTTGTAGAATTTACTGCGTCACTTCTCCTACCAAACTACCAGCGAATAGGGTACTAATGCAACATTTTGAGGGCGTATATCCGAAGATTTGAACAAGATTTGATTTAATTTTTTCTTAATATTTTTTTCAGTGGAATATAAATAACTGATTTTGAATTTTTACTCTGGTCATTACTCCATGCATTTGCCTAATTTTACAACTAAAACAAACAAAACACACTCTACTTCAAAGGATAACCACAAACAACCAAAACGTGACGAATAAACACAGAAAATGGTCAACCATCACAAACTAAACATCGTTGTTTTAACCAAAGATTTAAATCTTTAGATGTGCTCACTCATGTGCCCTCAGAATACATTTTTCTCGCGAAATTCAAAATGTTAATTTATTTCACGCAAACCTACTTGGGCACTTATGAAACGTCACAGCGGAAAGGTTCGGATGTGGTTTGGATTGATCGTTTCCTGTGTAATCGTGGAGTTACCTACCTACTCTTTTAAAAATATTTCGTTTTTACAAAGTTATATTGACACTGTGACTTAGGTAAGTATAAGACGACAGTGTACGTAGGACATTTTTAGAAAAAGTGTTTACACTGAGAGAACTGAGCTCGCATATTCATTGAAAGATAGATACGATTTTCAGTATGACAGAGCGAGACAATGCTTCTCAGTGTCATTGTCAACGACGAAACAGAAAAGAAATTATTTTCTAACGAGCGAATTTAACGATTTCAATATTACATAACATCACGCCTGTAATCCCCGAAGGGTTAGACAGAGGAGTACCTAAAAATACACCCACTATACGCTAGTTATGTTAAAGTCCCATGTAATAGGAGCCGAGCCTATTGCCACGGTTTAAATCTTTGATCTATAATTTTATACCAACAGCTGGCGTGACCGTTTTCAGTCTGAAATGTGTTGCAGCGTTCTATTGTTTCACGCAGACGCCTGAAACTTTGATGGCGACCGACCCATCCCGTACGTGGCTTGTCCATGAAAAATTCACGCCTTTTACTGGCCGATACAAAAATAAATTCAAATTGAAAATGTATTACGAAACAGTCTATTGGATGTGCATCACACCGTATGGTAATGTTTGTCTAGAGGTAATTGCTATTTCCTCTTTCTGCAATTTACTCTGTTTGGGTGGTTAGTTATGTTTTATTTTTCTCTGTTGAACCATTTATTAAACCTTTCAACACACAGCTAAAGTTACTATAATCCTTACTAATAATATTATAAATGCAGAAGTAACTCTGTTTGTTTGTTTGTTTGCTACCTTTTCATGACTAAACAGCTGATCGGATCGTAATGAAATTTGGCGAGCAGATAGATTATATCCTGGGGAAAGACATAAGCTATCTTTTTTTTTCCTCACTCATACTCATCAAAATTACCACGCGAACGGAGTCGCGGGCAATAGCTAGTAATATATAATTCTTTCTTTTTCGTGTGGTTAGTAAGTGCCTAACTTGGTGTCGAGAGTTTTTATGCCGCCCATGAGCCTCTGACTTGGCTTTACACGCCGTCGAGAAATATGTCTCAAGCATGCTGGTTTTCTCACGATGTTTTCCTTCACCAAAGCTAATGATAATTATACAATATGCACATGAATCCGAAAAATCAGAGCTTGGCAGACCGACGGTCACACCACTAGGCTATCACAATTATTAGCATAAATAAGCAGTTTTGTTTTTGGATCTCCAAATTCTATATTATACACGGACAATTTTTATTGTTATTTGCACGTTGCATGTATAATAAACGAGTAAGTTAACGACCCAAAATTTCCACTGTATTCTGTTCACGGCTTATTATTTTTTATGATCAAAGTCCTGACGGGAGAGTATACCCGCAGTAACTACTAAACGGAGAAAATCAAGTTAAATTAGCGAACAATAGTTATTAAAACGAAGCGCGTCCCAACAATATAATTTCCAGGGAGATCTCGCATGAAATATTCATAATTTCATTTGCACCGTCGCTCGCGCCATCTACCATTTTGTCCATAAATTATTTTAAGTGACAATCTAAGCAAAATTGCCCGAGTTTTAGTTTGGTTACATTACACAAAACAACTACGAAACAACTGTGGTTACAATGTAATCTTCAAATAAGATGATACGGAGTTGATAATATAATTTCAGGCCGTATTTTAGTTTGTTAATAACTGGGACAGCTTCTGAAATTATAATTTCAGAAGCTATTCCACTAGCGGCCCGTCCCGGCTTTGCACGGGTGGACATTTATTTTTTAAACATTTTGGGATAAAATATAGCCTATGTTACTCAAGGATAATTAATGTAGCTTTCTAATGGTGAAAAAATTTTTGAAATCGGCACAGTAGTTTTTGAGTTTATTCATTACAAACGTACACACACACACACACACAAATACAAATCTTTCTTCGTTATAATATTAGTAAGATAAAATCAAGTTTTGTGGATTTGGTTGTTAAGGTGAGTATAGACTACAACATTTACTTGTAACAGAACAACGAGCCGCTCTATGCTATGTTCTAGTGTATCATCCTTTTACGAACTAAACGTCGAGCACGCTCGCCTCTTTGTTACAAACCAACGAGCGTATTGGAGTAACATTTCGTCGAGCCACGAGTGCGGGCGATGCGCGGTTGCGGGGTGACGCGGAGGGAGGGGGACGAAAGAGGCACGCGGTCCGCGCGGTCGTTTAGTTGTTCAAGTTGACGCTGTGAGCATTTACCCGTAACATAACGCCGAGCATTCGCAGGAACGTTACATTACATGGAAATGCTTTGGAAACTGAGCTTTTGCCTGTATTGTACCATTCGTTAGAACGTTACATTACACAGAAATGCTCCAGAAAATGTTGTAGTCTATACTCACCTTTAGATGTATCTTTATTTCTTATTGGATTGCTAAGCCCAAGGTCGAACGTAAAAATAAATGGAGTAGAAAAAATATATAGCCACATAAAACTGAGCATCAGTTAGTTACACAGGCAAAACGGTGAAAGAAAGCATCTTGAGGAAACTGGCGTGTCATCATCTGCCTAGTCTTTTCCTATGTTGGGGTCGGCTTCCAGTATAACCGGATTCTGAATACCAGTATTTTACAAGGAGCGACTGCCTATCTGACTTCCACAACCCAGTTAGTACTGGGTAATACGATACCCCTTGGTAAGACTGGTTGTCAGACTTATTGGGCCACTGACTTCCTGTAACGACTGTCAAATATCTACAAATGAAATTAAAAAAAACAAATCTATATTTTTTTGGTTCCAGGACCAAAAATTAAAGACATTTAACACCCACCAACCCGCAATGCGCCCACTAGGGAGTGGACAGTCACTCACTCACAGAGAAGAACCTGTCTCCTAACAATGAAAATTGAGATTGCTGAGGCTGATTATATGAATACTGGAGAGTAAAATATTAGTCCTGTGTGTTGGACTGTTAGATATTGATCCAGTTACGTACTAGTGCACGAAAGATGAAAAATCATATAACACGCAGAAATACCTAAACCTGTCTTTACACGAATATTTTTGCCACAATTTAATTTATTTTTGCAGTTGTTAAAATGGCGTGACCTGTCATCATTAATGTGCTACACGATATTCTAATTAACTTATTACGACTTTACCACGCAAAAGCATAATATAAATAAAAGTACCATGTCAATTGAGTTTTTTGAGCTCGTGGCTAAATAATAACAGCCGTTCGGATCGATCTTTAGGTTAAGCCGTGCTTGCCTAGGTTAGTCTGTGGATGGGTGACCACCCATTACATACTGAGTTCCTCCGTGCCTCGGAAAGCACATTAAACCGTTGGTCCCGGCTGTCATTTGTAGATCTTTGACAGTCGTTACAGTGGCCCAAAAAGTCTGACAAATAGTCTTACCAAGGGGTATAGTATCGCCCAGTACTAACTGGGTTGTGGAGGTCAGATAGACAGTCGCCCCATGTAAAATACTGGTATTCAGCTGCATCCGGTTAGACTGGAAGCCGACCCTAACATAGTTGGGAAAAGGCTAGGCAGATGATGATGTTAATTGAGTTTTTCAGGATATTTTAATGTTAATAAATTGCGACAATATTTTTTTGCTAAATGAAACCATTAAGGTGGAAGCGCCAGGGTAACCCGCGAAATTCAAATTATCTTACGTTTTTTGCATTATAATAACTTTTTAAGTAAATAGTTATTGAATGGGGTTAAATGAACTTAGAGGGTTGTATTAATGATTATAATTCTGTAAATACATACGTGTTACTTGCACGACTCCGGACAGGTCCACTCAAATCTGTGTGGTTATTTCTTCAAAATACCATCTGAGACATTAATCTGCATGGTCCTCATATGTCATGATCAATGTCTGGACTTTAAAAGAGACAGTGACCTCTGAGATTGTTTCGGATGTTTCTTCGCAGAGTAGTCAGGTATGAAACACCGGCCCCATCTAGTTTTAAAACAACATGATGACTTGTAAAAGTGTTTTGTAAAACCAATTTACAGAAATAAATATGATTTATGATTTCATTTTTCATCAACATACAACCCGACACTGACCTGCAAATTGCAAAATACCGTAAGAAAAATTGAATTTCACGGACTACCCTGGCGCTCCCACCTTAAATGCAACGGTTTGATGAACGGCCTCCCCCTTATTTGAAAATTCCTTGGCGGGCGATGGTGCACGATAAAAACAAAATGTCTGACAAAGTTATTATGAGGTCACAATTTAAATACATTACATTCTCATTTTGTCTTTCATTTATATTTTGTGTTTTTTTATGAATGATTTAATTTAACCAGTCCAGAGTTTGGATTGCTGTCTAGAAAAATAAACATAATATAACTCGTCTGTTTTTATTTGGTCTAGTTCAGAGTTACTCAAAGTGGGGTTCGCGAACCCCTCCATGCGACGGTAGGGGGTTCGCGACAAAATTTACGTAATGGCGGCTGGGTGACTGGCAGGCGAGTGAGTCAGAATTAAGGCTTAAATTGTCCAATATTATTCCAAAAATTGACTCAATTTGTGACAAGAAACAAGCCCATCCATCGCAATTATATTAATAAGATATTTGTTTTGGCCTGTATTTGTTACCTTTTATTCAATTTATAAACATTATTTAATTATATATACAATGTTATTCTTTTCTTGTTGGGGGGACATGAAACCCGCCCCAGGTTTGGGGGTTCGCTGTCATCTGGAAACTTGAATGGGGGTTCGTGGAGCCAGAAGTTTGAGAAACCCTGGTCTAGTTCATCACCCCTAAACAGAGTCATGTCACAAGAATGCCTCAAAAATAAATTGAAAAATTATAAGTAATCCATTGGGGTCGGCTTCCAGTCTAACCGGATGCAGCTGAATACGAGTATTTTACATGGAGCGACTGCCTGTCCGACCTCCACAACCCAGTTAGTAGTGGGTAATACGATACCCCTTGGTAAGACTGGTTGTCAGACTTTTTGGGCCACTGACTACCTTACGACTGTCAAAGATCTACAAATGACACCCGGGACACGGGCACGGAGGAAACTCGGTATGTAATGGGTGGTCACCCGTCCACAGACCAACCTAGGCAAGCACGGCTTAACCTAAATATCGGCCCGAGCGGCTGTTATTATTAAGCCACGAGCTCCTAATAAAATAAAATAATAAATAATCTAAATAATATTAAAAATCAGTTAAAAATAATGTAATAAACTGTAGATTCAGCGTCTCGTAAAAAATCCCTTAAGCGGGACATAACGACTGTACCTTTCATTAGATCGTATTAACGGGGTTGTAAGCTCATTAGCAAGGGTCGTAACTTAGTTACAAATACGCGAACTGTTTGATTAGCCTTGCTCTGGGGGTTGAGACGCTAGGGGTTGAAAATTATCGTTTCATACCCTGTTTGAGATACCCTGACAAAGGTCTAGACAGTGATGAATTGAGAGCTGGTCATCATAGATTAGTATTTTATTCGTCCCTTACATAAATCTATGTTGATGATCCATTTATTTGAAGCTTGAAAACAAACATATTCATGATACCCTTGGAGCTCGTTATTTGTAGATCTTCGACAATCGTTACAGTTAGTTAGTCGCCCAAAAGTCTGACAACCAGTCTTACCAAGGGGTGGGTATCGTATTACTCAGTACAAACTGGGTTATGGAGGCCAGATAGGCAATCGCTCCATGTAAAATACTGGTATTCAGCTGCATCCGGTTAGACTGGAAGCCGGTCCCAACATAAATGGGAACATAAACCAGGATGTTCAAAGTTGTACTCCCAGCTAGCTAGCTAGTATTTTTCGCTTCTAAATGAAAATTCTTTCTAATAATTTTTGTCAAGTAGAGGCATTTAAATCGCGACTGGGTGAAGGCCTGTCTCATTAAAATTATCTGAAGCACTCTTATCAGTACCGACTCACTGATAATGTTGCAAATTAGAAAATTGCAATCAAAATGCGCAGTCGCTTCGTCATCGCTGATTGAGGTGAATAGGATACCCACTTATATAGACGAATTCAAGGTAAATGAACAGTGGCGTCACCTTTTTAAAGGCCTTGCACCTGATTGCCTTAATTATGGTGAAGACCATCATCATCATTCTCCTGCCCTTATCCCAATTTATTTGGGGTCGGCGCAGCATGTCTTCTTCTTTCGTACTTCTCTATTACTCATCATCTCAGCAGTCACCTCCTTTCTAGCCATATCATCCTTCACACAGTCCAACCATCGTTTCTTTGGTCTTCCTCTACTCTTATAGCTTAAGTACATTCATTCTCCACATTTACCTCACTATATTTTTTTCTCCAATAATGGTGAAGACCAGCCTAATTTATTTTAACAAAACCTAGCCTAGCCTAATATAATAAGATAGATCTTGTCTGCCTTATGATGAAAACCAGCTGTTACCGATTTGCCGACAGACACTGCGATGAAGACAAATGAAATTTGTTTAAAGCACGCCACAAGTGACCGCGTCGTGACTTGCTGAGCGAAGGTACTCTGCGAAGAAAACAAGTGGCTTGCGACTTACACGTGTATAGCTAGTCGCAAGTCGCATCGCCTGAAGTCTTGAACGGGGTATAGCTAAAGGTTCATAGGTCCGTAAAGGTCCGTAACAAAGACATTCAAATTTTTACGAGCGATAGACGGGACAAGACGAAGAAAATCGTAATCTAATACTTGTTACTACTTAGTAACAAATTGTTCTGTCTAGTATCATACGCCCGTTCGTCAAGTAGCATTCGTGTGTCAAAATCAAAAATGTTCGGGATCAAAATTATTGTGCGAAAATATTCCCAATATCCGCTCTATGAGTCTTTTAAATCTCTTTCGTCCGTAAGTAAATCTGCTCTCACATGCACAAAACTATAAAACAGGAATTAACTGCTACATTTATTCGGGATTTGTGTCCTTCAGCGTAATTCCAATAATTTCTAACCGAATCCGGAAACCGAAAACGAGCGACCAGTCTTAATTACGAGTCCGTGTCATTCGATCCGATAAGTCCCCATGTCCCCATGCGAAAGTAGACACTGTGGCTAAATCGGAAACCAATTCGTTAGTAAATATGAAACTCAGAACTATCTAAATCATGACAAATATATGATTTTAATACCGACTAGCACCTACTAGAACAACAAATACTAGACAAGAATAATCTAGTCTAATAATTATGTATATGAATCTAGCTGATTAGCTTCAATAAAAAAATAATCAAAATGCAGACTTTCAGATTCCAGCTAACTATATTACCATGAGAAATTTCTCAAGAAGAGCTATTCTCGAACTAAGTTCATCATACTACATTAATTGTCAAAAAAACTTTCTTTGTTGAGACAAATGGTATTCAAAAAAAAATTCTGACATAAACCGAGTCCAAATTAAGCATTTAAATCGTAAGATGTGCTCTCACTGTGTACTGTATTTGGTCGCACGAAAAAGTGTTCAAACTGAGAAGACTGAGGTTTGCGCTCACTCTATTACGTATGTAATAATAGATATCTACGATTTTCATAACAGTGAGTGTTTCGAGTATGAATTTGGAGGGCTATAAGAAGACGGGAAGGCCAACGAAGCGATGGATGGACTGTGTGAAGGATGATAAAGAAAGATAAAGGAGATGACAAATAATAGAGAAGAAGTAGACATACTGTGCAGACTCGATACCACGGATGAGTGAGCGAGACAAAACTACTCAAATGTCATTGTGAACGAAACAGCAACGTAGCCATGTTTTGAAACGGTAGGAAGAATCTAATAATTTAAATCTTTGGTCCCCACTGGTTACTTTACGATGGAGGGTCTAGACTGTTTTCAAAATTGTATTTAGCTTGTCTATTTTTATGATATCCCTATAAACGCGGCCATTTAATGTCTCTAGTAACTATGTTGTTAAAACTCCATTATTGTGGATTATGTACTTTTAAAGTTAGATTGTGTGACGTTAAAAAATGCATTGCCCCTGGCAATTTGTAAAAGTTTTGATAGCCAATTATTTTAGTTCGTTGGTCTAGTGGTCGCGAGCTCTATAACTGTTAATTCGTTTTTTCCATCATGATTTTGTAAAACAGATTTTTACATACAAGGTGTAAACGGACCCTACACACACTAGGAATTTCTCCTGTATCGTGGGTGCGTTAACAAACATTTAAACTCACATACACAAACAGCCAGATCCGAAACAACTACTTGTAGGCCATACAAATATTTGTTCCGTGCGGGAATCGAACCCGCAACACGCAGCGCAGCGGCCAATCGCTCAGCCACTGCGCCAACCGTGCAGTCAACTCTACGCAGAAATTTTAAAAAATGATCACAATGACTGGGGTTACGGGTTACGGGTATTTTTACACCCATTATTAATAGTACACCCACATTTCACCAGTTATGTTTAAGTCCAATGTAAAAATTAGCGAGCCTATTGTCTGCAACCGGGCACAGGTCCAGACTCCAGGCTGAGAAACTCCAAATGGAAAATACAATACCATTTTACTCGACCTGGGAATCGAACCCGAAACCTCATGCTTAGTATGACGACTAGACCTACAAGGCAGTCAAATGATAAATCAGTTTATAGTGTCCTGGGTTCAATTCACGGGGCGGGCAAAGTGTTATTGGGTTTTGAATATTTGAATTTCTCAGTAGCAGCCACGGAGTCTGGATTTGTGCCCGGCTGATGGCAATAGGCTCGCCACCTATTACATGGGACGTAAAACATAACTGGCGTAATGTGGGTGTGGTAAATGTCTGCCTAACCCTTCGGGGATTACAGGCGTGATGTTATGTTATGTTATTAAAATTATCTAAAGTTATTCGTGTCAAGATCGCCACTCTGGATAACACGGTATTGAAATGAAAACCTTTATCTGTTACCTCGGAATTAAAGATTTATTCGTTTTCCAAGTAAGTATGTTACCTGTAATGTTTACTACCTACTCATTGACGCACACGCTGGCTTTGAACGAATCGACGACCACTACGACAAGGTAAAATTCTTCTTTTTAGCGTGTCGATGCCAATCTAAATTGTGTCTCAATTGTGTCAGAAGTAAGCCCTCGTGGCTTAGTTTAAAAGGGTGAACTGTCAACTTTGAAATACTGAAAAAATGTTTGCCGTTTCAGCACATCAACAAGTATGTTGATGTGTACATTTTTTGGGATCAGCTTCCAGTCTAATCGGAAAGCGCGTGACTTGAGTTTACTCCTACCTAAAGCAAAACTTTAAATCATTAAATATCCACAAAACGTTTGCATGTTTTTATTTTACATGAATACTGAATACTATAGGACATAATAACTAGGACATCTTCCACGTTAAATTCTTTTGTTTTATTAGATACGGACCTCAACGAAGTAATTAGAATAATAAACGGCTTAAAGGATGTCTGCGCAACTGGGTGGGATGATATACCCAATAATGTACTTAAAAGATTTAAACACATACTGGCCCCTCCGCTCACTCACATTTTTCAGCTATGTTTATCTAAAGGGATATTTCCAAAAGTTCTAAAAAAGTCTGTGATCACACCTATTTTCAAGTCTGGAGACAAAATGAGTGTGATTAACTACAGACCCATTTCAGTACTAACGGGCCTATCAAAAATTTTAGAAAAAATCATAAATAGTAGACTGATAAAATATCTGGAAGATAACAAACTACTTTCAGATAATCAATTTGGGTTTAGGCCTAAAAAATCAACTAGCCAAGCAGTAAACAAATTGGTTAATTACATTTCCACGAATCTGGATAGTGGAATGCATACAGTTGGTATCTTTCTAGACCTTGCCAAGGCCTTTGATACTATTTCTTGCGCTACTCTTTTGCCGAAGCTTGAAACACTTGGGATAAGAGGAGCGCAGCTACAACTATTATCTGATTATCTTAGCGATCGACAGCAATGTGTTAAAATTGGTCCGAATACAAGTTCAGATCTTTCTAATACTCGTTTTGGAATACCACAAGGCAGCATATTAGGTCCTACATTATTTTTGATATATATTAATGACCTTTGCAGCCTGCCACTCGAAAATGGTGTCGTAATGTCCTATGCGGATGATACTGCCCTGTTGTTTTCAGCTAAATCAAGAGTTGAGGCCTATGAACATGCTCAGAATGGTTTCAACATTGTATCTAATTGGCTCCAGAATAATCTTCTAACACTGAATGCTGACAAAACAAAATACATTTCATTTACAATGAGAAATACTAACACACCGCTTACTAACCTAATCATTTACGCGCATACCTGTAGCACGTACGCTGACACTGCATGTTCTTGCCCTACTTTAGAAAGAGCTGACCATTTGAAATATCTTGGCGTCACTATTGACTCGAATCTAAATTTCCGTAAACATATCGAGTTACTATGTGCTCGAGTGCGCAAACTAATATTTGTTTTTAAGTATTTACGTAATATAGCCGACTATAAATTAATAAAACAGGTTTATTTAGCGTTGTGTCAGTCTATTCTAACCTATTGCATAACGTCCTGGGGGGGGGCGGGAAATTCGATTCTTCTCCCTCTAGAACGTTCTCAAAGAGCAATTCTAAAGGTTGCTACCTTTCGTCCGTTTAGATTTCCTACACACCTGCTCTATAGAGCGTGTAATGTGCTCACAGTGCGGCAATTATTTATTTTTCACATCATACTACAGCAGCACTCTACACTTCCCTATGACCCAATCCCTGACGATAGGAGAAGGAAGGACCTGGTTTGCACAAAGCCTCAAACTAGACATGCTTTTGCGAGTCGATTTTATGTGTTTTTAGGACCTTTTCTGTATAATAGACTCAACAAGAATCTAAACTTCTACAGTCTTAGTTATAGGAAATGTAGTTTTGTAATATCGGATTATTTAGCGATACTTAATTACACGGACACAGAAAAACTGCTAGAAGTCCTGGTTTGATTATGTTATTCCCTGGTATCTAATTGTACATAGGTATTTTACTTAATTTAGTTTTAATGTTTATTGATTTTTGTACCACTTAGATTATTCTTATAGTTGTTAATAGATTTCTTTTATTTTATAACATTTACTGACCTACTTAATTTTGTGCTATGTAAAGTGATGGCCTGAAACACAGGTTTAAATAAACCTAGATCGGGCAGGTCGCTAGCAAACATTTGTGAATTCCACATTATCGTTTCTTGCAACTGTTAAATATATTTTTAGTTATAGTTTACTATTATGCATTAATTATACCATTGTTTTAGAAATAACACTACTGCACATAAATGTACATTTTTGTAATACTTTTATAAATAAATTATTCTTATTCTTATTCTTATTCTTATTCTTATAGTAAAAAAAGAGTGATGGCCACGCTGTTATGCTAGTGCCATGCTGTTATGCTCTAGCCCCCCCCCCCACCCTCCTCAGGCTTTCCACATACCAATCTATTTTTCATACCGTGCGCTATACGGGGTGTAAACAGACCCTTCACCAAGCCGTCAACCAAGCATTATGTACATCAAACTAAGTAACTTTACGCAAAAATTTTTGCTGGGAAACGAAATTTTTTTTTGGTTCACATTTTACGGTAAAACTCAATATAATGCGCTCAAAACTTATTGCTGATGGATGCTTTGAATAGTAAACGGACCATGGAGGTAATTGGAGTAAAGTTAAAACCTTAAAAAGTATTATTTAAAAAAAAACTTGTGAAAAAATTGGACCTTTGACCCCCAATATTTCCGTAACTAGAAGGTTCCCAGGTATGGTCCAGAACAAAAAAAATGATCACAATGACAAGGAGAACAAGTGCCTTTCGGCTTCGTTAAGAGTCTTTTTACACCCTTTATATGAAACGATTCTTAAGGAGTAAACTCCAAAAATAGGGTCCCCATACAAATTGTCTTCCTTACAAAGCACCACGCATTTTATACGCAAGAGCGAATACCTAATGGTAAAATTAGTTTCTCGGTATCACAACATAGAGTGCCATGAAACAACTTGAAAACATGATGCAGCAGTTTCTTAATAAAAATAAACTTTAAAAACGGGAATACCCTAGCAAAAAATAGATAACAAATAACGACTCACGTCGGTACTTATCTAGTTTTGTTGATTTCCAAACTGCGCAGGATAATGATATCTTGTTCTATGAACAAATAATTTGAAGTACTTTGTACTTGGAGCTAATAAGTGTTATTTTAACGTACTTAGGTATTAAGTACGCATTGTCTTGTTACTGGGAAAAGAATAATCTGGGCCGACTAGCCGACTGGACGATCCGTCGGCCAAGTTATTACATTGGTTAAGATCCTGTGCAAATTCCTTCTAACCCGATTTCTATGAAACCTGAATGATTTATCAGCCATTTTTAGGGTTTCGCAGCCAAATGGGAAAAAAACGGAACCCGGAAAGATTCATCCTGTCTGTCCGTATATCACAGCCATTTTACTAGAATACTGTTTGAAATTTGCAAAGTAGGTAGGGACACAAATTCATGTAAAAAATTGGGGTGGCCTTATTACTTGAAAAAAGAAAAACTAAGTCTATACTGAGTGGGGTGTCTATCGACAGCTCTTGAAAAATAATCGTGACTGACTTTATCGGGAAAATCCAGGAGTAACTTTGTTATTCATTAACATACTACCAAAAACAACAGTTTTACTAATGAGTGTAAATTAACATATGAATCAGCGTTAAAAATATTGTATTGTTTGGTGCTATGGAACCCTTTGTGTGCGATTCCGACTTTCACTTGGCCAGTTTTCAAGACTGAATAGGCTTCAAAAGAATAAATCTAGAAATATCTGTTCACGCATTAAATTGTGAATCAGGGAAAAAAAAAAAAAACAAAATTAGGTTTTGTTTGTTTTTTTTGTTTTTTTTTTCCCTCGGTAATTCTTTAAATTGATCAGTATCAAATAAAAAGGTGTTCACGAAGTAAATTGCCAATTAGTTTCAAGTATAGACGCCAGCACATCAAGCTAAGCGAAACATTCAAATTTTCCTAATCAACTTTGAACCTAAAACTTTAGCGATAAAGTTGAAAATCTATTAAAGAAATTTGACAGATTGTAGTAGCTTGATGTACTCGCGTCTGTACATCTCCATAGCTCGAGTCATTACTCCCTAAAGAACAAATCAAACATACAAAAATAGCATTTTCAGATTATTTCAGCAAATAATGAAAGTATCGGAAAAACAAAGTTCCTTACACCCTTCAATTGTTTCTCAAGTGCATTCTCATTGGCAAGTGCTCAAGCGCTTATCTATGGCCCAAGTTCGTTTTATATAAGGATCGAGTAAGTACGAACCGCATAAGGGCTGTGGTATTAACTTTAATTGGTCGTCTATTAAATTAGGTAAAAATGTACACAATTGTATTTGCTGGTTTGTTTTTGGGGGCTTATGGTAAGTACCTAATTTAAATTCTGTCATATTTTTTTTAGAATTCGAATAGAACTATTTCTTTTTTTGAGAAATATGTTACATTGAGGTTTTCAAACTAAAATGAACTCATGGCTAAATAATAACAACCGCTCAGATCAATCTTCAGTTTAAGCCGCGCTTGCCTAGGTTGGGTCTGTGGATGGTTGACCACCCATTACATACCAAGTTTCCTCCGTGCCTCGGAAAGCACGTTAAGCCGTTGATCCCAGCTGTCATTTTTAGATCTTTGACAGTCGTTACAGGTCATCAGTGGCCCGGAAATCTGACAACCAGTCTTACTAAAGGGAATCGTATTATCCAGTACCAACTGGGTTGTAGAGGTCAGATAGGCAGTCGCTCCATGTAAAATACTGGTATTCAGCGACATCCGGTTAGACAGGAAGCCGACCCCAAACTTACTTGGGAAAAGTCTAAGCAGATGATGATTGATTGAGGAAGACCTTAAAAGACGCTGAAAATATGATCATAGCAAAGTCGGTGGCCTGCATTACCTGACCGTTCTTCACATCTTTTTGGGCCTACACTATTTCGTTTTTCTACACCGTCTTTTAACAGAATTAAATTTTTGAGCTTTTGGGCGTCAGTTCCATTAATTTTTGACTTGGTAAGACTGGTTGTCAGACTTTCGGGCCACTGGCTACTATCTATGACACGACTGTCAAAGATGTACAAATGACAGCCGAGACCAACGGCTTAACGAGCTTTCCAAGACACGGAGGAAACTCGGTACGTTATGGGCGATCCATACATGGACCAAGCTAGGCAAGCGAGACTTAACCTTAAGATCGACCCGAGCGGCTGTTATTATTTAGCCACGAGCTCTTCTGGCAAGCGACTCTCTCGAAAACTATCCTATCTTTCAATCTGGAACCAACCATACACGTTCACAATATTTCATTGAAATCAGTTTAGTAGTTTCGGAGTGGTGGAGGTGTCCGAACATAGTGACACGCAATCTTTATATAATAACACCAAGATGATCATTGATTTTGATTGTACTGAAAGTCCTGTATGACTTTAATTTCATGAATATTGTTTTCACAATAGAAAGCCAACTTTTTCTCGCGGCTTCACTCCCGTTAGGTACGGAAATTAACCCACAGGAATGTTTAAATGTAACCGGGTAAAATGTAGCTTTACGTTAATGAAAGAATTTTGGGAATCGGATCAGCCATTCCGAAGATAACTCCCAACATACAAACTTACAACAAATTTTACCTCTTTACAGTATTTGTATAGATTCGCCCGAAACCATAACAATGAGAGCGGGTTTTCCGAGAACCGAGATATTACTTTCCAGATATTAATTACTGGCTATGTTTAGCTTACACGTGCCGTTGCAACAGACACGCTAGAACCGAAAGGGAACAGAAGCCTTTAATTATTTCTCACCTTCAAACACCAACATAGTTAGTATACAAAGGGGAGTCGTAGCACTATATCAATGGTTGGCTGAGCATTCTTTCAACATATCAAAACGCACACCTATACTGGGTGTAAAAGAACCCTTAACGAAGCTGAAAGGCTCTTGTTCTCCCCGTCATTGCCATCATTTTTTTGTTCTAAACCGTACCCGGGAACCTTCTAGTTACGGAGTTATTGGTGGTCAAGTTTTTAATGCTATAACTTTACTTTAAACACCTCCACTACCCCCGTACTATTTAATGCACCTATCAGCACAATGTTTTGAGTACGTAACATTGAGTCCTACCGTAAAACGTGATTTTTCACCCCAAAAAAAACATTTCCCAGCAATAATTTTTGCGTAGAGTTACTTAGTTTGATGTACAGAATGCTTGATTGACGGCTTCGTGAAGGGTACGTTTACACCTCGTATAGCACTGTAACAGCATGGCCTCTCGAATTGGGTTCAGCTATTAAAAATGAGCTGAGCTGAAATGCCGATCCAGTGCAGCGCTTTAAAAATGTGCAATGAGCTTTACTCATCTTCATACCATACAGAAAATCTATTTCCAGCATATTACCCCTTTTCCAGGTGCCTATTTGCAGCCATCGCCAATCCAATCCCCACCAGAATCCCAGGAGGACATACCATACGAGCTGCCAGGGGTGTTCGACCTGCCAGGCGCGCGTATCGTGGGTGGACAGGCCGCCCCTGAAGGTCGCGTCCCTTACCAGGCGTCGCTGAGGAATTTGTTTAATGCCCACTTCTGTGGTGGCTCGATCCTGAACAAACGATGGGTGTTGACAGCTGCGCATTGTACAGCAGGGTAAAGTTTCGTTTGTTTTTTTTTATTAGCCAGAGCTGGGTCACTCCTTTAAAATGCTTTCTCCGTTTTTGAAAGAAAGAAAGAAAAGAAAGAAAATAAAAGAAAGAAAGAAAAAGAAAAATATTCCACTTCTCTCGATGTAACCTCTCCAGTCAATGAGGCGTTTGCGTTCTGAAGCTCTCTATGTTTCTAATCCGATCAGTTAGTTTTATGTTAATGCTTCTATTTAATCAAGGTTAAAAACGACATACTAAAAGAACGAAAAATAATAGCAAGAATTACACTTGATTGGAAAACAGTTGCTACGGCTGATAATTGTGGGTACAGTACTCAAATAAATATTAATCCTGTTTTAAACTCTCCTTAAAACGGTTCGCTATAAAAGTTAAACATTAAATATTTGATTATTAAAATTAAAATCACTAAAACGGGGAAAGTGAGTTAATTCAATACTGTACGCACGACGATCAATCAAGTTACAAAAAACCAGTTTATGCGGATCTCTCATTGTACGGGTAATCTAAATAATGCGAGGCCATGTTATACTGGAATTGTATAGCTTGATGTGTCGCCATCTGTACAAAGGTTTCGCTTCTTAAGGCAGAACTGAAAAATATTGGGTTGCCATTTTCGAACTACACAACTATCTCTCTATTAATACTTTTTAAATTCGTTTATCAAATATATTGTTTTAAACATTTGATTAGGCTTAACATAAGCTGATAAAGGTTGAAGAATCCGTAGTATTCAAACTAAGGCACTTAATCATCATGTTTAATGTTAATTTTGCGTCAAACTACAGAACACGTGATTTACAGTAAGTTTATGTTAAAGGATAACTGTAGGTTAAAGTCAAGGTTTTTTCTAATATAAATAACTAGCTTTTGCCCGCGGCTTCGCTCGCGTTAATTTAGAATTTGACAATCAATTGGGGTTGTACTCTGCTTGAAATAATTTCATTCAATCATGATTCGAAAGACACGTGGCGCCATCTATTATCATAAGAACGTTATTGTTGTTTTCCTCGGGAACAGTACTTTTTTTTCGGGATGAAAGGTACCCTATGTCCGTTTCTGACATGACAACGCATATGCAAAACAGGATCGTTTAGGCGTGAAAAGGTAACAAACAAACAAACAAACTTACTTTCCCATTTATAATATTATATAAAGGGTGTAAACAGACCCTTAACGAAGCCGAAAGGCACTTGTTCTCCCCGTCATTGCGATAATTCTTTTGTTCTAGACCATACCTTCTTTCTAGTTACTGAGATATTGGTGGTCAAAATTCCAACTTTTTCACAGGTTGTTTTTTAAATACTAGTTTTTAAAATTATAACTTTACTGTAATACCTCCGTGACCGCTTTACTATTCAATGCATCCATCAGCACAATGTTTTGAATGCGTTACATTGAGTTTTACAATAAAACGTGCTTTTTCATCCTAAAAAAATTACGTTTCCCAGCAATCATTTTTGCTTAGGGTTACTTAGTTTGATGTACAGAATGATTGGTTGACGGCTTCGTGAAGGGTACGTTTACACCTTGTATAATATATAGTTAGGATACAAAGTAACGCATGCGGGCTTCCATAAGGCACCTTTTAATGCGTGATAAACGATTATTGCCGGGTAGTCAGGTGAACCGCGTAACATACGACTTATTATTGGGTGAGTCAGGGATATCGGAAATTGCCTATAGAATAGAGGTATGTGACTTATTACAATATCCTCACAGTTTATAGCAATTTTTTTTAAAGCTGTGAACTTTTGACAAATTCCCTACGTAAAAACTGTCAATTTTATTTCACGGATACCTTATGTTTAACTGACTTTTGAAAATCGTATCCTTACATACATCAAAATCATTTATTCCAAGTAGGCCAGTAACAGGCACTTTTGAATTGTCGAAACAAAAACAACAATAAAAATGAAGCAACAGTCCCAGTCACAAGGCATAATAACTTGTGAAAGTACCTACTGTAGTTGCCCATTCCAAAGCGTTGATCTTTATGGAGAAGAATGGGCAAAAAACTCCAGGTACACTCCTTTGAAAACGAACTAAAAAAGAAACCATCCTATCTGCAGAACATGAGTTAAGTAGAATACCAATACCGACGCGGAGAAAAGAGTTGGATAAAGGTTAAGCAGAAAAAGAATCGGACAAGTGCGAGTTCGACTCGCGTGGAGAGGGTTCCGTACGTTAATTTTCTAAATTCCGAAAGTTGTTTTAAATCTGACCCTTTGTTACCATAGATTTCTTAAAGGTTTTCCTGTAATCTATAGGCAAATAACTATTTTTTGTATTTTTTTTTCAAAATTTTCGGTCTACAGGACCGAAAATTTTCAAAATTTTCTCATTATGAGTCTTTTAATTTGATATGTAACGCGACATAGATTGCAAAAAAAAAACTTTTTTTTAATTTACCCCCCAAAAGTGGATCCCATGTTTAAAATTTATTAATGTATGATATATGTCCGTCTTCGGGTCACCGATTTACATATGAGTACCAAATTTCAACTCAATCGGTCTAGTAGTTTCGGAGTAAATTGGCTGTGACAGACGGACAGACAGACAGACAGACATGCGAGTAATCTTATTAGGTTCCGTTTTTTCCTTTAGAGGTACGGAACCCTAAAAACGGTCACTTTTTAATAATAATTCCTTTCCCAGAAAACAAGATACCCTTTAGATAAATTAATTAATTCCGCTATGTTGAAATCTCGTCGAGTCACATTCTTTGAATCATCAAATAATGCGTGGGATATGCCGTAGGGTGTAGTTAGTCTGATAACAGGAAAACTACTTAAGATTTCTGTAATTGGCAATCTATTTCTATTCGTGAGGCAAAGTCAATTCCGCGTAACAGTGTATTTTCATATAATGTAGGTACCTATATTTATTTATTATTTATTTATTAAAACTTTATGCACATAATGTACAAAGGCGGACTTAATGCCTTGGGCATTTTCTACCAGTCTACCTTAGGGTGGTACCTTAGGGTGGGGGGTATGTAGATACAATGTAGGTAAGTAGAGATCTCTTCAAAATTGGAGTGGATCGGTTTCTCCTAGGCAAGCGTGCTCCACTCTAGGCCGCATCATTGCTTCACATCAGGCGAATTGTGGCCAAACGCAATCCTGATTACAGTAAAAAAAATTAGCTCTGTATTCAGTAGCATTTTTTTACCTTTGTTTTGAACCATCCGGTTGAAAACAGACAGTTGAGTTAAAGAGATTCCAGCCTGAGCTTCCAGCCACAATTGTGGTGCTGCTCCGCAAAGAACGGAACACCCGATATAGTGTTCTGCGGAGCCTGATACTCGCGCCATAAATTGATGAACGCAACGCTAAATTCGTAGCAACGTTTTGGGCCGACTCTCTTATATAATTTATTTATTTAAACTTCATGTACAATAGTGGGGCATGGGTGGATTTTAACGCCACAAGGCATTCTCTACCAACCATCTTTGGGTCAAATAGAACAGCATTGTGATCAACGAAGAAGATCTTTATCCCAAGTTTCCTGGAACCAATTCTAAACGCAACCTCTTCTCTCTTGCAGCCAATCAAAATACGGGATCCTGGTGGTAGTGGGTACCACCAACCGTATTTTTGGTGGGGATACCTACCTTCTGGACCAAATCATTAGCCACGAGAATTATGACAGTTCTTCCATCACGAATGACGTGAGCCTTCTGAAGGTCAAGAAGGATATCGAGTTCAGTGACGTCGTGCAACCGATTGCGCTCCCTACCGAGGATACTGGTGAAGGAGCAGATCTGTTCCTTAGTGGATGGGGAAGGACTTCTGTGAGTATACCTACTAATGCCCAATTTCACGTACATCATCATCTCATCAGCTGCCTAGCCTTTTCCCAACTATGTCGGGGTCGGCTTCCAGTCTGATCTGATGCAGCTGAATACCACTGTTACGAGGGATGATTGTCTATCTGATCTCTACTACAAACCAAATACTAGGCAATGCCCTTTGATAAGACACATCAGTGTGTGATCAAAAAATATAAGAAATTACTGAAACCCGTTTTGATGCTTGGGATGAGTTATCGTTAAGCAGTTCGTTACATTTTGTGAAACAACATGTTTTATTCGATAAACCCTCTGGCATTATCTTATTTCATCGCAATCGCTAATATTTACAACCCTACACAACACAACCCCACTAAGAAATAAAATATTATAGTTTAAAATACTAAATAAAAAAACTAAATTAAATAAACGCTTTAGAGTGACGTCATTTTATTTCTCGTATTCTACTCAGCAAACCCTTTTATTTGATACCCATATATTACGGGAATTAATAAAAAATAACTAATACACCATCTTTGGGAGTCCGCCATATTGAATTTAGAATGACGTCACTTAGCTAACTATGCATTGTCATCCAAACTAAACATAATAAATAACAAAAAGTTTATTGATTCATAAAAAGTATTACAAAAATCGGGTCGGAGGATCCAATCTCTTAAACATACCTATATGCAAAATTTCTGCTGAGTCGAAAAATCGCAGTGAGTCAAAAATTTCTAAGATTTTTTTACTTAGTTTGCTACAGGTGAAATTAATAAAACCGTGTTACAAAATGGACAAATCAACAAAAGAAAGATGCCATTACCAGCTTCCTGAAAACAAAATGGGAAAAGAAACAACCTTATATACCTTTTATTTGTTAACACGCCAAGTCAACTGGGAAATTAAACATTTGGAATTTATTTGCCCTTTTAATCAGACGCGAGACTCAAGCCGAGATGAAAAATATTTTACTTCGACATACGTGCGGAACAGTATTTTAACTCGCAATTTGGATTGTTTTTGGATTAAGCATTATATTATTAAACATCGTGAGGAAACCTGGACTTATCTATACATATAATAAGACAGTAAAAAAACTGTGTCTGTACATTGAATATATTTAAAAAAAAAAAATTGAGGTGGGTTTAGAAACAGTAATAGAGCACGAATCCAAAAAAAAAATTCTGTCTGTTTGTCTGTTTGTCTGTTTGTCTGTTTGTCTGTTTGTTTGTACACGCTAATCTTCGGAACTACCAGACGGATTTGAAAGATTTTTTTTTTGTTGTATAGGTATTAAGTCTGGGCAACATATAGGCTATAATTTATCTTGGAAACTTGAACACCTGATGCAGAACCGCAATAGAATAGCTAAACTATAAGAGATACAAAAATGGTACCATAGCAAAAATTGTTCCACGTGATGAGCATTTTCTGCTGAGAGAATAAATTTGAAGATCTGGAATACCTGATGTGGAACTCCAAGAGTCCAGCTACACTATAACATATATAGGAATGACGTCTTAGCAAAAATTGTTCAATCTGATGACCACTCTCTGTTGATTTATAAAAATCGAAGATCTGGAACACCTGTTGTGGAACTCCAAGAGCCCAGCTACACCATAACACATATAGGAATGACGTCTTAGCAAACATTGTTCAATCTGATGAGTACTCTCTGTTGACTTATAAAAATCGAAGATCTGGAACACCTGTTGTGGAACTCCAAGAGCCCAGCTACACCATAACAAATATAGGAATGACGTCTTAGCAAAAATTGTTCAATCTGATGACCACTCTCTGTTGATTTATAAAAATCGAAGATCTGGAACACCTGTTGTGGAACGGCAAGAGCCCAGCTAGACCATAACACATATAGGAATGACGTCTTAGCAAACATTGTTCAATCTGATGAGCACTCTCTGTTGATTTATAAAAATCGAAGTTCTGGAACACCTATTGTGGAACTCCAAGAGCCCAGCTACACCATAACACATATAGGAATGACGTCTTAGCAAAAATTGTTCAATCTGATGAGCACTCTCTGTTGACTTATAAAAATCGAAGATCTGGAACACCTGTTGTGGAACTCCAAGGGCCCAGCTATACCATAACACATATAGGAATGACGTCTTAGCAAAAGTTGTTCGGTCTGATGGGCATTTCCTGTTGACTTATAAAAATCGAAGATCAGAAACATCTGATGTGGAAATCAAAGCTATCACTAATTTCACTGTATAATTATAATATAACATAAGCTGGGAGTACCTCCACGCGGTGAAGGCGGTAACAGTTTAGGACTAATATTCGATGACGACGGTATATCATTGAAAATTTGACTCTACGGGACAAAACTCCCATTAATTTTTTTATTTTATCCAATAAATATGCCTTCGGGCTTATGTTATTTGAGTGTTTAATTTCCTTTTCTACTTATCTTCGTGACACGGTAGCCTACCCGGTAACGCAGGGGAGCAGTCACTTAGATTTTAATTGATCAGGTATCTTCACAATAAAACTATAACCATGCCTAGAAAGAGGTCAAATCTTTCCCAATGCTCCAAAGGAGCTAAAAGATTGAGGATCATAAGATCCCAAGAATCTACCGAAGAACGTCAGGAGAGACTTGATGCTGTTCGAGAACAACAGGCTGCAACTCGCTCCGTGGAAACCTCTTCCTCTCTTCTCTTCTCTTCCTCTTGGATAACGAAGCACGCCTGCGTTCTCAGCGTATTTATGCATCTACATCCAGGTCTCTAGAGAACTGTGAAGAATATGATGCGCGACTGACCGCTGATCGTGAACATTCGACAACATCGTGTGCATTGTCTCGCGAATCGGAGACGTTCACGGATAGAGAATTACGCTTGAGTTCCAAGCGTATCTACGCATCGACTTCTAGGTCTCTAGAGACAAGTGGGGAACGTGATGCGCGACTGACCACTGATCGTGAACGTCACGCATTGTCTCGCGAGTCGGAGACGTTCACGGATAGAGAATTACGCTTGAGTTCCAAGCGTATCTACGCATCGACTTCTGACTTACAAAAATGAAAGATATGGAACGTCTCGAATCGTCTCGCGCATCCCGTTGTTTTCCCGTCCCCGGGCTCTTAGAATTCGACATCAGACGTTTCAGATCTTAGATTTTGACGACCCCGTTGTCGCTGGCATAAGCAACAGGATCCGCGTACGAAGTCGCGGGCAGAAGCTAGTAATTAATATAAGTCTGAAATCGCCAACCCGTCTTGAGCAAGCGTGGTGATCAACGCTCGTGCCTTCTCTGTATGCGAAGAGGCCTTTGCCCAGCAGTGGGACAGTAATAGGCTGGTATTTTTTTTTTTATTATATTATTGTTTTTTAAAAACTGCCTCTGGACAGGAATCTTTATATATTTTTTATTTGTATCCAGCTTTTTTATTTGTGTAGTTCATTTGAATGTTATCTATACATATAATAAAATCGTAAAAATCCAATTTTATGTTCCGACTTGGCTCAAAAACTACTGCTTAGATCCTGTTCAAATTTTGCACAAATATTCCTTACAGGCTTCTTCACATGTTAGGCTATATATTATCACGCTACTCGCTTAAGGGGGTGAGCAATAATGCATTATGTCAGTATCCTTCATTTGTTTGACGTTTCAGTCATGACAAGCACCAGAATGGCTATTTAAAGCTTATGTCAACAGAGAAAACAGCCTAGCGGGTTCTTGAACGTTCTGTAAGCTACGGGTCGCAAGTTCAAACCCCACTATTACTTTCACTTTTTTGTAATTTGTTTGGATATTTTTTTGATACTTTTAGATTTCCATATTTTTTTTTTGTATTGACATCGTTTGCATTTCCGTTTTTCTCCTTTTTTCTTCAAACGTTTCTCCAAAAAGTAATAGAGAAGTATGGAAGAAGATGACATGCTGCGCCGACCCCGAAAAAATTGGGATAACGGCAGGAGAATGATGATGATGATTTCTACAAAAAGTTCTTGCTTTACTAGAAGTCTGTTTCCTTCACGATCTGCAAAATATCGATAATCAATCGCAGTTTGGAATTTTATTGTTCTTTTATAGATTGCTATAGTGTTCAGAAGCGAGCATGAGGTCCTGGGTTAGATTCCCGGTCGGGCAATGTGTTATTGAGTTTTTCCTCCAGCAAATTCTCAATAGCAACTACGAAGTCTGGTTTTGTGCCCGGTTGATGGTGTATCGGCACTATAAAAAGTACTACAGCAACATATAACAAAAAGTACTACAGCGCCATCTATGACGCAGGTAATGAACTAAACATCGAAATACGTCTAAATTCTGCCTGGGTCAAATAAATCGCCCAAATAAAGTTATCCGCGACTTAAGACTATATAGAAGTACCCGACAACAACTGTTGGGCAGTTATAGCCCACCAGACATTACACCCGTCTGGTCGGACTATCCTCCCTTTTCTATGGGGGGTGAAGAACCTTACAACCTGTTCTTTATACAAAATGGCAATAGGCTCGCTAAATATTTCATGGGAGTTAAACATAACTGACAAAATGTGGGTGTACTACTAGGTACTATATACGCTCATCTGTTTTCTCATTAAAATATGTATTAAAAACAGATAGGTAATTTTATAACAAACACGATGGTATAACGTTTTGTTTTTTTAATTAGCCTATTCTGTCCCACTGCTGGACAAAGGCTTTCCCCATTTCCTTTCCAACTCTCCCGGTGTTTTGCCTTCCCTGGCCAATCAGTCAGGAACGAGTCCAAATCGTCACATCAGCGTTTGTTGGGTCTGCCTCGGTGACGATGACAATCTTCAGGTACCTACTGTATGACCATTCTGGCCCATCTGTCCTGACCTATTCTGGAAATGTGACCCGCTCAGTCCCATTTACACCTCTTACACTTATCGCCAACATCGGCGGTGCCTGTCTTGGAGCGCATTGTGGTGTTGCGTATTCAATCGGTGATTTTGATGTTTAAAATCCATCGCTCTTTGGCAAACCTTGAGTTTGGACTTTTCAGCCTCCGTCAAAGATCATGTCTGGGTACCATAGGTTAGGTTAGGCAGGATACACAGTTCGACAAGTTTACGCTTAAATGTGATTGGAAAGTATAACGTTGTCTAAGTAAAAGCGGTCAAGCCTAGCGTCTGTCGCAGTTTTAAATATTCTTGACTTAATGATTAGGCAACCCATTCGTTATAATTTTTATGTAATCCCTTTTTTTTTAGCCTTTATTGTCCCACTGCTGGGCAAAAACCTCCCCTGTTGCCTTCCATTCTTCTCTCCTTGCGGTTTTCTTCGTCCAATCTGTCACAAACGCTTCTAAGTCGTCACACCAGCGTTTTCTAGACCTCCCTCGGCGACGACGCCCGTCTTCTGGCACCCACTGCGTGACGACTCTGGCCCACCGGTCCTGATGCATTCTACAGACGTGGCCCGCCCAATCCCACTCCAAACTAGCAATCTTATCGCCCACATCAGCGATTCCAGTTTTTGAGCGTATTGTGGTATTGCGAATTCTGTCGCTGAGCTTAATACCCAATAGGCTACGTTCCATCGCCCTTTGGCCAACCTTGAGTTTGGACTTTTGCGACTGACCGGTTAGGATGGGCAGAATGCACATGTCGATGAGATTGTGCTTCAGGGATAAAGGTAGGTCACCCTTCATCAGCGACTTCATGGACCAGTAGCTCTTCCAGGCGTTCTTGACTCGGCAACTCTCAAACTCAAATGTACTCATCGACGTTATAGTGAATTTCTTACCAATCTACCTCAACCCTACTTTTTACGCTATTGGTGATGACTTTAGTTTTTTTTTATGTATATTCAACATATTTTTCATTCGGTGAACAGTTGGGGGGGGGGGGGGGCTGTATTAGGCATTTTTTCTATACTAAGCAGGCTTTATTTACAATTGTGGAGTGAAGAGAAATAACGAAAATAACTAATAACTGAGATTATAACTGTTTCACTCGCGGCACGTCTTTAACGTTTAGATGTGGCTGCATTTTAACTTCAGAGCAAAATATTAAAAAAATAAAAGCAAAAATATATAAAAGCGAAAGGTCACTCACTCATCACGAAATATCAAAACGGATTGACGTAAAAAGATGAAATTAGGCAGGGAGGTAGTTTATAGTTAGTAGACGTCCGCTAAGAACGAATTTTGCGACAGGGCCGGATTAAGGGGGTCTAAGGGCTCTCGCAAGTTTGTATGAAAGTCCTTCATTTTTTGTGCTACAAACTTGAAATTTGGCAGGGAGGTAATAAATAGTCAGTAAAAGTCTGCTAAGAACGGATTTTGCGGCAGGGCTGGATTAAGGAGGTCTAAGGGCTCTCGGAAAAAGTCTCTTAATGTTGCAAATTAAAAGCAAAATCTCACGACATCTCACCAAGGGGAGAGGGGGGGGGGTTGAAAAATCGCCAAAATTGCCTCACGTAATTAATGGACGCCCCCTAACCCAAACATCTCCTTGCTTAAAAGGTGATCTCCAAATCATGTGTGTCATAACTTTATGTATCTAATTGAAATAAACATTCTTTTTTTTAACACTTTGCCCGACCCGGGAATCGATCCCAGGACCTCATACTTAGTAGTCACGCTTGCGACCACTCGAGGCAGTGTTACACAAACAAACCAAAATTTCCACGCGAACGAAGTCGCGGGCAACAGCTAGTTATTAATATAGAAGGTATAATATTCTTCTAAATTGGGGATGTATCAAGATGTTCAAAGAATTTTGTAAAATTCTAGACAAGCTTAAAAGTAGGAGACTTGTTAACTTTACTCATTGTTTTTGGGACTAGTTTCTTCGTCATTCCTTGCTTTCACATAATTTCTATTACAGTACCAATAAATAAAACAATCTTTAAGGAAACTCCTCAAACCAAGCAATAAAAACGATCACACTCTTGAAGAAAAACTACAACGTGTGATGTTTCATTTATATTTCATCAGACACACTGCGTAGTTACAGGAGACGCTGGGTTGACCCTCGGTCACTATTACAATTCCCGGCACATTCGTAGGGCTCCCTAATTGTGTCATTAGTGCTTCGTAGCACCCCATACCTGGCTAGGGTTGACACACAACCAACATTCAGCCTTGCAAATATTTTTTTAAAGAATTGTGTGTCAGTGTGTCGTAAATTCGGACTGACTGTAAGCAGTTTTTATAATTTAGGGCCTAGAATCTAGACAAACTACCGAACCGCTTAGATAGATAAGATAGATAAATCATTTATTTAGTGCACACAAAAGACATAGCACAACACACAGAAGCACAATTAAATAATACAAATTACACGACTATATAACTATATAAAAACAAGGCGCCAATATACAAAAAGGCAAACATATTTACGAAAAAAGTATAGTAACACCATGACATAATTCAAATCAAATAACGAGCATTATACAAGGTGCGGTGTGCGTCTCAAAGTTGCACCAAATGGGAGTCCAGCTCAGCATGTGTCAGGCATGCACCTGACGCTGATATTCTGCTGGATCCCTGTAGTGTCATACGGACGTCGAGCAGACGATATAAATTGGTTTTGTTACAAAGTGTTATTCTGCTTATTAGGTCATTACTATATACCTAAAATGCCCCTTTTTTTGCCAGCCTGAATTGTCCCACTCCTGGGCAAAGGCCTCCCCCTATTCTTTCCACTTCTCTTGATGTTGCGCCTCTTTTCACCAATTAACGACAAAGCCATCCAAGGCGTCCCGCCATCTTCTCCTCGGTCTGCCGCGACCCCGTCTAATTGTCTCAGGGCTCCAGTTTTGTGATCTGCGGGCCCACAGCTTTGCATAGTAGATAAAATTTCATCCGTATAGTAAATATTTTTGTAACTCAATTATTTCATTGATTATTTTGACTGCCTAGTTGGTCTAGTAGTCGCAGGCGCGACTGCTGAGCTTGAAGTCCTGGATTCGATTCCTAGGCCGGGCAAAGTGTTATTGGACTGCCACTGAATCTGGGTGTGTACCCGGTTGATGGCAATAGGCTTGCCCACTATTACATGGGACTTAAACATAACTGGCAAAATGTGGGTGTACTATAGGTAGGTTAGGTACACCTCTGCCTAACTCTTCAGGGATTACAGGCGTGATGTTATACGCGTGCTGCGCTCGCGAGTTGTGTAGATTCTACGACTAAGCTATCTCACAATATAAAACTTCTACAACGTACAAGTATTGAAAACTTTGAAGTTGATTGCCACTTGTCTTGCCTTCTGTAACTTATAAAACACTTTTCATTTATCTATGAACTTGAAAGTACATATGTGTAACTATAGCAGCTATACTAACGTTTCCATTAATAGACGATGATTGATAGTTGATAGTAGTTGGTGCCCGGTTGACGGCAATAGGCTCGCCCCCTATTACATGAGACTTAACCATAACTGGCGAAATGTAAGTGTACTATTAGGTTCTCCTCTGCCTAAATGCATCGGTGATTATAGGCGTGATAGAGAGTTAAAATTTTTGACTCCACTTGAAAATTCTTCGTTCAGCCATCAACTGATCAGTAGACTACTGTCTTCAGAAATCCTTCTTTAAAACTATTATTCAATCGGGTTTTTATAACCCTACCACTAGTATGAAAACCTTCGCCGCACCGTCTGGGACTGCCATTACCGTGTCACTTTTGTTTATCTGTTTTGTTGGGTACTTCTTGGACTAAGGCGTAGTTCTCACATCCTTCGGACTGCGCATATTATGTTCATAGTGTCTGGATGAGCATTGTTCTTATTTTACACTAGCTTATGCCCGCGGCTTCGCCCGCGCCGAGTTTGGTAATTATCTCTCGGGATCGTACTACCGGGATAAAAAGTCCTATCCTATAAAGGGTGTAAAAAGACCATTAACGAAGCCGAAAGGCATTTGTTCTCCCTGTCATTGCGATCATTTTTTTGTTCTGGATCATACCTGGGAACCTTCTAGTTACGGAGATATTAGAGGTCAAGGCTCCAATTTTTCACAAGTTTTTTTTTTAAATACTACTTTTTAAGGTGTTAACTTTACTTTAATTACCTCCACGACCCGTTTACTATTCAAAGCATCCATCAGCACCAAATTTTCAGTACGTAACATTGAGTTTTACCGAAAAAAGTGATTTTTCACTCACAAAAAAAAAAGTCGCTTCCCAGCAATAATTTTTGCGTAGGGTGACTTAGTTTGATGGACATAATGCTTGTTTGACGGCTTCGTGAAGGGTCCATTTACACCCTGTATATGTTAATCCAGGTTATAAAGCATCTGTTTGCTCATGAATTTTTTGTCCAACAGTAACAGTACTAATGATACTTGTAAATATAGTTCGATAACCCATGTCCGCTACGTTTCAGAACCTTATCTTCCTATGTTTCAGTACCCTGGCAGTCTGCCAGTCCAGCTGCAGATGATCAACCTGACCTCCCTGAGCGTGGAGCGTTGCCAGAGCATCTACAGCACCATCAACCCGGTCCACAGCTCACAGATCTGTTCCCTCACTAAGACGGGCGAGGGAGCATGTCATGTAAGTAGCTACAGTATTTCAAATCTCTCGCCTCTTTAGGAAGTGACCATACTTTTCGAAAAAGAATCGTCTTGAGCCGGTCAGTACAAACCGACCGACCGAACCAAAACGGGTTGACTGACGTCTTTTTCGTTATTATTGCATGGACATAAAGGATTTTTCCCACTGCACCGTAGTGCCTTGTTCCCGTAGGAAAGCCGGCAGGAAGCGGCTTCTTAGGTGTCTTCGGGCCTGCACCGTACCATACCATGACTGAACGCTAAATGAGTTAGGGTTGACATAATATTTATATTGGAGATTATTTTACACTTCATTTTAACTGGTAGTTGTTGTGGATGCCTGCCATCTGAGCAAAGAGGCTCTTGGATAGACACATGACATATTTCAGCTATCATAATTATGTACAGTACCTATTGCATCATTGCTTATTGTCTCAGGTGTAATATTAGGTACACCTCTGCCTAACCCTTCGGGGATTACAGGCGTGATGTTATGTTATGTGTTACCTATTGCAAATTGGCCAGAGGCGGCGACTACTTCGAAGGAACTGTTTTATATATCGTTACCCCTTTTCTGTCTGAGTTTAATATGAATAATACTGCTCAACACTATTTCAATTTTAAACTTTTGACACTTACGGGATATCTTCCGAGATTGTTCATTATTTTGAGCTCCCGATGTTTCGACGCTGAAGTGCCATGATAGCGGGTTGACATCGGGAGCTCAAAATAATGAACAATCACGGAAGATATCCTATAAGTGACAGTATAGGTTTAGTTGTAAACCGTGAAAGCTTAAAACAGTGTTTGTTTCAATTTTGTCTTCTTTTTATCTTATGTAGGGCAAGACTTTTTCTTTTTCACCCCGTACCTCAATATGATACTGTAATGTCATTCCAAATATTGTGTTAACATTCAAAATGGCGTCTTACACAATCAATCACAGCATTTATTATGTTCGGAGATATTCAGTCATAAAATGTGTTAGCTCAGACGGATATTAATATTTGTGTATCAGTCGTATTTTGATCAAATATCGGCGAATGATGTCGAATTTAGGTAAAATTACATGCATTTTAGATAAATATTCTCCAATTTCCTTTATTATTGTTTTGTCGCTTACTCAACTTCTTGCCTTTTCTACGTTTTTATGTAGAAAATAAGGTGATATTTGTAGTAAGTACTTTTTACTATCATCATTGTCTCGATATTTTTCTAGTTGCGGCCTTGACAGCCAACTCGCTTCAACACTATTATAGGTTGTTCATATACAGTCCAATGTCAGACAGTATATTAATCTCAATCAAGGGCAAAAGACATTCCTCCCTAGTGACTCGTTTGTTTTTATTGTTTTATGTAAATGCGTCAAGGGTAGGTTAATTTCGTCGGTTTCTTGTTGTTGAAAACTATGGTTGATCATTTCTACCTATTACAAATCATATGTGGTAACTCCTGCAACGTCAAATACACATATACAAGGTATAAACGGACCCTTCACGAAGCCGTCAACCAAACATTATGTACATCAAACTAAAACTACGCAAAAATGTATGCTGGGAAACGACTTTTTTGGGGGTGAAAAATCACGGTTGGCGGTATGATTTAATGTATTGATCACGATGCATTGAAAAGTTCAGGGGTCATGGAGTTAACTCAGCTGTAAAAGGATCCTGCCAAAATCCAAACAAAGGCCCTTATTTTGTTTATTAATTTCACAAAATAATGTCACAATTTTTTTTACCAACAGCTACCTCAACTTCATTTGATAGCCAAATACCTATACAGCATTTAATTTTAGCCAAATACCTTTGTCTCCAATTTTCCAGGGTGACTCCGGCGGTCCCCTAGTAGCTGGCAACAGCGTGGTGGGAGTGGTATCGTGGGGCATGCCCTGCGCTCGTGGCTACCCTGACGTGTACTCCAGGGTCTACTCCTTCAGAGACTGGATCCTGCCCAAGATTGCGATCGAGGAGCCTACTACTACCACAGAATCTTCAACTACATCTTCCTTCTAATGTTACCGATCAAGGATACGACAACTGTCAATTTTATTTTAGAATATTTATCAAACTTATTGATTTTATACCATGAAAAAATAAATAATACTTTGAATAAGAACAGAAATGGGCGTATCATACGCCCCAAAGCTCTGCAGTCCAAGCTCTATTCTACAGAATAGCGCTATTTTGAGCACGTTGAGTGGGAGTCTGGCCAATACAAAGTATTATTTCTTTATTTTATTTTATGAAAGTATACAGATACGCATATCTATCCCGCTACTTCTGGTCTCGCGCGATATCAGCGCATGTGATTAAAATGACGATATCTCTAAAATTATGTATGGGAGCTGTATAAAAGTTATGTCGTTGGAATCGTAAGAACATCTACGAGGACGTATAGATACAATTCCATCAATACAAGTTAGAATACAAGACAATCGCAACCGATTCCGTAGACGTCAGTAGCCATTTTCATGAAGCAACAAAGAACAATGAAATTCAATTGCGAGCCGTGTATTTGCGGTTTGTGATTGTGAATTGGCGCCTTTACTGCTACTATAGTTTGTTTTACGACAACGACTTTAAAAAATAACCACAAACATTCTTGATACCGCTAGTAAAGGCTACCTTATAAGTCACAAAAAGTACTCATTTTATCAGTAGTATCACAGCCCACCGTTAGCAACTACTATAGCAGACTTGATTCAAGCTCGTGATTACACTTTATCTACTCGAATGTATTATGGAAAACTAATAAACAATATCAGAAGTATTATTATGAGACGTTTTATTTTATCCTAATTAACTTTCAATTGAAACAGCATCGGGGTGTGGTTGTGGAGCTGTGTCGCAAACTGTGCTCCACCTCCTATCCTGCCCTCTTAGCCCAAAAACATGCAGCCGAAGTGACCTTTGCGCTGCCACCGACGACGCGGTGGAAGTGGCAATGTTTTGGGCTAACAAAATATAAAATTTGTCCTGCCAGCGATTCGAAGAAGAAGAAGAACTTTCAATACATATCAAATGAATGAAGTCTGCATGTAATGGTCGGATTCCGAAAACTCTTTCATATCGGGAAGCTACATTATCCCCGAGTGTCATCTATAGTAATATTATAAAGAGGTATTTATAAGTTTATATATGTAGGGGGTAATCTTCGGAACTACTGATGCGGTTTCGAAAACTCTTTCACCATCGGGAAGCTATATTATCCTCAAGTGTCATAGGCTACATTATTAGGTGGCTTATTTTCCATACAAAACAGGAGTAAAGCCGCGATCAAAAGATAGTAATATTAAAAAGCGGTAAGTTTGTAAGTTTATTCGTATGCTTTAATCTTCGGAACTACTGTTCCGATTCCGAAAACTCTTTCTAACGGGAAGCTACATTATCCCTAAGTGTCCTAGGGTACATTTAATAATTAATTAATTAATTTAAATTTAATTTTAGGATTATTTTCCGTACATAATGGTAGCGAAGCCGCGAGCAAACACTAGTACACATATTTAACTAAGTTAACACCATTTACAAGCAAATCCTCTGATCTCATTCATCCAGAAAAATACAACTTAGTCATGGTAGTAAACCACGTGTAAACACTGTCGATCAGCAATAATATTTACTATAATTTTATATAAACGCGCACATGTATGAACAGGCGACGCGGGGTAGGTACACGTGTGCAATTAATTCGACAATGTTTGATTTAATTAGTTAATTACCGGCGCCAAGGATGCCTTGTGGGGCTTAAGGCTGTTGCAGGTGACATTGCTGCATTGTGACAGCTTCTGGTATGTTGCATATAGGGTGACTGTTAATTAGTGACCGATACTTACACACGTGATTGGACTCGTGATAACAAACAACTTTCCCAAAGAAACATTTTTTTTAATACTCATTTAATGTTATCACAATAACTTCACGCGCGCGCGCCTGTGATCTATCAGCTGTTTGCCGCGTGACTCTGCCTTCCCAGTCTACTGTTGCACGGTACGATAGTAGTGAGACAGAACGGCGGCGGCGCCACTCAGCTAACAGCTGATAGGTCACAGACGCGCGCACGCGAATTTCATACGGCTGTTGCGTTTTGTGATAAAAGTGAATGACTATAAAAAAAATGTTTCTTTGGGAAAGTTGTTTGTTATCATGAGCACAATCACGTTTATAAGTATCGGTCACTAATTACCAGTCACTCTATATACCTGGGGGGTACTATCATGTCTTAAAGCAGGAGTTATTCCTGTGTGGGAAAGAGACAGAGCTCTACAGGTCGTCTAGCGCCATCTCTTTCCCACACTGGAATTACTCCTGTTTTAAGACGGCATGGTAGGACACCTGTACTAACTTTTCGGCGGCTTCTCTAGCGTGGAGTTTGGAATTATCCTACAAAAATTTCTTACCGTGATAGAAAACCTACGGGTGTTACCACACCAATCGATCGATCGATGGTAGAATGAATTAGTCGACGTCGATCGAGTTTCTCTCTTTCGACTAATCCATTCTACCATCGATCGACGATCGATCGATTGGTGTGGCAACACCCTATCTGATTCCTATCGACTATAACCTGTACCTTTTTGTTTGGTAAAATTTAAATCGTTCGGAGTGACAAAGAAAGACGAGACACGCGGAAACCAACCAATAACATCGGTTGAAATCTACATAGCGTCGCTCACCTATCCTGTGATTGGTCGAGTCTTACACATCTCCTTTCCGCTCCGCTCTCCTCCGCTTTGGTGAAGTCCAGACCTTAGCCACAGGCAGAGATGAAACACTCGGCAAATATGTTTTTTAAGTCCCATGTTGTAATAGAAGGCAAGCCTATTGCCAGCAACCGAGCACATATCCTGACTCTAGAATGCTACTGACCAATTTCTGATCACTGAAGTAAGGCTTCAGTTTCATGATCATTTGACATTTAGACCCTCCGTTCCCCGGGGTACGAAGAGCACGTGTAACGAAGTCAAAATGTAATAAATTTTCATTAAAATATAGAGTAAACAGAGAAGTATCTGTTACCTACCCTTAAACAATAATAACTTTACCCTCACGACCTTGACCGAGTTTTAGGGGTTGTGTGTACCGTCAGCAACATTAGTCGCCGAACACCGCCATGTATTTAGGCTTTGCCATATAGGTATCTATGTCAACACTATATTTTTCTACTGTATACAGGGTGTAAACGGACCCTTCACAAAGCCGTCAACCAAGCATTAAATACATCAAACTAAGTAACTTTACGCAAAAATTATTGCTGGGAAACGACTTTTTTTTTTTGGGATGAAAAATCACGTTTTACGGTAGGACTCAATGTTACGTACTCAAAACACTGTGCTGATGGGTGGATTGAATAGTACGGGGGTCGTGGGGGTATTTAAAGATAAAAATCTTACATTAAAAACATGTATTTAAAAAAAACTTGTTAAAAAGTTGGACCTTTGACCCCCAATATTTCCACTCACATAGAAGGTTCCCAGGTATGGTCTAGAACAAAAAAAAATTCGCTATGATAGGGAGAACAACTGCCTTTCTTTAAGGGTCTTATTACACCCTTTATTATCCGTGCCAACCCTATTTCTTTATAAATTTCGCTACACGATTGTTTAGCGGTGAGACACAGAATACTCTTTGTATCCAATTTCATCCATTTAGTGCAATTAGTTTCCGCGTAAAATTAATCACAGCCGGACGGACGGACAGGCGGCCAAACGAACTTGACGAAATTATAAGAGTTCATATTTTTAAACTAAAAACTTGTTTATTACTTTATTTGCCAACAGTACCTTCTTACTTTTTAAGGGAAAATACTCCATATGAGACGCATTAAGTGAATGATATGAGCGCAACTCATGGAAACCTCCCAGTTCCTCCCTAAGAGGGTCTTAAGGACGCCATCTTTATTTATAAAGGCTGGCAGTCAAGGCCGAGCCTAAGAGGCCCATTGTTGTCCTCTCCTTGTGCCCTCAGGTCAAAATCAATGAGGAATCGCGAAGGTTATGTTTGTTTCCGTATTTATATTTAGAAAGGACTTTTTTTGCAACAAAAAAAGCTTCAGTTCAACAGAAAAATATTCAGTTCGTAAAAGTCTACAAGATGTAAACAGACCCTTCACGAAGCCGTCAACACACGTACATCAAACTAAGTAACGAAAAAGACTTTTCTTTTTGGGGTGAAAAATCATGTTTTACGGTAAAATTCAATGTAACGCACTAAAAACTTAGTGCTGATGGATGCTTTGAATAGTAAACGGGTCATGGAGTTAATTAAAGTAAAGTTAAAACCTTAAAAAGTAGTAAGTATTTTTTTTAAACTTGTGAAAAAATTAGAACTTTGACCTCCAATATCTCCGTAACTAGAAGGTTCCCAGGTATGGTCCAGAACAAAAAACGTAAAAGTGATCGCAATGACGAGGAGAACAAATGCCTTTCGGCTTCATTAAGGGTCTATTTACACCCTTTATAATACGAATCATCATTTGCCTAGCCTTTTTCCAACTATGTTGGGGTCGGCTAAAGTCCATATACGAATATACATCCAAAAAAAAGATTTTGTTATCTCTTTTGAAACACCTCTTTAAATTTTCTTCTGTCCCGACTTCAGATTTTTGTATGTTTATATTTCTGTGTCGCATTTAATACAAAATAAAACATAACCAAACATAATATCAGCAATACATTAATTAACTAAGTACTACTACTGCAGTTTGTGCCTTTCAACTGAAAAACATTTATTTTTCTTCCTAAAGTGCAATAAACCCTTCTTTTATTCCTTTTCTTACTACTTAAAGTGGCAACACGTGTCATATCCATCAAGGACATACGTCATCAGAAAAATGGATGCAAAAGTTTTAATAACTCTATTTGTTACTTACTCATAAGACAAAAGAAAAAGTTCTCCAGAAACTTATTTATAGCCTTTTTATCTCCCTTTATCTATCTCATAAACTTTCTAGCCAGCTCTCGGCAACTTTGACATCAACTACTAATAAGTGCCTACTGTCTACACTCCTACAGTTATGTTAGACAAACACGATCTTGAGATATGTTTATACATCCAACTTTTGTTATAAAATCGACGCCTTCAAAATTTTTCCGAACAGATGAGTGGCATATGAACGCGAGGGTCGCATTGTGCGACCGATCACTGTGGTTAGAACGCATAGTAATGCTTTAGGAAGATACTGATGGGTTTGAGAAGACATAGAGAAGACGAGAAGACCTTAGTAGAGGCTAAGGGACGTCGCGCACTACGCGGCACGACCAGGACTTGTCGCAAGATCGACCACTTTCTTGAACTAAACTGGTCGGACGCGCGGTCGTGCGACCAAGCTTACTTCTTGCTCGAAGCTTATGCGTCCAAAAGTCGTGGTCGTAACCGCTTAATGCACGAGGTCCCTTACGAACTATTGCTAAGACCGCCATGGAACTAATAGATAGGTACTAGAATCATCATCCTGCTGCCCTTATCTAAATTCATTTGGGGTCGGCGCAAAATGTCTTCTAGTTCTATACTTCTCTATTACTCTTCATGTCACCAGTCACCACCTTTCTAGCCATATCATCCTTAATTTTTTCTTTGGTCTTCCTCTACTCATATACTATTCTATTCTTATTCTTTATTGCACACAAAACAACAAAAATATACATAAAAATTGCAATAACATAGCTTATGTACAATGGCGAGCTTAACCCAGAATTCATCATATACTCTCACATTCATGCTCAAAATTTTCTTCACTACATTTTCCTCATTCCTCCGCATCACATGTCAAACAGATACTAGAATCTGTGTCCTCCATCTTATTAAATCCTCTTTTAGGTGCGTAAAATTCTCTAGTAAACCATGTTATAGAAAAAACACATCGTTAGAAATAAAACGCAAAATCCCAATAAAATAACGAATGTGAAAATATTTATTGCGCCAAAACCTCTCCACACGAAAACGCGCACCTATTGGAAAATGCAAATCCTTGGCAGTATACATTGTATACTGTGCAATAAAAACATGAACTATGGCAGCTCTGCAGTGGCGTTTGTTTTAATCGATATGAATTCAAATACAACTTTTTTATTTCAACTTTTACGCTGCTTGTTGAATGTTTGGTTTGTGGAAAAAGCGAGAATGTTTGGTTTATTAGCTCTTATTTTTAACAGTATTTTGGTAAAGTGTATAAAAAACTAAATTATATAGGTGGAATAGTTGTTGACTTTTTAAAAAAACTTAATTTTTGTTAAATTATGGGTTAAATACAGGGTGTAAAAAGACACATCAAAAAGCCCCACGATCATGCATTCAGTACATGAAATTAAATTTCACTACGCAATTATAATTTCTAGAAAAAAAACTTTTTGTAGAAAGAAAAATTGATACGGTGGCGCGCAATTGGAATGGAACAAAATGAGATATTTCAAGTTAAATTATAATCATAGGTCTTTAACTATGAAATTGCCGTTTTTTTCTCATTTTGTTCTTGTAACTTTGACGTACAGTTATATTTTTTCCTAATTCCATTTTCATTGGATTTCCTTTATTTAAATCTTTACAAATCAATTAAAAAACAAAAAAAAAACAATATAAAAAACATTTAAAAATATAAAAATAGTAGCCCACCGGTATCGGGAACAGGGTCCAAGCTACCGGAGGTCAGGGCTCCAGAGAGAGGAACCTCCTAACAATACGAGCCGTGTCCAGGAGTACCGCTTGGATTAATTGTTAAATTATGTACCTTTTAACTTAGAGTTTAAAAACCGTACTAGTAGTTGTATATTACCTCAAAGGGTAGTGTCTAAACACCTGTTTCAATGTGTTGTCGGTTTCACTACTTCAAGTAGGTATATTTTTGTCATAAACTGTGTTTTGGGAATACATCGCAGCTTTTTTCACATCATAGTTTGCAATTGCATGATATATAATCGGTTCAGACGTTTCCAAGAAAAAAAAACCTTAATGTGGAAATATCACTTTTCACAAAATCGTCCATGCAAATCGGCAATTTCATACTTTAACCCCTAATATAACGTACATTTATGCAACAACATAACAACGTAAAACACTGTCATTTGAAGTTGGAACTTCGACTTTCAATATCTCTGTTCGCAGGTTAAGTCCAGTGCAAAAAAAAACACACTAACGGTAAGAACAAATGACTCTCGGCTTTGTTAAATGTCTCTTCACACCCTTTATGAAAGCTATCCCACTTGCCTCTTTAAGAGTACAGAAGGTGAACGTTCACACCTCTTAGGCGAGAATTATATAGAAACGGCGTAAGGTGAAGGCGCGGCGCAGGCGCAGCGCAGGCGTAGAATTTATAAGGAAACGAAAGAACCGCGCCGCTTGAGTGTTATTCACGACACGTCGCCTACGTACATTTTGTATGAAAACGTTTTGAAGCGGCATCATGCCTGCGCTGCGCCTTCACCTTACGCCGTTTATGTGTAAAACGCGCCTTAGGGCAAACAAGAATAACCGATAACATCAAAGTTTTCTACGTAAATTTCTGATATTTTTAGAAGCGAGTAACAAGTGTCGTCGACCTCGCCATCATCCTTTTTTGATGTTACTTTTACAACTTTGGGAACGTTACAATATTTAATGGAACCTTTTCTGGCCGTTTAAGTTTTGCTCTTTGGGTTATTATAGAGATATTCCACCAACAGATTGTAGATCAGCTTTTTAATTAATGTAGAAATGATAAAGCTATCTTGAATTGACCTTACCTGTCTCTAATCACTTGAGCATTTTTAACCGACTAAGAAAAAGAATATTCTCATTTTGACAAGTCAACATGTTTGTTTTTTCTTTCTTTCTCACAAAAATCTAATTATGCACTAAGACTACTATTATACTATTTGTTTATAAACAAATTCATTAAATCACAAGATCATTATAAAAAGCTTGTAACAATACAAAAGCCAGTTGAAATTGCGAATCATTTTCTCAACAATGTTCAATATTTTTATGGCTATTCAATAATTTGTCCTCAAAGAGGAGAAAAGAGGGTCATTTGCTCTATCTATATCCATTGACACGTCCCTTGAGATCCAAGAGCAGAGATAAATAGAAAATTCTTGCATCCTCATTTAAAGTATAGCTTTTCTTCGTGTGTTATTAATTTATGGAGGTACGACAAGTTTTTTCAAACGCACACCATTTTTATAACCGACTGACTGTTGCCCGCGATCTTCGTTCGCGTGAAATTATTATAAATAAATATTAGGTTCCTTTTTTAATCGGATTTTGTTAACAATTTCAAGGATTTTATTTTTCTTGCGCGGATCCCTTATTATTTTTCTAAAATAAAAGTAGCCTAAGTTAGACCTTATAACATCAGCTATCTGCCAGTGAAAGTCTGTTCAAATCGGTCCAGCCGTTTCGGAGATCAGCCGGAACAAATAAATAGACAGGCAAAAATTGCAAAAAATGTGGTTTTGTTATAAGTGCCGTAAACATTTTCATAATTTTATTATGCATTCAGTAAAAAGTTGTTATTTTGATATTACAAACAATTTACAAACAGTTTTATTTATTTGTATAGATTAGAGTGGAAGCAGACCCCACTATAGTTGGGAAAAGGCAAGACATGGTGATGATGATGAATGTTTACCTAGCGCGTAGAGGCCATTTCGTAGCACAGCTACGGCGTAGCGCACACTTCTACGGCGTAGTAACCGCGCGGTCGTGTAACAGCATTATTGTTTCTATTCAATCCCTTTTATTTATTTGAACTAGAGTTCTTCATAGGCGTCCCTAATCGCACGCCACCCAACTCGATTCACAGCAACTCTCATCCAGTTGCTACCAGCCACCCTGCGAAGATCGTCGCTCCACCGAGCCTAAAGGGCGTCCCACCTTACGCTTGCTGATTCGCGGTCTCCCCTCAAGAACAGATCTACCCCGACAGTCATCGGTTCTACAGCTAAATGGCCGACCCATTGCCACTTCAGCTTACTTATTCTGTGAGCTATGTTGACAACTGTTCTCTGTCGGATCACCTCGATCCGGATGCGATTTCTCAGAGATACTCCAAGCATAGCCCGTTCCATCCTACAATTTTTTTTTTGTTCGTATTGGAAATAATCAAATGACCTCCCCCCCCCCCCCCCGCTCTGGGCGGAGTCGAAGGGAGTGTCAGATTTTTATTGACCCATCCATGTTCCTTCTTTGCCCTTTGTGTTCCAGGACCGCGGTATCTCTTTCGAACAGTCCCGCAGCCCCGGCAGGGTCATCTAGTACCTGAACTTAGAATTCTAGAGACACTGACAATACTTATTTAACTTCAACGAAAAAACTAAAAAGGCTTTAAAGATTTATATTTCATGTGTTTCAGCCTAGTCAGTAAACAGTACCTTAATATTACAGTATTTCTCATTGGGCAAAGGACCGAGGCCGCCGGAAATGAGACCGTTGCCGGATGTATCCCTTCTGTTTCACTACCTCCATTAATATTTGGTTTTGTTCCTTTCCTATTAATTTGTAGATATTTGCCACAAAGCGAATATGAAAAGGGCTAGTTTTCAGACCCTTTATTAATTGAATTAAGTAAATGTAATAAGGGTATAAAAAGGGTATAAGGGGTCCCAACTAACATCTTTCGGGACTCAAGCCAACCTCACCTGCACGTGGTATACCCTGCTAACAAACAAACGAGGTAATGGCGACCCGCCAACACGCATTGGACCAGCGTGGTGGGTTATGGTCCAACTCCCCCCACTATGGATAGAACAGTAAGAGACAGGCCCCAAGTGCCCGGCGACTCCAGCGGTTGTGCGGGCGTGGACGGGCGTAGGTGCGACCCTGGGGTCAGGGGAGCTAAGAATCTCCGGGCGAGATCGATCAACCGTCAAACGACCGCGGCAAATTACATAAAGGATTCCGATACGCTCAATGTTTTAACTTACAATGTCCGGACGCTATTAAAAGATGAACGTTTAATCGAACTTGAGAACGCTTTAAAAGACATCAGTTGGGACATTTTGGGCCTTTCAGAAGTTAGAAGAGTAGGCGAACACACAGAGGAAAGAGAAGATGCTGTGTTCTTTCACTTCGGTGAAACTAGTGGACAACACGGAGTGGGGTTCATGGTGGCAAAGAAGTGGAAGGACAATATTATTGAATTTTTAGGCTATTCTGAACGTGTCGCTGTGCTTAAGTTCCAACTAACGTCTAACAAAACTCTAACCCTCGTACAAGTATATGCACCGACATCAGCACATTCTGACGAAGAGGTAGAAGATTTTTACGATCTTGTTAATAGAGCATGCGATGAAAACAGGGGCACTTGGAACATGGTCATTGGTGACTTTAATGCAAAGGTGGGACGAAGGCAGGAACTGGACAGCGGAGATACGGTCGGTTGTTTTGGTTTGGGGGACCGCAACGTGCGAGGCGCTCGTCTCACCCAGTTCGCCTTCGGACAAAGCATGCACGTAGTCAACAGTTTCTTTTTGAAGAAACCGCAACGACGATGGACCTGGGTGTCACCTGACGGCTTTACGCGCAACGAAATCGACTACGTTTTGTCAACGGACCGAGATATAATAAAAAACATTAGTGTCATTAACAAATTTAAATACAGCTCAGACCATAGACCAATCCGTGCAAAAGTCAGATTAGATTTTAAAATCCACCGAGCCAAAATGTTTACGAAACAAATTAAAAGACTTTCTAAAGAAACCCTCATTAACAGCTCCGATCATTACAACCTAGAACTATCAAATTATTTTAAAGAACTCAAAGTTGATGAAACAGACGCAGAAGAACAATATAATGCAATAGTTACCGGAATTAACAACACTTGTAAAACCATAAAAAATAAACGTAGTAATAGAAACAAACTAACTCGTCATAGTATTGAATTAATAGAGAAACGGACTGATAAAGAAATAGGAACACCAGAATTTAGAATAATAGACAAAGAAGTTAAAAGGAGTATTAGGAAAGATTTGAGAAATTTGAACACACATTTAGTCAAAACAGCTTTAGAAAATCATACCTCCCTAAGAGTATTAAAACAAGGAGTCACAAGAGGACGAACTTGGATTAACAGCTTGGTAGACGATGACGGCATCAAACATTACAGTAGAGTGAAAATAATGGAAATAGCAACCAAATTCTATACATCATTATATTCAGATCATTCACCGCCCGATATCAACACCGAATATACTCTTTCAGATTCCATTCCCCCAATAAACGGTTATGAAGTGCACAAAGCACTTACTACTATGCGCTACGACAGAAGTCCTGGGGAAGATGGAATTACCACGGAAGCACTTAAAATCGGCTCTATCACCTTGCTACCCCACCTTGCTAACCTGTTTAACACCATACTGCAATCAGGAAAAGTCCCAAAATCAATGTGTAAATCAAATATAGTTCTTCTGCATAAAAAAGGCGACAAAAGTGACATTGGCAATTACCGTCCAATCAGTTTAACATCTCACATCTATAAGACCTTTATTAAAGTGATACACAATCGCATAGATGGTAAACTGGATAAACATCAGCCACCAGAACAAGCCGGATTTCGCCCTAGTTTTTCAACAACCGACCACCTACAGACCTTGAACCAAGTCCTAGAAAAATATACTGAATTCAATAAACCACTATACCTGGCCTTCGTAGATTATGCGAAGGCTTTCGATAGCATCAAACACTCCGAAATATTCAAAGCATTAACAAATCAGGAACTGGAACAGCAATATATAGACCTTTTGAAAAATATATACCGTAACAGCACCGCAAACATCAAATTGAATACTGCAGGACCTTCGTTTTGCATACAGAAGGGTGTTAAACAGGGTGACCCGCTCTCTCCGAAGTTATTTACAAGCACCCTTGAGGAGATATTTAGAACTCTAGCAGCCTCATGGACCACCAAAGGCATTAAAATCGGCAGTAAGAGCTTGACGAACCTCCGATTTGCCGACGACATAGTCCTTTTTGCCCCCACAGCCCTGGAACTACAAACCATGCTCCAAGAACTGAGCACAGCCAGCTTTAGGGTGGGACTTACGATGAATCGGTCGAAAACTCAGGTTATGACCAACAGCACTAAGTGTAGGGTCGAGGTAGATGGGCAGGAGATACATTATGTCGATGAGTATATCTACTTGGGCCAGTTAGTATCTTTCGAAAACAGGCAAGAAAGAGAAATCGATCGCCGAGTCGAAAACGCTTGGAAAAGCTACTGGTCCATGAAGACGCTAATGAAGGGTGATCTTCCGATCTCCCTGAAGCGCAAACTCATCGACATGTGCATTCTGCCCGTCCTAACCTACGGAGCTCAGACCTGGTCACTCACCGAGACTCAGAAGTTCCGCCTTGGAGTTTGCCAAAGGGCAATGGAACGCAGCATTCTGGGTGTCAAAAGACAGGACAGGGTTCGTAACACCACGCTGCGTTCCAAAACTGGCATAGTAGACGTCGGCAAGAAGGCTGCTAGGCTAAAATGGGATTGGGCGGGTCACCTTAGCCGCATGCACAATGACCGCTGGGCAAAAATCTCCACGCGATGGTTGCCGGAAGACGGACGGCGCCGCCGAGGCCGGCCCAGAAAGAGGTGGCGAGACGATCTGGACGCTTACCGCGAGGGCTGGTTTGAGGTGGCACAAGAAAAGAGCACATGGAAGGAATTGGGGGAGGCCTTTGCCCAGCAGTGGGACAGTACAGGCTAATAAAAAAAAAAAAAAAAAAAAGTAAATGTACAGTATACATATAGTATATACTACCTTTACCCGCAGTCTACTCGGATATGAATCCGTGTTGAGGTAGGAAATTATTCCACATGAATTTCTCCAGAAGATTTTATACCATAAAATATTGATGGTTAAGTTCAAAATCGAATGAAAGAAAGAAAGAAAGAAAACATATTTATTTGGCACATGCCACAAGTGCACACAAAATGAAAAAATTAGAAAATTTGACAGTTTGAAGTAACTTGATGCGCTGGCGACTGTACTGCCCAGATCAAAATTCTATGTCTGGTCTACCTGATCCCTGGTGTGACACACAGGCCTGTGATCATCACGCTTCTTTTCGCCAAAGGGTTTTGCAGATGTAATCTAAACAGTAGGTGCTACAATTGCCAGCAGTATGGCCACGCAGCTAAGTTTTGCCGTGAAACGAGTCCTACATGCAACCACTGTGCGGAGACGGGACACGCCGTGAAGGAATGCAGTAGCAAATCTTCTCCCTCCCAGTGTGCGACGTGCAAAAGGTTCAAGAGGAAATGTGACCATCCAACCGGTGATGTAAGTTGCCCGGCACGTAAATATGCAGAGACCAACTACATCAACTCAATAGACTATGAGGGCGCCTAAGAGCGCCACAGTATATTATATTTAGTAGGCACACAAACAGGTAGCTCATCCCTTATTTGTATTTTTTCTTAGTTTTTAATTATCATGAGCAATCAGCTAATCAGTGATCTAGATAGTTTTACTGTGTCTGAATCCAAAATTTGTAATGTTGAGGACTGTAAATACCTTCTTCGTTCTGGCGACAAATCGCTTACCTTGCTTACACAAAATATTCGCAGCGTAAACCGAAACATGGACGGTTTTGAAGTGTTTTTACAAAGTCTTGACATAAGCTGTGATATTATCGTACTAACAGAATGTTGGCTGTCAAAACAGACAGTCAACTTACCGTCTCTGAACGGTTTTTATTCATATAAAACAGAGCAAAACACCAACCAAAACGACGGAGTTGTAGTTTATGTTAAAAATAATCTACGAACTATCAAAGAAGAACCACTATCCCAAGACAGTAATTGCTTATTCATTAAAATTATTCCCGATACAGTAGTCATGGCTATTTATAGGCCTCCCTCTCTTAATATCGACAGTTTTCTCGACTCACTTGACACTAACTTAAAAAACATAAGTACTTTCAAAAATGTAATACTTGTGGGAGATATCAACATAAACATTTCCTCCGGGAAACCCGATACCCATACACATAATTATCTAAATATTTGTGCATTTCATGGACTTTTACCAGCTCACTATTACCCCACGCATCAAAGCGGTTCTTGCTTAGACCATATCATTCTAAAATCAAAAAATCCATCCAAAACATTGGTTACTAACTCTGCGCTAACCGATCATCAAGCTGTTTTACTAACAATGCAAATAAGTTCACCTAGAAAAAACTGCGAGCGTAGCTACACTAAAGTCAATATGACAAACCTTGAATGTGACATACGCGGCATTAATTTTAACCCTATTTACGTTTCTGCTGATGCAAATATCTCTTTACAATATTTCATCAATTCTTTACAATACGTAATAAGAAAAAACACTTACACTAAGATAATCCCTAGAAAATATAGTTGTATAAAACCGTGGATCACACCCGGTCTCGTTCGTTGTATAAGACACAGAGACAAACTCCACCTAAAATCCAAACTTGCACCTAATGACGTAATACTTTCTGTTACATATAAAAGATACCGGAATTTCTGTAATAATCTTTTGAAAAAGCTAAAAAACCAGCACGATAAAAATGAACTCGAGAAGGCGGGAAAAAATAGTAAACTTGTGTGGAAATTTATAAAAACCAATACATTGAGGTGTAAAAATTCCGAACCTCCGATTGATTTACTATCAACAGAAATAAACCCATCCGAAGCAATAAATAACATAAACCACTATTTTGTCAATGTTGGTAAAAACTTGGCTGAAAAATCCATAAATATTAGCCGTCCCCCCCCTCAAAACCCAACTAGGACATCTTCCACGTTAAATTCTTTTGTTTTATTAGATACGGACCTCAACGAAGTAATTAGAATAATAAACGGCTTAAAGGATGTCTGCGCTACTGGGTGGGATGATATACCCAATAATGTACTTAAAAGATTTAAACACATACTGGCCCCTCCGCTCACTCACATTTTTCAGCTATGTTTATCTAAAGGGATATTTCCAAAAGTTCTAAAAAAGTCTGTGATCACACCTATTTTCAAGTCTGGAGACAAAATGAGTGTGATTAACTACAGACCCATTTCAGTACTAACGGGCCTATCAAAAATTTTAGAAAAAATCATAAATAGTAGACTGATAAAATATCTGGAAGATAACAAACTACTTTCAGATAATCAATTTGGGTTTAGGCCTAAAAAATCAACTAGCCAAGCAGTAAACAAATTGGTTAATTACATTTCCACGAATCTGGATAGTGGAATGCATACAGTTGGTATCTTTCTAGACCTTGCCAAGGCCTTTGATACTATTTCTTGCGCTACTCTTTTGCTGAAGCTTGAAACACTTGGGATAAGAGGAGCGCAGCTACAACTATTATCTGATTATCTTAGCGATCGACAGCAATGTGTTAAAATTGGTCCGAATACAAGTTCAGATCTTTCTAATACTCGTTTTGGAATACCACAAGGCAGCATATTAGGTCCTACATTATTTTTGATATATATTAATGACCTTTGCAGCCTGCCACTCGAAAATGGTGTCGTAATGTCCTATGCGGATGATACTGCCCTGTTGTTTTCAGCTAAATCAAGAGTTGAGGCCTATGAACATGCTCAGAATGGTTTCAACATTGTATCTAATTGGCTCCAGAATAATCTTCTAACACTGAATGCTGACAAAACAAAATACATTTCATTTACAATGAGAAATACTAACACACCGCTTACTAACCTAATCATTTACGCGCATACCTGTAGCACGTACGCTGACACTGCATGTTCTTGCCCTACTTTAGAAAGAGCTGACCATTTGAAATATCTTGGCGTCACTATTGACTCGAATCTAAATTTCCGTAAACATATCGAGTTACTATGTGCTCGAGTGCGCAAACTAATATTTGTTTTTAAGTATTTACGTAATATAGCCGACTATAAATTAATAAAACAGGTTTATTTAGCGTTGTGTCAGTCTATTCTAACCTATTGCATAACGTCCTGGGGGGGGGCGGGAAATTCGATTCTTCTCCCTCTAGAACGTTCTCAAAGAGCAATTCTAAAGGTTGCTACCTTTCGTCCGTTTAGATTTCCTACACACCTGCTCTATAGAGCGTGTAATGTGCTCACAGTGCGGCAATTATTTATTCTTCACATCATACTACAGCAGCACTCTACACTTCCCTATGACCCAATCCCTGACGATAGGAGAAGGAAGGACCTGGTTTGCACAAAGCCTCAAACTAGACATGCTTTTGCGAGTCGATTTTATGTGTTTTTAGGACCTTTTCTGTATAATAGACTCAACAAGAATCTAAACTTCTACAGTCTTAGTTATAGGAAATGTAGTTTTGTAATATCGGATTATTTAGCGATACTTAATTACACGGACACAGAAAAACTGCTAGAAGTCCTGGTTTGATTATGTTATTCCCTGGTATCTAATTGTACATAGGTATTTTACTTAATTTAGTTTTAATGTTTATTGATTTTTGTACCACTTAGATTATTCTTATAGTTGTTAATAGATTTCTTTTATTTTATAACATTTACTGACCTACTTAATTTTGTGCTATGTAAAGTGATGGCCTGAAACACAGGTTTAAATAAACCTAGATCGGGCAGGTCGCTAGCAAACATTTGTGAATTCCACATTATCGTTTCTTGCAACTGTTAAATATATTTTTAGTTATAGTTTACTATTATGCATTAATTATACCATTGTTTTAGAAATAACACTACTGCACATAAATGTACATTTTTGTAATACTTTTATAAATAAATTATTCTTATTCTTATTCTTATTCTTATTCTAGTATACCTACCCACCAAACGTGAGAAGGTAACATTATAAATAACAGTTTACTTAACATAACATAACATCACGCCTGTAATCCCCGAAGGGTTAGGTAGAGATACACCCACATTTCACCAGTGATGTTTAAGTCCCATGTAATAGGGAGCGAGCTTATCGCCATCAACCGGGCACAAATCCAGACTCCGTGGTAGCTACTGAGAAATTCATGAAGGAAAAACCCAATAACATTTTCCCGACCTGGGAATCGAACCCACGATCTCGGGCCTGCCCTGCCCTAGATGCTGCTTACGACCACTAGACCAACGAGGCAGTCACATAAATATCAAAAAAAATATCAATAGACAGTTTACTTTCGCATTTATATTGTTAAATAGTTAATTTTAATTCCGGTTCAAACATCATATTATCATGTCCTATTTTATTACCATAAATATTCTCGTAACACGAACAAATCAGAATCAAATAAAATATTTATTCGTTGGATTCGTGTTCTCTCACTGTCTCTGTTGACAACGTAATTCCTTTGAGGTTTTATTCGCATCAATGTGCTGTTAAAAGCGATTGAACATAAAATGTGACAACATTTTGTGTGTCAATTTAATGTTTTATTCGTATTCATGAAAGATTCAGGCTCTGTGAACAGACATATTGAGCTGGTTTTTGTTTAAATTTCAATTATATTGTGTGTCTGGTGTAATTTACGTAAATATGTATTCATGCGTACTACTTAGGATGCCTACCTTCGATATTAAAGGAATGAATAGAAAATTTTACATTTATGTAGGTCACCTGAACGTTATTTCCAATTAAGAGGCCATTTTGCTACTTATTATATAACTAGTGACGTAAAGTACGAACTTTTATAGTACATTTCGACACAAGTGTGGGAGCTTTGTCACTGTAGCCGAGGTGAAATTCGCGTGTTAATTTGTTATTGCAAAAATTGACAAATGCCCTCGTGACTCAAACGACGATTTTTAATACACTTACGAAGAAATAAAACAACAGAACGAAAAGGTTATTTGTCATCAATCATCATGAAACTAAGAAATCAGGGCCGTCCTAAAGCTCGTTGGGTTGACGATATCGTCAAAGTCGTGGGAAGCACCTGGATAAGGGACGCACAGAACCGGGAAGAGTGGCAGAAAAAAGGGGAGGCCTATACCCAGCTGTGGATGATTCCGGGCTGATATGATAATGATGATGATCATGAAACTATTATTAAAGTTGCTTTTTTCCCCGCGCTTTACCTTCGCAGGTCGAAGGAGGAGCAAAGGTATTAAACCACAAAACAGCCCTATAGTAAAAAAAAGAAAATGCAAATATTTCTGAATTATGGACACAGATAAATGTTAGTTTGTTGATAAATGCAAATAATGTTATAAATAATAAAATGTATGATTTTCTTTTGATGAACACAATTTACATATACATAAAATAACAAAGCCATAAAAACAGGCGCCTCTTTGCTGAGATTAAAAAAAACAATCACCGCCGACTATTGGAATTGAACAACAAAACTGTTTATTGTTATCTGTGGAAATAAAACACGAACAGAAATAAATGAAAAAAATCCAGTATTGTGAAATATTTTGCATGCCAAACCTAATAGTATTGCGATAAGAACCAGTTTTCGAGTAAGTGTTTTGAAAATTCTATAATGATTCTAGTAACGTAGAGTTACCAAATAAGAAAAACTGTTTATTTGGCACACACAATATAGAATTAAAGGTAAAATATAACCAATCAGTCGTCTGAAAAATAACACCCCTTTTTTGGGTTGGTATAATCTTTCTTTGTAATGTATGCCACGATAATTCAATGACTTGAAACACCGTACACTTGAGTTATAATAAAAATAAACATATTTATTTCAGAATCACTTCCATATTTGTTAGTAACAATGAAAACGTATAGTGTTAGTAACAATTACTCTAAGCTGCGTAAGGCACGCCCATCCTGGGGAATGTTTACTTGACTGCGTGCAGTCGTATCCACCGCCCCAAGATCGGAGAGTCCCACCCATCAGCCAACTTTCTAAGAATGGTGTTGGGGCCCGGCTGGTGCGAACACGGCGTAGCAGAGATGCGCGTCTCTTGCGCATGATGGTCGAAAAACTATACTAAACATGCCGGACGCGCGGCAAAAACGCAGCAGCCCCATCAACACCCGGAACGTGTTGTTATACTGTGTGCGCAGGCCTCATATGTCCTCTGCGTAAAGTTCACCCACAGGCTTCACGTGTAAAAGGATTGCCAGTAAGCTTTGAAAAGCGTAACCTTAACCTGAGCAAAACATGAAAACAACCTTATGCTTTTTAATTAATTCAATCCAATTAAAAACTTACCACTCCAACTTAAAACCGCACTTATCTAAAGATACCGATCTCCAGCAAAGTAGTTTTAAACTTGGTTTAAGTTAGTAACAAACTAACCACAAATTAACTGCAGCTCTTATATAAGGAGATAGTGGACTTGAAGCGAAAGTCTCGTAATCGTCTCCCTGACCCCGCAGGATCAATGCAAATGCGCCACTTTAACTCCAAGGAGCTGGAGTAGGGTTACTGTGTTTAAGAGTCAGACTTGTAAAATGCAGGCGATTTAGCCTTTTCATACAGGGTGTAAACGGACCCTTCAGGAAGCCGTCAATCAAGCATTTTGTACATCAAAATAAGTAAAACATCAAACTAAGTTTTTTTTGGGATGAAAAATCACGTTTTGCGGTAGGACTCAACTAACGCACTCACAATGGATGGATTGAATAGTACGGGGATCGTGAAGGTGTTTAAAGTAATAATCTTATATTAAACTTGTGAAAAAGTTGGAACTTTGACCCCCAACATCTTCGAAACTAGAAGGTCCCCAGGTATTGTATTGAAAAAAAAAAAGATCGAAATGTCGGGGCGAGCAAATACCTTTCGGCTTCGTTAAGGGTCTTGTTACATCCTTTATTTTTTGGGACGTTGCCACGTTGAAAGCAGCATCTGTGGCAATGTACTTAAAAATGAAAGATTCAAGTCAGACAAATAACTGGTAGACTCAATACGGATAAGCAGTCTCCCTCTTTTCAAGACTTGTTTTCGTATGCACATTGGTAATGCCAAATAAACTTTATGTCCAACGCAAAAGTTTACAGTTGAAGTGTACAATTGAAATACGGAAACTAAATGTATTCAAGCTCCTGATGACCTACCCAATCATCAATCATCGTAGCCTACTATGTTCGCATCACATCAGTTGATGATGCTTCATTTCAGTTTGTAATCTTTATTTGTTTACTAAGAAATAGTTCTTGGAATTCACGGAAAATAGAGCAAAAAATACGAGGAAAACATCGCCAAAAGGTTTATTGTTTCCAAGAAAAATCCTTGAACTTGCATACAGCTGGTTACTATGGAAGCAGTTGCAGATAGTGGAGCAAGGACCTCCTAATCTGGTACTCTGATTCAGTACTACGCTTTACCACAGTGCAACTACTAACAAGTTGCAGTGGTTCATCGCCCATTTATAAGATTGGAAATACATAAATCCATTTTTAATATGTCACAATACCTGAGAATAGATTTTTCAAGAAAAGTAATCGCTTCGACGATCATCATGTGTCTTCCGAAATACAAACGCGCAATGACGAGATCATATGTTGAGCTATTATAACTATGCTGGGAAAACATGCCTATTTTTAATAATGTTGCAAAATATACATTAACAAGTCTATACATATCCAAAAGGTAAATTACCGAAGCACATACCTCCGACCGATACACCGAACGATTATTATGTTACACTGCGGGAATATTCTCTATGAAGCGTTTACATAAATTCTATCGTTGATCCAGATAAATTGTGAATTCCTTGTTATATACAGAGACAACTGGCCAATGAGATGCCATTCGAGTGCTGCACATTCTTGTGAAAGAAAACCTAATATTTCTAAAATTCTATTCTAGAAAAGACTGAATGAAAAACACCTATTCTCTGTTTCTACTATTCCCGAAACATTGTTCTCTGTAGGATCGCGGCAGATTTTTTAATTTTCCTTGTTCTTCGTTCCATCCAAAGCTGGTTATAGACTCGGTCTGACAAAGCGAGAATAACAAAAAAAAAGTACTACATAAGCTTTGACACAACGGTTGTTGCCAAGAAAAAAGCCTGATCAAATTATTTTTGTTTGCACTGTGAAAATCGTCCTATATCTAGAGCTAAAAGTAAAATACATTGGGCCCTCAGACTACATGGACCTAACAAGATTGTGCAATCCAATTTTCCTGATTCCATGGAGAGGGACTGGAAACAAATTTCATTAGATGAGAAACTCAATTTTTACAACGTTTTCAGTATCTTGTAAATGCATCCGCTGCGAGTGAAATTGGGTGACTGCAAACTTTGTATGTACTTCATTTTTAAAGCGAGACTTTGCATATTTCAATACGTCGCTCTAGAAAATTTTACGACAATATTTTATGTAGGATTTTTAGCGCGATTTTATTATGTACTTGACGAAACACGAAGTTTTATATTTTTACGATATCTCACCCAGACATGGCTTCTTTTTTATTGAGAATTATTGATAAGTGCAAAAATACATTTACGTTACTCGACTTGGCACACGAGGTTGTTGACATGTGGAATGTGAACTCGGCTACCATTGTACCGATTTTCCTATCTAATGTGCCTGATGGTCAAGAGCCTCGAAAACATCTTTTGAGGCGGTTAGATCAAGGGTCTGATTCAGAAGGCAGTGCTCCTCGATATACAGACTGAATTATTCAAATGGGCGTGGATGGCCAAATCCGAAACTATGATCCGGATTTAATTCCCGGGTCGGGCAAAGTGGTATTGGGTTTTTGGAATTTCTCAGTAGCTGCCACGGAGTACGGATTTGTGCGCGGCTGATGACAATAGGCTCGCGCCCTTTTACATGGAACTTAAACATAACTGGTGAACTGTGGGTGTACTGGCAAGAACGCCTCTACCTTACTAGACCTAATGTTATAATTTTTTTATTAATTTTGCAGGGGCCAAAAGCTCCGTTTGCAAAGTTAATCTCAAAAACATCCATCATTTATTCTCTCTGTCTCGATAATAACATCAAAGCTACCGTCAATCGAGGCTAGTAAACTAACAATTATAACTTCGAGACTTGAACGTTTCGGTCAAAGAGCTTGGAGTCGGAACTCTGCAATCAAATAATTTTGCCCCTTTCATTTGCTGAGTTGTTCCGAAACAAATAAATTAATATTGTAGATGTTTACTAAGGAATGATGATTTAATTGATACTTTCTTGTATAATTGGATAAAGGTATCTAATTCCCCAGTACTAACTGGGTTGTGGAGTTCAGTTCAGGCAGTCGCTCCATGTAAAATACTGGTATTCAGCTGCATCCGTCTAGACTGGAAGCCGACCGAAACATAGTTGGGAAAAAGGCCAAGTAGGTAATGATCATGTCTAGAGTAGAAGTGGGAGGTGACGAAGAAAAGGCAGGCTTCTCACTTTTCCAGCAGTGGACGGCTTTCGTCTAAAATACCTCATGATGACGATATGTGTGATTCGAGAGTGTTCGGTTTTGCGGCTCGATTCAGTAGAACTGCATTGCCACAAACGGTGAGCCAGATTTTTTAAATCATCTGCCTAGCCTTTTCCCAACTATATTGGGGTCGGTTTCCAGTCTAACCGGATGCAGTTGAATACCAGTATTTTACAAGGAGCGACTGCCTGACTGACCCCTTGGTAAGACTGGTTGTTAGACTTTTTGGGCCACTGACACCTAACAACTGTCAAAGATCTACAAATGACACCCGGGCCCAACCCAACGACTTAACGTACTTTCCGAGGCACGGAGGAAACTCAATATGTAATGGGTGGTCACCCGTCCACAGACTAACCTAGCCAAGCACGGCTTAACCTAAAGATCGAACCGATCGATAAAACGGCTGTAATTATTAAGCCACGAGCTCCTCAGATTTTTTTATACCAAACTGCATAATCAGCCTATACTGTTCCCACGGCTGGGACTCAGCCCCCCTCTTCGTGAGACGGATTGAACAGAAATACACCACGCAAGCCCAGTGCGGACTGGTTACAAAACAGGGTATATTTTTCACTGACAAACTTATTGAATAAAATTCCAATATAGCGCCTTCATCGTTTAAAAAACAATTTCGTTGCTGAAACAAAAACTTAAAGTTTAATACAAAGTTTTCAATATAAGCAAACAAAGTGTGTACCAATTAAAAGTTCGAGGAACCAGCGCATCGCTTTGAAGGTACGGTCGTGCGACTTTCACAACTACCCTTCACTCACGTACCTACTTGCACACTCAATATGGCTGCCAACACGTTATTGTGAATGCACTAAAGAGCTACGGTTTTCGTTGACTATGACGAATGGATATGATGCACAAAGATTAACGAAATTGCGAAATTCGTTGATGGCTAGAGTAAACTAGACTACAGTTTAAGAAGAAAAACTTCAGGTACTTATACACGTCGGATAAGTCAGGATTTACTTCGTTGGGCTCGTACATTATGTGGGCAGACGATGGGTTTCGTACTATGAAAACACACTGGGTGCGATACTCTGTTTCTAGCAAAATTACTTGAGATTAAAAATAACACAGTAACACGGAGCACTATGAATCGGATATAGTTCCAAGACGTCTCAACTCGCCGCGATCAGACGCTGACTGTAGCCCTCGCCTCGAGCTGAACATCAGGGCTCTGTACAAGCACGCTGTGGTGTCACCATTGCACTCAGGCGCGCTTCCCAATTCATTTTATGTCCATACTAATGACCGGATCCGACATAGAAATCTTGAAATCAACACATTTATAGACCTTCTGCAAAAACTACGAATTGCCAACCAAACTTTCATCCCTCTTAAATGATGAAGATTTAAAACAATCCATTCTTAACATAAGCATCGCATAATCAGCCAATATCGTCCCCACTGCTGGGTCACAGGCCTCTTCTCTATGAGAGGGAATGGGCCATAATCCACCACGCGGGCCCAGTGCGGGTTGGTAGATGTATGTGACGTCTTCGAATTTTTTGTTAGAGGACATGCCGGTTTCCTCACGATGTTTTCCTTCACCGTTTTGAGAGTAGTGGTGATGAAATAAATTACACAAAGCAATGCGCCTGGCTGGGTTCACTGACTTACTGCTCGTAAGTCGGAGCCACCACCACTGGGCCAGCGCTGCTCCTTCCTTAGTGCTCATTAAAAATTATCAATCTTTTTCTTACTTTCTTGCTTCTAGACCAAGCAGTATTTTTAAGCTGTGCATCGTTTTCCAGTGAGTAAATTTCAGAATGTAATTACGAAAAACATACGTAAAGTTTAATTGCTTGTAAACAATGTTCTCAATTTAAAACTTCGGATCTCTTCGGAGAACTTCGTCACTGAGCCGCGCAGTAGAACCAAAACAGTAGAGTAATCTGCAGCATCTTTATGTTCCAGCTTTTAGCGTACTTTCGTACTACTTACACTTGTTCACAAAACTGAGATTTATAGAGAAATCGTGGAAAAGTTCATAAGTCGCGACTTCTTGGAATTATGAAGATGGATGCCTGTGCCTCGACTGTTAAAAGTTTAGAGCGCAACCATTTTATTATTGTGAAATATTATAGTTTGTGAATTTAGCACATTTCTTAAAACGACTGCATAAATAGACTACTACTCAAACACGCACACACAAACACTACTTGTCAAAGAAAAATGCATCGAAATGTCAAACTTGGTACATTTATTTTAGTTCTATCATTTCCTGCCTGCACAGATAAGTTGTTTGAAGTGTAAGAACAAATTCCACATCTGAAGCTCGTTCAAGAGCTGTCAGCGTTAAAATTGCTATGGAATATTAAACCTTAGAGTTCTTGAACGCCGTTTAGACGTGCTCAGTTTTATTGCTGAATATTTATGAACTGTGAAACTGATATCAAGTTCATAAATACATTATGTTTTCCACCGAAAACTCGGGTTTTCAAATATCCGGTACATTGAGGGCATTCAAGGGATTACAGGGAGCCGATATAAATTTTTGCTCTCGCCCGTCCACGAAACATAATTTGATTTTGTTTCCAATTAAGCTATTAAAGGTACTGCCCGTTAATCCGATCTCTTTTCATTTTTAATCGAGCACAATTTTCTAATTTCTACAGCTATTTTAGTGGTTTTTTATCCTAACATAGTTCGCAAATTCAGGTAGATTATGGTTTTTTAAACTTTTGTAACTAGTACATAGTCTTGTTTGTAAGTAGTAAAATTTTTTTTATTTTTTTTTCAAGTTTCCGGTGCTTGAATACAGGGAAAAAATGACGTAAAATGCAACTACTTGTCCACCAGAAGTTATAATTATCGACAACTAATTAGTACATGAACTAATACAGTGTTCCATGTCTTCAAACTCTTTGTCAAATACATAGTCTTTCTATATCGTGTGGTTAGTGCCTAACCTGGTGTCAGTTTTAATGCCGCTCATGGGCCTCTGACTTGGCTTAAATTCGTAGTTACTAGTAAAGTTATTTCAAACAATAAATCAAAAATATCTAAAAGAACATAATCGAAACATGATGAAGACTGTTTTGATGAATGATCTTCCACACATATTTCATAGTAAACAGGTAATATTTACGAAACATATATCTTCACAACACGCTCCGTCCCGGTTACCTCACATCGGAATCTGGGAACTGTTCGATCTATCACCACGTCCTATGATCAACTAGTCGCTATATTTGCCAAACGATGATTGATAGTCGTAAACACACTTATGATAGATCAAACGGCTCCCGATGGACCGATCAATCAATATTACTTCTGCTGAGATTTCAAGCAATTGATTTTGAAGGAAACTCGTTTCGTAATTCACGACGTGCAAGATGTTAACGTATTTTTTTTTTCGTTTTTTGTCCCGTCCTGATGAATTTGTCAATATTTGTTATGCGTTGTATGTTTTTTGATTTTTTTGTCATTTTGTATGATGCACATACAAAATGACAAATAAATACAATAAACATAATCATGTCCCTGCTACAAATAAATATTTTTTCTTTCTTTCTGTCTAATTTTATCATTGCATCACTGTCAAAATTACTGTGATCTTTATTTCCGTATCAATAACGTTGTTTTGGGATTGCAGCTAGAATACTTGAATAATGTAGGTTGTAGAAAAATACACACCCTAAAACGTACCCTTCACAGAGCCGTCAACCAAGCATTTGTACATCAAACTAAGTAACTCTACGCAAAAATTTCTGGGAAACGACGATGAAAAATCACGTTTTACGGTGGGACTCAATGTAACGCGCTAAGACTGACAAGACTGCCAAGATCCACTAATACCACTGATTAACGAAACAATATTCCACTAATTACTGGACCTAGTATACGGATTGGTGATCACAGATCAGAAAGATAACGAATACCACGGGGTATTACTCAAAGCGCAACTATTTTTAAGCACAACCAACTAAGCTCAACTAAATTATTCCTCGAAGCGCAACCATTAGTTTCGCTCACAAATTCAAAATAGAGAGGGTATGTCTATCGATATCATTAATGAATCCATCATACCCGTCTATTTTTCATCATAGTTGCGCTTTGAGGAATAAACATTTATTATTGTTAATTTGAATTTGTGAGCGCAACTAATGGTTACGCTTCGAGGAATAATTTAGTTGCGCTTAGTTGGTTGCGCTTAAAAATAGTTGCGTTTTGAGGAATACCCCAATACCACGACCCAAGCTCTCCAAATATAATAACGATCGAATTGATCAATACCACACATAGATATCTACCTCTGCCCTCGAATGTCTGACGTTCAATATCCGCCGCTCTGCAGTCCAATATAAACAAACACATTGAAGTATACCTACCGCAATTCCCGATTACCTCTGTTTACCTGTACCTTCACGGTATGCCGTCAAACGTCACGTTCGGTACACGCAGGGTAAAGTGGGTCAAAGTCGCGCTCGATACGCTCAAGGTTGTCCATCATGTGGCCGTAGGATTAATAATAGGTGTACATTATCTGGATGGGGAGACGACATCTTATAGGTGAAGTAAGATAAAGTTTCAAGGCAACAGTTAATTAAAAGAGAAGTTCTGTTCATCCAACTATGACGTTAACTACGTTGATTAGGTAGTTATTTATTAGTCTTTACAGTTCCAGGTGTTTCTATTAAGACTTCGACTTCTTATTCGGGTGAGTAATCACGATCACGCTCTCAAGTTCCACCGTCCACCTCTGATTTTTTGGATTCGTGTGCGGTTGTATAAGAATCACTTGCTTCGATGAAGGAAAATATCGTGAGGAAGCCAGCATGCCTGAGAGATAGAAATATCTCGACGGCATGTAAAACCAAGTTAGAGGATGTCCGGCATAAAACTCTTGACACCAGGTTGGGCACTAACCACACAAAAAATAAAAAAGAACTTGGTAAAAATATAAAATTCATCTGGCTCGCCTTCTCCCAACTCGTAATATGCTTCCAGTCTAACCAGATGCAGCTGGTAAATTCTCCGACAGACATTGCATAGCCCAAACCGGTGGGCACAGAAACGTGAATCTTTGTATTATTGTTCCCTTAATACCAGAGACGGTGAGCACTAAGGATGGGTTTTAAAAAAATCGTCTCTTCAAGTTGATGATGATGACGTAAATGATGAGCGAAATGTTTCGTCATTTTCGCCACAAAGGAAACCACATCGCTTTGCACATCATCATCTGCCTAGCCATTTCCCAACTATGTTGAGATCGGCTTCTACTCTAGTATTTTACATGACCACAGCTTTCTAGTACACGCTGTATACCAAAACAGCACAAACAATTCGAAATCAAAGTTTCCCTGAAAAAGCAGTAGCATACTGCAAAACAAAAATAATATTCACTTCTAATAGAATATGTAATAAAAGTCTCACATTTTCAGTGGATATAACTTTAATGGATATTTTACACATCGAATCAAACAATGCCAGCACACACATTTTTCTAGAGAGAGCGAGCTCGACCATAGAGAATAATTATATTTCCTTTCTACAATAGAACTTAATATTAGTTCCACAGATACAAATTATATCCGTTTTGTCGACTTTTGACATCTGTCAGTTTCATGCAACTTCGCCAAACCTTTGCATTAATTAGCAAGCAATTCAGGTAACTAAGTCGTGAGCTAGCGAGCAAGTTCGTAGTAGAAGCTAACTCACATAATATTATTAACACATGTCTATTGAAGTGGTAACACAAACCGAACTCCATGTTAGCTTTTGTTACGACTCCAGGGTGTTCTGGGAACGTGATCATTTAGTAAAAGTCAAGGTACAGTCAAACTGTCAAATTTTCTCATTCAATTTTGACATTTGACAGTTTCTGGTAACGAGATGTGCTGGCGACTGTACCATATCTTTAGATTGGTTCAAAGAAATTGTCTATGCTCGTCGTATAACTTCTTGGAAGATCGTAAGTTGTTAGATTTCTAAGTTTGATTTGATAGAACATACGAGTAACAAACCTACCTATGTTATGTTCTAGTCTCATATAGGTAACTGGGGGCGAGATGATTGCTATCAGTCGGGGTACTCAGAACTGATTACGATCTGTAGTTTAGTCTGAAAATGATATTCTGTTGAACTCAGTTATTTCTTGGAAGGTGTATCTATGAGACTTGCATCTCGAAGATTGATTTGATTCCTAGAAAAAAATACAAAAATTGATTCCGATACTCTTTGACAAGCTTTCAACTTTACTTAAGATTAGTTATTAACATAACATCACGCCTGTAATCCCCGGCGTTAGGCAGAGGTTTACCCATTAGACTACCCACATTTCACCAGTTATGTTTAAGTCCCATGTAATAGGGGGCGAGCTTATTCCCATCAGCCGGGTACAAATCCGGACTCCATTGCTGCTACTGAGCAATTCCTGATGGAAAAACCCAATATCAGTTTGCCCGATTAGTATTAAGTAAGTCTTTTTTTTTAATTCTAATTTGACTTTTATTTAAGCCTACCTGGAAATAATAATCCTTATATCCCTTCCCCGTTCAACGTCCCAATACATTACTGAACAAACTTCAAAGGAAGGACGTGACGTAGGCTTCTCCCAAGAGGGCTTTGTTTCCGACCAGACACCTCTATTATTGTATAAATATTTTACAATCGAGAGACTCAACGAGGCGGTACTTAGGCTAAGAAAATGTTTGGTTTAGCACTTAGTATCATGCGCGTATTGCCCGTAGATTTAAGCAGTGGTGTACAGTCACGAGCACCAATATGTAAACACTTAAAGTCTGTTTTTTAATTTCGGAGACTAAATTGACAAAAGGGGAATTAGGGTGGATCGAATAGATCTCCCACCCGCACGGAAAATACGCGCTTTGACGTGGAGTTGCGGAAACCAGCCCGTTATACTATACAATACAATACTAAATTGACAAGTACAAATGGCAAACTGGCATAGATTTCAATAGCATTTAAGTCAGTTTTGACATTTTCACTTGTCAATTTAGTCTCCAAGATTAAAAAAACAGACTACAACAACTTTCAAAAGTGTTTTTCTCCAACTTTTCTGATTCAACTTTCATTTTGTCACGAACATAGTATTTTGGAACTCATATTTTTATGAAAAAAAAACCCTATCTCCAAGTTACAATAGTTATTTCTCGCGAAAATTGCTTTTAAATTTAGGAAAGTGTATACATATTGCAGAATAAGCGCTCACGCTATGCTTTTGATTAGTTACTTATGTTAGTACTTAATTCAGCTAATTATACTTGGCCCTAAAGATAGATAAACGTAAGGAATTTCAATTAAACTAAAGCGATCCATTACAATTTTTGCTTATTATTCCTTAATTTAATTCATTGTCACATTTCATTTCTTTTTCTTTTTTTTTGTTTTGTGCCTTTGACATTAATTGATTGGATCTGACATTTATTTATTTCTCATATTAATTAGCCAAAGTAGTTTATCTGCCTGTATAAGTGACAAAAGTGTTTGATTGTAACTAATATGGATGACCTGAAATAAATGAATTTTATTTTAATTTATTACCTAGGTTCAAGAGCTGTCGGTGCTGAAATTCGCTTTAAAGCTTGGCCAAAATCAATCTCTCTCTTCATGCATCTGTAAAGGCAAGGAAAGGCCAAATGTGTTTGTAGTTACGTATCTACTCGGAGCATGCAATCCTGTGACAAACCCTAACCAAACAAACATCTCAGCCAATAGTCATCGAACACGTCTTTGAGGCTTTGACGTACCATGCTAGTCATTGAAATTGAGCCCGGCAAAGGCTACCTTCGATAGTACAAGCTACAGACATCTAATCTGGCCATCCAATGGCACTGTATCTATTCAGCCATCAAATCTTTAGAAAGCAATGACACTGTATCTATTCAGCCTATAAAGAGCGCTCACCATTCACTGGACGGATGATGTTTGCAGTTCTATGGTAGTGGTGGCTACACCTTCCATAGATTTGAGTCCCTTCTAAAATCAAAGTGATCTTTCAGTTCATTGTTTTACAGTTGCCTTTGGGTTGCTGCCAATGACTAGTTTTTTTTTTTTTAATCACAGTGATTGATTTTCATTCTTGTTACAGTAAGGTGGCTACTAGGTCGTCAGGTAAAATAACTGTGAACGGACTATAAGCTGCATGCAGCGCTTCAATGACGGCTATGCGGCAACAAAACGAAAATCGAGCGGGAGATCACGTTCATTGTAATCGCTGGCTTAATTGAACGCATCCATATTTTATACTGTGGTACATTTTCATGATGTATTTTAATGCCTCTTGTTTTAAACGGAACTGTGATTTTATGCATTTTTTAAATTGTTTCTGCATTTTTTAGAAGTCAGTTAAAAATGTTGCCATCACGGTATTTATTGCACTTAAACATTAATTAACACAACAGCACTCCTACCTTCATCTCCTTCTTCATGGAATTTATTTTATGCCTCCTACGGGGCCCATGGGAAATGATAGAGTTGGTGGCAAGGTGGTATATAAAACGCACGTCGTTTATTTTTAATTTCCGCACATCCATCACCGAAAAGTATCTGAACTTTTATAAAAATATTTAGAGGCAGCTAGATACAGTAAGGAGATATCGTGCAGCTGAAATGAACCGATGAACGATCCCACCATAGAGTAAAGTAATATAACGGGTAGATCCCACCAAAGGATAACTGAAATGAGACCATAAACAAAACAGTTGGATTCGGCGCTGTGACTGTACTGATTTAATTTTTAATTCCAAAAGTGAAGTAACATTCAGATATTCATGTGGATCATTGGTAAGTAATTTAGAAAGGTGCTTAAAATATGCAAGAAGTCGTTACCCGTCTTGAAAAAAAACAGATATTTTATTCGCTTTGTGAATGGAGAACCATCTCAAAATGTCCTTGGCCTGTCGTATTTTTGCCGCAACCTTGTCACAGTTGTCACAGGCAGACTGTGTGCCGGACACAACGTAACGAGAGCAAACATGGAACAAATGCTTGGTGACACAGCTATTTAAGAGTTAAGGTGCTCCCACACTGCTGTTAAAATGTTTACAAACATTTTAGAAAATAACACTAATACGTTTACTAAAAAATGTTAGGAATTATTACATTCTGTTAGGAATTCTTAGATGTTTTGAGTACTCCTACACTGGTGGAAAATGTTTACAAACATTATAACATTTGAAAACATGACATCGGCTCGCAATTTGGATTTACGATCCGAGGCGTCTACACGAAAATGCAATAAGATTGGCTCATTGGATTAGCTTTTATTTTTTGTTTAAAAAAAAAAGCGCTCCAACTGGATGCGCCAAACGCTAAGACCTAGAGAAAAGTATAGTGCCACAGACTATCTCAAGGATTTGAGCCTGGATAAATGTTTACAAAAAAATTATGACAAATGTTTAATTTGTTACAATTTGTTAACTAACAATTTTGTTTAGACATGTGTTCCAGCAGTTTCTAACATGAATTTTTGTAACCTTGTTGTAGTATCCTCTTGTAGCAGAGCTAATAGGTTGATAACACATTTACTCACTGTATCACAGGCTCACCAACACCACCAAGTCCCAGTCCAGGGTACGCTCCACCTTCCAACTTCCCGCCATTCGTGTGACTGACAGTTGTCATTAGTGACAGCTACTTGTGGCTGTGAGATAGTGTTTCCATATCTATTAAATAGATACACTACACTTGTGATAAAATGTTTGTTTAGAAAATGTTTACTAATGTTTATAAACATTTATAAGTGCAGTGTGGGAGCACCATTACGTTTAACTAAGTTATTCCTTATGCAGCTCACCTGTTGAATATCAATAAAATAAAGTATCATTTTCACTGAAGAAGTTAAGTTTTATAAAGTTTCATTTAAACCAAAGGGGATTATTAAAATGTACCTAATGTAGTTTCACATAACACGTTAATATCTATGTTGTTAATATAACATTTCACATTTTTTTCTTTTGATTTTTAAAATAGCAATGAGTTCAGTTGGAAAAATGCAAGATAAAGAATAAATCTGTCCGATACATTATTCAGTATTTGTTCAACCCTGTGTACATAAACCGATTTTCGACCGAATACCGAAATTCGGTAAAAGCTGCTGAATTTCGATATTACCGCATGTGAAATAAATTCCGGTCCATCTCCAGAAATAATCACAACAACAAAAAGGGTTTTCACTCCACCAAGTACTTGCGTAAGTCACAAAGGTATATTGAAGGTCACATTATTACCCGCGTGGAAATTCTACGAGTCCGTAACTTTGTCTGTGCCTTCCGTCGAGGGCCCTCGAGGTCCGCTTCCGCGACAATAACGACTCTCCAACACACCCTTAACGAGAACCCTCGAACGTAGACCTTGAATAATTAATTCAAAGAAGAAAAAGTGACGAATGTTGCTTACTTGGATTATAAAAAAATCTGCGTTTTATGTTACGAATGTCTTAGCAACGGTTTATGTGGAAATTGGGTTAAATAGGGTTTTCAAATCCTGGTGACAATATCATCCTATAAAGTTATTATATTCTGCTTACAATAAAATTACATACAAAATTTAAACGTTCTTATTCTACAAAGTTATCCAAAGGTTTCCCCGCGGTAATAGTGGAAAATAAAACTTTGCTAATTCCTAGATCACACTAAATACAAAGTACGTTCCTTACTTCTACAAGCAACGTTAGATTTTGTGGAAGGCCTCATTAAGCTTTGAGTGCATTTTAAATGCACCTAGTAGTTTAATTTTATGTCTTTTATGACATATGCAATGCGTCTTATTATGCATTGAACAAAAATTCTAGTGTCAACTTCACCTGCACCTTCAGTGGTCTGTCCGGAGCTACTGATATCGCCGTTGAAGTGGCAGTTTTGTGGTCGAAGCGATACGAAGAAGAAGAAGTAGTCGAAGCTTATCTTCTTAAGGTTAAGGAATTATCGACACGATGAAGGAGAAAAGTCAACCATTAAACACACCATTTGGTGGCTTGTTTTTTTTTCAAAATTTCGTCACCCTTTCTGGACGAAATATCTGGCACTTGGCAACATTATTCGGTACGCCAACCAAGCCGTCAAACGTCAATTAAGTCAAAACTCAAAAGTGTCAAAACCACGCGTATTTGCTGTTTACAAAACGTGTGGTATTTCTTAGTTTCAATGAATAAATCAAGATAAACCTACTACAAAATGGATTTTATCGTCGATACGGTTGGAGATGAAGATCTCCAAGTAAGGACAGAATTAATTGACGATGCCGAGAAACCTTACTTTATAGGTTAGTTCCAATGTTTATGTATATAGAATTTATTTAAACTTATGTTTTCAGACTATTTGGTTCAAATAAAAAGGTTCTTCCTTCCCCTAGTAGATTGTAGGAAAGAAAAAATCCTCACCTGCCTCTCCCGACATTATTAAAGTAGTGTCGCCTACAATGAAACCTCGAAAATACACCATGCTATCATTATTCTCTTCTAAACTCTATATATATCATATTCCACAGACAAAGAAGACAGACAGACAGCAATTCTAGAACTATTTGACAAAAAGAAACAAGAACTGGACACAAAGTCATCTACAGAAGAGGAAATAAACACAAAGCTCAAAAACTTAAAGATCGACGGTTTATTCGATGAGTTCTTCACAGACATGGGATGGTCACAGTCCATCATCATAAAAAAAGAACAGAAAAAGAGGTTGTTTCACTTTGATCAGCTGGATTTAGATACGGGTAAATTGAAGTCCAACCTTGGTGGTGTGGATGTTGAGAAGGAGATGAGGAACAGTGTGCTGAAGCCTGGCTTTGAGAAGGAGCATGAAATGCCTAGTTATGATGTTAGCAAGAACAAACTGAAGGCAATTAGAAAGGTGTGTATCTTTATCCATTATTCATTTACTACTAATGCCAGAGCATAAACGCCCGTGCGTGCCCCCTACGCCAAATCACAATTTCACCTACCATTTTGTCACATGTTTGTGTTATTTGGGGTACAGGGCACGCGCTTGCTTGTCAAGTATTTGTGACTATGGCCATCAAAAGATAAATAAAGTGAAAGTAACTCTGTCTGTCTGTTATCTTTCCATGCCTAGGCCTAATACAGTTTGACAATGATCTAGGTTAGGACACAGGATACTTTTTATCCTGTAATTAAACTAATAATTACTGTCATTATCTGATGTACATTAATTAAGGTTTAATAATTAAAGTAACAACTTTTACCAAAGCTCTTCAAAAATTAATATAATAGAATCCTGTTCATTTGTCATTTGTCAATGGAGTCTCTTGCCCATTCTTCTCTATGAGACCTACTATTTTGGAATAGGCAACCACTGTCCATTCACAGTTATTATTTATTTAAACTTCATGTACAAAAGTGGTACATAGGCAGACTAAATGCCACAAGGCATTCTCTACCAGATCTCTCTATTATTATGCCTGTGGCTGGACTGTAGGTAGCTTATTTTAGACTATACAAAAGTGCCTGTCATGGGTCTATTTGAAATAAATGCTTTGAGTTTTGAAACAAATCACTCCGTTACCTGTTATGTCATACATTGGACTCCACAGCAGATTTCCTAAATAATGATTTGTCTGATAAGCTCCAATTGATCATCACAGAAAGAGCGAGAAAAGACCAAAGGACCTGGCTGGTTCAACCTGCCAGCCCCAGAGGTCACTGAGGAGCTGAAGAATGACCTTCAAGTGCTGAAGATGAGGTCAGCACTGGACCCTAAGCACTTCTACAAGAAGAATGACATGGAAGTGTTGCCTAAGTACTTTCAGGTAAGAAGACAGTTTGAAAACACATTTTGTCGTGGTGTTCATGGCATATGGTCTAACCGACTGCTATATGATCAATATGACTGCATCATTGGTCAAGTGGCCGCACGCCTGAGTGCTGAGCATGAGATCCTGTGTTTGATTCCCCGGTCGAGCAGTACTATTGGCTTATTCCATCAGGAATTTTTCAGTAGCAGCCAATGAGTCTGGATTTGAGCCCGGTTGATAGCAATAGGATCACCCCCTATTACATGGGACTTAAAAACATAACTTGCGAAATGTGGGTGTACTATTAGTTACACCTCTGCCTAACCCTTCTGGGATTACAGGTGGGATGTTATATATTGGTCTAACAAAATACATATACAACAATCACAATAATCCTAAGCTGTAGCATTACTGTGCAGTGTAAGGTGACATTGACATCAACTGTTCCCTGTCAAAAATTCAATCATATTAGTTTTCTTTTTTTGGTCTTAGGACCTTAGGTACCTTTACAGGCAGCCTGTGTTGCCCCACTGCTGGGCAAAAGCTCCCCGTGAATTCCAGCTCTTTTGATACCTGTAGCTAATGTGGACTAATTCATTGACCTAGTCACTTGTTTTTCGGTATCAACTTTTTCTTTGTGAAACATCATTCATCAGCATTCTTGTATTCTTTCTTATTCCAGGTGGGTCGCATTATGGATTCACCCCTAGACCATGTCAATGAGAGACTGACTAAAAAGCAAAGGAAGAGGACCATGGTAGATGAACTTCTAGCAGATGCGGAGTTCCAGAAGTATAATAAAAAGAAATACAAAGAAATTGTGGACGAAAAGAGAAGGACAGAGTACAGAACGTTCATGAGGGACAAGAGACAGAAGAATAAAGCGGATTTGAAGAAGAATAAGTTAAAATCTAAGAAGGCATAGTTAATAAATAAGTTGTTGTTATTCATAATGATTTTTGTTGTCATTTTGGCCTCTCAATGGCTTTCCCTGCGTCCTCCTATCCAACCAAAGCGACCGATTGCGTGAGTACCTGATCATCGGGTTCTTATGTAGCTCGTTTGTTCGGAAAACCGAAAGGCGCCCTCTGTCGTCGAGAACACGCGTTCGGGAGTCTAGTTCACTAAACAAAATGAAATCGTATTCGTACGTCGACCGCTTTAGAGAGGATATGACTTTAGAATCTATGACAAACAAAACCATAGATAGAATTAGTACAATCTTCTTCTTTTTCGTGTTATTACTGCCTAACCCGTTGTCTACCGCCCATGGGCTTCTGACTTCGCTTTACATGCCGTCGAGAAATATCTCTCGGGCATGCTGGTTTGGTTACGTACCTCACGATGTTTTCCTTCACTGAAGCAAGTGATAATCATACAATACGCACATAAATCCGGATTCGAATTCGAGACCTATGACTTGGCAGTCCGATGGTCACACCACTAGGCTATCACTCCAGTATTACTGCTCATAAGTAAAATAATATACACAAATATAATTTAGTAAAGTAAATCAAAACACCACAATGATCATTCACCCCTTTATTTCAATTTAAGTACCTACCTATCTTTGACAATAAGTTTTGTAAAATTCGAAGATAAAAAATATCACAGGTGTAGAAGACACTTTGAAGCTGTGTAAAAGCCAGCATAGCACCGGAAGAAGAATACATATTATGACGGCGGGAAATTTGAAATAACGTAAGAGACGTTGAGAGTGCTGTTGGATTTTCAACAACTGTCGCTGAGCCAAGCGTATAAATTCCTGGGTAAATGAAACTATCTGTGTCATCCTCCCCATTAAACGCAGGGGACGATGATACTATTTTTCCCATCTGCCCCGTTGACGGGACTGGGTCAGCGGGGTGGACGGGACCAAGTCTGAAATTCCGACGGCTATCCCTGAAGTTATTTAAAATTTCCACCGTTTATCAATTGGTTTTAAGACCGTAAAGATTTTAAAATATGCAACAAAATTGAGCTAAGGACTAGAACTATATTTAAACTACTATATAGCTGAAAAGGTATACATTTAACAAGATGTCCCGATATAAGGACCCTACTAACATCACATGAGGACATACCAAAAGCATCTATCAAAACAAAAAATCTTGTGATACGACGAATCTTTTGCAATATAATTATGACGAATGGCACTGGATTATGTTTATAAATATTTGGTGACTAATTGAGCGAAAAGCTAATAAATTGTTTGTACTGTAGGTAATATTGATCAAGTTTAGACTTTTCCAAATGCTTCACATAAGGTTCAAAATGTTTCAACCTCTTAAAAATTAATCCAAGTTTCAACATTTTTATACCTACCTATTCCAAACCCATGAACCACTTGTACCTATAAACCAAGTTAAATCGTAAATTCAGGACTACAGTCCTTTCACAGATAATTTACCTCTGATTTTACATTGCTGTCAAAAACACAGTAATCTTTATTTTCGTTCCAATACGGTTGCAGTTAGTTATTGAGTTTCCTCCATGCCTCGGAAAGCACGTTAAGCCGTTGTTCCCAGCTGTCATTTGTAGGGTATCGTATTACCCAGTACTAACTGGGTTGTGGAGGTCAGATAGGCAATCGCTCCATGTAAAATACTGGTATTCAGCTGCATCCGGTTAGACTGGAAGCCGACCCCAATATTGTTGGAAAAAAAGCTAGGCAGATAATGATGAAGGTTGCAGTTAGGTCGCTGCCTCTGACAAGTCTATTAAAATGGCAGTGGTCTTTATTCTCATTACGATAAGATTGCTTTTGAGATGCTAAGGTAAAATAACTGTGAAAAGACTGTTACCTATCTGCAATTTTATTGGTCTTTTATCTGTTTAAAAGCCACCAGTGACGTCGATTGCCGCGCCCGTCATGAAAGAGCTCTTATCGGAGCTCAAGAAAGCTATCACCTCGGCTAATTCTGAAAATAAAGAAATATTGTGGCAGATAAATACAAATACACACACTGGCGAATTGTGGGTGTACTATTAAGTACACATCTGCCTAACCCTTCGGGGATTACTGGCGTGATGATATGTTATGTTATAAATACAGTCAGCAACGGAAGCCGATGATAGACATAATTAAAAACTCATCTCGAGTTTCTGTCTGGTTGCAGGCAATTAGTTCTATTTGCATAGGTCGTCACACACAACTGACACTTATTTTAATTAGCCAATTAACTTCATTGGCTTGAATCAGCAGACTAAAAAAAGTAACATGAGGCAAATTACCCGACTATGGCAAGGTCAAAAGGAAGGGTTTTGATTTTTCATGCCTGATGATGGGCCTGCTCTTGACTAGTCTATGCTATTCTGCTTACAATAAGGGGGCCTAAAATGGCCACTTAGCAAAATCATAAGATAATCATATTATGAATTACCTATGTTACAATTCTTAAAATGGTCACAAAGTGATAATTCATAATGATAACTGCATTTATTTATTTATGCTACTCCAACGACTAATACATTATTGGCGTAATGCAACAATTAAACTTAAAATCTAGGGTGAATTTGTCACTTACAGGTGTGCACAGCACTTACATAGGTATTTCAAGTTTTATAATATTACATAGAGGCTCAAAAAAAAAAAACTAGGTACATGAAAACAAAATTGAAAATCTGTGCATCTGTCAATCTCCATTTTAAGAATTTTAACGTGATTCATCGTATTATCCTATTATCATTCTGCTAAAGCGGCCATTTTAGGCCCCAAGGTAACTATAGTTTTGTCACGCTCACCACTAGGTTGTCCAAGTCGTCCCAAAGGCACCAGCTTCAACATGCCCTGCATCACCTTCTCAGGGACAGTCTTTACCATAGGAGTTTCTATGAAGCCTGGCAATATCACATTTACTCTGAAATTGGAATTATTTTTGACTGTCATACTGATATTATTAACATGCAAATAAAGCTATCACTGCCACGTTGGTCTTAGGTCTCCGCTGAGTATGAAATCCTATCAGGATCTGTGCCCAGTTTGTGGCATATTACATGGGACTAAAAACATACCTGGCAAATGGCGAAATGTGACTATAGTATAGGTACACCTCTGCCCAACCAGTCTGTGATTACAGGCGTTTTATTATTTGATAGTTACCTAATATTGAATTTGCCTAATTCCTTAGCAGCAGACTGAGTCATTCCAATCACTCCAGCTTTGCTGCCAGCATAGTTTGTTTGACCTGGAACAGATTGGAAAAACACAATCTTCATCATCCACAGCCTGACTTCACCCACTGCTGGGTATAGGACTCTGTTTGCGCCAATCTCCACGCCCCTGTGCCTATTTACCAGATTTTTATCTACCTTCAATTTATTCAGTGTCTACTTATCTAGTCTTATCTTAATGGTGAAGGGCTTATGTAATTTTTGATAATCAAAAAGTGCTGACTCTCTGCCTGTTTTAAATCAATGTCTTTTGGTTTTGATTTCTTAGAAGGCGCATACAGTAGCTAGATATCAATACCATACCAATCAATAATATGCAGGATATCTGGCAATGGTATTTAAAAAAAAAGTACTTGTATTTCAACCTCCCCTAATTAAACAGCTTTATACTTATATACTTTATATACTTTTTTTATACTTTATATACTCTATACTTTATACTTTACTTCTTACTTACCCATATTTCCATATTTGCCCACAATACTAGAAAGATTTACAATTGAACCGGGCAGTCCAGCTTCCGTCATCGCCTTTGCGAATGTTTGCATAACTAGGAATGTTCCCTGGAACACAGACAAAAGCATTAAAACATAAAATAATGCCCAATAGTTCCCTGAAGGATGAGGCTCAAGTCATCAAGTGATCATTTACAGGGTGAAAGGGTTGAAGATTCTCAACAGTAGTGCTTGCGAATAGTAGACCAAGGTAGTGAAAACACTAACGGAACAATAAATATTTCTGTGCAAGGAGCACAGCAATATTTTTGTCATCCCATCAAATACAGATGCATATAGTGAGCATAAAGGACAATACAACAAAATTATGAAACAAAGTAAAATATATGATTCACTACATGCAGTGCAGTGCAGTTATTCCATATTCAAATCTTTTTTTTCCAAATTGAAGCTGATTTGCTGGATATTAAGTTGACTTCAGAATGACTATGAGTGAAGTTGGACTGCAAAAAAATCAATTTTTCAAAATCCTTAATTTCTTAGCTACCTTTAAATTTGTATTAATCACACTATCATAATCTTCCTCAGACATTTTCAGAAGCCAGTTGTCTCGGGTGATACCAGCAGAGTTAACAACTATCGTTGGAGGTGCCTTATACTCTTTTAAAGTGGTCTGCAGAAGATTCCTCACTGAGGTTGAATCAGACACGTCTAGTTCTACTGCCATGTGATCCGCATCTGAAATGTAATTTTAATAGCTTTATTATACCTTGCCTCATTTTTGGTTCAAAATGTTAGCCAGTCAGATGCAATCTATGGCTAATATTGGGTTGGCTTGGGGAGTTAGGGTGAATCGAATAGATTTCGTTACTTGGAGTTGCGGACACCAGCCTGTTATACAATACAATACAATATTGGGTTGGCTTGTCTTTTAGATGTGTGTAAGATAAGAATAAATTATTTTACTTTTAAGTTTATTATGTTCTAGCTTTTCTTTGAGGCTTTGCTCGCATTACCATCAGAAATTATCCCAAGGGATTTTTTTAAATATAGCCTATAACACTCCCAGATAACACCAGGCAATATTTTATTCATACAAACCATTTCGTCCGGAAGCTAAAGCTGTGTGTGTTTTAATAGTTTCTTCAGCTGCATCATAGTTCTTATCTGCCGCTATTACTATAGCACCCTCTCTGGACAGTACCTGGCATGCTGCACGTCCTAGACCAGATCCAGCACCTGAAGAAAAAAAATTTAAAAAAAAAACGTACCTAATGATAATTATAGATATTAAACATCTATGGTTATGTAGGCTAGGACTTTAAGGGTGTAATACTTCTGAACTAGATGGATACTTATTAGATATTTTTTGCTTGTAAAAAATAGTAAAACCAAGTACATAGTAAATAGCAACAACAACTTTTGAGATGTCAAACAAAAATAATGACATGATTACAGTCGACCCAGAAATCGAATAAGTTTTGATTCTTAAAAAAATGCCGTTATTCTTGTGAGTGACCGCTAAGCTAAGAACATTAAGGGTAAATAAGGTCGTCTTACTGTATAAGATGATAAGGCATGTAGGTAAGTATCAAAAATCATGACCATTTAATTTATCAGACGGAAAATATATTTTTTATGCTTCTGTGTTAACTTTACGGGGTTGTTTTCTGTCAACAATATTGATAATGCAGTCATAAAATATAATTAACCTAGCTTACTGCATGAATGTTTCTTCTTTTCGATGGTAATGTTCATTAAAGGGATTTTAAAATAGGTACTTACCAGTTACTAATGCTAGCCTTCCTGCAACTATTCCTGACACCATTTTCACTGATTTTTATTAATGAAATAAGTCCTGAATTTATGTAGCAGAGAATCTATCGTATGTTTAGGAAGTTTGACTTTGAACTTTCTATCTACTGCAATCTTATCAAACAACTGTAAACTCTGTTATCACTATGACGTCTAAACATTCGTTCGGAAACGTAAACTTCTAAAATAGGAAATTACGAATGTCGAAAAACAGGTACTAAAATACCAATATCAATAATTATCTTTTCATAGGCCAGTTTTTTTATTAACCTGAATTTTATTTTATTTTATTAGAAATATCAATGATTTGCATTAGTATTGGGTCTTTTAATAGCACCTTCATGGATTCTTGTAGGAGTCTTCAAGACTCCTAAAAGGGAGAATCCAGCTAGACCTTATACCTATTGGGGTACGGCCCGCGGCTGGTGGAAGGGCAGTTATAGGGCTAGGTGGTGAGGAACTACTTGACATTATTTTTGGATTTGTTTACTGTTACATACAGGAATACAGGCTCTAAGGGCTGGCACAAGCTATCTGGGAGGAGTTGGATTTGTAGTACAACATAAGGTTGTATCAGCTTACGCATGCTTAAATTCATCTTGCATCATTGTTTTAATATTTAACTAATATAATATTAACTGATATTTAACTGGGCAGTAAAACAATCAATAGAGAAAGTAAAAAAGACATTTATTCTTACACAGGTAAGTACAATGCATCTAAGACTAGGTTAAGGTAATTAATCAAAAACTATGAGCATTATAGATATTTAAAATGAACTAACTGTCATTATCACATTTTTTTGTCATCACTTCCACCAATTCTCAGTCAAGTAGTATTTTACATTCTGACCGACCGTCTGAAATTGTTTCAGTTGTTTTCATGTGTTTCTGTATTTGTCTTAGTCATTTATGTTCAAAATGTCATTTTTTTAAAACCACATACAAAACAAACCAGTCCAACCAACAGCTGAATTGGTGGTGGTAATAATTCTTACAATAAAGCTAAAATATTAGAAAAAAAAACATAAAATGTGTTTTGTAGCTTACCTACGCACAACTTAAAACTATTCAAGGCGGAATGGACACCGACACACAAACGGTTATCACGTATTGAGTACATCATTCTGAACCCCCCCACGTTTAAATTTTTGATCAGTAATTTTAAAAAGAAATCAGCTGTTCCATGCATTTTGACCTTGAAGGTATTGCACTTCTGTAGTAAACAGCTGACTTGATTCAGAACGATGTACTGAATATGTGGTAACCGTTTGTCCATTGGTGTCCCTTCCATATAGATTTTCACATTAACATAATAAGTCATTAGCCTGTCAAGCGATTACCTAGAATCCGCCTTTTCCTCATAGAGCTCCACGGTTTTAACAATTGTATTAATAGTCATTTCAAGTACATTTTTCTATGTACTATAAAAGATTCATAGGTCATTTGTCAGGTTAGTCTTTAATGTCTTTTAAAAGTTTAGACCTTGGAACTGTGACTGACACAGTGACCTATCTGAGAACAATTTATATCTATAAACTTGGTTCAGATAGTATGGTTACCTTAAAAGTATACACATGGTTCAGATGGTATGGTTAGACCTTAAAAGTATAGAAATCATACAATCATTTTTCAATTGAGATTTTTCTTCCCTTTGGTTGGTACTTTCGGCTGTAAACCTTTGTCAAATATGCAAAAAATTAAAACTACGAAAACAAATGCCATACTGAATTAAAAGATATTTTGAACTGCTTAAATACTAAGGAGAAAAAAAAATCCACTCTTTTACATGGAACCAAGAAATACTTTCTTTAGTAATAAAAAAGAATACCAACTTGCTTATAATTAATGGTAAAACAGGTTTACTTTTAAAATGTACAAAACTAAACTTAATCTACTATTGGTTTAAAAAGAATCCAAAGTCTCTCAAACTCTTGCTGGTATTGTTCTACTAGTTCCTTCTGTGAAGTCACCAGGCAGTCTTCAAAGTTACCACACATGGCTTGATTGGTCCAGTTCAATGATCCTGCCATCAGAAATGGTGTCAAAAGAGGATTTTCACTCAATGTGTCCGCTAAACAGAATTTGTGGTGCATCAAATTCGTTGACTTCATCCAACGAACTTGTATCAGCTTTTGTAACCTCCTTATTCCTGACCCACTGGAAAACGCCATATCAGCATCGATTATCAATCGTATCTTTACGCCTCTTTGATGCAACCCTACTATAACATTAGTTACATCCATATTAGTCCATACGTACATACAGATATCCAAACTATATTGAGGCTGGTTCAAATAATACAGCAATCGGTCCATACTTTTCGAAATCATGCAGCGCGAATATTTACTCTTCTTAATTTCTTTGACTCCGTAGGCAAACATAATAACTTCGTGTATTTCTTTGGCTTTACATTTTTCTTCTTTCTTCTTTTTTGTTATGTATTTGTACGTGAAATGCGAAGCACATGCAAATGATAGCAAAATAAATAAAGTTTTGCAAGTTTGTAACGACGACATGTTATTGTTTTTGAGTACAGTGAATATTAAAAATCACAGATCTTGAACATTGTGAACTTAGTACATTTTTGTATTAAGATTTGCGTAAAATTTAACAGTATATTGACGGTTTAACTCGTCAATTATCACAAAAATGCATGTTTTTCGGCTTTAGTTTAGTAAATTAATTTGACGTTTATCCGGTGTAACGTCATGTCATCCGCTTGTCAATGTCAAAGTTCCCGCTTCCGCTTTATGACTTTTTTTTTAGTTTGCATCTGAGGATTTTGAGAAATTATTTTCAAAATCGTGCGAAATAAAACATGATGTAATTTACATTTCTCACTTGCCTTAGTTGAAGTCCTTTGTCTCATCAAATAACAAAACGATAATGTGAATGTTTGCTAATGGAAAAGAACATAAATGCGTGCTTTGTGTGTGAATAAGTAAAGCTTTCTCAGAGGAAGTAAATTTTCATAGGTTACTATTAAACTTGTGAATTATTGCGAAGCACACTAAATGTAAAAGTCAGTAGTTTTGCCTATAGGCCGTCCAACAAATAAAATGGATGGAAACAAATAACTGAAGACTGCCTTGTTGGTCGTAGGCGCTACTGCTGAGCATAAGGTTGTAGGTTCGATTCCTAGGTCGGGCAGTATTGGGTTATTCCATCAATAATTTCTCAGTAGCAGCCACGGATCCTTGATTTGCGTCAGGCTGGTAGGAATAGGGTCGCTCCGCATTACATGGGACTTAAAACATAACTAACAAAGGCTCAGAACTGTACTTCAGTACCTACTGAAGGGACACCTTTGTCAAGCCATTCGGGGATTGCAGGTGTGATGTTATGAAAGGCAACAAACAAATAAATAAATGTAAAAGTTTATTCAAACCTAATTTTTAAAATATATATAATTTACATTCAGTACCGCATGATATAGGACACTAGGTGCATGTTGCACAAGTCATGTTGTGCCATCTCATAACGTGATGTTGTTTATGCTGAAATCATGAGGTCTTAATCTTAAGTTTAAATTATAAGAGCTGTGATGTGCGGGCTGTAGAGATCCGCTGTATCCACCGATGAGACCGCAAGAGCCGTAGCCGTTATCGGTCGTACTTCCATATCCTACCACACTTTGTCCCATCAGACTGTTAGAATTTGGGACGTATTGTCTATTACCCACATTCTGCATCATAAGGGAGTAATCGTTTTGGTACAACCCTGTGTTCGCTATGGGGATCCCTAGATTTAAATTCAGGTTGTTTGCTTGAAAATGATGGAGCCATGGTTCTTTGGAGGTGCGGGCAAAGTCCTGTCTAGGGTCTTGGTGTGGGATCCCGATAGGCACGGCGATGGGTTCTGGTGAACTCTGGCTAGTTGAACTTCTGTGAGTCGACAGTGCAGACCTCTCGTTTCTTCGGAATTTCGCTCGACGGTTTTGGAACCATACCTGATAAACAAAATACAAGATTTAAAAGCTTGAAATTATGTAGTAATACTAGCTAGAATAACGTACGAAAACAGAACGATGTTTTAAATGCGTTCTATGTTAAACGCGTTTAGCGATTCGTGGTGCAAGCGGGCCTGGTTGAGGGACCTTATGACCTCATCGCCTTACTAATCGTGCTCTGACTTCTTTAAATGAAGAATTATAATAGGCTCTACCTTACCCCTACAGCCAATAAAAGCATGAGGTTCTGACGAAATTACTGATTAGATAGGTAGATACACTATTATGATTACGCAGCTTATTTAGCGCAAATAAATTTATTTTCTTTCTTTCAATTATTTATTTATTATTTATTTATTTATTTATTATATTTAGTACAGCATAAGCCATTAATACTAAATGAAGTTACACAAGCCAAAAGAACCTATATTTCTCACCTGTACTCTGGCTTCAGTCAGGTTAACCCTCGCAGCGAGATCCTCTCTAACGAAGGCATCAGGATAATGAGTCTTCTCAAACACCTTCTCCAATGCAGCCAGCTGCTGACTAGTAAACGTAGTCCTATTCCTTCTAGGTTTCTTCCTATCATCCAATTTTACATCTCTTTCTTCCTCAGACTCTTTCTGGTTCTCTCTCTCTTTTGCACCCTTGTCTTCGTACTTTCGTCTCATGTCTTCGTATGCTAGGTAGTCGACTGGTTTGATGTAAGGTCTTTGGAGGTCTTTTGGGTACCAGGTTAAGTCGTTCTGGTAATTTGGCTCGTAAGTGCTGTTGATCTGCCGGCCTGCTGTCAAGTGATGGAGCCGTATTAAGCTGTCCTCATGACATTTGATCATTTGGAAGAGGTTATGGTTGTTCTCTGGATAGGTTCCAGGGTTCACGTTGTAGTTGGCAGTATTTTGGGCTTTTGGGTCGTAGTTCTTCGTGATGGGCTGACGCGTATTAGGGAGATCTGTGAAACAAACATTTATTATTATTAATTATTGATTTATTCATTTTAACTTCATGTACATAAAATAGAGGTACAAAGGCGTACTTATTGCCTCAAGATATTCTCTACCAGTCAACCTTTGGGTTAAATAGGACAACATTATGATAGGGTACAAAATAATATCTATAAAAATCATCATCATCTGCCTAGCCTTTTCCCAACTATGTTGGGGTCGGCTTCCAGTCTAACCGGATGAAGCTGAATCCCAGTATTTTACATGGAACGACTGCCTATCTGACCTCCACAACCCAGTTAGTACTGGGTAATACGACACCCTTTGGATATCCCCCCTCACCCCATTTATCCCCTTCAATATCTAAAAAAAATAACTGCTTGTTTCCGAAATTATTCTGTTGCGCCTGTAGTATAAAAAAGTCAAATGCTATGCCTCGTTCGTCACAAACGCGACTGCTGTTTTTGGAGTCCTGGGTTCGATTTCCTGGGCGTACTGAGTTTTATTAGATTTCCCATTTACAATAAAATGTCATAAACCGAAGCCCGAAACTCGTAGCCGTACCCCGAAGCTAAAAGCCTGAATTTAATCCCACTGGATGGTAATAGGCAACAAACTATAAACCATTAGGAAACTGGCGAAGTGAGGACTCTGCCTATTCCTTCGAGAAATAAACGCATTATGATGTTTTTTGTATCTTTCGACCTACCCACATATATCACTACATATCGACTCACATACAAAATAACACCAAAACAAGCAGCATTCTACACAAAAGCCCGTTTGTTGAGCAGATCGCACACGCACCGGCGGCTAACGTCTGTAGATCGTTGTTGTGCAGACGGCGTGCGCGTACGCAAGCCTATCGGTTACTACACAATGCGAGCACGTGGAAACTGTTGCTCATGCTCCTTTGAACTTGCGAAGGTTGTGTATCTGCCCACCCATCTACGTAATAGGTAGAGCGTAGATCAGGAAAGCGTGATCATATTTAAGGGAAAGACCATCAAACCACCACATGCTGTAGATAGTGGTAGGGTAACAAAAAGGGCAATAAGATTGATAGATCTATACTTTTAAGTTCCTAAAGTCCTCTGCTATGTATAGGAAAACCAAAGATCTTTTATGTAAAGCCACGGAAATATTACACCACTGTCTTCCTGACTGCGAGCTGTTACTCAAAAATACCTAACGGAAAAGCCACCACTACCGGAAAAAACTACCGATTACTACACTATTACACTTTGTCCGAACTGAAAATCGATTACAGGACCACCGATTACTGCACTATTACACTTTGTCCGAAATGAAAATCGATTACAGGATCAGCGATTACTACAGTATTACACTTTGTCCGAAATGAAAATCGATTACAGGACCACCGATTACTAGACTATTACACTTTGGCCGAACTGAAAATCGATTACAGGACCACGCTCAGGCCGCTCAGCAATCGTATCTAAAGTTAACACTTGACAATAATCCTAACAATAACCATTATACCAAGCAACTAATCACACCAACCGACTAATCTTTTGAACTAGATGGTAAAATCATCACACAGGTTCAAGAGCGCTGGCAGAAGAGCAAAATTGAGCAAAAGATTGAAAGGACCTTTTTTTATTTTATTTTATTTTTGGAAATGTTCAGTACTATTGCACCTACTGTTTTTGTCTTTGCATCACCCTAAGGTAGACTGGTAGAAAATGCCTAAGGCATTAAGTCCGCCTTTGTACATTATGTGCATAAAGTTTTAATAAATAAATAATAAGAAAGACCTGGAAAAGTTCTAAAGTAGCCACCTAAAGTAGTACTTACGATTCTGCGTGCCTGTTATATATCTTACAAAGTTTTCAAGTGATATAACTACATACGCTAGGTACTTGGTAATCGCAATAATTTCGGTTAGGTGTTCGGTCTCTTATTTGATTTATTTCTATTTAACTTCATTTACAATTATAGCGCCACAGGATATCCTTTATCAGTTAATCTTTGGGTTAATCAGTTTTTTCTTTGACGCGAAAACTGAACCTAAAATAAACTGTTATATACCTAGACATCAGGCCCAGAAGAGCCAAAATATTTTGCAGACTTTTCTAGCTGTCAGTGACACCTTTAGCTGCTCCCAAACTAATATTTAGGACAAAGGTTCTTAATTTAGGATCATACAAAATTAGCACGACTGCCGTTTGCAACATTTTAGAAGTAGAGTGACATGAGACATGTACAGATAACCTGACGTATGCTTATTAATTTTTAGAAGGAAGATGGACTTACCTTTATTTTGCTCCATATTAACAGCTAATTTTGGCACACCAAACGATTAAAAAAATCGGATTTGATTTTAATTTACTCAAATATTTCGTAAACACTGTCACATTTGTTTTGTATCAAATTCGCGTCCACTCCGGCGCCGATCGAACGCGGCCAAACCGAATAATTGTTATTAATTCGCCCTCTTATTGAATTACTTTATTTAATTAAATAATTCGACTAACTCATACTAATGTGCGAACTAATGGAGCCTGTGCCGCGATCTGGCTGCTTTGCTACTTCATCTCAAAAACAACATGTGTGTGTTGGGACAAAAAATACTCTGAAAACGTCCCCCGTCTGAACACACCCATTGGTTGAAAAAGAAGACGTGATTTTCGTCTCTATGTTCACCGCCATAGATTTCAAATCTCAAGCCTCCAGTCTTTAAGTTTGACAAAGGAAATTAACACTTTATAATAACAGCTTCAAGATTAGTTTTGTATTGGTTGTTAAAAGTGGGAGTTTCACAAAGTTCTAATTTTGAATTTAGTTTCAAAGGCCGCGAGGCGTGGTTTGCTTTGGCCCGCCTGACGCCTGTGGGTGAAAAAAAAAGTAAAATATTTTGAGCGGGAAACGATTCAGGCAATAATTGACACGTCAACGTATATTATTTATAGCGTTCGGGAGAAAATGAACATAAAGTTTTTAAGTAATTGAATGTGATAAGTTTATGTTCTTGAAATCTTGCGGTGCGGATGTGGAAATTAGATTTTTATTGTCAGAGAGGAAGATGTCAGTGCAAGCCGGTTCACGCAGACGAGGTATGTGGCGAAATTCTAAGGGCCCAGGGAATGGAAAGGATGATATGGCTAGAAAGGAGGTGACTGCTGAGATGACGAGTAATACAGAAGTATGGAAGAAGAAGACATGCTGCGCCGACCCCAAATAAATTGGGGTAAGGGAGAATGATGAGGTAAGTAAACTGCATTCTTTTGGGTTTTTTCTTCAGCAGGTTACAACCTAGTCACCTAACGTTGCTCCTCATCACTCAATTATAGTGTGGTGGTAGTTTTAGCTATAATCTCTGCAAACAGAAGATGTGATCTTCATGTAGAGCAAGATTCCTTCACATTATTTAATTGCAAAGAAAAACTGGCCAAGTGCGGCTCGAACTCGCACACGGAGGGCTCCGTACTACCGACGAAAAAAAACACGTTTCTTGTATGGGAACTCTCTTGAATTTTTAACTTTATTTTATTTTTATTATAACGCTCTGTGAAATATTCCAAGTGTCTTCCTATTACGGTTGAAAATATACTGCCCTGTAATGGACGGACGGACGGACAGACCGTGGAGCCATAATAATAGGGTCCCATAAGGTCCGTTGACACCCATTGGGTACGGAACCCTAAACCGTCGAACTTCAATTCGTAATGACCCTGTCAGTTATTTTTCATCATCATAGTTCTCCACGTGTTATGTCATTACAGTTTGGCAAGCTGATCATCACGGTATGATGATTGGAGCTGGCAGACACTTGGCGCAGTCGCTACTGGCGTCAATTTGCGACAATCTGTTTGTCATTACCCAATCTATTGGACATGACAAGGATAATAGACATAATGGTGGTTTTTTTTAAAGTTGGACGGTTATTGCTTTTTAAGAGGTACGGTAAGCTGCTCGTCACCGGTATCAATATAGGACTAGGTAGCAGTAGCGAAGAGTCAATTTTTGTGAGAGGTAAGCCGGAGTCATCATAACTATAATGTGATTTTATTATTTGACTATACAGGGTGTAAACAGACCCTTCACGAAGCCGTCAACCAAGCATTCTGTACATCAAATTAAGTTACTTTACGCAAAAATTATTGCTGGGAAACGACTTTTTTTTTGGGTGAAAAATTACGTTTTACGGTAAAACTCAATGTAACGCACTCAAAACATTGTGCTGATGGATGGATTGAATAGTACGGGGGTCGTGAAGTTGTTTAAAGTAAAAATCTTATATTAGAAACATGTATTTTAAAAAAAACTTGTGAAAAAGTTGGAGCTTTGACCCCACATATCTCCGTAACTAGAAGGTTCCCAGGTATAGAACAAAAAAATGATCGCAATGACGGGGAGAACAAGTACCTTTCGGCTTCGTTAAGGGTCTTTTTACACCCTTTAGAATACTGGCTGTGCCATTTTTCAAAGGGAAGCCAGTAGGAATTGAGATTGAGTTGTATGGAACCTTCGCCACTGCTAGGTAGGTGCTTTATTTTATTGAAACTCCGAAATTCGATAGCCCAGTTGAAGATCAAAGTGTTACCTCCGACTCAACTGAACATTGAAGTATAAAAGGTAAAGCCTTAATTTTACATAGGTATGGGCGTAATGAAGACCTGCACGTACCTAGTTACCGTGTAAAAGTGTCGGATTTCGAAAAAAAATGTTAAAACCATGAAAAATACTTTTCTTTACCCAAAGATATGAAAGCAGGGCCTAAAAATTCTATAAAACAAAAGTGCAACAGGAAGGTTATACCCCTTGCGTGAACCGTAGCTGAAAAACCTAAAACCAAACGGATCATGTCACACAAACCATAAACCTATCATCCAACAATTCTCTATCAAATAATAAATTGTATTAAATCGAATTATTTATATATTTGTTTGTACTAAATTCGTGTAACTTTGTAGTCATCCCACCGTACCTTCCCGTCTGCCCGGAATAGAACCGGCGACCCGTCGCATCGAATTAGTGTGAAATGTTGAAAAACGCCTGAAGCGTAGCGTAACGCACCACGGACGTTGCCAGATGCCATAGAGTAGTTACAATATTATTTTATTAAGATGAAGAGAGAGGAATATTTGGTAGATATGATTAAAATGCTGGAGAGCTTCAAAAGCTCCGATGACACTAAAAACCGGCTAATTGCGAGTCGGACTCGCTCATGAAGGGTTCTGTACCATCGTAGTAAGGAACCCCCCTTTAATTTTTAATTATTTGTTGTTATAGCAGCAACAGAAATACAAATTCTGTGAAAATTTCAACTGTCTACCTGTTAAGGATCATGAGATACAGCCCGCTGATAGACGGACGGACAGGGGGGCTTAGTGTAATAGGGTCCCGTTGGTTACCCTTCGGGTACGGAACCCTAAAAAGGAGGCTGTGTCAGGGTGGATGCCAAAAGCGGATGTCAGGGTGTCGTGGCGCAGCTTAGGCCAGGCCGGCCGGTGTCCAGCAGTCCCTGAGTTGATTGAAATTGAATTTCTTCGGAAGTTCTTCACCAGTTACTAGAAACTTATCATCTAAGTAACTAAGTGCCTAAGTTAAAACGCTTTCAGGAGATAGTAGAAGAAGCCTAGCTTTCAATAGATAGAAAACAGAGTATAAAAATAAAAATCTTTCGTCTTTATTTTAGGATTTCTATGATCTTAGGTAATTAAACGGTGCCAGAGGATAAGATTTGGATTAAAAAAATGTTTAGGATCGAAAAAAAAAACTATGAAAGTAGAACACTTTTAAACTATGGAAAATATAGGCCCTTTGTTGCGATACAGGATAAACAAAATAGGGATTTAGCAATAAATTCATACAAAAATCGATAAAGACGTTGTTGAAGCTATCAATTGCTCCTTGAGTCCCTATCATCTACGAAAAAATTAATGGGAAGCAGTTACACATTCACATGGACGTATCAACATAATAATGTTTCTATTCCTAGTTTTCCAAATAATTTGAAACAGCGATGTTTTATTTCGTAAATAGGTAATAAAATTAATAATTTCATGACGATAGTTTACGATTTCTTTGAACCTGATGAAATGTTTACAATATGAAGACGTATTTAATTGATTATTTACAAGCAATACACATTTTGAAATCAAAAAACGAAATATTAAAACTTGGATTCCTTTGAAGCAAACGTTCTATATTCAAATGCAAGCGCGCCAAGGTGTCATGGCGGCCATAATTGGGGGTGACAGTTGTCGGCGGGAACGCGCGCGACTCGGGCGCAAGACAGCTCGTTTGCGCCTGAGCATAACGAGACTGTACTAATCCCGTCTTGTTCTTCAGTAATAATATAACTGGTCTACATTAAAGAGAAACGTAATTTAATTTTAATGTCACCAATATTGTTGTTGTCTTAACGGCTAGGTTTCTTGGCTTGACAGCATTTTCTTTTGGCCAAATAATGATTCAAAATTTTCAGGAGACAGTTTCAATGTTGAATCATAATTTACCTAGGTTATTTTATTTCAAACTTAGAAGTTTATATAGTTTCGAGCACACAAACAGCCGAGGTATGAGGATAGCCCCATACCTTAGCTAAAATAATTGTCTACATGAGAATCAACCAAATAATATGCATTTGTGAGATATTCTGCAATAGACATTAATAAAGGTGCATGTCGTAACGTTTTCCAAAGTCCTTACAATAAGATGTATTTCTGCCTAAATCCTTCTGCATCCATATTTCTTCTTCCTCTTCGTCGTGACACTCTTGGCAGAGTGGTTGTGGTCGTCACGTCAGGGGTGGTGGCAAGCTTCACAATCCGTCGCCATTCCTCCCGTACTGTGGAGTTGCCTTTTCATTCGTAGAGTGGACCATTGAGTGCAGTTTTGACTTGCAGTTTGCGTGCAGTTTTTGAAAATTATGTACTTATTCGAACTTAACTCTGTCTGTCTTTTTGTTACCTTTTCAATCCAGCTCTTGATCAAAATGAGCGTAAATCTAACAGAATTAAAATATATCTCAAATCATAGCTCAAAATAAGTTCTTTACTTCATATTATTGCAACGTGTACCAAAGTCGCCGGAGACCAGAGGTAGGGCCAATTGAAAATGGTGCAATTTCCTGTATTTCGTCCAAGATATAACTAGGATCATGTAGAAAACATTTGGCTAAAAGTAAGCACATAGAGATAAATCGTAGCAAGGCTGACGAAGTCCAAGAATCAACCCTAGAAAGCTATGTGTATTATTACTTTGAATAAATGGTGATAACTTTGGCATAATACCGAAAAAGGCAGCACATATGTATTTTAAGTTGCTCTATTTCTGTCCTCCGGTGACTTGGGAACTTACTTGTTTTGAATTTAAGTCTCAATCATAAACTAATATTTGAGAAATAAATTCAATTATTATTTTCGCCAAGATTTCATAGAAAATTACCCAAATGCCCATGGTCCTTTGGCACTCGGAAAAACCAAACATCATAACTTTTTATCACGGTAGTCTGTTCACATCCGATAACTTTCGTGGGCGAACCTACGGGCAAAAGTTATTTTTTCGTTTCGCACCAATTAAACGTTAGTTCAAAACGGTTATTTCACAATGCTAATAAATCATATCTGACGTTAATTTGTGGAAGCTCAGTAAAAACGCAATAATAATTAATTTGGCCACGGTGTGGTCTAACCTGACGTGTACGTGTTCATTCTGAAGGGATGGCGACTCAATAATCCGTGAACACAGCCATTTGTCACCACATCATCCGGTATGGTGGCCATGTATGGCGATGTTCAGAGGATAACCTGAAAAAAAACATGGGACCGCCCCTAAAGTTATGAATGGGAGTTGGTTTTTTTTTGTATGCTGTTACGTAAAGTTTTTAATGTATACAATTTTATTTTGCTAATTGATTTAATGTAGAAGCTCTGCCTTCTTATCAATAAGAGTCTGATTTATTATTAAAACTCTGAATTAGAAAATTTATTTCCGAAACTACCGTCGTTTCGGTATTTCTTCTCAAAATATCTAGTAGAATACGAAGTACACACATTATTCCAAATAACATAAAAAAAAATGAAAATATAATTTTTAATCGAACACACTGCATTTATATTCCAAAGCAAGTCTTTGTTACTCACTAAAAACTTGAGGTCTTCATCCCAAATCTCCAGCAAAATATGGCGAGCGCCTTGCTCACGCGCATGACAATTACCTCAAATCAGTGGAGCCATTACTCACGTCGCATCCACGCAACACTTGGTCCCAACGATTAATTAACGATACAGTTTTAGCACTTACAACGAAAAATACTAAAACAATTAAATGTTGAACGCAAATAGAAACGAGTAATTGATGATGGATTACCGCTCTGATTTGAAAGCAAGACTTTAGACTAAGCTTTGCAAAAAATATATGAAAGTTTGCTATTTTAAGTATGTAACGGATTATTTTGGAAGTGCTTTCTTTGCGCTGTTAGGTAAGAAGGTGCAGAGAAGGCAAGGTAGACAGTATGGAGACAAAATAAAATCATTTTCAAAGAAACAACAGCCGGCTTTAGCAAGCATAATTTTGTAAACGCACTCACGAAACAGAAGAAATGGCTAGTGTGGGGGCAAAGCTTTTAAGAAAACAGTATGTTGGAGTTCATACATCTGTGAATATTCTATCCAACAAAACTTTTGCATTTGGTCTTTAAACTCTACAAGAAAAAAGCTAAGCCCTTCACAGTTAACAAATTCTTTGTCTCACTTCAAATATTGTTAATGTAGCCAAAGGCCAAAAATGGAACCTTTAAAATCAGACTTGCATACCATACTCCGAATCCTTAAAAATATTTGGCATAATGATAATTTATCACCGAAACATAATTATAGGTTCCGGCCCATCGCCGACCACTCTTGTGTTGACGTGTTCGCTAAATTAATGGGTTCCCAAGCTAACGAGTCGTGCGATTCGCGGCGCAAGCGCATCCGGAAGGATGCTACCACGGAGGTAAGCGCCGACGTAAAAAAGGAGCTCTAATTTCTGTCATTGTGCAACACATTCCGTGTTCCAAACTAATACTTTTTTTTTGAGGATGGTGTGTCCAAAAACCTCTACGGTTTAATCCTATACGGATCTAAGAAAAATGTGATTATTTTTAGGGCATAAAAAAATGGGCTAAGGACTGAGCCTTGCGCAATACCCTTTGTGCTTTTATGAATTCTATAAAATGTTTTAATGGTAAGGTTTTTACAATCAAGGTTCCTAATTAAATATTATTATTAATCAGTTTATTTCAAATCAAATTGGTCCAATACAAATTATAAAAATACAGAGAATTAAATTAAATCATATATTGCATTTTTTTATTTATTATTTTATATTGCACGTGATGGTTAAAAAATAATCATAGTAGATAGAACATCCTCAACCGAAGATTTTACAAGACAGTTATTAGAAGTTATTTGGGTTAAAATCTGTCATAATATATTAAGTCATCGGTGCCGAACAGCTCGTAAACCTACAAATAATTTTCAAGATAAAAATAATAGATAATCAGATATTTCCTCAGGAAATTAGTAATTTGTGGCCGTAACTATAATCTTAATTGAAAACATTCGTACGAAAATAGTTCGCTCTTTGACGGCTTTTAACTTTTTTACGTCGATAATGTCGTTAAACTTTGACACTTTTTTACGGACGCACTTTTATCGTTTTTTTCCTAAATTCTCTAAGTGCCTGTCAGTGTAAGCTTTTCATAGTGTTTTGGTGTAACCGTTTGTACGACGCCGATCTCGCTCTCTTGGGGTTTTAAGTCATCGTCGTTATTGACATGTCCTTTTTTGGCAACTCCTTCAGTTTTTTTGGAGTTTAAGATAAAACACATGCTACAAAAAAATCTGAACAGTTTAGCAAGTTAACGACTAGTTTATTTTTTACCCGACTGCGGCAAAACCCAAAAGTAAGGTTATGTTTTTCATGTGATCACCCACATCTCGTTTTATGAACTTACCTTACCTTAAACTTATATGAATCACTATGAATGAAAACATAAGCTGGCGGAGGGAGACCCGCTGTCACTTACATCTAAACGCACACATTTTATTTTTACCGAAGAAAATTAAAACTTAGCTGAAAAAAATCCTGTATCATGACTTCATGAGATTTAGGTTCAATTGTTTCGTGCCTCAATTCGAAAAAGTCCTAACTACATCCTAGTAACATAATACTTTCGGCATGTCCCGTCGAATTTCCGCGAAACTTCGTAAATAGCCGACCACACCGCCTGCGCCGATGGCGGTATCGCGGGGTATCGGTTTCAGCTCCTGCGCATCACTGTCGGCGTTACAGCTGTCAGCAGTCGCGTCACCAGACCGTGACCTGTCAAGGTTTAGTGATCGGTTTCATGTCTGGATGTGGATAGGTCAATATTTACTATCCATTGTGTATAAAATGTAAAAGGTCAATAAGAATAATTTTCTCTAAGATTATTTATTTTTAAAAGAAAAAAATGAGAAGACCAAATAAGTAGGCCGACATTCTTACAAAGAAGATTCGCCATAACAAGAGTTTATTTTCTTCATACAGAACGCTAAAGCTGCAATAACTGCCATCTTAAGCAATTTACTTACCAATCAAAACACCTACATTATAGCCGACTTCAGCACTCATTCATTCTTGTAGTTAAAACCTAATAAATCTGATTAAATCAGCGCCCGTTGCGTTTAAATCTCAACAATTTCAAAGAGTCGAAATTTGTCCTGACAAAATTTACTGCGACAGTGTACGAGCGGCGCGGGCGCATGATTCGTCGAGATCAAAGCCGCAGACGCATAGTCATGTGTTCCCGACAACATGTAGGTCGCCAAAGCCCCTCGGGGGCACTTACAAAAAGTCAGCTTGTGTGTTTTGTAAATAATATCTTTTTGGTCTGTGGATTTCTTTTGCTTGTAGCCAAGTCGTCACTGACGGCACCGACATATTTGAGAACTTTTTATTCAGAAGCTCTTGTAACTTAATAAGCTCGATAATATAGCCAATTAAATAAAGAACTCTCTATATTGAATTGTATCGCTATTTCATTGATTATTTTTCCATAGATCTTATTGTAAAAATTGAAGACGAACAAATAAAAGATACAGATGATTTTATAAAAAAAAAGCGTATAATAATAAAAAATAATACTCATATTTACAATTTTCATGGTAAAGCCGTACAGTTTACTAAGCGTTATAGGTTAGGGTAAAAGTAATTGGTTAAAGTTCAGTTCCATGCGCCTGGGCAGTTGTAATATCTGTTGATGCGAAGCCAGTCACTGTTGGTGATGTAGTCACGCTGGCCCATCTCACCAACGTTTCTCTGAAGGAAGAAAAAGAAAAGTTATAATACATAAACCCATTCATAGTATTAATGAAAAGACTAAGAAGCAAAAAAGTGGTAGTAGAAGAAGGTGTAGAATATAACAATGAAAAGGAGCAACTGCTTAAAAAACACCTATCTGTCCCACTAAATAGAAAAATGCCTGTACAAATTACTGTAGCTCGTAAAGGAAGTTTAAGTATCCAAATGTACAAACCATCCGAGGTTCAATAGTCGGTGCCCCGTTAGCGGTGAATGAGTACGGTCCGTAGTGCATGCAGCTGACGTAGTCGTAAGCTATTCCCAAGTTGTCAACTTTGGAAGCTCCGTACAAGTCAAAGTTGTGTTCAGTGCCTGGAAATTACATTAAAACAACTTTACAATGGAACCAGAAACATTTGCATCAACATTGGGGGTAGGTACTCGTTGTAGAGCCACAAGAATGAGTCTTGCTGAAAAAGCAAAAACAAGTACTAATCAGGACCTTGATTTCAAAGCTAAGGATTGTCATTGACCAATAATGGTCCTACATGTTTGAAATACTCCTTTGTCCTATTGAAACCAAAGGTTAACTGGTAGAGATGCCTTGTGATAATTATTAAATCAACCTATGTACCACTACATGGAGAGTAAATAAATAAATGTTTGACCGAACAAATAGAAACACCTTGGTCAACTCTTAGTTATTCTAGTATTACTTGAGATCAATTAAAACAATTGTATTTTTTTGCCAGACGTACCTGGAGCGATGTTCTGTTCATGAATCTTGACGTACTCGTCCCTGTTGAAGGTGGTATGCATGTGGAGGAAACCGAGGATGTGCATGAACTCGTGAACGATGGTAGCGTGTCTGAAGCATCCTTCGCCGACGGCGCTGCGGGCCAGGTTCAGTTGATGGGCCCCGCGAGAAATCCTGTGGCCTACGTTCGCGTAGCATCCGCTTGGTTCACCCTGTAAGATTGTGAATGGTTAATTGATGGGATAGTTTTAAATATTTATCTTATAGTATAGACAGGCTTGAAAACAACAACGACTTATGTCAGCTAGGTCAGGACTACAATAACGGTATAATGAACATTGCTAGTGCATTTAATATTTAAACAGTAATGCTTTCAAGCATTCCCTCGTCGAAAAGATATATTAGGTCAATATTGTTTATTACAATATTTAAGTTTGTGATTTTTACTGCCAGGATTGTGCTATTTAAGTCTTTAATTCCACTGTAATTGTGGTCAAACCATATCTTGCGATTCACTAAGCTTGTTTATATCTTACTTAAGCTCTTTTGATCCCGTGAATTATATTCTTTTATTTGCGGCTTTTTTGTCGTTCCCAATTATCTTTATCAAGATTTATGATTTTATTGTTGTTAAAAATGAATTGGTACTTACAGTAAGTCTTGCATAGACGGTGTCCGATGCTATCCTGTACCGGAACTTCACGCAGGTATGTGCTTCAATGTCCCTAACTGCTTCCCAAATGGCGGCTTTCTGTGCGTCATCTGTAAGCAACAATATTTCGTTAGTTTTTTATTCTAATTACATGGGACCACGATCTAAAGAGATGTTACTGTTTAGAGTGGACCTCCCCATAGTCATAAACCATTTGTATCTTTAAAATAAACTGCTTGACAGATAGACAAATAGTATTGCAATGTTTATTAGGAATAAACTATAAGGGCTTTGCTCTCTTTGAACACAGTCATGCAGTATTTTCATATTGCATTTTATCAGAATCGTAATCTTTGATTGCATTTATAAAAATGACGATTTTATCTACATCATTTGATATGTTTATTTGTTAAACATCAATGATATGATAATCAATGTCGATGATTCCCTTTGATAGACAGTTCTCATTGACGAAATGAGTCAGTTCAGTGACACATTTATTGTGGTTACAATAACCTTTTGTTTTTATTCGTGATCCTCAAATGAGGTTATTTTTGAAGACTCTAATCTCGCTTTTAATGTATTGTTCCTGTTTGCTAAACAATAGAAAGAAAGAAAGAAACGGTATTTATTTGTCTCGCACAGGAAAAAACAAAATGAAATACCTCTTACCTAATATTTTTAATTTGAAGATTTTTTTATCTAATTTGCGATATTTATAGTAGATCATAAAACCAAACATAACCATGACTAAGTAAAGGATAGTATTTCCGTTAATTAAACGTCACTACGCAGGGCAATAAAATGATTAGTTGGTAATCGTGGTGAAACTCTATCGTTTTCTATTTCATCATTATATCAAGTAGCGCGGAATTTTGATCGTTTGGAGGCCTTTGCCCAGCAGTGGGATAATATGGGCTAGCAATAATAACATGTATTAAACAAATCACAAGCCTATTGGCCTGTTTCTCTATCGAATGCCTAAGTTTTGTTGTGGGATTTTGGTCCATCTTGGTCGCTACCGTCTGCAGATATCAATCAAATTCTGCCCTATTTTTATGTGGTAAGTAATTAATAGTTTCTGGACACTGAAAAAAGGCCCTAAAACATCCTGAAAATTCAGACCAGAGCAAGACATAAGAAGAAACTTACTAAATTCTCCGTCGGCGAACTCAAAAACGACGGTGTTGCTAGGCCACGGTCCGATTGAAGACGAGCTGTAGGCACTGCGACCTACAGCATACTCCTGCAGCAACTCCGCATAGTCCTCATCGTCCAGGACTATATCGCCCTGGAACTTGCCGCTAAGTTCCTCAGCGCTGGCTAAAGGGAGACTCCTCGTTCTCGCTTGGAACCGTTCGGCATTTCCATTCCCTATTAGGCAAAAAATGCATTTAATTTCACCCTACAAAACTTTACAGAATCGTACGTTCGTAGGATACAATGCCCTTGCTAGGAAAGTTCATAGTTGCTGTTGTCGGTATATTGAATGAATGAATAATGATACATTTATTTGCAAGAATATAGGTAGCTAATATAAATTAAGTTTTTAGGATCTATGACTTTCACTATATTCGGCATTTCAGCCGTACAAATAATTAGATTTTACATCTTGACTTTATAGCATTCGGTACACATTTAGTAATTAGAAATAACATAAAAATACTAGTTGTAGTATTTTGTGCATAAGTCTTTACGACTACATCGACAAATTGCAAACAAGCGAAGCCGTTGGCTTTAAAATAAAGACTTATTTATCCCCTTTATTAAAATAATGGTTTCAGTTTTTTTTATTTTTTATTTACATGCGTCTTAACTCTCTAACCAACATTTCTAAGTAAAGGGGCTTAGGGGGGTGGGTAAATCCCTGAAGGTACTTAAATTCTTGGGTACCTAGGAGTTTGTTTGACATTTTTATCAAGGCAAGGATAAGTTTGTCACCCTTATCTTTCCATCCTTACTTTCGATCGCTTTATTGACAAGTTATTTACATTCGTTTGTAATAACTTTGATATTGTTGTCTGCTAAACTATTTTGAGCAAAGTCTAACTTTGCAAATATTTACAGAGAGGAAACAGAGGATATTGGGGTTACTGAAAGGACAAACAAAGGTTTATGACCATTTAAAAACAAGAAAATTCAAAGTTGAATTTGGATTCTAAAACAAAGGGTTTGGTGACAAAAGCCATTTTGACGAACTTATAGGATGTAGCTTCAAAAATTTATTTGTGGTTTTTTTGGAACTTAAGAAGTATTTTCGAATTACGTATTACCCTATTTGGAAAATTGTATAGTGCTAAAACTCAACAGCAAAGCTATTTATTTGTCCCCAACTCCCATGAAAATTAATATAACTTAACTTTAATAAGCTTTATCACATTTGAATGTATTTTGCCGTTTTCTATCAAAATACTATTAAATTTAATAAAACAATTAAATTAAAAATACACCAAAAAAAAAAGTTAACATACCATTCCGGATATTCTCCAAAAACTGTCTGAAATCTTCAATATCCTTCCTCGACCTCACTGTGGCGGGGCTGGCCGCCCCCAAACTCACCAGACCAAGCGCTAGGAAAACTACACAAATTCGCAACATACTGATTCCCGAGAACCTGTCACAATAACATACTCACAACCCAGAAACTAGCTTTTTATTCAAACAATTATCTGCATCTATATAGATAAACTGTAGATTTTATCAATTTATAACTGAAATACTTTGGTGACTCGGATTTGAACTGCAATAAAATCTATTGTTTATCCGTGTTTATTGTGCTAAGTGCCAATTTGTTTATCTGTTTATTAGACTTCGGAATATCCGGTGTTGTTTGGTTGTATCCAACCGTTACAATTCATCTATCTCTTCTCTTCTTCAACCTTTGGCCACCCAATGCTGAGTGTACTTACGTCTCTTCCAAATCTCTCCACTTTTGGCGGTTTTGTGTCATGGCTATTCAGTTTCTTCCGGCCATTTTAGAGAGATCTTCTGTCCACCTAGTCGGTTGTCTGCCCAGATTCTTCCGTCCCGTCCGTGGTCTCCACTCCATCACTTTCTTCCCCATCTTCCATCCAGTCTACGGCATGCATGGCCCGCCCACTTCTACTTTCTTTTTGCTATTGCTTCTGCTATGCCCGTCCAATTCATCTATAGAACTGCAATGCATCACAAACGAATGCTTAGTATGAATTGCGACGTTAAAATCTCTGCCAATTTTTTCTCGGAAAGCTAGGCTGGTAATCATTTGGGTAATCCCATCTTATTGTGTTCGTTTATTCTTAGAAATTATTGGGAATAACATGATGTCACTTTTGTTGTTATTTGTTTTTACAAAATTACATTCAAATCTATACTAATACTAGCTTATGCCCGCGGCTTCGCCCGCGTGGAGTTCGGGAATTGCCCACGGGATCTTATACACACACACGGTCACGCACGCGCACGGTCGGACATGGTTTTTATATAGTTGCTTATAACTTGCAAATATTAGTTCATAGTAATATCAATTAGGTACTTTACATATTGTTATATACTTTACATATGAATATTGATACCTTGGTTTGAGATTGGACACCGGTGACGAAAATCAAATGATTAATTAGGAATCTATTTATAGACATAAAACTTTTACATAATATTTAATATCAATGTCGCGTATCACGAGCCAACGCGAAAATCGGTGGAATAAACCATATTTACAGACGTCTACCTCAGAAAAATCCTACCTACTTACTTAATAGGTAAATACTCGCGCGCCCCGCACGCCCCGCGCAACGCTGCGCGCCATGCGCCGGTCTACGTGAGCTTCGAAGCCCTATTTGACTCTGTTGGGGGATGATTTTGATTTTTGAAAAAACTGTGATACACGTATCTCATAATTTTAATTGAAAAGTATGTATAAAAATTTTCAAGTCAATCGACTCAGAGAATAAAAAGTTTCACAGAATATTAAACACCCCATTTCAACCTCTTAGGGGTGGAATTTAAAAAAACTGTTTCTTAGCGGATACTTACTCTTCACAAAAAACGCACCCTCCAAATTTTATGTCTCTAGAACCAGCCGATTGGGCTGTGCGTTGATGTATCAGTCAGCCAGTCGACAGTGAATTCTTAAATTGGGGGATGATTTTGGAAAAACTGTGATACATGTATCTCATAATTTTATCTGAAGAGTATGTACACAAATTGTCAAGTCAATCGACTGCGAGAATAAAAAATTTCATAGAAAATTCAACACCCCATTTCACCCTTTTAGGGGTGGAATTTCGAAAAACCCTTTCTTAGTGAATACCTACTCTTTACAAAGAATACACGCTCCAAATTTCATGTCTCTAGAACCAGCGGATTGGGCTGTGCGTTGATATATCAGTCAGCCAATCAAGACATTACATTTTTAAATTGGGGGATGATTTTGGAAAAACTGTGATACACGTATCTCATAATTTTATCTGAAAAGTATGTACACTAATTTTCAAGTCAATCGACTGCGAGAATAAAAAGTTTCATAGAAAATTCAACACCCCATTTCACCCTCTTAGGGGTGAAATTTCGAAAAACCCTTTCTTAGTGGATACCTACCCTTCACAAAGAATACAACCTCTAAATTTCATGTCTCTAGGACCAGCGGTTTGGGCTGTGCGTTGATATATCAGTCAGCCAATCAAGACATTAAATTTTTAAATTGGGGGATGATTTTGGAAAAACTGTGATACACGTATCTCATAATTTTATCTGAAAAGTATGTACACTAATTTTCAAGTCAATCGACTGCGAGAATAAAAAGTTTCATAGAAAATTCAACACCCCATTTCACCCTCTTAGGGGTAGAATTTCGAAAAACCCTTTCTTAGTGGATACCTACCCTTCACAAAGAATACACCCTCCAAATTTCATGTATCTAGGACCAGCGGTTTGGGCTGTGCGTTGATATCTCAGTCAGTCAGTCAGTCAGTCAGTCAGTCAGGACTTTGAATTTTATATGTATATGTATAGATTATAAAGAGGAAACCTTTGTATTTTTGTATTTTTGTATGTTTGTATTGAATAGGCTCAAAAACTACTGGACCGATTTCAAAATTTCTTTTACCATTACTTAGAGGGATTCTTCCGAATCCGTATAGGCTATATTTTATCCCGGAAAATAGATAGGATTTTTCGTGGTAGTGAAAATTGTGGAGTAAGGCGTCGAAAAAACTGCCGTACGTTAACGATTCTCGCGAACGCTGCCTAAATGGTTAGAGATGTATGGTTGACTTCTATAGAAAAGTTGTAGTACTCAATAATGCCTACAAAAAAGTCCGCGATAGTATAAACCAAACATTTATATTTTAGCCATTATAACCACTTTTCCATAGAATAAAATTAATTAAAATTATTAGCCTATGTTTATTGATCATATTATCGTCAAATACTAATCCTTATCCAAATAAACTATTTATTGAGCAAGATTGTTTCAATAGCTATAAATTACTTTTTATTTTATTCCAATCGGACAATCCATTCAAAAGATATTACGAATTTAAAATTGTAAAGACTTGCGAACGGATGAGGCCTACAGAGAAAAATGAGCATCGGACGAACAGCATAGTGGTACCAGACAAGAAGTGCCACAAACACTCCACAAAAGCTTAAAAAATAAATGTCCACCCGTGCGAAGCCGGGGCGGGTCGCTAGTCATTTATAATCAGATCGGAATTAATTATGTCAAAATTTTTATAAATATCTTTACAAATATGTATTGTGTCATCAGATAATTGTTTACAGATTTTATCATTAAAGGCTGGTGCATCCATTAATTACTGTCGGCTCTCTTTTTACTAATATGTTAATACTTCCTTCGTTTATCTTCAATCTTTGAAAGTAGTATTTGACTTCAATTGATTGGTAATTGTATTTTGGAAACAAGAAAGAAAACCGATTTTAATATTAGCTTCTGTCTTTTCCCAACCTTTTCCCAATTATGTTGGGGTCGGCTTCCAGGCTAACCGGATGCAGCTGAATACTAGTATTTTACATGGTGCGACTGCATATCTGGCCTCCACAACCCAGTTAGTACTGGGTATTACGATACCCCTTGGTAAGACTGTTTGTCAGACGTTCGGGCCACTGACTATCTATAACGCCTGTCAAAGATCAATAAATTACATCCTTTCCGAGGCACGGAGGAAACTTGGTATGTAATGAGTGGTCACCCAATCACGGACCAACCTAGTCAAGCGCGACTTAACCTGAAGATCGGCCCGAGCGGTTGTTATTATTTAGCTACGAGCTCCTCGAATGTCATCAAATGAACACTTAAAGTACAAATACATTATTCGTTTCAAGTATTTTGTCAGTTTTTGTAATTAACGAATGCCCACAGAAAATGTGTCAGCTACCAACCAGCTGCTATAAAGTATAAACAGTAAAAAAACAGTATAATCTATTTCGTTCTAAGTAAGGCTTTTGATTGAGTTGACCATATTGTTTTTTATATGTTTATTTGTGTAACTAATTAAATCTTACATCGTTTTCAGTGGTATCCTCAAGGCACTATTATTTTATCCGTACCTAAACAGGTAAAAAAATGAGTAGTATCGGGAACGGGTCGATGATCTCTAAGGAATCGCAGAAGCGTAAACCGTACCTTGTTCCTACACTTTTTCGGAATAAATTAAGAGCATAGATAGAAAGCCAAATCTTGGATTTCAGGGCCTTATGAATTTGGTATGCTACATCCTAATCTCCAACTGTTGTCATAGAATTAACCCATTATTCAACCAGGCGCTGAAAAGTCAATCAATTATTAAAGAGACCACATTCCAAGCAAGACACGCCGATGCTAAAAATTTACCACGTATTCAGTAAATCATTCTGAACCGGTCGACGGTTATAAAAAAAAACAGCTGTACCATACATTTTGACCGTGTAGGTATCGCAGTTTTGTAAATGGAGCTCGTGGCTAAATAATAACAGCCGCTCGGATCGATCTTTAGGTTAAGTCGTGCTTGCCTAGGTTGGTCTGTGGATGGGTGACTACCCATTACATACCGAGTTTCCTCCGTGCCTCGGAAAGTACGTTAAGCCGTTGGTCCCGGCTGTCATCTGTAGATCTTTGACAGTCGTTACAGGTAGTCAGTGGCCCAAAAAGTCTGACTACCAGTCTTACCAAGGGGTATCGTATTACCTAGTACTAACTGGGTTGTAGAGGTCAGACAGGCAGTCGCTCTATGTAAAATAGTATTCAGCTGCATCCGGTTGGACTGGAAGCCGACCCTAACATAGTTGGGAAAAGGCTAGGCAGATGATGAGGTATCGCAGTTTTGTAGGAAACTGGTTCTTATTATAATAACCGACGAAAAATTTCTATGTGGGCGGGTTCAGAATGATGTGCTCAAACCGTGGTAACTTTTTAGCGTCGGTGATTACACCCCGTATATTTTTAGCTGAGGGTTTTGACAAAGTAACATTCACAAAAAGGCAGTTAGATTGGCAGTCGCTCCATGTGAAATACTGGTATTCTACTTCATGCGTTACTCTGGCAGCCAACATAGTTTTTAATAGGCTAGCAGATGATGAGGATAATGAAATTGATGTAGATTTATGAACGTATTACGATTTATGAATTTATGAACGCTTTGAAAATGCTTGCCACTTTTTTTGGCTCCTTGGTTGCTAGAAGCAGTTATCATGCGAATGAAGTTTTTTTTTTTCTCATGGAAAGTCATCAAATGGAAGTCATCAAATGATCCCTCCTGCTCTGGGCGGAGTGGAAGGGAGTGTCAGACTTTACTGACTAAAACCCATCCATGTTCCTTCTTTGCCCTTTGTGTTCCAGAGCCGCGGTATAATATCTCTTTCGAACAGTTCCGCAGCCCCGGAAAAGTTATAAATATGTAACTACAATAAAATTGACGCAATTTGGTTTTATCATATTAATTTTGTGTGACAAGTTTTTTCACGGAAAAACCTATTATTAGGTTTCACGAACTCGCATGTTTCTGTTTTATGACAGAGATAATTGAACTTGTTTTTCACGTATTTGTTACTGATTATTTATAACGTGTTCTTGAGAGTCCAGTGACAAATCCTCAGCGGAGTACTGACTACCTCCAGTGTCACGTCAGCAGTTGGAACATTTTGTTAGCCAACTATAAGTGCATTTTGTTCAAGTTGCCATACATTTTCTTTAAAAAAAAAAATCCAATTTAACTTTTTTTTTCGAAACTACATTGATTTCATCTGTTTACTAAGCATATTAAATGGATATGTAATTTGCGGATCTACTTAGTAACCAATTTAAGTTGGTTTATAATTACTGATGTTGAGTATGAAGGCACATAAAAATAAAATATCGTGTTTAAGGTAATTTCATCACTGTATTTAAAAACTCATCATACCATAACATAACTTCATCATATTTTAAGTTCAATTTTAATTTTGTACGTAATTTTTTCTCTTTTTGTTAATTTCCTTTCAAAGGTAAATCTACTAATAAAATGCATCAATAAATAAAACCATGTTCTTACATTATATTTATTGCGAATCAGTCTGTTATCAGCGTTTACTTAGTTTAGTACTGGTCTTCAGCATCGTCAACGAAGGCCACTTCATCAGCGACGATCTCTTCTTGGGGCATATCAGCAACAAGGGCCTCTTCCTGTGGCATATCTTCGGCAAATTCTTGGATATCTTCAACTACGGCATCATCTTCGGGTACGTACTCATACTCGTAAGAAACACCCTTGGAAAGTTCCTCAGCGTTCATTTCGGCGCTCCAGGCTCCGGGGCAGTTATAATGCCTGTTGGCCCTGAGCCAGTCCCAGCCGGTCACGAACTGCTGCTGGCCCATAAGACCGTTGTCGTTCTGGAAAAATGGAGCAAGGATTTTATTATTGGGAACATTCAGGAAATATCAAATTAAACTGTTGATTCAATGGAAGAAAAAGAAACAATGGCAGGAAAAGCACTACAGCTGACGAATATAACGAATTTCCCGTCTTCAAATCGATCTTGACGTTTCAAGAAATTGTAGTATTTTCTATTTTATGTTTATAATACTTTATAGATCCAATCTTCTTCTTAGCGTGTCGATGGCAATCTAAATAGTGTCAGCCCAGAACTGAGCGACTTTTTTGGCGCTTTCAGAAACGTCCATCAGTTCCTGTAGTGAACAAACAATAGGACACGCAGGACACGATATTAAGTGCCCCATTGTTTGTAGAACAGCACCACATTTACACTTCAGGGCAGAGTCATTAACGAATCTCCACCTGAGCAGGTTTTCTTTGCTGGGACCAACCTTGGTCCGGAGTCTGTTTAAAGACTTATATCCTATAGACTATAGATCCAATGACTTTAAGACTCTATAAGTATATGTTGCTACTTACGAAGATGGGCAGCATGGTAGCTTGTCCGTTGGTACTGAAGCCAAATCTGCCGTAGTGCATGTTGCTGGCGTATTCGTAAGGGAGACCCATGTTGTGGACGATGTTGGTAGCGTACTTGTCGAAGTTGTGTTCCATGCCTGTGGAAGATAGAAATAAAGACTGTGAAGCTTCAGGAATGCCATGCTATTACATAGGTCAGTAGAGAAAAAAACACTAGATCAGATACTGTCGAGTTAACGCAACTGGAAATATATCCGGGAAACTACGCAATCAACGAAATTGATAATAATATGAACTACCGAGGCAGGGGAAACTGACCACTAAATAATGTACTGAACTCATTCTCATCAAGTGTAACAAAAAACCGTCTCGAATATTTATGAATGAAAAATATGTTGCAAATAAAATTGCAACAAATACAAAGATATGGCAAAGGTTATCAATGAGTACAATTTCAACGTATCAGAAACAATCAGCTAGATTATCTAAATCCCATAATCTACATTAATATGAATAACATAATTCTATAAACTTTTGTTGTCTGCGGCTTCACTCCAAAACCTTTGATGTTTCAAATCGTTCTCAATACAGGAAAATCCTATGTAATCTTTATAGAACGTATAAATGTTTGCTTTATAATGTGACACGACTGGGCTAATTCGTCACTGCTGGTCATAAATATACAAACGTTGATTCATAAATCAGACCATTTCCGTAATATTTCACAAGTTGTGATAGGTTAAAATATATTGGCATACATTAATATTATTGAGAAAGTGTGATTATCGTCATAATCATCCACAGCCCCAGCAGTAGTATCAACCATCTCCTCATTCATGCCACTGCAGCCATCTCTTTCCCAGTGTCAATCTCCATTCTCCTGGCCAGTTTCATCCAAGTGCGCAACCCGCAATTACCCTAAATGACAGCATAACTAATCCTTTGCACCAGTCTTTACAATCATCTTTCGGGTTTTCTTCCTAAATACGGAAATCAGATTTGTTCAAAGAAACGCTTATTCACCTGGCCAGATGTTCTGCCACATGATGCGAACCCAGTCGTCCCTGTTGTGGGTGGACTGCATGTGGAAGAAGCCGACGACGTGGAGCCACTCGTGGATGATGACGGTGTGGTGGAAGCAGCCGCGGCCGGGGGTGTCGCGGGCCAAGTTCAGGGTGTGGATGCCCCATGTGTGCCAGAAACCAACGCTGGCGTAGCAGCCGTCGGCTCTACCCTGGAAATTGATGGAAAAAATGGTTTAGACTAGGTATTAAACGCAATACTATTGGCATTGATGGATGGAGCCGGAAGGAGGACTAATTCTAATAGATGAAAAGACATACAGTAGTGTGATGATGAAATGAATGAAATGGAAGTTAATATTTACGTAGAAGATATGGAAGATCTATTTCACCGAAGATAATTCTAGGACACATTGATAAGGATTTATACCAAACCGATTAGAGCTTAGAACGATATTAAAACAGATATCTTTGGTATTTTTATGGCACTAGATTATTTAGTAACCGAGACGACATACAAACAAGGGTCAATGTAATGGAATTGGTTATTTGTCGCCTGACTAAGCAACTTCCACACCCAGATCGATATCTAATCGTTTTTCAGCAAAACTGTAGGTCAATTGAATTCATAAAACTATACGGCGAAAGATTGAGAAATTATGTTTATAATAATTTTTAAAAACAACAACAAAAGCATAAATAAAATCTGTTTTTAGGTTATCATATAATCATCAACCGAATAAAAATTTGATTTGTGAACAAAAAGTCTTCACAAAACGATATCCAATCTTGTGCAATCATTAGGTTCGAAAGGAAGAGAATATAATATAATCAAGAAATAAAAAAAATCTAATAATAAAAAAAAGAAAACAAAAAAAAACGGAAAAAAGAAAACGAAAGTCGTAAAAAAAAGTTGACGGCTTGTAGGGTACCGATGTATGCAAGGGTCACCTGACTAGGTTGCACCGATCCCAACTGTATTGTGATAAGAGTAGGGGAATGATGATGTAACCTATAATGTAGATAGATAATTATTATGATACAGTGGCGAGCCTAGGGGCCAAAAATACGGTAAGCCCATAAGGCAAGCAGACTTCTGAGAAACCCTAACATCATGAAGAGTAGTAGGTTATAAAGGCAAGCCAAGCTTTTAGGCTTGTATGAAAGTACCGCCACTAATGGTGTACAACGTCAACTTAACTAGTCAAACTCCGCAGACACGATACAATCACAATATATCAAAACATGAAATACCAGTTCTTTTTTTGTTTAGCTACCGACAGCCATCACGTCTGCAGAGTATCGCTAGATAATTTAATATTATGTACTAATACTAATACCTAGGAATGTCTAGGTAGATTCACTTACAGTGATCCTGACGTAGTTGAACTCATTGAAATTACGGCGACGGAACCGGATGCAGGTCTTTGAGGAGATTTCCCTCATAGCGGCGTAGATAGCGTTGATTTGGGCGTTGGCTGAAATGATGCAGAAGAGCATCGTTAGGGCGGGTAGTTGGAAATAAGTAAGTGATTCCCTAAGAAGATGATACATGTGTGTCGTGTTCATGAAAACTGAACTGGGATGTAACCACTGCTACAGAAAAAAATACAAGGCAGTTATCAAATACCTTACATGGTTTACAAAATTACAATTTACAAAGTTTCAGCTCCAAATCAACCAATTACTTGTGATAATTTAAGTTCCTAGTGTCTCCATAGTTGTTCTTTGGTTTTTCTATGTCGATGTTACACTTGTATCATTATCATCTATGCAATAAATGCAATTTTCTACTTAACTACGCAACGAATTTTAATGAGGCATTTGAATTTATTTCGGAAACTTTGTCTTCACAATAATCAATTTACATTATATAACAAAGAAATGTTTTATCAAAAACCGTGTGAAGCATTGTCGGGTCTCTAGTATTTTATACGTCTCTGTATTTCTATCAACTTACTGAATTCATTGTTGAATTCGTAGACGATGGTGTTCAAAGGCCACTTGGTGTTGGGCCAGATGTACGCGTTCCTGCCCTCGGCGTACTGCTGGAGCATCATATCAGCCTGCTCATCATTGAGGAGGATGTCGCCCTGGTACTTGCCGCTGTTCTCCCAGACCGAGGCCTTGGGGTTGGCGAGCATGCGGGATTCCAGCCTGATGCCATCATCTGTTGGAGAATAAATGGATAAGTGAAAATATTGACATAAAAAGTTAGAAAATAAACATTTTATTTACTCTTTTTTGCAAAAATGTGTTGCAGAAAAGCTGGTTTTGCGGTTGGTTGCTAAGAAGGACAATACAGCCCATGATCAGCTTTAAAAGAATAGCGTATAGTTTTCTTACTGAACACGAATGGTATAATTATTACCTCTGTTATCATCATTTCATAATCATAAAATGAAAGGGTTCTAAATTCTTCTTCCTTTACAAATACGGGAACATCATTTGCCTAGCCTTTTCCCAACTATATTGGGGTCGGCTTCCAGTCTAACCGGATGCAGCTGAATACCAGTATTTTACTTGACCTCCACAACCCAGTTAATACTGGGTAGTACGATACCCCTTGGTAAGACTGGTTGTCAGACTTTACAAATACGGGAACCCACGTTTAATATCCTTAGCTGTATGGCATTTAATTGTAATATGATTACCTAAAGTTAAGTCAACAATCAGTTGAACAAATCTATCAAGGATTAGTCTTTATCTCAAATTTATTGCGTTGTAATCGTTACAAGTACGTGCCTAATTGTTTACAAAATAAAGTAAGCTAATTAATAAGATAGGCACGTGAGGCGGTTTGCCTGCTATCGAACTGCCGTAAGATGGAACAGGGCCTGCAAGCAATTTCAGGAAATTATTACCGTCGGAATGCGTCAAGCCTGTCCCTTTTTTCTCCTCGAAAACTGAGCCGATTAAATTGTTTTTATATTAAAATTTTAAGAAAGAGTATGTCTAGGTTGTTATCTTTTTTTTTTAACTTTTCGAATTTGTCTGGTAGTCCACTGATCTCACGGCCGTAAAAATAGGAAATTTTTTGTCAATTTTGGAGGGTCATATTTTCTTTACTTATTACTTGCTGAAAAAAAGAAATGACAAGGAAGTGTCTACAACAGACCTTGATTTCAAGAAAAAAAAATGATTTCTCTAGTCTAGAGGCATTATTAAGGAAGAAAAAGGGGAAAGCGAAACGTCGATTTCGTTAAAATTTGAATGGAGAATCACAACCCCTGTTCCTTCTTAAAGGTGTAAAAGGAGGCAGGCTAACTAAAGTAACTCGTTGCAGCGATAATACTTTAGTCAGATGAAAGCTCGTTGAATAGCGAGCAAGAATCAATAGCGGCCATTATCAACGGAGATTGGCAGTCCTACCAAGGGGTACCGTATTACCCAGTACTAACCGGGTTGTGGAGGTCAGATAGGCAATCGCTCCATGTAAAATACTGGTATTCAGCTGCATCCGGTTAGACTGGAAGCCAACCCCAACATAGTTGGAAAAGGCTAGGCAGATGATGATCAACGGAGATTAGCCAAGTACTCAGAAGTTATTATAGAGCACATGTGCATTATGTATGCCTATACTCTCATAATCCCATGGGACGGTAGTCCGAGACGACTGCGGAGAGATCAGGCGCGGGACCAACGCGGGAGAATTTCCTAATAGACAAAGACATTACTCTTTGCTCCAATTTGAGAATCGAACCCAAAACCCACGATTAGCAGTCGCACTTGCGATCACGAAACTACCGGGCAGAAAACAATAAAGAACCAATCAAAAAAACTATCCTACATTGTAAAATTTGCAAAAGCTAAATGAAAATCTAAAAAGTAGATTAAAAAGAAAAACGGGGGGAACTTTCTGAAAATGCTCGGATTTTTTAAGATTTTGTCTTTTCAAATTTGGAAATGGTAACCCGTAATCCTAGTCTTCTCACGATCAAAATATGAAATTCAAAATGAGCACAAACCTCGTCTGCTCCTCTCCAGGAAGGCCTTGAAAGATTCAATGTCACTCCTGGACCTGCTGACTGGTGGCCCAGCCAACGCACACCCGATCACCGACAACAACACTAAAGCAGACCACATCTTGCTCTTTCAATCAACCGAAAAACTCCAGCTTTATATATGAATCGTATTATCTTAATAATTACCTAATTACAGATACTGAGAGCGCACCCAAGTTCATTAAACAAATTTAATTACGTTATCAGGTGATAAAGCGATTATGACATTGATTTTGGCTTTTTTTTACCTTTATTCAGTTTTTATTTTGATAACCGTCGCGGCCTTTCCTAGGTTTGTACACAAAGAGTGAGAATATTAATTGATTAGTGTGAGTGTGAGTATTTACACGTGTTCGTTTTCATTACGGCAACGAACACGTGTAAACACTGCACTGAATCAGCATTGCCTTAAAGCTGCCTGTCCATTGAAGCGGAGCGAGGCTGAGGAGCGGAGAAATGGAGAAATATTTATTTATTTATTTATATAAAGACGGACTTAATGCCTTGGGTAGTTCCTAACAGTAGGTGCAATAGTACAGAAAATTTCCAAAAATAAAATATAATAATTAATACATATATACAAACAAAATATACAAAGGAAGAAGTGAAGGGAAGCGGTAGGGTAGTCCACAATGTTCAAATCTTACGTTTTTTTTTGCAATTTAAAGGTTAGTTTCAGACTATGTTAAACAAGATATGATTCGCGACCGTAACACGAGTGTATTTACAGAATTATAACCATTAAAACCATCAATACAACCTTCTAAGTTCATTTAATGACTAGACTGCCTGCAAGACTGTGCACTGCACAGTGCAGTGGCACAGTGCACAGACTTAGCTCGCTAACTCTTTAAGTTATATCGGTCCAAAACGCATATTACGCTTGGTTCCTCATTTATGGACCCATGGTCAGGTATCACTAGTTCCGTTTCTTTCTTTCTAAATATGCTTCGCCGGAAAATCCGGTTATAGGAATCCGAGTACCTACTTATAGGAAAGAAACCCACAGTTTCCGGTTTTTTCATGAATAAGATTAACTTTACCCTTGATTAGATCGATTACTTACTGTTATTAAATATCACTGATTACCTACTACTCAAGGCTTTGACCGAGTGGTGGCCAAGGTTAGGCCAAAGAAACCAGGGCCACGGTAATAATATTACCGTGCCAGGGCCGTCCTAGAGGGCGTTGGGTCGACGATATCGTCAAAGTCGCGGGAAACACTTGGACGGGGACGCACAGAACCGGGAAGTGTGGCAGAAAAAAGGGGAGGCTCATACCCAGCAGTGGGTGATTCCGGGCTGATATGGTGATGATGATGATGACCTACTATTCTGAAAATAATGACATTATTTGGATTTTCCACTTTTGGTGCAAGACGGCGCTATAATCTCGTCACAACCGTCTGTATACGAATAAGTTTTTTGTATTGTTTATATGAGTGCCTCGGTGGTCTAGTGGTTGCAAGCGCGACTGCTGAGCAAGAGGTCCTGGGTTCGATTCCCGGGTCGGGCAAAATGTTATTGGGTTTTACCATCAAGAATTTCTCAGTAGCAGCCATGGAGTCTGGATCTGTGCCTGGTTGATGGATCGCCCCTATTACATGGGACTTTAACACAACTGGCGAAATGTGAGTGTACTATTAGGTACACCTCTGCCTGACCCTTCCGGGATTACAGGCGTGGTGTTATGTTATATTTACATAATTATATAATCTCTCAGGTGTGCAGTAGTAGTAGTAGAAGTAGGTACTTCCAGCTGTAAAAACAATAAAATGCCATTCCTCATTTACATTTATCTCTACCTTTTACCAAAATAATCAATCAGTCTGGATTATGATTAGGTAATTACTGAGATAGGACCGTAGCTCACATCTTTAGTTCCGATGCACAATGATGATTAATTTGTGGGTACGTGTAATGCCTAAGTAGATATAAATCGGAAACAACCGCACCCAAGATTAGTATTTTATTTACTGTACACAGGAATTTTTCACTTATAGCTAGGTACAATATATGGAAAGGAAAACTTATGGAAACGAAAACTGGCAAGGAAGGGTATTGTTGCTGACCTTCATGGGCGCCAGCAGGTTTATTTTCAAGAGAGTGAATTTTCAACTCTACGAATCGAGCTCGAAAATATTAGCACAGCCGGCCGCTTCGGATACAAAGGGTGTAAGAAGACCCTTAACCGACTCATGGCCAATGACGCCCCAGGCGCGTCTTAAGCAAATATCACGGGAGGCCATTGACGCACCTGGCGCGTCACATCAAACTTACTTAAAAACAGACTTAAAAAAATTAAGATAAAGAGAACTATCACTTTTTAATCCTAAATTAAACATTGAAGTTGACAATGCCCTTGGCCATTCATTTAGAATACATAAAGGGTGTAAAAAGACCCTTAACAAAACCGAAAGGCATTTGTTCTCTCCGTCATTGCAATCATTTTTTTGTTCTAGACCATACCTGGGAACCTTCTAGTTACGGAGATATTGGGGGTCAAAGTTCCAACTTATACACAAGTTTTTTTTAAATACATGTTTTTGTACTTTAAACCCCTCCACAACCCGCATACTATTCAACCCATCCATCAGCACAATGTTTTGGGTGCGTTACATTGAGTCCTACCGTAAAGGGTGATTTTTCAGCAATAATTTTTGCGTAAAGTTACTTAGTTTTATGTACATAATGCTTGTTTGACGGCTTCGTGAAGGGTCTTGTTACATCCTGTATGTTAGGTTTTAGGAGAAGGATGCAACTGCACTTCCTCGTGTGACTTGTATTTTATTAGCTGTTGCTCGCGAACTTCGTCCTCGTGAAATTATCATAGAAATATTACTTCCCTATTGAATCGGATATTGTTAACAATTTCAAGGGTTAGAATTTTTTTCACGGAACCCTCATCCTTTTTCTAAAATAAAAGTAGTAATAAAAAAAACTGTTATTTCGAAATTACAAACAGACACTTCAATCTTATTTATTAAGATTAGATAATAAGCAGAGACTTAAATTATTGTAGGTACCTATGTCATTAATTAATATGTTAATGCTGATGCCACTCTAAAACTCGTGTACTGTATACGTACTCAGAGTAATCATCTCAATCCGTCAAAAAACCTCTATGTAGCTTCATTTTTGACATGCTGTCGCTGAGATGAAATTGTGACTTGAATGTAAACGAGACGTCTTTACTTTGCCGTATAGGGCCATCCTTTAATCTCGTAAATTGTATTTAGATTATTCCATACCTAATTATTAGAGATCATTGGTTCCTGGCCTTATACTTATTTAATTAGCTTCTGCCCGCGGATTCGCCTGCGTTGCCTACATGAAACAAATGACATTTTTTTTTCAGAACAGACATTATAACCGCTCTCACTCCCTCTGATTGGATATACGAACTAAAAATATCCCAAACAAAGCAATAAGGACGAAGTTCTCTGTAAAACTAAACCAATCTCTGGGAAAACTGTATGATTGCTGTAGCTGTGTGAAAAGATCTAATTAAGAAACAACCAGAAGTGGATATTAAATAATTAATATTATTTACAACGAAATACTTTACCGGCCACAGCACTTATTTGTAAAAAAAAATTTTGCTTTTCCTTCAAGTGCTAAAATCACCAGGCTGCTCTGGGAGTTTACTCTAGAGCAGGTCACGAATAACTGGCCGTGTGAAAAGCAGTTCTCCCTGAACTCTACCCCTGCTAAATTAAGAATTTGGCCTTAAGATTTACTTACACTCATGGCAAAATAGACTTTGAGGGGAAACTGCACTCTTTTGAACTCGAAGGGGTAGTTCGATAGTGTTAGAGGAATCCTCGGAATAAACACAGACTGCCCTCGGGAACAAACGGTCAGTATACCTATTATTAGAATCAAATATAACAGCTCACAACTTAGGACCCATTACTGATAATATTTATCTGTGGTGCTAGGCAGCTGGGCTTATCCCTGTTGTAAACGTCCCTTTGTTCCTATTGGCATTGTTTCGTTCTGTCTCCTGCTGATATGGAGGGAATTGGAAATTATGGTTTTCTTACTACTCCTTTTCCATACTTTTCTGATTAATTTAGTTGCGGGATCCAAGACAGTTAAATTGTTTCTCTGGGGCTTCGTCGAACTTCATTGTCTCGGCGGTTTTCTGGTAGTCGCCACTGTTCATCCTGACTTTCAAGAGTTACAGTGGTTTGGGAATAGTGTGGTGGGATTGTCTCAAAAAAAAAGAAAAGAAACCGGTCGGTATAGTCGCCTCGATAACATTTCGTTGCAATGTTTTCACTGCCCAATTAGTTTTTACTTTTAAAGTTGAATAGGTAATAAATAATAGTTAGTGAAAGTATTTAATTTTATTTGAGTAATACAAACAGACACACTCCTCCTTTTCTTGAACTCGGTTAAAAATGTCTTTTATTATGAAACGAATGATTAGATCTTAATTTTTATCAAATTAATAAATTGATTACTTACCAAAATTAAGCTCATTAATGGTCTTAAGCCATGGGATGTTATCTATTTTATTAACTTTTTGATAAAAGTAGGTACACATGATGCACAATAATTTGAGTGATGATAACTTTATCAAAAACAGTCTTTCCACGTGTTAAGAGTTAAGGCCAAACAAGTAATGATTTATGGTTGACTAGCTGTTGCCCGCAACTTCTCCCGCGTGCCATTTTATTATAAAAGTATCACTTCCCTATTTCAACAATGATATTCATACTGAGCGGCATTCAAATATAGTTCCGTTGTTACGATTGTGATAGATAAAGGTCACAGCTCACATATCAACTCGGAAGGGGATCGGCACCGTATCGCCTTTCGCCTCGCCGTCAAACAGGCGTCAACCTAACGTAAGCAAGCGGATCAGCAGCTCCGATACGTCGACTCGGCTACGGCTAGGTGACGCCGCGCTTACGGCTCGCCGACCGCTGTTTGATCTAGATGGCACCAGATTAGTTTGAATCCGATCGTGAAGTGTAGCTCACGGTTATGTACCTGCACGGGGTTGCGACAGTCGTTCTCTCCATGTCGCCATGAGATCGCGTCGGAGGTCTGTCCGCTGAGCGGTGATTTGGCGCGGCAGCGGAGTTTCCCCCCGACGTAGTGCCTCCGCGCGCCATTCGTGCAGGCGCGCGAGGACTATCGCCTTCAGATCCCATGGCGGCAATCCGGCTAGGAGGGTCGCCGCCTCGCGGGAGATCGTGCGGTACCCCCGGATTAGCCTTGCGGATACCAAAACATAACCCTTCCTTGGCAGTCGGGTAAAAAGCTGTTATTTTGATGTTACAAATACACACTGCAATTTTATTTATTTGTATGTATAGATTAAAATGTCAGATTAGGTAAAAAGGAAATAATCTGATTACCGCCACAAAAATGCGCATTTTTGAGTATATTTTTCAAGCGGTGCCTGGATCGCAGATTAGCTATCAGAAAATGACTGATGAAAATACAAAAATATAGGATCGACATCAACTCAATCCTTATGTCATTGTAGAGAGAATTCACTTAATATGTTATTGAGCAATGTATGAAGTTCGTGACCTTGGAGGTCGTTGTGAGGTGACCTTGAAGGTCGAGGTGAGGTCAAGGTCAATACTCGTCGCGCCACAGTTCCATGAGTAGGTTGAAGCTTGGGCCGTTGCCATCTTTGCTTTTAATGGCTGGGTCAGCATTTCTTTGCCGACTTGCATGAAGAACTGTGGAAGAGAAATAGTTGTACTATTAAGTTTAGGTTTAGGAAGTCACAATGCCTTTATGATTCTTACATATTCGATGACTTCAAAAAGTCACCTCTGAAGGTAGCTGCACCAAGCCTATTCGACTATTTGCTTGATTATGAACCATAATGTTTAATTTCGGTGGTGTTCTCAGATCGCAAGTTAACTTTTCTCTGGATGACACAAATCTCATCCATCTTATAGATTAGAAAGCACGATCTGTAAGTGAAACTGAACATTATTCCCTTTGAATTTAAGTAGTTTCTCACGTGACAAGTCTTCTGCAGTTCAAGAATGCGCAGCAGTGGTTCTCCGAACTTGGCTGGAGTGCCGGGGGAGTGTGTCGCGATGTATGCCTGTAGTGCTGCCAACGCCTTCTCTTGGGAGGCTCGTACTTTCTCGTCTTCGCGTACACGTCACGCGGGACGTCAGAACTTAGGGAAATAAACACATGGCCAACGACTGTTGCCTAAGTGTTAATCACATCATACCAACAAAATGAGGAGATTGGGGATGTTGGAAATTCTTCTGATTGTACAAATATCTGTCGACTTTTCATCATCATCAGCCTACAGCAGTCCATTGCTGGACATAGGCCTCCTCAATTGCACGCCACTCAACTCGATTCTCAGCAACTCGACATTCACTGTCATGTGGCATCTCTCGACTTTTACTGTCTCCCAATTACATTTTGTATTGTCATGTCTCAGTGATCGCAATAAATCAAACTTTGAACATAGAATTCGCAAAAGCAATATGACCAACGCTGGTGCCTGAACTTTTTTTGATGGCAATTAACGAACGTTTATAAATAATGAAGAAAATAGCACAAGAAACAAAACATAATTTACAATATTTAATAACGTTCTGTTCTCCCTAATTGGTAAGGCAACATCAATGCCTAGAAATGACACCATTACACCGCACTTACTGACCTTATATGTCTGGCAAAGTTCCTGACGTTATTAAAGGTTACATTTATGTATAAATAACATGTTATCCGTTACAAAGATACGGCGCTTTCCTGAAGTGAGCAGTACGATTACTTCAGGCGCGACCGACGCGACGACGAATTCATATCGGTCCACGCGCAGGCGGCGCCGCAGGTGGTCGGTGAAGCTCAGCATGCGCTCGATACACGGCGTCAGACCCAGTCTGGAGACAAATAGAGTAAGTTAGTACTTATACTGCAATAGTTTCAGCCAAAGAACGGCGAAAAGTAAGAGTGTATCATACACATCAAATATGCGGCGCATTTTTCCCAACCATGCTGGATTTTGGTGTCTGCTTTCAGTGATGCAGCTGGATTCTAGATTTTACATGGAGCGACTGCCTTTCTGACTATCACAACCTAGTAACTGAATTATACGACAGCTCTTGGTTAAACTGGTTGTTAGGTTTTCGAGCTTCATCCATAACGACTGTCAAAGATCAACAAATCGCAGCCGTGAACAGAAATCATACAAAAATTCTTCCGTGTTTATCACACAATAGTGTGAAATTATGCTAATTTCTAACTTAATTCCGTTTAAAAATTATAAACTTTATGTCTCCGTTCTTTAGAATTATATCTTAAGTTAAAGTTAAAAAAAAATCTGTTCCTGTCGCAACTTTCTTCCTCTAATATACCTACTAATTTATATCTTTATCCATTCTCGTCCCTCGTCACAGTCACCACAACATTCTTATCTCCGCCACATGCAGTCTTCTTTCATCCACCTACTTCACAGCCCTGCATTCCGCTACCCATAATATAGCAGTACGACAGGTAACCAAGGACTTGTACATATTGTTCCTTGTAATTTGAGGGGCATCCATGGGTCGCAAGTTGTTGGTGTGACCTACCACCATTTCATCCATCCCGAATTCATCCGGTGCGTCTCGGTCTACTTCGCTATCATCTTGGACAAGCAAGGGTAGGTACCGGAAATCGACACAGATCGGTATGGGCGTTTCGGCAAGAGTTATAGGCACAGGACTGGAGACTGGAGATTCTGCCCTGCTTACCATGGCATATTTATTTATTTATTTTAACTTCATGTACAAAAGTGGTACATCGGCGGACTTAATGCCACAAGGCATTACCTACCAGACAACCTTTGGGTCAAATAGGACAGCATTGTGATAGAGTACAAAAAAATTTATAAGAAAATACCATTTTGTAAACATAAATTGATATATATAAATAGGTACATACTAATACACATATATACAAATAAAATGAAATAAACTAATATATTATAATACATACAAATAGTCCAAAATACGAGAAACCTTATAATAATTACTATGACTACTAATGACTAGCTAATGAGCAATTTAGTCTGATTTCACTATTTGATTTGAGTACCTATCCACTAAGTTAACATTATGTGGATGATTTGATGTGGTTTTCTAGAGGCGCATAAAAATAAAACAACTTTGTTTAAATTACTATTTCATAACTATATTTAAAAACGAAATCATATTTTTGGTTCTGTTAGTCAATTTTTGTTTTGTTATATTCTTTTATAAGGTAATATCAATCAAATGAATAAATAAATAAACACTTTTTTCTTATATGTTTTTATTTGTTGATAATAGACTGACAGTCATCAGTAGGTACTTAGTATTGGTCTTGAGGAGCATCATCAACGAAGGACACTTCATCAGCTAAGATCTCTTCTTGGGGCATATCTGCTACAAGGACCTCTTCTTGGGGTATATCTTCGGCTACTTCTTCTTGGACATCTTCAGCTACGGCACCATCTTCGGGTAAGTACTCATAATTGTAAGAAACACCCTTGGAAAGTTCCTCAGCGTTGATTTCAGCGCTCCAGGCTCCGGGACAGTTGTAAAGCCGGTTGGCTCTGAGCCAGTCCCAGCTGGTCACGAACTCCTGTTGGCCCATAAGACCTTTGTCGTCCTGGAAAAATGGAGAAAGTATTTTATTATTGGAAATATTCAGGAAATTTAAAATCCATTGATTCAATGACAGAAGAGAAAAACAATGAGAGAAATAGCATTGCTCGATCAACAATTTCGAATTACAATTTCATCGATCCTGGCGTTTCAAGAAATTGTAGTATTTACGATGTCACTGTAATTCTTTATGGATCCAATGACTGAAAGAGTCTAAAAGCATATGCTGTTACTTTACTTACGTAGATGGGCAGCATTGTAGGTGATCCGTCGATGCTGCCGGCATATCTGCCGTAGTGCATGTTACTGGCGTATTCGTAGGGGAGACCCATGTTGTGGACCAGGTCGGTTCCGTACTTGTCGAAGTTGTGTTCCAAGCCTGTGGTAGATAGAAATAAAGACTATGAAGCTTCAGGCCATGCCATGCCAGGCCAGTAGAGAAAAAACACTAGATCAGATACTGTCGAGTTTACGCAACTGTCATATCCGAGAAACTATCCAATCACCGAAATTTATAAGCTATACTAATATTATAAAGAGGTAAAATTTGTTTGTAAGTATATAGGTTTGTATGTAGGAGGTAATCTTCGGAACTACTGATCCGATTCCGAAAATTCTGTCTAAAATGGGAAGCTACATTATCCCCGAGTGTTATAGGCTAATTGTAAAATGTTCCCGTGGGTTAATTTCCGAACATAACGGAAGCGAAGCCGCAGCAAAAGCTAGTAGAAAATAATATGAACTGAACCTTTTTTTTTCTTTTTGGATGGGAAATCCCCGCTCTGGGCGGAGTGGGAGGGGGTGTCAGACTTTTACTGACTAAAACCCATCCATGTTCCTTCTTTGCCCTTTGTGTTCCAAAGCCGCGGTATCTCTTTCGAATAGACCCACAGCCAATGAACTGAACCTGAACGAACCTTTCTGTTGTTCTTCCTAAATATGGAAGGCAGATTTTTACAAATAAACACCTGGCCATCACAACATATTCACCTGGTCTGATGTTCTGCCACATGATGCGAATATAGTCGTCCCTGTTGTAGGTGGACTGCATGTGGAAGAAGCCGATGACGTGGAGCCACTCGTGGATGATGACGGTGTGCTGGAAGCAGCCGCGGCCGGGGGTGTCGCGTTCCAAGTTCATGTAGTGGACGCCCGATGATTGCCCATAACCGACGGTGGCGTAGCAGCCGTGGGGACGCCTACCCTGGAAATTTATGGAAAAATTGGTTTAGACTTGGTATTAAACGCAATACTATTAATGAATGGAGTTGGAGAGCAAGACCAATACAAATAGATGAATAGAAATATAATAATGGGAGCGAATATTTACGTAAAAGATATGGAAGATCAATTTTGTGGTAAATTAGATAATTTACCACAAAATTGATCTTCCATATCTTTTACGTATAATAAAATCGTAAAAATCCAAATCGATGTTCCGAAATGGCGCAAAAAACTACTACATAGATTCTGTTCAAATTTTGCACAAATATTCCTTACAGGCTTTTTCAAGAGTTAGTGCCCATTTACGGAGACGCGGCGCGTCGGGCGGCGCGTTACGCGGGGCGTCGCGCAGCGCGGTGCGCGTTTTTTCCGTTTACGGAGAGGCGGCGCGTGCAGTGGCCCGCGTTATCACACGCCCAAACACAAACATATGGCAATGTACGATGTTGTTTACGGAGACGCGGGGCGTGCACGGCGACGCGGCGGTATCATCTGCCATATGTTGTGTTTGCGCGTTTGCGCGTGTGACGCCGCGTGCACCGCCGCGTTCACCGCCGCGTCCACCGCGGCGGTGTCATCTGCGGGCATCGCTGCATTTCAAGCAAACGAGCATAAAAACGCTTCTCCGTAAACGCTCTCATACATCGCCATATGTTTGAATTGAAAGCGGGCCGCGCCGCACAACGCGCCGCCCGACGCGCCGCGTCTCCGTAAATGACCACTTAGGGTATATATTATCACGCTACTAACTAGTGATGGGTAGCTATAGCCATAACTAGCTAAATAACGGCTATTCACAAAATAGCCACGGTTACGATATCCGTCAACACTATAACTAGCTATTGGCTACTGGCTAGCTAGAATAACAGAGTATAATATAACTACTTCGTTTTGCAGCCGTCCCGGTTTTCGGTAGCCGGCTAGCTGGAGTAGCCAAGTAGCCGGATAGCTGACTTAACTGTGTGCACTGTTGATTTTCGTTTTCTTACAATAATAATACGTACGACCTACGAGGGGAAGTCATTTCTTTTCAAAAGATAATAAATTAAATAAAAAGTAAATGAAAAACGAAATCAAGACATTAAACCTAACCTAACTTATTATTCACATTTAGACTTGTTGCCGCAGCGAGGATCGAACTCGAATCGCAGGACAGTTGTTCGTTATTCGTTCAATTCTGTAGTCCACCTAGCTACGCCGCTGCGCCGCTAGCGAGCGCTAGTCGTTATTGTTCAATAGCCAAGTAGCCAAAATAGCTGGCTAGCTAGCTGGCTATTCCACCACAAATAACCGGCTAGCTAAGCTATTGAAATTTCGGCTAGTTACCCATCTCTACTACTAACTTGACATTTCAGTCATGACGAGCACTAAAAGGGCTATTTAAAACAGCCTAGCTGTTTCATCACCGCTCTGTCAACTGCCCGTCATGCCTGCAGAGTATCACTGGATAATTTATTATGGGCTTGAATATGTTTAGATAGGTACACTCACAGTGATACGGACGTAGTTGAACTCATTAGGTTCACGGCGACGGAACCGGATGCAGGTATTTGCGGAGATTTCCCTCATAGCGGCGTAGATAGCCTCGATTTGGGCGGCGGCTGAAATGATACAGAGGAGCATCTTTAGGGCGGGTAGTTGGAAATTAGTTAGTGATTCCCTAAGAAGTTAATATATCATTTTCATAAATAAATCTTAATGTGTGTGTCGTGTTCATAAAAACTGAATCGGAATGTAACGACATACAGAAAAGAAATAGTAGGCAGATGCCTGCATGGTTTACAACTGAAAAAGTTGCAAATCAATCAATTACTTGTGATTTTTAAGTTCCAAGTTTATGTTTCATCGTTGTTCTTTGGTTTTTCTGTGTCGTTACTCTGTGTGTCATTTCATCAAAGTATATGTTTCTATAAAATAAATTGAAGTAGCTTTTATGTCGATCTGTGTGATCGCGATGTACTACTAAACTACGCAACGGATTTTAATGCGGTTTTTTAATTTATTTCGGTAAGTTTATGTGTTTAATAATCAATTTACATATGATAAAGAAATTTTTCGTCAAAAACCGTGCGAAGCGTGTGTCGCTAGTAATGAATACGTCTCTGTATTCTATTCTACTTACTAAATAATCTGCTGAATTCGTACACGATGGTGTTCGTAGGCCACCTGGTGTTGGGCCAGCTCTGGCCTGCGTTCCTGCCTTCAGCATAATGCTGCAGCATCATCTCTGCCTGCTCATCACTGAGGAGGATGTCTCCCTGGTACTTGCCGCTGTTCTCCCAGACCGAGGCCTTGGGGTTGGCGAGCATGCGGGACTCTAGCCTGATGCCATCATCTGTTGGAGAATAAAAATGCATGAATGAAAATCTTGACATAAAAAGTTAGAAAATAAACATTTTATTTACTTTTTTTTGGAAAAATGTGTTGCATAAAAGCTGGAGTTATCAACCAGAAGGATAGCGTACCTATAGGTTATTTACTGAACACGGTATTAGGTAAATAGGTAGTCTCCTTATGCCTGTCCTTCTATTTATTACGAGTACCTCTCTCATCATCGTTTTATCATCTTAAAATTAAAGGGTTCTTATTACTTCTTATAGTGACTTTACAAACACGCGGACCCACGTTTTAAATCACATTATCTTCTTTACATAGCATCAAACAAAGTCGCTCCCGCTGTTTGTACGCTTAGATCTTTTAATCTACGCAACGGATTTTAATGAAATTTTCAGCAATAGATAGAGTTATTCAAGAGGAAGGTTTATATGTGTATATTGCACCCGTGCGAAGCCGGAGCGGGTCGCTAGTCAGCATATAATATCACAAGCTTTTGCTCCCGTTTTGTACGGAAATTAACCCATGGGGAAGTTTTAAATGTAGCCTATAACACTAGGAGATAATGTAGTTTTCCGTTAGTGAAAGAATTTTCTGATTCGGGTCAGTAGTTCCGAAGATTACCCGGGTTAATCTCCAAAACGGGCGTATTCGTGTGATCGCTCTGGTGCTTTTCAGACATTGATATTTAATGGTAATTACGTATCTCATTAAAAAGAATGATATTCAAATGGTATATTTTTACTAGTGGCCTTCAATTTACACAAACAGTTATGGAAATATTTAAGTTCACAAAATTTCGCGACCAGAGCAATCATAATTGGTGCCAGAGTGATCATAAATGGTGAAATCAGTGAAACAAAAAAAAAATATTCATAAAATATTATTTATTTAGGCGTTTTCAGTCATATTCAGTGTACGTGTACAAGATTATATGTAAGAAAAATGCATTATTGACTTTACAAGCCATTGTGCGTATAGATCTGGATCATTTTTATCTTGGCCATTCTACGACGCTCAGCCAATTTCTTCCTAAGACGTTTTTCTTCAATACATAATTTATTTCGAGGCATGATTTCAGTCTGCAACAATAGTTGCCATTAAATTTTAGAGAAGGGGTTAGTTGTGGTAGCTAAATGCAAGGTATCATCAAGGTAAAATACGTCAAAATCTGTTTATGTGTTTAGGTTATCCGAAGAAACCCAGGAAAGGTTATAAATTAAAGGTTACATGCATAGTTGATCGTTTGTCATTGTTACAGTCGGGTACTACTACTTTAAATAGATTTATAACGTACAATTAATGCAAAATATCATCGCTCTGGTCTTTTTGGACAGAGCAATCAGAGCCATAGCGATCAGAAAAAGTCACAAAATCATAAATATAGCCGAATTTAAAAGCAGTAGAAAGTTGTGATTACGTCTCATAAAAAACATCATAACGATCACTTAATTCACATAACAAACACTTTCGCAAGCTTACTATTGAATTTAAATAACGTGCCATAGCAATCACAAAATTCGAGAACCAAATCCAGAGCAATCATAAACTTACCTTCGTTATGTTGGAACGCGGGAACGTGGCACACAGGTATCCTCCTCGGCGGTTAGACCACTACCGACGTTGCCCCACGGGTGGGGAATAGAGTGTCTATAACGCGTAACTATGGATGAGCGCGATGTTTACCTCAACGCGAATGAGATAAAATGCCCGGTCACGATTTTAAATTCTAATTGTGGCAAAAGTATTGTTACTATAACAAAAAAAATATTATTACTATGAAGATTAACTATTTGTTATGTAATCTAAATAAGTTGTTTCATAAGATCCTTCTCATTAAAAAGTTAAAGAATATTTTTTTCATTCAATCGGGAGTTGGGTCAACACAGAGCGATCAGGATTTTAGGGTTTAAGATTTTTTTTTAAATATTTATAATAAACTTATTCATAATATTAGCCTTGTACCACGTAGATTAGACACCGAACTGTCTATAAAAAAATATTTTGAAAACGTTTTTCGATTTTAAAATGGGTTTATCCCTCCCGACACGAAAAAAAATGCGTCTGGAGATCGACCCACCCCTACATACAAACTTTCAAACACATTTTAAATCTTTACAATATTAGTATAGATGAACTGTATGGCGTTTAGTGGAAATATGATTATCTAAAAATCTGTCAGGTATTAGTCCTTATCTCATTATTATTGCTTTGTAATCATTACGAGTAGGTGACTAATTGTTATTGTTAATTGTTAACTAAATAAAGTTACCTAATTAAAAAACAACGGCAGATGAGGCGGTTTGCCTCCTAATAAAATGCCTTAAAGGTGTAAAAGGAGCTTCCATCTTTTACAACTAAACCTCTTTTTACAGCTAACTAAAGTAACTCGTTGAAAAATTCGTAATGGACAAACTCAATTACTCTTTGCTCCAATCGAAAATGTTCGGCTTATTGTCGGGACTTTTCAAATTTGGAAACGTCTATAGTCCTCTCATACGATCGAAATACAAAATTCAAGATGAGCACAAACCTTGTCTGCTCCTCTCCAGGAAGGCCTTGAAAGATTCAATGTCTTCCCTGGGCCTGCTGACTGGAGGCCCAGCCAATGCACACCCGATCAGCGACAACAACACTAAAGCAGACCACATCTTGCTCTTTCAATCAACCGAAAAACTCCAGCCTTATATATTAATCGTATTATCTTAATAATTACCTAATTACAGATACGGGAAGACACCCAAGTACATTCAACAAATTAACTTACGTTATCATGTGCGTAACAGCATCGCCTCAATTTAAGCCGATCAACATTATTTCTATGAATCCCTATTGCAAAGCACACTAAACATAATTAATTTCCATACAAAAAACTTAATTAACAATAGCCAACCAACACCTTTGGAGGAAGAATTTCCAAAAATTCTGATCAATTTAGTTATTTAAGGAACTCTTGTGCAAATTGTTTTATGTACCACCTCAGTTCACACTGTGCGTCGTCTCTCAGCTTTCTGTGAATTTAAACTCTATTAAGTAGCTTCATCCTATTTCTGTCTAATCCATTATTATAAATACTCATTTTCTGGAATGCGGTACATTCTACCGCATTCCCGTCACCTAACCGAAGAGGTACCAGTGCTACGCTCTCTGTATCCAAAGACCCGTGTGTTCCAAAGTCAACACAGTCCTTTTCTACCGATATTGCCGGCACAGTGCAACTCTTTAAGCTACATCGGTCCAAACCGCATATAATTCTTGGTTCCTTATATGGACCCAATGGTCAGGTAGTACTAGTTCTGTTTTTTTTTCTTTCTTCTAGGACACTAAATCTACTTCGAGGGAAAATCCGGTAACAGGAAAGAGACCCACAGTTTCGGGTTTGAAGATAAATTGACCCTTGATTATATCGATTACTCACAATTTCCTACTGTTATGAAATATCACTGATTATCTACTAATCTGACAATAATGATAATTTGGGTTTTCCCACTGAACAGATTTTTCTTTTCAGTAAGTGTAAGTTGTATATTATTGATTGAATGGTTCGTAGATACAACATACATAACAATTTCAGATGAGAATATTTTCTTGTTTCATGCTTTTATGGGAGTGATTTTTCAGTAGTCTGTTTGACCGTGTAGGAGTTGCAGTATTATAGGAAACAGACGTAGTCGTACTAGTTAGTTAGTTGTGGCTTAGTCAAAGTCCAAACCAATAGCGTGTTTCGGCTAACGAATTTATGTCTAACCCTAGGAGAAACCTTTTTGGACAGTCCAACGCCGAAACTCAATACGATTAAATCGGAATTTGGCCAGTAAGTTAACTTTACCAAGTTCAAGGTAAATATCAATATTTTGCAATAAGGCGTAGTCGACGAAGCCCCGCTGCGCGAGGGTCCTATTTCTGTTTGCAGGGTTTTAAGTAACCTAACACGAAGGGGATGGCGAGGTATAGTGAGCGAGCGGAGTGAGCACTCCCGCCACCCCCTTCGAATCTAACCGGTCCGAGTCGGAGTGGCTCAAGTCCTGAGCTCACTTCGCTCGCTCTTGCATCCTAAGTTTTTCTTGTTTTATTAATTATCACTCCGTATGCCATATTGCCATTGCTTTTTTTCCAAAATCAGCGTCGGCAGCAATTTCAACAAAAGGCGCTGGCAGCTAATTTGTAAAAACTATGGGAATTGAAGGTTTGCCTAAAATTAATCAGTTAAAGGCAGAAATTGGAATCTATTTTTGGGTTTGCCAAAAAGCGTTCGTAAAACCAGTCATTCCGCCTCACAAGCTTTCGCATTTGTAATATTACGAGCCAACGCGAAAATGGGGATTTCACATAATTTACAGACACGTCTACCTCAGAAAAATCACACTTACTTACTGATAGGTAAATACTCCCGCACCCCGCACGCTTAGCACCACACTGCGCGCCATGCGCCCGTCTACGTGAGTTTCGAAGCCCTATTTGACTCTTGAATTTGAGTTTGGATCAAGAAATAAATACACCCACCACCGCTAACATATCACCTGTGGCTCTCCAGCTCCTTCACTTCCCGCTCAAATTGGGCGAAAAATATACGAGAAAACAGACAGCACGCCTTTTGTCATACATGTAACATTCTAAAAATGAAAGCTAGACGTAAACTGCACTTGGCGTGCTACTTTTTTCCCCGAATACGGCGAAACCAAAAGGAAGGGTATAGGTAAGGGTAAAGGAGGGGTATTTTAGCAGTCTATGTATGTATTTACGTATGTCTATGTCTTCCGTAGCGCCTAAACTATTCATCCGACTTTGATGAATAAGGTGTCAATCGATTCGTTATTATGGCCCGGGTAACATAGGCTACATTTTATTTAGTAGTCGGGTTTCTTAGTTGTAGTATACCACACAAATTCATGTTGGAGTTATCAAGCCGCTTCTTACCTATGCGATAGGCTGTCATGGACTAGTAGGCACAGAATCGGTAAGGTTAAAATGTTCCCAACAGCTTTCCATTGCCCAGCATAAACCGGCGGTTTAGGTTAGCTGAGGCCCTTTTGGCATTATTAGTTTTGTTTGTTTATTTCTTTTATATAATTTTTTATGGTGTTTTTGTTTTTAATGCCAAATAAACACATTTTTTTTTCTTTCTTTGAGGTAAAATAGAATAATAATTTCTGAAAATGATAGAACCACACTGCATCCAAAAACTGTGCCTGCTTTAAATTTGTTGCTTGGTAGTGATAGCAGGGACAGTTGTGAAACTGATCAAGAAAACGCTTCTTGCTGCCTTTGTTCTGGGTATCACTTTGCGACAAATAAGTCTTGCTCAGAATTTTCTAGACAAAGATTCATTAAAACGTATATGGTGCAAAGTTCTGTATCATATGTTGATGCAGCAAAAGTCCATCCATCAGTTACAAAATCCTATGCAGACACAATCTTATCTCCATCATTACCACGTAAAATATTTGTCTTGTCTCTATATACATTTCTCACCCTTCTTCTTCTATACTTCAAGGGATGAATAATCTCTTTTCTTTACTTCCAAAGCCATTCTTTGTACTGAGGGACTTTAATTGCCATCAACAATCATGGGGTTGTTTAATTTCGAATTGTTATGGCGATGAATTACTTGATATAATAGATGTTCATAACTTATGCATCTTGAATTCAGGAGCTGGAGAGGGCTGTTGTGTTATTGGGATAAAAGTGAACGAGTAGGTATAAAAAATGTTTCTTTGGGAAAGTTATCATGAGCATATCATGAGTATAATTAAGTATCGGTCACTAATTACCAGTCACCCTTTATAACAATTTTAGAAACTCGCAAATTAAAAATTGAATCTTTTCGTAACTTTTGTGTATCTATTTCACCGAATACTCACCTTACGATTGTCTGGCGCTATATTCGTAGATTAAGAACCATTTATAAAATAACCATTCTCCTATCCCTGATTCTTTAGCCAGCGAAACATGATGGTTTGCATTATTTCTTAACTGTATCTAAAAATGAAATCATATTTTTAGTTTTGTTAGTCAATTTTTGTTTTGTTTTTCTGTAGAAGGTACGAGTAATATCAATCAAATGAATAAATAAATACAAACTTTTTTTCTTATATATTTTTATTTGCGAAACAATCTGCTATCAGCAAGGACGTAATATATCATTGGTTATCAGTAGGTTCTTAGTTTAGAATTGGGCTTGAGGAGCATCGTCAACGAAGGAAACTTCATCAGCGAAGACCTCTTCTTGGGGCATATCTGCTACAAGGACCTCTTCTTGGGGCATATCTTCAGCTACGTCTTCTTGGACATCTTCAGCTACGGCACCACCTTCGGGTACGTACTCATATTCATAAGGAACACCCTTGGAAAGTTCCTCAGCGTTGATTTCGGTGCTCCAGGCTCCGGGGCAGTTGTAATGCCTGTTGGCCCTGAGCCAGTCCCAGCCACTCACGAACTCCTGTTGGCCCATAAGACCTTTGTCGTCCTGGAAAAATGGAACAAGTATTTTATTATTGGGAATATTCAGGAAATTTCAACGTGAAATTCAACCATTGATTAAATGGTAGAAGAGAAAAATAATGACAGGAATAGCTGTCGAATATTAGGAATTTCCCGTCTTCAAATCGATCCTGGCGTTTCAAGAAATTGTAGTATATTTATGATGTGTAATTCTTTATGGATACAATGACTGAAAGAGTCTAAAAGTATATGCTGTTACTTTACTTACGTAGATGGGCAGCATGGTAGGTGATCCGTCGATGCTGAAGCCATATCTCCCGTAGTGCATATTGCTGGCGTATTCGTAGGGGAGACCCATGTTGTGGACGGTGTCGCTGTCTTCCTTGTCGAAGTTGTGTTCCATTTCTGTGGAAGATAGAAATAAAGAGACTATGAAGCTTCAGGAATGCCATGCTATTACATAAACCAGTAGAGAAAAAACACTAGATCAGATACTGTCGAGTTTACGCAACTGTCATATCCGGAAAACTATCCAATCAGCGAAATTGATAATCTATTCTAATATCATAAAGATTTGTAAGTATGTAAGCTTGTATGTAGGGGTAAATCTTTGGAACTACTGATCCGATTCCGAAAATTCTTTCTAAAATGGGAAGCTACATTATCCTCGAGTCTTATAGGCTACATTTAAAAATGTTCCCGTGAGTTAATTTCCGAAAATAATATGAACTGATCCTGAACGAAACTTTCTGTTGTTCTTCCAAAATATGCAAGGCTTTTTACAAATAAACATATGAATAAATAAAAAATAAAAATAAAAAATATATGTGTATTTTTTTTTAAATCTCTTTTTTAGTTTAAGTCAAAGTTGACATGTTTTCTATTTTATGTTACATTTTATTTCTATAACTTTATGATTATATAGCTGTATTCTCTTGAAAGAATGTTGTGTACACCTATAATTGGTACCTACATAAGAACCCTAACCTGTATACTTTTATTGTTAAATGTAAAATGTATGTGCTGTTGGCGTACCTATTTTAAATAAATAAATAAATAAACGCTTATTCACCGGCCCTGATGTTCTGCCACATAATGCGAACATAGTCGTCTCTGTTGTAGGTGGACTGCATGTGGAAGAAGCCGACGACGTGGAGCCACTCGTGGATGATAACGGTGTGCGCGAAGCAGCCGCTGCCGGGGGTGTCGCGGGCCAAGTTCAGGATGTGGCCGCCCCATGTTTCCCCATAACCAACGGTGGCGTAGCAGCCGCCGCGGGAACCCTGGAAATTGATGGAAAAAATGGATCAAACTTGGTATTAATGAATGGAGCCAGAGAAATACAGTAGTGTGTTGATGAAATTAATGAAATAGGAGTGAATATTTACGTACAAGATATGCCCACCACAACACATCTCGAGGTACCCTATGATACGCTTTCTCCAGATCAATGAACACCATGACATGTGCAAGTTAGTCTGCAGAGTATCATTTAATAAATTCATATATGTAATAATTTGTATATGTTTAGGTAGGTACACTTACAGTGATATGAACGTAATTGAACTCATTAGGTTCACGGCGACGGAACCGGATGCAGGTCTTTGCGGAGATTTCCCTCATAGCTGCGTAGATAGCCTCGACTTGGGCGGTGGCTGAAATGATGTAGAGAAGCACCGTTAGGGCGGGTAGTTAGAAATTAGTAAGTGATTCCCTAAGAGGTTAATATATTTTAATTATCATAAGCCTTAATATGTAGTGTTCATAAACTCAAAGTCAAAGCATTTATTTCAATTAGACCATTACAGGCACTTTTGTATGTCACAAAAAACAAAGAGCGAAGCTACAGTCACAGACACAAGGCATAATAACTTGTGAAAGTACTGTAGTTGCCCATTCCAAGGCGTAGATCTCTATGGAGAATGGACTCTTTTCAATCAAAATATTGTTACAAAATCTTGGTTACATCATTTATGTGGACATTTATGTGAGAACGATGTATAAAGAAGTGCAAGCTTAGAGCGTCCAGAGTAAAAAGATCATATACAGTTCAAAAATAAAAATCATGAAAACTGAATCGGAATGTAACGACCACTACAGAAATGAAATAATAGGCAGGCAGGTATCACACATCTTTACGTTTGTCTGCATAGTTTACAATTGACTTAGTTGCCAATTAATCAATTACTTGTGATTTTTTAAGTTGATTTCTATTTTGTGATGATTCTACTTACTAAATAACCTGCTGAATTCATACACGATGGTGTTCAAAGGCCACTTGGTGTTGGGCAAGATGTACGCGTTCCTGCCTTGAGCATACTGCTGCAGCATCGTCTCAGCCTGGTCATCCTTGAGGAGGATGTCGCCCTGGTACTTGCCACTGTTCTCCCAGACCGAGGCCTTGGGGTTGGCGAGCATGCGGGACTCTAGCCTGATGCCATCCTCTGTTGGAGAATAAAAATGGATAAGTGAAAATCTTGACATAAAAAGTTAGAAAATAAAAAAATTATTTACTCTTTTTTGCAAAAATGTGTTGCAGAAAAGTTGGAGATATAATGTTTTGCGATTGGTAGCTAAGAAGGACAATACAGCCCGTTATCAGCTTTAGAAGGATAGTGTATAGGTTCATTACTGAACACGAATGGTATTAGGTGCTCTCCCTATGCCTGTCCTATGTCCTTCTAATTATTTCGTGTACCTCTCGCATCATCGTTTCATCACCTTAACACGTTCAGACCGGCACCTCATGAGTAGGTACTTGGTATCCTACGGCGCAAATCTTCATATGGCCACCGGTGGTACATCACCGCCCCATGAACCAAAAGTCTTGCCGGGCGGGGTGCGCCACCGGTGGACACGGACAGGATTAGACAGGAATTATGCTTTCTCTCTTTCTAAGAAGCACTCACTACAGCAATAATTTTTACACAAGCGTACCACTAGCAGAAACACTAATGGACAAGCAGACTTTTTTGTGTGGCACAGTCCGACAGAACCACAAGCATCTACCAAAGCAAGTGGTAAAGTCCAAGCAGAGAAAAGGTCAAGTGTTGGCTCTGAAGAATAGAACGGGTGTCAAATATATAAAATGGACCGACAAACGTACAGTTCATATGCTTTCGACCTGTATGATTATTGCAGGTCGAAAGCATATGAACTGTACGTTTGTCGGTCCATTTTATTTTTTTGGAGCTCTAGTGCCAATGCCACATCGCTGGAGGCCAAACACTGTCGTAGCGAAACCAGACTCTGTTTTGGATTATAATAATGCGAAAAAGGGGGTAGATATTTCTGATCAGATGGCGTCGTACTATACCAGCCTTAGAGAAACCCTAAAATGGTACCGCAAGCTAATCATTGAGATTGTCTGTGGCACAATGTTGGTAAATGCTTGGGTTATTCACCAAAAATTTGCAGCAGGAAAAAAACTAAGTATATTAGAATTTCGGGAACAAATAATAAAAGAGATGATTAGCAATCCCAGCACTGATAATCAACCCGATGACGCTGCAGAGGAGGGTAGGCCCCATGCACAAAGAAAGCCAAAACACAAGTTAGAGAAAACGGAAGGAAAGCTCAGAGATACCCGAAAGAGATGCAGACCTTGTTACGACCAATAGCGCCCCCCACACGTACAGTTCGGACCGCGCATCTTGGACTGCGTTCCAAACCGCAGTTAGATCTGTACAGTTTGGACTGCGTATCAAACTGTTGTGCTAATTACGATTAAAAATGCATTCACAGTTTGGATTGCCGACGAAACTTACATAATCTAGACAAACGTTCCGAACTGTGCGTGTAAATTGATTTTCAAGAGTTTGGACTGCAGTTTGGACTGGCGCGTAGAACGTTATAACTTTTAAAAGTTTTCTCGCAGTAGTAAGAAAAATGGACGATCGTTTGGTCATCGCGTTAGCGTTCTGTATTTTTTTGCTGACGAAATTGCGATCAGCTGAAACAAAACCTACTGACTTGCAAAAATCAACGAGCTCGTCATATGCTTTATCTATACTAATATTATAAAGCTACAGAGTTTGTTTGTTTGTTTGTTTGAACGCGCTAATCTCTGGAACTACTGGTCCGATTTGAACGATTCTTTCAGTGTTGGGTAGTCCATTTATCGAGGACGGCTATAGGCTATATAACATCACGCTACAACTAATAGGAGCGGAGCAGCAATGAAAAATGTTGCAAAAACGGGACGGGATTTTACGCGGACGAAGGTCGCGGGGAACAGCTATTTCTCATATTCCTGTTACTATACTCCTTACTTTTTATCTTCCAGAGTTCATTCGTTTGTTCCGTGTGGATGTACGGAACAAACGAATGAACTCTGTGATAGCTTCGACGCTCCAAACCGCCATTTTTGTAATTTACGTTTATACGTGATGCGCGCATAAAACTGTAAGACATGCGTTCGCGTCGATGTGCCAGATCGGATTGTTAGACCCGCACATCTACACGTACAGTTCGGAGCGAGGGATGGAACGGCGCGTGCTGTTTCCCGCGGTCCGAACTTTACGTGTGGAGGGCGCTAATAGCGCCCCCCACACGTACAGTTCGGACCGCGCATCTTGGACTGCGTTCCAAACCGCAGTTAGATCTGTACAGTTTGGACTGCGTATCAAACTGTTGTGCTAATTACGATTAAAAATGCATTCACAGTTTGGATTGCCGACGAAACTTACATAATAGCGCCCTGCACACGTAAAGTTTGGACCGCGGGAAACAGCACGCGCCGTTCCATCCCTCGCTCCGAACTGTACGTGTAGATAGCGCCCCCCACACGTACAGTTCGGACCGCGCATCTTGGACTGCGTTCCAAACCGCAGTTAGATCTGTACAGTTTGGACTGCGTATCAAACTGTTGTGCTAATTGCGATTAAAAATGCATTCACAGTTTGGATTGCCGACGAAACTTACATAATCTAGACAAACGTTCCGAACTGTGCGTGTAAATTGATTTTCAAGAGTTTGGACTGCAGTTTGGACTGGCGCGTAGAACGTTATAACTTTTAAAAGTTTTCTCGCAGTAGTAAGAAAAATGGACGATCGTTTGGTCATCGCGTTAGCGTTCTGTATTTTTTTGCTGACGAAATCGCGATCAGCTGAAACAAAACCTACTGACTTGCAAAAATCAACGAGCTCGTCATATGCTTTATTTCTCATATTCCTGTTAATATACTCCTTACTTTTTATCTTCCAGAGTTCATTCGTTTGTTCCGTGAAAATCCGTGTGGATGTTCACGGAACAAACGAATGAACTCTGTGATAGCTTCGACGCTCCAAACCGCCATTTTTGTAATTTACGTTTACACGTGATGCGCGCATAAAACTGTAAGAAATGCGTTCGCGTCGATGTGCCAGATCGGATTGTTAGTCCCGCACATCTACACGTACAGTTCGGAGCGAGGGATGGAACGGCGCGTGCTGTTTCCCGCGGTCCAAACTTTACGTGTAGATGTGCGGGTCTAACAATCCGATCTGGCACATCGACGCGAACGCATGTCTTACAGTTTTATGCGCGCATCACGTGTAAACGTAAATTACAAAAATGGCGGTTTGGAGCGTCGAAGCTATCACAGAGTTCATTCGTTTGTTCCGTGAACATCCACACGGATTTTCAACACAACAAATGAACAAACGAATGAACTCTGGAAGATAAAAAGTAAGGAGTATATTAACAGGAATATGAGAAATAAAGCATATGACGAGCTCGTTGATTTTTGCAAGTCAGTAGGTTTTGTTTCAGCTGATCGCGATTTCGTCAGCAAAAAAATACAGAACGCTAACGCGATGACCAAACGATCGTCCATTTTTCTTACTACTGCGAGAAAACTTTTGAAAGTTATAACGTTCTACGCGCCAGTCCAAACTGCAGTCCAAACTCTTGAAAATCAATTTACACGCACAGTTCGGAACGTTTGTCTAGATTATGTAAGTTTCGTCGGCAATCCAAACTGTGAATGCATTTTTAACCGTAATTAGCACAACAGTTTGATACGCAGTCCAAACTGTACAGATCTAACTGCGGTTTGGAACGCAGTCCAAGATGCGCGGTCCGAACTGTACGTGTGGGGGGCGCTAATCTAGACAAACGTTCCGAACTGTGCGTGTAAATTGATTTTCAAGAGTTTGGACTGCAGTTTGGACTGGCGCGTAGAACGTTATAACTTTTAAAAGTTTTCTCGCAGTAGTAAGAAAAATGGACGATCGTTTGGTCATCGCGTTAGCGTTGTGTATTTTTTTGCTGACGAAATCGCGATCAGCTGAAACAAAACCTACTGACTTGCAAAAATCAACGAGCTCGTCATATGCTTTATCTATACTATAATATTATAAAGCTGCAGTGTTTGTTTGTTTGTTTGTTTGTTTGAACGCGCTAATCTCTAGAACTACTGGTCCGATTTGAATGATTCTTTCAGTGTTGGGTAGTCCATTTATCGAGGAAGGCTATAGGCTATATATCATCACGCTACGACCAATAGGAGCGTAGCAGCAATGAAAAATGTTGCAAAAACGGGGAAAATTGTATTTTTAATAACTTGACGCGGACGAAGGTCGCGGGGAACAGCTAGTTTCTCATATTCCTGTTAATATACTCCTTACTTTTTATCTTCCAGAGTTCATTCGTTTGTTCCGTGAAAATCCGTGTGGATGTTCACGGAACAAACGAATGAACTCTGTGATAGCATCGACGCTCCAAACCGCCATTTTTGTAATTTACGTTTACACGTGATGCGCGCATAAAACTGTAAGACATGCGTTCGCGTCGATGTGCCAGATCGGATTGTTAGACCCGCACATCTACACGTACAGTTCGGAGCGAGGGATGGAACGGCGCGTGCTGTTTCCCGCGGTCCAAACTTTACGTGTGCAGGGCGCTATTTTACAACAACCGAATCTGCGAGTACGGCTAGAAAAAAATCGAAACGCGTAAATACATTTTGCTCTGCGTGTGAAAAACCAATGTGTTTGGATTGTTTCAATACTATTCATGCAAAATAATTTTCATTTTATACCATCCATAATGGCATTTTATTTTATATATTTTTCAATTTTGATTTAATTTTCTTATTATTACATTCTCTCAACGTAATTTATCATAAACAATATTAACATTTCGTACAATTTATGTCGTGATTATGTAAATTTTTTTCTAATAAATACAATTTTTCAATACTGTTTTTTGCTTACTTTTCGAAATTATATCCTCCTCCTGAGCTACACTATGAAAATTTGTCTATTTTACTAGGCGGGAATGGTAAATACAACACTTTCTCTCAAAGCGGCGCGAATTTCTTAGTACATTGAAAGTATAGTGTGACGTGGCCACCGGTGGTACACCTCGCCGTGGCAGCAAATACTCCGTGCTCCACCGGTGGTACACGCCGGTCTGAACGTGTTAAAATTAAAGGGTTCTTACTTCTTATTCTTTACAAACACGGTAACCCACGTTATAAATCACATTTTCAGCGTTTATATCAATAGCTTTTGCCCGCGGCTTCGCTCCTGTTATGTACGGAAATTAATCCATAAGGAAGTGTTAAATATAGCCTTTAACACTCGGGGCTAGTATATAATATAGCTTCCCGTTAGTGAAAGGGTTTTCTGAATCAGATCAGTAGTTCCGAAGATTACCCCCAACATACGAATTTATAAATAAATTTTACCTCTTTATAATATTAGTATAAATTATCTGTATGGCGTATAGTTGAAATATGATTATCTAACGTTAAATCAACAATCAGTTGAACAAATCTGACAGGGATTAGCCCTTATCTCAAAATTATTGCTTTGTAATCATCGCAAGTAGGTGTCTAATTGCTATTATTCATTGAGGTATCTTTATTTTCAGCCACAGCAATGGACAGAATCAAACATTATTCTTATATATAAAAAGGAGACAAATATGAAATCGGGAACTATCGCCCCATCAGCCTAATGTCCAATTTATATAAAGTATTTGCTAAGATCTTACTAAATCGGATTGAAAAAACATTAGACGAACACCAACCCATTGAGCAGGCGGGTTTTCGTAAAGACTAGTCAGTGCTTGACCACATCCACGTAGTACGCCAAGTTATGGAGAAGTATAAAGAATACCAATTGACCTACTACATAGGATTCATCGACTACAGCAAGGCGTTCGATTCTTTATATCACGCAAACATATGAGAGTCATTAAAAGAACAAGGAATTGACCACAAGTATATCCGCTTAATTAAAAACGTTTACAACAAGAGTACAGCGAGAATACAACTGGAAAAGAAAGGCGAATGTTTCAAAATCGGCAAAGGTGTACGACAAGGAGATCCTCTGTCACCAAAATTATTCTCGGCGGTGCTTGAGTCAATATTCAGAGGTATTCATTGGGAAAATCTCGGTATCAACGTAGATGGTCGTTCACTAACTCATCTGAGATTCGCGGATGACATTGTACTATTTGCAAAAACTCCCGAAGATTTAACAAAAATGATAAACGATTTAGCAATGGAGAGCAAGAAGGTGGTTACAACTGAACCCAGAAAAAACTAGGGTGACCAACGGAGAGAGAAAAGCTATAAACTTAGGGAGTAATCAAATCGAGTATACGGAAGAATATGTTTATCTGGGGCAACTAATAACGAATGATAAACCCATGGGCAAAGAAGCTGAAAGAATAATAACCAATGGCTGGAAAAGGTACTGGGCTTTAAAAGAGATTATGAAGGATAAAAATCTGCATATTAATATAAAAAGCAAACTTTTTAACACCTGCATACTACCAGTTCTCTTGTACGGCAGTCAAACATAGACCTTGTCACAAAACCTGACTAACAAACTTGCCAGCACGCAATGGAAAGAAGCATGATGAATGTGAAAAAATCGGATCGACTGAGAAACTGTGTAATAAGAAGCAAAACAAAGGTTACAGACATAACGTACAAAATTAGAAGACTGAAGTGGCGATGGGCGGGGCACATGATAAGAGGAAGAGATAAATGGAGCAAAAATGTGACGCAATGGTATCCAAGAGAGGGAAAAAGGAAAAGAGGGAGACCACAAAAAAAGTGGGATGATGACATCAGGCAAGTGGCAGGCGTCACATGGAACAGGGTGGCTCAAGAAAGACGTGAGTGGAAAAGGTTGGAGGAGGCCTTTGCCGACTGGCAAACAGATCTTCAAAAAATTAGAAAATCTCAAATAAAAGACTAGATTAAGGATAACAGTAGTATTAAGCTTTGCATGTATTTCTCTTTTTTATGTAATTTTTTGATCTGAATAAAAAGGCTATATAATAATAATATAAAAATCTTTATTTTAATTAAAAAATAGGTGGCAGGTGAGGTGGTTTGCAGGTTAGAGTGTAGCTTTAGCGGCGCTATGGAGCGAGGACTTACAAAAAATTTCGGACTTGAAAATGTTTAGTTTTTTTTTGTTAAAGTTCCTTATTTCCTAATTTTATTGCAGTATCGGGTTGACCTAGACCATAGAAACCATTTAGGTTCTGAGACGCATAGTCCTCCCACGCACCGTTTCCGAATTATAGGAAAACTAAAAATTATGAAAATCAATTTAAAAAAAATATAGCCCATAGTGCCCCTAAGCGTATACTCCAACTCCTACAAATCCGCCCCTAAGACGACCCACTGACCGGTTGCCTCCTGATCCTATCCATTACCTTAAAGGTGAAAAAGGAGCTGCCACCTTTTACACCTAAACCTCCTTTTACAGCTAACTAAATTAACTCGTTGAAGCATTTTTGAGTAGTCAGATGTAAATTCGTTGAAGCAAGAGTCGACGTAACGGGAATTAGTCGAGTGCAATTAAGAGGCGAAATTCATTTTTTTCAACTTTCTTCTCTTTCGCCTCTAGGAACTCAATAAAATAAGTCCCATGAAAATCCGACCAGTATAAACTTCGTTCCACCTTTTTAGTATTTTTTGTCTAATTGATAAATCGACATAACGGGAATGATTCGAACAAAACAATATCAATAGTGGAGTGGAGATTAGCCAAGTACGCGGAAGTTATTATAGAGCACACATACGCGTTATCTATTCCTACATTCTCATAATCCGATGGAACCCGATGGATCAGGCGCGGGACCAACGATCTCCGAACTGCTAAAGAGAAATTCTTAATGGACAAACTCAAAAAACGGTAACCATCAACAATCCTCTCACACGATCGAAATACCAAATTCAAAATGAGCACAAACCTTGTCTGCTCCTCTCCAGGAAAGCCTTGAAAGATTCAATGTCTTTCCTGGACCTGGTGACTGGTGGCCCAGCCAAAGCACACCCGATCAGCGACAACAACACTAAAGCAGACCACATCTTGCTCTTTGAATCAACCGAAAAACTCCCGCCTTATATATTAATCGTATTATCTTAATAATTACCTAATTACAGATAAGGGAAGACACCCAAGTACATTCAACAAATTTAATTACGTTATCTGTTATCAGGTGCGAAACATCATTGCCTCAATTTAAGCCGATCACCATTATTGAACGGGAGTTCATTTTTGCAAAGCACACTTAGGTATTTATTTATTTAACACTTCAAGGCATTTTCTACCAGTCAGCCTTTGGGAAACGCAGAGACAAGCATTGGCAGGCGTACATCTGAAAATGATTCTAATTAATACAAGGAAAAAGGATTAAAATACTATAAATATAATAGATAGATGGATAGGTATATGCATCGTAACGGCATCGCCTCGAATTGGAAATAGCTAATTAAATGAGATGAGGTGTTGTGTGTGACGGGCGAAAAAAAAAATACTTGTGACTGCGACAAGCAGGTTACCGGTCAGCATGATGCTGTACTATGGGGAGCCCACAGCACAGCTTAGCGTTATATCTTGCTCCAGCAGTCACTCTTATTTGACATTTGCCAAGAGCTAAGCATTTATTTGGATGATATCTTGCCATCTTGCTCGGAACTTCGGAAGTCGGTAAAATGAATGAAATAGTTTCGAAACTGACCACATAGACGTCGATAAACAAAGTTGCGTAGTTCGCTAATAAGTTAGGTTTATAAATCCACAAGCTGTGTATGTGCGGTTGGATTTCCCACTGGTAAAATTAATTAATGTCTATACAAACAACTTAATTTACAACACTTAACCGACGTCTCTGCAGGAAGAATCCTGCTCAATACTCTTGTGCAAAATATTTTATTTACTACCACAGCTGTGCTTTGTCATCTCTTTGTCAATTTAAAATCTTTTAAGTAGATTCATCCTATTTCTATCTAAATCCATTATTATAAATATTTATTTTCCGCTCGTTCCATTCCTGTTGGTCCACCTTACCGAGGAGGTGTCAGTGCTACGCTTTCTGTATCCAAAGGCCCGTGTGTTCCAAAGTCAACACAGTTCTTTTCTACCGATATTGCCGGCACAGTGCAACTCTTTAAGCTACATCGGTCCAAACCGCATATAATTCTTGGGTCCTTATTTATTTATTTATTTATTTTACTATTTATGTACACACAGTAGACAACACAGGAAAATAACATTATAATACATGAGTACATAGGTACTGCTTATTTCATACGAAATTTCTGCCAGCAGACCTGCAAAATGAGAAATGAAAAAGAAATGTAGACAATAGTGTGTGAGAAAAGGAAGAGAATAATGAGTTTATGTGCCTTACCTAACTTAACCTAAAATATTATATATAACTACACATATAAGTTAATATTAATATATACTTAAATAAATACATAATATTAAGATATATAAACTAATAAAAATATATAATAAATCATGATTGAGAGGAAAGGTCCTCCTTAGAATAAGAATAAATTTATTAAGCCATTGTTACAAACATTTTCTTAAACTAACTTAGAGCTATGATGTAATCGTAACAAGTTAAATTTTAACATAGTAATTAGTAAACAGAGGTCCCCAAACTAGGCTGCGCCTGTATCTTGGGGGCCAGTAGTTCTGTTTTTTTTCTTTCTTCTAGGACACTAAATCTGGGAAAACCCGGTAATAGGAAAGAGACCCGCAGTTTCGGGTTTGAAGATTAACTTCACCCTTGATTATATCGATTACTCACTCATACCTACTGTTATGAAATAACACTGATTATCTACTAATCTGACAATAATGATAATTTGGGTTTTCCCACTGAACAGAATTTTCTGTTCCGTAGGCCGTAATCAACTTGATGTAGGAGGGTTGCCAGATGCCGTCTTAATACTTTTTGATGTTTCGTCAATTGTTTCTACATCCAAGGACAAAGATGGATATGTGGCAGTATCTACCATTACCGTAACGTTTCAAGCCAAACGTCAGCATGTCTTCTACTTTTCCTAGGTATATTTCTCTATTACTCGTCACAGCAGTGACCTTCTTTCTAGCCATATCATCCTTCACACAGTCCATCCATCGTTTCTTTGGTCTTCCTCTACTCTTATAACCATCTAAGCGAAGCGGGAGGCTCAGGATTTTCGAGATTGCTTTTCTCGCTCTTGCATCCTTAGGTTCTTATGTAGTTCTTATATAGTTCTTATGCCTTTTTTTACTAAGGCTAGATGACACCTGAACGGTTTATCGTGCTTTCCGAAATACGGGGGGCGTTGGAAGGGTTTCGTTATTTGTAATGAACATAATATTAAGTATAGAAACCTAATCATAAGTATTCAAATAACCCAAGACATGTTTATGAAAGAGCTCGTGGCTAAATAATAACAGCCGCTCGGGTCGATCTTTAGGTTAACCGTGCTTGCCTGGGTTGGTCAGAGAATGGGTGACAGCCCATTACATACCGAGTGTCCTCCGTGCCTCGATAAGTTGGTCCCGGCTGTCATTTGTAGATCTTTGACAGTCGTTACAGGTAGCCGTGGCCGAAAAAATCTGACAACCAGTCTTACAAAGAGATATCGTTTTACCCAGTACTAATTGGGTTGTGAAGGTCAGATAGGCAGTCGCTCCATGTAAAATACTAGTATTCAGCTGCATTCGGTTAGTGTGTAGTGGAAGCCGATCCCAACATAAAGGGTGTAAATAGACCCTTAACGAAGCCGAAGGGCACTTGTTCTCCCCGCTATTGCGATCATTTTTTTGTTCTAGACCATACCTGGGAACCTTCTAGTTACGGAGATATCGGGGGTCAAAGTTCCAACTTTTTTACAAGTTTTTTCTTAAATTCTAATTTTGCAGGTTATAACTTTACTTTAAATACCGCCATGACCCGTTTACTATTCAATGCATCCATAAGCACAATATTTTGACCGCGTTACATTGAGTTTTACCGTAAAAGGTTATTTTTCACCCCCAAAAAAAAAGTCGTTTCCCAGCAATAATTTTTGTGTAGTCATAATTAGTTTGATGTACAGAATGCTTGGTTAACGGCTTCGTGAAGGGTCTGTTTACACCCCGTAGATGGGAAAAGGCTAGGCAGATGATAATGTTTTTGTTGTTTTTTTCCTCTTATGATTAGAAGGATAAATTACACAGTCTAATGAATCGGTTGGCACAGCAATGCGATGAATTAGCACAATTATTGCGATAAAAGTTTCATTCATTATTTATCATCACAAGAAACCCATTAATGTTGAACGATTAGACAAGCTTACATAAGGAAAATTAAATGAATAAATAGATAGATGGGTACCTACCTAGTAGTCTAGTTGATACGGAGTGGAAGGGACACCGACGCGAAAACGGTTATCACGTATTCAGTACATCATTCTGAGCATAGAAATTTTTCATCGGTTATTTAAAAAAAAAACAGCTGGTTCCTACAAAAGTGCAATTAAAACCTACACGGTCAAAATGAATGGAACAGTAGATTTAAAAAAAAATAACCAATGAAAAATTTCTATGTGGGGGGCTCAGAATGATCTACTGAATTCGTGGTAACTTTTTCGCGTCGGAATCCCTTCCACCCTTTATATGTAAGATCCCAAGACACTTATACTTCCGCGAATGAAGCTGAATCCTAGATATGAACAAATATTTCAGAAAAGTTCTTTTTTTCAAGATGTTGACTTGTCACCACAAAAAAATATAGTAACCGTTCCCCCAATTATCGCCCTGGCCAGCAGTGGATCAATGCTCCTGTCGCGACATTGTCACAGGATGTCATTGCTTGCGGTAGTGTCGAGAGTCCGGTTACCTCCTTCCCTCAATATGAGGAGGTAATGGACGATCTTCACGTTAAGCTAATGAACGGTTCTGGTTGTGGTGACTGGTCGTCTTGTTGACTAGGTTTTGTTACTGTATTGGTTATTCGTTTTTTTTACGATTGTCTTATTTTATCATTTTTGTAGTGTCGAGTTCTGTAATATGTATAATACTTTCCACGTGTAAGTTAATTGGCACGCCTCGCGTATACATGAATGTTGTAATATTTTAATTTAATGATTTTTTTTTTATATTAACTTAATAATACTGATATAATACTATTGCATAAGATCAGGTTCCTCTAAACCAATAGATAGATGTGTTGCCGGGATGTTTGTTCCGCCACTGCTTCTTCCCAGCTAAAACACTGGGAACTGGGAAGTGGCGAAGGGCAATGGGGGGGGGGACTCTCTCTTGAATGAATGACTTTTGATGTTGACTCCTGTCTGGATGAGAAGATCCTTATCTTGCGTCACTGTACCGGTCAGATGCCGGACGGAGTTGGAGTGTGGTCGCATGGCGTTTGGTGTGCAGCCGATGTCAGAGCAGGGCACAGGCTAATCATCTAAGAGCAGGACACACAACTTTCATTGCGATTTGGCTTATTGCTAGATAGGCAACATATGCGCAACATTGCGGCAACATGAGCTGTTGGGGCACATGTCGATGGAATGTTGGCAGCACCTTGCATTGCATAAGCGGTCAGTTGCCTAGCGACACTCAATCTGTAGTGTAAGAAAGGTGCACATCTCGTGCCGCCGACAACAAAGTCGCCGACACATGTCGGTGGATTGTCGGCTTTCTGTATGAAGTCGTCGTTCGTCTTGGCCATATTCATCCTACCTTCTACTTTGAAAGAAGCATCGAAAAGATTTTGAAGCATCTCCTGGAGATCATCTAAGATTTCAGCAAAAAGCACGAGGTCATCTGCAAATCTTAAGAGAGACTGGTAAGCACCATTGATGTAAAAACCGCAATAGTCCCAATCTAAAGTTTTAATGATGTGTTCAAGGACTGCTGTGAAGAGTTTCGGTGAAATGGTGGCGCCCTGTCTCACTCACCACATTTACGGGTCGTCGGGTGATCAGAACGGGTTTAAATCTTTACAGTGTAAAAGGAAGTCGCTACCGCTGTCTGTACGCTTAGATCTTTTTAACCACGGACGGATTTTAATGCAATGTTCAGCAATAGAAAGAATGATTGAAGTGAAAGGTTTATATGTATATTGCACCCGGCGTAGCCGGAGCGAGTCGCTAGTAGGGTATGTCATATACACACATTAAATTATTTTTTTTCATTGCACGAAAAATACACGTGATTGTCATACTATACCCCTGCCCCCCCCCCCCCATCGTTATTAATAGTGGTTTTTTCTGACTTCCTCCCCCCTTTTCGAACCTCACGTGATTAAAGGATTGACACCACCCTATACCGTGTGTTACACCAACTAGGTTGTACCTAAAGTGCTAATGATAGGTGGAGTAGATGCAATAAATTAAAAGAAAATCAGTTTAAATCAAAATCATATTTATTCATTTTGCGCTATATATAAAAAAATCTTTATAACTCTACAAATAAAGAAGAATACAATATCACTATAATACTTATGTATAAAATAATAACAGTAAACATGGACGCCATACCACTCTTACGCTCCTTCTAATTTTTAATATAAAAATTATTCGGACCTCACAATCATACCATCTTTGCCGCACACATCTGCTACTTTACTGAATATAAAAATATAATCTAACGTACTAACTTCTTAAATTTATCAGTTCAGTAAAGAGTCTACACAACTATAAATAGATGCCACTATTAATCGTAATTATTGGCAAAAACACGAAGAAAATACAATCACAAAAAAATCTCAATGAAAAAATTTTATTACATACATTTTTCGTGTGGCACATTTTATTAACATAAATCAATTCTAAAGTATGAGCTCTGATATATTAATTAAACTATTACTGAAGTACTTGTGCCCATCTGATATTATAAAACCTAGTAACTATGCAAAATTATCTTTGTTTACGTCTTTCATTTTCATGAGTTTTGGAGAATATTGTACCCGCAGCATAAACGTATTCTGATACTTTTTTAATTCCAAAATCACCCACATGGCGCTGTGTTATATGTACATTTTTTTCAATGGCAACAAATGCTAGAGATAATTATTATTTGGTCATCAATGACCAGCATGGCCTTGAGGATTTACATATTGGGCCTAGGAGGCGCTACGAGTAATTATTAGCATCACTAAAATATTTAAAAAAAACAGATGACAGCTGAATATTTGATGAACCTTTTGCATGGAATGTAGTAACACTTTCTACGCTATTCTATCTATTCGCTATATATCATAACTATGGGTACCTATGGTTTGTCAAACTTTTATTGCACTTAAATGGATTTCAGAAAAAAAAAAGTTTTATAAAATATAAATCAAATCTAATAATTAAACTATTAGGCGAACCGTAAGATTTCTTGATCATCTAACATTATTTATGTAACCAATTTAAGGCATTTCTAAGCTTTATTTATAAACACTACGCACTAAAATTTAATACTAAATCTATAATATACTTAATTGAGAATATTTTCTTTATAAAAATAATAAGTATTGCAATAAAGAGAGTTTTGCTCATAGCAATGTCTTATTTTACAAATCGGCAGTGAATGACTGGTTTTACAAAGCTGTTTTTTTGCCAGCTTTGTCGAAAAAAAGGGCGAAGACATAGCATAAAGGTAGCGAGAATTTTAGACATAAAATAAGTTTTTTTTTTTTAAGAATTTAAAATAGAAAAATACACTTTATGCTAAGTATTGCACCAACACCTTATTAAAAAAGCGAAAAAAATAAATCAAACGTAAAATACGAAAGTTTCAAATGAACAAACGAATTTATAACTTACAAATGAGTTTTTCATAAAAACTTTATAATTAATTCGATTTTCTGAAAGTTTCACCCCCAGAAAAATCGAGAAAATGTCTAATTTTAATTCTAAGCTGCACATATCAACAACTCTATACACTAATATTAAGTAACTAAATCAAAATGGCAATGATTACAAAGACATCCCTTACAAAACGGATTCTTTTATTCATATTCATTCATAATAAATAATTATGAAACAAATCATTTTAAAAACATCGTCGTATCAAAACTTGCTTGCTCTCGCAATATTAAAATACCAAAATAGGTAATCGTTGTAATTTTTATCATTATTTTTGTCTAATTATAATATTCCCTTGGCATGGCCACAATCGAAAAATATACATTTAAAACTCATTAAAATGTTATAAAAATGCAGAGGCAAGAGTCAGTTATCGACCATAGTTGAACACTATTTTTTTTAATCGTACTATCCCTTAACTCATACAGTAATTACTTGATTGAAAAGGACTTTACATACCGTCAACGATACTTGGATACCTGTCTTTGATCGAAGACGATATTAGTCCGAAAGTATGTGGACTCTATGTGCCTTACTTAGGGTCCATTTCGATACTTGCCATTAAAAATAGAACCAGCCTTACACAGATTATAAAAATTGTCTTGCCATTTACAAAAACACGGTGTCATTTAAAATTGTATTTAGATTATTCCGTACCTTACCTAATCATTGTTCCCCTGGCCTTATATTTATTTAATGTTACATAAATACACATATAAAAGCAAGTCGTGGCAGTGATACGTTAATATGTCATGTCGTTGGAAAGCATTCGTTTTTATGTAACGGGCAACACTGGAAGATGCTACAATACTATGGAATAGTTGGTAAGAAGATGTTATTATTTAGAATCTTGATGTATTAAAAAAGAGTAATTGTTTCAAAAACATGTTGATATAATTTATTTTTTGTTTGACTCACAGTGTTGCCCTTAACAAAATTGACTATAAAAGTAGAAAATAGTTGAGAGTTCAGTTCCGAGAGCTAGAGACAGACATAAAAATAAATGCATTATTATTAGCTACGTTGGCACTTATTTGATACAAAATGTCATTTATTATGAAACGAACGATTAAATTAAATTTTTATCAAGTTAATAAATTGATTACTGACCAAAAATAAGCTCATTAATGGTCTTAAGCCTATTATATGGGATGTTCTCTATTTTATTAAAGATAAAAAAATACACATGATGCACAATAATAAGAATGATGATGACTTTACCAAAGACAGTCTTTTCACGTGTTTTAAGGCCAAACAAGTAATGATTAATGATTGATTAAAAAGTCAGATTAGGTAAAAAGTAAGTAATTTGATGACCGCCATCAAATGCGAATTTTCGAGTATATTTTTCAAGGCTTTTTAAGGCGTGACGGTGATAGGATCGCGACTAGCTATCAGAGAATGACTGATGAAAATACAAAAATATAGGATTTAAATCAACTAAATCCTTATGTCATTGTAGAGAGAATTCACTTAATATATTCTTGAGCAATGTATGAAGTCCGTGACCTTGGAGGTCGTTGTGAGGTGACCTTGAAGGTCGTGCTGAGGTCAAGGTCAATGGTCGCCGCGCAACAGTTCCATGAGTAGGTTGAAGCTTGGGCCGTCGCCATCTTTGCTTTTGTTGGCTGGGTTCAGCATTTCTTTGCCGACTTGCATGAAGAACTGTGAAATAGAAATCGTACTGTTAAGATGGTTCCTATAAGAGAGTCACGACGTATGTGCTCACATTATTATTCAATATATTCCAAAGTTTCTCCTCTGTAGATTGCTAAACCTAGCTTATTAGACTATTGTCTTATCCCTTAATTATGAACCTTATCTACTAAAAACAAGGTTTAAATTCAACTCTCCAATCACAAGTTCGCTTTACACACGGCACACAACTCTTCATCTACACCTATACTGCTTTACGACTATCTGCCTTATCGACTACAACACAATTATATAACACACGTGTTCATCAAGTATACATATGGCAAGCAAAACTGAACTTTATTCCTCAAAGAACAATGTTCTCAGTTTCTCACCTGACAAGTCCTCTGCAGCTCGGGAATGCGCAGCAGTAGTTCTCCGAACTTGGCTGGAGTGCCGGGGGAGTGTGTCGCGATGTATGCCTGTAGTGCTGCCAACGCCTTCTCTTGGGAGGCTCGTACTTTCTCCACTTCACGTAAATCTGGGGCGTCTGTGTGAAGAAGTAAGGGAAATAAACACTATCTCTGAAATAGAGACTGTTGTCTAGGTTCTACAAGATAGCCATCGATATCTCTGACAAAAATTAGCACGAACAAAAAAAGGCTTTTGATTATAAAAATATTTGATGACTTTTCCTATCTTCCAACTAAATTTTGGTATGCCGTCGATAGTTGATGTTTGGATCAATTTTTTAACAAACAAATCGAAAAATAAATGAATAAATACGAAAATAAATGACCAAAATTGGTGTCTCTTCTTATTTCGGAAACTTTATAAATTATGCAGAAAATAATCGCATGAGCAACAAAATGTTGTACGGCAGTACTTACAGTAAACAATATTTCGTAGCTTATGATATATGCTACGTATGAACAGCCAAGCAAAAAGGGCACTATATTTTAGTCATTATTTTTATTTCTTCGTGACGAAGTTTACCTACAAATAACTTATCTGGTACTACAAAGACACCGCACTTACCTGAAGTGAGCAGTACAATAACTTTGAGCGCGACGTATTCGTATCGGTCCACGCGCAGGCGCCGCAGGTGGTCGGTGAAGCTCAGCATGCGCTCGATACACGGCGTCAGACCCAGTCTGGAGACAAATAGAGTAAGTTAGTACTTATACTGCAATAGTTTCAGCCAAAGAACGACGAAAAGTAAGAGTGTATCGTATACATCAAATCTGCGGCGTCTTTTACCAACCATGATGCTGGTGTCGGCTTTCAACGATGCAGCTGAATTCTAGTTTTTTACTTGGAGTGACTGTCTTTCTGACCATCATAACCTGGTTGCTGGGTTATACCAAAGAGAAGAATACTTATACCAAACGGGTTATACCATAGCCCTTTGTACAAACTGGTCGTCAGATTTTTGAGCTTCATCCATAACGACTGTCAAAGATCAACAAATGACAGCCGTGAACAAAAATCGTAAAAATGCTTCGTAATTTGAATTTCGCGGGTTATCTCACCGTGTTGATCACACAATAGTGCGACACTATACTTAGTTCTAACAATAAACTTTATGTCTACGTTCTTAAAATTCAATTTTGAATAATTACGTTGAAAGTTTAAATTTTTTATAAAATAGCAGTGAAAATCCAACTTTATAATTATAACTGAAAGTTCCTTTTTCCGAAAGCACATAAAGACTTACTTAGCGCTCTGATGCAGTGTGATACCGCGTCCTCCTCCCACTCGCACTTCACCCGGAGTACTTACTCCGCGGTAACAACACGATAGTACTAGGAGTTCGCACCAGCTATTAATCAGCAGGCAGATCTGGTCATCAATCTGTGAAGGGAAAAAAATATAAAAGAGGTTTTTTCAAGAATCATAGAAATCGGTTTAAAGATGGTGTGAGTCATCATTATCAGCCCATAGAGTGGTACATTTTAATATAAGTGGGGAAACTTTGTTATAGCAGCCGAGGCGGGATTCACACCCGAGCCGCAGGCGAGTTTGTTATGGAGCCAAGAACTGCAGTAAAAAATATCCATTTGTACCAAACGACGTTTATCAATACACTTTCGAAGAAATAAAATAATGGCACGTAAAGTATTTTAGTCATCAATTATTAGGAAAATATGGTTTAATTTTTTTTTCGCGTTTTGCTTTCGCCAGGTTGAAGGAGTACCAAAGGTATGAAGCCGCTAAACAGTATATTATGAAAAGTACATAGGTAGGTACCTACATAAATTAATTTTAATTTGTTCATAAAAGTTTTTTTTTAATAATCATGCTTTAAGTAATAGCATTAATTCTATGGAAATTACGAAATAGCAAAACCAAAAAACAACACATTAAAATAGAGAACAATTTTTTTAAATAACTCTATTAAAAAAGAACAAGGCTCAAAGTTCCATGAAAAAATATTCACAAAAAAACCTACTCACCGAAATATTCTTAAAAAGCGGCAAGCTCTTGCACCACTTCACAATCTTATACAGCCGATGGTCAGCGATATTGCACAGGTCAGCCAGGAAGTCGGGGCTGGAGTTGTGCGCCGTGATCCCGCTCGCCGCTAGCAGCGGGTTGGCAGACGGACTGCCACCGGTGGACTTGCCCAGCCGGCTCAGTTCAGACTCGTTGTATTGCCACAGATGTTCCACGTCCATTATTTCCTGAGGAGTTGGGGTGGTTTAGTTGGTGTTAAATTCACAGTTTGGGAGAGGTTTAGATCTTGATGCTGATATTATCATCATCACCTGCCTAGCCTTTTCCTAACTATGTTGGATTCGGCATCCAGTCAAATCGGATGCAACTGAATATAAAGGGTGTTAAAGACCCTTAACGAAGCCGAAAGGCACTTGTTCTCCTCGTCATTGTGATCATTTTTTTGTTCTGGACCATACCTGGGAACCTTCTAGTTACGGAGATATTGGGGGTCAAAGTTCCAATTTTTTCACAAGTTTTTTTTTTAAATACTACTTTTTAAGGTTCTAACTTTACTCCAATTACCTCCATGGTCCGTTTACTATTCAAAGCATCCATCAGCAATAAGTTTTGAGCGCATTATATTGAGTTTTACCGTAAAATGAGATTTTTGACCCCAAACAAAAATTTCGTTTCCCAGCAAAATTTTTTGCGTAAAGTTACTTAGTTTGATGTACAGAATGCTTGGTTGACGGCTTGGTGAAGGGTCTGTTTACACCCCGTATATTATTTTACATGGAGCGACTGCTTATTTGACCTGCTCCTGGTTGTACCTACGCGTAACAACTGATAGGTACTGACAAATTGCTTTTCTCCCTCTCTTAAAAGTGGATCTACGGTCATTTCCCATTGCTAAAAACATTAAAAATCTAGACGTAATCTCATCTCTACGACAATCCATGTCCCAAAAATGCGAAAGTTCTTTATTTTTTCCTCCTCTAAGTAGTTTCTAAGTATTATTCCTTGTTACGGTTATATAAGAAGTTTAAATACTTCGTCACCATTCTCCATTCCTCAGCTGCGAGTCTTAAACAGCTCTTAGCTCAGCAAAATAGTGACGCCAATTAGAAATAGCTATAATTACCTGCAATAACGGCGGTATATCTGGTGTAACTTGGCTGTTACTTGATTCCCCTCTGCTGCTGTATGATCCGGGACCGTTTACCTGCGACAAAGAACATAAATATTGTAAGTTGGATTCGATTACATTTATCTTTATTTTTTCATATTTCTATTTTATTTTTATTTAATCATATTTCTGCATGTCTGTGAAATTGTGCAAAGGGCGATCCTCTGATCTGACCTTCTGTATAGGTGTGTGAGGAATGCTGTAGATTTCTAGAGGACTAAGATCGCATAAATCAAGATATTTTCATTCCTTCCTTACTTTCTTTACTTTTTTTATTCAAATTATTTCAAGAAATTTTCCTTTGCGTCGCATATATTACTAATTAAGTAAAGTTTATTCATCAGAAAGTAACATTACAAATGTGGTATGCGGTTCGAGAGTTTGTGTCTAACCGAGTATATTGTGGTATGAGTCTTTTGCTATGCTGATACTTCACTTATTTGTCAAAATATTCACATTACTTGGGTAACACAAAATATCCGCGTAGCAATAAAACCAACATGACAACTCACACAAGTGAGGCTGGAGGCGTGGCGCAGCGTGGTGGGCGCGTGCGCAGACAGCAGCGAGCCCGTGGACGCCGCGCCCGACAGCGTGTACGAGCACTGGTACGTCGAGCGCCCGCCGCGCGTGCGGTCCTCGCGGATAGCTGAGGACAAACATGACCACAATTAATGTCTTAAAAAGATCGCAATTGCCTTAATCAGTTCTCAGTAATGCAAATTACATGGATTTCACCTCGAATAAAAAATACATGCGTATAACCCACGCATGTAAGAACGCACCCAAAATAATCTAGTTCAATTGGATTCATTTAGAAAACACCAGAAACCAAACAAAACCATTCAGTAAATAGGCTCCACAAAAAAGCGCAGCAAATCAGTCTGTTGTGCTTTATAGCAAAAACTCAGGTGAAACAACGTTGGGATCAACCCAACAGCAGTAATCGTTCCTAATTGATATTAATATATAATAGGAACATCTCTATGTTTCATTAACTATCAAAATGCCTTTCGTAACATTTTCTGAAAGCACATACCTTCAAGCTTCATCCCACAGCCCAGACACTTGTCAAACCGGCACGCGGGACACTTCTTCCTGGTGGTGACGGTGACGGGACAGTTGCCGCCCCGCAGACACATGTAGTTCTTGCGGTTCTGCACGGTGCGCTTGAAGAAACCCTTGCACGACTCGCACGAGAAGATGCCGTAGTGGAAGCCGCTGATCTTGTCGCCGCAGATTGGGCATGGGCTGTTGGGCAAAGAAACAATGATGTTAATTAGGGCCATCCACCATTTTAAATTGGATTAGTCGACTCTTAAATTACTCCGTCTATTCTGTAATATGGAACTGGGCTGGCCACATCTGTCGCATGCTGGAGGAGCTAAGTGCTAAAGCAATCACACAATGAGTCCCAAACAGCAGCAAACGGCAACGTGGCAGGCCCAGAAGGAGATGGCGGGACGAAATCGACTCCATTCACAAGGATTGGCGTATAACAGCGCTGGATAGAGATAAGTGGAAGGAGGGAAGGGAGGCCTTTGCCCTGCAGTGGGACACAAATGGCTGATCATAATAATAATTCTATAATATGCATATGACTTAGGGGAGGCCTTTTACTCAGCTTTGACCTGCTATCCCACAAGTCGACCGAACAGGGTTGTAATCTCCAGAAAAAGGGAACCAGAAGAATGTGAACAACAAGGTTCAGTCGATTTTTTATTTGCTCCTAGGGTTGAGGTGAATAATGGGGTGCTTTATTGCTGTCTTCAGCAATGATGTAGAAATTACCTGTTAATAAGCTGTTGTCTGCTAATACCCTGGTGGTGATGCAGCCTGTCCTCAGGCGCGTCGGGCTCGTCTTCGTGCGTGCCGTCATACGCCGCCGCAGCCTCGCGGTACATCACGTGCGGGTGACGACCCTGTAGCAGAGACGAGAGTTACAATCGGATGCTGAAAAATGTATGGTATTCCGACTAAGAATTAGTCAGGTACAAAATAATGAAACTCATATCTGGATGGACCAGACGGACCTAGATCAGAATAATGCCAGGCTTTTCGTGCCTGACGCCGGATGCCATCAGGACATCGGGAACAAAGGAACTTAAGACAGCTATCTTTATTGATACTGCTTCTTCGTCTTAGCGTGTCGATGGCAATCTAAATAGAGTAGGCCCAGAACTGAGCTACTAGTTTGGCGCTATCGGTAGCATCCATCAGTTCTTGTAGTGAACAAACAACAGGACACGCAGGACACGATATTAAGTGCCCCGTCGTTTGTGGAACAGCACCACATTTACACTCCAGGGCAGAGTCATTAATGAATCTCCACCTGAGCAGGTTTTCCTTGATGCGGCCAACCTGGATCCTGTGTATTTAAAGACTTCCAGGACAGCTAGGCAACTCATGTCCAGGTGTGAGATTTTCAGCAGGTGTATATTACCTGTACTGGCGAGTGGGTGGGCGAGAACTCGGAGCTGTACGAGTAGCAGGAGGAATGCGAAGCGTCGCTGTTGTTGCGAGACAGGGACGGAGTGTAGTGCCGGGACGCGCGGGGACTCGCTGACGGACTGCTATATACGCTACCGAGAAAGAAAATATTAGTTAGATAAACAAAAAGAATCGCGACTTCGTGAAAGAAACCTTACAAGTCTTTTTTTAGTGCGAGATACGGACAACAATATGGATGTAATAAAAATTAGCCTCTGGGTACACCGCTTTTTTAAAAATAAAGATTAATTGTTTAAAGATTTGAGTTCGACAATATGGCACAACAAATCCAAACAGTTTACCGTCAACTTCAGAGTATATATTTTTTGGGAAGTTGCATAAAAGATAAAGACAGGAAACGGTGTAGTAGCAGTCATTTAATTGGAAACCGTACCTGTGTGTATACATGGAGTGTACTGCAGAGTCTGTGCTGGCACTGGACTGCACGCGCGGCAGGCGTCCCAGCAGTGGGGAGCCGTGCAACGCGCCGATCAGCTTGTCCATACCAACTGACTGCTCGCATTTTAATTCTGTGGAAAAATAGATGATGATGTCATTATCATGAGCATGGAAACAGTTCGTGAATAAAACTACAATCAAGGAAAGCAGCGATGGCCCAATGGTGGCGGCCCCGACTTACGAGCAGTAAATCATGGGTTCGAACCAGCCAGGCGCGTTACTTTGTGTAATTTATTTCATCACCACTACTCTCAAAACGGTGAAGGAAAACATCGCGAGGAAACCGGCATGTCCTTGAACCAAAAATTCGAAGACAGTGACATCTACCAACCCACATTGGGCCCGCGTGGTAGATTATAAGCCAATTCCTTGCCCAGCAGTGGGAACATTATAGGCTGATTATGCTAAGGCTACCATCAGCTAGGAGAAAAACTTCCAACTACAACCTACAGACAGAAAACCTGTGGAAGCTACAGTGCTGCTTTTCTTGTATCCCACTGACACGGAGGTGTCTCCAACACAGCACAGCAAGCCATAATCTTTCTAAAACGAACTGAATCTAGTAGCGAATTCATCATCGTCATCTACCTAGCCTCCATCGGATCGGCTTTCAGTCTAACCGGATGCGGCTGAATACCAGTATTTTACATGGAGCGACTGCCTATCTGACCTCCACAACCCAGTTAGTACTGGGTAATACGATAAGTAAGTTGGTAAGACTGGTTGTCAGACTTTCGGGCCACTGACTACCTGTAACGACTGTCAAAGATCTACAAATGACAGCCGGGACCAACGGCGAGGAAACTCGGTATGTAATGGGCGGTCACCCATACTCATAGTAGCGAATTATGATAGGCTATATATTTTACAAAAACTAACTCACCAGATAATTGCGTCTCCTTCTTAATTGTCAGGTTCTGTACTTGATCCAATCCGGTGTGTGGCATATGAGTTGAACCCTGGTCACTGAGTGCGAGAGATTTGGCACTGCTGGTCGGAGAGGGGGGTCGTCTTGCTAGAGAGAGGGATGTGCCGTCTGTGAGCACTGATATCTGGAAGAGAAAGAACATTGAATTAAATATTTGTGTCTTCCGAATCCAAAATTATGTAGCAACGGAGGTGAGAAAAAAAGAGATTTGTGCAAAAGGCGGAATTGGAGACCTCATCAATTGTCTCGAAATCGGGAACGTAACTAATAAAAGCATGTTTCTCTTACCCTGTTCATGCTGAGACTCCTCTGATGCGGCTGCAGCGGCGCGCTATACTTGAGGTCCAGCACCCTCTGCTCGTCCACGCTGTGGAAGCCCTCGGTCTTCACGGGCTCCGTCTTGATGCTCACGTTGCGGAGCGTGTCGATCGAGTCCCTGGATGATTGCAGGTCTAGGGAGCTGTTGGTTTCGTCTGCGAAGGAAATTATTAATGCTAAGTTCTGCTCTGAAACGGTGAAGGAAAACATCATGAGGAAATCGGCATGATCTAGAACCAAAAATGCGAATACATGCACATCTAGCAACCCGCACTGAGCTCGTCTGGTGGGTTACGCGCTACTTCGTCTCGTAGAGAGGAGGCCTTTGTCCCAGCAGGACAGGTGGGAACATTATTGGCTGATTATGGTATGGTATGGATGATATTGCATCTGTTGTCAGAAGAGAACGAGGTTAAATATGACTATGAACGTTTTTAGAAATCTATGAAGCTTACTTATAATATTTAGATAAGGATTTGCTCTCAACAAGCGCTATCAAGTTATTATATTTTGTTGTTTCTTCTATAGCTAGTAGTAAAATGTTCTTTGCAGGCAAATTCCAAATTCCATAGACAATCAATACTGACCATTATTAACACTGGTGTCTATGACCATCTCGGAGTCTGACAGCTCGCCCTCCCACGACATGGGCCGTTCGCGCTCATTGCTGGCCATCTCTTGCGCGCCGCTCAATGAACGCTTCTTCTTATTGCGCATGTTCACCTGGAAATAAAGATGGCGATTTATCAACAGGTTTTACTCATTGCGAAATGATGGAGAATAAAGATCGGTGAACTTCCTAATGAGGAGTGGGGTTATCGGCTCTTTTGGGAACGTGACGTAAACTGGTAGTAAAGGCTCTAGATGGTGAAGAAACGCGGCGAAACAGTAGAGCCTAGACTTTTCGTGATTGCTGATGATAATATTTTACGTTTTCCTGATGTTATGCATTGCACCAATATTACAAACTAGCGGTCCGTCCCGGCTTCGCACGGCTAGTAATAATAGTAATAAGCTTATGTTACTCAGGGATAATGTAGCATTCTAATGGTGAAAGAATTTTTTAAATTGGTCCAGTAGTTTTTGAGTTTATTCGTTACAAACACACGAATCTTTCCTCTTTCTAATATTAGTGTAGATAGATGCATGCATATGGCAAAGAGAACACTATACAAGCTGCCTGACAGACGTCATTTAACAAGCTCTGCCTCTTAACTTTCACTAATGGCTTTCAATTAGCGACTAATTAGATAAACAAAGTATCCTGTTTACTTTCTTTTGTTTTTTACTTAACGTCACCATCTCTTGACCACCACGGTCAGTCAATTGACCGGTACATTCAGGAAACACTTCTTCGACCCGCATGGATTAAGAAGAAGATAAGATAAGTTTACATTGCGATACTTTAGAGCGCACATTGACTGACTGTATCCGTTTGTAAGTGTAGCTTAATGTGTAAGTGATCTTGCTATCTATCCATGTATAGATCTCTTTAGGAAAATATATTTTTCATAATCTAAAGAAGAAGAAGCTGCTGCTTTTTCAGCAAGGAGCATAAGACGGACTTTTAAAATTACAACAGCAACGATCACCAATTTTTGCCCATTTTAGGGAATTTTCTTGATATCATTTGGACGTTCAAAAAGTCCTGGTTTTCAGTCTAATTTGAACAGATATTAATTTCTTGCTCCTCATCATCTGCCTAGCTTTTCTCAACTAAGTTGGGGTAGATTTCGATCGGATGCAGCTGAACACCAGTATTTTACATGGAGCGACAGCCTATCAGACCTCCACAACCCAGTTAGTACTGGGTAATACGATACCCCTTGGTAAAACTGGTTGTCAGACTTCTCTTGCTCTTAATACCGGGCAAATAAGGCTGATGTTACCAGCGTTATTTAATAAAAGGAATTCAATAGTTACCTCGTACTGATGCTGTGAGAAGTCGATCTTGGAGATCTCGGCGTCAGTGGAGTCTTCATCATGAGGCACTGAAGACACACTGATGCGCACGCCGCTCGAGCTGTACGAGAACTGACCTGGAAACAACAAGCTTAAGGTGAGGTATTATGTTACTATAGCTTCCACCCGCGGTTTCGTTCGCGTTATTCTGACCTTCGGGGATAATGTAGCTTCTCATTAATGAAATAGTGGATCAGGAGACCCGAAGAGTATGCCCTACATCCAAACTTACAAAGTTTACCTGTTTATAACGTTTCGGTATTGGATTTTAAAATCTTCCTTACAATTGGAGACTTATAAGCCTTTGCTGGGTATCATGCAGGATCATGATCATTACTCATCAATCTGCAGCAGATAGATCTCAATACGGGGATCAGATAGGCAGTAGCTCCATGTTAAATACTGGAACTAAGCTGCATCCGGTTAGACTGGAAGACGACCCCAACATAGTTGGAAAATGGCTAGGCAGATGATGATGATCAATCTGTAGCAGCTAATGAAAAATCGTTTAATGTGGGTACAGTCAGCAATGGAAATCGCTGAAGTTATATTTAAACTACGTGACCTTTTAAGTAGGTACAACAGTCAGCAACTTTAATTATTAAACATCTTACTGTTTACTCAACAAAATTCAATTCTTAAAATACTTTACGCAATAAGTACGTGCTGACCGTGATTAAGTCCAAACCAATTACATCATTAACTAATTATGTATTGTACCTAATTTAGTCCTAAGGAGCTGTGCAATTAATTGAATTTGCTTAGCTACCAGTATTTGGTGCGGACACTACATTAATAACGCGCACGATGCAAAATTACTGAGAAATATATTCAAGCTTTTACGTGCAGCGCTTTTAAAGTTCTTCGCGAGGAGCACTGGAATTCTTGGAATGCATTTTTCAAATGCGTTTAGCTTTAAGATTTCCGGCTTGCAAGTGGGCAGCACTTTATAATGCTAATGCACGTTTTCGCTGACACATAATATTTTTACTGTGTTCGAAATTCCAGTCTCAAACGGATTTAGGCATTAATTTAGGTGTTGATTAGTGCTGAAAAGGGTCATAAAACCGGGGGAAGCGCCTGGGTAGTCCGCGAAATTCAAATTTTCTTACGTTTTTTGCAATTAGCAGGTCAGTGTCAGGTTGTATGTTGATTAAAATATGATTCGCGGCCGTAACAAATACATATAGCTTAACTAAGTTATAATCATTAAAATTATCAATACAACCCTGTAAGACTTTTTCATGAAATAGTCATTCAATGAGATTATACAGGGTGTAAACGGACCCTTCACGAAGCCGTCAACCAAGCATTCTGTACATCAAACTAAGTAACTTTAAGCAAAAAATTTTGCTGGGAAACGATTATTTTTGGGGTCAAAAATCACGTTTGACGGTAGGACTCAATATAACACACTCAGAACATTGGGATGATGGGTAGATTGAATAGTACGGGGGTCGTGGAGGTGTTTAAAGTAAAAATCTTACATTAAAAACATGTATTTAAAAAAAAACTTGTGAAAAAGTTGGAACTTTGACCCCCAATATCTCCGTAACTATAAGGTTCCCATGTATGGTCTAGAACAAAAAAATGATCGCATTGACGGGGAGAGCAAATGCCTTTCGGCTTCGTTAAGGGTCTTTTTACACCCTTTATGAACATGGAGGGTTGTATTGATGATTTTAATGATTATAATTCTGTAAATACATACGTGTTACGATAGCGTATCGCATAGCAACTTCGAGTTCTTCAGAAATTGTAGACAAAAAACTCTAAGATCTAGTTTCACTTCCACCAATACGAGTTAAATTTTGCCCATTTAACTTCAGCGCAGATTTTAGAACCTAGCTTTATGCCTACTAATAAAAACCTAATGGACAAACACAGCAGAAAAGTGAAGCTTGACAGAGTGGCGCAGGCAATGCCTTGAAAATCCGGTTATAAAACCAATAATTTGATAAAATTATCCGTCTCCAGACAGGATATCCGGTTTAAGTGGGGTGGAGCTTGCAAGCGGAAAAATTGCAGCGACACCCGACTGATCGAATCGGACAGAAAATCAAACACCTTAAGTTAAAATAAAAAGCACCTGAGGTAGGTAAAAATCCAATTTTAAGAAGCTTAAGTTAATATAAATGGTTACCTGAGTACCTACGGTAAAATATCAGATTTTTCGTCGAACTTTACCGAACGTAAACACATACTTAATTACAGTCTATGTAACTAAGTTTCATTTACTAATTATGTACTTGTCTAGAAGTCATGTAATGTCACACATGTCGTAGAATTTAAATAAAATACAACTAATCAATGACAACAATGTAATCTACGTTACGCATCATTTCATAATCTTACACAATTAAGTATCTTATTAATTTTCATGAAATGCTTTGCTTTCTTAAATTTCAATAGCGAAAAATAAAAATGGAAATGAATGACTGAAAACTGAAAATGATTAAGTTTGGCACCAATTTTCGTAACCTAGGCTTTTTTTTCGGTTGGGAAGTCACCAAATGACTGCTTCCGCTCTGAGCAGAGTTGCAGGGAGTGTCAGACTTTTTCTGACTAAAACCCATCCATGTTCCTTCTTTGCCCTTTGTGCTCTTTCGAACAGTCCCGCAGCCCTGGCAGGCCGTAACCTAGGCTCAAACAACAAGTATTTTATTAGTAGAGACATCAAATAAATATAGTTTACCATCATAGATCGACATCATAATAATATAAGGAAACACAGACAACATAACGCTAACAGCATTTTGACATAAACAGAGTTCAGGCCCCCCGAGGCGGGGGCAACGACCCCGCTATCACCGCTTTTTATTATAATTTTATTGCGTGACATGAATATTATTATTTTGCGTGGCTCTACTCCTGTTTACCGGTAAACAAAATGTCGACGTCGAAATAAAATTAATAAGTTTTTTCATTCATAGGTCAATGAGAAAGATGTATTTTGTGATTATTGTCTATAGGAGCTAATGAAGATTAGTAAACTATACGGGGTGGAAGGGACACTGACGCGAAAACGGTTATCACGTATTCAGTACATCATTCTGGAGGGGGGGGGGGGCTCAGAATGATGTTGTGCTGAAGATGCCATCAGTGAATGGACTTTAACTTTGATAGCTCATATATCGGAAACGTGACGCTTTAGAAGATTTTGTCTCATTCAAAACATGTTTGTATTGACACCAGCTATCGATTAATTTTAGGTTTTATGCGTAGCCGCAACTTGGAAAAAAAATTAAATGGCGGAAGTTAGGCCGGCCATTTAATTCAAACCCCTTTATATGTGGGGGGGTCAAAATGATGTACTGAATAGTGAATACGTGTTAACCGTTTTCGCGTCGGTGTCCCTTTCCCCTGTATAATATACTAGTTTAAGAATAATCTACCCAATAGTTTCGTTCTTAATCATCAGATCTAAGAAAGTTTTTCATTCATAAAACACTTGACAGTCCTGCCTTTTCCAGAGACACTGAGGTGGCGACTGTCATAGGTCTGCATAAATAATTTAATTGTAAACACTAAATACTAACGCACCTATTTACGTAAGCACCATTTTTACTAACAAAATTATGGACTGTAGTCTGAAATAAAGTTTAATTTATTTATTTATATTGACTGTACTATAAATTAGCAAATAATAAACATTATTTTATTACCCATGCGTTCAAACGTGTACTTAAATAAAGTTAAAAAATATTTATGATCGAATTAAAGTTCCGACTTCCATGTTTGTTTGCACTGGGCTCTATCTTAGTAATGTTTTGATAATAAAATATACTCGTAGAATGCGATCGTGATATTTACGCAAGACACGGACAGACACGCACTCCTTATCAAAGTGAGGTAAGCAGTACACGTGATGACATAGAAACTAATGAACCGTGCTGATGAACTACTTATTTCTCTCATTTATTTGTTTACTATCTTCTGCCATCGGTTTCGCCCGCGTATTTTCTTACAATATCTTTATAAATGATTAGCGGCCTGTCCCGGCTTCGCACGGGTGGACATTTATTTTCCCTTAATTGAACCCCCTCCCCCCTTATTCTTTTCTAGTAATAAATGTAGCCTATGTTACACAGGGATAATGTAGCATTCTAAAGTTGAAAGAATTTTTGAAATCGGTCCAGTAGTTTTTGAGTTTATTCATTACAAACATACACACACACAAAAATACAAATCTTTCCTCTTTATAATATTAGTGTAGATAACCTACTATGTGTTATTTCGATGCATAAGCTATATTATAGTAAAGTTTCATCAAAATCCATTCCTTTTCGTTTTTGCGTGAAAGAGTAACAAACATCAATTCATACATCCTCAAAAACAAACTTTAATTCGACAGATAAAATAGGTACTTGACTTTGACGTAGAAACTTCCTTCATGTATTTATTTATACTAGGTACATAAGTGGATTTAATGCCACAAAGTATTCTCTCTCAGTCACTTTAGGGTTTTTTTTTTTTTTGACAGTTAAGTTTTTGTATTTGTAAATAGAACAATATTCATCGCCCGAGTGTAAAAAAAGAACAATTTCGATGATCATGGATGATTATGAAAACAGATAAGATATTTTTACAAAAAAAAAAAAATGGTTTAGAATAAGTTTAATTCGATAGAAGTTCAATGATGTTATACAGACACTGAGATGGTATTACGAAACTGTCTCTCACGCCGAAGACGAAAAATTACTGTCCAGTTTTTTTTAATAAATATTTATTTTTAAAAGTACTATCAGCAAAGAAATGTGATGAACTCTTTTATTTTTACGTATAATCTAAATTGACACAATTATTCTAATATTTACTCTTTTCAGTTTTCATAATTTTTGAATGTGTTGTGCATATTAAGCAAATTACTACAATATTATCAAAACCACCTGATAGGTATGTAATGCTTGCGTTTTAATACATGTGTGTTTAGCAAATCTCTTAGATAAGTTATTTATTTAAACATGCAAATAAATAGCCTAATCTACAAAAGTACTTAATGGAAAAGTTTTTTTGAGTAAACTGAAAGTTCAATGGCTTTTATCGGAAAGTTTCATTAGAAGTGCGAAGTAAATAAACGTGAAGACGAACACAAGTGATGTGTTTACTTGTCTAGTTGATAAAACAATACAAGTAACTTTTCAAGATAGCTATGGATAAACAAATTGTTGTCTAATAGTGTGTTTTAACATAAAATCTCTAATTAGATTTAAAAGCTTTCCATCAAATTATACCATAATGTTACTAGGTACCTAGTATAACAAGAATAATCTATACTTAATATTATAAAGCTGCAGTGTTTGTTTGTTTGTTTGTTTGAACGCGCTAATCTCTGGAACTACTGGTCCGATTTGAATGATTCTTTCAGTGTTGGGTAGTCCATTTATCGAGGAAGGCTATAGGCTATGTTTCTTTTTTTTCCAAAATTAGGGATCCGTAATAAAATTGCTATTTTGTAACACAAGGTGTAAAATCGAAAACCTATTTTTGCGTGCGCTGCAAAAACTATTGACAATAGAACAAAATAATGTACTACGGGTTTGTAGATCCCATTAAGACCTACAAAAAAGTCCGCGAGAACATATATCTAGCTATCATGGTTTAATCACAATCACCGATTTTGTGTTCAAAATAATGATTAAATCGTCTGAAGAAAAAAAAACTACGTTAAATATGTATCGTTATATGTAATCTTTATCGAAATTAAGCATTATGTTATCAAGAGTATTTATGTAGAAGTAAAATACTTTTTGTTTCATCTCAATCGGATATTTCGTTTAAAAGTTATCACGTGTGTAAGATGTTAAGAGTTGGTACCTATTAATGAGTTATGGGCCATAGAGTTTTTTATCAACATAAAATCCTGTAATAATCTTTTTCGAAATATATTTGTTGATGATTGTAAGTATAAGAACTTTGAAGAGTATAATAAATACATTTCTAAAATAACTCTGCTAAGGAAATCCACGCGCGCTTGATGCAAGCAAGACTACTACTACTAATATTATAAAGCTGAAAAGTTTGGTTGTTAGTTATGAACGCGGTAATCTCGGGAAATACTGATCTGATATGAAAACTGTTCAAATATTTTATCTCAGTATTTCCACGGAAACGAGAAAAACGCGGGTGAAACCGCGGGGCCCAGCTAGTATACGTATAATCTTGCTCGATTCGAAACTTTCGGATATCTTTTTCTTCTCAAGTAATTATTGTTCAAGAATACGAAATCTTTTTTTTCTTAGTCCTACCTATTAAAGCCAGGACGCTTGCGAGAAGTCAAGTAAAGAACCTTACCGTTGCTGGTCTCCGGGCCCGACATACTGATAGTGGTGACAGACACATGTCCCCCCTCCACCTTCACCGCGTCGCCCTCACTGCTCATCGCGGTGCTCATCACCATCCAACCCTCACCATCCCCACAGTTCACCTCACAACTATCGATACTCTTGTCCCAATCGATGTCACAACACTACACTATTATAGCACCACACTAAAGTTCGTCTACGATAAATTCATAGAAAAATATAGTTCGAAAATTTTTCAAAAACTATTTTCTCTTTTCCGCATAATGTTGCACTACAAAAATATTTCTGAGCGTTTCATCATCTTGTGTCGCCACTCATTTTTAAGGCAACTTTTGGATTCAGTCTTGCAGTGTTAATGCTCCTTTTACATATTTTTCTCGCTGAATATTCTTCGAAAGACCACGATGTTCGCTTCAAAATCAAATATGGATGTGGAGGATTACAGCCAGATGATAAAACCAGCATCTTGGGTAACCTGGAACAAAAATAGATAAGAATTATTTATTGATATTGTTATTGTCGCTATCAATTAAATTATACCGCAATTGAATATTAACACTGACCCAGGCTAAACAATAATATCTACAACTTCAATTTAAATAAAAATCCATTATTACTTTAGAGATAATGACCGGTTTAAAAAATTACAATTAAAAATAAAATAAAATTGAGGCCAAAACGACGAAGCTCTATCCGCGCGTTGCTCCGTTCGAATTTGGAATAAAGTGTCGGACGTTTCGAAACAGTGTGTTTGTGTACACGCACGAGACGTGGACGCGTCGCGCGGCCTTGCGAGCGCACCCAGTGCTGTGCGATAGCGCGCGGTATTATTATCGATACGCCTCTCGACCCCTCGTGTCATTGGCATTCTGTTTACGAGGGCGAAGCTCGGTCGCGATAGCGACGGAACGCGTCATACTCACTTACTGAATGAATTGCCGTTTTGACAATGCAACGTGATTTTTTGTCAGCTCACCTTCGAATTGTTCTGAACACAGAACAATCGCCATGCTGATTAACTAATGGATAAAGTATTTACTCGTTATTGACTATAGCATAGCTTATCAGTTATAATAGATATCATTAGCAAATAAAAGGAAATACACACACTTTATCAGTATCAAATACCTGCCACTATTGTTCGGATTACACGGTTAGTTATCGATAAAACCAGTCACTAGCACAATTCAAAGAAGGGAGTGGGGGAGGGGCGTTGTGCGGCCTTCACGGAGCCGGTTGTAGCGACCGGCCGGCCGCGAGCATTTCGCCTTTCGCGCGCAGGACTGGTCCGCCGCTCCCAATACCGCGCCACGGCAGCACACTCGATAATGTGTGAGATGAGTGTATTATGTACCGAGTTGAGTAATTAAATACGAAGCCTATTGCGAATGCTACAGACAAACATGAGTCACAGTGTACCGTTGAAATTAAAGTCAACTCAATACCGCTGTGCACACTATCCTATCCATTCAGCTTCATAAATCATTCGTACAGAATGTCGAAACGTTTATTTGATTCACATGTATAATGCAGCATAGATATCAGTCACTATACCGTCTGGCGGGCCAATTAGCGTCCAATAAAGTCCCTTGCCCCCAGACATTTCTCAGTTATCGCTATCAGACACTCAGACAGGCTGCATGCAGTCGCCTTGGCAACGCAATTAACCGCCAATTACACAATGCATAGCTTGTCTAGGTTGCACCATTACCGTAGTGTTTAGAAACAGTTATTGTCGTACCCCTTCATTATTATTCAAAACTGCTTATTATTTACCTAACGTTTATCACAAAAGACAGCAATCACCAGCTTTTGTGTCTCAGCTATCGAAATCGAGACAAAGAAAAGATGAACTTCAAAAAAATCCTAGTGTCTTTATCCTAATCTATAGCGCTTGACGTCTATCTTGTTCTATTAATAAATTCGGTCGAGATTGCAATCCTTCATCTCTTTCTTTTGGATAGTCAAATAGTATTTCAGAGCGAGACGAATATAATTTGGTGTCCCAATAAAAGGAGTTCATCCGCACGCAAGATGGCGTCACCGTGGCCTAGACAAGGCCGAGCGGTCATTTGTACGATACGCCAGACGAGCTGCTTTGTCTGCCTCCTATTTATGGATTATCTTTTCAACGCAACGTGGCGGATGCAAATTTTTACAAGGCTCCGTCAATATTTGTTCTGAAATATCACCGGAAATGTTACACAGTACGCCTATAACCACACCACCGTAACAAATTCATTAAAACATAGGAAGAAAAAGTGTGGTTTTCCTAATATCTAAAGCAGGATTTTCCGCGTCCAGACCGGTTCGAAAAGTTCAGCAAACACATTGGTACAGAACCAGTTTCGTAACGTTGCATTAAGTAACTAAAGATATCATGCACCAAGCCAAGATAATGATAATACTTTGACAGAAATATGCAGGCATTTATCGCGGCTGCATAAGCCGACATCAGTTGCCCAACTTGAAGCATTTAGTGGTTGCTGAAATACTTAAGTAACGAGGAAAAACCGTTGCGCATCAGATTACTCGGAATGGTATTTATAGGGCTCGGCAAGTGATGTCCTTGCTTTGTTGTAGTCAGTTATCGATAAGGCTACGTGAGACGAGGCGTCGACCGATAATTATCTTAAGGTCACAGCACTATCTGTGACGTAGACAAAGTTCCATGCATTGTGATAGTGATGGATGGGCCAAACACTGATACAGGTGAACATGTATCATTTTCATTATTTGTATGTAATCTTGAACTGACAAAGTTTGGTCTTTCATTACTTCTAACAAGGGTATATCAAAACACAATACATATAAACAAGACAAGTCCATTTCCCCTCACTCAAAGAGTCCAAAGTCCAACTGCAAACAGTCCAACACAATCACCCAACCAAAAAGACGAGCAAATCGTGACAAAGCAATACAAGTGACGGTACGAATACCGTTGAGGAAAATTGTGAACGTTAATTTCCTACATCCTTGACCCCGATGGAGTGAGGTCGTCTTTGAGGGCGACGCACCCTATCGCCCACGAAGACTGAAATAGAAGAGGTTAATACCCCCTAGCACGCTTCTATTGCGAACAAAGACCTATGGGGTGGAACTGTGACGTTCAACTATGATTATGGGTATTTAATTAAACATGAATTGGTACTTCATGACCATTTTTCTCATTATGAGTGAAAGAGGCAATAATGACAAATTTTTGTGTGCTCTTTTTGGGAATATTAGACGTAAAAAATTCTTTTTCGCAGAAAAACGAAAATATTATATTACCAGCTATGCAAGTAAAAATATGTTGGTCATAAATTGCTGATTTCACAGAAATTTCATTTGATTGCATCATGATTTGATGAATCAAATAAATGTGCATGCTAGTACGTAAAAGTTTTTGCAAGTGAGTCGTCCAAAAAGTGCCAGTACATGACAGAAAATCTAAGTTTACTCTAAAACAAAACCCGTTTATTCACTTACTAGAAGCTAGAATACAGTTTTTCAGTCCATTATTCATAAACTAGACAAATACAAGTCTAGACTGTAAAAAGCGTGACTGGATTAGTCATAGAAGAAAGTACCGGAGGTGAATGTCTGATCTTACGGTCGTATGCCAACGGCCTTCCCTGGTGCCATGCCAACAGGTGTCTTCCGTACTCATAAATAACATTATCAGTTAATGAGTGACAGTGAGGGTTTCCTCATTTTGACGGTCATAGCCCGGGCCGGGTATATAAACAACTAATGACGATTGATTTGCCCCGTGACAATTTAGGACCAATATATAAAATAGAAGTGTCATTGGACAAATAGTTGCGATATTGATGATTAGGAAATTGTATTGCGACTCATCATGTAGTGAATTTTGATGCATTTTTGAACATTGTAGTTATATTCTTGGACATAAATTCTTCATTTTAGTTTGCGATATTCTTGTGGAGAAGCCAGGAAGGGTTGTTAGGGAGGGTCGTTGGCACATACAAAGTTCTTGTGCATGAGAAGAGCCTCCCCGAGAGGCGTTCAGACCATAATAAAACGCCCGGCGCACCGTGGTAACAGCTAGCACTCGGTAACGCAGAGTCCAGCTGGCCAATCTTCTCACCACGAAGATACCCAAGGGAAATGATCGACCAGACGAAGAAGAAGTTCTTAGCAACAACTTTGTATGTGCCAACGACCCTTCTCTTGATGTCATGCCAATAGATGGATACTAGATTGTCATGAACTCGGTGTCATGACATGACTAATTAACACCACTTATTAATTATATGAAATACCGACGTTACAGAATTTTGGCAGAATTCAGAAGTTCAGAAACCGTTTGTTCTTGGAAAAAAAACAATAATGTTTAGCATTTTTTACCAAATAATCGGTATCTTTATCGATAAAGACCATAACACCGACATCGATATTCTGAGACGCATCACTGAGACTAAGAGAGCTCGCTCTTCTAACATGAGATCAATTTATTAATAAGGACCTAGTATACACAACTTCAGACGTCTGCAATAAATATTAATATGGCTGGCTGGGTTTATTGATTGCAAGCAAAGGTCATGCCCTCACTCCCCCAGACTGCCGCCAAGTGCCAACAGGTGGCATTTAGCGTACTACCGAACTACCGTATACCGCCAAATTGATATTTATGAGCATTTCCTACTGTCTGGAGTCTGGTGGAGATACCGAAGTATAGTCTGTGGAGCTCGTGGCTAAATGTTAACAGCCGCTCGGATCGATCTTTAGGTTAAGCCGTGCTTGCCTAGGTTGGTCTATGGATGGGTGACCCATTACATACCGAGTTTCTTCCGTGCCTCGGAAAACACGTTAAGCCGATGGTCCTGGGTGTCATTTATAGATCTTTGACAGTCGTTAGGTAGTCAGTGGCCGTCTGACAACCAGTCTTACCAAGGGGTATTGTATTACCCAGTACTAACTGGATTAGGAATAGCGCCACCAATAGTTCGCAGAACAGTGGCAAGCTCTAGCGAAAGAGCCAAAATGGTATCAGACACACGACACCCTTTACATCTAAATACCCCCGTGTTGCAAAGGCTGAAAAGCCGAAAAAGCTTTCTGAAGTGTGTCACCCCACTCACTGGCGAGCGATCCACGGAAAGACTAAAGCTGTGGCGAGGTGGTGCATCATTACCAATCCCATTTGTTCCACCTGCCGAAAATCTCCCACCTGGACACGAGTTGCCATGGCTGACCTGGAAGTCTTTAAATAGACTCCGGACCCAGGTTGGCCGCAGCAAGGAAAACCTGCTCAGGTGGAGATTCATTGATGACTCTGCCCTGGAGTGTAAATGTGGTGCTGTTCCACAAACAATGGGGCACTTAATATCGTGTCCTGCGTGCCCTGTTGTTTGTTCACAACAGGAACTAATGGACGCTACCGAAAGCGCCAAACTAGTAGCTCAGTTCTGGGCCGACACAATTTAGATTGCCATCGACACGCTAAGAAGAAGAACTGGATTGTGGAGGTCAGAAAGGCAGTCGCTCAATGTTAAATACTGGTATTCAGCTGCATCCGGTTAGACTGGAAGCCGACCCCAATATATTTGGAAAAAGGCTAGGCAGATGATGACACCGAAGCATAGTCTGTGAATGATACCTTTCTTGGGTATAAATCATGTATAATATGGGTTTAAGTACAGTTTAAACTGTGGCTATAGGAATAGAAAAACGATGGATGGATTGCGTGCAAGCCAAAGCTTATTTCGTTATTTATAGGGGGGGCTTTAGGCGCGATTGGTCCAATTCGCGATTGGTCCAATTCACCTTATTCGCGATTGGTCCAATTCGCGGTTGGTCCAAATCGCAGTTGGTCCAATTCGCAGTTGGTCCAATTCACAATTGGTCCAATTCGCAGTTGGTCCAATATAAAGTATTTCCAAAATTAAATTAAATAACCCATTTTATTGTACTATATTTTATTCATAATCATATTAAAAATCATAACTGGTGTTATGAAAAAAAATGAGGTTTTAATGTTATATCCATTTTGGACAACTACCTACCCTCAATTCCGGTGTCATTCCTATGCGTTTTGTTTTTGCAACCAATAATGCAATAATCATGTATTAAATTAAATATTTGAAATTAGTTACATTCAAATATACATAATTATATTTTTATCATGTTGATTTTCAATCGGATCGGTACAAACGGCACAATCAGATGGCCTGCAACATCACCAGACCTCATCCCTTTCGATTTTTTTTATGGGGATATGTTAAAAATTAAATTTACCTAAAATTCTATGCAACCGTACACGAGTTAAAAACTGAGGTTCGCAATGCGATTTTCAATAGTCATCACACCTCGCTATTAAAAGTTACTAGAAATGAATTCCTTAAAATAATGAATTTGTGTATCCAAAAAAATGGAGCTCATTTTGAGCACCTAATTAGTTAGTTTACCCTTTTTTTTGTTCTATTAAAATAAGATAAATTGCATGGTTTTCCTTTTATTTAATTTATCCTGTTTATTAGAGAGATTTGATCATTATGATTGACCCTATCGATTGATGACATAAAAGTAATAATACCAGCCTGTTACTGTCCCACTGCTGGGCAAAGGCCTCTTCTCATACAGAGAAGGCACGAGCATTGATCACCACGCTTGCTCAAGACGGGTTGGCGATTTCAGACTTATATTACTTATAAGTCCAGGTTTCCTCACGATGTTTTCCTTCACCGATGTCTATGATGTCCAAGATAAACTTAGAAAGTACATATGAATTGAAAAAAACACATTGGTACTTGCCCGGATTTGAACCCACAACCTCATGCATGAGAGGCGAGGCCTTAACCTCTGAGCCATCACGACATAAAAGTACAGGCTGTTAATTTTTGGAATTTAGCCGGTTCGATTCCCGTGTGTGGCAAGCGAATTTTCGAAAATCTTTGAATGCAGATTCATTTCTTTAAAAAAAAAAGGAATGTTTCCTTTGAGTAAAATTTTCTATCTCCAGTATTTAGAGTACTTTCCCTCCAGGTGGCGTTGAAAAGTTTTACCTTGTATATTGTGTAAGTTCGGAAACACTGTCCATTTTGGACCAACTGCGAATTGGACCAACTGCAAATTGGACCAACTGCGAATTGGACTAACTGCGAATTGGACCAACTGCGAATTGGACATTTTTTTGCACATTGGACTAATCGCGAATTGGACCAATCGCGCCTAAAGGCCTAAAATGAGAGATCATGAAATAAGATAGAGAAGGCTCTTTCTTATGTTTACTAGTCTTCATATTATTATTTATTTATGTATCTTCAGTCTCTTTGTTTTTCATCCTTCAGCAAGTGACTTTGAATTTGACTGTACAATGTAGACATCTTGTCAAATCAGACCTTCAATAGGAAGGTCGTACTTTACACACATTTATTTAACATTGTATTTGTTTCCCTAATAAGTAAGTATTTTCCGATATTTCTTTTGGATTTGTCAAACCAGTCATATTAGCGGTATCGTATTACCCAGTACTAACTGGGTTGTGGAGGTCAGATAGGCAGTCGCTCCATGTAAAATACCGGTATTCAGCTGCATCCGGTTAGACTGGAAGCCGACCCCAATATAGTTGGGAAAAGGCTAGGCAGATGAGGTACATGAAAAAAGGAGAAGGTATCCAAAATGTTAGTATTCTTTTTCATAATATTGTTTGTTGGCCCAAAATTCGCCACTTTGTAGATATTGTCGGTGGTTGATATTTAGGTACTATTCATTTTGACACTTTTTCAGAGGAGCTCGTGTCTAAATAATAACAGCTGGTCGGGTCGATCATTAGGTTAACGTGTGCTTGCCTAGGTTGATCCGTGGATTGGTCCACCCATCCCATACCGAGTTTCCTCCGTGCCTTGAAAAGCAAGTTAAGTCGTTGGTCCCGGCTGTCATTTGTAGATCTTTGACAGTCGTTATAGGTAGTCAGTGGCCCGAAAATCTGACTAGCAGTCTTACCAAGGGTTATCGTATTACCCAGTACTAACTGGGTTGTGGAGATCAGATAGGCAGTCGCTCCATGTAAAATACTGGCATTCAGCTGCATCCGGTTAGACGTGAAGCCAACACCAACATACTTGGAAAAAGGTTACTACACTGAAACCTACCAATTAGGACTTATTTATGTAGGTGCATAATAATTATGTACCAACATGACTAAGTAGGTACCATGCAGTGACCTTATAAAAGAAGCCTATTCGTTCACACTCTCGTAATGTTATCGACGATAAGAAATAACATTCCAAACAAAAAACTCAACTCATTCAACGATAAGCTAGCACTAGCTGACGGTCTGCCACTTTTTAACCGACTTCAAAAAGGAGGAGGTTCTATGTTAGGCTGTATGTTTTTTTTTTGTATGATCACCATTTTCTCGGTCAATTGTGAAACGATTTTGAAAATTGTTTTTTTGTTTGAAAGAGTATACTCCTAAGTTAGTCCCATAGAAATATTGTCATGATCTGATCATGGACTTCGGGAGTTATGGAAAGGAACTCTTCAATAATAGACATCAAATCTGTCGAGATTTCTGCTATCGCTTTGATGTTTATTGTTTACACAACACCATAACATAAGATCACGCCTGTATGATCTGAGGGGGTACGCAGATGTGTACAGTACACCCACATTTCGACAGTTAGGTATGTTAAGTTCCATTTTATTGGGGATGTATTGTTAACAATGTAAAACAAATGCATAGCAAATATTTGTATAGGATATTACAACTAAAAAATGAAAATTAAAAAAAAATTAAGTACAAAAAATAAAACCGACTTCAAAAAAACAAAAAATTTAAAAATAACTTAGCTTCAGAAGTCGGTGACAAAAAAACTGAACCAAACAAACAAAAGTCTTCTGAAGCCAAAGTAATTTTCCACTTTTTTGTGTTTTTCAAAAACGATCGGTCTTATTTTTTGCAAAGTAGTTTTTTCACCATAAGGGTGAAAAAACGCCCCAAGAATAAAGGTTGAAAAGTGGTAGACCGTCAGTGAACTCGGTAGAACTTACTCGTACTCGCATTTCCGTAAGTACCTACGTATGTAGGTACCTATATAATTTTAATACGTAATATGTTTACTGGTTTTACGTCATACAGCATAACAGCAGCTGTTCAAACTACTTGTGCAAAATACAGAATTCCGCGTAAAATTACTTACAATAAGCAATTATTGTGTCCATGTCCACATTTTCCACACGTCATACTTATTGTCCATGATACACGTATGTATTAGTCGAGGACACTATCATCAATTTCAGCGTCATCAGCACCTGGCCTACCAGCAGTCCTTAGCTGAACATAGTACACACGGCGGCACATGAAGCTGTACATTTCCAGTATAACTTGGCCTCGCTTTGTATAGATTTCCTATACCTACAATGAGATCCGCATAAACGGTTTTGTATAGCTTGATTGGCCGTCGAGCGTTTGAAGTTTTTCGTGCAAAGAAAGTTCGAACGTCTATTTAGCTTGCTGATTGCGTATTTCGAGAAGTGGCATCATCTGGTGTAACACCCAAGTTATGCTCTATACAAGACCACAGAAATTCTCATACGAATATGCGAAAAACAAACCTGTACATAATGTTTTAAGCACACTAATCTGCACAATTTAACAATAACTTTTCATCTCTAGGTAAGAAGAGGTCAGGCTGGGGTCAGTGCAAAATACACGTAACTTCGTATTACCAACATGCCGCCGCAAATAAAGGAGTCTGCCCACAACACTGTACCATACAATGACCGTGCTATGAACGTATCAGGCACGGAAAGCAACACGAAACGGACTGCTATGCCCACTAGAACATATCAACAGCGTATCAAACCCGTTTATAATGGGTTTAGAACGGTCATCGTAGTTAAACCCCATTTTCTTTGTATTGAAAAGCATGAGATGCAACAACAACACTAGGTCAACATTTGTCGGCGAGAATATTTTGCCAGTGCCGACACGCTACGTGCATGGCACGAGTGACAAGGTGGTGTTGGTTGGTGACGGAACGGGCTAGTGGGCATAGTCTCATACTTTTCAATACAAAGATTTTTTTTTGCCTGACACGTTCCTAGCATGGTCCAATGGTCATGGTATGATACGGTGTAGTGGGTAGACTCCTTAATCAGCGGTCTTACCTGTGAGTGATCTGTTATGAAAGATCTCTTTGAACACGGAACTTATTGCTAAGTAAACGTGGTTTTCTGAAAGCAGCAGAAAGAACACTAACATTGCTGTTCAAATGACTGATTTCGGTGAAAAATGTAAATGATGGATTTAAGAGTAAAGTAGAATTCGACAAATGATCATAAAAAATGGCCGTAAGTAGTGAGTGATAGTCTTCAAAAGTTCAAACAGGATGAAATGACGCCCGTATAAAACATACATGTTACTGTTAAAGAAATATCACAATATAGGAAACTAAACAGACATCCTGATAACAATCAACGAAGTGCAGAATCGTTAGGAGACACTATCTACCGCATAAGAGCAGGAACAAAACTTTCAAGAAAAAAAAAATCTCATTTATTTTTTCTTACCACTAAAACCACAACATTAAATCATTCGTGAAAGGCAGTGTTGCACACAATTAAACGGTAAATCTAGAATTACCGCGGGCCAGACAAGTTACTGTATAATGAGGAGGCTGGGCCATAAACTATTTGGACACCGACAGCCTATCTATTGTCTCTCGTTAGCTAACGAACCGATGGTTATTTATTGACAATTTATTTGGTTAAGGCTTTTACATAATAAACGATAGTATAGTAAAGTTATTTTATTGGCTGTTCTTGCGAAGGAGAGATGGTGCTACAAGCAAGCTCCTTTTAGTGCTCAGTCATGAACCGCTTTAGTGATGGAATCATGAAAAAAAACCGGTCAAGGTCGAGTCAGACTCGCGCGTGAAGGGTACCCTCATAGTAGGGGCAGCCCCCTTTAATTTTTAATTTATTTTTATTATTTATTGTTATAGCGGCAACAGAAATACACATTCTGTGAAAATTTCAACTGTCTACCTATTACGGATCATGACAGACGGACCGCGGAGGCTTAGTAATAGGGTTGGTTACCCTTCGGATACGGAACCCTAAAACAATGTATAGCCAACCGCCGTAATTGGAAATGTCCTTTTGGCAACAGCAGAGAGACTGAGAAGAAAACCTAAAGTAGAGAAGCACCACGTTGGTTCATAAGCCTAGGTGAAAATCCAGCAAGTGTTTAATTTAGTTGTAATAAACGAAGGAAGAACGGTAGCTTTCTGCTATTCACTGTCGTCTTTAAACATAAAACATGGAGTCTGGAAGCAGCCATTCCAATAACTCTGAAACTGAACTATACCAAGCTTAGATCTAATCCACACGATACCCTAAATACGAGCGTTCCAAGTTTCCTACCTCCGACACTACTTGCTCAAAACAAGATAAAATCTAGCACAATCTTAACTGTAAATACCTTAGAAATATTTAGATCCTAGACAATTTTCCGTGGAGCAACGCTAGTTAAGTAATGCGATAATAATGTCGGCGGCGCAGGCGCAAGTAAACGTTGTACACCTTGATACCAACTACGAGAATACGAGTTATGTTATTGCGGTCGCGCAGATTTGTTGCTGTGTCTGTAATGTTGATTGTATTTGTAAATGCATTTGTAATATTGGGTAGTGAGTTGAGAGCTAACGAAATAGCTAAAAAGGGTTGGTCTGCAAAGTAAGTATCTGGTCGGTATTAATTTTGTTCAAGACTACCAAAGTCCAGCATAGTCTACATATAAAATACTTGAAAAGCTGCCGAACACATTTTCGAAAAGTAAATCGATAGAATAGAATAACCCAGAAATTAAAATAGCCCGCGTAAAAACAATTGCCACTTTAAAAAATCTTTTCCACAGATGAAGAAGGTCGCGTTCACCAATGCTCCAATTTCAAAAGTCATCATTTCTCGCGACAGTCTCAATAAGGCCAAGGTCTCATCGTCTGGCCGTACGCAAATATCTGGAGTTAGCGACCTCGGCGTTCTATCTGACTAGCTATTAAATGTATCAATCATAATTTTGCAATTTTGTTAGTTGTTTGGGTTTCCCAACTAGGCTACATTTGTTAAAAGAATAACAATACCTATCGGTCAAAATGTATGAAACCGCAGATTAAAAAAAAAATGCAGATAAAACATTTCTATATGGGGGGGGGGGGGTCAGAATGATGTGGTACTGAATACGTAGTAACCGTTTTAGCGTCGATGTCCCTTCCACCCTATATTACAGCAATTATGTTATTGACAGAAACAACAGACAGAAAACTTGACGAAGCAACATTTTTTTTTTTTTTCAACATTTCATTAGCATTGAGATGAAAGAAAAATCCCAGATCCGTAAATAAAGTCCAATTCAGAAAAAGTCAACAGAAAAGAATTGAGATAAAAGGATCTTGTAGTTTTTCAGGAAAAGGACATTTCGGAATTGCTTTCCAATAATTTTAAGCCGCAGTCCAACACGAGCACGACAGGTGTAAATAACTGACCATGAGTCAACATTTAGATTGTTCAAATCATAGATACGTGCGTGAAGGTGCAAAACTTTTTTTTTTCGATATTTTTAGCTTCGATTCCGTGAGCAACTCGCTTTAATGAAGGTATAGAGACTTAACTTTTTTTTTAACTTCGTTTGTTGATAGGACTAACTAATCTATCTGGTAAAGATTTACGTATGTTTAATTAATTGGAATGTTTCTAAAGATTTTATTCCCACGTTATGCAAGGTCGTTGTTTATACCTATTTATCCATCAGTGTCAGGCATAATCATCATTGATGACGTAAAATTGCATCCTATGGTAATTCAAGATTTTTTGCATGTTAACATTTGGCGAAATTAAAAATGCAGTTTACTACCATTGAGGCATCAATCATAAGTTTTTATTAAAATTAATAATTTTAAAAAAACAATCTGTCAAAATATTGATTAAACTAATCTTTTAAAGCTATGCATGAAACGCGTTGACAGCAGTATAACCTTGTCGAAACAGCACAGATATAATTATAAATCACGGAGAATGGAAATTCTTAGCATAGCTGTTCCTTATTCCGTTACTTTGAGGCAAAAATAAACTTGTTATTAATGGCAACATTCTTTTCTAAAAGCCTTTGATATTAAATTCACCTGTGATTAAGAAATAAAGAAAAGTACCAACTGATGGCAATATCTTTGCTTCATGATTGCATTAGGGTTAAGAGTGTAAGAAATATTAAAATTTATTTAATGACAATAAGTGAATATTTACATTATATACAAACTACAAATCTATAATAGTAAGAAAAAATAAAAATGTACAAGTATAAAAACGAAATGTAAGAAATATTGAATAATGTTTTCAAACATTTGGTAATAGAATTTTAATATAGCTATACATTGAGATTAAGCTCAATTTGCTAATACTAATACTTATTAAATAATAATTAGAAAATTTAAAAAAACGCATGTACTTCAATCCATTAGTCATTATTGTTCAGTCAACCGATTTATTTATTTTGTTTATGATCTTGACTCAAAATATCTTACTTCATTCTTCTGCGCAGTTAATAGGTATTTCATGAACTAGATAGGTATAGCTATTAGTGACAAAACATGTTTAGTAATACAGCCTTCGGTGTCAAATACGCAATTTCGTGACTGACACATCAAGTAATTAATTTAAAAGGACTTCACATGCAAATATTATGCAAAATCGCAATCTTGATTTAATATTTGTCCCAAAATGGAATTCAGAATTAATTAAATGCAATTAACATAATAAAACTAACCGCAACATTTTGTAAAACAAATGATTGAATATTTAAATATGGTAACATTAAACATTCCCTCACCAGCCGGGTTAAGCCCGCCCGGCTTACCTTACCAAAAACAGGTTTTAATTTAACCTCTAACCTGATTTAACATCTAATCGTCATTAAAAAGTATTTAAAATAACTCTTGAGAGAACAAATTATGTATGTAACATAAAACCATGCCTATTTCCCATGGGATAGGCACAAACGAAAGAACGACACCTGCTGCGCCTGCGACCCAAAGATCTATTAGAGAACAAATTACTAGCGAAAAATCAATTAACCACCACTCAGTCACAAGACAATGGTCAAAATACAAAACACGATCTGCAGATTGATCAGTTGATCACGAATCTCTTGATTGGAAGTCCTGAAGGATACGTGACCAATCAGGCGCAGGCATGGCTAATCAGAAATTAATCAGTTGATTAGAACGATCTACGATTTGCGCTCAACGCATGAGAATTTTTGTTCTTTGCATTGGTTCCTTGGTGGTATTGACGCGAATATGATCATGGTTAAAGTTGGTATTTCATGCTTAGAAAAGTTCTCCTATCTTGAAAACTGTGTGTAACAAAAGAGAAGAAACACCGGATAAAAAATTTAACTTGAAAGCAACAAATTATCGGGATAAATGTGAGTTTGCTTATTTTCAGAGACCCCCTTTTTAACACAAGAATTTATAAATAATGATTTCAAAATAGTCTTAAATTGGAATAATGATTCATGGCGCTTGGAACCCAATTCTATCGGGGCGATAATGACGTCTTTTTCAACGAAACTGCCAGACTACGTGTGCAAATTCACGTATAAGAGCATGCATACATATGTGATTCTTTACTAAATACATCAGAGAGGTTGAAAATGCGACCTTATTACGCATTTTCTTCCAGACAACCTTCATCTTCCTGCCCTTGTCCCATGTTACTTGGAGTCGGCGCAACACGGCTCTTCTATTCTCGTGTGTCAACCGTCACGTCATTTACTTCTTTTTCTTTCATATCATTCCTAACACTATCCATCCATCGTTCTTCCAGAAACCATAGGATGAAAAAGAACCACAAGAATAATACAAAGGGCAGTCAATAATTCACACCGTCAGCAAGTTTACAACAGCATCAAAGCAAAACTTATTTCACACGAACGTTTCGCAACGCGGAATCAACGCATCGAGGGCACGCAGGACCGGTACCCACCCACCACTGGTCGGGGAGGTGAGGGTTGCAGAGGGGGGGTAAATGGGTCGCCGCAGCCGCATTCCGTGGCGGTTGACATTTCACAGGAAAGCAGAACTCAGCAATGGTGTGTTTGTGGGAAACAACGGGTTAAGTTCAACTTGGAATATGGAATAACGGTTTTCGATGTTCGCAGGGATGGAACGCGCTAGAATTTGTGGGTGGTGTGTTGAAATTCTAACCAGATACCCATGTAAAGACAAGGGCGTTGCTAAAAATAGCTTTATCAATAATGAATATATAGTTTGTTCCTGTCCCACTTACAATGTCGCATATCAATGACATTCGAAGGTTGTTTGCAGTAGGTATTGCTTCACGTTTCCCTAACGAAATTCTGCTATAAATATATGCAATACAGTGGATATAAACAAGAATACCGAGAACTAAGGCTATAAATGTCACAATGCTGGATTCACGGTTGGATTAGTCACGTAACAGCTTCACGTAACAAAGTTCACCTGTTTCACAACTGACTTTCAGTACAGAACAGTCGCCAAAGAAGGCCAAATATATTCTCGTGAATGTAAAAAATATCCTTCGCACCAAATGCGTCTAGTCGGACCGGTTCAACCGTCACTGGCAGTTTTCCTGTGCCGAAATTAAAGCGACTTAATTGACGCTCGAAGATATGAATAAAAAAACCACTCCGGAAATTACTATGCGATGCCTCATGTTGTAGAACTTGTCTAAAGATTCATCCATTGACGCCTCGGTGTGTTGAACTCAGATCTGCACACCCGTTCAGCAAGTATTGTAATGGAGTCACCGAGTGTTGTTACCGTTGCTAACCTGAGTGCTATTAATCTATCTCCTTCTCTCCCAAAATTAAGATTTGCGAACAAGTTATCAGCAAAAACAGTTGGCCAATGAGTCAAAGCTACCTAAGCGGGGTATGGCGGCTTAAGACCCGTTCCAGACAGAACCCTGCGCTGACTCACGCAGTAATGGTTTCTCAGAATCATTCTGAATCGAGGCGAGTTGCGAAACCTGCAAGGATGTCTCATGGTTTCGGCGCGCAATCACTTACGTGGGAACTGCAGTACGCTGGAGAAAGTTCGAGGCTGAAGCCATTATTGAAAAGAATTGAACGAAACCTCCAAGTCATTGTTTGAAAAATCAATTGGAACGTAACGCAAATCTGCACGTGTATTCGGCAAGTTCAATTATAAAGGCACGTGCACAACACAGTCTTTGGTTATCGAAACAGCAGCTAAAATTTTAAAATCATGTGCTGAATAACGCTTTTCACAGCATCTTTTTGAATCGATGTCTTGCTTAGCTAACACGAGGAAAGCCTCGTGGCATTACCACACGGTGCAAAGACACCACGTTGTAGACTATAAATCGCACTTAATTAGAGACAAGACACGAGCTCGTCAGTCATTACGGTAAAACAGGAATTCAGAACTGGAAGCTTCTAAACGGGTTGACGGTCAGACGTCATTTGGAAATCAAGAATAACATTTAATGGCGTAAATTTATTCTGCATTTCATCATGATCCTAAAGACATCTCTCATCCTGCACTGGGTCCGCGTGGTGGATTACAGCCCATGCCCTCTCATAGAGAACAGGTCTGTTTTCCAGCAGTGGGAACATTAAAAGCCGATTAGGCTAATTTAAAGACAAATAACTGTAAATATTCACTTCAGTAATTCATAATTATTCCAGTTTTTACATCATAGCTTTTTGATTCAGATAGCTTACGATTTATAGAGATTTTCAAGACCAATCAAATAGAAATGTGGCAAGAAGTATCATTGGTGAGTCACAGTCACCGGCGATGACGAATAAAAGCTTAGGCGCCTCATTCGCTGCCTTTTAGTTCTATATAAGGACTTTTTGTAATCGCAGACAATTAAATATGTGGTTCTCTTTCGTGGAAACAAGATATCTTAGAATTATGAGAGCGTTTATCGCTCTCCTCATTCGTCATTAAATCCAGGAAAGTATAAAACAAATACCTTTGTCTGTACTTTAAAGTCTGTTTTTTAATCTCGGAGACTAAATTGACAAGTACAAATGGCAAACTGACATAGATTTCAATAGCATTTAAGTCAGTTTAGACATTTTCACTTGTCAATTTAGTCTCCGAGATTAAAAAACAGACTATAGAGTGCTAAGTTGCATTTTGTTTCTGGCCGAGCAACTGTCAATTTGGATATTGGAAGCTTTGTTTCAATAGGTATTAGTATTGTCATTTTTGACACTGCCATAATTATGTAACTTTATCGTTGTTGAATGTTGATCCATCTTGCGAAGAAGCTTCTGGTACTTCTCAATTCGTAAACACCAAAAAAAGCTCGTAAAATGCCTTCATTCGTATACCTTTGCGCCGATACATTCGTTTCAAAAGTGTGAGGTCTGTTCACCGTTCTCCGGTCGGCCATGCATCCCAGCCTTTTACTTTTGTTGCGACACACGCGTCCCGGGGTCAAGTCGCTGCCAGCGGTTCAAATTCAAATGTTACGAATCACCTGCTAGTTGGCTTTCGAAGTTTCGAACATTTATTAAAATTATGGTTTTGTTGATGTTTTAGAATATTTAACTTACCTTGTCTAAAGTTGGTTCGTTTTGTTATTTTTTCTGAGCATATATTTTTTATACGACTTTATCTTTGGCTTCATCGATCCTCGGTTAGTTAGCCAAGGATCCATCTTGTTGTTAAATGTTGAGCGACTGAAGGGGCCAATGATAAGCATTGCAAACACTAAGTCAGTGTAGGCTGATGATGCATAGCACGACTGTTTCCCAAACCAATCGCAAATTCCTCAAATAGACCAACAAATTGGTCAAGTATAAGGTCTCTGTTAAAGATAATTTAAAGTTATTTCTATAACCGGGGCTGCGGGACTGTTCGAAAGAGACATCGCGGCCCTGGAACACAAAGGGCAAAGAAGGAACATGGATGGGTTTTAGTCAGTAAAAGTCTGACACTCCCTCCCAAACCGCCCAGAGCGGGGGGGTTATTTGATGATTTCCCATCCAAAAAAAAACCAGTTATTTCTATAACGTTCAAACTTCAAAACCAAAAGCGAATCATCTCATTAATTGAAACATACAGTAAATTAATAACGTTGACACTTCAAATTGTTCAGTTCACACCATGGCTCTCGCTTGTACAGCAATTCATCAAGAATCAAGATAACACAGAGGCATAATTGGAAGGGTAACCTTGAGGCGTAGCATAGCGCTGAATCGCGATCTTGTGATGTCACGAATTCGATCCTGAGTGTTACAACAGGTAGAACCATGGTAAACAACTTTGCACCTGTCATAATGGAACAAGAGCTTTTAAAGTCTCATAACTTAATTAATTGGGCATCAAATTTGCGGGTTTAGAGCCCATTGATTTCGTTAGATTGCCTCCTAGGAGTTTTGTTTCTTTCGTCGCGAGGAAGCCCTGTGCTAAAGACTCGAAGCTTAGCATATTATAACCTATCGCTTCGGTATATCGAAATCGTCATTCTGGCGGATTTTTGACAGTTCGAAGTTTATTTTTAAACGTTGAGTTTCGTCTTAAAATCTCTCCCTTCGACTTCCAGGCCGACGCTTGTATTTGAGTTACCTAAACTACGACATAACTAGTTTTCAAATATTCACAATTATACCTAGATTAAACTGACCAGAACTAGGTGCAGTCTCAGATTTTCTAGGTAGGTGCGTACACAAGTTCTTGCGAAATAATTTCTGGCGTAAAAACAAAACTGTAAGAGTAAACTCAAGAAACCTTTGTCCCTCCCTGCCCCCAGGTGGGTACAAATATTGCAAGAATGGCCACTAAAATAAACAACTGAGTACTGACTACGGAACCATAAATTTAATATTATCGATAAGGTATCAAGAGTATCGCGTAACGGTTAGGGAAGCAAAATATCGTATGATCTTGGCAGTATCTATGTCGTATGCGGGAACTATGTCACAGCACTACCGCTAGGGTCATAGTGATGTGCTCTATTACGCGCGTGAGATTGTCTCTGATCGTCTCAGGCTGTGTTCTAAACTTGAGATGAATAATAATATTTTTAAAAGCTTTTGATGGACTGAGATTGTGAGTAACTTTTTTGCTTTTATATTGCATAGATAGGTAAGTACTTTGTTCTTGTTGAAGATTTTTTGGAGTTTATTATTATTTTACTTGCTTTATTCCGTCGTTAGCTCTGAGTCAGAAAAGCTTGAAGTTTGCAATTCCTAATGGACAATAACTAGTGTAAGTACTTTTAAGTTTAGTTCGAATAAAGATAAACCTGTTTCAAATTCGACAGTGGTTGATGACTAATTTAAAGAGAAACTTATAACAACACCTTTGTTTTCTTATCTGTCGACACCTTATGAAACATTATTGGTATGATGACAAAGTGTTCGTTTAAATGCACAATGTCATGCATCGTACATACAACAAAGTCGTAGGTACTTAGGTACCGACATAATTTTGAACGTACATAAAATCCATACGAGGTTATTTAAATACTTAACTTAATTTCCATATACACGTCATGCTTGCTACTTATCAAGGTTACAGGCATTAGTGCAATAGGCACATAAATACTGGAAGAAAGAAGGCTTTCGATCGGGCGACCTACAGGTTGCCTGGATGACGTCATGAAACAAGATGGCTGACGTTTGATTTTGGATTTCGAACGGAGGGATTCGAAATCGCATTTCTGCAGTGTTGTCTGCAGTCATTGATATTAAAGTTGTGTGGCTGTTCTGAATGCATAGAACTAATAAGTACTACGTTGAGTTACCTTTGCCTTTTCACTTTGACAGTAGAAGAGTTAGGTAGATGTGACATATTAATTAGTGTATCTATCTACACATAAAATAAAATTGCAACAAGCCGATGTCTGTACATTGAAGATATTGAAAAAATATAAATTATATGAGGGGTCTTTATTAGAGCAATAGAAGTCAAAACAACAGTTTTTAGAATGTTTGTGTCTGTCTTTATGTCTGTATGTTTGTACGTGCATCACGCAAAAACTACTGCATGGATTTTAACGCAGTTTTCACCGCTCTACTGCTAGATGCTAAACATAAAATATTGACTACGTTAGATATAGTTCTGGATGCGATAGGTGGCGCTGTGCGAAGCAAGGGCGGGTCGCTAGTATTATAATATAACTAGTATTATAATAATATAATTTATTCAGTAATTTTATTTATAGAAAACTAAACTGACCTTTTCTACTAAAAGTTAAAACCCTTCATCAAAATTCAAATAAATCAGAAAAGAAAGAGGAATTCTAACGACATGACGGAGGACATCTAAAGAGGAACAGCCTGTTAAAACAACGCAGCATTCCCTCCGACAAATAAAAAAAATCTCGAACAAAGAGAACCTCTTTTTGGTACTACACAATGGAACATGCGACGGACTGTTATACGATGCTCGTATTTACCAAACCAGGTTTAAAAAAAGCAAAGAATAATCCTACTACAACATTCTCATGAAGGGTTAAACCGGATTAAAACATTTTTTTACAATGCCAAAATAAAAATAAAATCATAGTCTATTCGTCAGCGAACACTATAGGTACGTTGCGTCGTCGATGACGCGACGAACGCCACAAAGAATAATAGAGCTTCCAAGTTTGAAAATCGAACAAAGGCAAAAGGGGGCCGAAAAAACTCGTCGGCTTGGTACTCAATGGAACATGGCTGCATGGTAGTATAGACGTTACGCGAAGGTCTCTGCTCCCTCGGCAGACGCGCGCTGAGTCACGCGGCCGCGCGCTTCCGCCTGATAGCAAGGTCACCGGCCGAGAGCGAGACGCACACCACCAACCACACTCACACAACGACACGTGAAAGTAGTGAGAGTACAGTCACAGCCAACACCACCTTTTATTTTTCTCTTTTTGTCCGTACTTGAAAAAAAAAGGTCTTACTTGCCAAATGAATGACGCTAGCAAACATTCGACCTTTGAACTCGGCGATAACAAATCATAACAAGGTAGTTTATAACTAAAACATATTTGTTTGTATTCATAATTTTATTCACGTTCCGTTCTGCAAAAATCTTAAAATGAATAGATGCGTCATACACATAACTACACCTCAAGAATTCCAGATAAAGCATATTGTATTTTTTTTATAATTACCTTTTTAAGCATTAATTTGGTATCCTTGACTAAAGTAAAAATAAAAATGTTTCCTTCCAGTCTAATTGACAAATTATGCAGTCATTTTTTTATTCAGTCTTCGATACTTGTTATCACTACACTTGTTGAACGAATAACAAAACAAGTCGATTTTAGGTAAACCTAAACTCTGGTTACGTGCGTGATATTATAATTATGCAGTTTTTTTAATAATTTCGAATCACGTTGACGTGACGGTTAGAATATGCGTTATTATAAGATTACAATAAGAATTGTACGTATTGCGTATTACAACATCTAAAAACCTACTGTGCAGTTATTTATTAATTCAGATCTATTCATAAATGTAAGTAAAGTTTCCGGATAATAAATGTATTTTAAAAACGGCGCGCTCATTCTATATTTAAAAAAGTTGTTTGTCTGCTCGTTACAGCTGTGGATTGGCTAAAAGTCAATAACATTATGGATAACTCACCGACCGCTAACTGTAAAGTTAATGGTTAATTACTGCAGTAGTTCAGCGATTAATCAATTCCATCCGGCTTAGTACAAACAATGAGCTAGCTCAGATCCTATTTCGACATTCATTTTGCAATTAAACAGGCAGTGTTGTCGGAGAACGGTCCGTAGCCCGTAGATGCAGACACGATAACAATAACTGTTGCCAAACAGCTAGGACCACAATTTATGAACATTACCATAATAATAACATCGTCTGTAAGTATTTCTGTAATGAATTATAATGTTTTACATTATTCATAGCTATTACTCGGCTGTGTTTTATCCGTATTGTTGACATGCTAATTTGGTACACGCCAATTTACTAATTTAATAGATAGGTAAGTACTCTAATAGTTGCTTGTTTTCTAGGCTACTTTCGAAATAATTATATGGATTGTCAATTAGACAGGAAATATTATCAAACTGTCTTATGTTTCCTTTTCAAGCACACTATCTTCAAGGAAAGTACTCAAGGTTGCTGCAACTGAGTTCAAATTCCACTTAGATTGCTTTAAAAGTACTTACTTTCCGGCTAAGAATTAAATGTTACATTAATTACATCGACGGAGGTGAATGCAATACCAATAAGTAATAACTAATTTATATGCAGACAGTTGCTTAACGTTCGACCACGTACCGTAATGCCGTTGTATTAATTAATGTAAATCTAACAGTATATAATATTTACTTAATCCGATACCAATCGCCAATACAATTACCACCCACGGAACATTTGTGACGAAATTATTTGTGAACGAAGGTGTGTCGGCTTGAATTGGCAGTAAAGGTACATTCAAGGTAATGTAAATATGCATTTTATGACAAAGCAGAATTGGGTATGTTCATTATAATACGTTTTATTTCCAAAAAAAAATATCAAGGCTTTTGTTTAACGTGCGTTAATAAGGCATTCACTATTTTTAACTGAGGTTACTAATTGTAATGAATTAATGATCTCTTACATAATAAACATGATTCCAACTTAATTAATATTGCCTGCAGTTTTTTATGTTTTCTTCAGTGGATTTGATTCACCGAATTAGTTTAATTAAAGTTGTAGTATATTACCCGATTATTTATGTGGAATCGAATGTCTGGCGTCGAATTAATAATACCTAGGTATAAAGTTATAGGTACGTTAATATGCAACTTTTTGCCGGGCGTCCGCTTCGTGATCGCAGTCGAGTCGTGGAGCGAGCTTTAGTGGCATTCGTAGATCACGATTCACGAGGCCAGATTGTTACAGATGCTTTACAAAAAGATGCAGTTATTTCTTACACATATATATAACAACTCGCAAGGTCATTCTGAACTTTAAAAAGTTTCATCGGTAGACGAAACAACGATAAAACGGCCGTGAATGTTGAAAAATACAAAAAAAAATGCATTTTAAATCTTTTGGAATGCGCCATAAAATTAGTCATTTCAGATTTTTTATGAGAGCCAGACAGAGGAATGATTTTTAGCGTGTTAATAAATGTTTCAGGAAGTTTGGATTCAGTGAATCCTTGAAGCTCAAATCTTATTTGATGTTCCCGAAAAATATCCAAATGAAACGCATGATGATAAATAATATTTATTACATATACACAGACGTAATAAATATTATTTATCATCATGCGGGCCATGTCTATAGAATGCATCAGGACCGATGGGCCAGAGTCGTCACGCAGTGGGTGCCAGAAGACGGGCGTCGTCGCCGAGGGAGGCCTAAAAAACGCTGGCGTGACGACCTCGACGCGTATTTGAGAGATTGGCCAGAAAAAACCGCACGGAGAGAAGAATGGAAAGCTATGGGGGAGGCCTTTGCCCAGCAGTGGGACAATAGTGGCTAAGAAAAAAAAAAAAAAAAAAAAAAAAAAATACACAGACGTTAAGACGTGACTTACCTTTTTTACAACTCATGCGCAATACAGTCACACAAACAACAATTTAACATTGTATCAAAACTCGTGTTATCCATCAGCAGTTGTAGACATTATAGCAGATAAAATCTGTGATAAAGCCCGCTGCATACCTACCTTTATCAATTGTCACGTTACAACATGCACGTTTATTTTAGCACGTTCTGAAATTTGAAACTGCAGATGTGTCCGCCGACCCAAAGGTTTGTTTATGAAACTAGTGCCAGAATGTCAGATACATTTCACCATTATTACACACCTATTATTTACGGCATACCTACCGAATCGCAGGTTCATCACATAGTGGTAGATGTCTAACTTCGTAAACCCGTTATTTCAATGCATGCGTTACCGAGGCATGAGACAATGCGATTTGAAAATAGAGGCTAGCGTCTATCTATTCGTCATTTTGTTAGTGTGCCCGCTATCTATGCCGACTGTTTTTTTTATTAGAATCTAATAGGAAGTCGGGAAACTCTAAGTGAAAACCTTGAAAATAAAATTCACCAGTTTCCTATTTATTTTTAATTTAATAATGACGGCTGTACCTATTTATTATGTTGGTTTGAATGAATACCACGCGCTTTCGCTGTGTTTCGCTTTCGCTTTGCATATCGTCGCTATTTTAAAGTTGAACGTCCTTGAAGAATACGAAAAACCCAGCTGGCAGTAACTACTCAGTGCGAAATAATAATCCACGTTTGATTGAGTGAGCTAACACTTGTGTACGCGAGTGTCAACACAAACACGGTAGGGGCGGCAGGCGCGAGGGGCGGGGGTGTGCACCCTCCGCGTCACGTGACGAGCGACCTTCAGGCGGCGCACCGACCTTGAGCGGCGCTCGCCCCGCGCGCGGGTCAGAGGTGAATGCACGCGGCCGCGCGCCCCGCGTCCCTTGCCCGCTGCTCCAACGAAAACCACCAGACTTTACTACTCACCTCGATCCTATCTACGACTCCATGGCACTGGCGAGCCGGCCGCCGCTAACTTAGCAGCCACTATCCCGGCCTCGAGCACCCACCCGTCGAGAACAGGTACAAGCGCGACGCGGCACACCTTTCCCATAAAATACAACCGACAAGTTTATTGACATCAAGTCTCACCAACGATTGCGCAAATGTAGCGATCTTTCACCTACTCGAACACATGCACAGTCTTCGTTCGAATATAAAAACACTTTTCGTATAAAACTATTATGTCTATTCACTCAATAAATACTTTTTAATAAGAAAAACATTGAACACAACGCACAAACTCGAGCGATAGCTACACCATGTCCTCTCACCTCCGCAAAACAAAGCGGAATAAAGTTGTATCGCGCGGCCGAGTGAGCGTGACATCTCGCGACTACTCGCAACTCGAGGTCGTCAAAACAAAAGGTAAATATTATCGACACCTGGCGGTTTCTGAACACAATTTACACAATGGTTGTTTCGCAGTTTATTTAATCATTTAATTCATTAATATTTATAATAGATGTCGCTATACACTGGAGGAATACAAATAAATCGTCGCTCATTAATAAAACGTTAACAAAAGAAAAGCTGTCGCGCGTCGAATGAAACATTTAACATTTAGGTAAAAAAAACCTCTTTGTTGATGATGGAAATGGTTCGATATTGTAATAATTATTGTCTCAATCTCAAATGTCCAAACTGAAGGTTAAGTTGCTCATAGATGGCTCTGTTTAAATAACTTTTGGGTCCGTTATAGTTCATTTCTAAACCGTTGGTTCCTTTTAGATAGACTCCGTAACGTAAGATGGCGTGGTAGTCCTTATACTTTCAAACCACCCCGACATTTTGATAAGACAGTAAGCGACAACTGTGACAAAAATTAAAATGAATTCGATACAATAAAATGTGTTTATTTATTCAATAAATTGTCCACAAATTATGATAAAAACGATGGAACATCAATTTTTTATTGTTGCCATATAAAAATTATTAAAATGTTCAACGTTCTTTCAACTCGTACTTGTAATAGTCGATTACGAACCTTTATCTATTTTTTATTAATGTTTTTGCCTACCAAGAATGAAACTGTACATAAAAAAGCAAGCAAGAGATATTTTTACTCCTTAGGAACAAATCCAATTGAATTACACTCTAATTTTAGTTTCAAAATATGCCATGAACATCGTTCGAAATCGACTAAAAGTGCTCTTAACAATTATTTAGTTCATTACATTAGAATAATGCTACTAAAACTAATATTCATATAGTAACATTTTCGAAGCACTGATTCGTGTTGACTGACAATTTCAACATTTTGACATTTGATTTACAAATTCGTTGAAACAGCTGTGGACAATCGTTGTGCGAGAATATTTACAAATAAAAATAATTCCTTGAGTTCTTGCAACGTCTAACTAACATTTCTAATATTAACTAGCATCGTTAGTTAATTAGTAGTGACAAAGGTAGTTAAGTTGTAACAAATCAGTTCGAAAATGAGTCATTAATTAAACAGTGTAATTTTGCGCTCTTATTTAACTCAAGGCTGCGGTAATAAAGAAACGTTTTGGTGAATATAATGTGTGGTTCGACATAATGGTGGAAGATAATGATCGCGGTTACGGGAGGACTGCCAACAAGAGCACTTTGTTGAAGATTGTGATTTTAGGAGAAGGTGGTGTTGGAAAGTCATGCTTGATGAGCAGATTTATATCGAACCACTTCGATGATCACAGTTTTCACACCATTGGCGTCGAGTTTATGAACAAAACTATCGAAGTTAATGGAAAACCATACACCTTACAGGTAATGTTTCTTATTAGAACCCTTAGAAACTTATAAATTGAAAAAATGTCACAGAATTGTTTTCCCAATTGTGTTATTTTTTGTAACTAAGACACAAGCTTCAAGGTCCCTCATAAATTTAGTCAAATTACTAACTTTTTATCAAGGAGGTTCATAGTAGTTTTGTTTTCTTCAATCCAGTACTTAGCTATTTTCCTGTTTATTGACTTGTTTGCCTCCAATAAATGCAAAATCACTCATGGAAAATTCGGACTTTCGCTTATTTTTGAATGAAGTTATTTAATGTGAGGTGAAGAAAAGAAAGTTTTAAAATATTGGTGATTTGTTCTTTTTTTAATTAAGTTTGGATTTGGAACAATGGAATTATTCTTAATTCTACTAATTATATATTTTTTATATTCTGGGACCCACAGCCCACACCAGGTTGTACTCAATAGAGTAATGAGGTCAGATTTAAATCTGGGCAGAATAACTGTTAGATCAAATTGACCTTCAGATTTTATCTCATGTAAGAACCAAGTTGGCATAATAATTTATAACTGTCAAGATACATTAGTTCCTTAGTTTATGACTATATTAATAATCTCCAAAGTGAAACATCTTTATTTGTTTTTTTAATTAAATTTTTCGTCTGACTAAACTCTGAGCACAGAACTATTCTGAAATTTCAACTCTACTTAAAACTTGATTCTACCAATCAATGTATGCTCAAGAAGAGAAACTGTGTCTGAGTATTGCTTTTTTTAATAATATATTGCCCTTATTACTTATACAATTTAGTCCTTGCTGCTGGCAAGGATATGGACAAAAAGTGATGTGCCTACAGATAGTATAATTTGATACTATTAAATGAGCAATATTTGTAATTATACATAATGATATATAAAGGGTGTAAATAGACCCTTAACGAAGCCGAAAAGCACTTGTTCTCTCCGCTATTGCAATCATTTTTTTGTTCTAGACCATACCTGGGAACCTTCTAGTTACGGAGTTATTGGGGGTCAAAGTTCCAATTTTTTCACAAGGTTTTTTTTAAATTACTATTTTTGAAGGTTTTAACTTTACTTTAATTAACTCAATGACTTGTTACTGTTCAAAACATGCATCAGCACCAAGTTTTGAATGCGTTACATTGCGTTTAACAGTGAAACGTGATTTTTCACCCCAAAAAAAAAACTCGTTTCCCAGCAAAATTTTTTGCGTAAAGTTACTTAGTTTGATGTACAGAATGCTTGGTTGACGGCTTCGTGAAGGGACCTCCGTTTACACCCTGTTTATTTCTAATCACATTCTCGAAAATGGCTCTAACTATTTCCATGAAAGTTGCAATATGGGGGTTTACAGGGGCGAAAAATCGATCTAGCTAGGTCTCATATCTGGGAAAATTCATTTTCTCTATTTTCACCTGAGCGAAGCTCAGTCAGATATTATTATAAACATTTCCCACCGGCATGCAAAATACACACTTTGACGTGTAGTTGCGGACACCAGCATGTTATACATACAATACAATATTCATAAACATAGCAAAAGTCATCATAATTATACTCGACTTAATAATAATACCAACATGATGCAGAAAAATTACATAAATTGCCCAATTATATAATAAAAAAAGATACAGTCTTTGTTTAAATGGTCTGCTACTTACTTACTTGGCGGACCTTCAAAATGAAGGTTGTGTTATCTACATGAGGCAAAAAGTTTGTACAAGGCTTACTTACTTAGCACATTGCATAAGGCAGTATGACTTAATAAAAATGACTGTTTGTGCTCCTTAAAAATTGTATAGAATATTATTGTATAATTTTGTCAAAAATTACTGAATAGGATGTAAAATTGCCGATACCAGCCCGATACACAATTCAACAATATTACTTTGACTGGTTAGTCTATTGGTCACAAGCACAACTGCTGAAGTGCTCAGCATGAGGTTGTGGGTTCGATTCCCAGATGAGGCAGTGTTATTGGTTTTCTTTATCAGAAATTTATGATATTTATTTATGTCAGCCGCAGAGTATGGATTTGTGCCTAGTTGATGGCAATAGGCTCGCTACATATTACATGGGACTTAAACATAACTGGCAAATTGTTGCTATACCTACTATTAGGTACACCTCTGCGTACTATTCGGGGATTACATGCATGACGTTATGTTATGACTTTGCAATTTTGAAATTACATCTATACAGGCAATGTGAAGACAAGATAGTTATAGGTTCACCTGACTCAGACTATGTTGTTGTTAAATAAAGAATGTAAGCAAAGAAAAGGTTTTATTTAATGTAATGTTATATCTACAAAATAATGAATCAGACATATTTCATGCCTGCAATTGTTAATTATTTTGAACAAAGTAAAAAGTAAACAATACCCACACATAACGTAGGCTAGGTAGACAGATATAAAATAACGAAGGCATTAAATCTCCCTTTGTATAGTCATTTCCAACACATATCAGGCAAGAATAAACATAACATAAGGAATAGAAAAAACATAACATTGCATCACACCTATAATCCCAGAAGGGTTAGGCAGTGGTGTAACTAAAAGTACACCCACATTTCGCCAGTTATATTTATGTTCCATGAAATAGGGGGCGAGCCTATTGCCATCAACTGCCGCACGAATCCAGACTCCGTGGCTGCTACTGAGAAATTCCTGATGGAAGAACCCAGTAACACTTTGCTAGACCCGGAAATCGAACCTAGTACCTCATGTTCAACAGTCGCGGCGGCTACCGTTAGATGACCAGGCCAACGAGGCGGTTCAGTAGAAAAAACATGTACAAAAGATAATGCTTACATATTTGTAAAGAAATATCTTCTAGCAAAAGGTGAATAAATTGAAAAGGAATACAATAGACACAGTGTGTAAGAGAGAAGAGAAAATAGAAACAAAACTTTATGTATTACTGATTCCATTAATACATACATGTATATATATTAAGTAATAAATTAAATTACTACTAATATACCTAGAAAACTAGGAAGTAGCTAGGTCAACTAGTCAAGTAAAAATAGAAACAGGTGCATAACAATAATAAAATAATAAATTGATAAGAACTATCAGATAACATTCATATTTGTAGAGGTCACTTGAAGTAAAGATTAGACGAAGATACATTTTTAAATTAATATTATTTTAATGTATTCTTGTGTGTATATGTATAATAATTATACATGTGTAATATACCTAGCTTTTTATTTGGTACTAGGCAGCGAAAGACGCGCTTTTAGGGGATGTGGAATCACAAACGTGACTGCTGAGCATGAGGTCCTGGGCTCGATTCCCAGGTTGTGCGAAGTGTTATTGGGTTTTACCATCAAGAATTTCGCAGTAGCAGCCATGGAGTCTTGATTTGTCCCTAGTTGATGGCAAAAGGCTCGCCCAATATTTAATGAGAATTAAACATAACTGGCGAAATGTGGGTGTATGTACTATTAGGTACACCTCTGCTTAACCCTTCTGGTATTACAGGCGTGATGTTATGTTATGTGTATACTATATTATATATATATATATTTATTTATTCACATGACATATACGTATTTATATATATATATGTGTATATATGTATATTTTTTGTCAAAATATGCTGAGGAAAACCAAATTTTTTGGGAATAGTTATTCTTACTTCAAAGAAACTGTGTGAGTTTTAGCACAGTAGTAGGTACTTAGGTCTAGGTAGTAAAACATTATGGTCATAAATTCTGCAACAAAATTTCATAATCATAAAAATATATATTGTTTACGACAAAGTTTCCATTAAGTCACTATGTAGAACTAGTGTTTGTGTGTAACATAATAATTCTCTTTGCAAAATTCTCCATGTCTGTCCGTTACTGCATGAGTAATTACATCCTAGCTTTATGATTATTATGTACGGCCTAATGCACTGCCTAATTCACTATAAGCACAGACAAGATTTATCAGATAACGTAATATTACATATGCTTGTGTTTCTAAGGATGGGCAGGGATGTTTATACACCACCAAACGCCAATTATGTTCAAATCCCATGATGGGATATGGATATCAAGGCGAGTCTATAGCCACTACAGAGTGCTTAGGCGCTTAAATTTAAGTTTTTCTGCCCTGGCTGGAGGTCTTACACTCAAGGCCCAAGATAGCCCGGTTAAGCAGCCGATAATCTCCTAAATTGATCAGCAAGATTACTATTCCCAAAAAAAAACCACTAACCGTAACACTAGAAAATGTATTGATGATGAAACATTCATTAACGCTGTCCGACCGGGGTTGTGTGCGCTTGCGACTAATAAGACCAAAGAGGCAGGGCAGTCAAGTCAACCTATAATAAGGCTGGGTTTCCATCGAAGTAGAGACGAACGGAGCGGAGGAAAAACGTACGGGATTCGACCGAACACATTAGTTGAAATGCCCATGGCGTCTACTGTATCTGGTCAATCTTGCTCATCTCCGCAGCGCTCCTCTCGTCTCCTCTTTGGTGGAAACCGGGCTCAACCAAAGATAATCTTGATAAACAAAGAATCTTTTTTCCAGGTATGGGACACAGCGGGTCAGGAGCGCTTCAAGTCGCTCCGGACGCCCTTCTACAGAGGCTCCGACATATGCATCCTCGCGTACGCCATCGACGACCGCAGCTCGTTCAACAACATCAAGATGTGGTTAAATGAGTTCCTGCATTACGCTGGCGTTAAGAATGGTATCGATAGATATCCCTTTATGGTTGTGGGGAATAAGGTATGTCTTTATGCTGATTATTCGCTAGTATTTATTTTGCAAAGGCAATAACAGGCTAAGAAGAAAATACAGGGTGTAAACAGACCCTTCACGAAGCCGTTAACCAAGCATTCTGTACATCAAACTAAGTAACCCTACACAAAAATAATTGCTGGGAAACGACTTTTATTTTTTGGAGTGAAAAATAACCTTTTAAAAAGTTGGAACTTACCCCCAATAACTCGTAACTAGAAGGTTCCCAGGTATGGTCTAGAACAAAAAAAATCATCGCAATAGCGGGGAGAACAAGTGCCTTTCGGCTTCGTTAAGGGTCTATTTACACCCTTTATAGATTAAAAATCAGATTGATATCGAAAGCCCACAAAGGGTGCGCCAAAGTTCACCTAAATTTTCAACTCCGATAATTGGAAATCCGAAAATGTTCTTCCTAACATTTTTCATCCTAACAATCACAATTCCTAACTACTCTGTCTCTAATGTTCATAATTCCGAAGCATTCAACTTCATAATGTCAGTAGTCATAAACATCTATTATACTTTTATATGTTTTCCTATATTTTCTCAACATAACCATATTTTACACTATTATTCAAAGTCATATCTTTTTTGTTTAGATTTCTTTGTTTAAACTTAGAAAAATGTATCCAAAAAAGTGTTATTTTTGCAAACCGTTTATTTTCTCGATTCTATCGTATAAAACAACTAAATGTAAGGCTAAAAGTGTCTTGGTGTTTTTTGTCTCCAACTAACCGTTTGTCGTAAAAACGATGTGGAAGGGATCCATAGGTTAGGTTAGGTTAGAACTGTGACCAACTACGCGCGAGCCGAGCGAGCTAAGTGAGCGGTGCCGCGGCAGCGGCCGGCGAGTGCTACTTCGAAATTGGTCGCGAAATTTTTTTAAGTATTTTTTTCATAGTGCCCCCAAGACGACACTCTGACCTGTAATTATGTTTAGGGATAAAAGCGTTATGATAAAAAACAGTAGGAGTTTAAATATATTTACATTAATGATATTATTAATTACAATTTTCGGAAACATGAGTGTTATGAACATCGCCGGTAGCACCACAAATAGTATGAATGAAAACTTTAGGATGAAAAATTTTAGGAAGAGTGATCATTCGGATTACAAATCGTTAGGAAGAACAATTTCGGGTAAAGAACTTTAGGTGAGCCAATATGGACCCAGCCCACAAATTAATTTTAGGAGGTCCAGAATCATATTACTGTATTATTGGTACCGATACCGACCTAAAAGGTTGCGCGTCGATATAATATTATGTAATACAAAGCAATGCTTGGTTGACACATGGAGACGCTAATGTAATACTTAATTAGCGATATACTGACAATGGCCCTTATTCCAATAATACTGCGGTTTGCGTTTGTGCACCGATCGAAATGTCACGGGCGCAAGATCCGATACAACAAAACAAAGTTTAATTATACCTACGTTTGTTTTATAGTAACTTCACAATAATTCAAAATATGTACAGACGCAAGCACATCTAGCTACTACATTCTGTCTAATTTCTTTAATAGATTTTCAACTTTATCACTAAAGCATTAGGTTCAAGGTTGATTGGGAAAATTTGACAGTTTTGGGTAGCTTGATGTGCTGGCGTCTGTACCTTACCTTTACATACATAAATTCACGCCTCGTCTTATGGGGATAGGCAGTAACTACAGAACGCCTGCTACGATCATTACATACTCCTTTCAACCTCGTCCACTATATGGTAATTTAATGGGGTCATTAACTGAGAGTTCATTAAAACTAAAGTAGTACAAAAGGTTGCGTGATTTGGTGCGTACGACTGAACATCAAACACCCCTCAAATAGGGGTGTGTGCTGTATATTAGCGAGGATTTTAACACGAAACAAAATAAGTACCTGGTCTACACACCTGTACCTAGCTGGGTTGAATATTTTGATTAGCATGCTGTCCTTTGCATAATAACTGTACATTAATGTAGAATACAGCTCATAGAACTTTCATAATAAAAGGTGCAGTAAGTATCGTAGAAAAGATTACCCTTACTAAGCAATACGGATAGGTACAGACGAGCACTTGCTTGGCAGATCTTGTTTAAGGTGGAAGCGCCAGGGCAGACCGCGAATTTTTTAAAACCTTTTTTTTTAAATTAGCGGGCCAGTGTCAGGTTGGATGTTCATTAAAATATGATTCGCGGCCGTAACAAATATGGCTTTACAGAGTTATAATCGTTCTTCTGAGAAGTAGGTGGAGTTCCATTCCAGGTCATTGCCCTTTAAATCTGAAACAAACATATTTTCCTCATGTTACATGTAGATGAAAAAACAACAACAGCATTTGCTACTCAAACGTTATATATGTTACATAAAAACATTCATTGTACAGCAGTCGTTAGTTATTGCAATAGGATATCAATTGTTTTTGTTGTCCAATTAATTGTTATCCAATAAAGGGAATTTACGGGAAACCACAATAACTAAGTAGATTTATTCTAACTGTAGGTAGTGGTACAACAATAAGCAAATATTAAATAATTTTATAAATGAGTAATGAGGAATAAACCTTAATTTGATACTAAGTTCTATTGTTTTCGCAAATCATCCTTGTGTATAATGCGGTTTTCAAATGATTTATTTTTATCGGTGAAAAACTGTAATAATTGGACAGAGTATAATTTCTAGAAAGGACCATAAACAACACCAACGATTAAAGCGAAAACGTCATACATAACTTGCGTCACAATAATTTAAACACAAAGAGAAAAACATGTCTAAGATTTCTATTTCGAAACTAAGAGCGAGATCTATAAACGAAATTATCACGTGCTTTGACATAGACTTAGACATGTTTCTGTCTCTATCTTGCACGTTTACTTTTACAATTGTGCGATAATGACGCTCGTGGCTATAAAATAACAGTCGTTGGGGCGATCTTTAGGTTAAGCCGCACTTGCCTAGGTTGATCAGTGGATGGGTCGAGTTTCCTCAGTGCCTCGGGAAGCACGTTCAGCCGTCGGTCTCGGCTGTTATTTGTAGATCTTTGACAGTCATTACAGGTTGTCAGTGGCCCGAAAGTCTGACAACCAGTCTTACCAAGGGGTATCCCAGTACTTTAAAGCACTGGGTTGTGGGGGTCAGATAGGCAGTCGCTCCATGTAAAATGCTGGTATTCAGCTGCATCTGGTTAGACTGGAAGACGACCCCAACATACATATTTGGGAAAATGCTAAGCAGATGATGAGTTGTGCGATAATGACAGACATAACGCTTAGCCAAAGTATGTCTAAATAACGTTTATAGATCTCAGCCTAAGACAATGACTATTCAATTTTTTGCATTGGTCATTTTATTTTACTTTCTATTACATTTTTTTCTTTGCTCCACTTCGGGACCTCCCAAAGACGTTGGTGCGGGGAAAACCACATCGTAGCGTAACTGCTGAACTGGTTATGAAACAACCTTGACTGGTTATACTTATCATGTGACGTGCCCATTGCTTAATTCCCCTACTGGCTTGACTCACACTTATTCATGTTAATGTTGAAAGACGATGGGAAGATCGTAACTTAGAAATAATCGGTTTTTTAAACGATTAGGTTTGCTTTACGTCGCAATCGAAATGTGTTGCCAATAAGTTCTACCATGCCATGGGTATCAAGAATTTCCAACCACTTAATAGGCTTTAGAAATGATCGCATAGCTACTACCTAATGGGTGTAAAAATACTCTTATCGAAGCCGAAAGTCACGCTACTACCTAATGGGTATAAAAAGTCACTTGTTCTCCTCATCATTGCGATCATTTTTTTGTTCTAGCTCGACCATACCTTCTAGTTACGGAAATTATAAAGTTCCAACCTTTTCACAAGTATTTTTTTTTAAATACAAGTTTTAATGTTATAACTTTACTTTAAATATCTCCACGACCCCCGTACTATTCAATTTATATTCTCTATGTATTCAATGCATCCATCAACACGATGATTTGAGTGCGTTACATTGAGTCCTACCTTAAAACGAGATTTTTTTACCCCAAAAAATCAACGGCCGTTTTCCAGCAATAATTTTTTCGTAGAGTTACTTAGTTTGATGTACAGTATGCTGCGTTGACTGCTTCGTGAAGGGTGCGTTTACCTTGTATATTTTTCGGGGATCTTTGTCCTCATCTTCCTAGATTGTCCCTCGTTATGTTAAGGTCAACTTCCACTGCCAGTCCAAGCTGGCATGTCAACTCAAGTTCTTAGATTAGTTAGACCATCTGACTCAGACTTTCTACGAATCTAACTGCGAGAAATGACTGTCATAGCTGTTATTTAAATAGCTACAGCTGGGTCAGGCTGTAGGAACTGGATTATGAAAAACTGTCTCATAAAATCACACCTGCAATCCCCGAAGGGTTAGGCAGAGGTGTACCTAATAGTACACTCACATTTCGTCAGTTATGTTGTCCCAAGTAATATTGGGCGAGCCTATTGCCATCGACCGGGCACGAATCGAGACTTCGTGGTTGCTAGTGAGAAATTCCTGATGGAAAATCCTAATATCACTGCCCGATCTGGGAATTGAACCCATGACCTCAAGCTAAGCAGTCGCGCTTGCAACCACTAGACTAACGGGAAAACAAACTGTCTCCATTTGTAGAAAAGACACCCACCTCAAATATTAAGCTAAGCATTGCGAAGTTACTATGTTATTTAATCATAGATCATAATGTAGACATCGCGTAATGTTACGCAAGCCGTGGTATGCTATGTCGCGTAGATTAGGCGATGTCATTAATAGAATGTGATTAGACTACAAAACGAATAAATTAATTGAGGCCAGTTGTTGCATTTCACGATGACGCGTCAGTCAATTGAATTTGAACATTATTGTCATTAGCACGAGTCACGAGTGTCTTTTAAAAACAGCTCTTGTCTCTTCTGACTGAAGGTTCCCTTTCCTCGTTTGTTTAAATGGATCAGGGAAGAGCTCTCGAGGTCCATTGAATTGTATGCCAAATGCATATACAGGCGCTAGCACATCAACCTCCCCGAAACTGAAACATTTTCTCAATCAACCTTGAACCTAATGGCCCTAATGCCTTAGCGATAAAGTTGAAAATCAAAGACATTCAAATATTTACGAGCGATAGACGGGACAAGACGAAGGAAATCGTAAGCCAATACTTGTTTCTACTTAGTAACAAATCGTTCTGTCTAGTCTCTAGTGGCATACGCCCGCTTGCCAGGTAACATTCGTGTGTCAAAATCGAAAATGTTCGGGATCAAAATTTTTGAATGAAAATATTACCAATGTTCGCTCTATGAATCTAAATGTAAGTATATAGATAGCTCTATGAATCTAAATGTATATAGATAATGTATATAGATCTCTTTGTTGAAAATCTATTAAAGATATTTGACAGATTGTAGTAGTTTGATGTGCTGGCGTCGTACCTTGAACGTACTTTCCGTCGATGTTGTAACGCCCTCGGCTTTACAATTTGTACTGGACAAAAGTCCTAATACTCCTATTTGCTTATTTCAGTCAGACGTATCTTCAAAAGACAGAGAGGTGTCCTACGACCAGCTGAAGCAATGGTGCGAAGAGAACAAGATCGCGACGTACATCGAGACGTCAGCGAAGAACGACAATAACGTCGTCGAAGCTTTCTCTATGGCTGTACTGAGGTGAGATAAAACTTTTTTGCTGACCCATTTCAGGAACAGTGTGACACTTTGACCATGAGCTGACCTAGCGTAGTACGGAGTTTCAATAGAATTCGAGGCCAGCTTGTACTTCTTTTGTTACCAAGTGACGTGCGTCTGGTGCGTGCTGCCGAGCGCATCGTCGATGCTGCCGCGTGCTTTATCATTGAGCTCTGTTTCTCGCTGTAGCAAATGACTGTTCTAAGCGATAATCCGTGCTGATAGATGTAACCCTTACTGTACTTATTCCATAACTTTAACCAATATTAAAAAAAGAAAATAGTCATTGGACATTGGATGTCTGCCTCTTTGGTTTAGTGGTCGCAAGCGTTACGTCTAAGCACGAAGTTCTGGGCTCGATTTCTGGTCGACTAATGTGTTATTGGGTTTTTCCATACGATTGTTTTTCAGTAGCTTCTTCTATGCGATAGGTGGCAATAGAGTCGCCCCTTATCACATAAGATTTAAACATAATTGGCGAAATGTGGGTATAGGTACTATTAGGTGCACCTCTAGGGAATTACAGGCTTTACAATGTTAGAATCATTGTATACATATATTTGACTAACATTGCTTTTTTGGGCATTGAGGCCATAGAACATGAACAAGCCTATATTATATGGTTATGTTCAATACATGGGTAGAGTAAAGATAAGTTGGTGTCGATGACGGAACTACACATAGCTTCTTATCTCCTGTTTGCATTTGCGAAACAGTTTAACTAGGCTTATCCTTATTCTGGTTGACATTGTTTTTGTTTGTTTAATGGTGTCAGTTCCTACACTTATCAAGGTGAGCTATTGCCTTTTGGCAAATAAATATCATCAATATCAAGTAAGTTCTGGAGCCTGGAGTGGCGACCGCCTACCTAGCGCATCGTGGCTAGGCTACAAAGGTCCAAAGGTACACTAATGGCCAGGTGATGCCTTAATACCATAGGCATTCTCCACCAGTCAACCTTTGTTTGATGCAGAGACAAACAGTGGTAGGTTCAGATTCGGTGAGGCCTATACAGGGTGGTAGGGACACCATCGGTAGTTTAACAAAAAAAACAGCCGTTTCATACATTTTGACTGTGTAGGTATTGCACTTTTGTTGGAAAAAGCTTTATTTTTAAACTACCGATGAAATATTTCTATGTGGAGGGTTCGGAATGAATGTACTAAACAAGTCGTAAGCGGTTGTAAGTCGCTGTTCCTTCCACCCTGTATTTAGCAATGGTACAAACACGTCAGTAATTTCCTAGTCGCGTAGGAAACACGAGAAGAAATAATAAAACAAACTCGTAGGGCACAGTCTCTTAAAATTATCTTGTTCAGATCATGATAATATGAAGACCATGCAGATGAGTCCGTGATGGTCTTTCGGCTGAATGATGATGATGAAGTTATCATCAACACTAGAAACGGGGTATTTACCATGTTTACTGTTTGTTTTGAGCTCCCGATATTCGGCGCTGATGCAAGCACCATGATCACGGATAAACTGAAGTTATTGCGGGTGGATGTTTATGGGCAGACAAATCGGTCTATCCTCTTTCTTGTTCGTTTTTGTTGATGTTATTTTTGTGCCAACTATACTAACAACAATCTATCTTTCCAGATGGGTGGAGCTAGAACAGAAAGCAGAGAAGGAGCTGGGCTTACTCCACCACCCTGATACGGTGACTCTGCACGGTTCCTCCACCGCAGCGTCGAGCTTTCGAGCCACCTGCTGTTCTCGGTTCAGCGAAGTATGAGGCACTGGTGCTACTCTCAGGTTTATAGACCTTATGTGATGGAGGTATATTGTTAATGGGCAAAAGAATGTCTATTTATAGTGTTTTAGTTCTTAATTGGCTTTGAGACGAGTTTTAAGTTTCGTTTGTTCTTAGCCAAGCCTTTTCTTTCTATAGACCAGCACGCGTAGCATGACCACCGTAGAAACGGATTTCGTTGACGGAAGAATCGACAAAATGACAGATTGTGAAAAGAAATCTGTCATTTTGTCGACACAATCTGTCATTTTGTCGATGCTTCCGTCAAGCAAACCCTTTTATACGGTGGTTATGCTACGCGTGCTGTGCTAGCTTGTTTTGAATGTTCGTAAAAGGTTATTAAAACCTGAAAATAAAGTGTAATGTAGTGCAGTATGGTTCTTTTGGAGCTTGCATTTGTGAAATCTGTGGAAATTGTATTAAAAAAACAAGATGGCCGCGTTAGTTCCGTGTTTGGCCACGCGCCAAAAGAGTCATGTAGCACTATAAAAAGCTGCCTATCTTCTGGAATCTCAAGTGACTTATATACTTTGTCCATTAATAATATACGTATCTTAGAATCACTTTTGTACTAGTTATGGTACTACGTAATTTTCTACTACATATGTCAAAGCATGTGATAAGTATTCTAAATCTATCTTTTTTTTTCTTGTAAATATGGTGTTTTTTTATAGAAATTGGATTGATTAGAAAACAATCGCACCAACGTTTAAATGTAGTTTAGTTTGCACTGGCAAGTTATTTTTAGGCACATAATTAACTACTTAAAAAGTTTGATGCTAAAATTATAAATAATAATAGAAATAATAGAAGAATTTTATAAGTCTGGATTTGCGGGACAACTTCACTTAAAATATCTTAAAATAATGTAACTGTAATTGCGTAGTTTTATGCGTATTTAAATATACTATACAAACAGTATACGTAAGATTTACAGATGCATTGTGAATATTCCAATGATGTGCAATTTGGTTGTGGGAATAATTATATTATACAGAAAATATCTCATAGAAAATATCTTCATGGTCTGCCTCGCATAAGATCCTGGGTTCGATTCCCGGGTCGGGCAAATTGTTATTGGGTTTTTCCATCAGGAATTTCTCAGTAGCAGCCAAGGACTCTGGATTCGAGCCCGGTTGATGGAAATTGTCTAGCCTCCTATTATATGGGACTCAAACATAACTAGCGAAATATGGTTGTAATATTAGGTACACCTCTGCCTAACCCTTCGGGGATTACAGCCTACAGGCGTGATGTTATGTTACAGAAAATATTGCAAGGTGAACATTCCAATATGTTTAAGTTACAATATGAACACAAAACACCACATTATGTGCTATGTCAAATGTTTTTAGCTAATGTCAACTTACATATTGTTTTTGACACTTTTTTATATTAACGTGATTGGATTTAATTTACATTCTTAAGTGTCTTCTAAGGGATTTTTTAGCGCTACAAACATTTGTGCTATTATTTTGTAAAATGTATTGAAAAAACAAGATGGCCGCGTTAGTTCCAATAATGGCCGCACGGCGATCTTTCTACAGCTATAATAATTTTATTTATTGTCTTTTAACCTTTTATTTAGGGGCATGTTATAATAAATTTGCATAATTAATCAGCCAGGTTGTTTCTATGTATATTTTCCATTGTAGTAAACCAAAGATCTATAAAAATAGAATGAGTTTTTTTATGACCTTAGAAAATGCAATTCTCTACTTATGTTCTTTGAAGTTTTTTTTATCTAGATTTAATGAAAACTCGGCCTAAACTTTTGTACATAGAGTTGAATATTGCATGTATCAAGTATGTATTGTTGTGTGAATAATATAATTTAGTTAACTTTTCCAGTTAATTCAATATTATTAAATGATTCATAGAAAAACATGTTTATTATAAACTAATAGATGTAGTTGCCGTCCTTCTTAGTGTTGTGTGATATAAATATATATCTATGTTTGATATTATATATATCTTAGATAAATTATGCTACATGTACGCATTATTTTGTTGCTTAGTCAACCTATACAATATTTTACAGTGTCTCTATAATTATGTAAAGGATTAGTTAAACTTTTAAATGGCGTACACAGTCGTGTACAGGGAAAACTTAACAAGTTGCAATATAACCAAATTAAGTTAAATAACTTTTGGCTAATTCTTCAATACCTTGAATTCAGGTTTGTAAAAATGCTTTAACTATGACAGCATATTTAAACTTGTTCAAGAGTTGTCTGACAACTATTAAATGCTGATCGCGTTCACGTTGCATTGGTGATATTGCACTTAGTAAGTTTAACTTTAACTCGACGACTAGTGCATATTATTCAAACTTAAAAATCATAATGTAATCAAAACTTGCATGTACTCGAAAAATGATATTATAAAAGCATTAATCCTATAAACGGGTTGTACCTTATCTCTCATATTAGAATACCTTTATAAAAATAAATATTTAATAATTGAATAGGTAAACTAATTACTTAGGGCACATTCCATGCATATCATATCCCGTCATTTTAAAGAATCATCAAACTGCAGTTTATTTTTGCAACATTTTATGCAATGTTTGCATCATAATGCGTTGTAATTTTATTGAGAAGTTTTATGTAAAAGTGTGTTTATATATATTTTTATGAACGTTTTAAAGGTTGTATCATAAAAACGCGTATATTTCATGATGTTCATGCTCATGCGCTGATTTTCTTCAAAGATTTTCTCGAAGGTACTTTTGACCTCAAGGTCTAACTCAGAATGCAAGGTGTATTAGTTACTTTTTGCATAAAATAAAAAAAAACGCGATGTGGTGTTGAGATTCATTGATTCATTTGCAAACTTTATTGGGTATTTTGATCTTTAGTTTATCAGTAGTAGCCTGAAATCTGGAGTTGTACCCGGGGATGGCAATGGGCTCGCCCCCCCTTTACGTGGGATTTAAATACCCCGTGACTTTTTAGTCGTCTTACAAAGGTGGTCCGCTCAATGTATGCGACATAAAATACGTCGTCGCGGGATTTTTTTGCCATTAATTAAGATAATAGGTACAAAGATAAATAAATGTGGACAACGCTCGCAACAGAATGTTTCTAATTACGTCATGCGTCAGAATAATGAATAACATTTTTATTTTTAAAATATTTAAATCTCATAAATACCTATTTTTTTAAATGAATGTTTGTAGTCGTTGGATATATGAAGAGGGCTGCTGTTGTGCGACGACTAAAAATCACGGTGTATAACTGGCGAAATATAGGTGTTTTATAGGTCACCTCTGCGTACCGTTTCGGGGTAACCAGTCGTGATGTTATGTTATACAACTTAAAAATATTGTTGTGTTGAAAACTATGCAAAAAGTATCAAATATCAAACTGTTGACTCCATTCTAGTATGAATTGTATTTAACTATTTATATTAGAAACTAAATAGTTTTACATATTATAATTATGTAGTTGTAATGCTGATTCTCACGAAGTGCCTAGCTTTCTAGTTACCATATTATTGTTAAGCGGTGAAGTTATAGATAAATTATTGTTTTACCAACTATGTCTTGAACGGAGGAATATCATAAATCTTAAGATAATATTGTAATCTATTTCGGTTACGATTTATTTATTTTGCTGGTCATATTTCAAGCAAAGTGAGAACATTATTGAGATATTAATTATTTAATTGGTCACATTTTTTACATATTCAAAACCAGATAAAATGTTGAGCCTAGCAAGTAAATAAATCGTAGGAAAATCGCAGCTGGACTCATTTAACTGTTAAAATACTGCACTTCTTGTTGATAAATAGTTCTATTTTTATTGAAATTATATCTAGTAAGTATTGGTAGATAACTGGCGCAATAAGTAACTCTCGGTCAAGTATTTAACCGTCTGGAAAGTCTACCTCAATGAGTGTTTGATGTAATGATTTATGTAATGCTAGATTCACATTATGGCTCCCGAACCCATGGGAAATGTTAAATTGACGGAGGGAATTGAAAAACAGGGAGATTGCGCGTGCTGATGATTTTGCAATGTACAAGTATCTCGGAAACCTTACCTTAGGTCAAAAATAATAAAATTTTCACATTAACCTTGTTAATTTACATCACGGAAGTTCCACAAGAACCTAAACTTTCATCGAAACTAAGAATCCCCTTTTTGTTTTTTTTTGTAAATATCTCTGAAACTAAATGTCAAAAATATTGAAATTTTCATTTCCTCCGGATTGATACATGACCTCAATTGACCTTAACGGTGACCTTTGGCAAAAAATGTTGGGACTACAATTCGCGTCACCCATGTTCAAATCTTATCATATCTGACAGTCCAATTCAACATTTATAAACATAATTGGTTGCCAGTCATACCTTCCTTGTCGCAATTTTCACGTGATCAGAAACTATTGGATAGGGAGCCATATTTATATAGTTTAAAAAAGCACATAGAATTTGAGGTGACGTCTGCGCCTTTGTCATTGAGATTTACTCATACAATGTAAAAAACTGATTACTTAAAAGCTTGATATTTTACAGTCGTGGTACCTAATAAAGGGTTTGAAAAAATGCATCTGTTTTATTTAATTGTTCTCTCCCATATCGGATAAGCAAGAGGGTATATATATATATATGTATGTATATATACGCTGAGTGACATATGAGGGGATGTGTTTGCGCCTGTTATACAGTCGCAAAGTCCTAAAGTACTGAGCTATTGTTTTATAACATAAGTATAATTGTTTCATTGTAGAATCGTAATAGGTACTTTACTAGCTACTTACTTACTTAGTACTTTGGAAAAGGCTGGAATAAAGAAAAATGAGAAAGTTTGTTTGAGCGGTCAGCGTTCTTTTTACGTGACGGGACCTGTAGCTAGCGTGGCCGCTTGCCGGGTGCAGGATGTCTACCAATATAAGTAATTTTGTAATCTTTTGACTTACAATACAGGGTTAATTTTTCAAGAGGGCGTGGATGTCCAAATGCGAAACTATGAAGAATCTATAAAAATCACGGAACAGAAAAAACAGTGTTTTTTCTGTTCCGTGATAAAAATAAATAAAATTGAAGTGTCTGTTTGTAATATCAAAATAACAGCTCTTTACTGAATGCATGTGAAAATATATACGGCACTTATAACAACTTTTTTTTATTTTTGTATCTTGTCTGTTTGTTCCGGCTAATCTCCGAAACGGTTGGACGGATTTAGACGGGACTTTTACTGGCAGATACTGATATTATAAGGTAACATAGACTACTTTTATTTTAGAAAAATAATTAGGGTTCCGTGCAAAAAAATAACACTCTTGAAATTCGTAACAACATTCGATTCAAAAAGGGAAGTAATATGTTTTATTATAATAATTCCACACAAACAAAGGTCGCGGGCAACAGCTAGTAAAGAATACTCAAAGTAGTTTTGGACCCGATTTTGATGAAAACTGTAACTGCATCATTGGATTTTTGAAAAATCCATGTTCCTAGCCAGGAATTGAACTCCTTGATATTAGAAAAAAAAAACTCAAATTCTAGGAAGTGATGACAGGTGAAGGTTAGCCTTATGCTATTAATTCCATGGTTTTAGTCAAAAAATGTGTATATGCTATCCCACTGCTGGGCAAAGGCCTCCCCAAGTCCTTTCAAGAGTTTTTATCCCGCGCCACCTGACACCAACCATTACGGTACGCGTCCAGGTCGTCTCGCCTCTTTCTGCGTCGGCCTCGGTGGCGCCATCCATCTTCTGACAACTACTGTGTGGAGATTTTTGCGCAGCGATCGTCGTGCATATGCATGTGGCTGACGTGTCCCGCGCAATCCTATTTCAGCTTGGCAGCCTTTTTACCAACATTCATTACGTCCGTTGATTTTTTGCTGTTAATTTTCAAAACCCGAGTGTAAGTTGATAGCCTTCTTCACCCAGGTGCTAGTTAAATGGAACAATCGCTATAAGTATATCATTTCTGTAATTTGTACGGGAATAGGTCTTCAGGGGAAGAATAAGACAAAAAGTACCCAGTTTAAAAATTATAATAAATATGTTACAGTTTTATCCACATTTTCTATAAACTAACCTACGAAGAAAAGTATATCTAAGATAGTATCCGAGTATCTTGAGATTATACATTACAAATGGTGCTGGTTCGTATATAAAGAAAAAAATGGCGACATTAGTTCCGATTTTAACCACGCGCCAAAAGGTCCTTGCATCATATATCTATACTAGGAAATAATATGCTTTACACTCAGTACCAACAACCTAACAGAAATTCAACATAACCATGGCCATTTTCAAACTAGAAGAAATATGGCAAACTATATCTACATTATTTTAAGTAACTCACGAATTAAATTTAAGTATCCATTTACATTGTATCGATACAATAGTTTGTGGAAGTGTACGTAAGTTTATTGAACTTGAAGTCTAAGGAAGAATTGACAACAGAAATATAGCTTTGGCAACATCCATACCTGTGGTTTATATGTTTGTGAAATACATAAGAAAGTTACAAGACTAGGGGGAGATCCTAGATTTTTTAAAGGTTTTTTGTTTTATAATTAGCTAAAATTCACACGCACGTAAAACTCAGGTATGAATATAAAGAATAAAACATTTAACTCATTTGCCATGTCCAGTCGCGTACTAAAGATGTTTATCAGATTTCAATTTTAATGAACTCACTTTATCAACTCTTGAATGCACCATTTATATGAAAACAAAATAGCGATATCTAGCTTTGTTTTTTTTAATCAGCAAGCAATTTATGACGTTATAGAGAACACAGTAAACTGCTATTTTAAAAGACAGCCTAAAAAAGAAGTCAAAGGAACAATTACTAAGGCGCAGATCGCACACAACAGAGGCAGAACCAATCCGTTCGCCTTAAAATTAAACATATACTGTCACTTACGGGATATCTTCCGTGATTGTTCATTATTTTGAGCTCCCGATATTTCGACGCTGTTGCAAGTATGATCACGGGTTGACTGGAGAATGCGGGTAGATGGAAAATAAATTGTTAAGAGCAGACAAATCTGTCTACCCTTTTTTATGTCATGCTCTTTCCGCGATCATGGCGCAACAGCGTCGAAATATCGGAAGCTAAAAACAATGAACAATCACGGAAGATATCCCGTAAGTGACAGTATAAGTTAGACAATATAGTTGTAAACCGTGAAAGCCTAAAACAGTGCCTTAAAAATTGTACCTTTATTGACTGACGTTTCTCATTTCATCCACATTTTACGATAGTTTGATGCCCTCCCTTTATCTGGTAAACATTTTAAGTCCGCGACTGCACGGCAATGCCACTAGACACCTTAACGACTATGCTTATTCCACATGTTACATTCATAGCGGTTTCCTCGCCTTCACCAGTTCTTCGCTGACGTTCCACAGCTTGGCTTCCACGTCCTTATCGAAGTCGTACTTGGAGGCATACTCCTCGCAGTCCCGGTAGAACTTGCCGGTTTTGCCTTCGATGCTGTGGTCTGTCGCGCAGAACACTACTGTTTCTGAGCCCTGGAATTTGTGATGAAAAATTGAATGTTTTTTATTGGTACTTTAAGGTTATTTTGTATTACAAAAAAAAACAATTATTTTACATAATTGAATTGGATTGAATTTCAGAAATTGGATCATTACAATTGCTTTTAAAATGATTAAAAATAAAAATATTAATTAAAATTCTTAGCAGGAATATTGACAGCCATATACAAAGAAATAGTTAGCTTCATATACATATATGGCTCTCAATATTCCATTGTCAAAATTATGTACACGGCTCATAAAGGAGGCCCTCGCTTTTCGTAAAACAGCATAGAAATCATATAGGTACTCTGTTCTCCGCAAAAATGCCGGACGCACTTCACCTCCATTATGATGATGAGGAAATAAACATTTTAGTTCATTAGTTAATTTCTAGTTGCTAGATGTTTGTTTTAATTTCGTTTACTGGAATTTGAATGTTAGAAACTTTTCAGCATGAGTGAGCAAGTTACAGACGCCAGCACATCAAGCTACCCGAAACTGAAAAAAAATCCCAATCAACCTTGAACCTAATGCTTTAGCGATAAAGTTAAATATCTATTAAAAAAAATCTATAGATTGTAGTAGCTTGATGTGCTGGCTGGCTGGTCTGTACATATTACTAAAAATCCTAACGAAAAATTATTCAAATACTAATACTAACTTTGGTTTTAATTCAACTGTCGAAGTTGTTGTTAAAAACAGTATCGTTTTTATAATGAGTACTATACGGGGTGGACACCGACGCGCAAACGATTATAGTTGAATTAAAACCAAAGTTATAATTTGTGTTATGTGCAAAGAATAAAAAAGTCAAGTAAAATTGCTGCTTTTTGCCTGACAATCTAATTACTATTACGCAAACTAGCTAATCGTTTGCATATCAATTTTGACATAATATGTTGAGCAGTGCAGATAAAAAACTAGTAAACAAATAAAGTACCTAGTACTCAACAAATATCTTATTGTTCTTATATCAAACAAAAAGATAAGATTACTCAATGGTGACTTGTTTCTGGACGCAAAACATCCGATTTGACTCGTTTGAATTTAAATGATGAGAAAATGCATATTTACAACTTTATCTATACTTAAATAAAAGAAAACATGAGAACATTGTTCCTTTGAATTATATTTTTTTTGGACCTGAACGGTTATAATTAAAATGTTAAGACATTGTGTGATCATTATTAAACCCAATCTTATATATAAAAACGGTGCTTGTGGTCGCACTCCTCCGAAACGGCTCGACCGATTTTTATGATTTTTTTTATGTATATTTGGTACGTATGAGAATAGGTCGTAATTGCGAATATTTCACACTGCTAATTTAACGCAGACGAAGGTCGCGCGGCAAAGATAGTTTTAAAATACAATACTTACTTGTTTAGCAGACTTCATGAAGGCAATCAATATAGGCGCCATTAGTATGTAGTGGTACCATTTTATTGAATACCTGAAATGTAAAAGTTTTGTTTTAAATATCGTCTTACTGAATAAAATTATAGATTTTTTATTAACGTATGTTAATAAAAAGTCTATTATCGTTTATTGTTACTATAAACAATAATTTATTTTATTCTCCGTACAACGAAATCATATGATTGCCTGCTACTATTAGTACAAGGTACAAGTGGAAGGTAAAATGAAATTTAAAAAAATTTTTGAGTGGAGTGTAGGGGGGTATTTATTTTTTATATTTATTTATGGTACAGGTATTTAGGTATGCTTAGATAGACACTAACATCCGTATTGTTTGGTGTTACATTTCATCGTCATGTATTTTGTATTGTATTGTATAACTGGCTGGTTTCCGCAACTCCACGTCAAAGCCCGTATTTTGCGTCATGTATTATGTTATTGTATCATATTTTTTAGGTCAAATAAAGATGCATTCCAAAAAAAAATACATATGAAAGTCTTTTGGCGACCCTGGAGAGTTCGTCCAGCAGCTGTCTGGGTAAATAATATGCCAGAAGTTTCAGAACTATTCCAAATCCATATAATTTGCAACCATTTCTACTTTTGACTATGTCTAATTTGTAAAGAAATTAGTTTTAAAACTTACCTAAACAGATTGGTAGCACAGAACCCGGGGCAGACCAGGTTGACATCAATGCCAGTGTTCCTCAGGTTGCAAGCCAGAGCCTTCGCGAAGTACGCGTTCATCAGCTTCGAGTTGCAGTACCCTGGGTTATGGCGGGGGCTTCCACCCTTTTTCTTCGCCAGTTCAACTTCCTGCTTTAAGTTCAGGTCGGCAAAGTCGATATTGCCGCGCTCGTGCAGCGTTGACGACACGACCACTATTCTGTAATGAATAAAGAATAGTGTATTGTTATTCTGTTTGCTGTTGTAAATATATCGTTTATATGCACAATTGATATGCTATATGCATGCACAGATTTCTACACAGACGGTTAAGTTCATTATCAAACCACAAGGCGATAATACCTAATCAATTTCCGAGCATCATCATCTGTCTAGCCATTTCCTTCAGTTGGACTTGAAGTAGCTCAAAAGTGTAAGCTTGATTAAAATTCATGTATTTATTTCTATTCAATATTGTGCATTTTTTAAATAGATTTGCCAAATTCATTATAAATGAGTTGTGAATTCTATCAAAACTTGTTGATTTACGGAAGTTTGTATTAATTAAAATATTAATTATTGTTCATTGTACTATTAATTATGTTGATTTTTACTTGTATTTTTAGAATAATCTTATATTTTATTTGTAATATTATTTTTACTGATATTTTAAATTCGTAGCTCAATTTTGACTTCCGATACGATAATGGCGGTAAAATGTCGGCGGTAGTCAATTGAGAGGGGACTGCTAGGAATCTTGCTTATGACCAATGGGTGATTCTACGGCAGTCATCTTTGAGCTACGAAGCAAGTTGTTTTTGATTATCACCTTGTACCAATAAAGTTATTTCGAAGAAGAACAGTGTTTTTGGATTTTTAAACAAACGTTCAACAATTCAGAAGTGGGATAACACCAAGGATTCTGGTGCACCTATTGCTACCACCCTGGTGTGATCATACGCCTACAATAAGGTATGTTATTAGTGTATTTGAATATGAATAATTATTCGATTATGATTTTTATTGTGTAATTTCTTATTGCAAGTGTTGTGCCAAATTTTTCCGTTGATACCATAATGGAAAAATTTATCCGTGTTGTTGCAATTCTGCTTGAAGGTTATTTATTAAATTCGTTTTTTTTTATTTGCAAATAACTGGTGTTAAAAGACGCTTAGCGAACCCGTAAGTCACGTGTTCTACTGAAAATTACGATCATTTTTGTACTTGACCGATCTTGAGAGCATTCTGTTTACTGAAATATTGAAGGTCAAAGTCCCAATATTTTTTCTCATGTATATTTTTTCTCAACGTTTTTAAGTTTCGTGTAGGTATAGAATGCTTAGATGATGGCTCGGTGATGAGTTTTTTTTTACAGCCTGTAGGTGTTTAAAAATGTTCATAAAAATATCCTAGGGCTAAGCTACTATTGTGGTCGTAATTAGCAGTTGCTTATTTGCATTATTGTATGTTATTGGGATGGTTTAAAATCAACTTCACCACCTGTACTGTAAATCATTATTTTTTCTGCTTTGTGATATAAAATAAACCACAGTAACCAATTTATGACCTCATTTATTCAATTATTTGTCTAACATGTTTGATACATAGGACATATAGAAAATAGATACTCGTTGTTTCAATTTTTTTTCAGGTTATTGGACATTGTACTGTTAGTACAATCGGAAGATGCCTAGTGACCGGTCCGAGAATGGACAGAAGTCCATTAGAAGTCGTCACAGCGTCATGCCGGGAGGGTCTTCGATACGCAGCCGATCCCGGACACGTGCTCGAGCCTCGAGACAAAGTCATCGCTCGTCGGCAACTCCCCGCAGCGATATTCGTAGCTCCGAGCGGCGTAGATCCAGAAGGTCACCTCGGCATGTGGATTTGCAGGCAAGAAGTCGAAGCAGGTCAGTCGTAATAACGCCATTACCGCATCACAAACCACGTGCGCCACCAACGGTCACGCATGCACATGTACCGACAGATGTAATTATAGATCGTAGTCGTAGTAGGCAGAGGCGTCGGAGATTGCAGACCCCTCGCAGAGAAAGCATTAATAGATCACGTAGTCCAGCCAGGTCTTTTACAAATGAAACCACTACATCTGCGCCGCAGCAGCCTGCATCTACCGATGCTGTTAATAATGAATTGCTTAAATTAATCAAAGAATCATTGCAATCCATTTCAGCTGTAAATCCAGAGCGTAAAGAAAGATTTACCAATAGTAATGTAGTTCCAGAATTCGATCCTAAATTGAAAAACCAAACAATTGTTACTTGGTTAAATAAAGTTAAAGAATGCTCTGAGATCTACGGCTGGGATTGTAAACAGACAGCTCATTATGCTCTCCCAAAGCTAGTAGGTACTGCCAAAAAGTGGTACGAAGGACAGCCATCAATTTTGCTTACATGGGATGAATGGGTCGAAAAACTTAAATCTGCTTTTCCGTCGTACAAAAATTATGGCCATTTGCTTACGGAAATGTTAGCTAAAAGGGCAAAGTTTGGAGATGATTTAGAAGAGTACTATTATGAAAAATTAATAGTTTTGAACAGGTGTGGTATAGAAGGTAGGAATGCGATTGACTGCATTGTTTACGGAATAGACGATAGATCAGTTCGGTACGGAGCAGAAGCAGTAGGTTTTGAGGATGCAGATAAATTACTGGGCTATCTAAGGGGTGTCAAACATGAGCGATTAGATAGGTTCAATAAGAAACCAGTACGTTCTGTAACCGAAACGCGTAAACCTAAAAATGAAGTTGTTAGAGTTTTGAAGTGTTTTAACTGCCATGAAACGGGTCACACGGTACCAGAATGTAAAAAACCTCTTGTTAAGTGCCAAAAATGTAAGCGCATTGGTCACGATGATCCTGACTGTAATAGGAGCGTTTGGACAAAAGCCGAAGTTAAGACATTGTGACTAGATAATAGTAGTAACTTAAACGCAGACAGCAAATTTATCAAGGGTGTTAATGTTAATAATGTCCAGTTGACAGGGTACGTAGATTTTGGTAGTCAGTGTACGTTAGTCAAGGAATCGGTTATAAAAGTAATTGTACCGCGTGAAAAATGGCAGACGAATAATTTGCCGTCTCTTAAAGGCTTTGGTAATACATACGTGAATGCATTAGGTAAGACTAAAATTTCATTAATGATTGACAATGCTAAAATTTTTGTCGAGGCAATTATTGTACCTGATAGTTATCTAAACTACGACCTACTTATTGGTCAGACGGCTACGGAACAACCCCACATATGGGTATTTAAATCTAATACAAATTTGGTGATTAATGATAGACGACTGCAAGATGATACACGACTGGTTTTGAAGTCTTACAAAACTGTTAAGGCTGAAGGTTGTATTTCTGTAAAAGTATTTACCGATTTCGAATTTAGTGGAATTATGTTCGTTGAAAATGGTCATCGCTTAAACTATAGTGTAGAAATTGGCCCTTACAATATAAAAAATAGTATTGCTTATTTAACTATTCTAAACTATGATAATAAATTAATTCAATTTAAAGAAGGGCAAGTTTTGGCACGTGCATTTCGAATAAATAATAATATTAAAAGAATTAATAGAATACACGAAGTTCAAAATCGCGGCGGTAAACCTCCATTAACATTGGATGACCTCAATATTGATGAAAATTTAGATGTAAATCAGAGACTTAAATTAATCAATACTTTAAACCATTATCGCGATTGTTTTGCTAAGGATTTGTCTGAACTAGGTCAGACAACGGTTGCAGAAATGAATATTCAGTTAGTAGATACGGAGCCAGTCGTTTATCGACCATACAAGTTAAGTCATTCAGAACGGGAGGAAGTTAGAATTATGGTTGATGAACTCTTAAAATATGACATCATAAGAGAGTCTCAGTCTCCATACGCGAGTCCGGTTCTCTTGGTAAAAAAGAAAACTGGAGATAAACGGCTTTGTGTGGACTATCGTGCCCTGAATAAAAAAACTATTAAGCAACATTATCCGCTGCCTCGTATTGAGGACCAGATTGATCGTTTGGCTGGTAATAAGTATTTTTGTGCTTTAGACCTGGCATCCGGGTATTACCAAATTTCACTAACTGAAGAGAGCAGGCGTAAAAGCTCATTTGTAACGCCCGATGGGCAGTTTGAATTTAATAGAATGCCTTTCGGTCTAGCCAACGCACCAGCCGTTTTCCAGCGAACTATCAATTTGGTGTTGGGTAATTTACGCTATAATATTGCATTAGCTTATATGGATGATATCTTGGTGCCGAGTGGGTCATTTGAAGAAGGTATCGAAAGATTAGAAATCGTACTTGAAAGATTTAGGGAGGCAGGCTTAACATTAAAACCGCAAAAATGTTATTTTTTTCAAAATCATGTTGACTACTTAGGTTTTGAAATTTCCAACGAAGGTGTAAGACCGGGCTTTAAAAAAATCGAATCCGTTAAAAACTTTCCTAAGCCAAAAGATGTACACAATGTTCGACAGTTTATCGGCCTAGCCAGTTTTTTCCGACGTTTTATCAGGGGTTTTGGAGAGATAGCTCGTCCCCTTACGAAATTATTAAAGAAAAACTCTGTTTGGCTTTGGTCACAAGTTCAAGAAGAAGCATTCAATAAACTGAAAAATGCACTGATTTCTAGGCCCGTACTAGCGTTGTATAATCCTAATCTTGAAACACAAATACATACAGACGCCAGCAAACACGGCATAGGTAGTGTTTTACTTCAAAAACAAATCGATGGAGTTTTGTAGCTTACTACAGTAGACAGACTTCACCTGAGGAGTCCCATTTTTCGTCGTACGAGTTGGAGACTCTTGCCGTTATTGCTGCTCTAGTGAAGTTCAGAACATACGTGCTTGGGTTAAGGTTCACCATTGTAACAGACTGTAACTCTCTTAGGGCAACGTTTTTAAAACGAGATATGTTACCCCGAGTTGCGCGATGGTGGAGTTTGATTCAGGAGTATGACTGTAACGTGGTATACAAATCCGGCAAAGGCATGATTCACGTTGATGCATTGAGTAGGAATCCGACTATGGAAAATGCAGGAATAATTCAGGCTATTGATACTTTTGACATTATGACGATAAATGATGATTGGTTAACGACGGTACAGCTAGCGGACTCCGAAATAGAACGCATCAAGAAAATCCTTTCTGACAAAGACTTTGATGACATGGTAGAAATACGTAAGAATTTCGTCCTAAAGCGTGATAGGGTTTATAAAGTAACTGAAGACGGATTAAGGTGGGTAGTGCCAAAGGGTTGTCGGTGGCAAATCCTCCAGAAAAACCATGATGAAATTGGTCACTTTGCATTCGATAAGACTTTAGACAAAGTAAAAGAACATTACTGGTTTCCTCGTATGCGAAAGTTTATTAAAAAATATGTAAATTCCTGTTTAGAATGTGCTCACAATAAATTGCCGTCAGGAAAAAAGCAGGGTTTCTTGCACCCTATACCTAAAGTAAATACGCCCTTTGACACCATTCATGTTGATCATGTTGGTCCATTCGTGAAATCGAAAAGGAAAAATTGTTACATTTTGGTGATTGTAGAGTCGTTCACAAAATTTATTGTGTTAAAGGCTGTTAAAAATACCAAGTCCACTTCCACTATTGCAGTTCTTAGGGATTATTTTGGCACATTCGGTTTGCCAAAACGACTAATCAGTGATAGAGGCACGTCATTTACAAGTGCGAAGTTTAAAAGTTTTCTTACTGAAGTAGGAGTCCAGCATATAAAAAATGCAGTGGCTTCACCTAGAGCAAATGGTCAGGTGGAGCAATATAATAGAACAATTTTGGATTCTTTGGCTTCACAAAATCATGGTAAAGACGAAAGACTTTGGGATGACAGACTATTACAGGTACAGTGGGGCCTAAACAACACCCTAAACAAAGGAACGGGTAAAACCCCTTCTGAGGTTTTGTTTGGGTTAAGGCTTACTGGGATTAATGAAGGTAGCCTTGTTTCGGAAATTGATAATGATAAAGTTAAAAACACACATGACGAAAATGAATTAAGTAACAAATTACGTGAGATTAGGGATGAAGTAGACGATCACACAAAAAAGTCGCAAGAAAAACAGAAGTATCGGTACGATAGAAAAAGAAAGCAACCGCTAAAATTTAAAATTGGAGACTTGGTGAGAGTTGAAAGAGCAGCACATACTGTAGGGAAAAGTAGAAAATTGTTAGCTAAATGCTTAGGGCCATACAGAATAACTAAAGTTTTGGATCACGATAGGTATGAGGTTGAAGATACTCCTATTACTAAAAAGAAAGGGGCGTCAAAGTATAAGGGTATATTCTCTATCGACAAAATACATCCTTGGCTTTGTTTTAATAATAAAGGTAGTGAGTCTTCTGGCGAGAGTACAGATGATTAAAATAATATAAGATTAGAGTAAGAGAAGTGGTGTCTGAATATTTAATGTTTGTGTATAGTAATAAGTAAATTTCATAATGATGAAGTTGATTATCACTTAGGATTAGTTAGTTTGTTAGTTTTATTTTATTTGTTAAATGTAATGAAACAATTTATGTGATTTGTACAATGATTGAGTAGCAGTTTTAAAAACAATTATTAAATGTAAACTTTTGTTACTAAATTGAAAACTGGGAATTACTCAACATCATTGTTAACCTACACTGTTATGAGCTTGAGTGTTGAGTACTTTGAAGTGCAATATTTACAACTATATAAGCCGCTATGAGCGAATGGCTACTTTTGATGTGCAATGTGCACGTAACTATATAAGCCGCTATGAGCGAAAGGCTACTTTGAAGTGCAATGTGCACATAACTATGAGAGCCGCTATGAGCGAAAGGCTACTTTGAAGTGCAATGTGCACATAACTATGAGAGCCGCTATGAGCGAAAGGCTACTTTGAAGTGCAATGTGCACAAAACTATGAGAGCCGCTATGAGCGAAAGGCTACTATAAAGTACAAAGTGCACAATAACATTATGTGATTCTAGAATAATAAATACTATGAAGAATTGAATAATGTTTGGGTAATTTCTATTATTATGTAATTAAAATAGTTGCTTTTGCTAAATGGTGTAATTCGCGGGGACGCGAAACTAATCAGGATGGACGAATTGTAAGCTTGATTAAAATTCATGTATTTATTTCTATTCAATATTGTGCATTTTTTAAATAGATTTGCCAAATTCATTATAAATGAGTTGTGAATTCTATCAAAACTTGTTGATTTACGGAAGTTTGTATTAATTAAAATATTAATTATTGTTCATTGTACTATTAATTATGTTGATTTTTACTTGTATTTTTAGAATAATCTTATATTTTATTTGTAATATTATTTTTACTGATATTTTAAATTCGTAGCTCAATTTTGACTTCCGATACGATAATGGCGGTAAAATGTCGGCGGTAGTCAATTGAGAGGGGACTGCTAGGAATCTTGCTTATGACCAATGGGTGATTCTACGGCAGTCATCTTTGAGCTACGAAGCAAGTTGTTTTTGATTATCACCTTGTACCAATAAAGTTATTTCGAAGAAGAACAGTGTTTTTGGATTTTTAAACAAACGTTCAACAAAAGGTACTTAACTTGGGTTTTTAACATGACATGACCGTCTATCTAACACCCACAATCCAAGTTACTCTTTCGGGGTAACACAATACCCCTGGGTAACACAGGTAGGCAGGTTAGACTTCGATGATCGTCGTAAATATTTCTTCAATCTCCTTTTAAATTTTTAAAGTTAAAACCCCGTTACATGAGAAAAATGAGGCTTAAACTGATAAATGATACATTATTTTCAAATGAGACAGTCTTTAAGTACCAAATTATAAGTAATATAGTACCATCAACCTTGCAAGCAAGGTACTTATGAATAAATGCATAATGAATAATCATAACATTATAACATATAGTTAAGTTTATGTGTATGATCCTATATCTACAGTTATGTTTCCGACACTCGCCAGGCCGGCGAGATAAATGTATCGATTTTTTTTATCTCTCCATGTTGTAGTTTGTTGACTTGCTCAAAATGTTGTAATACCGCAACACATGCTATTTATATTCCCTGAGTGTTTACAGTAGGTATATAGAGGCGTTAAAAGACGTGAAACATTATGTATCTGTTTCAAAAGCTGTTTATATATTGGGAGGCCAGCTGGCCAAAACAGTGGAGTGGAGAGTACGAGTATGTTTATTTATTTACTATGCAGGTATTTTTGGCAGTTAGAGGGCTTCTGTTTGGTAAACTCAATTTAGGCTAATGACTGTTTGTTGATGTGATGTGTAAATGATTTCATTTATCTAGATTAAGCTGAGAATTAGCAATTTAGACTGCTGCACATGAGGTCCTGGGTCCGATTCCCGGGTCGAGCAGCGTTATCGAGTTTTACAATCAGGAATTTCTTAGTTACAGCCACCGAGTCTGCATTTGTACCCGGTTGATGGCAATAGGCTCGCCCCAATTAAATGGGACTTAAAACATAACTTGCGAAATGTGGGTGTACTATAATGGTACACATCTGCCTAACCCTTCGGGGATTACAGGCATGATGTTATGTTATGTAATTAGCTATTTTTGAATGTCAAAATTGTATACGACAGTTTCCCACAACACTCGCTCTTAGCCATTTTCAAGAGTTTTAACTAGTCTTACTTTAATATGGTTGTTTTTAGCTTTGCCTTTCAAATAAGAAGGTAAGTATTGATAAAGATTTGTGATAATAAAACAAAAACAACAAGCGATATTGTTAGAACAATGAATTAATCTTTGTAAACAATCAAATACTTCATAACAATATCTCTTTGATTGATGTACTGTTGTTATCAAATAGTTCTGACTACTTATTAAATTGATAGCTAAGGAATTCTATCTTTATAATATCCAGTAGTCATCATGATAATGAATTAATGATAATAGTTAATAAGTATCAAATAGATTATTTAGGAATTCAGATAAACTAGTTGAGTATGTTATTGATACATTTCTTTGATAAAATGATTCAGATTAGTAGGTAATCCTTAAACCTATAAAATTATTGATGTACCAAATATGATGAAACAAAACTCACACCTTTCATAATTTATTTTCCAAACAGATTTACAAAGATAAATTGCTTGTATGCAACAGTAATGACATAACTTGAAAAATAAGAAATACAGGATAGCGTTCTTTTTTATCATGTTGCCAATATTTTTTGCATAGAAACCTTTTATCGAAAGGTGAAAGGTTTATTTTACGATTTTTGTTACTTCGTTCAATACTTACCTTCATTAATTTTAAATAAACTACAAACAACAGTGAAAAATCTAAATTTTTGAGTTATGACATCCCTGTCGCCAACGAATGAACTATAGTAAAACTAACCAAGTCTATTTTAATTACTTGACCAAACATAGATCCTAAGGTAGTGCAAGGCAAAGGTGTTAATGACCAGCTAAATGATGATAACGAGTTCTCAACGTACCTGCTCGGAGTAGCCCTCTTTAAAAGATCCAATAGTAAGCTTGTGAGGTAGAAATGACCCAAATGGTTAACACCGAAGTGTATTTCAAATCCTTCCTTTGTTTTAAGGTCTTTGTTCAACGGCACAACAACACCAGCATTGTTGACAAGTACGTCGATCTTGTGGAAGCCAGCCTTTACTACTTCCACAAAGTTTTCAATAGACTCAAATGACGCTAGGTCTAGTTGCATGGGGATCTGAAATAATACAAAATAATATAGTGCGTAAAAAAAATTTTGTTTATGACAGAATTAGAGGTACGGTTATAAGAAAAGTCTTCCTAGATTCAGTCTCATAATAACAGAGATGTGGGAGTCAGTGTCCTTCAGTTTTTTTTCTTTGAGGGTATGCAAGTTTTTTTAGAGTGATGATATACAAACTTAATCTAAATCAAAAGTTGTTTATTCAAATTAGTCTGAGAATTGAGGGGAAACTAGGCAGAGGCATTTTTCTGAGGGCCATTAAGTGAAAGCAAAACTGATCACAAGAGTAAGGAATTAATTATGCGTGTGCAAAAAACCCAAGACGACCGATGTACTGAATCAATTATTTACCCAAGTTAGATTTTAATGCAAATAAAAATTGCCTGTTTAGCTTTTTAATATGGTTCAAATATGCCGCATCTCATTAAAAATTATGACTACTACCATTTCATCTTATTAATTATTGTTCAAAAGATAACACTTTGTAGGTATTTACATAACAAATGCTGATAACCTGCACTACTGCCAACAATAAATACATTTCCTCTCAACTTTATACTATGGTTGATAAGAGCTAAAGTTGTACCTACTGTTAATAATCATCTTGTTTCTAAGCAATATTGAAGAAACTAACCAAGTCTTAGTTTAATTTTTTTTTTGAATCCTACAAATCTCTTATCATGCTGGGTGTCAGTTTTTTGTAAAAATTGAGACTGTTAATATTTGTAACATAACATCTTGACAGTATTCAGTTATGTTTAAGACCCATTGTATGTAATAAGGTGCCATTACAAACAACCAATCTATATTTACTTACTAGTCTAAATAAATAAAGACTATATATATTTTTACTGGGTCACTCTCATAAATAGCCCTTATTCTTCAAGCCAAGCTCATCATTGTTAAGAATATGCAAGTCTATTGGGGGATAACAGGTGCTCTTGTACTACAAGATGCCAAATGTGGACATTGTTATTTTTATCTAGGAGAAAATGTAACATGCGCATCAAAATAAGTCCGATGCATAAAAAGTTGCCCTTAAGTCAAAATGATGACAGATTTTAAAAATAGAATATTTATTACAATAAAATTGAAGATAGAGATAAATATAAATGGGTTTTTTACTCACCATCTCGCCCCCATTGGGCTGTTCCTTGCGAATATGAGCGATGGCCTCCTTGGCCTTACCAATGTCCCTACAGGCGAATATCACCCGTCCTTTCCTCCTAACTATTGTCTTGGCAGTCTCATACCCAATGCCACTGTTTGCTCCGGTAATAAGGAAGGTTTTCCCTCTTAAACACGTATTGCTCACACAGTTTGCCCATTTCCTAGACCTCCACTTGCGAAGCAAACCAAGAGCAACGATTACCGAGATTGGCACCGCCGCAACATACACCATAGTTGACGGCGCCATACTTAATATTTATTTAAAACAAATTAAACACTAAACTTCCGCGTAATTCACTAGAACGCGCTTGATAATTACAGCACAGCTAAATTACTCGTCCGTTTCCGTATTTTTTGCCTGATTTCGCCAATCGCCAGAATTCAACTGATCAAATGTCATAATAATGTCACTCGGTCAAAGGTCAAAAACTTGATTTCGTTCGGAAATTTGACAGGCAAAATATTATACTGATATTCTCGATAACACGGTATACTTAAAAATATGAATGCTGTTCAAATGTTTTTTTGAAGTCTTACTTTAAAAGCCCTAAAGCCTATAGGCTAGATATTCCAACCTTTTCTGTTTCACGCAACCACGCTCCTTTGCATAAATATTTAGTATAAACAATGCAATCTTTGTCCATTGCAGTTATTTCTTAATTTCTTATCGTCGAGAATAACACTATTAGCTTTTTTTTTTTTTGGAAGGAATGGGAGAAAGCCTTCTTCCATTCCTTCCATTTCTCGCGAACCCGCTCGTTCTCCTTCCAGTTCGGACGGAACTTGACTTGACTTCCCGCCATCTCCTTCGGGGTCTGCCGCGACCCCGTGTCACTGTGTCAGGGCACCAGTTTCTTGCTATTTTATCTCTCAGTTTGTCCGGCGTACCGCAAACATGACCTGCCCAGTCCCATTTGGGATGGGCAGCCTTTTGAGCTACGCCAGCTATATTTGTTTTGTGCTTCGAACACGATCCGTTAATTTAACACCTAATATACTGCGCTCTATTGCTCGTGCACCACAGGTTAAGACGGGGAGAATACACATGTCCCTAAGTTTGGTTTCAGTGCTATAAACAACTCGCCCTTAAATAGCTCCTTTATGGACCAGTAGCTCTTTCAGGCGTTTTCTGTACGGCTTGCGACTTCTTTTTTTCTTCTTCTTTGTCTTGCCTCGCCTGGAAAGAAACTACTTGGCCCAAGTACAGGTATTCCTGGACATGTTGTATTGTCTCCCCGTCTACTTTTATTATTTTAGGTCTTTCATTGCACATAACTTTGGTCTTCGACAAATTTTTTCAAGTTTTTCTTACCCAGCATTTCCCAATGTATCACTGTGTGGCACTCCTCTATGTAGGGTGTCTAAATTTAAATATTTGGGTCACTGGGTCACCGATGATTTAAGTGATAATGTAGACATAGAGAGGGAACGCAGGTCGCTGGCTGTCCGTTGAAACATGCTGGCCCGCAGGTTTGCACGGTGTACGAATTCAGTTAAAATCACGCTTTTTAAAGCATACTGCCAATCTTTCTACACCTGCAGCCTGTGGGTCAGTTATTCGCAGCGGGCATACAGCGACCTGCGTGTCCAATATAATAATGCACTCAGGGTGCTGTTGGGGCTGCCATGGCGCTGCAGTGCGTCAGGGATGTTTGCTGAGGCGCGGGTGGATGGCTTTGCCGCTATCGTTAGGAAAAGATGTGCCTCCCTACTTGCTCGCGTTCGTGTCAGTACCAACACTATACTGGGTGTTTTTAATGATCGGTGGGAGTCCCCCATGCTGTAAAGGTGGGTACGGCTTCATGCCGTAATTTAAATTTTGTTTTTCTGTACTAACATAGTTTTTTAAGTTTATTGTTACTAACAAAATATGGACCTAGTCTGAAATAAATGTTTATTATTATTATTATTAATTCATCTTCATCGGCGGTACTGGTGAACAGTTTAGAAGATAGCGGGCCGTCCTGTTTGATTAATTAGCTTTATCAAACAATTTTAGCGACAAAATATAAAAAAATGCTCTGATTAATTATAATTTTGTGATTATTTTAACTTTTTAATTCGTAGATTAAAGTCCCGGTTACTTAGGTTCCCCTTCTATACTGATTTGATTGTATTCAAGTAAGTATTAGGGTAATATATTGCTATGTTGATACACAAAACAACTTAGTTTTTTACATCATTTACTTCACCTATGAGTTCACCACGTAAACCAAGGGCTTTTTCGGAAGTGTTCCGGAATCCGGAGCCAAGTCAATGTGTCTAATGATATAGCTGATCGTTCGTGCAGGCTAGTTGTTTGATCTCAATGCTGTTACAGGTTTGCACGTTTAGGTAGGTACCTGTACAATACTTTGCTCGTGTTCGAACTTTTCGTTTCTGTACGGAGTGCCAAACATTGATGCTGATGAGGTGAATATCTAACCTAGTTAGTTAACTTTCATTCGTTTAGTTCGGAAATAAAGAAATAAAACAAAATTAGTAGCTGGGCCGTTTATTTGAAATACATAAGGGACAACTAGATAAAAAATCTGGATTCCAGACTATGAAAAACAATTGATATGGCAACATTATGAATATAATAATGTATGAAAATCTTTATACTTAGGCGTTTACAAGTAGGTAGTATAGTAGATAAGTTTTAAAAATGTCTAAATTATAATTTATTATAGAATTATATAGAAAAATGTTAATGAGCGTTAGTTTACATACACAGGTCAAGACATTAATATTTACTCGCATCATCAGGGGCCAAATTTATTAAGTATAATAAAATATTGTTTTTTTCCATCACATTGGCTTAGGCAATGATCATATTATAAAAAAATATTTATACTGCCCAATTTTTTGAAGGATCGATGCTTTTTGAACATTGAGAACATCAACATTTTAGTCAACTGCGAGAAATGCGTAGAACTAAATATAAAAGGATGAGGCATTTATATATCGACAGTTTGGGTTTATATGCAGACAACACAACACTAAAGATTTCTATTACTAAGGGCTGCTTCTATTTTGCGCTCAAAAAACCTTAACTACAACCCCTAGTAGATAACTAACTCACTGTGGATCAGGTCGGTACCACATCCAGTATTTTACAAACTTTCTTCGATCCTTCGCACCGAGCCGTTACAATGAACACAAAATCAAGCAGAACCCTAAACATTAAACATATGTATCTTGTCTTTTAAGTTATATAAGTAACAACGATATAAATAATTACACATTACAGCTTAGTCACCACATAGAATGCCTTTTTTGGAAGTATTGTTGCCGCCGCAGCTGAGGGAAAGTTAAAGTGTTTGTACGAAAGTTTAACTTAGCAAGCTTTGATTGTTTATGGTTGCGAGACTCGGGAGTCCTACCTCACGTTTTGAATAATTAAAGGAGGTATCTATAACTACCCACAATCTCCAAGTACTTATTTATAACCCTTTAATAAGAGTATTTCGTTGATACTTTTTTTCTGACAGTTCCATTTTTGAACTCACTGGACGCCAAAGGTATAATTGGTACCTTCCACTTCCTCGTCTTCATCCACTTTCCCGCGTCTCAATTTTTTTTTAAATTAACACTTTCGTACAAAACACAATTCTTTTTATTACATTTGGTAGTGTTTTCTGGAAGAATCTGTAGAGTAAATGCATAAGTTCAATCTCTGCATTTCAATCATGACCTCTCGTTTTATGTTGGCACCATAACACGTTAATTACAAAACTATTTTATATTTTGTGCCTTTTTTTAAATGGTTGCATGGAATGTAAAGGTTTAGGAATATTTGACACTTGCATACTGTCCGTTCCCGCTCCAGCCGATGGGAATAAAATTCTAAAATTTTGATGTGGCGTAGTACTGAGCCATTTTTGTTATTTTCTTGTACGTTAGTTTGAGCATCGATACCTGATGTTCAAACTGCTAGTTAGAAGACATAATTATATGATTAGAATACTGATGATTTTCTCATTAGATATGCCATGTTAAAATTTTTATAGGTATGCGACATCATTTTTGTCGCTTATTTTGTACACTACGCCACATCAGGTTTCAAATGAGCCATTTTGTTAGAAACACAATCTGACTCATCCACAAAAACATTTACTACAAATTACCTAAATGTGTAAATTTCCATTAAAAAAATCTTAATTGAATCATCTATCTAAAGACAAAACACTAGAATTGTTTTATTTTGTTATAATTCTCACTAATCGCTCGCATGCATTACAAGCTTACGTTTTGTATAAAAATCACTTTTTTTCTGAATAATAAAGCATACGCCATCTCTTTAAAAAAATCTTAAATACATCCCTCTGTGCCAATATAGGCTTTGCAATAAATATCATTTTAAATTTAAACTATTGTCAAATGCAGAAACAAGTTCTAAATCCTTAGAATAAAAAATGTACTTTTATAACACACGTCACAACGTCTTATATTTCTCTTAAATTAATATTTATCTAACATAAGTGCACATTCATAGTCACGGAGAAAGTAACAAGAGGTAAATTTATTAAAGAGGTAAGCACTAATCAGGGCACGCCATTTTATTTTGTGATTCAGTTTTTGGTAACTTTGTTCAAAAAATCTATTAAAATACTCTACGAGCCTCTTAATTATAAGATTGATGTTAGCCTTTCATTTAATAAGCAGGTTATTCTGCTAATATAAACATTAATTTTCTTCTCTTCTTTTGTACAAAGTTAGAAAAAACTTTTTTAAATTTTTCAAATGTTAATTTTACACGCGTCCTAATTATAAATTGTAAGGGAGAAGTCCTCCACGTGGATTTTATAGATGTCAGAATTTAAATATATATTCAAAGACCATGCGCGGTATTAAGACGCGTACCTACAGCATAGCATTACATTATTTATAGGTATCTAAATAATCATAATACAATTTTAAGGGCACGTTAACATCATTTCACACACGAGATTCATATTCGGAGATTAAAATTTAAATAATATTTAAGAAGAATTGGTTTTGGGAAATACACAATCACCAATAACCACAATGTCTTTTCACTTCTACCATTGGTAGGTGTTAACTGCCATCTTTACCGGCATTTCCTAACGACCTAAGGTCTATATAATACTCTCACATGGGAGTAGACAGCTGGTGTCGTGATCGGTCTACGCCTATGTCTACCGTAGTTACTTTACCGTCTACCGGTGTACCGCTCTCCACCTCACTGTCCGGCATGATCACGCACATGAAGGACCTCCCACTCGTCACATCTTTCGGGTAAATGGTCATAGGAATGAACCTATCGCTCGTACCATCCACGTACGCTCCTAATCTCGAGTAAACTTCAGGGAAATGCTTTTTTAAATTCACTCCTCTACTCTCGAGCTCTTTGGATATGTTTTGGAAACATATTTGTCTAAACTTGTGCGCTGTAGCTGCGTTCTTTTCACCCGCGTTACTTAATTTAGACGTCAGAATAAGAGTTTCTCTATCCTCTGGCGTAGACTTGCTATCTCTTCTATATCTTCTTCTATTCTGTTCATGAATAGCAGCGGTTACTGTTTTACTGAGACGTAATTTTGCGCATCTCGACACCATCTGTCTTTCCCATTTGACGGCACCTTTCGTCGGCACTTCACTGATAATACACACAGCCACGTACAAAATTACCCTCGTCTCAGGATTGTAAGCTTTACATAGTTTTACCACCTCAGTGTATAATTCTACACCCATTTCATTTGGCTGAAGAGACGTCCACTTCATAAACTCCGGCTCACTTAAATATTGAAAACCGTGAGTGGTGAACTTTTCGGCCGACTCGGGACTTGTGAAGAATACTTTAACAACGCCTCTGCCAAGGGCCAGGTAGCCTCTGTGAGCGATGGTGCTAATTTGATGCAAGGCGTCGGCGTCTTCCTTGGCCGCTGATATGATTTGTCTGCACAAGGTGCTCGCTCGGGTGTGCAAGCAAACTTTTCTGTGTTTCTCCCAGTGTGCCCTGCGGCATTCCTTTGAGCAATACATTGTGGTGCAATTGTGGCAAGTCTTGTAGTGTCGTTTGGCATCGGGTAATGGGGCTCGGGAGGGACATTTTGGAAATTTGCATCTGACGAAGGCCTCGTCTGTGCTGTTTTCAGTCTGTAGAGAAGCTAGGGAAGCTCGGGAATCATGGTGAGTTAAGTGAGCATCGGAAGGGCGAAGGGCTGCGGCATCGAGGCTGGTGCGGCGGTCGAGGGAGACACTTGTTTGGGCGAAGGGCTCACTTCTCCTGCGGGAATGCTCGCCCTGCGCCGAACGCGGCCGCCTCGACTCTTGCATGGCGCCAAGATTATCAACTGTATCCTTGCCTGAAATAGTACGGGACATCGATTAATTTACTTTCGAATTGATTTTAGTGGATGAACCTTAAGCTAATGGATTAACATCAAAAAACTTAGTAAGACTCAGAACCAACGTTGATAAGAACACCGGAAAATTAAAATACAACCATGCCGCGGAGGACACTTCATGCTGCCTATTCGATAAACGACAAGGTAATATCAAAAGAGAACCATTTACACAATACGCCTAGACACTAGACAGGATACCTGATGAGTCCGTCAGAGAGCGTAACAGATGAATAATAAGCAAAAAACAACTGATTAATGGTGCTTAGTGTAAGATTGATTTGGGCCTAGTCTTTTGTGGAGGTGTGGTAATGTAATAGAAAAATTGGAACGGCTCAGACTTACATATCGTTCCTACCTGGTCGGTCGTGTTCGGGACTGTCCGTGACGGAGCTTCGGCCCTCGCTGGGCGTGCCGAGGAAGCGCGACGCGGGGGAGGCGCTGCTGTGCCCGCTACTGGCCAGTTGTTCGTACCGGGGACTCTGAGAACGGTTATTTAGGACTGGTAGGAACAATTTGGGATTTTGTACCAGTATGGCTTATTTTTTTTTTGAAAAAGTGAATTTATAGTTTGTGCAATTACTTAGATAATATCTGTTTGATACAATTTTGTCCAATAAACAACTTTCAAAATTCGCATTATTAGACTGAAACTTACATTTGCCGCTAAAAACTTATTGACCGGGCTCAGATACAAATTGTATCTACATATTAATTATTGCATAAAAAAGTCATAAGTAAAAAAACTTATGTACCTTGCCGCCCATCAAATAATAGGGGCTTGAACCCTTCCTAGGACTGGGCTGAGGCGTGGGTATCCTCGCCGGCTGCGATGGCAACCCCAAGAGTGAGTCCAGCACGTCTTCAAGAGTGGTGGAGCCTGGAGACGGCCGCGTGATACCTAAGTTCAGGGAACGTTGGGAATCTTGCCAGTCTGGAAGTCGGTATCAATGATTCATTAGAATGGACAAAGGACAGGTGCTTTGTGGAGACGTATAGCGTGGTTGTACGTTTAATTTTGTTGAAAGACCTATGACAATAGGTACCAGTGAATTGTATGTTGAACTTACCTTGTCCTATAACAAGATGTCATTGACAATGAGGTACCTATGTCGGAAGTCCTAAGAGAAAGAGCGGAACAAGCGATTCTTTTGTTTTTACGTAACTACATTTGAAGATTGACTCGACACATTAAGATGGGCCTCTGTAATTTTGTCTTTGTGTCCGAATTGCATAAAAGCAAAATAAAAACATTTAAAAATGTGCTGTTACAGTTAGATACGAAAAGCTGTGAAAATTGCCAATAAAATTGTCGCTTGACTTTCTCTTAAAGCAATAGCAAGTGGTAACATAAACTTAACTCACATACACAGAAATAAAAAATAAAACAAAACATAAAATAAAAATGAATATATTCAATAATCATTATGATTAAAACGTAACTAAAAGTACAATATTGAAATGATAATGAAGACAATATCCTGTAGTCTTCGTTATAAACATGAACAAGGTACCGAGATTCTAACATACAAATATTATACCCTATAACTACGTATTGATATTACATTTTCTTTTAGGTACTTCTTATTTGGAATTTATTAGATTGTAGAGAGCTGCAGTAAAAGTAAAGTGTACTTATTTTGGCGCCATGTCAATGTTATAAAATATAGGCGGCCATTACAAACTGTCATAGACAATTTTTTTTTATAACATACTTCTTCGTCTAGTTCGTGACGCTTTCGTAGTTCGGCGGTGCGAATTTTGAACGCAAAAATTATTTTTGTATTTTTTCTAACCTAATCAGAACCTGTATAATTTACTTAGGAGCTTGGCCCCAACATAAATTACGAGGTGATTTAAGTAGAAGGAACTTGAAATTTTCTAGATTTCAGACTTATACCGTCACTTCTGACCACCACATCTCATTATGGTTCTGATAACTGTTGGTAATATTTAAAAAAATATTTATAAAATATTATGTGAACAACATAATTGTTTTACGTTATTCAAATATTTTGTGACATTTATTAAAGCCTGTGTTTACGAATTTAGAACTGAAAATATAGGTTTGAAAGCAGGTAGAAACTGATTTAGCACCTAAAATAAAACATAGCAACATAATATTTTATTTACAAAACTATTTATATTAACTAGCCATTAAACTAATTACTAGAGATTTGCATTAAAATAAACACACAAACAAAAATAATTTAATCTGTACATCGGACGAAATTATTACTAAAAAGATATTACTGGTTCGTGTCAGATTACTATTGAAATTATAATTATGGCAATATCTAAAACAAAAATAAAATCTTAACTATGACTATTTCATTTATAATCATATATATTTGATTTAGGTACCAGAATATTAATGGAAACTGTATTTCCGTAACAATGATTATAAAATTAATAAGAGTGAAACTGCTTAACAGAAATGCATCAATAATAAAAATAATGTAGGTACCTCTTTATATTTTTTATGTTCGGTATAATAATTACCTAAGCGGCTATTGTCATACTTATACCATACATAATAATATTGGTAAGCTGCAACGTTACTTTGAAAATCATAGATCGACTCACCGCCATGATGGAATAAATACAAAGCTGCGTGTGACAAACACATAAATTAAAAGTAAGCGTCTACAAGCCAGTGCTTCTTCCACAATGCGAAAAAATTAAAAACACTTGACACAATATTGATATCGGGAGTTCAAAAATAGTGCATAAATTGACACAAATAATAATTAATAATATAATATAATAATGGTCCTGAGTCTTACACACAGTCTATAAAGCTCTATTACACATAGGTTTTCACAAAATGAAATCCTTCAGCTCCTGAGACCTGAACGAGTTCATTTCACAAATAACTAAATACACAGAACAGCACAAATATTAACGCACAGAGTATTAACGTAACATAAAAATTAACAAAGTGGACACTGCAGGTTCAGACTCTTAAAACATAAATGCAATTTTCATGATTTTTCGCAACTATCAAATTCTGTATCGAGAGAACTTTGAAGTTCAAAATGGCCGAATGGCAAAACCGCGCGTTGCGTTCGTCGGGTCGAATAGTTTCGTCGCGAGCATGTCGAATGCTGCTGGCACACGGGAATGTGTCGTTAGTGTGGGGAACCTGCAGTGTGTCGGGTGGAGTGGAGTGGTCACGCGGGCTCACCGGGCGCGGCGCGGTGGTCCAGGCGCAGCGACGACGGCGGGCGCGGGGGCGGCGGGAGGGGGGGCAGCGCCTCCGACACCACCAGCGGCGTCTGCGGGGAGTCCAGCGGCTTCGTGCCTGGAACGGGACGGAGGGAAAATGTAGGACAGATTGCCGGTGACGGTTACCACAGAATGTGATAGGGACCGCTAGGTACTGAACTTTCCCGGGTCTAACCAATGGAATGCAAGACTGTTAAAAATCAGTAACCAAGAGTACAGTCAATTTATTGTTTCAAATCGTAATCGTGACTCAAAAGCTTAATGTCAAGAATGCTTGATCGAACGACATTAACCATTAACATTGTTGAAGGTTATCATAATGTTTGACAGTAAAAACGAAGAAAATTAAATTGAATTGCTCACGAAAGGTAGGTACACTTTCTTTAAAGAATAATTTCTAAGTAAACTCACCAACAAAAGAGCTTTCAAGCCAGTATAGCTTCTGACTGGACCTCGGCGAGGGTTGCCGGTCGATGTCGCCGTTAGCTGGCTCCAACCCTGACACGTAGTGAACGATCGCTGACGTCACTTCCTTGATCGAGGTCTGGATCTCTTCTGACGCCTTTGACGCCTCAGACGCCTCCGATTTGGGTGTCGACTGGAGAAGTGACGATGCTAGCCTGGAGTATGCAGATGAATAAGAGTTATAGTACATATTAGATAGCTGTAAGGGTTTATTAATGAATGCTGAAAGTTGTGAGATGTTTAAATGTATCGTTGAACAGACGTGAATCATTTAGATACTCAACTAAATCGTAAAAGCAGCGTTAATAAACAAACCATTTGAGTCGTAAACAGCAAACATGATTTTGTAGATAATGATCTAGTGGAGATAAGAGCGTCTCCATTTCACAATCCCACTGATTGTTGTTTCGCAAAGAATAGTACGAAACTAAAAGGAGCAATTCTTTCTGGTAACACAGCACTTAGATCCATTTTTACAGCACCACGAAGAATTCTTAAAATTGAGACTCAATTCGATCTCCTTCATCCTTACCTCTCATGTGGCGTTCGCGGGGTACTGTTGAGTCGTTCCTGACTCCGCCAGCCGAGGTAGGGTTGCCGCGCGCTGAACGAGGACCTCGCTGATGGTGAGCATAGAGGACTGGTTCCCCTGATGCTGCTACGGGTTGAGGAGCACGGTGACGTCTATGGAAAGAAACATGCCGTTGAATAATTGAGTATCACCATATTGTCACGGTTGTAATCCCTGAACGGTTATGCAGAGGGGTACCTATAGCACACCCATGGGTAGTTCGCAAGATATGTGCTAGTCCCATCTAAAAGGAATGAGCCTATCGCCACCAACCTTCTCAAATTCTTGCATGAGAAACCTGGAGCTCATGATCAGTATGACTAACGAGGCAGTTGAATAATTGATCTATCTTTAAATCCCTCCCGCTTACGAGATGAGGCCTGAAGTCCCAATAGTCTGACAATTATTGTCTGACTTTGTCAAGTGTAAGAATTGAGAAGCCGCTCGTTGGTACAAGGAACCGCGATTGTAACAAAATTTCCATTCCGATAAGCTCATGGACTAAGTCTAAAACATTACACCATTTGGACGAGCACCTATTCATTCCACCTAATGGATACGATACTTCGTCAATTACTAAAATCACTGGATTATGATAACTTTCATAGACAGCTTCGTTTATAAGCAGATAAGTACCTATCCACTAAACGATATGCCAATCAAATGTAGTACCTAGGGTTTAAGTAATAAATAGCTTAACGAGTAGTGCTATATCCATGTCCGTCAAGTAATCGCAATCCAATCCAGTAACATTGATCACTTAAGCCCTGTCGTTAATTTGTTTTACAACAAGAGATAAAAAACTATCTCGTTCGTAATCCATCAAATGAATCACATTGTCTAAGCAAGGAAGTATCGCCATGCTTCATTACTTCCAAAATTTTCCTTAACCATTTAAATTCTGGTCATTTTACGGTCGATTTGCCAGTCACCATTAAAATTCTAACAACACAATCAAGTATGAGTACAATAGTCTCGTTTACATAACAAGAATAAATCGGTGAATGAACCGTTAGGTACCACGGAAATGACGGGAGAAGCCGTATGAAGGTGCCTAGCGAACGAAGAAACGCAGTCTAAGAAGTAGATTACGGTTGACAAAGGTTGGTGAACTTGTAGACAATGCTCATACACACTATTATAATTGACTATTGATTAGATTTGAGTAAGAATGTGATTCGTAAAGAAACAAGGCGACTGTTATTTGTAGTTACTGAAGAAGCCAGAGATATAATTAGAAGAGGAAGTCTTAATCACACTGAATACATTATAGCCTTTGGTGTCCCACTGCAGGGCAAGGGCTTCCCTTCCTTTCCCTGAATTACTAAATTTATAAACTGGAAGAAGAAAAAACGGAATACAAGAAAACAGAAAATATAAAGCCTATTACGCCGCAGCAAGCAGAGCTGTTAACACAATTTACGATTCAGCACTAATAGTATCTAATAGCGCCGCGTCTAAGTATCATAACTACCAGGGCAACAGGCAAAATAAGAGAACTTGAAATAATCTAAACCTACATGAAGCTACAAAACTTACTTGGTTAGAATTAAGCCGGCTAGTAGACCACCGGCCGAAGCTGGTGGTGTGGGGCGACAGCTGAGGGGGCGGCGGCTGGGGGGTGCCGCCGAGGCTGCCCAGTGAGGTGGTCTTCGAGTTGAGGCCGCTCCAGCGAGCTGCCGAGGCGGATGCATCAGACAGACGCTTGCGGAGAAGGAAGCCCTCTCGGGGCGCGGGGGCGTTCTTGTACCTGAAAATAGAGAAGAATTAAATAAGTTTCCATGTCTGACTATAATATATACCTTCATACACCAACTACTTGACTTTTTCATTGAGGAGACACTGAGGACGTTGTTCATTTTTCTACAAAGATGCACTATGATAAATCCGATTGCCGTAGTGCCTTTGATGTGGGAAGCTGCTCGTTAGGTTTGCCTTTGATAGCAATAGAGTATACTTAAGGCTGCTAAAGGCTACGGGATTGTGTCTAAAGTGAATTAAGATTCATGACAAAGCATAGTTTAAAAATATTCTAGAACGATGATTTGACATGAAACTTGATTTAAAGTTCGTTTCGAGTCGCGATTATCGAAGCTGTCTGAAATTCATGACTGGCTATATTGAAATTCATGACTGTTTGTTCTAGAATACGCGTTTGAATAAAACAATGATTGTTCAGAGTACTGGCTGATACAGCAAGATACTCCGAACACAGTAATGCTACTGAACGCGATTACAAACTCTTCGCCGCGTTGCCGGTCGCGTTGATTGGCATTGTGATAAAGCTGCTAGGATGAAATATTGATGTAAGATATTCAACGAAAGGAATTGTTATTTCCTTCTGAAAATCAGTCCTAAATGTATTGAATATTGGAATAACCATACGAAATTTTCTTAGCACTGACACAGAAGGGTACCTAGGTAGAACATACATACATAACATAAAGCCTTCAAACCCCGAAGGGTTAGGCGGTGGAGTACCCATATTTATATACCCATAATACACCCAGATTTCGCCAGTTATGTTTAAGAAGTCCCATGTAATAATGCGAGCCTATTGTCACCAACCGGCACCAATCCAGACTCAGTAGCTGCTACTGAGAAAATCCTGATGGAAAAACCCAATAGCACTTTGCCTGACACGGGAATCGAACTCAGGACCTCATGCTCAGCAATCGCACTTGCGACCTGAAGACCACGAGGCAGTCCTAGGTAGACAGATATTTTTTTAGTAGAATGTACTAAAATTAATAGCGAAATATAATTAACACAAACGATTTTTCGACTAATTATTTACAAAAATCGTGAACAAGTAAACATAAACATAACTTGTAAAGTTAATTAGCTAATGAATAAAATGCCAATCCAAATGACTTATTAAAACCTTTGAATTAAGGAACGAAGTCAATAGGTTAACTACCGTGTAATTAATTGACAGAAACCGGCTGCTTGATGATAATGTTTAACGGAGGATTACAGAAGTTAACGTAGATTTAATGTACCTATAAGAAAACCTAATGTATTAGAAAATTTTATTGAGCCATAAAATACGGTAAAGGAAAGAGTCTAGTTAAGGTACGGGTAAAACGAGTTAATCTTACTAGCAAAGGGTTGGACGGTATTTACAATTACTGTAATAGGTACCACTTTAATCTTAAGATTATTTTTAATGGCTTGGGATAAAATAAAGATATAAACGATTTAATTACACTCAAGTCAAAGAACGATGTGTTCAATGATTTTACAACGTATGTACTTGGGAAATTATTTAAAAACGTTGCGATTCTTTCAGTCACATAGACTTACTTGGCGGCTGAAAAAAACATAGGTAAGACCGCTTCTTTCAGAAGCAACGTAAGAGGCAGAGGGGCAGGCAATCACCCAAGACGATGCGTCGCGAGTCTCCGAGACAAGACGCTCGTTTTTTTCGAGTCGTACCTAATTTTCTTGAGTAAAAAAAGCAAGAAAAGTATTCGCCCGAAGCTGTAAAACCCGTCACTACCATGAAAAATCTACGAACGTTGCTTTTAGAAATGCCAGCTTGAAAATTTCCAAGTATAGCAGCAGCAGCAGTAAGCAGCTTTACAGAATCAGTTTTTATGGCTCTGTTTTCCATAATATACTACAGCATGGTTACGATGATAAATAAGCACTTCAAGTAGCTATTACCACAAACAAGCTTAAAATGGCACATAAAAGGTTAGCTTAGGTCACGTGTAGTCCAGCTAGACGAGATGCAATTAGGACATCGTTAATTACAATAAAGACCGACCAGAGACTCATTATCGTGAGCCTGGGAGACAGTTATGAGGATTAAGCATGAAACTTGCCCATTATCATGTATGAACTCCTTTATGCGGTTTATGGCTCGAAACATTAAACTTAGTTTTTAAGTTCAGAATCGTAATTTAAACTTAACATTAAAACTAAATTTCCAGATTATCCAAAGCTCAAAAGGATGAAAACAAAAAGTCAACAGACTAACAACGTCGTTGCGAACAAAAACTAAAAACAATTGAAGACAACGTAGAAGAAAAATATAACAAAAAGGATTTGTTAAACTTTACAGATTTTGTTTTGTGTTAAAAGTTGTACCTAAACAGGAACCTTGCAGCATAACTAATGAGATTTACGTGCACACTGATTTTTAAACCCTGTCAAGCTTTTAATCCGGAACTGTGGTCTAAAAAAATGTACTAGGACTGTATAAATCACGAACGAATGTTGGAAGTTTTAAAAGTAGTTCGGATAAAGTCGTGCTATAATTCATCGAACGCCTTTCCTAAAGCCTTGACATGATTGGTAGTGAAGCGAGACGTGCCTATAGGTTTAATGCTCATGTTATTAGATATCTATCTAGAAAAAGGCTTGTATTTTCTTCGTGTGATTTTAGTTGTATTGCCTGTTTAGACGCAATAACAAAATGTAGGCTAAAGATTTTATGTAATATAACAAACACGCGGAACACATTTTATTCTAAGTTTAATGCTTCAAGTTAATATAGGACGTCGTTGGAAAGCCGTGACTAATCTAGTATAACATCAAAGTGCAGGTTATATTTGTCATTACCCTACATAGCTCGGCTAGATGTTGATTGGCCTTTCGATAACCTATAGTGGTCTGGCCTATGTGCCAGAAGATATGATGTATAATGTATTTAACACTCACCATTCCGGTACATTGAGCTTCTGCAACGATCTCTGGACTCGCAACTCGTGCTCAGAAAGCACGCGATCTGAATTCTTCTGCAGTTCGTTCTCTGGAGGCTGCAACAAATTAAATTGCATCACAAATCTGGTCACGTATAGTTTGTTTCAATCAGAATACAAAGAAAATAATACGGTTTTCAAAAAGCGCACTCGACACAAAGGCATGTTCTCTAAAATTAGCATATTTTAATGTAACAATTCGAAAATCTACGTATTTTGATAAGGAAATGAGATAATGGAATTAGCAAATAATGCAGCATGAATATTAGAACGTATATTTATTTAAGAAACCTATAATTACAAAAATTCATAAATGCACACAATATTTGTGTTCACGTACTTGATGGTATGTTATTTACCAAGTCTTGAATATCACCACAGGAATTAGGAGCTAATCGGTACACTGTTCCGAAAAATGAAGGATCTTTGTGTGTTTCACTTGCTAAATTGCAGTCATTTTCACTTAGGTCTTTCATAGACGAGGAATCGAGCATGTTACCCTGTTTTTTTATAGTTTGATGTATTTTATAAATAGCAAATCTTGCATATCCTGTTTCTTCGTCGTTGTCATCAAATTCCAATTCGTGAATTGTAGCATCAGCACAATGCGAGCAACTAATGATTTCTTCAGCGGAAATCAAAGATTCTTTGCTTTTGACAATACTATCATTTACTTCACACTCGAACAGTATTTCGGACCAAGATGGAAAATTATCCTCATTGTCAGCATCGTCAATTCTGTTATAGACATCTTCTAAATCCGCATTTTTATTGTCTCCTGAAGTTGACATCATCATATCGGATATACCGTAGATGGAGTCAAACCAAGATTCGTTGGTTTCGAATTCAGCTTTTGACGTGTTTAAATTAAAACTGACTTTCCGTTGGGACTTCTTTAGAGTAGAAGTAGCTGGTAATAAGCAGTTTCCGTTTTCAGTTTGTAGGATTTTATCCTTTTCAAAATCTGCGTATCCGGTTATTTCGATATCATTAAATTCATTTTCATATTTTGGTTGCTCTACGATGGAACACAAATTAATATCTTCTACTGAATCTTGCAAATCCTCTAGGGGTGGTGGAGGCACACTTTCTAGTAAACGTTTGAAAAAATCTTGAACTCTTTCGTCATGACTTTTTGTGGATATTGTTTCTTTTTCACGATTGTTGTAGTTCTTCGGAGTTGGCAGAATGTCGTTAAATTGTTTTTCTGTCAAAGAAATAGCTCTTCTAGGTTCATTATTAAGCGAGCCACTGCTAGTCGTTCTAATTCCGTTCCAACTTAAATGCGATTGTCTCGAATTACGCCGTTTCGCATCAAATCTTCTCACGCAGATCTTGGATTTCCATTCTTCGTGTTTACTTATAAACCCGTTTATGCTCAAAGAGTTCTCATCTTCTGATTCACTTCTGGGTATATCTGGGTATTTCGCGTAATAAAAGTCTCTTGACATTGGTTTTATAAACATATGCTCACGTTTGATTTCTTCAAACGGTTCTAAATCTTCGGTAGCCCATACTGTATCCAAGCAGTACCAATATGCATTTCTTTGAAGAACCTCTTCAGTAGTCAGAAGCACTATCGACACCATTTTCACTGAACACTTCACTAGACGCGGGTTCGAATATAACTGGAGCTTCTCATGCTTAAGAGAGTTCATTAGGAAAACTATTTAGCCTTAATAACACTTAAGTAGTAAGCGTTTGTTTTTAAAAACATACCCCTTATCATTTAATCACGAGTGATTAGATTGTTTTGGTGATTGGTAATTGGTATATTACCAAAACAAAAATATTGTTTACTGCGTAAAGGATTAAGAATCTTAATGACGTCTTAATGCATCACTAACATTGCTCTATCTCAAAACTTTTTTAAAAGGAGAGTTCATTGAATTAGAAAATTACGTCCAGTTCTTAATTTCAAGGGTCAGTTGAGCTTTGCATACGGAACTTTTTATTAAAGGATGTCGGCCTACAATGGACCAATCGGATATTATTAATTCACGGAAGTAGAACATTTGGTGTCAATGATTTCCTTGGGGATCGCACTCACCCTGACGTCTGACGAGGCGAGGAGCGCACATGGCCCCAGCAGTCCTACACTCTCCCAGCAAGTCATGTCCACTAACTGTAACCACTCACGACCAGTGCCCGCTCAACGCTACACTCGTGTACCGATCTTATAATCGCATCGTGATGCACCAGTGACTCCGTAATACTAAGTTACGTAAGTCGTCATATCACACTCGATACGAAACAAATTGTTTCGATACATACAAAGCGGCTACACTTAAAGCTACGAGAGACTCCGGAGGAAGTGAAAGAAGCAAGCTGCAATATCGAAGCGGAAAGCGTTCGCCAATCAAATCAGAATAACGCTGCTTATCGAACGACAAAATCCAATTACAAGACTGAATCGGAGCGACCGCGGGGCTTCCGAGCTTAAGGTCGCTCTGCGGGCCGGTGCCGGGTCTCGGGCTGGGTCTGGCATGCGGTGTTCGGGTCGGACTTACGCGTCTGCCACTGCGGCACTCCGCATCGTGGGACATGGAGGAGGTGTCCGAGAGGGCAGGCGGCCGCGGCGCTGCCTCCCGCCAGACTGAGGCGCGGCGCGTGTCCTTGGTGAGCGCGCATGCTCCGCTCACACACCCTTACTATCAGATTCTAGTGGCTTCAACAATCATTTTGTTACGATGACACATTTCTTCTTTGCTCTATCCGAGTTTCGCTTACTCAGATGAAAATGTCTATTGTAAGCATGACTTTCACGAAATTCGTTTGAATCTTGAACAGGTTGTAGTACATTGCTGGCTTGAGGGTGTTTGTTTGATTTATTAGGTTGGAAAGGAGCGATGGATGCGTGTCGCGTCGATCGGCACAGGGAGGCTGATCAGCTGATGTGCACTTGTTCGAGGCTAGCTCAAGTGGAGCGTTTGCTTAGTGTGGGTGTGGCATAGCGTGACAGGTTGGTCCTAGTTACCGGTACTGCCAATTATTATTCGAGTATTGATAATTAACATTTGTTGTCATTAGTCAATATGCAAAGACAATAGTTTCATCTTCAGTTAGTAGTGTGTGTTTAGTTTTCAGTATTACAAATATGGTACTCAGTATTATAAATATAAACTCTTTGCTCTATTTTTTAAAAAGGCAAAACGTATTTCAGGTCCGTTCTAGTAGGTACTTACTATTTATTGACTATTTACCCATGAGTGTTGTAGAAATACATTACTATAATGACATCATTTTGTAAAGTACTGGTCTTGTACATACCAACACCGGAAAATATTAACTAAAAAATCGATTCTTCAAGCTTTCATCCTAATTACAGTCACGCATAAACATAACATTCTAAACTTTGTGCACGAAGCCACTTCGCTCATAAAACACATACCAGAATTTGCAAAGTTTAATATTGCCCATAAAAATGTGGGGAGACGAAACCGTGACCCGAATTTGGGCCACGAAATGTCCTCACGTAAATACAGGAGGCAAACGGGACAATATTTCGAGTCTCTAAAGGGTTATGACAAAAATAAAGTGTAGGAATGTATATATGACAGCAATCGGAGGTTTGAAGGATATTTCAGTCCAAGTGGATGGATGTGGCCCATTAGACCTTTATAGTGTCAGGAATGTCTTATCTACGAAGGAAGGCAGTAGTGAACGGTTTCCTTCAGTTGATTCAGATCATGTGCAGGATGACTGCATTCAATCAAACACAGTTTTTAAACTGACTTCAAGGAGGTTCTTAATTTGACTGCAATCTCCTTGGTACGATTGAAGCCATGCACAGTTTTTTTTTTCTATTTCAAGCGCGTGGAAACTCATGGCTATTTGAATTTCGAATTATAATTTGTCACACGCGTCATTTTGGAACAAAAGGTAGGTCACGTTTTGGGATGACCTTCTTGATAACGCGTTATAAACAGTAGCCGAACGGCTGAGGTCGAATTGAACAAATAAATATAAATAAGTATGTCCGGTGTGACATGCCATTTACACATTAATGCCCTAAAATACGCGTGGGTGAATGTTATTATAGTTTTTATTAATTCCGGTAATAGACCATTATTTTTTGTTTAAAAATTAGATTACACGCCGAAGGGTGGTAAAAGTTACATTAACACAATTGTTATTAGCGTTTTCGTTGTCAATTAATATGTGGCACTGTTGTCCAGGCATATGTGCAATTAACTGAAATAAAACTACTGAATTATATAATTAGAGAAGCAACTGATGAGAAAATTGCATAAGTTTTCGTTTTATTTTTCATAATCATATTTATGTCCTTATTGTTTCTTAGTTTATGTACAAATTGCGACCAAAAAAAAAACCTTGAGTTGTAATTATTTGTGAGTAATGTAATTATTCGAAGTATATTTTTCTATTGTAATTTTTTTTTTTTTTTTGATCTGCCTATTCTGTCCCACTGCTGGGCAAAGGCCTCCCCCATTCCTTTCCAACTCTTCCGGTGTTTTGCCTCCTCAGGCCAAGAAGAAGAAGAAAATTCATTTTAACAATTTCATGTATTCATCAATGCACAACACGAATGTCAAGTTCAAACATTCCAACATCCTCATCGGTAACAGCCAACAGATTATATCATCCGCCAATTCAAATGCATAACCTCAAGATACACTGTGGCAATTTCCATGAACATACATACGTACACAGTGTAGGCATTTATCGCACAGTGAATGCGTGTTAATGACAGTACATTTACGTCTTCCTCTCGCTAATAGCTACACTGTGGCTCCTAATTGACACTTGGTCGCACCTCGTCAGAAGCATTAGTGTCTCCGTGAGAAAAGAGGAATTAGGTCAGGTTCAGACATATCGGATTATCGTGGAATTGCTCCGGGAGTAAGAGACGCGGGATTCGTCTTACATCTCGGGGGTGTAGTTGCTAATCACGGTGCGACGGCCCGTAGCGGCTGTATGAAGATGAATAGCAAGGATTTTTGTTAACGTGCTCGTGATTTTCCCGGTTTTTTCGATGTCTGTAGGTTTTTATTTTATTAGGTCTTTGTGTCGCCATGGCTGTGAACTCTTTTTTTGGACTGTGATGTTTAAATAGTGCCTTGTACTGTGTTTGAAATAAAATAAATACAATGCAATGCATGGAATTGGTGACATCACGAAAAAATTATGCTTTGTATATCTAGGCAGTCCCATGTTAGCGCGTGTCAGACTGTCTGCCATTCACCTTCGAAAAATTGAGGACATATTACAATAGCTAGCTATCAAAAAACACGTTACTAAAAATTCCTCTTTCGAATCTTTCAATGGGCTTTTATAGATTCTTTACTTATTCACGCGCACTTACTCAGATCTTCAACTAACGGAAAGTGCTGAATAAACAAGGAGTGTCTGGGAAAACAAGCTAAGCGCCAAAGACGATGCGGACGTCATAGACTGGCAGGGCTTATCCCACACTTCTACAGAATCCGTGTCATATTGAATTGTACTGCTTTGAAGGAAATAGAAAAGAAGAATACGGATGAGTTTTATGAAAAAGAAATCGTATGGTTTTGGAAATTTTCATTGTATTAACAGGGTTTTCTGCTGAAGGAAATAGTCATAATATAGTTTTAATATCATTTTTAATCTCAAAGACGACCACGAACCACGTCATACGTAGTACAGGTATTTCAGGCTCTCCATTGTTCTATTTCAGTTTCAGCCAGAATAAGAACTTTTTATACCGTCTCCAGAGGCAATAAAAATGTTTTATATTAAAAAACCCTGGCCGTTACGAAAGAGTTCTAAACTTTTCCTTTTTCAAAACGAAGCCAGGCAAATGAAAACTTGTAGGCTTTAGAACTTTTCCTGTAACTCGAAGACTGGTGACCAATTTAGCTAAGAAAGAAGTCTAAATAATATCCCACGGGGACTTACTGCCGGGAGTTACCGTCTACAGGCCCCAGGTCTACCTATTTACCCGTTAGTTTTAAGACATAAAAAGGCAGGCAGAGTTACTTTTAATAATAACGTAATAATAAGTATGAATTTAATTTTTTTAATTTTTTTTTTTCGAATTTCATTTTCCGAAGTGGCCATACTCGGAACCATTACCTCACAAATACTCCTTTGTGTTCAATACGATATTATGCTGGAATCTAGCGGAAGATACATCAAAGGACGTTGTGCACACAGGAATACTGACTAAATGGTTTTAATTGCAGCCATATTGCGTATCAGATGCGCCCTGTATGCACTTACGATTCCTAGAGACGCACGGTCTGCCTTTGTGCAGTTCAAATTAGCATGATAATACGGCATTGTGGTGATAATACGGTTTAAGTATTTATGTTCATTTTGTGGTGTTAGCAAGTGTGTAATGAACTTATGAGGTTATATAATGTTATGCTTGTATTTCTCGACGGGTTAGGCACAGTTGTTGAGCCCCTAGAGGCTCACACACCTATTTTTTTGTCAGTGTAGCATGAGCCTAGGTTAAATTCCGTGCTGCTAAGGAGAAATGAGTATTTATTATTAATGCCATTAATTTATTCGTTTAATGTTAGATTTAAATAATTTATTTGTTCGATTTACAACAAGGTCGTTTGCCAGTGACGGTATTATTAAAGTAACGTGTTGATAATGTCCCAAGTGAATTTTTACGCGGTTATTCTGGATATTTTCCTGAATTTTATCGCTGTCAAGACAAGCCAGAAATATACCTTGGAACTGTAAAGCGATTCAAATTTCTGCAGCGAGGTTCAATAGGATTGACATTAGCGTTTCGTTTCGGTAGATTTTGTGTTTGTCAATACAATACGTACTTATACAAGGTGTAAACGGACCCTTCAGGAAGCCGTCAACCAAACATTCTGTACATTTAACTAAGTAACTCTGAGAAAACAACTTTTTAATCTGAAAAATCTTGGTTTACGGTAGCGCTCCGTGTAACGCTCTCAAAACATTGTGATGACGGATGCATTGAATAGTACAGAAGTCATGGAGGTATTGAAATCAAAACTATAACATTAGAAACATGAATTAAAAAAAACGTGACTAAAAGTTGTAACTTTGATCTTCAATATCTCTAGGTAAGGTCTAGAACAAATAAATGATCGCAATGCAATGACTGGCAGAACAAGTTCCCTTCAGCTTCGTTAGAAGTCATTTTACACCTTTTATTTGATTTTCCATCACCGTTAAAATTTAATAGATGGTCACTCTATCTAGACCTCTTGGTATACATCAGAATGGAGTAAAGGCAATTTATTAGATGTCACAGCCATTGGACAAAGATAAATGGATTGTGATACCAAATAGAAACAATAAAATTGGTAAAGGTTTATTTTAAGTTCATACATTAAAGACAGCTCTTCCACTTTATTTCTCTTTCTAAAAATACTTTGACCTTATACATCGTCGTAAGTGCAAAAAGGGAAAAATAAATGTTAAGGTCAAGTCCTTACCTCCGTAAGGGTAAGCAATGCGAATACTGCACTTGACATCTAGAAGGGACAGAAATAACTTTCGTTTTTATCGTTTTCTCTCTTATTGAGGAAAATCTTATTCAAAATGAGATTCTGATGACGATTATAAGACATAATATTTATACGTGGAAAAGTGTTTTAAATGTCAAGTTGCAGAACAAAGTAAGAACGGAAGGTTTATTGATTAAATTATTTTCAGTCAGAACGTTGTCTATGAATTCGTTTATTTTTATTTCATTCAGTAGAGAAGTAATCAACTGGATAATCTTGTTTAACAATACATGACATGAGTTACGCTAAAAAACCCCGAGCCGACTTAAAAAAATAAAAGCAAATTAAATCTACGTTATCTAAATTACATTATAACCTACCTTAAATATTGTGTATATAAGCTGCGAGATTTTACCAAAAGTTTGGACATATTAAGTATTAGTGTCGGCTTGTGGGTAACCGCAAAGGTTTAGTGTGCTGTGGCAACACTGAGCAATATGAGCCACGCTAACTTTGAGACATTTGTGTCAAAGTGTACATTTGTTCATTTAGTTAGCATACGATTTTAATGAAAATGTGACTGTTTAATATTAAAAATCATTTTGGAAACCTTTTTGTGTTTAATTTAGATAGATACCGTGTTACTTTACTTAACTCATTAAAGTATTGCTTTAAATGTAAAAAATAACAAAAATAACTCGACCTTAGAGCCGATTTTTCTCTAGGAGTAATAATTGCAATAAGTATAGTAACTACGAGGTTGAGTCATAAGTAGACCTATATTTTTTAATGGATATTTGCTCTGTAAAATACATATAATAAAATTGATCCATAAAATAAAATAACAGTAGAAAAGGAATCGCCCTGTAAAATTATAAACTCGTCCTAAGCTTGTAAAAGGTCAGTAAGCGGCGAGTTAGTTCTGCCTCATGTAAATAGATGGCGCTACTGCGGCGAATTATAACAAACTCTAATACTGTGTTGCGAACTGGCAAATATTGAAAGAAATCCTTTGAAAATTCTGTGTTTTATTTATAAATAAATCAATACCTTATTACATATCCGTGCAATAAAAGAAAAAAATCACATGGAAACAATAGGTTACAGTATCTAAACTTTTTACTTTAAAAACTACGAGTTCCTGAATTTAAAATAGAAATTCTCCCAACATCGCGGCGTGCTTATTTGTTTACCAATCAACCTGTCAACGAGCAAAGCTTGGCGACTTGTATATAAACAACAAATATTTATTTTTATCTTGCCCTACTTCGTAACGGTAATTTTCATTTTCCTTCATTCGAATGCGCTGGCTGTATGCCAACGTTACCCGTGCACTTTCTGTATTTATATTTTTATTCATACCGACGGTTTGTCTATGCGTGGAAGATAGATGGCTGGTTTAAATTTTCAACGTTCTTTTCTATTTTTGAATATTTCTACTATGATTTATTTTTGTTTTTATTGGTGTTCTGGTTTCTAGTTTTGCGAAAGTTTATGAAGGTTTGCGAATGCAAATTGTGTTTGCTGTTTATTTTTATGAGGATGAGTTATGTTTTATACTAACAGTGTTTTCTTTATTGTTTGTCTTTTATTCAGTAGCGTTTGCAACTTGCATTTTAATTTAAACGTAACATCCTCCATCCTCGCAATATTATAAATGCAAAAGTTTGTGAGGAGGTATGGATGTTTGTTACTCTTTCATGCAAAAACTACTGACCGGATTTGGATGAAATTTGGCACACAGATAGTCTTATAACCTGGATTAACACATAGAATACTTTTTATCATGTGGGACAATTACCGAACAGCACGCGGGCGAAGCCGCGGGCATAAGCTAGTAACTAATAAAGAACTAATTAAATCCATAATAATTAATCATTGCCGACACAAATACAACTAAAAAGGGTTTATCACACTACCGATATAAAACCAAACATTAGTTAACAGTGAGTGAGTCATATTACTCCCTTATCTACACCATTCATTCGTTCACTCGTTCCGCAGTGAACGTTAACCACCACGTAATGTTCAGTCTTATCACACGCTATCCATTGAGGCTAAAAACAAAACTTCAATTAAATTAAATGTAAACTGGCTATTGTTCAATTAAGCGGTTCAATGACCTTTTGTTTATAAGAATTAATTTGTTAAATGGAAGTTCGTTCACCTGTGTAGAGATAACATGAAATGTTATCGGTAGCCGGAAGCTTTGGGTTCAATCAATCTTTATCTTAGGTTTCCAAAAAATATAACTTTTAGTTTATTTCTAACCCACTGCTGGGCAAAGATCACACCCGGGTTAATTGAAAAGTTTTTTTTAACATTGTCTTATAATACCAAATCAGCATAAACATATGGATTAAGAAACGTTGTTAGCGAAATAAATTCGGTAGCAAGGGTGCTACGCTTTTCGTAGCAAATTGCTACAAAGTTCGTAGACCCTAAAAAATAAGATTTAAAACTTCGTACCTTTGGTAACTTAGCTGATTCAATGCAATATTGTTTATCTATCAATACACTTTTATTTTAAACATTCACCATGCTTTCTCAATGCTTGTCACAAATTCCACTACGGGTAATTTTTAGTCATCATCGTCATACTCCTGCGCTTATCCCAATTTATTTGGGGTCGGCGCAGCCCGTCTTCTTCTTCCATACTTCTCTTTTACTCGTCATCTCAGCAGTCACCTCCTTTCTAGCCATATCATCTTTCAGACATTCCATCCTTGTTTCTTTTCTTTGGCCTTCCTCTACTTTTATACGGGTAATTTTTAGTATACCTAGATCTAAATTTTATTGGGAAAAGTGCAGTTTTAAGTATGAATAAGAAGCTGCTCTCTTGATTTTACTGAATCTGAGTGTGATAATAAACATAAATCACAAACACATAGACTCAGAACAGGTTTGGAATCTGTAGGTTATACAAATGTTTGCGCGATCGGGTCTTGTAGCGCAACAAAACAAACGTTTAGCTAGCTACTGCGCAAATTGAGTCATCTTTGCCACTTATAAAGTGAACTGAGAAGATTGCTGCAATGTGTATTATCCAGTACCTAGTTAGCATCTAACAATAAAGTAAATGTGTTTAAATAGTGTCAAGAGTTGGGCTAATTGCAGGAGTTCGCAATTATTTTATTTTATTTTTGTAATTAAAACTAACACCTTGCCCGCGACTGTGTCCGCAAAAATTGTGATAGCTCGGCTAATGTGCATGATATAAATATAATTTATAGCACTCCCGAATAATGTAGCTTTCTGCTAGTATAATAATTTTTGGAATTGGTTTATTAGTTCCGGAGATTATCCATACAGACAAACTGACAAACTAATTAACTAAAATAACGTCTTTATAATATTTGTATAGATAAAGTACTGTTCGTAAAGGTTATCATGACTTTAATAGTAATGCTGCAACTGCATAGGTACGTTTTTTAGAACGATAACAAAGCACAACAAAAGATGCGTTCATTAATGTGAATATGAAAGAATTCTATTGTTTTTTAATGATTTATCTCTACATAAATTATTTGACTTTTTCTGAAATAGGTATATTGTTTCTTATTGATATTCCTAAATAGCGTAAGTTATGTAGTATTTATGATGTGTTAAAGGCACATGGAGATCATCATCGGCCTAGCTTTTTCCAGAGTCGTCACTCAGTGGGTGCCAGAAGACGGGCTTCGTTGCCGAGGGACGCCTACAAAACGCTGGCGTGACGACTTAGAGGCGTTTGTGAGAGATTGGCTTGAGAAAGCAGCACGTAGAGAAGAGTGGAAGGCTATGGGGGAGACCTTTGCCCAGCAGTGGGACAATATAGCCTCAATAAAAAAAATTAAAAATGGATTGTGTGAACGATGATATGGATGGCTAGAAAAAGATGGATACCTAGGTAGATACTGAACATACATAACATCACGCCTGTAATCCCCGAAGGGTTTTTACACCCATATTTCGCCTGTTATGTTCAAGTCCCATGTAATAGGGGGCGAGACTATTGCCATCAACTGGGCACATATGCAGATTCCGTGGCTGCTAATGAGAAATTCCTGATGAAAAAACCTAATAACACTTTGCCCGACCTGGGAATCGAAACCAGGACTTCATGCTCAGCAGTCGCGCGCGTTTGCGACCCCTAGACCAACGAAGCAGTCGTAGGTAGGTATCTGAAATGACGGTTAATAGACTTGGTGTTGATGAAAAGCAGCGCTGACTTCAAATCAGTTATGATAAGGGACAGAGGACGATGATGATGATGATTTTGATTTATAACTAAGACGTTTAACAACTTTAATGGCGATTGCAGTCCACCCACAGTAATAATATATGGCAATGGATATAATCTTTTAATCTGCATTGGCGTCTTTGTTTGTCACTAATGATGATGAGTCTTTTAAGTACTAAGTTCCAGAGTGCAAGGACGCCACTGCGACACCACCATAACTCAAAATAATTATGTATAAATGAGCACTAGGCAGGACTGTAGGTATAATATTCCACCTGTTAACAGCGATTTTCTCTGAAAGATCCGGATCAAATATGGACATCAGTAGCATCGGATGTACAAAAGTCTCTGTATTTTTACATCCAACCTTATGCTTCTGACAGCGAGGGTCATGTTATGACACTTTATGCCGATGAGGGATATGTATTTCTATGAAACTAGTAGAGTTCAATATGTTTTCAAAGATACCTACTACATAAAATGCTCAACATCTCATTATTTCCATCATGAGACAAACAAAACTGTTGTTGTTATTTGTCCACGTGACAGCACTACATCAATTCAGTAACCATAGACACTAGATAGATACAACAACAAAGCATAGACACCTAATGCACTAATCCACACACATCCTGCCATCTGTCAGCGCCAATAGACCATAAGTGGTGGCTGCGGCGATCACATAAATTGGATAAAATTGACCGCTAGCTAGCCATACAATGAACAATTTGTTAACTAAATCCTCCGGGTAACGATGACTGATGGCTCTACAGTCCTTTTACGGTTCATTTTACCTTCCGATATAAGCCTTATGACAACAGGAATAAAGGTTACTGTACTGCAAAACTGAAGGTAAAATAACAATGAATAGACGAGAATATCAGCGGTATCTCGGGTAGATTCGCTCTTGAAGCTAATCGGTATGCTGGTTGGTTCAAACCCGTATGGGGTTCAAGGTGCCCCCTTTAGAATGTCTATTAATAAAAATTAAGACGATCGGAATTCAGAGAGATGGGAATGGTTTGTATGTGTGTGAATGCATCTGTAACTGTTTTGAAATTATCGTTACGTGTGCGTCATAGTAAATGTAAAGTTTTTAGAAAGAAATCGTCTTACAATATTATCATCTGCCTAGCCTTTTTCCAACTATGTTGGGGTCGGCTTCCAGTTTAACCGGATGCAACTGAATACCATTATTTTACATGGAGCGACTGCCTATCTGACCTACACAACCCAGTTAGTACTGGGTAATACGATACCCCTTGGTAAGACTGGTTGTCAGACTTTTTGGGCCACTGACTGCCTGTAACGATTGTCAAAGATCTACAAATAACAGCCTAATCGTCGTACAATATAACATTACCTAAATAAGATCTTAATATCATTAACGCAAAATAAATAACGATAAAACTGGTGGAAAATTTTACCCAAAATACAAAGTTAAGCCGTCATTAACATAGTCGGAAACAAACAAATTACGAATATTACACGTCTGAAAGCTTTTTGAAGATAAACAACAAACATTGAGCTTGTTAATAAATATGTTCCTTTTATGAGTCCATTAACATAACAATCTGTCATCAGAACAACACTTGTGAAGTTGTTAAAAAGTTATTATAAACATGGCGGTATCTATGGTATTATTAGTCTATATAGATAGAGCGGGAAAAATGTGGCGCCATTTTAAATAAGACGTAGAGTATTTTTGGAAGAATAGGTATACGAAATACTGTTAGCAGATGATGCAAAATACTTTTTCACGAATAAAATAAATCTTGATCATTTTATGTGAAAATATGTTTTAAATATTTAATTTAGCCGTGGAAGTGGCGAAGCTCTGAAATAGTTGGGTTATTAGTGAATAAAGCTTTGGCAATTTGTATTTCACAACTCCACAGTACTAAATACAATGTTAAAATTAAAGCCAAATTACGCTGTTATTGGGAAATTTACAACTTGACAGACGAAATTTTCCGAAACCATAAAACGGAACGAGTTATTTTTGGGCGTAAATGCACTTTGGCACGGTAGCGTTGCCACGTGCTTGCAGCTTTCAATTAAACGGCATTTATGAGAAAGTTCTATTTAAAAAATCACAAATCGAATAATCCAGCGACAGCTCAAAGCAAGTACACAAAGCGTCCTTTTCTTTCCTATCTACACAGCGTTGACGCTTCAAAATAACTGTTCAAAGGAGAAAAGCAGATTAACTGACAACAATAACTATTATACAGTTGTCGCTAGAAAGCCAGCTTCCCCGCAGCCTCGTACGAACTCCTTTATACTTCATATATGGCGGATTGAAAAGCGTATCCTTTCATTGCAGCCTGCCTTTGCCCGCGGAATGAAAGAGCGATGAAATGAACGCTCCTGAATGGCTAATGCTTCACTCAGATGAATGGAACGAGTGCAGGGTTGCCATGCTATTTTTAAAAAGCGAAGGAATTAAATGTTTTGTAGAAATGCGTCTGTATTTTCTGTTGGATGTTATTTGCTGCGGTTTTGATGCGCAGGGAATTGAGATAAAACACATGAAAACAGTTTATTAAAATATTGGAACTACTATCGGTATTAATATAATGGCCAGTTTACAATATAGGAATGTTTTCCACATGACTTTTTTCTTATAGGTGCAATGTCGAATAAAGCCGACACCTTTGAAAAGAATTTCCCGGAGAAAAGCTCATGTGAACCCTACATGCTTCGCTTCAAGATACAGGGATATCATCAGCCTGAAGTGTGTGTGTGAGTGACCTCATTTCGCGTCAAATATAACTCAACGTGATAATTTTGCGGATTTGTGCGCTCAAGAAAATTGCAACAACTATTGCGCAATTCGTTGCACGTGGGTGAAAACCTCAAGTGCTTCGACCTCATTTTGAAGATTAAAATATAATATAATATATAGACATATATGTCTATGAAAAACAAAATTTATGGTTTTCAAAGTAAACAGTATTTTCCAGACGAAATAAACAACTTAAAATGTTCCCGTAATTATCACACAGCTTGTTATTTTGCACCGTATTTTTTTTAAATATTTCATAGCCTCGATAAATGTATTTTCCCCGCAAAAACACGTAGCTGCAAATTGAATATTATTTAACAAAGTTACCTACGATAGGTGGTCCGTAGGTGACCTATCTACCGTAATGCATTTAAACCCGGAGCAAATTCAATATTTCATTAAATCTGTAGCGCTATAAGGTATATTCTTTTATTTCATATTGTACAGTTAATATTACTTCTTACCTCGTTCTTGTCTCTGTGCGTACTTAATTGAATTAAAGAGCACTCAATAATGAGCTAATTCAATTAGTTTACCTGCACGCTGTGAGGTGAATTAGAAAAAAATTAACCTTTGTGTCGATGGTGCGCTAATTGAAGATTGTTTGGTGTTTACCTGAAACAATAAGAAATGGAACATTAGTATCGTTGTATAGAGATAAAAAAAATACAAAGATCTGTTTTCCAAATTATTCAGAACTAGCTCATGCCCGCGGCTTCGCCCGCGTGGAGTTCGGTAATTGTCTCACGGAATCGTACTACCGGGATAAAAAGTATCCTTTGTGTTAATCCAGGATATAAACTATCTTTGTGCCTTTCATCCGAATCCGGTCAGTAGTTTTTGCGTGAAAGAGACATCAAGACATCCATACATCCTCACAAACTGTCGCATTTATATTATTAGTAGGATAGTAGGATTATAAAAAAGGTTCGCAATCCCTAAGCTACGACGACGCCATATTGCTTCTTTTTTATTTGAAAAAACCAAAATATTCGCAGTCCAATATCGACTATGTTTTAAGTTTTAACAATTATAAAACCAAAATAAACAATCCCACGAAACATTTAACCATCAGTATCATAAAAGAGCTGAAGTATAAGGAAATACAAGATCCAAATCGAGTGTCGAACCGATTCAAGTAGTCCGAGCGCGCGTCGATACCGCGATGGTACGAAAGTAATCGAATACTTCCTTTCTCGACGGATCATTTTCTACACTGGCTAATGACTTACGATGCTCACAGCTAGGTGCTTTGTTAGTCCAGTAGGTCGCTTGTAAAGACGATAAATTATTTGAATATCCGGGCAGATTTTAATCGGGGTTTGAGAGCTTGAGAATTTTAATTTTTAGGTGTGAAACAAGAATTTGCTTCCGTCGATCCCATGTTGTAAAATATAAGAGAATAACTACTAAGAAAGAATGTGTTTAATTATGAAAATAGTATCTTATAAATAAGTGGAAACCTTCGCCCAGAAGTAGCGAACAGAAATCGGCTGATTAAAAAAAAAATAAGCAAGATTTTGTTTTCGTGGCGCGGATTCCATGATTTAAATTTGAAAAAAAAAAATCTACCATAATAGATAACGGTTCGTATTTCAAAACTACCTCACTAGTTTTCCGAAGCCCATCAAGGTCCGTCCAAGTTTGATCGAGCACCGTACTTTGATATCCAGTTTCTAGTCCATACAACGTGCCTAACTATCTGCAAGTCTGAGATAAGCTACCATCAGGCACTGAAGCTATCTACAATAGAATATAAATGGCTTAATCAATCCGTAATGATCCATCTACTTTGTAGCTCGTTTTAAACAATAGAATGTGGTTCCAGAGGGTGCATTCTGAAAGTTGGCAACGTCGCAAATCGCTGTCAAATATTTCACTGTTTAGATTTATAAATCTCACTAAATTAAGGTGGAAGCGCCAGTAGTCCGCGAAATTAAAATTTTCTTACGGTTTTTGCAATTTGCAGGTCACTGTCAGGTTGTATGTTGATTAAAATATGATTCGCTACCGTAACAGATACGACTTTACAGAGTTATAATCATTAAAATCGATACAACCCTCTCAGATCATTTAATCCCATTGAATGAGTACCTATTTCATGAAAAAGTCATTCAATAAAATGAACTTGAAAGGGGTATTGATGATTATTGTTCAACAATCACTCTGACACTAACCTGCAAACTGCAAAAAACGTAAAAAAAAAAATGAATTTCGCGGGCTACCCTGACGCTTCCCCCTTAAAGTATGGAATATTGTTCTGTGTTATAATTTATTTAAAAAGTAATAGAGAAGTATGGAAGAAGAATACATATGTTGCACTAAAATAATGTATAAGTTTCTCGAGTAGACTTGGGTATTTGAAATTCGATGAGAAAATTACTGTAAATTATCAGGCATGCATGGCGTTTGTTATTCCATCGATTTCTCGAACTTATTTATATTATTTTATAGAAATAATTGCCAATCGGCACCAACTCTATTGCTTGTTCATTACCGTAAAAAGCATGGATAGACCTACATAATCCATTTCTACAAATAAAATTAAAATGAGCTCTCACAAAATCACTTAACCAAATAGAAAACTCAAAGAGAAACGTAGCCATTAAGTTGATTTTCCAATCGGAAAATGGTGTCTCCGTCAATTAACACATAGTTTTGTCACTTCGTACCCGGCCGGGCAGATCGAGCTTTAGAAAGAGACAGAGGTATGAGTGAAAGAGACAACGCTCTATACAGTTTATTTATCGCTAGCTGTTAATTTGGATAACCTGAGACTTATCCAAAAAAAGGGTTCAAAATCAAAAATAAAAGCCAGTAAGCCAGTTCCAGGCACTTTTGAATTGTCGAAACAAAGACAACAATAAAATGAAGCTACAGTCCCAGTCACAAGACATAATAAACTGTGAAAATGCTGTAGGTCTTCAGGGCAATCATACAAACGTCAAGTTAGCAAACGTAATAGCTAGCCATGAAAGGACTGGAAGTTCCAACTAAAGCTAGGAACTGATGAGTCTTGTCCGTCCTTTGACAGTCTTAATTAATTCATTACTAGCGACCCGTGTCTGTTTTCAGCGTCCATTTGTCTGCACTCCAAGTTCGTAAAGAGAGATATTTTATGCGTTTAGACTTGGCGGAAACTCTGCTAAATTATGCTTATCTTTGGAGCGTATTTAGAGCCTTAATAAAACTAAATTATGGTAGACATTAGAGATATTTGAAGTCTTACAGTATGAAGCCGTAATATATTCGAATCTCGACCTGGTAGGGCATCATTTCCATCAATAATGGCCTCCGTTTGAGGTTAAATTTAATCAGGAAGTTTCAAAGTTGAACTATTAAAATCATGAACAACCAATACAGTTATTACGACAAAAAACCCTGAGAATTTTACCTATTACGTTAATATTTTATTTAGGTCGCATTACATAAACTTAAAACAAGTTTGGAAGATGCACTACGCCAACCGGGAAAGAACATCTGCCGGAATCAAGAAGCTATAAAGAGATAGAGAATTTATCCCAATTCCATATGGTATTAATTTATAATGTGCATAGTTACGTTTAACGTTGCCTCTGCGCACCATATGGCGTTGTTGCGAAATAGTTGGTCGGCGATGCAAGCTAGCAACGGACGTGGGAGTCACGCTTGGCTATGAATGGATTTGGCTTTAGTGCCGCCAAATGGGGTACTGTATTTTTTTTCACCATGTATAGTAAATAATAAACCATTTTGCTGGTTTATGTGCTCATAATGGACAAAAGAATAAATAACGAATGAATGTGACAGGCTGTTATTTTATAGTTCTTTTTTCATTTTTTCTATGAATAAACAATTGAAAACAGGCTGTATTCTTTCTTTGTATTTATTTAATCATGGCGTCTAGAAATATTGGATATAAAATGACAGGTGTCACGATAGTAATAATAGTAAATGATAGCGCTTTTTGATAGCCGTCATACCTCTTTGTGTTATTAAATTTTTATAGGTGTAGTGGTAGGGCTGTCGATATCAAATTAAATTAATAACGTGGTGTTAAAAGTCTCGATAATATTGTTAAATTCAAACACCAAGAAAGTAAAAAGTTTTTTAAAAGCAGTGCAGACAAATCGATGCAAGATTTCGTTGGCTACTGTCCAGCTTTACTTAAGATTTTTCTCGTTCACACCTCTTTTTTCCGTAGCATTATATTTTTAAGTTTCTAAATATTGATATTCATTTGTTTAAGATTCAAAATTCACATTCTGGATACTGAAGTATGGCGTTATTGCTAATTTGAGTGACGGAGCTTCTAATCAAAGCTATTAAAAGCGAAGAATTTGATCATTTTACGAGGGCACGTGGCAGTATATTCGGTTTAGATTGCCACTGCCAACCAGTGCCAACCACACTGGCGTAGGAAACAGTGGCTATTTGAGATACTACAGTTTCAATTAGCCACTAAATGTCTAGTGTTTGCGGCTCTGGACGTCCGGTTAGCTGTGTCTGCAATGAATTATGCTAACCACGTTTAGCTAACTGATTCAGACCGAAATGGCGATAGAGGAATAAGTAATGGAATGGAGTAATGTAATGAGAGGATGTGGTTTGTTCATCATCATCATCTGCCTAGCCTTTTCCCAACTATATTGGGGTCGGCTTCCAATCTAACCGGATGCAGCTGAATATCAGTATTTTACATGGAGCGACTGCCTATCTGACCTCCACAACCCAGTTAGTACTGGGTTCGACTGGTTGACAGACTTTTTGGGTCACTGACTACCTAACGACTGTCGAAGATCTACAAATGACAGCCGGGAACAACGGCTTAACGTGCTTTCCGAGGCACGGAGGAAACTCGGTATGTAATGGGTGGTCCATCCACAGACCAACCTAGGCAAGCACTGCTTAACCTAAAGATCGACCCGACCGGCTGTTATTATTTAGCCACCAGATGCGGTTTGTTCAACCTCTTCATAGTCAGTTATACTTTTCTAATCATATCATCAGTCGGACACGAAAAGGAAAGATTTACATAATCAGCATAATTATAATGTCCGTACGTACTGCAGGGAAGCAAGTCTCCTCTCCTTGAGAGGGGTCAATTAAAAACACGAATAACAAAACAACGTGGGAATAAGACAATGGAGAATCAAACTCAACTCACACACAGTTTTACTCTAAAGTCTCATTTATTTTTGCATTCCTGTACACCCGGTAACACATCAAGCTATACATTTCCAGTAAAACAAAGCCTCGTTTTATATATATTTCCTGTACAATGAGAGATCCGAAATAAATTGGTTTTGTACAGCTTGATTGATCGTCGTACGTACAACAAGCAATCTAAGAGCCTACACAACAAGATCTAACATAACAATTACATCCTACACTTGTAACCCGGCTTTACTGTCACATTATACAGTGGCAGCGCCTACAGCCAAGATCTACGGCCGCCATTCACAACGATGTATATGCTAATCTCCCGATATTATCGCCTTTAGATAAATTGTTTTGCTATCAAGTTACTGCCACGGTAACTAGTGTAACAGAATACTACATCAATCAATCAGTTTTCGAATGTTGGTAGTCGATTGGGATTCTAGTGAAGTCGACGTTAATTCGAAGTTTAGATGACGTAAATTAAAGCGCCAGCCAGCCGGGATTCTCGTGGTCTGAGTTCTAAATTCTATCTACTAACTTAAATGGAACTTAATACTTCTACCTACGAGTATCTAACTTTATTCAAATTAAATTATATGGCGCCACGAAGCGTTTTTGTTCATTAACATTCTCTTGCCCTTGTCCCAATTCATTTGGGGCCGGCGCAGCATGTCTTCTTCTTCCATTCTTCTCTTTTACTCGTCATCTCATCAGACATCTCCTTTCGTGTCATATCATCCTTCACATAGTCCATCCATCGTTTCTTTCGTCTTCCTCTACTCTCATACCCATCCACATTCATACTCAAAACTTTCTTCACGACAATTTCCTCATTCCTCCGCATCACATACCCATGCCCCGTTTTTGTCGTTCAACATAAATGTAGTTTATAAAAGAAAATATCAAAAAAAAAGACAGCGTCTCTAAATCTTACTAATTTTATATCGTTGTCTATGTTTTTATCATCAGCTTCCAATGTTTTGGAAACCTAGTTTATATTATCACTATCTTCAGCCTCTCTGTTTCCTGGCTTCTTGCCAAAATTCACTTAGCAGTGTCTGAATCTTTGTTCGTCTTAATTGATGTCGTGGACCCGCGGGATTGTATTAGCGATCGATTATTTTGTCTTGTGATTAATTGAGTGCTTTTTGCTGCGTTTTCGTTTTTTCTTTTATTTAGACCACGTCTTGACTATCCTTTCTCTTTAAAAAGCATACTGTCTGTTTGTATGTTAATCTGTTTATGCAATTTTAAATCGAGAACTACCAATCCGATTTTCTATGCATTTGTAATTGCACAAGACCGTGGAGCTTGGCACAAGCATAGAGAGGCCTATACCCAGCAGTGGGTGAAGGTGGGCTGTGGATGATGATGATGATGGTAATTGCTTCTCTAGTTCTTCTAGACTAGGTTTTAGTCCAATTAACTCCACATAGGCACAGCTTGACCTCATTGGTATAAAGGTACTTACGCAATTCCTATAAGTTACATAATAAAGAAATGAACTTATGAGTAAGTAGGCAACACACGCTTTTATTGAAAACTGCACAATAACATAAACATGATCTAAGGGACCTTGAATGCTATTTACAGCCACACTGTGTCACGTTGTCTTTTATTAGTGGTAAACAATAGATCTTATTACGATAATAATCACAATATATTTAAATGCCAAGCGATAATTATTACAGTGACATTTAAAAAATAGATTACAGCGTCAACAGCGTTCACCTTTTTATTTGTAAAGAGTAATCTCCTTGAGAAGGACACAGAGATCAAGGATCGTCAACGAAAATGACAACAATATTTGTCAAAATCATAGTTCCAAAACAAATAGATAATCCGTTTCCTATATTTAAATTAATAATATCAATGTTAAAGCAACTCTGTGAGACTTTTTCTGTTTGTTGGACTATCTACACTCAACCAACTTGTCTGTGCAGGCGGGAAAACAAAGAACTAATATAAATGTACCAAGTTTGACATATCGATGCAAATTTTCATGACAAGCAACGCCACCTTGAACTGCACACTAAAAGTGGTCATACCATAACATTTTTTTACCCTAATTTGACAGATAAGTACCCCGGGACCTAAAGAAGCACAAATATCGATTTGTTATCCTGGATCGGGTCACATATAATCATACATAGGTAAGCGTCTCTAACTTCATTCAATTTTCGAATTATCAATAACAGCATCATCGGTTTGTCTTAAATTGTAGGTATCGTGTTAGCAATGACAAGTATCAAATTCAATACTTACATTTTAATTAGTTCAAATAAAACTAACTTCACCCCCTATCATACGCATACTGCATTGCCAGCGTTGTGATTACGTCACAGACATGTTCAAAGAATCTAATCCAGCGGAATGCATTGATAACAGCATGGGAGGTCTCGGAAGACTGCCAAGATAAATCTCTATGGTCAACTGCATTTGAACTAGGAAAACCGCCTTTATTACCGCGACATAAAGACGCTGTCAATGTCAATTTGTTGGCAAAGACTTGCGCTTGAGGGCCTACGAGGATTAAGTGCTTTGTAGAGGTAATTGTTAGATAAAGTTGTAGCTTGATTAAGATCGAGTTTATTTTATGCGTGTTTGTAATGGACTTAAATATCTATGACTCTTGCTGGTTGCATCTGGTATTCCAGGGAGCCAAGACAAGAGGCAATTGCTTTCATAGCGTTCCGTATTTCTACAACGACTTTCAATAGGATTGACACAAACTTTTCGGCAAATTATGTGAATTTCGGCAAATTCATCATTTACGTCATAGCCTGTAGCGGCACTACAAAAAGTACTACAGCAACATAGTACAAAATGTATTACAGCGCCATCTATGACACAAATGAAGAACTAACATCAAAATTCTAAATCGCGCAATTAAAGTTATCCGCGGCTGAAGAGTAAACAGGAAAACCCGACAGCAACTGTCGGGCAGTAGCCCACCAGACACAAGATCCGTCTGGTCGTAGGATTATCCCTTTTCTACGGAAGAAGAACTTAACACCCTGTTCTTAATACCCCTTGTCTATAAGCCGATACAATGTTTTTTGTGAAGGATTCAATCAGTGGATTTTATGTCATCTTAACAGTAATGTAAACAAATCTAAGGTGCAATATTCAACGTTGAAATATTAGTACCACAACAATTTATCTGTTCCAGATTTCAAGCAAATACTGCCCCCAATCTGCTACTAACCTTTCTACAATAAACAAACGTGAACTCTTTATCAAGAATAGGTCAACCCTCCCCATTCCGTAGGTGTAACCCAGGCCTAAAATATCATACTGCGTCAACCTGGCGTGGCTAAAAGGTCAATCGATAGCTCACTTAGAGGAGACACCGCGGAAAATCAAATAAGAATGAAGAAAGGGATGAGTTCGCGCTTTTAAAAGAAAGTAATGTCGTTTCCATTTCCTTGAATAAAATACTGTTCGAGGAAAAGGCTGAGGAATGTAAAAATATACTGTCTTTTCTACATATGGAGGGATAAAATGACACACGAGTAGGTAAGAATCAGTTTACTGTTAGACAGCAATGTTCTTTACTGTGAGCTGCCTGTATTTTTAATGTTTTCAAATGACATATTTAGAGTAGGTAAAATGCATACTCTGTAGGTAGGTACATAGATAATAACCAGGCAAAAAGATAGATAAAAGGTCATCTCAAAGTAAGAAGCAGATAAGCTGATCACGATCATTTAGTCTTAGACAGACCCGCATCACATCAATATGATTATTGTTAACTTTTAAGCGTTTCGGTAAAAAACTGTAAACTTAGAATGTATTTCTGAATAACTAAATAAATCATATTCTAATCTAACCTATCTGCAAGCTTTGAGCAACCAGAATCCCGTACGAGAGTACTTTTACCTTTCTCAGAAACAAACACGAACTAACAATCATAATTATAAAGAAAAACGCGGCGGGCTATTTCGTTTCATAATTATATTGGAACAAGTCCCTAATATAATGACATAGGCGGACAGTGTCACTTTCGCATTTTTTTGTATATTAACTGACAACCTTTTCAATACCCTTTTCACAAGTTTGACACTGTATCCGGTCCTTTGGGAAACACGTTTATATCGTGTCCTCCCAAGTGAAAGGGAATTGCTAACAAATCTATTATAAGTTAGGGGTGACCTTCCGCTGTATTGCCATGAAGTAGAAAAGGATACGACATAACTTAATCAAAAACATACTTCAATAAAGTGTTCTTTAGAAGTTTCCCTTTCGGTACTAATTTACCTATTTTAAAATGTTTATTTTTCTGTCAAAGCTTGTATTATTACACCATTATGGTTTCGCAGAGTGGCTGGTAGCATGTGGATGCGAGTTGCCGAGAATCGATTTACGTGACGTGCGATTGAAGAGGCCTTTGTCCAGCAGTGGACTGTTGTAGGCTAATGATGTACCTACCATTAACTCCACTGCACTTCGAAAAAGCCGTTTATTCGAGAACTTTTCACTTTTTGGAAAAACGATGCTCAAATCAAAACAGATATTAAAAAATGGACGAGTTGCCAATTGGACTGTATTTTTAATCAAAGCCATGTCTGGCCGAGCTAACAATCTACAAACAAAACCAGACAATGCTAACAAAAGCTAGACGTGTTTTATGTCCGCGAAACATGGAACGGGGAACACAAACGTGGCGTAAACCCGGGAACCGACGCTGTCTATACATTGAGTCAGTGCAGCGTTCTGTGATCCTATAATTTATATACGGTGACTGGTAATTAGTGACCGATACTTAAACACGTGATTGTACTCCTGATAACAAATAACTTTCCCAAAGAAACATTTTTTTTTAAAAGGCTAACAGCTGATAGGTCAAAGGCGCGCGTGCGAATTTCTTACGGCTGTTGTCTTATTGTGATAAAAGTCCGTGTATAAAAAAAAATGTTTCTTTGGGAAAGTTGTTTGTTATCATGACTACAATCACGTGTTTAAGTATCGGTCACTAATTACCAGTCACCCTATATAAGTTACCAACAGTAGATTTGTTAACAGTATAACTGATGCGCAGAGCAAGTATGAGAATAATAAGTGTGACTGGTATACAGAGTACGGAATTGCTGCGCCGAAAGATGCTAGAGAAGGCATTACTAATAAAATTGGTGGCGCAGAAAGTTCTTTCAACGCACAACTACTGTCAGGGAACGCCTACAAAGCTGTCAGTTTATTTACGTCATTTGTGTACTAGGGCAGTAAATGGTGACACGCTTGGTTGGAATAATTTTATTTATTTATTTATTAAACTTTATGCACATAATGTACAAAGGCGGACTTAATGCCTTATTTTAATGGAAGAGACGACATTGTCACTTCTAGCAGCGGCTGCCGAGGTGTCTTTGCTTAGAGACTTATGTGACATCTATCAATACTGATGCGTCTAAAATGTACGAGGGTGAAATTCAGCTTTATAATAATTTAGAATTGCAAGCAGCTATTGTTGAAATTATTCGTATATCTGTACGAACATAGAACCAACAGCCAAACATGAAACACCCAGTACGAAACGAAAATTAGTTCATAAATGTTCCCGAAAACGCGTAAATCTTACAGTTTAGTTCAAGACGGAAACCGCAGATCAGCGCCGGCGCCGGCTATAAATACATTGCGTACACGTGTGATCTATGGATCTCTCATATGGGTCAAGTCATAACACTTCGGTATAATTCTGGCCATAGAGAATATTGTTGTTTCTCATGGATCCATGTTTTTTTCTTGTAGCTTGATCGTGGAATGTCTTTGGTGTGTCAAGAATTTAGGGAAAGTTTGGGAGTTTTGATCCTAATGGATGCTTGCTGACGCCATTGCATGTTTATTGTTTGTGCAGCTAGTAAGTGTCTACAACTACGGTGTAGGAACTTTCCTAGAACTCCGTTTACATTGGGTATTGATTAAATGTTCATTAGTCTTCTTCTAAATCAAGAAAAACTCATCACTTGGAGTAAGTAATAGGTTTAGCCTTGTTCTTGGTATATCACTTTTTATAGTTTGATGTGGACTGTATTTTTAATTGTTCTCACACGATTGCATCTGTCATATTTACGCCTTTTCATAAATTATCTAAGTATCTTCCAAATCCTGCCAACTGTCTCTCATCTGCCCTGTGCCTATATACGTAGGTAGGTATATCTACTTACGAACTTATCAAACCTCGTATAAATCACACTCAAAACAATAAGGTACTAATTACAGAAATTTGTTTAATATAATTAATTCGAAGTTATGACGAATAAAATTCCAATTGTTGTTGAAGGTTATTTGAACAAAAATAGATACTCATATAAAAACTATTGTTTACTTAAATACATTTACTTAAATACACAACTCGCAGATGTTATAGCTCTTGACAGTACGTAGATAGATACCAACCTAGTAATTAAAATTATAGTTTTATTTTTAATTGGATGTAATTTCATACTTGACAATAATGATTATTGTTTGAGTCTTCGTGGGTTACATACGTTTCGCTGAATAATACATATACAAATGTATCCATGTGCGTATTTTCCATGTAATCCATGAATTTCCTTGGTTATTCTTGCAGAATCGCAAAAAGTCTTCTGTCTAAGCGTAAATAAGATATTGACTTTTGAACTTGGACTGGCTCTTTAGAAAGATTCTTATTCAACTTGTTACATCATATCTCTTTTATTTTATTAATAGAAGCAAGTCTGTTCAAGATCATCGATCGTGAACTCGATAAATAAATTATGAATCACCACAAGCCGCACCAAGAAGAAAAAATATTTTGTATGCAAATATCCATAATTTATGATAACCAAGAACGCCGCTCCCGCATTTTTATTCGATGTTTAGTCATTCATAAATCGACTAGTAATTATTCGACTACCTCATTACACTTTAATGATTATTACACCAATACACGTGACACAAAAACAAATTAATGTACCTATAATATATTATTAGATTTAATGTGTAACCTCAACCTTACTGACTTCTCTAGTAGTATGACATCAACATAGTTAATATACAAAGGAAGGAACATAAATAATAATCGTAAAATAAGCTTGGAATTCAATTAATTCTTAAGAATTTAATTAAACGAAGAGGAGCTTACTCGACGACGAGCAAGATTCAATTTTAAAAAGCTTTTAGTAAGAACTGGAAATGTAGCTAAGAAAGAGGCAAAGGAAATGTAGCATCTTTGTAGAAAAAAAATCTAGCAGCCGTTATTAACAGAAGTTAATTATATATATTTACCAAAAGGTCCAATTGTCCCTAATCCTACCATCAACAATAAGATAAAAGAAACGACAAGGCATCAATGGAAACCAAAAAGTTGTCCAATTGTCCATGTCCAACCACACCTGCCCATAAATAAGCAATTCGAATTCCAATAGCTGTCGAATCGATTCGATTGAATGCTATTCGATCATTAATCGGAGAGAGCGTGCTGGCCGCAAATAGATGAACTCGCGATCAAGGTGGCCATCGAATCAAATGAAGGCCGAAACTTTGGCAAACACTATATCAACATGTAGGCTGAATGGATTTGATTCTGGTGCATTTAAATTTAGAATGACTTGATGGAAAGTGAAAGAGCTCTTTGAAGATGCAGATGAGGGATCGCATGACCCATCTTTGATTAAAAACTCTTTGCTTTTTTTGTTCTGCTGCTTTTAGTGATACCTACTCAGGTTTGTAAGCACTTGATCGTGGATTTTTTGGCGCTTAAGTGACATTGTCAGGAGGACGCTGTCGATAAACGTTTGTGAAATTGACTGTGGAAATTAAAACAAGATGGCGGCGATAGTTTCAATAAAGGCAACGCGCCAAAGAGCTATACAACACTATGGTTCATAACGAAGGTAGTTAACGTCAGTTTTTTTATAGAAGAAGCAATTTTGCATGATTAACAACGTCTTCTTGTCATTTCAGCGACATTAAAACAGACGTCCGTAATTTGAGGTCATTTCATATGTCAAAAATATATTTCCAATTTTTCAGTTTTCTTACAGGTAAGTAAGTACCTGATAGTATGTTAATTTGTAATAGTCAAATAGTTCCTACCTATTGCGACATTATGAACTCATGTTAGCAGACGCGTACACATAACTATTAATTAAAAAACACCTATCAAAATCAAAATGTTTTATTTCACATAGGCCCAGATGGGCACTTATAAAACGTCGACAAAAAGGTGCACGGTACGGGTTGGTCGTTTCCTATGGAGAAGAACCGGCAAGAAACTCCATGGTTACTCTTTTCAAATCATTTGGTATTACAATATTATCATGGCAACATTAACATTATATTTACGTAAGTCTTGGCAAGTGTAATGTTAAACAATAGGAAAACTCGGACGGAGTTTCCTGAAAACAGGATGAAGATGGAAACCCCAGGCAACAGTTCTTAAAACATAGTTTATTGTTTCAGGCAGGTAGTTAGTCATGTCAACACCCAATAGTCAGAAATTTATCGATAGTGATCCGTAAAATAAACTTCGTTAACAATTTATTACTGGCAGTAAATCTTCAGATAGTTACTCTTCTTTAGCAACTGAAGAAGATGGAACTATGTTCAGTGAGATTGAATTTATTGGTGTTTTTAATAGTAAAAATGTTTTAATTCTTTGTTGAAACAATATTGTAGTAGGTTATGTTTCTGCTATGCCTGAAGTATAAAGGGTATAAAATGACCCTTAACGAAGCCGAAAGGCACTTGTTCTCCCCGTTATTGCGATCATTTTATTGTTCCGGACCATACCTGGGAACCTTCTAGTTACGGAGATATTGGAGGTCAAAGTTCCAATTTTTTCACAAGTTATTTTTTTAAATACTACTTTTTAAGGTTTTATCTTTACTTTAATGACCTCCATAGCCCGTTTACTATTCAAAGCATCCATCAACACCAAGTTTTGAGTGCATTACATTGAGTTAAAACTCAAAATCAAAATCAAAATCACGTTTTACGGTAAACCGTAAAACGTGATTTTTCACCCCAAAAAAAAAAGTCACTTACCAACAAAAAATTTTGCATAGGGTGACTTAGTTCGATGTTCATAATGCTTGGTTGACGGCTTCGTGAAGGGTCCGTTTACACCCTGTATATAAAATATAATGACTTCGACATTTATTGCCTTAGCTACAATGAACATTGATTAAACTAGTATTAAATCCCTTGATTCCTTGAAACAGACTTTCAGGAACAACAAACCATTCAAGAAACTATAACACGAGACTAAGAAATACCAATGATAATAGAACCGATAACAAAACCACAGACAACCTAAATTCTACAGCCGAGGATTGAAAGCACTGCAAACACTAGTGGTTTCAATCTGAAGCGCGTGTTTGTCTATGGCTAAGCACCGTAAAAGCTGCGTTCAAAAGAAATGGCCAGCAATAAACGTTGCGGCTTTCTCCGCAAATACTGGCATCAAACAATAAGCTAGACACGGTGGCTGTGGAGCTGAATTATCTGTGCTTTAGTTTGATTGCTTCGGTTATTAAATTGAAAGGGAATTGCTTGGAATATGGTAAAACAATTTCATTATAGCTGTAGAGGAAATATTGTTTGAAGCCTATGGTACAGGTAGTAATAGAAGGGATAAAAAACGGATTATATAAGACAGTACGAAAAATATTCGAAAAACCTTAATTGTTTATAATAGGAAAGTTTTCCAATTTTATTTTGGTTATATGCAAGAAACAATAGATTTTATAAACTATCCCCGATGTAACACTTCCTGCTAAGAATTGAATGAAATAGTTTCTATTGCTATGAGCCTCGTGGCAGGTTTATTTCCGCCTACCTTTGTAAAGGTGGATTCAATAGAATTTACAATATTCGCAAACTATAGGCTACATAAATATACCTGTCTCAGTCAGCGGGAATCAATAACATTGCAATTGACGTGAATAATATACGTTGTTCAACATTTCAACAACTTAAAGCGCAGCCATGTTATAACGCAAAATATTTGAATTTGGAATGTCAGAATGCCAGTCGTCTGTGGTTTTTGTTAAAATATTCGAGTACATTTTGTGTTTCAAACTAAACGAATACCAGACAGAATACTAATTGAACACTAAAATTCCTGATTAATTAATTTCAATGTTTCAAATGCTTAACTTTTATTTATGCTTTAGACGATCGATAGTTATTTAGATTCGATTCTCGTATTGAAATATTTGTGAGGCAGACATTCTGTATTCATACTCCATTCTTTCCGAGTAGGTGCTTACCTACGTTTGTTTGCAAGTACATTTTGGCAACCATGACACGGAGAGAGTTCTATTGCGATTCTATGGCGCGAAGCGTCTATTATTGCACTAATACGTAGGTATTCACGGTTTCTTTAGCAGCTACAATTTACAGCTACTTTAGCTGTTACAATTTGCTGTAACTTCAGGTTACAAGCTTGTTAACCCCCCAAGTGCGCTTCCACTGCAGAACACTGCACTGTTGACCCTTTCTTCGCTGCTCATCGGTCCTACATCAAAAGGGTTCACGCATGTGCGGACAATTCCGCCGGATGGCTGCGAAGCCAACGAAGTGGACGCTTCACGAAAGCCATTAGCTTTTCTTCTTATATCCCGTAAATAGCCGACTGTTTCTGATCCAATGACTTTTTCGACGAGTTCGTTAAAGCTATTTTTGAACGGCTATTAAGTAAAATGTTGTGTAGAATAAATAAATTTTGAGTTGACACTTTAGTATTTTACATAATATAACTCTACTTATTTTTTTTTCAAATTAGATACTTCATGGATGGATAGACTATTCGCGTAACTTAATTGGATAAATGCTCAGTATGTGTTGCTGCTAAAATACCCTATTAGCAGTTCTAATTGTTTCCCCAATTTAACCTTTACTTCGGTAACATTAGAAAGTAGTCAAATTACAAAACAAAAACATACATTCATTCACATTAGGCGCGCGGTGCATCTAACACCTACCTCACGTTCGGAAATGCCTATGTTAATATGGCGGGCAAACAGTCGGCTCGTACTGGAATGCGACCGATCCAACGTTTAAACTATTTTCGGATGAACACGGAACTGCACTGTTCGGCGTTTGAAATCTATGGTACATAGTTTATCACGATTTTATTGCATTTGTGGGAATCTAGGCCGGATTGTTAAGCGAGATAATAATCTGTTAACGTCAGTTTTGTTTAACGATTAAAGGAAGACATACACGTGCTGTCAAATGAGCTTTATCATAGAATGTTCTATTTACAAAACAGACAAAACAACGATGTTTGGAAGTTGCCAACGTGACAAATGGTGTGTTTAAATGGAAAAGTTTTCTTCACTTTCCCGAAAACATGGAAGACTACCGTGTTAATTACGAAACGTAGATAGGAGTAATAAACAAAATAACGTTAACGAGGCAACAATAAAGTAAATGGTTCGCGGCCTACTACCACACGAAGTTGTAAAAAGTAGTTACAAAGAAAAATAAAAGCGCGCAGGATTAGCTGTTAAGCTCTTGAACAATTTTATATCTTCAGGAAACTCGTGAATGTTAGTCTTTATGCCTTTAACATCAAAGTGTGACATTATGAGGCGCCTTGTGTCATTATGTGGCACTGTAACACTGAAAATGACGATGTTCTTAAGCTAGAATAAACTTGACATGGCTTTGTACTGAGTTTAATTATTATGAGTCGGGACAGAAACATTTGAATGAAAACCTTTTTTGCGTCAAGTACATTTCACAAATTATAATCAACTGTTTACTTTGAAGGTAGCAAAAGGCCAAAAGTTCAGAATCACCTAAAAATCAGTAGCCATCATAATAACGCAAACAAAAAGGTCGGGACTCACAATGGACCTCATTAAAACGTACAGCCAACGTTAATGAAAGCTTCATGTTCTACAATGGCTGCCTGTCCGTTACCCGATATATTATTAATTTGAATTGGAAGCCCGCCAGGTAACTACACTTCGTAATTAAATGATTGATTGGTATCTTTGAAGCCGTATTTGATTAACTACTTTCATTTTGTCGTACATTTTGACAGCAGTTTCATCGTTCGGCGCCGGCGGACAAGTCAATCTATGTGAATTCTAAATTCAATCTTGGCGCGCAGCGGGCCATAGACACAAAAAATCGAACGTGATATTTTTCTAATGAAAGTGAAATAAACTCTTTGAAGATATTGCAGGTTCCTCAGCACAAAAAGCCGTGAATATTATAAACAATTTTACGTTACTTTCCTTATTTTTACCCAAATCCGAAATTCTACTTTACTATGCAATGGAGGCAATAAAATTGTAAAGATAAATGTATCCTGTCTGACTCAGTGTTCCAGCCCGCATTCCTCCCTTGTTTATTGCGTCATGCATAAGCACTGCTCAATCTGAGAAGGGGCTTGAAATTTAAGGGGTTAAGGCGAGAAAAGGGGAAGGGTGAATGTAGATTCAAGGACTAATAACACTTCAAAAGAGGTCTGTTTTTTTAGCATGTGTAGAAAAAATTTTTGCTCACTTTGAAATCGATTTTTGTTTTTTTAGTTGTTCTCTTCATGTGATAGTTACAATTTCTCATAATATGGACAATTCTTCAACAATATTAATAAGGTTAGAATTGTAATCTATGGAATATTTTGGCTAAAAATAATTATTAAGGTTATTCCAATCAGCATTCGAAAATCAAAATGCCATTCGCATCACTGCCGGTGGGCGCCATGATTGTTTTTCCAAATAACGTATCAATATCATACCTGACATCCTTATTCTGGAATGCTCGCAGCATTTTAATTAGACTCGTTCGAGTTACGCAACGTGAAACGTGAGTTGACATACATTGTAGAATTCAAATATTTGTTATGCTCTTTATATGACAAACAAGTAAATATGTGCAGCGTTTATGTAGGTACATAACGGCTTCAAGCAAGCAAAACATTCATTGTATCATTATGTTTTTATGAACAAGCAAGTACAGTAAATTCATCAGGAACTTTTAAACTGATTATTTTCGGGACCTTAATTTACAATTTGCATGCATTATTCTGACCTAAGAAAACAAAGATTTCTCACTCCCCAGCCAAGGAAGGCAACGAAATATTTTTTTAATTAAAATAATATTGGCCCAGGCAACTCCAGTAAACAGTCAGCCTGTCATAAAATATTATAAACTCTGCTCATTACTCGCGGTAGAGCTGACGCAAATGCTTAGCGTACCGGCGAGGTGCTTAGAACTGGAAAATTGGGACTGAAAATGCATTGGAGAGCACTCGCCGACCGAATTCAAATTTCCTATTTGGAAATTTGCCAAACTTCTGTGGAGCACCGCTCTCTAACAGTTAACAGCCTTCGTTAGTTTCGTGACTAACCTTTTCGTGTCAGAAGTATTTACTGTCCAAATTAGGTAATTTGTATTTTGTAGTATCCGAATATTTACTAAGAATTTGCCAACGTATCGTTACGATTCTTTAGTTTTAATTACGATTCTCTTTTAAATAACCTTTCATATTTCTATTAATAAGCTAAATGCGCTCTTCAGCATTCCTTTACGCATTCAACTCCATCTACAAACAAAACTCCAAACCTGACACAGATTAAAAAATACCAGTCTGCCTGTTCTATTCTCTATTTGCGTTCCATTTCACGATGCAAGTAAAACTTTTATCTACACTTTATGGAATACGCTTTAGCTCTGCAAGTGAACATTCCGGGATAGGAAACAAGGTGACCTAAAAACAAACACGAACTGATATGAAAGGGGTTGTCAGGCGTTCGTATATTGGAATATTTTTTGCTGACGTCACGTAAATAATAACCCTTTTATTTATGAGAGTCCGTGATTGTACAACGTGTTTTCGGGAACGTAATGTAATACGTGAGATTTTACTACATTTTTAGGAGGATAATATAATACACATGGGAAAGTTAAACAGGTACTTAAATGCTGCAGTAAAACCGAACTGAAACATATATTATAGGTAAGCAGATTATGACAAAGATTTTAGAACACAAGTTTGACAGTATCCAGCTTTTGTTTTTCTAAGAAGCTCACAAAGTACAAACAGATAACTCTTATCTCATTATTTATTTCTAACTCCTGTCTGACTATAAACCTCAAACGTCTTGACAAAGTCAAAGTTTTCAAAGTATACCGCAGTCTATCAAATTACACGCTGAGGTTCAAGTTACACAAAATACTCCTCCAAAATGTTTACCTGCTTGTGTTAGTAGGGACTAGGGTAAAAGCTTTAATGGCAGTTTTATGACGTCAGAGGGATAATCTCGACGATTAAATGCTTGAGAGCGATGAGTGGTCGTTACTTTTTTATCGCTCCGTGAAACAGCTGACTCGAGATTTGCGCAGATTTTAAAGAACGATATGAATCAGCGGCGTTGGCAGACTGCAATCTTTTCTATGCTGTGGTTTTATCTTTGCCGAGGATAAATAAACTGCCTCCTATAAATCTACGTCAATCATACGAAGGTCAGAGTTTAATATAAATGTAGACAGATGACTTGTTTAGAACTTCATAAATTAGACAAGTTTGTTTGTAATATCGTCTAAACTTCTAAAGTTAGAATAGTTTATGGTCGTTGTTTTTTTATCAGGCTTCGCATTAGATCTCATTAAACCTCGTTAGAACACTTTTTGTCTCGTCTATATCTCTCACTCAGCCGTGAGATAGTGCCATTTCCTTATTAGCATAAATGATGACTTTCGCAAAGGAAGGGTTTAAAATGAAATTACGGTCAGTTTCTACAGGATTAAGTCTACTTCGCTAAGTAACAGTAACTGGATCCCGCCTCATCCCACAGTCCATGATACGACTATTGTTAATGCAATTTGAAATGGACGTCGAATAAATTGAAAAATGGCTGCCGGCCGCTTGTGTAAGCCGTTTGGAGATAGTGAATATGAATAAAAGTGTCGTCAAAGCTTTGTAGTCAGTTTTAAAAGTTGATTTAATGGTAATCTTGTCTTGAATAAAATTTTAAGTAGAAGGATATAACGGTTTGCTGCAATGAAAATATTTGTTTGAATGTGTTCAATATTTACGACAGGCTAAAGAGGTATTGTAATTGAAATACTACGTTCAACGCCTAAGCCTAAGCGTTAAAGAGCTTAAGCTGCATTATCAAAACAGAACAGGAAATCAAAACAGATTCTTCGAATTAAAACTTTTGTGCATGCAAGCCCTTTTGCATCATACCGCATACGCCATACGAAGAACATGTCTCATCGGGAACGTTCCAAATTCAAATGGGATAGTTGTAGAATTAGCATTCAACGATCGTCTGCGTGGTTACGATGTTAATCCAAATTTAAACCAAGCTTCCGCCAACGTTACTGAATATGGCCGCCACATTCCGCTAGTGAAGTAACCCATACTCGTTAATGATAGGTTGGAAACATGAAACAGAAAGAAAATAAATTCGCAGAAGTATTTGTTAGGATTGAAAAGATTTTTTAGATTTATAGCCAATTTGTTATAGAGTTTTCGTTCTTCTTTAAAATTAATTAGGCATAAAAAAATGACGAGGCTCGTGGCTAAATAATAACAGCCGCTCGGGTCGATCTTCAGGTTAACCTGCGTTTGCCAATTTGGTCCGAGGATGGGTGACCACCCATTACATGCAGAGTTTCCTCCGCGCCTCAGAATTGTTGTCATTTATAGATGTTTGACAGTAAGTGGATCGAAATACTGACTCCCGGTTGTCATTTATACATGTTTGTCAGTCAGTCGACCAAAAGACTGACAATCAGTCTTACCACGGAGTTCATATTACCCAGTACTGTCTGGGTTGTGGAATTCAGCTGAATCCGATAAGACTGGAAGCCGACCCCAACGTGGTTGGGAAAAGGCAAGGCAGATGATAAGCCATAAAAATGTTATGTAGGTACCTAAATAGGTATTGATTGATTCTATTTCTGTTTTTATATACATATATTATAGTGTAAGTACCTAATATCCTCTTACATGATGAAAGGTTAAATCTGTATTAGTAATATTTTCCCATACCTACATAAATGGAAATAAATCTTTCTTTTTACAAAAACCCACATCCTTCTTGTAACTAAACGTTCCAGTGTTTTAATATTAGGTAATCTCATCATGGGAATATCATAACTTTCTCTAGACACACACGTAAAGCTGTCGAGAGATAATTTGGTTCGGCCTACAAAGTTTAAATTGAAGATGGCGACTATGGGGAGAGTATATCACGAATTCACGATGCACGCATCACGCATGCCTTGTTGAAAGGTTTTCACATAATTAATGGGTAGAATAAATTCTCATTCTCATTTAAACTGAGGGCAATTAAGAGACATGTTAAGAAATGTACCTATCTATCTATTAATAAATAGCCGCCATATAAATTCTATAGATTATTAACGTAGTTAATTACAATAAATTATGTTTCTCTCCTCATAAGGTCTCATGGATAATTCAATGTCCAATTACGACCCAAAGAGTACCTACGCACTTATATCTGAAATACAGGGAAAACATGAGGAAAATAGACAATGATATTAAAAAAAAACATCGGTCATGACAAATAAGCAAAATTACCAACATTGGTCTTGTTAGATCGTAAAGTAACAGGAAATTAACTCAATTGGCGGCAAATTGACAGGTGACGATCTGCTTCCCGCCATTCTTATTAGCTGTCAAACGACATGTCACGAAATAGCGCGTAATCGTCAGCGAGCGGAAAACGTTTACGGCTCTGATGGGAGAAACTAAACCCATTTAAACCTACACTCTCTTGCTCTTGTTATAACGTCCAATTTCTAGCAGAAACTTAGGCAAATTGTGTTCGACGTTCAAATTCTGTAGCAAAGACATGAACTGAAGTACGTCAATAGAGGTGGAAGTAACGCGTAAAGCAAGTTCTTATCGATATTTATGGCGTAATATTTACTTCTCCGGGTTTGAATTACAATGAAGCACAGGCAATTGAGCTTTCAAAAGACTTCCCACGCTCCTTTGAGTTGATATTTATGGGCCAAACAAGAATATTATTAGGAAATGCCTACGATATCCTTAGAGCTGGTGCTTTAGTAGGATAACGTGGGAGCCTCTATTCATTGCAATTTTAGAGTTCGCAGAAAATAGAAACTCCTTGGAATTGTGTGAAGAGTGAAGAGTTGGGCGCTTCGAGGAATGTTTAGGAAAGAAATAACAAATTCGTTTAACAAGTTTACGTTACTTTCAACACGCTAATCAAACATAACATTCAGTGGAATTCAAGGATAGCAAGCAAACATACCTACTGGAAATGTTTACGAGAGTGCGCTCAAAAATAGAAATTGTTCAGAGCTTTGATATGCTAAAGTTGTACACTGTATTGCAGGGTTTAATGCTCACTCAACAACTGTCATCCACATTACTTATGTCACGTCTTTGGAATGCTAAGACATAATTCCTTGAAAAGCTTACAGTGATTAGCTTTTCATAACAAAATAAGTTATAGGATATACATATTCCTTAATTGAAATATTAGATGTAATCTCTTGGCTTGGGATGGCATATTCCATTTCTTGAAGTGGAATTATGATTGGTGAATGAGTTACAATAAAAAAATCCAAGGGAAGCTAACCAAGGGGTTTTATGACGGAAACTATAACGTATGGAAGATATATATCCCCAAGAAAAAATACGAAGCCCTATTGTTTTTCTTCAATCAGTAGAAAAAAACATTCATTACCGGCCCTCTAATTTCACAATATATTGATTTATTAAAAGGAAAGCCTAGATAAACGACAGCCTATTAATGATAACGACGATAGAAGCGTCAAAAATGCACGGAAGTGACATAAGCATCCGAAAAAATGCACGGAAGTGACATAAGCATCCGAAAAGATGCATGGAAGTGACATAAGCACCCGAAAAGCTTCTAGAAACGCCATGTAAGCGATTACCAATCGCGCTCAGGGAGACGGTGTTATACCTATAATGAATGACCTATATGTTCTACAATCTACTGAAAAACAAAGCAGCACTGTCTACAACCTGAACTTTACAATGCCTATTCTACTAGAGATGAGCCAGATAATTATTACCAGATAAGTAGGTCCGGATAACCGGCTCAATAGACCCGCCCGGATAACAGCGCTACCTACATCTGAAAGTAGGACGCGTGGATTCCTATTGTGTCCATTTTAAATTAATACTATCTAATGAGAACCTTAATTGGAAAGCTTTTTAATTAACCTGTGGAATGTGTTTTTTGTTTCAACGTTGTAAAATTAGATAAAGCTGATAAAGGTTACGAGGGCTCTTTTAAGCGCATGCGCGTTGTGTCAGGTATAAAGGGGGGAGGGGGGGTAGGTTGTTTTCACTTTTTTCGCAAAAATACTGCTGAAATTATTTCACGATGCTTTTCAAACCGACATGTGTGAAACTCATTTCTTTTTATCGAAAATTGTAAAAAAAATACGAAACAGTCAGTATTAATTTCTGTAAATAATTGAAACGCCATGGCCAGGACTAATTAGCGGAAAAATAGAAAAAAAAAAATACTATCTACTCGCAATTTCCCCAAAGTGGTGACCATAGACACAGTTCAGTCATAGCCACTCATAGTTCATCAATTGACGTCATTTAATCCATGGCTCATAATGTCATCAACACCACAAAAGAGACCATATACCTACACCACAGACAACATAGTAGACTCTTTAAAAAATGGAGTGAGTGACTAATGTTGTGTTTATGTCGCTCTGGATGATGAGTCCGTGAGTCATCGCAGTGTATCCCGACTGTAACATCATCCCGACATGTGGCTGCTGTGCAAAGATCTTTTAATGTATGACTAGTATTATGACGTAAATATGTATAGGTACGAGGTTATTAGTTAGAGCTCGTCGCTGATGGTAATTTGCTTGCATTGTTCATGTGAAAAACAAGGATATTTGTGCTACTATTCCTTTTTTGGTGTAAAATGTGTGGTAGGTATTGTGGTGTATTTCTTTTACCTGTTAGGGTATCGAGAATGTCGCTATTATTATTTTTATGTGAAATAATTGGTTTTTAGATATCCGCATTTCCTAAGAGTTATTGCGTAAACAGGATACCATTTCCATCGATATTGTCAAACATGACACGAATAGGCTCTACTAGTATATTTGCCTATTCAAATAATAATATATCCGTTTCCCTCCAAACAAGTCAATGACCTCCTAGTTCCGACCAAATTCGATTCAATAAATTCATAGAGTAATATTTCCTCTATATATTTCGGATATATCTTACATCTGTGGGAGATAGTTCAGAGCGCAGGATACACTGGATTTAATTTAACCGCCACCGTCCGGGCAGGTAGTCGGATATCCGCAGAATAGTCGGACATATCCGCGCTTTGGCCCACCTCTATTTAGGATGAATATGTTACATATTGATATTAGATTCTTTGAGCGAAAAGAAAAGATGGAAAAAGTTTCAGTATCATTTCAGATTATTTTAGTAAGATTTATTTAACCACATATGTTGTAGAATTTGCTTATTTTTTGCTTTTATACGACCATCTGTTGCGGACTTGCGGCCAACTCCATTTAGTCAACATCGCAAAGTACGATAGCATGTGTGAAAAGAAAGTGTCATTAAAGCTGCAACATGACAATTTATAAACATTCACACGAGAAAAAATAAAAGAAAATACAAACCACAGACCTATAATGTGTTTGTTTTAAAAAAAAAGGAGAAAGTATAAATCTGTGCTACATTTGACAACAAAAAAACAAAGCTACTTTTCATGCGATCCAGTTTTAAATCTCCCTTTGATTCCGTATGTATGGAATATTTCCAAAAAACTAGGTCGAATCAATACACTGAGCTGAATACCATGTTTCAAACAAACATGATATTTCTTTGAGAGAATATGAGCATTCGTAGAACTTGTTCTAGATTTTATTCGTTATTTATAGAGAAATAACAGCGGTTACTCATAGTCGTTATTTTAACAATAACTTCCATGCTCCAACCTCAAATGTAACAGGTGCTTATGTCGCGTCATGAAACTATTGAGGTTTACGACTTTATTACTACCGAACTCTATTGAATTTGATAACAACTTTATTAGGGCAAGTGCGTACAAGAGTTGCTGTTCAATATAGGTCTTTAATAGTTCTACGAGTGTTATTTTGATTGGTCGTGATTTACCTACGAATATTATTTTACTCAGCAAGTCTGCTCCAAGATTTTGGCGACCACAGATAAACATCATTATATTATTATTGCTACATGTTGTTTTTTTCTTTAAACTAGTAGATAAAGAGGATAACAGATATAACTTCCAATAGGTACTTATAGTTCTGTTCAAATTTTATGGCGGCTCGGAAGTTAGTTGCGAGTGACGGTCTGCGCATTATACAGTCAAGAGATACGTCTTCTGCACCCCGCTGATACCTAAAATTGTGTTTTGCGCAGCTTTACGTTAGATGTTCCAAGCTGATATAAAGTTTGAACCGTTAAACCTGCGCAGACCGTCACTCGCAGCTAACATCCGAGCCGCCATAAAGTTTGAACAGAATGAGACAATTTCATAAAATTACGTTGTCAAAAATGTCTAGCAGTATACAGTTATGGCATAGTTATAGCGTTTAAAATTTCTAATATTGTTCTGGCCCCCCACAGAGCCCGACCGTCCCACAAACAAAGTTGCTCCTAAAACGACGGTCTCTTTAATTAGCCACCCAGCTGGTACCCATAACATCACGCGCGGTATAGCGGTATGCAGTTAGTATTCCGTCTGTATGACTAACATACATACATTCATACATAATCGCAGCAGTGTTCGGTGCTGTCGGAATGACAACACTGCTGACCTCTGACGGGTTAACCGTTTTTGTAGCGTTCCTTTTTACTTTTGTAAAGTGGTGTCTGTTTTTTTGGCCGCGCAGTGTTTGCAGTTTGATGTAGATAAACATATGGTGTCGGATGCTACTCGTGAATAAATATTTTATGCTTTTGTGCAAAAGTTTTGTAAGGAACGGGAACAGATGTCTTTAAAAACAGGAGTCACTGTGAAATAAACTTTAATAAGATCATGTTAAATTGTGATTCCGTTTATAGAAAAATGTTCCTACGTTATACTTAATCAATCACGAGAATTTGCTATGTTGCAATCTTAAGTTTCTAATACAGCCTACAGGAGTACTTCAACACATAATTTTATAATACATAATCGACAATCAGTTCTCTAATCTCAAATCAAATGTTACTTAATAACAGCGCCACGTAACCTATTGTTTCTACAGCATCAGCACCCATAATGATTGCAACAGCGCGTCTATCTGCAAAAAATCTCACGGTTGTCGTGCAATTGCAAACAAGGTCGGTAAATAAAACGCTTGGGCTGTGACCTGACCGGTTGTAATATATCTGGTCCTGTTTGACCTAGCTGACATAACAAGCTTTGATATAAATCTGTCTGGTACATCTTGAGAAATAACCCTTTACAATATCACGCCTATAATCCCTGAAAGGTTAGGTGTACCTAATAGTAGACCCACAGTTATATTTTTAAGTTCCATGAAATAGGGGGCGAGCCGATTGCCATTAACCAGGTACTAATCCAAATTTCGTGGCTGCTAAGGAGAAATTTTTGATGGAGAAACCCAATAACACTGCCCGCCCTTGCAGTATTAATAAAAATATAGTTGTTCAAGAGAGAGACAGTCTTAACGCTTTCACTGTTCGCGAAGCAGACAATAGATAAACACGTCACGTACCATATGGGGCTCAAATGACTGTGAAAAGGTCAACCACTTTTTGGGACTACCCTGTCGGAATGAAGAAAGGGCCAATCCTATTGAAGATTTAAATTTGGGGAGACTCCTTTATAGGGAGAACCCAAATCTAAACCTTTTATAACAATGAAGAGAGAATATTCCCATTGAAAAGTTGAATTTCACAAATACTTTAGTCGATGTTCAGATAGAAGTCTGAAGTTGAATCGTTTCATCTGTAGACGATATTGATTTCCTCAATAAAGCTTTTAGCTAAGCAGAAACTAGAAACGCGCATCAAAGGACCGAGACAGCTCAAAGCTTTGAATATGCAACGCTGAATACATTTTCAGATTACAAATAGGTTTCTTGAATATTTAAAACGGACTTTCACAGTTCTGTAGCATTCGAGATGTAGCCCTTTCAACTCCTCTAACGTTATTTTCTGAAACGTAACATAAAGCGAAATATCTACCGAACTGATACGTAAGTAGATTTTATATAAAATCTAATATACTGAACGTTGTAGATGCAATATGTCTGAAAGATGAACGTGTGTAATATCGCTTGGCGAGCTTAATCTAATAGCGCTTTAGTGATATTGCGAATAGAGACCGTAATTTTGTCTAGCTCAGGTAATACAATTTCGTCGGGAAATTCTTGTGTCTTTTGTGTATTTCGAAGTAATGTATTGGTCCTTTTGCTTTCTTAAGTGCCTAATATTTGAATACAAGTATACTAAATGAATGTTGATGAGGACGAAAGAAAAGAAATCGCAAAATTGGGTGTAGTTCCGAATTTTCGAATGAGTCCTCAGTTCAGCCGTGGATCAATCAATTAGAATGTCTAATGAGTTATACTGGCTGATTGATTGATGGAGCGAATAATCTTATTTGTCTTTAGCTCCGTTTCGTCTGTGTAATAACTTACTTAAATCAAAGGTTATCCGTAGCTAACAGAATATTGTTTTCGATTTTCCCGATTTTTGTTACCTAATACAACGTGTTTATTCGCAAAACGATAACCTTTTTATTTCGAGGTCTAATGCAAGCTAATTATTGCACAAATACATATTGACAGTTCCATTTATCAAGAGGTGGACGAGGTCAGATTTGGTCAAGTCGGACGAGGCCAATAGAAAATTATTTGTAATTCTCATGAATGACCAAGAATGTCAATGGCCCTTGGACATTACTACTATTATGTTGGTAAAGAGAAACAAAAGAACAGTCCCGTATTTGGCCGTGTGACTTACTTGGATGTAATTGGGGTAACACAATTTGGGCGATTGTGCAACTTGTGTTGTTTCGTTTTCGTGGTTAGATAGTCTTTTTGAATCATTTTCAGCTGTTCAAATTGTGTGATGTTTAAACAATCTGATCTATTCCTTGCTTTGGTTCTGTTATGTATATATTAAAACTTTATCAACGTCATGTTTTTTTATTAAGTAAAAAAGCTAAATTCAACACCAATTCGGTCATCTTCAATCTAATTGCGTTCTTAGACACACCTTACAACACCTCCATTGCGTATAATATCAAGAACGTCTCTTGAATTAACAAGAGAGACAAGTATCGACATAATACACACTCAGGTCTCTCGAGACGTTTGAATAACCTTAAGGAAATAAGCTGTAATAATGTAGAGGAATTATTCACGACGGTATACAGTGACATCATGTACAATACGATTAGTGTGTCATGGGCAGAAATTACCAAGTGTTTCGACTAGGACCCTGTCACTGAATAGATAACAGTGCAACGGTGCATTCGTGCCCTCATTTGCCAACTTCGAGACACCGTGTCATTTCTTCTACGGAATATGTTAAACTCATGACGTGATTATGTCATGCGTGTTATTAAGTGGCACCAAATTACAGCTGATTGCCGTGAGAAGCATGTAGAATAGTTTTTGTGGAATGTAATGCTCTCTGTTGTATTGTGTTTGATGCGGTAGTGGCGACGAAATTCAAAGAATAGGAAGAGGTGTTGAAATCTCTGGCCGTGTCTAAGATTACAATAGGACTTCTGCCTCTTTTATTTCTTTTGGAGTGGCTTGAAATGTTTGTCTAGGTGTAATTCAACGCTTGGTGATAGACGACACCTTTTCAATGTAATGCCTTACGAGCCGCATCGTACCTAACAGCTGAGACAACGCATTTCTACTTCAAATAAATGATTTGTTGTTGGTTATATAACAAGACCTTTGGTTTGTCTTGCACTGAGCGCTTTACGATCTAATTCCAGAAGTCGCTGTTATCCGCTCCCTTTGTTCCTTTTGTTATCTTATCTGAGGCTGCTAAGCTCGGTAGCTTTATATATCTACTTTGCGTCATTATCTCGGCGGAAGGGGTGATGGATGGCGGAAGGAAACTCGTGCACGAGAAGTTATTGATGGACGAAAATCGATTAGTGAGCGCGCTGTTGCGGATATTCATAGTCAGCGCGTGTCACACTTTGATACATTTACAATGAGGTACGCCCACCGTTGTTATTGCGACGGATATGGAGTGCGAACATAATGCCTAGCGACAGTGCAGATGTGCGCACTTTCACCTCCGCCCTGCTCGATGTATCGCGTGTGATCCGACCCGCATAGTGGCGTAATGTCCCTCCGGGGATAGCGGCCGCCGGTAATTTATTACGCAGTTAACGGACTTGATGCATTGTGCTTATTAAGTTGCTTAGACGAGTACCGAGGGGTCTTCATGAGACGACGTTGAATCGAGGTTCGTTGGTCGAGGACGGTTACTAAGCTCGCCTCGGCCTACATCGTTGTGGTGCCAGAAGCACGTACCGACATGGCGCGTGACATTACCTACGCTTTCGCTACCCGTATCTAACATTTAGCCGAAATACGTGTGTTGAAGTACAATACTTAACGATGTCATACGGTACATCGCCGGGGAAGGGGAGGCGTCGCCGGCCGGTCGTCGCCCGGCATCGATCGCGCTGTTTGTAAACATTGCAGCTCGAGCCGTCGCGTCGCGAACGATAAGCTGAGGGTGTCAAGTGTAGGGTAATGGGACTCACCTGTACGATCTGCACGTTGTCCTTGTCGAGCAGGAACTCCATGGACTTGTGGGGGCGCGGCGCGCGCTGGTCCGGCGGCGCCAGCGCGAGCAGCGAGCGCGCGTGCAGCACGGTGCGCTGCGTGTCCACATCCGTCTCCAGCACGCCGGCGGGCGGCGCGGGAGGCCCGCGCGGCCGCGGCGGCTTGTGCGCCACGCCGCCCGCCACCGGGGGACCCGGTGCCCGCGACACACCCTCCTCTTTCAGTGGGATACGCACATACTGCGGCCCGGCGGCCGGCCCGCGCGGTCCCTGCCCCGCATCTGCCGCCGTCGCCGCGCCGTTCGTAGAGGGTCGTATGTTCGCGCCTGCGCCCCTTGTTTTTTTCTCCTTGCGCCCCGAGAATCGGAAGTTCGCGAATCGCGAGAGGAAACCGGCGATGCGGCTGCGCGGCGCGCGCGCGCCCGCTTCCGTCATAGCGGCAGCGCGCTCTGCGGCCGGCGCGCGCGGCTCCTCGCCTCCCCCCTCCACTACCACCACTTCGGCGTCGTCCGCGTCGTCGCTCGCGGTCGTTTCGCTCTCCGTGGTGCTCGTACTCGTCTCTCGCCAGCTCACTTCTGCGACTACCGGCGAGAACGTCACTCCCTTGGAGCCCGCGGACACAGAGCGCACAGGCGGCCCTGCGCCAGGCGGGGGCGGCGCCACCAGCTGTAGGGACGCGCGCAGTTCCTCCGGCGTCTCTCTGTGAGGGGTGGCTCGTGCGCGCAACTCCGGTGTTGATCTCACTCTAGCGTCGCACGATGATCTCAGCGGTGTGGATGTAAACACTGGTTCTCTAAGCGGGTCGGGGGAGGGCGTGCGCGGTGGTGAGGGTGAAGGGGAGGGGCCGTCCATGCGCCGGCGCAGCTCGTCCAGCACGTCGTCCCAGGCGCCCCACGAGTCGTGTAGTCGTCTCGCTGTCATTACTGACAGTTCGCGGTCGTAGTTTTCACTTTCAGCGAGCGCTCGCCGCGCTGTCTCGTCCAGCCGGCGCGCCGTCGCCTCCATCTCTCTGGCGAAGGCTCGCTCGGACTCGGTGGTAGAATCACTGCCGGCACTAGGTTCCCGTACGGGTGACTCGGTGGGTTGTCGGACGACCACTTCGACGGGGGGTGGTGGTGGTTGTGGTACATTCCGGGGCGTCCGGGGGGGTGGCGGAGGGGGCGGCAGGCGCGGGCGCCGCGGGCCCCCCCGATAGTCCAGTGCGGTGAGGTCGGCCACGCTGACGGTAAGGCTGTCGGACACTTCGAAGCTCTGTCGGAAGCGCGCGCGGTGCGCCGCGTGCCGGCGCGGCTCGGCGCACACGTCGAGCTCGGCGGGGAGAGAGAGAGCGCGCGCAGCGCGGGGCGGGCGGCGCTCAGCACTGGGCGAGTCGGGCGCCGCGGCCAGGCAGGGCGCGCTGCCGGCGGCCGCCCGGTGCGCTATTTCGGGCGGGCGGCACGCCGCGGGCGGGGGCGGCCGGCGCGAGCGCTCGCTGTAGCCGCTGTCTTCGCTGAGGTTCTCGGCAGACAGATGGGTGCGCGGTGCGGCCACGCGTGTGGGCGGCGGGGAAGGCGGCGGAGACTCCAGGGAGTCGGGCGACAGGCTGGGCGAGGCGGGTGCAGCGCAGGACCTCTCCAGCGACTCGAACTGAGCGAGGCTGGAGGAGCGTGAGAGCGAGCCCGAGCTGGCGGGCGAGGTGGCGCGCTCGCGCCGCCTGCGCTTCGCCGGGCACGCCCACTCGCGCTCTGACTCGCTGTCGCACTCCGACCCTGATGGGAAACAAACTCCGTCAAGCACTGAACTAAACACGTTACACTGAAATCTCCCGAAACGCGGCACGTCGCCACGTCCAGACGGCGACAATGACAATGACCGAATACAAATCAGTATTCTTTCTACTACTTGGAACTAGTCCAAGAGATATGTAGGATAACATTCTATGTACTTGCCAAAGCCGGTCTAGACACAATGAAGGACTCAGTCTAATATTCATGTTGTGTAATGTAATTACTCTGGTGGTCTTGTATGTGGAGTTACCCTTATATTTCTTATTTAAAGCAGCGCCATCTGTACACTAATCTATAAAATTTTAGTAGGCTTGTCGGTTTTTAAAAGTACCGCTACTGCCCTACAGATGGCGCGAAATGAATATAAAGCCACGCTACACATAAAAGTTGCTTCTAATAAAATCTATTGTATTTAACGCACTTATAAAATACTGAAAATTACCTTGAGTGCCCCGCACATGGATGACAGAATCTGCATCTGAATCTGAGAGCCATGTTGCGGCAGAGGAACGTTCGGAACGCAAGTCATCGCTCGTTTCCTCGACTATCGTTTCGAGGTATAAAGCGTGAGTGCTGCCATTATCACCTGTGGGAAGAAATAAAATGATTTAGAGATACAGATGAAAAAAACACCAATTAACCAAAAGAAACAGAGCAAAAGTAACTTTGTTTACATTATTTACTTTTGCTATTCGATACTAGATGGCGCTGTGCGTAGTTACATTCGATAAATTCAAGCTCTGTTCTCTTTTTCTATGAATTTCCCAGTATAATAAAAAAAACTTATTTTGTGATCAATCTAACTTAATAAATATTATAATTCAAAACACAACATCAAAACCGTCATTGTAAAGTTAGGTACCTAGGTACTTTTAATTTATATTCAAAGCATTTTCATGCTCCAATTCGATTCTACTCAAGTAAAATAGTAATACCGTTGTGTTAAAACACACTTTATTGACATTCACAATAGCATAGTATAGTATTGCTGTTTTTTTCAATACAGATTTTTTTGCAGCATAGTTGAACTGTTAATTCTTACAAAAGTACAAACGCCAGCCGCCACCCGAAACTGTAAAATTTTCCCAATCAACCTAGAACCCATTGTTTCAGCCATAAAGTTGAAAATCTATTAAAGAAATTTGACAGAGTGTAGTAGCTTGATGTGCTAGTCTGTACTAATTCAAGTAAGTTTTTCAGATAGGTATAGACAATACATATTTTATTTTTTGCTCCCCTTCTATGGTATGGTATTCCATCATGTCAATTTAAATACCAAATTAGCTTTAACTCATTGACATTAGCATAACAATTAAGTAACGTAAGTAGTTGTATTTATGGAGACAAAAGATTTACAGAATTGTCGCTTGTATGCTAATCCGAATTAAGTTGGAAATAGCTGGACATCTATGGTTTTCTAATATTTATGCTTGTATGGTGGTTTTAATCTCACTACCTGACCGCATTCATTAGTTACGTACCGGGGGAGGAACGGAGAATATTTTATTCTTCACGTGTTTTCTTCGTATTACAGGTTTTTTTACAGATTAGTGACATTATTTTTCGTGGGTTTCTATATGATATTTTCACAACCTACTTAATTAATTAATTTCCGGTACCTAAACTTATCTAACAAATCATTCTGTTCCGTTATTTGAGTTTAAGACGAAGATAGTGTCTATTTAGAGGTGGTGGAACGGACTTATAAAATACGTTAAACCGTACTGAACGTGTTTGAAACTTTGAACTGCTGTTTTCAATATGTTTCAGAACAAGAACACAAATTATAACATGTTCAATGTTGTTTCATCTGTATAAAATGATGTTGTTATGTGTTTATTCTTCTCGTATGAATATTACACTACATTCCACCCACACTTTAGCTATGATATTAATTTCTCGCATAAAATTATAATAATAAGTATAGTGGGTAAGTACCCACTTAGTTAGGTATGTGTCGGACAACAATGGAACTTTCTCTCGTTGCCTCATTGCGTGATGTAACTATTTTGATACAAATCGTTGGCCATAAAGCTACCTCATATGGCAGTACACCGATACCTTATCTACGTGTTATACTGTCCACCTTATCGTTATAGAGATATGGTTGATAATTAGTAATTAGATTAGGAAGGTAAGGCCAAGGGCGAGATTCTCCGATTTGCCAGAGATAATATGATAAACGAATGCAATTGATAAAGTTTCGTAAATCGCGAACGAACTTAGGTCTAGATCAAGGATACTCAACTTATTTTAAAGGTGGGCCATAATTTTGATTTCGTGTCAACCTGCGGGCCATCTAGTAAAAACTTGCTATAGTAACGGTAGATACCTATCTACTTAGCTTTTAAGATTAAACTACAGTTAATTGCATAAATTGCTTATGTTTACTTTTTTATATAATTTTGTTTACTGATAATTTAACGTGTTTTTTCCGTTTTGTCCTGTGCGGACTAATCAATACTTTTTCTTTCTTTCATGTACTTTGAATCAGACATGTTCCTGTCTCTGTGTATGTAGCATTTGCAGTTTGGCAGTTTTGCGACAAGGGCAGGAAAAAAATAAGACAAAGTACGTGCTAAGCCATACTGTTACTGACACATTCCCACCAAACTAACTTCACACTAAAGTATTTTGCTTTCAATCAATCAACCAATCATTTTATTATCAGGCAACTGAGGCCCATAGATAAAATACGTGAAATAATCTTAAATACAAAAAAAAACCACGGCACTGCTGCTTCTATTGCTGCTTTCAAAAAAACATATTCCATAAATAAATGTTTTTGAGTAAAAGTTCTTTTTTTTATTGTAGGATTGTCAAAGACAGAAAAGTCCTTAAAGGAGAATGGGAAAAATTAATAGGAAGAATTAAAATTTTTATCAATACGAAGATTTTTTAACAAACAATGTAACTAATGCTGTGGGTAAGGTAACCATTTTTAATTAAATTAAATCCCAACAAAACTGAAATAAACAATACCTCAGAAGCTACCTACCGTAAAGGGACTACGCTTTTTTATAAAAACGTTGGACATTGCCATCAGATAACATAAAAATAAAAAGCAATCGGCGAATCAGTCTAGACAATAGTCTAGAATCTAGATTGAGTCTAGCGAATCGGTGCGGTTGTAAAAAACAATTGTAACAGCTAACTGTTCCGCGAAGGAGTTATTTAATTGAACAGTTAGCGATTCAGCGGTCAACGTTTTGTTTTAAGATGATTTTGATGACATTAATTAGTGAGAAAGAAGCTTAGCGCATCTTTATTTTTGTTTGGTTCTTTAATTGGCCGTTGTAATTACAGCCAATCAGCTGAAGCTAAATAACGATCCCCTATGATTGAATAAATAAAATCCTCTTTTTTTTTGTTAATGTGATTGTTTGGTATACCCAGCATAGAGCAATACAATTTTTTTTCTGAAACTTATGGTGGCCAGGCCAGACTACGTGTACCTAAGTCTAGTATTTATGTAAAAACTAAAACCACTAGGTATACAATTTATTCTCAATATAACATTCTGGGTTCTGGGCTAGATTCATGATTCTTTATTTTGCATGAAATATGGCACATGATGGTCTTATTAATAAAAAGTTTTCACATATTTCGCTGACTTCCTTCAACATGCAAACTTAAAATTAAATTAAAAAACCATATTATGACAAAGATCGGGAAATCTTCCTGAGGTCACTGTTATAAAGAACCAGTATTTAGCATTGACATAAGGATAAATAAAATTAATCAAATATTAACACAAAAAGTAAAACCTTTGTCTTGTTCAACAATAACCAGTTTTTTGTTAGAGATCCGACCGCAATTATCATGATAGAAGAATTCTTATTTTTTGACGAACCTAGCAACCTTTTTTTTTACGTTGCTCGACAATAGGAATTTCTCCTGTATCGTGGGTCCGTTTACAAACATTCAATCTCACATCAAAAACAGCCAGACCCGGACACATGACACAACAACTACGTGTAGGCCATACAAATATTTATTCCGTGCAGAAACCGAACCCGGGACGCAACGCAGCAGCCAATCGCTCAGCCACTGCGCCAACCGTGAAAATATAAGGTGTCTTATCGATTAAAAACGAAAACAAAATAGCGTGAGGAGCCTACATGTCCTAGTTTCGAAGAGTTTAAGTCATGAGACATCTACCAACCCACACTGACCGCGTGTGGTGGATTACAGCCCAGTCTCTCTCGTAGAGAGGAGACTCGTGGCTAAATAATGACAGCCACTCGGGTCGATTTTCAGGTTAAGCCGCGGATGACCACCCATTACATACCGAGTTACCTTCGCGCCTCGGAAAGCACATTAAGCCGTTGGTCCCGGCTGTCGATTGTAGATCTTTTACAGTCGTTACAGGTAGTCAGTGGCCCGAAAGTCTGACCACCAGTCTTACCAAGGGGTATCGGATATATATTACCCAGTACTAACTGGGTTGTGGAGGACAGATAGGCAGTCCCTCCATGTTAAATACTGGTATTCAGTTTCATCCGGTTAGACTGGAAGCCGACCCCAACATAGTTGGGAAAAGGCTAAGCAGATGATGAGAGAGGAGGCCTGGGCTCTAGCAGTGGGAACATTAAAAAAGACTGATAACAGTGGCTTATCGATATAAAATGTAATCGTATATTTACCTTTGAACTCTAAAATACCCAGAATCAAGAATGGTTATCGTTCGTAAAAGTCAAGTATTCAAATTGGATGTGTTTAAAATTACATAAATACAAATGATAAAGATTATATAATACATAATAAGATAACTTAGAACAACATACATAACCATGTTCACTGATTAATGGTATCAGAATGTAAATATTATGGTTTTTTTTTAAGAGATAGACACGCACTTTATGTACAGACGCCAGCACATCAAGTTACTACAATCTGTCAAATTTCTTTAACAGATTTTCAACTTAATCGCCAAAGCGTTCGGTTCAAGGTTGTTTGGGAAAATTTGTTGTTTGGGTAGTTGGTGTCTGTACAAGGGTTTTTGAGACAAAAATGTGTCTATACTTGAACGAAAACAGGTGGTTTTGTGTGTAGTGTCGTAGAAGCGTAGCTGAGTCGTAGTCGCTTAGTAGCGTAGCCGCGTAGTAGCGCAGCTGACTCGTAGCAGCGTAGTAGCAAAGCCGCGTAATAGCGTAGCTGAGCCGTAGCAGCGTAGTAGCATAGCCACGTAGTAGCGTAGCAGCGTAGTAGAATAACCGCGTAGTAGCGTAGCCGCGTTTTTAGACTGCTACGACAACAAGGCGCTGTTAAGTGCCAATACCTTTCTACCATTACCTTCAATATCTTCCGAGCTTCTCTTTAGGTAAATCAATTACTTTAATTATATACCCACTTAAAATATTTTATGTGAAGGAACAACGCAGCACATGTCAGGTCGGGGTCACTGACCGGCAGGTGCGCTCAGCTGACCGCGGGCACTCGGCCACGGAACTGCGCATGCGTACCCACTACTTACAGCTAGGGTTCAAATTAACGCCGTTTAGCTTAAACTTAGTTTAAACGTGTATAATGTAACCTAGTTTAGATTCAGTAACTAAATAGTTGTATTTTGTTTGTTTATCGAGTGTTGCACTTATTAGGCGGAATATTTACGAGTGCATGACATCATACTGTTATCACTAATCTGTCTGCCGAATTGTAGGTACTACTGCGCTCACTGACGGCCGACTACTTTCACCCTTATGCTCTTAGTAATAAAGTTGAAAAGTGGTCGACCGTCTCGTCTGTGAGAGCGGTGGTACCTGTTTGAATATGATATGACATCATCGGAATGGGTCTGTGGTAAATGCAGGTAGTGGTCTGGGACTGGCGAGCCAAGGATGGAAGTGGATAGGGGGTATTGGATATACGTAGGTTTAAGAAAATATAAAACCTTTTATAAATCAGTCAATTTCACTAAAAATTAAGCGTCACCTAAATTATAGCTTAAATAAAACAGCGCCATTGGATTTTCGTTTGCTAGGCTCAATGTCAAGGGTTGAAAATCGAACACTGCAATATCCAGGCCTCACCTATTTTAAACCTTTGAAAACGTGCATTAGTCTTCTGAGAAGGACCCTTGACCTTTAACGTCATTATAAGCTTATAGTGACGTCGTAAATATTTGAATTTTCTGTTTTTCTTATTAAGCTGTTTAGCAGCATCATACCTTTGCTTCTTCTTCAACCTGGCGAAACACCCTCGCCTACAGCTCGGGTGTTAATTCCGCCTCGAATGCAATACTTGACAAAGTTTCCCCACTTATATCAAAATGTACTATTGCAGTAGCAAGGGCTCCAAGTGACACCTGTTTCTAAATTATGCATGAATATCTGTTGAATCAGCTAGCTGTCAAGATAAAAGTAAACATAAGTAGCTAATAAGTAGGTCAGTCCTAGCAACTAAATCGCCTGACGTTTGTAAAACTGAACGAAACACGTCTTGTTTATTTACATTTTGATAAAACGCTGACATTGAATACCAACACGTTTTCTCTGAAGTTAGTGAAAAATGCGTATATTTTTTCTTATTTACATATTCATATTAACGTGTTTGTCAAAAACAAATGATCTTGAATTCTTGAGTATAAAAAATAGGACTTTTTGTTTAAGGTTGTTCACATGTGACGCTTGCTTCGTTCGTCGTTTGACTTGATAAATACTGGTTTTTGAGATGAACAAAGGAAGCAAAAATATTTAAGAATCAACGACGTCTTAAATAACTTTTGGCGATAGATCATATCACAAGTACTGTATCACATCCTTCACAGAAACGATGGATGGACTGTGTGAAGGATGATATGGCAAGAAAGGAGTCCCATTAGAAGATTCCCAAGACCAGCAGCTTATAGAAAAACGTACCAATTGAATTGTAACCCATCCATAATTCACAACACTACCTGGGAAGCAAAACAACAGCACCTTAGGTCACAACACTAGTGTAGGTCAAACGTGTCCCAGCCCGCGGGTCCGTCTAGGGCTGCCAGCTATTTTGGAAAAAACAAAGTGTTTCTGATTTCAGAGAGGCTAAAAAAAGACATACGAAAGCTCAGTATTGTAAAATAAATTATTATATTATTCAAATTATATAGGTTGATAATCAGCAGTTTTTGAAGCTCAAAATTACATGAGAATGTCCCCCAGAAGCCCCGCCCTTCGCCACCACAATGTAAATTGTAAAAACAGTATATTTTTTATGGAATTAATTTAATTTATAGTCAGAGTCAATTTAAATAAAGTATTTTAGCATACTCTATGGCTAGATTGATACTGCTTATTAGATTTAAAAATAGGCCTGACTGAAAAAGAGTACGATCCTCTATGTTAGGGGAAGACCAAAGAAACGGTGGATGGACTGTGTGAAGGATGATATGGCTAGAAAGGAGGTGACTGCTGAGATGACGAGTAAAAGAGAAGTATGGAAGAAGAAGACATGCTGATCCGACTCCAAATAAATTGGAAATAAGGCAAGATGACTCCATATTACAGTACCATTTTATTGGTATAGGTTGGCAACCTTGGGACCACCTGACGGACACATCAACACGTGTATCTAACGGTCGGCCCTCAGGCCCAAGCTGGCCAGTCGCGTGTGGAATCCGTAATACCGTACCGAATGCGCCAATCACTTGATAGACATAATCGGCCCGTAACTGGGTATTGGGAAAATCTGCGCTCTGTTTTATATTCAGCCAATCGTAGCCACGTATTCAGTACACGCAGTTTATGTAGTGAAGTGTGGCGTTATGACTGGTTTGTAAGAGTGGCCTGGATACAAATGTCGTGGTTAATCAGCCAGTAATCATCATCAGCTGCCTAGCCTTTTCCCAACTATATTGGAGTCGGCTTCCAAGTTAACTGGATGCAGTTGAATACCAGTATTTGACATGGAGCGACTGCCTATCTGACCTCCAGAACCCAGTTAGTACTGGGCACTACGATACCCCTTGGTAAGAATGGTTGTCAGACTTTCGGGCCACTGACTATCTGTAACGACTGTCAAAGATCAACAAATGACAGCCACGACCAACGGCTTAACGTGCTTTCCGAGGCACGGAGGAATAATCAACCAGTAATGTTCCCGGGAATGACTGGGACGTGTCAGGCGTCATGTCTATCATTACATAGGAAGCCTGAGTCCAAGGGAAGAATCTTTGCAGTTTGTTGGGAATCTCTTTTTATGGGAATATGCTTAGCTTGATAAACCCTTATCCCCTGCGTTTATACCTTAGCCTTTATACCCTGCTTGGACATTGGCTTTACCCTTGTGAGAGGGAGCTGTAAAAAAGCCACGGCGACCACGCGGGTCCAGTGTGAGTTGGTTGGTGTCATATGTCTTAAAATTTTTGGTTCTAGTACAGGCCGGTTTCCTTACGATATTTGACTTTACCGTTTTGAGAGCAGTGATGATGAAATAAAAACTCAAGGTTTTTCTGCATATGTTCAACTCCCGAAATTACCACACGTACATCAGGGCCACCTGGTCGCCATTGCTTGGTATACGAGTATGACTATCAGGGACTGATATCGATACCCGAAATATATCGATATTTTAAAGAAAATACCAATACCGATATATATATATAATAATCGATAACTGGGGTAAATATCGGTATTTTGTATCAGTTATTTGATGGTATCGATATAAAATTATCGATAATTATATCGATACTCAGTACTGATATAATGATATCGATAACATAATTTTATCGGAATGCAGTTCCTGATGAATATATCTTTTCCGAGGCTCAAAATTCTGTAACTCGAACACCACATCATGCAACAGAAGATCGTTGTCATAAAAAATCTAAAACATTCGTTGCCTGTTTCCTGTTCCGTATTCAAAAACTGTCCCAATCTACTCATTTACCACATTACAAGGTTACTTAACTACGGATTAAAGATTAATAAACCCTAGTTTATTGCACGTTTAGTTTAGCTAAACGATAGTGGAACGGATAAGGCCCAGTTACTACAAATTGGACCGCCAATATCATAAGAACCGGTTTTCGATTATGTACGGTTTTTTTGTTTGTTATTCCGATTCGTTTAGAGCGGTGCTTAGTTGTGGTTCGTCGACATCGATGACAGTCATGTGTGATGCCGGACTATCGTTCACGCCATAGTGCAGGGACGTAACAGTACTACAGTTCCGTGGTTGAGTTCATTTGCACTGAGGTCGAAAGCCCAAAAGCACAGTTGGATAGAACAAAAAGTGAGGCTTACGAGTACGTCCGTTTTCATTATCTACACAACATATCAACGGGAATTTAGGTGGCACTTGCCGTTAGTGAAAACAGATGTTAATAGTTCATGCTGTATATTTTGTGTGTAATAAATATTGAAGTTAAACAAGGTACTTTATGAAATATATCAACCACTTTTGATATCTAACTAGTTCATTAGAGCTACAGTTAGTACTATTAATTATAACTGTTTTTCTCATCGATGGCTTTGTAGTTTTACGCGTTGAATTGAATTATAAGCCGTACCGGGCAGCCGACAGTGTCAACCAATCACACATTATCTATAGTAAATAATCCTAGACACACATGATTATCACATTCATCATAGCTACTTAGCAAATATTTAGGATTTAATATTATATTATCTAGTGTAAATATATTTGATTAGTGTACTTCTATTTATTTAATAAATACTTTAAACATACCAATGTACTTACAAAGGCTAACTTAATGCTAAAGGCATTCTCTGCCAGTCAACCTTTGAGTGGTGCAGAGACAAACTGTAGTCTACATTTACGTCCATAGATTTTTATATTTCTGCCTTTTCCCGAATTAATCATGATATTTCAAAGATAGTAAAGATTGGTATGTAATGACTTTCAATTTATATGACGTCAAAGCTTTCTTTATCTAGCTACGTGTATTATAAACATATAATTATATTGATATTAACACCAATAAAACTAATTGTTTTTATCAGTTGTTCAGTATTAGTTATGATTTTTGATCCTGGTTTATTTGTCAAGTATTTTTGGCGGTCTTTCATTGCATTTATTAGAGGTTTTTGTTAGAATCGATAAAAATCGCGAAATATATCAGTCAATTATTGTAGATGCAAGTTAACTGATATGATTTCGGTAGATTGTGTGATTCCACTTTTAATAGCTATAGTAAAACAATTAACAATAACGGAAATTGTTTACCTGCATTCAATATAATCGAGTTCAATAATATGTATATATCAGTGGCGAAGATTCCATACAACTCGATTCCTACCGAAAAATGGCACAGTCAGTATTCTATAGACAAATAATATAATCACATTAAAGATATGTACACCGGCTTACCTCTTACAAAAATTGAACCTTCGCTACTGGTATATATATGTCGAATATCCATAAGTAGAGTTACTCATATTAATGGGCAATTAAGAATCAATGAAAATGAAATTATCATATCATCCGAATTATCCGAGAGATATCCCTCTTAGGCCTGTGCTATGAAAATTAGGAACGGACGTCTTTTGGCTACAGAAATCTAATATGTGTGGCATTACCACAACCACCGTGCCTTCTGCTCTGTCTCGGTCTTCATCAGTCAAATTGCAATCGCTTTTAAAGCAACTAACAATCACTTTATAAAACTACTGGATTGAAATGAGTTTTAAAAAGAAATAAATAAATTTCATTTATTTCAGGTCCGAGACCCATATTACAAAAAAATAGATAAAAATACAAATAAACACAAGTTATTGCCCAAACCTACAATGGCAGAATTACATTAGAAAAAATATTGAATTAAATTAACAAGTCAAAAGTAATATCGCAATCGATCGGTCGATCGATCGTTTTAGCTAGCTAGCTTGTGTTAATCCAATAATTTTTTTCGCTGATAGAATGTCACGTTGGCTAGACCCTGGTTGTTTGGTTAACCTTGTGTTAATCAAATGTATAAAAATCCGCAAAACATAACATAACATCACGCCTGTAATCCCCGAAAGGTTAGGTAGAGGGTTACCTAATAGTACACCCACATTTCGCCAGTTATGTTTAAATCCTATGTAATAGGGGGCGAGCCTCTTGCCATCAACACAAATCTACAATCCGTAGCTACTACTGAGAAATTCCTGAAGGAAAAACCGAAAAATATTTTGCCTGACCTGGGAATAGAACCCAGGACCTCATGCTCAGCAATCACGCTTGCGACCACTTTACTAACGAGGCCGTCAAATCCACAACACTTTATAATCATTTAAATATTTTAATTCTTCTAAGCGTATCGTTGGCTATATAAATTGTGTCGGCACAGAACTAAGCCAAGAGTATGGCGCCTTCAGTAGCGTCCATCAGTTCCTGTAATGACCAAACAACAGGACACGCAAGACCCGATATTAAGTGCCCCATCGTTTGTGGAATATTTTAACTTAGGATCAAAGATGCACTTCTCCTGTTTGCCTCCACAGTGCTCACTGAAACCGGTTCCGTTCCGGTTCGGTGGCACCTTCGTCGATTAGTTCACGACTCGAACAGGATGCATCACGATCATTGATCACCCTGTATGAGTTACATTATATTCACACATAAACAGCCGTCACGCCTGATGATTTCCGAAGGGAATCTGCAATCTACAGTGCTGATGTTTTGTGTAAATAGGGCGAACTATATTTGCTTTATGTGATGTTGATGCGCTTGTTGTGCGTGATATAGGGTCCAGATAAATGATGCAATTTAGGTTGTACTGAATTTGATAAAGGTTCACAATAACTCGGTTATAATTAATACAGTAAATTAGGACGTGACAGGACGGTATGTAAGCGACTGGCTGAGTATCATTGACTGAATATCAAAAATGCAATTCACTAATCATATCGCTCGGGGCGCTACACGCCCTTTGACACTTTTAAACTTGCGCGGTGTATTTATAATTATTTACTTAAAGGAATAACAAACGAGATCAATATAATGTACCGGTATGCAATTCAGCACTTCTTCTTCTTTATCGTGTGGCACCAAGCCTAACCTGGTGTCAGTTTTTATGCCGCCCGTCGGCCTCTGACTAGGCTTTACATGCCGTCGAGAAATATCTCTCAGGCATGCTGGTTTACTCACGAGGTTTTCCTTCACAGGTGCGTGTCTTGGGTTCGAACTTGAGACTAACTGAACTACTGAACTGAACTATGACTTGGTAGTTGGTAGACCGACGGTCACACCACTAGGCTATCACTGCTTAATCACTGCTAATTAAGCACTATGTAAATTATTAGTAAACATACTTTTGGATGGGGTTTTTACGTGGGTTAAGTACGAAAAACGTGCTACGAGTTTACAACTGCTACGAGCCTACGCGAGATCATAATTCGATAATTTTCAGATCTTCCAGCAGATTAAACGTTTGTGGGAAAATCAAGAGACAAGACAACATGTCATAGGTAAAGTTACTTTACTCGTAAGAAAATCACGTTACATTTATTTACGTTTGAAAGTAAAAATTTTGAAGATTAACTTTTCGAAACTGCACCTAAGTGACCACCAATTAGGCTGTAATTATAAAAGCACACACTTCACCTGTACCATCAATAATTTCACAAAAGGCGTCGTAATCAGGGTTGCAAAGGAATGTGAGGCGGTGCCGCGGTGGTTGGTCGTACTAATTAGTCCATTGAACACCCATCACGTGTGACGGATTACGTTGAGGTAATAAATAGTAAATACCACAACTTTTATTAGGTCTTTTTGTGGTATTTATGGTTGGGTAATAAACGGCCTGGTATAAACAAACTTGCAACTACAGGACACCATTTGCAATTTAAAAGAAATAGATCATCTTCTGCCGAGCCTTTTACCAACTATGTTGGTGTCGGCTTCCAGTCTAACCGGATGCAGCTGAATACCAGTATTTTACATGGAGCAACTGCCTATCTGACCTCCACAACCCAGTTAGTACTGGGAAATACGATACCCCTTGGTAAGAATTGCTGTCAGACTTCTTGGGCCCCTGACTACCTGTTACGACTATCAAAGATCAAAAACAAATTAAGATTAAAAACAAATGATTTGACTGTACAAACACACGAGATATTTTCACATCGCGATTATCGAAAAGCATTTCACACTAGTTAACACTAACGAAAAATGGATTACGATGTCACATAATTTCACAGTAAATGAACGTGTTAAGTGGTTGTGATGTGAAAATAGTTAATTTAACGCTACGTTATTGAAATAGGAACGCTTTATGTTTGTAATGTATGCCAACAATTATGTTTAGTCAGTGTACATATTTTTGACAAACTCATGTTCACCACCAGTACACAGAGGTGATTTTCTGTCGCAATCTGCTGAGTCATATTTGATGGTTTTTGAGACGAATTTCCGAGAATCTTCTTAACACAGTTTAACTTTACTTACTTTCTTTATGTATATTTAGTGAATTAAAACAGAGACAGAGAGCAGCAGTGACCAGTTGGCGACACCGACTTACGAGCAGTAAGTCCTGGGTTCGAAATTAGGCAGGCACCAGTGGCTAAGGGTTCATATAAGTCGATTCCTACCGGCTTCCCTTTGGAAACTGGCACAATCAGTATTCCATAGACAAATAATAAAATCACATTAAAGATATGTACTCCGGCTTACGTCTTAAAGAAATTTACTCTTCGCTTCTGGTAGGCACAATACTTTGTCTATTTTATTTCAACACCACTGCTCTCAAAACGGTGAAGGGAAATCATCGTGAGGAAGCCGGCATGTTCTAGAACCAAAAAATCGAAGACATGTGACATCTATGGATGGTGGATTATAGCCCGTTCCTTCTCATAGAGAGGAGGCCTGTGTCCCAGCACTGGGACAGCAGTGATAGCCTAGTTGTGCGACCGTCGGACTGCCAAGTCATAGGTCTCGAGTTCGAACCCAAGGCACGCACTTCTGATTTTTCGGATTCATGTGCGTATAGTATAATTATCACTTGCTTTTCGGTGAAGGAAAACATCGTGAGGAAACCAGCATGCCTGAGAGATATTTCTTGACGGCATGTAAAGCCAAGTCAGAGGCCCATGGGCGGCATAAAAACTCTGACACCAGGTTACGAACTAACCACACGATAAAGAAAGAAAGACTGACTAAAACCCATCCATGTTCCTTCTTTGCCCTTTGTGTTCCAGGGCCGCGGTACCTGTTTCGAACAGTCCCGCAGCCCCGGCAGGCATCGGCCCTTGCGGACCCCTTCCTGGTTGCTGACATCTCTTTTTGTAGGTGCTAAGATAGGATTTCTGGACCCTAGAATTGACACCAGTTTGAAGTTTATTTCCAAAAGAACTCAAGAACACCTAGCAACCAATATTCACACTGTTTTACAGTTTATCATCGACCTTTTGTACAATGACCCACATAATTGTATAACAAGTATCTCGTTATTGTTGTTGACGAACAATGTACAATGCAGTGCATAATTGCTAATGCGGCGTATGATTACAACTTCATTGAATATTGTTTATAACGGTTCGACCTGATACATCGACCTACAAGGGAAGATAAACATAATTTACGGTCAGCATAATTATAAATGTATTGCTAGGGCTTCTCTCTGTGTAGAGAAATGGGTGGTTTCCACCACGCAGCCCCAATGGAGGATGTCACATATATTCAAGATTTCGGTTTTACGAAATGCCGGTTTTGACACGTTGTTTTCCTTCAATGTTTTGAGAGCAAGAGTGATGAAACCATTTACATAAAATAAAGTTCTTCTCTAAGTTCCAACCTATGAACTGCAACTCGTTAGTTTCGGATGTTTCCACAGGGTCACCAATAGTCATCATCATCATTCTCCTGCCTTTATCCCAATTTAATTTGGGTAGGCGCAGCATGACTTGTTCTTCCGTACTTCTCTATAACTCATCATCTCAGAAGTCACCTCCTTTCTAGCCATATCATCCTTCACACAGTCCATCCATCGTTTTTTTGGTCTTTGGTCAATGGTCATAAGTTGCATAATACAACACAAAGAGAAAACTTTGTGACGTATTATGCACCTACTTGACATATTATTAACGTTAGTGAAGATCCCTACCAAGTGCCAATCTTAATCAGCATTAAATTTCTGAAGGACTTAATTATCTATGTCGTCGACCTCTTATAATGACTATAATCGACGATCGACGAGACGCGTACGTAAGTTATATTTTTAGATACACTAAAACAAAGCTGACCGTCTCTTTCACATGCCTGCTAAGGGGCACCAAGGGCTAATTTGAAGCTTGAAACACTGATTAATTGGATGTGTAAAGCCGCGTTGACACGGTCAGAGTATGCACGGACCGAGTGGACTCGGATACCTACTCGGACGAAACTCGTATTGTGGCAATCGATAATCCGAGCGCACTCGGATGGGTTGGTATGGGTTGTGTTCGAGTAGGTATCCGAGTCCACTCGGTCCGAGTATACTCTAATCGTGTCAACGCTGCTAAACAAACACACACATAGCCAAGAATCAACCTCATCCTAGTATCTCTTATTTCCTATACTGTGGTAACATTGTTAAACATCGTCAAATTGTATTAGCAAACGAAACTCTACAGGTACGATGGATAATCAATTTAAAAAAAAATAGTTTATTTTTTTTGGTTGTGTCAATGATCATAGATGCCTAATGATAAATTTCATGATGGATGTTTTAAGTTAAAATGTCCTTAAGAGTAGGGGAAGACCGGAAGACCAAAGAAATGATGGATGGACTATTTGAAAAGGATGATAATATGGCTAGAAACAAGGTGACTGCTGAGATAAATGAAATAGAGAAGTATGGAAGAAGATTTTCTGCGACAATCCCTAATAAATAGAGCCATGACGTCTACACAGTTTTGCTACCTGGCCCTGTATATTTTCTTCTAATAAACATGCGATATGGAGCTCAGGGCTCCATATCTCCACGCGGTAGACCTCGCAAGAGATGGCAGCACGAGCTGGACAAAACCAACGACCACATTGGCCCTGGATCGAAGAATTTGGAAGTCATAGAGAGAGGCCTTTGCCCAGCAATGGTATGACAAAGGCTAACAGTAACAGTAGTAAATAAACATGTGCTGCAGACGACATAATAACTAGCCAAGTACATTACAGCGTAGTTACAGCGAGTAGTAGTAATGTACTTGAACAGGTGTATTATTTGTACTCTGTTATTGTAAAACAAAGGGCCCGGTGTTGCCAACACGAGGTGCTGAATCTATTAAACTTGTGCCAACCGCCTGGGCACATGTTACTAACCGTATGTTTAATATGAAAATGTATTCAGAAGTTTTCAAAACTCTGTTATCAAGGTTTTGATTTAACATTATTATTAATAATATAAATACTAACTTTTAATATTATAAATTCAAAAATAAGTTTGTTTGTTTGTTTGTTACCTTTTCATGCCTAAACCACTGAGCCGATCATCCTGAAATTTTGCATATACCTTTCATCCCGAAAAAAAGAACTGTTCCCGGGGAAAACAACAATAACGTTCTTATGATAATAGATGGCGCCTCGTGTCTTTCGAATCATGATTGAATTATTTTATTACAAGCAGACTACAACCAGAATTGATTGTCAAATTCTAAATTAACGCGAGCGAAGCCGCCGGCATAAGCTAGTATTAGTATACAAGTATACTCGTACATGTATCCACTTCACATCAACCATTACATAAATACCCAAAGACCAATATGTTATATTGTTCAACACTGATCCTACACGGAAGGAGTTATGTTATTTATTACAACATACCTAATGGTTGCCAGGTAGAACATTAACCGTGGATATAGATCAACCGTCGGATGTCCGCGTGTTACATACTGGTTGCTGCATAGTTGATCGGCGGTGAAATTATGAAAACATTAAAAAAACGCAGTAACAGGACGTAAGTTTTAATTATGTGGGCTGCGGGACTGTTCGAAAGAGATACCGCGGCCCTGGAACACAAAGGGCAAAGAAGGAACATGGATGGGTTTTAGTCAGTACGAGTCTGACACTCCCTTCCACTCTGCCCAGAGCGGGAGGGGTCATTTGATGATTTCCCATCCGAAAAATAAAAAAGTTATAATTATATGGTCGAATTGTTATTGTAACCGATTTTGAAAAGAAAGATCATGTTTGTGAATATTTACTTACCACTGATTTAGATAGCTGACATTCTACAAGCGCTAAGTATGATGGATAAATCTACAATGTATGCTCTGACATAAGCAACCAGCTCATGTCAATTCTGTTTAGAGCATGACTCGTATTTATCATGATTCTTAATTATTTTCTTTGAAAATTATCATGATAATTATCCAGGCTGATTCATAACTTGATTTCTTTATTTAATTTGTTTTTATGCACTCGAATTCAGTCTAAACTGAATTCGAAAAAAAGGGTTATTATTTTCCGGCATTTTCGTAACTACCCCTTAGGTCACATTAGTGAATTAGCAACAAACAAAATTAAATTTAAAAAAATCTGTTGTTTGATTAGCACAATGTTTGTGACCGTTTTTTTTTGAGTTGACATTTTATTTTATTTCAAATGAGGCGACATTGATAGAATAGCGATTGTTTATTTACAAGATTATTATCAAGATATTTATCAAGGTATAATTAGCACGATAAATATCAAAGTAAGTATCACTTCGACCCTTAGTTTAGAGTAGTTGTAATAATACGAATGCTTTGAAAGCAATTGTCTCTATTTCCCGCATCAACCAAATACGCGCGAAAATATGATTAGTTAAACTAAACTCATCATAACTAGAGTATGACTTCCTTCCAAGCCACAAATAAACAGCTACCCTTTTGACTCACAACAACAATATTATAAGAGGAAGTATAAACATGCTAGTAGTTACTTAATTATAATATAAGTGTGCCTACGAGGAAACGGACGAAGAAATTGGCACGGGATCAAAGATTATTATCGTACATCTACTTCCTAAACAGGAATAGCAGTGTTTAGTAGACGTGCTTTATGAAATAATATGATTTTATGACTTATTTATGATCTTGTAATAATATAGAAAACATATAAGGAAATCCGCTACAAGTGCAGGACTGTGTGACCTGTCACTTAATAACCGGAAGTGGGGCTTAAGTGATAAATTAACATAACATTATTATCTGTAATCTTCGGCGGGTTAGGCAGAGGTGTAGTACCCAATAGTAGGTTCACTCGCATTTCGCCAGTTACGTTTAAATCCCATATAATGGGGGCATTGGGGGCGAGCGTATTGCCATCAACTGGGCACAAATAAACATATTGTTGGAAGATATTGATAAGTAACTAATGCGAATGCGACATCACATCATAAAATGAAATGATGTCACTAATTGCAAAATAACTTTAAACTGATTTATATTTTAAGTGGTTTAGATAAGAGAAAACAAGCTTCCACTTGTAAAATTATGGCATAGATAAAGTTCAAATACCTACTTGTTTCAAACTAACTTGAGCCCACATCAACATTAATTTCATTAAAACACAAGTAATTTCCAGCATGGCACGCCAAAAAATGAGCAATTTTCGTTTGATAAGATCTGTTAAATGTTAGTATTTACTTCCATGTTATATCTAACGAGCACGTTTCTACATATCCATTAAAATGTTTTAAATAGACTCGTTTAATAAAAAGTCGGCGCAGAAGATGACTATCTCTGACAAAATGGCTGCTTACAACATCAACACGTTCTTTATTTAAAACCATACGGTAGATCCGAAACATGGGAAATTATGGTTGTTGTCTTTTTTTACTGGCCAGTGATGTTGGGTTCTGTACGGATAGATTTAGTTTTAAAGTGTAAGATGAAGTGACGGGTCTGTGTAATCTGTGGTAATTTAATGGCATACCATTCTAAAACTCTTACAGCCTTCTTTAGCAAACTCATATTGATGAGCAGCGAATTGAACATTTTTTAAAAGACGAAACTTCACCCGGGGTGTCAACTTTTTCATTTTGAAACTGATAAGATACATAATACACAGAAGATAAATTTCAGCAATTTAATCTCTCGAAAGATTTGAGACAATCGTAGAATTTAATGGCCGTCAACACGTAGAAGGAACTCCAAAAATCTGCTTATTTACTACATCTGCCAAGAAAACTATTACGAAATATCCCTTAACCCACATATAGAGACGTTACAGTTTATTAAGTTTGATGGGAGAGTTTTTTATAGCCTCCCTCTTTCAAAACACGATCGAAAGCACCTTTTGTTGTGAAAATTCCAAGCATTTGGGTGCATTCCTCGAATAGTTTTATTTTAAGATCTTAGTCATCGTTGAAATTGAGGAATTTGGAAATGAGAAAGGAATTTAATTAAGGAAGTTCTTTGATTTATACATTTGTTTAAATAATGCTTTTTAAAATTCTGGGTGTTTTGTGGTTATTTAAGTTAAATTGATTTTTTTACTAATTATTTGGATGCGAACCTTTCACCATTTTTTTTTTCATAATGATTAGACTTTTTAAAGTTTTTTTTGTGATCAACCTGTTTTAACCATCTCATTTATCTCCATCGTCGCATCATTAGACATCAATCTACACTCATCGTCTATTATTTAAAAAAAATCCCTTGCAATTCACGTGGTTTATTTTTTTGATGCTTTAATTTATTTAGGTCTAACCCGGAACAACCATCAATGGAACAATACGAAGATTAGCAACAGTGAAAAAGAATAAACCAAAAATGATGAACATTTTGAGCAGGTGCTACATTTCTTGACATAACCCTTTCATCGCTGCCAGCCAGCCAGCGTTCTTTAAAACAATGAATGTTTACATAACAGTAAGAATCGATCAATCACCGATGGGTGTTGGTCAATTTGAAAATCGAAAGCGAACAATGACCAAAGATAATTGTGTTGTAGACAAGGAGGCGGTTACTTAACGGAGCTGTTACGGGAATGACCGTGTTCTTTTGTACATGAAATGTGTTTTTTTTTTCATATTATTCGCGAAGTTTTTTTTTTAAACTTGTGGTGTCTCTGATATAATGAATACAATTGGTTATTGATATCTCTATCTTTAAACGTCTTACATTTTTAGCGCAGTGCATAAATAAAAAAAATCAGAAACTAAATTCGCAATGCACGATTGCACGTGCCTACTTGCTCAGCTTGCAAAGAATATTAAAAAAATCCTTTTAGAACAAGACATAAAAATTCAGCGCATGTGAATACTTTGGAATTGAATCGACACGCGTGTTAACACTGAATGATTGAATAAATTGATGCTTATTAAGCGTTAATTCTTTCGTTCACTAAATTTGACTGGAACAATCTACGCGTGCGTTCTGAGACTTTTTACCGGTCTAAGCGACCGACCGCTATGCCGTCACGGTTGGGAGAGGCCTTACTGTTTGCGGTAACCGCGTCAACCCCGACAAAGCGCGAATGAGCGCAAAAGGTTACCGTTTTTTACCTGCAGCAACCGGCTGCATTCGCAGGGTTAGCAAGCTTAGTTCTAGAAACTTTTTTTTTCGCACCAGTGTGTTATGAAGTTTATCATCATTAACTAAGCAAGCGACGAGGAAAGTAGGATATTTTTTTCTTTGTGAGAAAAACTGTGTTTGTTTAATTATGTATTGTGCAAAACTGGGTGGTGCTGTGTGGTCTCGGCCATGAAATGACCACCCACTTTCCTCGGATGGTGTGAACAACGATTACAGGATTGTATCAAGACGATTAGAAGGCATACCAAAGCGTGCATTGAATTATTTTAAATACCAATGTTTATTGCGAATATTGTCGGCCATTTCCAGCTAGCATCACGTGAATCGAGTCGAATTGTATTCACCTTGAATCGATCAGTAAGTCAATCGGGTGCGCGGGCGCAAGCAACACGTCAAACGTTTTAATTGTCAGCAGTTTCGTGAGGCGAGTTGTTTTGATTAATACCGGTTCTGTCAATAAAATGTCGAACTACATAGTATTTCTAAAAGCCAATATTTGTTGGTACGGAAAATATTGAGCAGGTTAAGTTTTTTAAACTTTTCAATATTTTTGCGATCGTAGCACTTGAAAGGGAAGGCCTTTGCTCTGAATTAGGACACAACATAGTTAAAAAAATACATGCCTACTCTTCTTGTCGCCGAGAAAACAAATGAGCTTTGAGTTCTGATTTTGAAAATACGGATACATGAATTAAGTTTAATAGTAAGTATGTATACGCTGAAGAACAATTTATTCTATTGACGTCATGGATAGTTGAATAATATTGCAATTATTTGCAATAAACAATTTATTATAAAATGTTAATGACATAAGGAGAGATTGTTTAAATTGAAAATGTCACGTAAACGCAATTTGTTTGGTGTAATTTTAATTCGCAGTGTAATTGCAATTGCCATGATTGCGAAGAATTTTAATGAAGTTTATTTTCACATACCAAATGTTCGCTGTATCGATTTCAGTAGTATTTAGAAACTGGTTAATGTAATAATTAGGACATGAATTAATAAGTACAGGCTGAAAAAAAACATTCCATTCCTTTTTTCATTCGGTCATTACTCGCGCGCAATTAGGGTTGAGCTGTCAAACTGACATTTAATTTGAAATGGAATGCATTATGGATTCGAGAATGCGAACTTACAATTGCTCAAGAATTGAGTTCGTTAATCTGAGATGCATTGTAAAAATGCATTGAAAATACAACAGTAATGTCTTGACGATTGATTACAAGCTGTAGTTATTTCTATTATTATTATTTTTTTCTTGCGCCCACGGCCGCGGCTTCAACTGTCATTCATCGTAGTCGTCCAATTTGTACCCCACCCAGGCATAGTGATGTACACCTCATCACCTATAACCCTAATCTGCTACGTTGCACCACTAGGAAATGCGAAGTTGCGTGCTCGATTTGACCCCACGATAACCTTACAGTCTAGCAATATTTCAATAATAGTTCTAATCATAAATGTTGCATGAAGCTCGGGTTACATCAAATAGAGAACTTTGGAGTTCTCAGAACATTACGTCAGAATTTTGACGGATAGTTTCGTTCGTTGTTATGTGTGAAATATTTAACGAATACTTTCAATATTTAATTGTATTTTTAAACATTAGTTATATCGTTGCTAAAAGCCCAGACCAGATTTTAATTGAAGCCATTGCAAAGTATGACGTAGGTACGCAAAAACAAGCCTTCAACTTAATTAAACTACTTCCAAAAAGGAGGAGGTTCTATGTTCGACTGTATGTTTTTTTTTTCGAACAAAATGGCGCAGATAGTGTCCAGCAAGGACTCTTGAAAAGAATACATCCCTCGTATAAAAATGCACTTCGTAAAGACTGACCAAGTTCCCAAAGCAATTATAAAACGCCATAACAACCAATAAATCATTGGCTAGCCTCCACAGCACATGTAATGTAAATGGGTGTAATTAAGAAGCTGTGAGTCTTGTGGCTTCGTACGTTCCCATACCATTCGCTATGCCTCTAGTGCCACTCGTGCGACTACTGGTTACTTTACAGCATTCGGAGTGTTAACGAGCTTCTTTAACCACTATTTCTTAGTAATAAATAATCTATATTATGTGATGTTTGTGAGATAGTAACAGAGAAGAGACTCGTCTTACTTTCTCTTCCTCGTCTTCATTGTCTTTGGGAACACATTGGACTGAAAGCTTTAAATTTTTGTTGAATTGAGTTTGTCTTTGCTCTAATAACAATTAAGCCCTGCTACAGTTAACGTTTTCTAACAGTTTATAAAATAGTATTCTGTGGAAAATGTTGTGGATAGTATATTTGTTAAGTTTAATGTTAAGACAACACTGTTTATGTTTAAGTAAGTAACCTGTACATGCTGGCATTTTTTTTAAGATTCTGGTTGATTTCAGTCACTATAAAAGACTTTTGAAGTTTTTAACCGCTGTCATGATCTGGTTTAATAACAAATTCATCAGACTGATACATTTAAGGCCTGCGCAGATGAGGGACTTTTGTCTGCCGGATAGAAATGACCGGTCCTAATTGGTTGTTGTGTTGTTCTTTCATCTATTGGTTGACGTCCAATGATTGTTGCGAATTGTTCGCGGACAAATTGTCCCTCGTTGGCGCAGGCCTTTCATATGTTCCAATCCATCGGTTTACTTAGTCTGTTTCCAACATTTTTGCACACATCTTAAAACGCAATTATTCATCGATTTCAATCGCCAATGAGCCAATATTCTCCACTCCTCCCAACAAAGTTACAAAGGAAAATTTCATAATTACCCAGTGTTGATTGTATAATCATATTTCGCTAGCAAATTGTCGGTGAACAAAGCGAGTGTAGTGTTCACATCCGCGTTTGTGTCCATGTCAGGAAGTTTGTTCTCGCTACCAATAATATCAATCATGGCGTCTGACAATGTGTGCATGTCTTTATTGTTACTGGCTGAAATATCGTCTCAATTGTAACCGTTTATTATTTTAATAGATTCATTGTCAGTTGTCACGATGGTCCACCATGGTCATGCATGATAATTTCTATAATCTCAGTAAAAAGTTATAATCGTACTTTTTGTCGCTGTAAGTAATACGGACCATTCATCACTGCTCCACTGTAATTAAAGTACATGGAACTCTCTAACAGCCATGACAAAAAAGGCGGTACGATTTGAAAATCGAACGCTAGCCGCAACCAATCAAGGATGACGGTTGCAGCTGCGTTCAGGAATTCGTTGAGAAATCGCCGCGGTTTGAATAATTTATCATTAGAACGTCAACGCGTCTAGCGCTCCGTCAACGCGGGTTCAATGAGCATTTATTACTATTGCTTATGAATATTAAGTTGTAACTAGCCAACAACCAGGCGCTAGCAACTCTTCAAGTGTCTTCATAAATTAGAAGTCAATTTCATTCACAGCAACAATGTTTCATGAACTTCTAATATTATGTACGAGTTGGTATCATAAACACATAAACCTTTCAGTACATAAGTCCTAAACAGATTTTTTTTAATACACAATCAAATACCGGAACGAATTACAAAAGAAAATGTATGTGAGTAGTTTGTACGTCCAGCAATCCACATATGTGTAGAAACTGCATTCATGAATAAAAGTGAGTTTGTTTCTTATACAGTGCAAAAAATATTCGTGCGGTAGCATCCTATTTTTGTGGCAAGAAAATATAAGATCCTGTAAGTGGTTTGTGAGTCACCAAAATTGGCTAAGCGACCTTAATGGAATAATCTTGCAGCCGGCTCTTCGACTTATAAGGTGAAACAATTTTTATACTGCACCGCCAAGTACAATATTTTCAGCTGGACTAATTTAAAAATTTGGATCACAAGCATGCATTTTTGATATTTTATTCTGCATGAGTTACGGGAACCAGCTCTGTTCTGTTTATCAACAATTCTTAGTTGATCGTGTTTGATTGAGGCTCGGTTTGGTTTAGTCTTTGAATTTGGATTATTATTACAGCCTTAATCTCTAACAACGATCTGGTTTATAGTTTGTCGATCAGATTTTCTCTATAAAGGGTGTAAAAAGACCCTTAACGAAAACGAAAACCACATATTCTGCCCATCATTTGGATCATTTTTTTCTTCTAGTCAATACCTGGGAAACCACAGGTTCTGGAGATATTGAAGGTCAAAGTTCCAATTTTTTCACAAGTTTTTTTTTTAAAACCACTTTTTAAGGTTTTAACTTTACTTTAATTAACTCCATGACTCGTTTACTTTTCAGAGCATCCATCAGCACTCAGTTTTGAGTGCGTAACAATGAGTTTTAACGTAAAACGTGATTTTTCACCCCAAAAAAAAAAGTTGTTTCCCAGCAATAATTTTTGCTTAGGGTGACTTAGTTTGATGTACATAATGCTTGGTTGACGGCTTCGTGAAGGGTCTGTTTACACCCTGTATTTCTTTTGTAAGTATATCTTAATCATATGCCCTAAGCAGTAACCTTTAAATCCAAGGATGTGTACGTGATCACATAAAGCTGATTCTGGCTTCTGGCGCATGTATCCGAGGTCGCGGATTGATTCCCGCTTCGGAACAAATATTTGTATGGCCTACAGTTATTTGTTCAGAGTCTGGCTGTTTGAGCATGTCATTCGTGCGTTTAATGACTCACAAACTCAGAGTACTGACTTCTTTTTCTTTTCTCAAAGAAAGACAGTAAGATAAACTGTTTATCCTGCACAACACAAATGTCGGAACAATATGTACAAAGATTGGTAGCAGGTCTGGCTGTCTTATTAGAAGTCGATTATGGCTAAAGTTTTCACTGAAAAGTCTTAGAAAACTACAGGCTTAAATAAACTAAAGCCTATAAAATAAACTATAGACCAGTCATCTATCGCAATCACTGCCTTATACTGCAACTAACTTTGATCAAGGAAAGTTTAGCCAATCTTTTTTTTCGGTCTAGGTCAAGTTTCCGACTCGTTTGGTCAGTTCTTCGTGCCAACAGTCTTGATCTTCAATAACATATTTGTTTGCGGAAGAAGGAAATGTATTCAGTATCTATTTATTTGAATTTGTTTGCCCACTTCCTGATTTGCATCCAATACAAATATTTTAGGATTGATTGTTTTTCACGAAATGAAATTAATTTTGAATTTTTCCGTCAGTCAGAACGCAAAAAAAAAAACTTTTTTTTCGACCTTCAAGCAAAGGTAACATAAAAGTCCAAGAAAATAAAAGAGCTTTCACATACCGGCAAAAGTATTCCATATACAAAACATACAAACAAAGACACGGCCTCAAAGGATGTAGAACCGGTTCCTTATATGTAATGGCAACTGATTCGTGATACCGCTCGGCATCCCAAGAATGCCGACGGGCAGTCGGCAATGCTGCCCGCTTTTATGATTAGAACGGATAATAACAACACGACTGCATTTTAAGATAACAATTTTAGTTTTATACATTCGATACTTTGCCATTCGATTTTTGAATAGGTCGAAGTTTATTTTTTAAGATATTGCGTGACCGCTAAGGAATTTTTGTGTAGAGCCATTCGAAGGCGGACGATTTGAATGTAAACTTTAACATCGCCTACAAAGGTGTGTTCGATAGTTATTTAGGATTCATAAATCATGTCGAGGTTTTGCCATTTTAGTAGGTTTAGGTAACATTGAACACATACAAAATGGGCAACGCCAAATCAGCGAAGAGGATGGAAGCTGTAGATTATGCTCGCTGAGTAGAGGTAAATAATAGGGATTAATAGCAGAAGCTATATCACCGTCAATTTCTAACCTGAGTTGTTTAAAAGAAGATCTAGACTTCCTGATAAGGCGGATAGCAATTGATAACAACTTTAGTGCGGCCAATTCGTTGCTGGGCAAAAACAATGGACACATTCGATACGAACATTGAACAATCAAATGGCATAGCACCATATGTCACGTATAGCACAGCCAACTCTTCCTTTATCTATCAGACACAACAAGCATATAATTGTCTAGAATATTTAAATTAAATTAACAATCAATAAATGTAGAACTTGCCTAATCTCCGCCGGCCCGACATTTATCACAAATCACAGCACATCACATCACTAGAAGCCGCGAAAAACTACATTGTCTTCGATTTTCGAATTTATTTTTCGAATTATCATTTGGAGACAAAAGGCGTTCGTTCCTAGTCATACCTCGCGTTCGACTCATAAAGTAAATGGTTGAACTAAAGTGATGTGAATTGTGAATCACTTAGTCTATTAATATGCGTAGCGAGTGACCGAGTGTCAAGAGCAAGGCTCGACTGTTTGTGTACGAGTGATTCGACGCCCGTCACTAATGGTCAGTTATGTAAATCTTTTTGTAGGAGTCAAATGTGTTATACATACGTCTTGTTATATAAGTTTGTTATTAACGATTAAATATGCATACAACACGTGCTCGGAAGTGTTGGTAAAACATGAGAGTAAAGCTTTAGATTTTATTGGATAATAGTGACTTGGGGAGTGCATAATAACGTGCTACTTTACAATGCTATGTTAGGACTTGTTTATAAAATAAATTAATTGTTAGCATTCCAGTACTTTACCGTACTACCTATAATTAATTTTCCAAACAATAAGGTGATTTCGCTAACAAATCTGTTAGAATAATAGTATTTTGGTTATGCCTACCTTATCACTAGATGTAGCACAAACGTTTGAGAAAGTATGGCACAAATACCTTATACATTCGAACCAGAAACGAAGATACCAAAATGGTTTGCATTTATCGTGGGGTCTCGTGGGTGGGGATCGTAAATCCTACATTTTCTATTATTTTGTAAACAAGACAAAAATGCGCTTACTCAGAACTAAAATTAATAAAAGACTGGAATACCGCAAGGACGTATTTTGGGTCCGGTCTGGTCTTAGTGTCTTATGATTTGCTAAAGAAAGGTCACGAAGAAGCAGTGAAAATGGCAGAAAATTAAAGTCAAGAAGAATAATGGATACAAAATAGTGTACTGGCTGTTCGGAACAAAATCTACATGGTCAATCCAAAAGTAGAACCACGGGAAAACACTTGATAGAAATTGATTTGCCCATGCTCCGATTGACAGTAGAACCACCGAAAAGACAAATACCCTAGTGGTCCTACGGGCAATAAACGTTTCATACTACCATCTTACAAACAATTTAGCATGCTCCAAGCAAACCGTCTTCAACCTCTATTCAACTTTCTTTACGCAACGATAACAAAAAAATAAATAAACAGTTATGCGGTTGTCTTTGGCGCGTAACTGTAAGATAGCGAACGCTTGCAAAATAACCGCAATATCAGATCACGTACCTAGTAGTAATCGTTATTATATACCTGTTATTTCGCTGTACCTGTTATTTTTAAAAACAATCACAATTTTGCTGCTTGAATGTTGGTCAATAAATAAATATTTGTCAGATAATGATATTTATTAGGTTCTTATTGAGAAACGTAGAAGCCAATAAAGAGACTACTGTTAATTATTTCTTTAAATGTTTGTTTATGGAGAACTACCGCTTTAACAAATAGTTAGTGACTTTCTTTTGAAGTAGCGATTATTACTCTGTGTAGTTCTTTTAATTCGGACTTAACTAGAAATAATACAGTTCTAATTTCAAAATTTTGCAAACTGTCATTCGAATCTGTCAAATTTAAATGTTGAGAATAAAATACTAATTGAGAAAGCAAGCTTTACAATATAAAAAGATAAACTGTGAATGAAAGATGACTCAAGATTTACAAAGAATACAGTCATTTATTGTACTACAGTTGATATTATTGTTGCACATCTTGTAACATACGTAATATCTTCTTACATACAACCTCAATCATTTTGTGTAATGTCAATCAGTTCAATGACCTCACTTTCTCTCGGAGCCCATACAAACTTTCTGAATTACATTAATGTAGCATTAAACATAATGTTAAACGGTCAATGCTTGTTTTTTCATACAGATAAACATTAAATTCATTACATTACAGATTTTTGGAAAGATAAGAAGCATTTAGTTAAATCGCTTTCTTTTGAAACACGAATTTAAAACAAAATCATAAATGGAGGGGCCCAGAGAGAAAAAGAGTAAAATGACGTCATCAAACAATTGATTCTACAATTCTATATCGTATTGACAATATATTGTATTGTATTGTATAACGGGCCGGTTTCCGCAACTCCACGTCAAAGTGCGTATTTTGCGTGCGGAAGATAATATTACAATATTGATAATATAACTAGGTACAGTTTCCAATCCAGTTTTCTTTCAAAATTTTATTCACTACATACATTAATTTTTTAAACACTAACGAAACTAAAAACACAAAATGTAAAGAAAAAATCTCAAGAATATTTTTTACGAAAGTGTAATGTTAAACGCATTTGTAATTTGTAACGCATTCATGAGCTAGTGAACGCATCATTAGACTCGTTTCCTAACTATCGGTCGATATTTTACGTTAAGCAATTGAGAATAATAATTCATTACACATACACCTACACACGAACATCTAAGTACAGACGCCAGCACATCAAGTTACCCGAAACTGTCAAGTTTTCCCAATCAACCTTGAACCTAATGCTTTAGCGATAAAGTTGAAAATCTGTTTAAGAAATTTGACAGATTGTAGTAGCTTGTACAATCGCCAGCACATCAAAATATCACAAACTGTCTTTCTCCAAATGATTTTAAACCATAAAATGTTGATGGTTAAGTTAAAAATCGAATGAGTAAATTTGACAATTTGTAGTAAATTGATGCGTATCACATCACATCATTTAGGTTACCTCCTTGGTAGATTAATGAAGAAAAAGTGAATTAAAATCGCATTGGTATTTCGATTTGTTCAAGTCGCAGTACGTTAAACGTCTTTCTTGACTTAATCAGCAGCAGCTACTTGCATATTAGTTACGTAATTAAGAGTTTCATTTAGCGGTTCATTCTATTGTGTACAATAATGAAATGCTGTTTTATTTTCAAAATAAAAAGTAATTTATTTAATTACAGCAAGCATATCATGGCCATTCCAAATGGAAACAAAAGAAAGAATAGTAGTAATAAAATAAAAATAAACCATAATGAAAAAATATAAAAGTAAAACTCAAATCACCACAGACAATCAAGTGGCCAGTATTTATAATGTTCAAGTAGTTCGAATTGGACACAGAGTTTGAGGAGAGCTGTGTAACACATCGCTATAACTTTATCACTTGGCTGAAAACTACAGATGCCAATATACTTTTGTCTTTTAAATGCAATTTAAGGAGCGACGAGAGATAGAGCAACAATCTCAGTAAAACTAATAAACTAGGAGGCATATAATAAACTAGACTTCGTGAAGACAGGCAGAAGCGTCCCCATTCTTTTAAAAACTATCTCACTGCTTTCTGAAATTGCTCTAAGAAACGTTATCTCACCATGTAACGTAGCTTTGAGTTAAAGTACACGAAATATAATAAGCATAACATAACATCACGCCTGTAAATTGTAATCTCAGAAGCCTTAGGCAGAGGTGACCTAATAGTACACCCACATTTCGCCAATAATGATTTAAGTCCCATATAATAGGGGGCAAGCCTATTGCCATCAACCGGGCACAAATCCAGCCTCCGTGGCTGCCGCTGAAAAAATTCCTGATGGAAAAACCCAATAACATTTTGCCCGACTCGGAAATCGAACCCTCTTACTCAGCAGTCGCCCAACGAGCTGCCTCGTTGGTCTAGTGGTCGTAAGCGCGACTTTTCACAAATAGCTTCTACATTTTTATGTTTCCTACAAGGCTAGTGTCAGACTCACAAAATCACAGTATTTTAATGGAAGCCTTAGAACTTGCCCGCCCACGTTCAGGACATAAACGGCAAGAACTGGCAAGCACGTATTACAACTACACTAGTATATTAAAATCCTCGGCATGGCGACCGGAATGAATAAATAACGTTAATTTAATTCTTGTATCTCGTTTTATCACCTCGCGGTTACTACTTTCATTCATATTTAATACTGAGAGTAGGTTTTTCTTGTGTAGTGGTTGTTCGCGTCATATTAAATTCTTCTATTTTTTTACCGATTTCAAAAAAGGAGGAGGATCTCAATTCTTTTTTTTATGTTTGTTACCTTATAACTCCGTCATTTATGAACCGATTGGAATGTCAAGAATTTGTGTGCTAAACGGCAACTAAAAAGGGTAAAATAAAAAACCTCCAAAAAAAATTGACTTCCAAAACACTAAAAAAGCTCTAAAATAACTTTACTTTCGGAAGTCGCTGGCAAAAAAAGTCAATGAAACAAACAAAAGTTATTTTAGACTTTTTTGTGTTTTTTTGGAAGTCGGTTTTTATTTTGCAGAAAGTTTTTTTTATCTAGGGGAATTTCTCAAGTTTAGCAGCGGTGAGGAAGAAAAAAGGCCTTTTACTACTTAAAAAGTCAAGCTGTCCCTCCTGCTACCAGAGGTCGAGAATATTTCACCCAATTGCATCAATTCCAATCATGATTTAAAGATTTTCAAAGCAAATTCCTTATCCACTGCTTCTTATTATGTGGCGTCCAACGACCGGAAAGAGAAGTGTTAGTCGCCCGGCGGCGAGATGAGCAGACGACATTGTTGCCATCGCGGGAATATCCTGGATGAGGCTGGCACAAAAACATGGAGCTTGGCACAAGCAAAGAGAGGACTATACCCGATGATGACGTTGTTAGAAAAATTCGTCTGCGACGTAAATCCTCAATGAATGTATTTGAACTGTCTAAATTAAAGTCACTGTAAGTGTGTCCCTGAATTCCCCCGCGGGATTAATTCGGACAAGATCCTTAATTTTCAATCCTTGTTCAAACATTAATCAACCAACTAGATCCTAAATCAACTTTTCACTTTCACAACAGCCACAGGAAAGAAAATCGTCTCTGCCCGACTTGGCTACGTCAGGATGTTGTGAAACAGAAAAAAATGTGTCAACCTACTTAATGGCACGAGCGGAGACGCGGGCGAAAGCTAGATTATCTTAAAATAGCTCACATGCACTCACGTCCATCAGAGCTGCTTATAGCTCATTCATATGTCCGTTTTCATTAATTAATTACTTTAGAACTTATATAAAAAGTGATTTACGAGTATCTAGTCAGTGACAGAGATACAGTCACTTAGATCAACATTTTTTCGTTGAATGCACATACTTGCCTGAACACCTGTGCTTCGTTCAAACTCGAAATACCAGCTAGTATTGTGAATTTAGAATTAAATTTTTTAGAGAGTTAAATGTCATATTGAAAGTAAAAATAAACAAAAAGAAAGTGTTTCTTCATTCTATAGATATTCATAGGTATAAAGCGTTGTCACTAACTGCAATTTCGAATTCGACACGTTACACCTATTCGTGCCAAGCTGCGCCAGCGCACCTGCCATAGCACTTACATAAGGTAAAAGTGCATTACTCAATTATTTATTGTCACAGACATTTTCTTGCATACCATAACATCACGCCTGTTAAGAGAAGATGATGAAGTAGAAGGATATGTAGATAGCATAACTCGCGTATGTAATCCTCTGGGGCTCCGGCAGAGTCCCATCTAATTTGAGCAGGCGCCACCAATCGAACACAAACCCAGACTCCGTGGATGCTAAAAAACCCAATAACACTTTGCCCGACGTGGTAATCGAACTCAGGACCACTTTGCTCAGTATTAGCGCTTACGTACACCAGGTCAAGGATCCAGTTAGATAGTATGTCGATAGATAGACATTGAGTTACACTTCATTGCCCATCAAAATTGTAATTTGCCCCACCACACCACATTTTGCCAGTTAAATGTTTACTCAGGATGGACTGGGTCCACTACTTTTAAAACAGCTATATAAAGATATTGGGCAGAAGAAGTCAAAATCAATTTCCTTTAGCAAGCCAGAAGATCCATGTATATGGATTGGATGGATTGGTCCCATGGTATAAATACAGAGCAAAGCTATTGCCATTGTTTCTTGCATAACCTAAGAGAAAATGATTAATATCTCGGATCTAGCTAGATGTCGAAGTTGCCATGGGAACAGTCACGCAACCTTGCACACAATATGGAGGAGCTTGGGAACCTTCTTTATATAGAAACTGTATCTGATCACGAGAACGGCGCTTCCTATAGTAAAGTTGTTGTTAAATGATGTGATCGGGTTTATTTAGACGTGGTGTTCGTGTAGTATTGTACTGTCATGATGTATTTCCACTGTTATTTTTCTTCAGTTTAGCTTTTTATGATGTAGTTACGTTACATACAGACTTCCTATGAAGTAACTCTATATTTTGCAATATTGTAAGTAAACTACGGATGTTACGTCAAAATGGAACCGATACATTTTTAATCTTATACTGTCTCTTACGGGATATCTTCTGTGATTATTCATTATTTTGAGCTCCCGATATTTCGACGCTGTTGCAAGCGCCATGATTGCGGGCTGACTCAATCACGGAAGATATCCCTTAAGTGACAGTATAAGTTTAGTTGTAAACCGTGAAAGCTTAAAACAGTGTTCGATACATTCGTATTGTTTTTGATCAGCCTGTACTTAGTTGCCCATTGGCTACCGCTGATTATGGGTCTCTTTCAAACGACTCCAAAAATGATCCTTATTCTCGAAAATCATGATGTTGACCGCGCTCTTTACGTCCTCAAATGTACAGGACTGGGAAATTTAGACACTCCAACAAGTGGGCCATCATCTAGCTAGACTATTGGCTACTATATAGATGATAGCCCACTTGTTGGAGTGTCTGTCTAATGACACCACACTAACACTTAAAAATCTATAAAAATATTTAGATAGTTCCTTACCGTTCTTGGTTGGCTTGGCTAAGATCAGTGGTACTTGTGGTGTTTCCATCATGTTACAAAGATTTTGTTTCAGTTTCCGTGAGGGTTATTGCACTTTTCATTTCATATGGATCGTCTTTTGTGATTTTAATGGGATATTTTTCTGTCGTAATGGAGTCGGCAACCTTGGGTAGGGGGATGCAGGGAATCAATTCACACGGTTCAAGTTTAGTTTAAAAATAGCAGCAAATAATTAATTGTTAGTAGGAACAAACAACTTCTCATGCTTAAGCTTTCTTTTGTGCAATTTGTTTCAGGCCTTCATGTGTGCAAGACATAAATAACAGCAAACCAATTTTTTTTCTAATATTTAAAAAAATATTAATTTATTAATCAAACACAACGCTGTTTATTTGAAAAAAAAACAAAGAATTTATTTAATTCTTTTTCTAACAAACCTCCTATTTATTACAATCGTATGCAAAAATATAAATTTAGTAAGGCCCCCCCGCCCACTGCAACGTAACCTGTTATGATAGTGTTCGGCACGCGCAAAATATCGCGTAGATTTATTGCTACCGCCTACGGACACATTAATGGTATCTTTGGCCATTTCGTGTCGGATGGAAATAAAACCTAATCAATGTTCGGTCAATGAAGCGGATAGAACGAAAGAAACTTAATTTGATAGTGAAGTCTTATTGTAGGAAATATATTTGTTAGGATCGTTCACCCCATTATAACTGGTTGACTGACTTGATAGCGAAAAAAAATGAATTACCGAAGATGAACATTCGGAATTAACAAAATAGTTTTTCATACGAAAACATTTTCCTTGATGGAATATACTAGGAGCGAAGTTTTTTGCAAATATTCTTTCAAGCGTCTATGTCCGTCTAAAAGTTAATTATATGAAAATAAAAATTATTTCTCTTCAGAATCTCCTAGAATCAATTTTAACGAAGTATGTAGATCACTGTAGGTATGTGTGTGTAAATCATCATCATCTCATACTTAGTCAATATAATCGTCAGTTCAGGTATCCGCATGAAGTAGGTACTTAATTACGTTATTGTTGTAGTAACACTTATGATTACTATCATAACTATCATTATATGAATCATAGTGAAGCTGAGGAATACCTTCCCTATGACTTACAGACTCTTCAGAAAATTACCATAATGACCAAGTTTCCTCGACGTCTACATAATGATTTGTCAATTACAGAGCTACATTAAAATTCAACGTCACCACATTTCTGCGAATCTCAAGGAAGACAATCCGTGCATTGTGTTTCTAATAGCCCACACGTGTGAACGTTACTTTCCACAGCAACATGCTAATTCGCTGACTGTAACAATTTCGCGTTTATAGGCCGCGCTGATCTCGCTCGATTTCCAACAAAGGCTCACCCACGTGTGTTTCTAGCTTTATAATTAGTCGAAAGTGGGCCATTACGAGCCTCAACGTACCCTAAGTTCACGCTCAGTTGAGTACCCACCTATCATCGCGAAGTTGAAAAAGTAATTCGTAGATTTGAATCGTAAAACCGGTCCAGTGTGTGATGTGGTTTAAGCAGTAAAAGTGGCGTTGCGCGGGAGTCTCCGAATAGAACTTGATGTGTTTTTGATGTGCTTGCGTTTGTTGTTTCCGTCTTTTGTAATAGCTATGATATCAGATGTACTAGATTGTATACATTATGTAGGAATATATAAACGTCTATACGGTCGATTGTATTGTTTCATGTACTGCGGTTGGATACAGGAAGCAGCTCAAAACTGCACGACTTCTACTACGAAATTCGAGCTAAATGTAAGCTATATTGACGTATAACGAAACGTAGATCAAGCTATTGTATTGCTTTAAGGACTAGTTAATAAAGTTGATAGGAATGTTCAAAACTATCATCAATTATTTAGAAATATGCTATACTCCTGAAACATAATCGTAGAAACGTATCGTAGCATCTTCAAAATACTATTTATACATTCTGTTTTCACACCTCCATTCAAATCATATTCACAGATATTATTTGAAACAGTTACTTTAATAAGCGGTTAATCTAACCAGCCTTCAACGCGAACAATTTTGCGAACGTTCCAACATGATGGCCTCTCAATGCGTAAGCGCAAAATATCCGTGAAATTAATTGTTTCGGCCACAATTGTTTTTGAGTCGTCGACACGTAGATATTGTTCACTCATTCAGCAGATTCTAACTGTTCTCAATTAGACTGTGCTTTATGATTATTTTGACGCGTGGCTTTAGTCGGAACTAACGCCATTTTGTTTTTACAATATAATTTTCAGAGACAAAATGTTAGCCAGGGGCACCTCCTAATCTAACAATATCATTCAGGCGCTAAAAGAATCATTCTGCACTGTATTTACCGAGCATTGTTTCCATAAAAGTTTTCAGGCCTTTTGAATCGTACACTATCTTTTTAACCGATTTCTAAAAAAGGAGGAAGTTATGTTTTCCAATAACATTTATTTTTCATGTTTGTTTACTGATTTCTCTGTGATCACCTATAATTTGATGTAGTAGCTTGATGTGCTGGCGTCTGTAAAACATAACCCTTATGTACTAGATACATATTATCTTGATAATTAAGAAAATGTCTAACTTCCCGTAATTTCTCGGTTAACTAGTTTATTAACCAATTACTTTAATTACCGCTATCTGATGGAACCGGGAGCGATTGAGTCTCCGAAGCATTAAACGTGCTACTGGTATTGGTGGTTAAATCATAAACTGCACACACATTGTAGATTTCTATTTAAAACTTAACTAATAAATTGCTCATATTAGTTTTAAGAGTGTAGTTCAGATAGATGCTTGTTAAATTGGCGACCATTAACGTCCTATTGTCCTATCCATGTAGAGATATGGGGAACAGGGTGAAATATATCCCATCCTCCATAGAAAGGGGGGATTAAGCCGTGCTTGCCTAGGTTGGTCCGTGGATGGGTGACCACCCATTATATACCGAGTTTCCTCCGTGCCTCGGAAAGCGCGTTAAGCCGTTGGTCCCGGCTGTCATTTGTAGATCTTTGACAGTCGTTAGGTAGTCAGTGGCCCAAAAAGTCTGACAACCAGTCTTACCAAGGGGTATCGTATTACCCAGTACTAACTAGGTTGTGGAGGTCCAATAGGCAGTCGCTCCATGTAAAATACTGGTATTCAGCTGCATCCGGTTAGACTGGAAGCCGACCCCAACATAGTTGGGAAAAGGCTAGGCAGATGATGATGATCCATAGAAAGGGGGGGATCCTTCAACCAGACGGCTGTTGTGTCAGGTGAGTAAGAGAGGAGGCTAAAGAGGGAGACTCTGTTGTCCCTGTTGAACTCTTTTAGATACGTATACCAATCTAGCAAACTATGCCAACGACAGATGCATCAGTTCTCAAGATCCGTCTCCCAAGTTCACTCACAACAAAAAACCCATCTCATACATATTAATTGAATAACAAACGATCTTGTTCAAGTCCACATTCACCAAGACCTTGAATTGTCACTATGAAACTTGAACACTCGTACATTCAACCATTCCTCAGTAGAAACTCCACTTTGAGCTAGGCTAGCGTTGCACGGAGTTCTAGTAGAAGGCGAGACCACCTTTTACTGGTTTTGTTACCAGGATTGAACGGCCTACTGTACGCATACTACGAACTGGTCACGACATCTTACTACCAGTAATCTATGTACTATTGTGTGAAGTTCTTTTGTTTTGTCATACAACCCTGAGAAGGACGGACGTACAGACGTAAGCTATTGCCTATAGTAAATCTATTCAATAGATGCGTTATCTATTACGGATGATTCGTCTTTAGTTTCATGGTTATCGTCAAGGAGACGACTATGTCTTTTGCGAGAGTTATGGTTATTGTTACTTGAATCTAAACTCTGTTGAAGTCTAGTAAGGTTGGCTTTGCTGTGTGGTCAAGAAGAATGTTTTCATGATTAAAATTAATGTGAAACAATTTTTCAGCGTTAATTTAGAGAACATCGGGCGAGGTTATTGGTGCGTTGTAGAATTCAAAGAGAAATTGAAAATCTTTATCGTGAAGCAAGCGAGGTTACTGCATGTTCATAATGATGATGTCGGCCTCAAGACAGCTGCTAAGTTTTCTATATCAACTTTGTAATCAAAATTAGTATAGGGTACGCTAAAATCTTCTCGTTCGTGTTCTTATAGTATTTGGAAATTAAAAAATCCCACTCTAGCTTTCAGATTTCCTTCCTTCCTGAGTCCCCAGGCTCCCTCTTTGGGCCACCTTTCAGAACTTCTTCAACCCGATCTTCAAAATCCTCAATCGTAAACTCATACACACTTAAACTTGCAAGCAATTACCATACGTATTATTACTAAGGTCTAAAGATAAAAATCAGTTGCATGTTCACGACAATGTAATCTGTGCACCCAGTTTATTTTTATGCTCATTGTATGCTTGGCGATCGTAAGGTTTCTTTTCTATGTGACGTGTTGAGGTGTTTGCCCTTCATATGTACTGTGTTGCAGATTTCTAAGTAAAAGGGTGGCTTTGAGGGTCTTCCACGATTAATTTAGAACTATCAGATTGCACACACAACATAAAATAAAGCCTGTTATCCCCAAAAGATTTGGCAGTACCAACATTTGCCACTTCCCCAGTTGTGTTTAAGTCCCATGTAATAGGGGCGAGCCTGTTGCCATCAACTGTGTTGAAATCCAGAATTCCAGCAGTTACTAAGCCGATGACGACTTTGCCCGAACCGAGAATCGAAACGAAGTCCTCACGCTCAGCAGTAGCCTTTGCGAACATTGGGAACACAAAATTCCGTAAAGTAGATCATTGGGTAAATAATGTGCCAATCGGAGTATTACAATAAGTTAGTTTGATAAAAAGACACAATGATATTTTAAATGTGCAATACAAAATTGCAGTTGCACGTGGCAAGTAATCGTGATTTCTAAACCGTGACGGTGCAAGACAATCCATAAAGATCTTAAGATAAGAACTTCTTAATGTTATTACAATGAAACAAATATTTGAAGATTCGATTCAGTCACAACAATTTAACAGTGCTCCCGGAATCAAAAGTTTTGTAAGTGAAATTACATTTAATTCGACTGCTGCGACAATTTGTGCAATTAAAAGACTATTTTGTAATTTGGAGTGAATAATTTTGAATGCAGACCTGAAAATGCCTGTCAATGATAACGAAATAGTAATCAAAGACTACAATGACTCAGAGTAAATACAGTCGCCTATAATTAGCGCAATATAAAATGAAACAGACCGGACAAAACTAAATCTTAATTACAGTTTCACGACAATAACAAAGACTATTTTGCTCTATTTTATGATAATAATCTCATTAAAATAGTTATTACTATGAGTCCAGCTCAGATACGCAATAAAAACAAATAAGTACTTAGTATTGACAAATCGTCATAAAAAAAGGATTACCTACGCAAGCAAGTCAATGACCCGTAGAGTTACGATGACTAAGATACAAATCAAATCTACTTCCAATAATGTTTACGTACTATTAGTATTAGCAGTACTTGTACCATTAAAGAGAGACGAGATTAAGAGAAAGACTTAAAAGACAGAACACTGAGTATACAAGCCAATAGACCAACTAAGCGAAAAAGCTGATGTAGACCTATAAGCTAGAAGCATTAGAAATGGCATCAGAACACAGTGCGATGAAAATCGCTTAACCAGCAATGAAAAAGAAGTTTTTGATGCATTTACGATAAGGTTAGTAAATACTACGGTATTTAAAAATAACAGAACAATCTTTAAGGTATAAGAATAAGTCATATCAGTAGCATATCTTCGTCGTCCTTAACTATGCACATAAATCTAAGTAAGCTAAGTGATTCTTTTGAGAGATAAAGTGATAATAATTCTTAACGCAATGCATTTTAACAAAACGTCATAGCATAGCTTTATCTACTCACTTAACCACCAACCAGCTGACGTTAACTAGACCTTCACCTGTCTCAACTACACAGAATTGTTGCCGGTTCTCACATTCTTAGAACCAAGTACTACCGTATACCTAATGTGTGATTCATAAGAAGCGGTATTTTGTATTCGCATTCAGATCTTGTGCTTTGTGACATCCTTTCTCTTGAAACATATCGCATTAGAGTAGAATACATCTTATCTCATTTGAAAGTGGGGTTTGGATTGATTCCGTAATCTCTATATGCCTATTTGAAGAAAAAGACTGGAAATATCTGTTTTTGAATGCTGATTTGATGTGGACTCAAAAGATATCGCTAATGTGGATTCACAATGAAATGAAAAAACCGAATCTAATAAAAAACTTCATCTAAAGATGACGAAGAAGTTAGCTTGAGTGTAATATTATTAGTCATGCCCTAGAGGAAGTCCACATCTACAATACTAGAATGATTACTACCACTACCTAAGTAATATAAGTTATAGTAGGGTTAACCCAGTTCAATTCATTGCACTCAATAAAAAGGCTGATTCCCTCTTCGCCACGGGAAATAAGGAGTGCCGTGTGTTAGTAAAGGCACTCATTTCCCATAGTTAATAACTTATAACTTGCTTGGAAACAAAACCATCTGTTGCAGTACAGACGGCGCCAAACGCTTTCATATTCAAATTTTCCGTGTTATCACTTACGTCATAGATAATTTCATCATTAACATTATCAAGGTTAGATTAGTCACTTTACATATTAATATTGCAAACATTGATCATTTTAGAATATTCTGTGGTTTTTCCTGGAGACTTTATACAGTAACACGGTGGTGCTCTGATAGCAACAAATAAAGATAACTTTGACTTGGACTCCAAATCAGAAGTAAATTAATTGTGAAATGACTTTAATCTATCCTTATAATTTTCAAGTCTGTCTTGTCTATTGCCAAAGACCTCTTTGCAAGTCGTGCGCCAAATATTTCTGTTCTTTCATCCATGATGTCTATTATCTGCAATACCTCGATTATTTCATCAAACCATTAGCCAATAAGCACTTCCGAATGAGGCAATGTTTGTCTATCGTTAATTTTAATTGTACTTCTTAGAGAGGCAATTAAGGAACACTTCATAAAAACTACATTGAGATTTCGCACAATGCCAATTTCAAAGGTTTTCTTTGGTAAGCGCTCTCGTGAAAGGTCAAGGCTTTAAAATGTATTTTTTTTGTATTGTTTACACATTTGTACAAATGAACAATACACTAGAAATTGAACGAAATCATTTTCATTATCAGATAAATTATATTTATGAACTCATATTTGAACAGCAGCTAAAACCGCTACACCATATACCTACATACAACCTACAAAAAGAGTATTGTTCTCTTCACTTATGCCCGTCTTTTGCTTAAAATCTATAGGATTTATTTCATCGATTTCCATTCTGACAGTAAACATGAATAAAACGTTTTAGAACTGCAAATATTTATACTAGAAGTTTTATGCACTGATAAAAAATGACGTGTTTGCTGATAGATAAGCGCAAATCTGATAAAAATATTCCATTGCACTGACTGACCACTCAAAGTATTAAGATTTATAGTTTTGCGTGATAAGCACGTTATTTTTTTAGTCTAGGTCTTTGGTTAGATGACCTATTCTAAGTTCATTTGAGTTTAACACGCAAATCGCTTTGGTCTGCATGCTAGCTTTATCTCATTTTATAGTACTTATTTATAAAACATTGATCATTGTTGTTTGGCGTGATATTACAATAACAGCGCTGTAATAATGCGATTGATATGACTGTGTTTACCTAATCAAAACATGTACCTAGATATCTAAATACTCTTTAGTACGGCCGCTTCGTTGGTCTAGTAGTCGCAAGCGCAACTGTTTCGCGTAAGGTACAGGGTCAGTTGGGTAAAGTGGTAATGGGTTTTTTTACCAGGACTTTCTCAGGAGCAGCCCGAGCTGTGTCCAGATGGTATCATCTATCTATCTATTGGTACATTGGTAAACCTTCGGAAATAAATATGCGATATGTAAAGTATGCAAATACTGTGATCGATATAAGATCGCATTTCATCAAAACATAATCAAGTTAATATTCGTATAAGTACTTTAATTACCTACGTTCCATGAATTGGACCAAAACAATTTTCTTCGCAACAATTTTGTACCGTGTAGCACAATTATTCGTGATTGATGTAATTTACTGGCCTAAATATTTACAATATTGTCACGAACGTAATTTCTTCACGCAAAAATATACCATTGATTCGATTTGATTCGGACAAATGGATCAGTTAATTGCATAATCGCAGAAATTCCGGTTTCGAGTCTTTTGAATATAGAACAATAGAACTTTCGTCAACTGTTTGGAATCGAGTCATAAAAGGTGTTATAGCAGCCAAGGGTAGCTAGCTAAAATCGTGTGTTTTCTATTGTGCGTAATAAAATAATCATGGTATTAGATAGTATGTCAAGGGCCATTCCGATATACGCGCAATGCACATGGGTATTAACAATAAGGCCAAACTATAATTGCTGCCAATATGTTTAATAATTTTATGTTAGCAAGCCATGACTTTCAATCAAAATGTAATGAAATTCATTACAAGTTCTCAATTTAGACGTTTTTCGAATTGTTACTACTGTCCAGATATGACCTACATCTAATTTGGAACTTAAGTTGAATCATAACTTTTTTTCCATATAACATTCAGTATAATTTATAACTCATTTAATTTTGTTCATGTCAATCAACTTTAACTTAATTTCGTGATGTTTATTAATGAGCCTTCGACTACAATTGACGTATGTACATGTGTTCTAAATCGAAAACAACACCTACATACAAACTAATAAACTTGCAACCTCAAATCCAAGCTACAACAGTATATTTTAATTTCAAGAAAAACAATTATTTCCATCGTAAAACGACGAAATTGGAAATCAAACAAAAGATAAACGGAATTTAGAACTCAAACAAGCTTTTGAATAGGAACAGCACACGTGCAAGCAAATACTAAACAGATATTTTAATGAGAATACTTATTTATTGGCAATAAAACAACTTCTAGCGCATTCACCTGTCCGCGAAAACATTAACCGACTATATTGTAAAACATACTTTAGGAAGTTAACTAAGCCGGTACGTAATCACCTATCATATTTGGCCGCGTTATCCCAAATTATCTCGCTTACGTTTTATCTTACAGTGAGAGACAACTCAAGGCCTACAATAATCTTGGCAAAAGTTAAACCGAGCGACAGTATTCGACTAATGAAAATAATCAAGACAGTACAGCGTTTGGTATTCGCTACTATTGACTCAAATGCTTTAGACAACGCGGTATTCGTAAGGAGCGTAACCCTGACATTGAAAATATAAACAGAATACGGTAGTACACTTGTTGTAACAGAAAAAAATATAGCACCAGGCCGCGTAAACATTGTTACATTAATACTTTTGCGTATAGAAAATGTTTTTGCGAATGTTATAGCCTGCGTTGACAATAGTGTTATCTACGGTCAATACTGAAGCAATAAACCTCCATAAGAACTCTGCAAGGTAGCCGTACACGTATGAGTTGGCAAGAACGAATTGTTTTATAATAGATACTGCTAAGTTTATAAGCTGTTCTTCTCAAACGACCGCCATCATAGGTTTATTAATACACAAAATAACTTTACTAACAAACAGTAATACACCTATGCCTAACCCTTTTTAATTACGTGCGTGATCTTATGTTGCACGAAATAAATACACAAAATCACAACAATATCAAATTATAACATAATTCACAACACGGCATTCCCAAGTTCAGTTAGGTCCGAGAACGCATCCTTGTGGTATCCCACAATTTCTTAGAATTGACTCGGCGCTGTCCCAGGCATTCGATTCGCCTACGGATAAGAGATGACCTTTAGGGCGGGGGACTGGTCGGACCGCATGCTTCTGCACTCGGTCCCATGTGGAATTTATAACGCGTCGCCGAAGCCGGCTTGCCGTCATAAAAATTCAACGTTAAAATGTTTCTTTATGTTTTAATTGAAATTCTCTTTGTTGCAAGTCTGTTTTAAAGTGTTTTGACTTCTTGTTGTTAGTATGTATTTGTGTTGTTTCTAGAATTCGGCGTTTTGTCTTAGCCTCAGACAGTATTGTATTTTTTTTTTGAAGATATTTTTAAAATGAATCATAGCATTTTTTCTCAAATACTTATAGTCGGTCTAAAGCTGTGTAAAAATATTCTTACGTATTCAATTCATGCAAAATTAACATTTCGGCAATTTGCATGATTTGAATACATAATCAACAAACAAAAAAAAACAGTTCTAGCGCTGAACGTGCAATTAAAACAATAACCTTACTTCGAATGTTTTCTAAAAATCTTCTATCCTTGTAGTAATTAAAAATGTAAAGTGATATAACTGTTGGAATGATTCTCGATCACTATAAATTTACTTAGGTTAAGTTCATAATTCGTAGATATGATTCATTTTAGGACATTCATATTGTAGTGAAGGGCATTTTAAGTTCTAAGCGGGTTTACTTAGAGCAACTTTGGTCGGAATTACTACTAACAACGTGGGTCTACATTAATAATAGGTCTAGTTAACTTACAAGGATTTCCAGATAGATTGCAAGGTTTGGCATAGTAATTATGAACTGGCGTAAAAATAATATCAACTGAGTTATTTTATATGTAGAGATTGAAATCTAGATATTATAAGGTACCTGTCGTATAAGGCTAAAGAAGCATGGCATTAAAGTGAGTATGCCTATACTGAGTTGTGGTTGGAACAAAGCCAATGATGACGACGATGATAATGGTAGAATCCCAGGAGATTTCATATTATTGTCGGCCACTTTCGAACACACTGATAGCCCAAAAATAATAATTTGAGATTTCATCCCGACATTGGAATTCCGGATTGATAAACCATCCAATCAAGAGCAAAATTCTTACTGCCCCATCCCCCAAGCACACAAATCAAAGTATAGAAGAGTATTCAGCCATCCACGAAGGACTCGAATAGCGCCAATCATGCTACAGAGATATTTCTTTCTGTTCAAGAAACTACTATAAAACTGTCTTGGAGCAGTATTAACTGTGAATAACATGAATATGAGCGTGGAAAGTTGAGCCATGACGTCAGGCTAATCTCATCATTTATGTGTGATGTATGAATATGTTATGAGGACATTGGCTTCAGATGGCGACTTTTTTGCTTTAATGGAAGCGTGGTTTATATTTTGTATATTTGTAAATATAGTGGCACGTGTATGAAAGAAGTAAGCTTGGTTCGTTTCAAAGATGTAGTAAAAAGTAGCTACAGTATGTAAGTTTCGTTTTGATTATAAAAACTATTTGAAAAAACTACTATAACAAAGAAAATGTTGAACTCGAGCTTTCGAATTAAATTCACGTAGGAGATGAATTAAACCAAAAACTATTATTTAATTTGATTAATCCCCATCAAAATTAAACCTTTTAAAATTTTTGTCAACAGTTTTGCACTATCTTCATCAGTTGCCTTTTTTTTTGGATGGTAAATCATCAAATAACCCCCGCTCTGGGCGGAGTGGGAGGGAGTGTCAGACTCGTACTGACTAAAACCCATTCATGTTCCTTCTTTGCCCTTTGTGTTCCAGGGCCGCGGTATCTCTTTCGAACAGTCCCGCAGCCCCAGCAGGCATCGGCCCTTGCGAGCCCCTTCATCAGTTGCCTCATAAAACATCGAAAGTAAGAAGAAAGGCGATAGCCCTGTATGTAATTATAGATGCGTCTAAATCCAATGATTTGTAATAAAACTTCATACATCTTACATTACTAATTACATACTTTCTCCGCTTTTCTCCGCCAAGAGATTGGAACAAAAATGCAATCTGCTATTAAAATGAATGATCGCTTTATTTCCTTCGAAATACATATTAAGAAACGCTCTCTCTTTTCTGTGAAATTAGCTTGTTTTGATATTGGCGAAGATTTTAATTGTTTTTTTACCATATTTATTATTCCAATTGGCTTAACAGCATCATTATGGTTTCAGGTTGGAAATTATTATAATGTTTGCAGTGTTACGTTTATCCAGCGGAAAGGAGAAGTTCGTTTTCAAACCCTGACTTACACATGAGGGGCGATTCTCTCGACATGTCAGCAAAAAGGACGGGTTCCGCAAGGGTCGATGCCTGCCGGGGCTGCGGGACTGTTCGAAAGAGATACCGCGGCCCTGGAACACAAAAGGGCAAAGAAGGAACATGGATGGGTTTTAGTCAGTAGAAGTCTGACACTGCCTCCCACTCCGCCCAGAGCGGGGGGGTTATTTGATGATTTCCCATCCGGAAAAAAAAAGAAAAAAGGGGTGATTCTCGTATTTTCAAGAACAATCGCATTCTTAACTGAGTAACAACTGGTAAAAAAATTGTTGCCTAGTATAGTCACCTTTTGTACAAGTTTTCGGCATTGATTGTCGCTTAGATGAAATTGTCACTAGAAATTGAACGTTTTTAAAATACGGGTAGTGGCCTTCTGGTACCTATGTGCCTATGATCTTGACCTACTCTGCTTGTTCAAAACTATAATAGTAATGTTGTGGACCTCCAACATTTGATGCTAGTAAAAAGAAAGCCTACGATTTACTTATAAATCCGCTGTTAATTGTAATTAACAAACTTGGAATATATTTTCTGCTGTAATGTCCAATAAGAACGATACTAATTCTAAATGTATTCCTTCATGAATATTAATGTTGGACTATTTACATTATTTTATAAGTAATGTTTGTTTTATACGACAACTTTCGGAGTTTCGGTCCAATCCACATTGTGTACTATTTTATTGATCTCTCTTTATTTTTCTGTGGGAATCACAACATTTTCACATAATTTACTTTTGGCTGTGTCTGTTTACCACATCACGCGAAGACCATTGTTGTCTTAATATGCATTCAAATAATGATTAGTTTCGTTAACAATACTTTAATCAGCGATAAGCCCAACAATGAATTACTTAACACCGTGTATTCACGTACTTAGAGTATTGTTTTTGCGCCACAAAGAGTCGTTTAATTGAACTTTTTGCCGCTTTTGAATCGCAAAATTAGTCTAGTAATTCTCCGAGCGACGGTGTTACTTGTCTAACAGTAATGTAAAAGTCGACAGAAAGTACAGACTTCCTGACTTTTCGACGTGTCGTGACGGACTGTTAATGTATTAGGAAGAACAGATTCGACATTGTAGTTTCTGCATAATGCAAGTGAGTCAACAAAACAACATGGCCACAAAAACGTTACGTTCGAACGAAGTCATTGTTTGGAACTTGACTGCCAGTTACAACAACACCAGTCAGCTAACTGAGTTAACTAACACTGTTTTGGTTAAGATTGGGTCAACGGCAGATCTGATAGCGATCCATTTTAATTGAGGGAAACGAGTTACGAAACTTGCATGTAGTTAATGTATGTTCTTAAAGAGGTTCTGGCCAGTCAATGACTGAAATGACTTCGTCCGTAGACCGTACAGTTAAAAGTTACAAACAAAGCAATCTGCCAAGCAGTTTAGCAAATCAAACAGCCTGTTTCATCACATCGGAGTCACGACTGTGCCGAACTTAACGACACGACATTCAGATTCCAACTTTTGAATGCACCAAAAGGTCTAGGCTATACGGCATGGCACTCACCGTTGGAGCCTAAATAATCATCCTTATCCGTTAAGTCATGCTGGAAACCATAAGCAGGGAGCCATGCATGGGAGCCCGGGGGCTCGGGCCAATCCGAAATCCGGACCTCCTCCATTTGGACATGAACACAACACTGCACTCCACTAGTAAGTTTACACTGTTAGCACGATCATGCATGGACTACCTCTTCGTTCGTCCATTAGTTGGTCATTTAGGGCGATAACGGTTGGTTGTGCGGCTGAGCACGGGCAGGTGTACTTGTCCTTTCACAGAGACGCGCGCGCGCGGCGGGGAACGGCGGCTGACTGGCGCGCGGCCGCCGTGGCGCGCGCGCTGCGATCTCTCCAACCGATATCTATTGCTGTAAAAAAAACGCCAGACGCCATCGTGCCGCGCCTCAGCTGTGCTTTTGCCTGCTGCCCCTTGAACGGAAACTGAATCGACAAACGCGAAACTAGATTTACGGGCTGGGAACCAGTTGTATACGTGCTTGGGCTCATTTGGTAACAATTAAGAGGACATTCTTGAGCCGAAACAGGCAACTTCGGAACCTGTCCAGACAGATGTTTTGTAGACTGCTTACCTGTCGCTGCGTTTTAAGACATTTTGGCTGCATGCCAATGTCAACTACTACGCAATTCCATGTTCCCTAGTAACTTGACCACTTATTTGGTTTTTATTAATGTCCTCTAGGGTCCTTGCAACTTTGCGGGGGGTCTCACTTGTGAGGATTCAAAATATTTTGGAATGTCAACCCAGTTAGTACCCGCGTCTTACGAAATGTTCGCAAAAGGTGCAGATGTGCTTTTGAGAACCCGTTTCGCATCATAATCAGGATTGCTGTTAGCTGATGGACTAAGAATTTTTATACATAACTATCTAATAGACTACAAAAAAAAAATTGTACTCTAATAACCCTTACCACATCACTTGAGCGTCTAAATTGTAGTGTTCCTATAACTAAGTATCATCATCATCATCATCATCCACAGCCCGACTTCACCCACTGCTGGCTATAGGCCTCTCTTTGCTTGTGCCAAACTCCATGGTCTTGTGCCAGCCTCATTCAGGATTCCCGCCATGGCAACAATGTAGTCTGCCCATCTCGCCGCCGGACGACCAACACTTCTCTTTCCATTTCATAACTAAGTTTACTAATTACTTTTGGGACCTTTGGGACTCTGGAACTGCATCATGTCTAAGCACCCTTCATATCTTGCCAGTCAGTTATGGAAGTCTTAATGAATATCTGTACTGCTTATTATAACGAATCCTACTGAACAATATTCCTTAGGTTACATCAGCGTGTAATAACACCAAAGCCTGACCTTTGACCGCTATTCAGTCAGTATACAGTTACTCAAAACATTCCCTCCATTAACTGTTTAAGTGCCGAATTAATCGCCAAACAGATCACGATTACCTTACTTACATTGAATTACGGCACGCCATAGTAAATATAGAGAAAGTATGGCGGGACACAGAAAAAGTGGTGCGTGAGTCTATGGTCAAATTTGAAATTAGAGTATTGTGAAAAAAAAACAGAGCTGTAGATCACGTAGGACCGCTTTTACTTATAATATCAATTTCATACTTTTGATTGTACGATTTGAATCGTGAAATATTATTGCAATAGTTTCTAATATTGAGTTTCTTTTGTAAAGCAAGACTTCATGTGAATGGATTTGCAGAAATACACGGTTTGATATAGTAGTTTTCTGGTATATCATTTTGGCTGTTTAAATATTTACCATTCACATTTATGATAAGAAGTCATAAACGTCTACAATAAGATTTCTCTCTGCCTTTCCATATCATAACTTTCGAGCATTGAAAGTTTTCAAAACAAAAGACAGTGTTGCTGATAGTTGTCTTTCTTCGTGCGCTCTATGCCATGGAGCGTTTCTTCGGAGCGTTTTAGAAATTCATTCACATACATTATAATTCCCGATTGGACGCGTAGTCATTAGATGGACATTAAATGATTCTACAACCAGGTTGTGCGATTATAAAAACAGCATTTCCATTGTAAGAGTTAATGTAAAAGTAATGTGTTGTGGAGGTTTCTTGCTTGTATTATTATTTTCTGTTGTTGCCGGTAACGGCTCTTGAGCGATAAACTTACTACTTTTGACCTTTTAGGAAAGTTCATGGTCCTAATTCTTTAGGTTTGTGTTCAGTAGTAGTATTTTTTTGTTGACATTATGGACTTAATCGTGCTAGTAGCTTGCTAGCTCTGAGTATTATTATATTAAATTTTGAAATTAGATCAATTAATTACAAAAAAACCCGCAGTTTTGCCTGCGTGGAGTTCGGGAACTGTCTCACGGGATCGAGCTACTGGGAGAAAAAGAATTATATGTGTTAATCCAGGTTATAAACTATATGTGTGCCAAATTTCATCCAAATCCGGCCAGTAATTTTTACATGATAGAGTAACAAACATCCAGAAATCCATACATCCTCACAATCTTTCGAATTCATATTAGTAGGAAGGATGGATTATACTATTAATAGTAGGATGAGCCAGTAATTCCATAAAAACCCAAAGTTATTGACCGTATCCTAAACTTAGCCACAAGGTTCCTAATTATTTCTATGAATAGAATGTAACAAGGTATTATAAAGATCAAAGAGTATTAGAATTATGATGTTATGAGCCAAGTGACGAACTCACCGGCTTCAAACAGATATATTAAAGGTTACTAGGGCACGAATGACGAAGGTAATAATTTAGGCAAAGTGTACTCCGAGTAAATGTCGCACAAAGTTAGTATAGAGAATTTTATCAAGTCTTGTGAGCGGTTCACAAGCTACCTGTGCCCTTACCATGAGTTTGTGAAAAACTATCCTCGATATCGAAAACTATCGGATATACTTCTCGTGTCGTAAAGCAGTCGATGAATATGAAAGACACAGGGCGATAGTATTCGATAACGAATAATACATTTCAAACTCATGGTAAGCCCACTGTGCATTCATTATAATATGAATACCGTAGATCTACTTACTTAATAGAAATCTTAAATTCTCCGACAAGCATCTCATAGCCTAAATAGTTGAGTCTAAAAACATAATGTTCTGCACTAGAGAGTAGAGATCCTTATTTATCGAAGGTGAAGTCGATGATTGTTAAAATTCAGGCAATAGAAGTTTTTAAATAGGAAACGGAAGTTTGTTTGAGGTTTCTTATTTCAAGCTCTAGGAAATCTTACTGGGCACATCGTCGTTTTTTAAAAGAACACAACTCTTTTCAGAAATTCAACAAAAATAAAGAATTTTTGCTTTAAAAATTGGGCTACGAGTCTACGACAAGAAACAAAATGTCATCACAAAACTAAGACATAGAAAGAGAAATATCAAAGCTCCAATCATTTCCCAACATCTCTTCATTAGGCACAAAGCTATGCACCCAGAATCCGAGCCCATTTTTCACAAGAACCATTACAATACATTTCGAAACACGGAACTCGGTCATCTCCATCTTACATCTTACGTAACGTTAATAGATCCTTATATTCCCTTTGCTGCGTAAAAAGTAGAATTTAAGAATATAAACAGCTTTCTGGCGAGACGCCAGCTTTCTAATATATTGTCCTAGAACTTATTTTAGGGATTCCACTATCAAAACAGATACACACGAACTAGAAGTTATCACCGGTGACTGAAAAGTTGTGTGGTAATCGGTTGTTGTGCATATACGGACATGTGATGAGGAATGAGAAAAATGTCGTGAGGAAGCTTTTGAGTATTAATGCGGATGGCTATAAGAGTGGGGGGAGACAGTAGGGGGAGATCAAAGAAACGATGGATAAACTGTGTAATGGTATAGCTAGAAAGGGGGTAAGTACTGAGATTACGAGTAATAGAGAACTATGGAAGAAGATTTGCTGCGCCCACATATTGGATTAAGGGTAGGAGAATGATGATGGTCCACATAAACTGGCTTTTGTTCTAGTATTTCGACAATTATATTGTATTATTATTTGTATTTATTCAGTTATTTGCGAATTCCTTGAGTCGGTCAGCTTGTAAATCTGGCACTCAATCGTTGCGCGTGTGTTGTATTTATCTTTCGTATGATATATCTTTTGTATTTCAGTGAACTGTTTACGTTGGGACTGGCTGAAATAGACTGTCAGTGTATGATTGATCACCACGGGAAACATTCGGGCTAAACTATTATTTGCTGCAATCACACGCCAATGACGTCCCAATGATGCGTCACAATTCTTATCTGTTTTCGACCAATCGTAGTCTTAGTTATTTGTAGTAGAACTTCAGAGACGATTTCATTAACTGTAGTCTTTATAGCTGGTAGGGTGCTCCAAAGTTAAAAAGTTAGAGAGTAATTCTTGTGGCTCAATTCTGGTTAGTTATATTACACAAAATTGATAGGGTCACTCACTAAGCAGAATGATATGTATAATGAGATAGATGTATCTCATCATCCTGACGATAAAATAGTACAAACACCTTCGCAGAGTAAATTAAAAGTCGAAACTTACAATAATAAACGTACACATAATCCTAAAAAAGTAACATGTTCCAACAGCAGGCAGTTAACTAAAAGCGAAACCACTAAACACTTATTAAATCAAAACGAAACATGTTTACCTACTAATGTTTCGGAAGCGAATTTGGAAAGAAACTAGCTATTACAATGATGCATTACGTTCCCACAGAATGGCTACTGGCGCTACGCCAAACAAACCGACAAAGTATTTTGTGGTGTTTGTTTGTTTTGAACCAATCTTACGTACATTCAACTATCTTCTATGTTGCATGGTATAGACAGAACGCTACTTGAATGCGAAGTCATCTTAACGGTATTTTGACTTGAAGTTGTAAACTTAACTCTGCGTAAAATTGTATTCAAAGAACTATTGACATTGGCTTCTGTGCTGATCATACGGTAAAAGAAAGATTTGTCGTCGAACAAACAGTTTACTTTGTGACATTTATTCGAAGTAATGCTTTCCCGTACTTTATTAACATGGAACACTAACAGTTCATACCTCTCATCGTCATAATCATCAAATTCCACTGCAGTTCCCTTGTCAAATGCATCAATAACTGCTTCGACATTGATCGTAATTTATTCCTCTGCTTTATCAACTGTCACATTCAAAAAAAGAACAGCAGGGTGAATATCAACAACGTGCATTTTTATTCAATTTTGGTGGCGAAATTTTTTCTTCATTATTCGTGAAAAATAAGGGGCTGGTATAAGAATAGAAACTCCAAGCTGGAAGGATCTTCAAGAGGGCTGAGAAAATCTCGATAACTTTTTGAGATATTTTAGTTCAAAGTCTAGTGTGGCCACCAAAATTGAAAATCGCCCACCAAAATCGACAGTGCCCACCAAATTTGAAAATCAGTGGCACCAAAATTTAATTTCTCCGTCACAAACCTCAATCTCACTAATAAAGCTCAATGTAACTAATCTCACAAATTCTCATTCTCATCAATAACTTAATCGGTTGTTAAAAAATATTTATTATTATTTATCTGATCTATCATTATGAGTTTATGACACAAAAAAAAAACGAAAACAAAAAAACATTAATATATTAATTTATTGTAAACAAAATTAAAAATAAAGACCGAGTGGTAATAAAGTCCAAATCTAGTGGAGATAAGGTCGTTTCGAAGCCGGAGATTCTGTCGGAAATAGAAAACTTCTACGGCGAGTTGTACGCATCGCATGCATCTCGACCTGATCCCGAAAATAAGGATTCCAGAGCCACCTTAACCCGCCATTTCACAGAAGACCTACCAGAATTCAGCCAAAACAAAATCGGGGCGTCACTTAGACAGCTTAAAAATGGAAAAGCGCCTGGTGAGGATGGGGTAACAATTGAGCTCCTGAAAGCGGGAGGAAGTCCTGTATTAAGAGAGCTACGGGAGCTTTTCAACTCGGTCCTGTTCTCTGGGAGAACTCAAGAAGACCACGCTTCTTGAGTTCGTGGAGGAGAGTGGTCGTTCTTTGCTTTAAAAAGGGGTACAAGACCCTATTCAAGAATTACTGACCCATTTCTCTCCTTAGCCACGTGTATTAGCTGTTTTCAAAAGTCATCACGAATCGTCTAGCGCGAAGACTCGACGATTTCCAGGCACCGGAGCAGGACGGGTTTCGAAGAGGATTCAGCACCATAGACCACATCGACACAGTGCGGCAGATCATACAGAAGTTCGAAGAGTATAATCGGCCGCTTTGTCTTACATTCGTGGACTACGAGAAGACTTTTGACTCTGTCGAGACCTGGTCAGTTCTGGAGTCTCTGCAGTGATGCCAAGTTGACTGGCGATACATCCAAGTGCTGAGAACTCTTTATGAAAACATCACAATCACCATCCAAACTCAGAACCAGCAAACAGAGCATATCCCATTGCGTCAGGGGGTGAGCCAAGGGGACGTAATTTCACCAACGCACCTTTTTTTTTGGATGGGAAATCATCAAATGACCGGGGGGGTCATTTGATGATTTCCCCCGCTCTGGGCGGATTGAAAGGGAGTGTCAGACTTGTGTCCGTGTTCCTTCTTAGCCCTTTGTGTTCCAAGGCCGCGGTATCTCTTTCGAACAGTCCCGCAGCCCCTCACCAACTCACCTGGCATTAACATCAACGGCGAGTACATCTCATACTTGAGATTTCCATTGCAGATGAAATCGTCATGCAGCAGATGCTGGATGGCCTAGTTGATTCATCAATAAACATTGATCTCAGGGTGAACTTGGACAAAACCCAGGTGATTTTCAAAGATCACGTCACCCGGAACCAGGACCTATTGTTGTCAATGGCGGTCCTGTCGAGGTTGTTCGAGAATATGTTTATCTAGGGCAAACTCTGCAGTTTGGTAGGAACAACTTTAAGAGGGAGACTGACAGAAGAATTCAGCTGGGCTGGGCAACTTTTGGGAAACTTCGTACGGTCTTCTCGTCGCGTATTGCACAGAGCCTAAAGACTACGGTCTTCAACCAGTACGTCCTGCCTGTTATGACTTACAGGGCTGAAACGTGGACACTCTCGGTATGGCTGGTCCATAAATTTGAGGTTGATCAGCGAGCTATGGAAAGGGCTATTCTTGGACTCAATGCTTTATTATGTAATTTTTTGTTGTTCCAAACAAAATAAAAAATATTAAATCCAAGGAGAGACACAGTGAAACAGCAAACAGATCATTACCATTTCACCAACGCTCTGCAGATTTCAGTTAAACTAAAAAACCTTAACTCAATATTTGGATGCTAATCACCATACTAGATCAATAGTTTCTACAATCAGTCTTTAAATCTAAGAAAGGAATTTTTAGTTTTCAAATATAATTAATCTTCTCTCATCTTTACTAAGAAAAACTTAAAAACAAGAAAACACTCGTTTTCTTTTTTCCTCATAACTCTTTTTCGCAGTGTTTCAGCCTGTTTGGGATAGCTCTTTATTTTTGCCTTTCTTCTTCTTTCTGCCATTCTCTTTTTAACCAGAATCTCTTCGCTGGTCTGTTTTGGCATTCTTAAAAGCAACAAAATAAAAATATATTAATAAGAAACTTGATCATTAGTATACCACCCTTATAATAATTGGTCTTACTTACTGCCAAATACATAACATTTATTTCTTTGCTAATCAAACTGTCCTGCAACGTAAAAACTGGCTATATAGGTACAAACCATACATATACAGTACATACTTAAAATTTGGTGGCTCGTTTTCAATTTTGGTGGTGGGAAAACGCCACCAAAGCCACCAAAATTGAGCCACCAAAATTGGGACCAGGCAAAAAAAAAATCTTTAAAAATAGGGGTTTTAAGTTCCCATTAAATTAATGTTACTGATTTATACGAAACCCTAATCACTAGCTTTAACGTGTAGCTTACTATTAAAACACTTTAAAATCGACAGCAAATCGATCCACCAAAAATTGAACAATTCTTGTCCCCCGTCCCACTCAAGGTGAGTACTTACGTTTTTGGGGGGTAATCAAAGCACTAATCACATATCTGTTACGCGCAAGTGCTGGCCAAAGACTTAGAGTTGCGAAATAATAAAACACTATTGATCACACACGCCCGAACCTTGGTGTTATAGTAAATTGAAAAAGTGCGAACAAAATTTTGATTTTTGCTTGGACAAACTTTGATCGAGTGTCCTGTGCTTTTAAATTAGATTTTCTAATATGGTTTAATTGTTTTTAGATAGTGTGTCTTATGCATATACTAAGGAAATCGTTTATTTGCTATTTTACCCCAAATTGTTACTTTGGTGAATGCAATTATATCAAAAAATGGAACTGGGACAAGCCACCAAACTTGAATTTTAGGGTGATTTTTTTTTTCCTGATTATTTATATATACTTATAAAAACAAAAAATGTGGCCCTAATTGAACCAAGTTACGTAGTTCACTATAAAAAAAAATAAGAAACATCCTATCATTTTACACCTCGATTCTCAACGTGGACACGTAAAATTTGCTGCCGTGATATTCACCCAGCACATTCTTTGGTTTTATTTGTAGTTTCGAGTTCTTGCCTTGCTAGGATAAAACCCATAATTCTGCATAAGTCAAAACGAGTTAGGGCCACGGGGACAGGCTTTAAAGCCAACCCTACTTGACTGCTTCGCGGGATGCAACTACCTCATAAATATTTAATATCACAATGCACCTTTTATTTGTTGTCATCTTGACTACATTATTGCAGGAGGCGGTGTTACCTCACTATTCGTTGGAATCGAGTTAGAGTGTAAACCGCAGCTAGGAAATAATGTAGGCTTTGTCGATTAAGTCTTATTTATAAGATTGTGTTGCATGTAAGTTATGTTACGTTTGTAACTGGAGAATAACTTGCTGTAATAATTCAAATAGTTTGATGAAAATTCAGCAATTCTTGTCTTGCAAAATGTTTGGCACCATTTTCACCGTTTAAGTAAACAAATAGACGGCCTCAATTTCCTAGTCATTGTTTGTCAAGATGATGCAGAAGTGACAACTAACAATATTGGATTTATATAAACCTCAAGTTTTCACGGATTTTTGTACCTTGCTACATTATGTACATGCCTTTATTACCATTATCACTTCTTGTTTGTGGTTAAATCAAATGATAATAGAATGATTAAGGCAGTATTGTTCTGGTGGCAACCGGAGTAAACCCACAAATGTGCAGCATTACCGGTAAGCCTAGAAACGCTGTGGTCGCGAATCACGCGGGAAAGTCAGGCGCCCCTATTCTGGTACGAGTTGATCGTGACAACGTTTAGTCAGCTTATGACTCGAAAGAAGACGTTACACGTAGATTCCATCATAGATCTCATCCATCGCTTTCCATCAGGCGTGATCGAGGTCCCAGGCAAGCCCATTTTGCAATAAAAAAAATGGATAGTTTTCGTAAAGAATAGGGTGGTTGATGAAAAAGAAGAAGGAACAAAGGTGTACCGAATTACATAAAATGTATGAATATCGGCCATTTTATACAGAGATGTCATTACTTCAACATATAATAATGATCTGCAGAACGATCTGTCAATTAAATCAAATTCACAAATACAAAACAAAAATCTACATGCGACACTTAATTTTTAACCAATCATATTAAGTTACAACGCTCTCTAATCCTCTTCACACATTTGCCCTAATCCGTGAACAAATAGTTAACGTATCACTTATCGAGTTCGTGTGGAATGTAACACCCAGAATAAGTCCGCGACAGCATTACGTTATGTCGTAAGGTTTCCGACCGACACGGAAAAAACTAGCAAGCTAACGGGAAAATGAGGAAACTAATCCACTTTCGTTACGAAATCTACGGCGAATCAGAATAAGTACGTTTTTAATTAGTAATTAAATACACGCGTAGCTATGTCGGGCATGTATGTGGATCATTAAATGGACGTTTAAGTGCGAACGCGTTCAATCGATCAGATTTTAACGACGTACTTCTGTGGTTTTAAATAGAGTTGTAAATGTGGTCATATAGTGGTCCAAGATTCCAGGGCCGCCAGACCATCCCTCATTTTCTCAGTAACAAAATAAGTAAGTAAGAAAAAAAGTAAGCAGTGATAGCCTAGTGGTGTGACCGTCGGACTGCCAAGTCATAGGTCTCGAGTTCGAACCCATGACACACACCTCTGATTTTTCGGATTCATGTGCGTATAGTATAATTATCACTTGCTTTTCGGTGAAGGAAAACATCGTGAGGAAACCAGCATGCCTGAGAGATATTTCTTGACGGCATGTAAAGCCAAGTCAGAGGCCCATGGGCGGCATAAAAACTCTGACACCAGGTTACGAACTAACCACACGATAAAGAAGAAGAAGAAGTAACAAAATGTGTGGCATCAAATAGTGTTAGTATGTACTGTGAACGTATGTATTTCTGCTAACTTGTGCCGACGGGAAACAAGACTAAACAGCTGAAAATGTGAAATTCCGGACGAATGGCTACCCTACGTGCAGAGAATGCGAAATATATGTTATCGAAAATAGGTTTTCAAGATATTTTATTAGAGTGAGTGCGCTAAACTGTTCAATTTACAGAAATCGTCGGCTTTACTTGAAGTGTTTGTACCTATAATATGTTGCATCATAAATACGATAAATCAAATTATGTCTTTTAAGTGATGCGACAAATTACTTAATAGCTTTTAGAAATCACTGTAATAAAACCTAAAATAGGGTATCTTTTATAGCGGATTATATTATAATGCCACAACAGTCATTGAAAATTAAAGGTGAAAAGGTCAAGCATGTTAACAAAAATAGAAGTCGCACGGTGCAAATTATGAATATCTATCATTAGAAGATTAGACTGCCTCGTTGATCTAGTGTTCGCAATCGCAACTGCTGAGCAAGAGGTCTTGGGTTCGATTGCCGGGTCGGGAAAATTGTTATTGAACTTTCCATCAGGAATTTTTCAGTAGCAGCCATGGATTTGCGCTCGGTTGATGGAAATACCGAGCGTATTTCCATCAACCGAGCGCAAATCCGTATTACATGGGTTATCCCTATTACATGGGACTTAAACATGACTGGCGAAATGTGGGTGTACTATTAAGTACACCTCTGGGTTACAGGCGTGATGTTATGATATTTATTAGATTAGACAATGAAAACCATATTTGATTGAAATGATGATGCTTGTTAAAAATGTGGTTCTAAACTTTCATATTTCGAAAATATACAAAAGATCAGACCTGACACATTAAAAATTAGACACAGAACAAATTGATTGACAGAGCTTCGAACTAGTTCCTGAAAATAAAAAGTATATCTTCAGACATTCGTATGATTTATCTCATCAATAAACATCTCACGTTCTCTTCGAAATATTTCATGTCAAAATAAAAGAAATCGTAAATCATCTGAACGTTGACAGTCTCTCCACTTTCTTATAGCTAGAGGTGATCCGAAAATCGGTTTTGTTTTGACAGTTGAAGACTGACGGTAAAACAATAGAAGAAAGGTAGTCAAAACTGTCAAGCTTCTGTCAGAAGTGAATTTTGGTTTCTTGCGTAGCAATACATTATTTGTCAAAGATTTAAATCGTTAGATGTGATTTATGTCGCGCGAAATAGTATAGGCATATTACCGGCCAAACTAGTTGTTGCCGCTCGCTGAGTTCGCTCGGCTCGCGCGTGGTTGGTCACAGTTCTAAACTAACCTAACACGTTGAGTCGGTTTGCCCTATGATCGTCTTTATGTGATGAGCCCTAGCCTGGTAGCTTTGGCCTAGGACAAACGAGTTTGACCTTATATCGAGTTTGCCCGGTAACATAAAATGAGAAGAGCTAGCTCGCACGTTGGGCATGGAGCGATAGATCTACGTAATTTTCAGTATGAAGAAGAAGACGAAGAAAACATGTTTATTTGGCACATGCCACAAAAAACACATTATAAAATAAAAAAAAAAGAAACTTAAATCTAAGCAAAAAAAAATCAGAGGTGAGAGGACGAGGAAATTCTATCGAAATGCGGTGGGGCAAATCTAGAGATTTAAGTCTTTGATTGTTATGAAATGTTGTCGAAATAATGTAGGATTATGTTCCGTAAACAACAATACTGTATCTGAGCGCAGAACTAAATTATGCTTGATGTTTTAATTATCTTTACACTATCTTATCAGAATCGGTTCACAATCAACAAACTTGTAGAACAAGTAACAACGATCCTACATTGAAGACTTTTAAAGTGGCATAGAGATCGTCATACTTAAGAAACAATATCCTTTTTATTATAACTAAATATGATACTGGTATATAATTTAAACAAAGCACGTCTCGTATAATATAATAAAGAGAGCCGATCAGCCGATCATTGCAATCAGGAAGGCTTTACTACATAAGTACATACTTACCGTAAAGTACTTTAGAATTACATTATCGACATGTTGTGAAATCGATTTGGTATATTATATGTGTGATATGCCCGTTTTCATTAACACTACACTTCCGTTAATCTACACTAATATTATAAAGAGGAAAGATCTGTATTTTTGTGTGTGTGTATGTTTGCATTGAATAAACTCAAAAACTACTGTGCCGATTTCAATTTTTTTTTCAACATTAGAAAGCTACATTCACCCTGAGTAATATAGGCTATATTTATTACTAGAAAAACAAATGGGGGGGAGGGGAATTAGGGGAAAATAAATGTGCACCCGTGCGAAGCCGGGACGGGCCGCTAGTGGCTAAATAAAAACGCACCACTGGATTATCAAAGCTCTGCTCAGCGTCGACAGTATAGATTCTTTTATTCAGATGTCTCTTGTGTATTTGAAAATGGATGCTAGCTATAGATAAATATTTAGTAACAAGTAACTATGTACACACTTTACATATTCATTATTATATTTTTACACCAGAACCGGGGTAACAATTTATCTGACCAGTTGATCTTGTAAACACGACAAGAGTTGTTAATATGTTAATGTTTGACGGCGCGGTTGGCGCAGTGGCTGAGCGATTGCTGCGCTGCGTGTCGCGGGTTAGATTCCCGCACGGAACAAATATTTGTATGATCTACAGGTACTTGTTCCGGGTCTGGCTGTTTGTGATTGTGAGTTTAAATGTTTGCAAACGCACCCACGATACAGGAGAAATTCCAAGAGTGGGGCAACGTTCTTTAAAAAAAATATATCTTAATATATATAAATCTCGTGTCACAATGTTTGTCCTCAATGGACTCCTAAACCACTTAACCGATTATAATAAAATTCGCACACCATGTGCAGTTCGATCCAACTTGAGAGATAGGATAGTTTAAATCTAGGTAGGTAGGGTAGGTAGGCAGGGTAGGTAGGTAGGGTAGGTAGGTAGGGTAGGCAGGTAGGTAGGGTAGGTAGGGTAGGTAGGTAGGTAGGGTAGGTAGGTAGGTAGGGTAGGTAGGGTAGGTAGGTAGGTAGGGTAGGTAGGTAGGGTAGGTAGGTAGGATAGGTAGGTAGGGTAGGGTAGGTAGGTAGGTAGGATAGATAGGTAGGGTAGGGTAGGTAGATAGGATAGATAGGTAGAGTCGGTAAAAAGGGTACGGTAGGGTAGGAAAAGGTGCATTGCAACGCATGCCGGGACAGCTAGTATATATATATATATATATATATATATATCCGTGCCACACACTACAGAGAATTTAAATTCAGACAAGACAAACTAAAACAAACAAAAACAAACCCAAATTCTTTCATCGCTGAAATTGGAGCCCGCCTAATCCTAATGGCTTGACATGTCGAAAAGAGAAAGGACGCGTCCATTCCAAATAATTCGTTGTAACTCCCTTATTATCCGGCGGTGACAGCTGTCTTCTGATAGCTGGGAAAACAATGCACGACTCGAAAATATCGCGTCATCAAGATGGGGAGATAATGCTGAATGTGCACTGGGTTCCGCTGTAGAAATATATTAGGTATGCTGAATGGTTGTGTGATCTTACTTCGCCTAGTTGTAATGATCTCCTTTTTTACTATCTTCAACCTAAATAAAAAAACAACATACTTACTGGATTTTAGTCAAAAAAAAAAACTTGATCCATGCAGTCCAATTTAAATTACATTAAAATAAAATAAATAAACATTAGAAACAGTATCAAAAATAAGATAAATTAATATTTAAATTGAAACTAAAATATATTACCATTTAAATCAAAATTAACATTAAAATTTAACTACATTAAAATAAGAATAAATTAAAATTAAAATAAATGAGAGATACTTTTAGGAAGTTCAAAATTCGTATAAAAGTGAACCATTTTTATTACTAAACCAAACTTGTTATTTGAAAAAATATATCGGCATTATTAATGAGTTCACACTTCGTACATAAACTAACGATTTATTGAACCGATCAAAACCTATTTTAAACAAAACATTAGCGGTATATAGCAATTAAATACAGCGGATATAGTCGGTAATAGCTTCATAATTTAATAATTTAGTATGAAATGCACCAAAATAGGAAGTTATTAACCATGATTCATCGGGGTTTACTCTTGCGTAACGTTGCTCAACGGAATTCTAAAAATGTGTCGGGTAGTATGTTCTAAACGAAAGTAGTGATCCATTTTGATTAAGATAAAGTGTAATAGTTTCATAAATAAGATTAACGTAATACGTTAAGTGAAAGTTTGAGGTGTTGAAACTATAGATAGATCCCAAACGTAAGAAGATTACATTGAATAGACAGAATAGATATTCGAGAGCAGAGGTGGCCCAATGGTGGTGGCCCCGACTTACGCACAGTAAGTCGTGGGTTCGAACACTTCGAACCCAGGCAGGCGCATTACTTTGTGTAATTCATCACCACAGCTCTAAAAACGGTGAAGTAAAACATCGTGAGGAAGCCGGCATGTCCTAGAAGTACTTAACCATGAATTCGAAGACGTGTGACATGACTACCAACCCGCACTGGGCCCGCGTGGTGGATTATGGCCCATTCCCTTTCTAGAGAGGAGGCCGTGTGTCCCAGCAGTGGGAACATTATAGGCTGATTACACCAAGGAGTTTCTTGTCCGTTTTTCTCTACAGAGGTTTATGCTTTGGAACGAGCAACTATACCTAGTATTTTCACACTGTCTTATTATTCCTTGTCACTGGTACCGTAGTTTCAACTTTTTGTTTATGACAATTCAAAACTGGCTGTCATTCGTCCATTTGATAAAAATGCTTTGGTTTTGGTTCCTATGATCGTCATTACTGAATAAATAATGATTGCACCAATCCAATTAGCAGTCGTTATAAGATAAACGAAGCATGTGTTTACAAAATTGAAATGTATTGTTCTCTGCAAAAAGTTATACACGATAGTTCTTTCGGAGGACATTGTAAAATACCATCTCTTCGTGCCGAGGACTTTCATTGCAAAGGACTTATGGGCTGAAATGATGTTGAGGATTGATTAAACATTGAAGAAGCGGAAAAAACATTTAACAACAATCAACCTTATCAAAATGATCCTCCATCAATTATTCCAAATAATCGTATGACACATTATTTTTATTGTAATGCCATTTTGAACACTTTCTTTATCACTGTCACGTTGTCGATGCACGTTGCTTCGAGCGTGGATTGTGAATGGAATGACTAAAGACGTCACGGTTTCACGCTACAAGGCAAATTCGATCAGACCTGCGTAGATGTGTACTTGTGGCTGGTGAATTCCCGATTTAGTTCGGTTTATGCCATTTGGCTAGCTAAATTCAAGGTTGACTGTCGTCAGGTAAACTCGACAAAGGGAATATGTATTTGAAAGGGGACGGTGAGCTATGAGAGCGTTTTCCTACCGGCTAATCTCGGCACTGTTACGCGGTACTTTCACAAGTAGCAGTAAGCGTTTAATTTATTGATTTCTATTATATATATTTGGCGAAATATGGGTGTACTATTAGGTACAACTCTGCCGAATCCTTCGGTGATAACAAGCGTGATGTTATGTTATGTTCGTGTGACTGTTTGGATTGATAACAATGTAGTCAACATTGGTATTTATTATTATTGGTATTGCTGCTAAATACAATAATCCGAAATCATGGCTATTATGACACAATAACCCATAACATCATCTGTCTAGCCTTTTCCCGGCTTCCAGTCTAACCGGATGCAGCTGAATACCAGTATTTTACATGGAGCGACTGCCTATCTGACCTCCACAACCCAGTTAGTTATACGATACCTCGTGGTAAGACTGGTTGTCAGACTTTTTGGGCCACTGACTACGTAACGACTGTCAAAGATGTACAAATGACAACCGGAACCAACGGCTTAACGTGTTTTCCGAGGTACGGAGGAAACTCGGTATGTAATGGGTGGTCACTCATCTACAGACCAACCTAGGCAAGCACGACTTAACCTAAAGATCGACCCGAGCGACTGTTATTATTTAGCCACGAGCTCCATAACAATCTATGGGTTATTGTGTGAACACCATTGCTATAATACAAGCAGACGCATCCAATCCTAATCCCATCAACAAAGTCCCGTACGATTAGAATTGGATATAAACAATTCAGATTATCCAGTTGAGTGTCCTTAAAACATAATTTCTATATCTTATCGAGTTCTCGTGATGTCGTGACGGACGGCCGTTTGTAAATTTCAATCATCTGCTGTTTTTATCGATGATCTCATTCCAACAGGTGCCTTACGCCTATTGAGTGATGCAGTTAGGCGCTTTCGTGAATAGTCGGTCTTATTCTGTGAGCTACTTTGAACTCTGTGATGATAGACCGTTTTCAACACTTGTGCTTAAAAATGGCTTATACAGAGTGTAACATAATAAACGCAAGACTTCTAGCGTAGTGTTTCAGAACATGAAACTGAACATCTTTACTTATATGACTTTTAGAAATTCATAACTTTTTTTTAGTTTTTACCATACATGTGGTCACGTCAGTTCCTATAAAAATTCCATTACTTTTTTTTCGACTTTCAAGAACAAAACTTGTTCAGTTTCATGGTCCGAGAGACCAAACGGGAGGACTTGTGTTTATTATGTTACACCTTGTATATTAGTTATTTTTAGAGTAACCTGTAGATTTATTTGGCTCACCAACAATTGAATACACTGCTTCAAAGGTACGAGAAATATTCAATAGAGTCACAGACAAGTGTATCAACCTCTTACAGGTAAGCACATCATGCACTACTTATTTGTCGTCGTGAGACGTCGTGTCTTGAAGTGGAGAACCCTAAGTTTATATCGAAAACTATCGTTTGCTTGTGGATTTGCTAGCTTTAAAATCGATATTATCTTTGTGTTATTTAACAATCCGAGGTGATGTTGGTCTCTTACCGGCAACCGAGTGGATTTTCTTATCCAGGATGTCCAAAGAGATACATGAGAGAGGCCGAGATAACATCAATTGATTTCTCATTTTATCCAGCGCATTCCAGCTGCCTTTCCCTTTCAAAATAAGAAAAGGAAATAGCAAGGCTATCAAAACCTCATCTTGCAATAAAACCTTCACCTTCTTGAATTTCTTAGAAATCTTATTTATAGGAGACGTTTATTACATGTTTTTCTTTTACAAAAGAAAAGCGTGCATTGCTTACGACAAAAAAGTTGAGAAATCTTGGTACCGCTTCGCTCTCGCTAGAGCTAACACAATATACCGAGCTCGCTAATCTAACCATAGGTAGCTAATGCCACTATAATGTGTTTAGATATTAAAATTATGAATAATGTGCTTTTAGATTAGAGCGTAGCTACCTAGATACGTAATAACGGGTAATCCATCACAAACTTTGTAGAATTACCTAGAAGTAAATGCGGCAGTCACTATTATGTCCAAACCGATTTTAATGTGTTTTCGCACAACAATGTATGTATAAAGGGTGTAAATAGACCCTTAACGAAGCCGAAAGGCACTTGTTCTCCCCATCATTGCGATAATTTTTATTGTTCTGAACCATACCTGGGAACCTTCTAGTTACTGAGATATTGGAGGTCAAAGTTTAAATTTTTTCACTTTTTTTTTTAAATACCACTTTTAAAGGCTTTAACTTTACTTTAATTATCTCCATGAACCGTTTACTATTCAAAGCATCCATCAGCACTAAGTTTTGAGTGCGTTACATTGAGTTTTACCGTAAAACTTAATTTTTCACCCAAAAAAAAAGTCGTTTCCCAGCAATAATTTTTGCATAGAGGTACTTAGTTTGATGTACAGAATGCTTGGTTGACGGATTCGTGAAGGGTCTGTTTACACCTTGTATACCATTGCTGAAAATGTAAAATAACTTGTCGCAATCACCAATGCAAACGAACTTGAAACACCTAAGCAGTAATTTACTCTCCAGAAGCTGTTCCCTTTCAATTAAAAATAATCCCTGGGTTTATTCTATTCTTTAAAATTCTATAAAATATGTTTCTTATGACTGTCTCGTGAAAGCCGTAAAACTGTTTAATTTAAGTAAGTATATTCAGGGTATCTCAATGCGCCTATAAACCATGGTTGCACCATCCGCACAGATTGGGGACAGTTTGTCACCCACTTGCGCAAACGCATACTAGAATCAAGATGGTGGTCTAATTAGTTAAGTAGAACGTTGGGAAACTGAGACTTTTGAAATGGAATGTTAATGTAAACAGTTTCATAGTTAGTGTGACCATATAATTAAATACATAGCTTTAATTAAGATCTGAAAGGTGGCTGGGAAAGACTGAGCAGGGAAGGTGCAGAAAAAGATGTTCGCAGTTTGGGAAAAGTAGTGGACCCTGTGGTGAACTGCGATTGACTGAATTGGTTTGATTTAAATTAGGATCCTAAGTCAAGTCATAGGTCTCAAGTTCCCAAGACACGAACCCCTGAATTTTCGGATTGAAGTGCGTATTGTATAATTATCACTTGCTTCGGTGAAGAAAAATATCGTGATGAAACCTGCATGCCTAAGAGAAATTTCTCGATGGCTTGTAAAGCCAAGTTAGAAGCCCATGGTCGGCATAAAACTTCTGACACCAGGTTAGGCACTAACCACACGATAAAGAAGAAAAGGATCCTAATCAGTTGGATGATAGGTCTGGAACTGTTGGAAATCAGATAGTTTTCAACCAGCAGTCGCTTAGTAAAGTACTCGAGTAACTTTACAAAAGGAATAAAATTTGAGATTAAAGGCAAAGGCCCGCATTCCTTCCACTTTCCTCATTAATTGGCAAGAAGAGGCGCAACATGTAGAAAACTGGAAGGAATGGGGGACGCCTTTGCCCAGGAGTGGGACAATTCAGGCAGATAAAAAGAATGAGATTAATCCCTAAATCTCAAATCTTCAGCGGTCATTGCGGTCTTTGCGGCCTTATATGGAGATATACCTGACACAAAAGACATATCAATTTTAGTTGAAAACCTCCTTTCAAAATCATGCCATGCGTAATTGAAAAGAAGCCACTGCAGCCTACATCTTCGTCCAAGAGGTCAGGTACTGATTGGCTCGGCACATGCAACATGTCAGGATTCGTCACACGTCATGTGCACGCGCATACAACACGCAAATGGCACGGATTGTCTGTCGTGTCGGCATCGTGCTGCATCAGGTCAGATTGACTGACTGGCACAGTGATAGGTAGGGTTATGGTGTGGGACCTTTCGAAGTTGTATCTGACAGTGCGCAGATGTGCTCTGGAAAATATTTTATCTGCCATGGACGGGACAGAGTAGATATTATCTTGGGTCTGTTTTTCATCAGATTTTAATAGATTGATTTATTGCGAGTATTTACGCCATCATGGCTTCCATTACTTAATAGTCTGACAGTTTGAATCAGGTGGTGTAAGGTGTAAAAAATCCGGCCATGCCTTGGGCCTTGAGCCTCAATCTTACTTATCAAATCTAAAATGATATCATTGTGTTGGTTTTGAAATCGATTCATTTCTTATTTATTTATTTTTCCAGATTAAAAGGCTATTCATATTTTAAGATACGTTGCAGTTTGTTATCAAGTGTTCATTTTTATCAGCTTATTTATCTTTATCTGATACATCGAATGATGTCTGAAGTTTTTCAGAAAGATAAGAATTTCGGTACTTATGAATATGATTGTCTTTGTAGTATCAGCTGATGAAACGTCTTTGGGGAACTAAATTATTATAAAGCTAACGGTATCTATAACGTACCATACGCAGTTATATTAAGCCAAAGGTCGCAGGTCGTGGCGAAGCTGACCGGTCGGTGTTCACTGTTCATCGTTCAAAGTCTTCATTTTGAATGCAATTGTATGGTGTGTTTCTCTTATTGATGGTACATGACTCTTTTTAACTACATAGTATGAGTTTCCGGAAAAACCGAAAAAGGTAAAATAATCAACAGGCCCCTTTTAATCAATGGACTATTTAGACAAGGCTATATAGACATTTGGCAAAAAGCTCGCGCCCTGTTACATAGGATGATCGGACTTAAACATAAATGACGATGTAATGTGTGTGAGCCTTCTATACACACACACTGTGTGTTTACATAACAGTGATAGCCCAGTGGTGTGACCGTCGGACTGCCAAGTCACAGGTCTCGAGTTCGAACCCAAAGCACGCACCTCTGATTTTTTTAGATTCATGTGCGTAGCGTATTGCATAATTATCAGTTGCTTCGGTGAAGGAAAACATCGTGAGGAAACCAGTATGCCTGAGAGATATTATTTTCTTGACGGCATGTAAAGCCAAGTCAGAGGCCCATGGGCGGCAAAAACTCGGACACCAGGTTAGGCACTAACCACACGATAAAGAAGGCACACCCCTGCTTGATACTTCGGGAATATCTGACGTGATGTTATGATGAATTTTAATACCATTGCACAGTTTTCGTCGAAATCATTTCACTTCTACCAGAAACCTACCAACCCATTTAAAAAGCGGCGGTACATTGTCCCACTTACTTCACCCACTGCGAGGCTTCATAGCGTTTGCCCCATTCATTGTTAGTGCCCAATGACCCGTGACAAGCAGTCGTAACTCACAATCGACTGCGACTGCGACCGAGTTGCGATCGCTTCCTGATTGTGTCGATGTGACGCAACTGGAACGGGCTCACGATTAAAGTTGCCGTATGTCCGGAATTTTAGCTCAGTGTCTGAAATGCGGGCAATTCCTTCTGGAGCTTCTACAAGTGAGAAAAGTAACGCAGTCGTCAGTTTTTTTGGTCAATAAAAAAAAAAAAAATATGTATATACTTTTTAATTTAAAGGATAGAAAAGATCGGAATTTTCTCCCGAAGTCCGGATTTTATCCCGAAAAAAATCCATAAAGCTGGAAACCCCATCCATGATGGCAACAGGCAAATTGTTGCTATCAAATCAAATCAGATAATTATTTATTTCGAACAACGTGTGTGTGTGTGTGTATGTTATTACGCTTCCGGAGTTTTATGTATTTGAATTTGGTATTTTTCTTATTATTTTTTTTGTACTCTATCACTATGCTGTTCTATTTGACCCTAAGGTTGACTGGTAGAGAATGCCTTGTGGCATTAAGTCCGCCTATGTACCACTTTTGTACATGAAGCTTAAATAAATAAATAATATTGGTTTTGGATTCGAAATAAAAATATTGATGTAATTAACGATAGGTGTTAGTTTAATTGCGGAACTACCAATTATAGATAGTTGTTGCACATTATCTGTACATGAGTCTTAGGAGAATCAAAATATTAGACATAAGGCATTTTTCATCGCTGTAAATCAGAATCACCAGTGTGAAAGCGAGAAAATTACCCGATATTTCGATGGCTGGACTTTGGCAAGAAAGGAGGTGTCTGATGAGATGGAGAGTAATAGAGAAGTATGGAAGAAGAAGACAATCATGCTACGCCAACCCCAAATAAATTGGGATAAGGGCAGGAGAATAATGAATGATCACGATTTCCCGGAATATAAATAACTAGCTTCTGTCCGCGTCTTCATCGGCGTGAACTTTAGAATTGGCCCAGCTCTATCGTTTACCGGGATAAAAAATAATTTTATCCATAATCCAAATTCGTTCAGCCGTTTTAGCGTGACTGAATAACAAACAACCAACATACAAACATTTACACCTATAATATTAGCAGGATTATGCAATTGAATATGATGAATAGGTACAACAAAGTTTACAATTAAGTGCTTATTCCAGTAGTTACTTACGACATTATTTATTTATTATCAGGAAGCAAAAATATCACATGCCTACCTTTTTTCCCGACTACGCCAAAAGGAAGGGTTATGATTTTAGTAGTCTATGTTTGTTTGTATTTACGTATGTTCCTCCGTAGCTCCTAAACTATTCAACCGATTTTGATGAATAAGGTGTCAATCGATTCGTTATTATGGTCCGGGTAACATAGGCTACATTTTTACCGACTTCAACAATAGGAGGAATCGATGTAAAACCCCGAATTTAATTAGAGCGTGATTTTTTAGTAGTCGGGTTTTTTAGTTGTGTATAACCACACACATTCTTGTTGAAGGCCTTTTGCGTGCAATACGGCAGGCTTGTAGGTAATATACAATAGTAGATCGTTGTGATGGGATACCAAGTCATTAAGTTATTCTTTGAGATGGTTAAGCTATTAAAATTATTATATTAATATGACTATGACTTCATTATGGGAATTAGATTGGAACCGCGATAGAATTCAAAGTAAAAACTCTCAGGTGTCAATTATATAGTCTTCATACTAACAATTTGATGATATTATCTGTTCACAGAGCAAAATCTGATGCCGGAAGAGGAGGACAGTTTGATATGGTGCTCACGCAACGTAAGACATGCTTGTTCCCATCAGTAGGTAGACTGGAGTTACTACAGAGTAAGCAAGCTAAATCAAACGAGTCCTGGAGTGGACACCGCGTATCGGCAAGCGTAGCCTCAAGCAGGGATGGGGATCTCCAAAGGGTTAGGCAGAGGTGTACCTAATAGTACACCCAAGTTTCACCAGTTATGTTTAAGTCCCTTGTAGTAGAGGGAAAGACTACTGCTATCCGTGGCTGTTGTTGAGAAATTCCTGATGGAAAAACCCAATGACACTTTGCCCGACCTGGGAATCGAATCCAGGGCCTCATGCTCAGCAGTCGCGCTTGCGACCACTAGACGAAAGAGGCAGTCAGTGGATTGACGACCTTAAATTAATGGCTGCGTCAAACTGGGTGCGGAGGCAGAGGACAGGGTGTTATGGCACAGCTTAGGAGAGGCCTATGTCCAACAGTGATCTTCAATAGGCTGACTTGATTGAGACAATGATAGGCCATCATCATAAGACGAATCGCTAAATGGCTTATCTAGGTAGTGTGTGTATTGTAATGGAAGTCCATCAAGAGAAGAAAGCGTGACCAACCATATGCTAAAATGCCTATGCAGTACATACTTAATTATATTGAGGGCCCTTCATTAAAGCCAGAGAGATTTACCAGCTTCTAAGTATATGTTCGTGTTATTAGGCCTCATAAATTAAGGCCAACATACTCATCTTAATAACTAGAAAGTAAGAAATGTCACGAAGTATAAAAATACCTTTATTGAGTTCAAAACAAGAGAAAGAATAAAGGTAAACTTTCTTTTCAGAATGACTAGGAGCGCAGCACAATACAGCGGGTAAGTATCGTAATTAGTGTGTGAAAGGCCACACATGTCACTGTATGCATTGTTTGAAAGTACACTACCTACTCGATTGTATGATCGCCTAGTAACGCTGCTGTAACTTTTAGTAAAACGAAATTATCGGTTGTTTGCATAGTTTTCTTTCTGCGTCGGTTTTTTTTTGAAAGATAAACGAAAAACAATTTCGTCGAATCTTGTTTTTTTTTCGACATGTCGTGTAGCAGGTCAACAGACAGGCAGGCTTCTGCTTCCGGACTATCCTGTGCCTTGAGTGTTAAGGCCTCCAGCCAGGGGCAAAAAACTTATAAACTAAGCGACACAGTGCGCTTAGGGCATCCCCTGTGGGGTACAGGCACGAGCACCAATATGTAAACATTTAACAAATTTTAAAAGGGATTTTTCCTACTGTTCTGGTTAAAATTTCATGTTGTTACGATATAGTATTCTGGAACTCATATTTTTATGAAAAAGATACTATCTCCAAGTTACAATCGTTATTTCTCGCGAAGATTGCTTTTTTTAGGAAAGTGTATACATATTGGTGCTCGTATGAACTGTGAAGCCATTTAATTTTAATTCACACTCTAGGATTCAGGATAATAAGGTCTTTTTATGATGGATGGTTAATGGAAAACCACAAGTCATTATATCGTAGCAATTACAGAAAAATCTAGCGTAATAGTCAACTATGTGACTCCATATTCTTTATTGCACTCGTACCGCGTACCTGATTGCATCAATCTTACAAAAATATTTACAGATGTAACTCAAAGCTATCTTCATTATCAGAGGTCACTGCTGTTACTGTGTACGTATGTGTCGTGTATGAGAGAGTAGTAGCACGTAATTACTGGTGAAATGGTAACATGGACGGTACAATGGGCATTGTTCCCGCGTCACACAGTCGCAGGAAGAGCTCGCAACCGCTGCCCATTGTCTGCCACCCTGGTACCTGGTCGCGGTATCAACCGCTTTTTTGTAGGAGAATGTGTTTGTAATCCGGAGTTATCTAATTGGTGATTATGAAATGTTATACAACTTTAATTTAAAACGTTAAATGTTTTTGTTCGTTTTGTGTTGAAGTAACAAGCAAGTAAGCTTGGGAAGAATATGAAAAACTAGCTGTTGCCCGCGACTTCGTTCGCGTGGTAATTTTGATGAGTATGAGTGAGGAAAAAAAGAGTCTATGTCCTTCCTCAGGATATAATCTATCTGCTCGCCAAATTTCATTACGATCCGATCAGCTGTTTAATCATGAAAAGGTAGCAAACAAACAGAGTTACTTTCGCATTTATAATATTAGTATGGATGCTTCAGGATTGTACTGTACTGTAAATTGGGCTGGTTCTGCAATTCTAGCTACGCCCAAGTCGCGTATTTTCTTCTGCAATACTTCATCAGGTGGAGATACATAAAACACTTATGAAACCATAATAGCCATGACGTTATGTTCCCATATTAGAAGAAGTCTGAAACCATACAAGTAAGACTTTGATCCATTCCTATTTTAAAAAAGTTCATCAAGTTCACGTTTGATATCATACTTAATGTCGACGATTATCTTGCTAATGATGTCATCCACATGATTATCACGAACCGTGTCACCTGTAGGTGTAACAACACTACTAATCGATACATCTTACCATATAAGTCGACATTTCACTAATAACACGTCCAAATCTAAATCATATTTAATTCGATAGTGTAGATTCTCGGAATCGATTGTCAACGTAACAGACCACGTGTACAGAGAATCGATGCATTAGGCTGCAACTCGATTCATTGTATCGAATACGCTATTCTTAGGGATCATTGCACTCGATTGACACCAGCAATCGGATTGTTTGCCTATGGTTGACGTTGCTGTAGAACGTTATGCAAAAATGTTTGTGGTATGATTCACAGGGTGTTGCCAAGTGTGTACTATGAGTACTCGAATAGAAAGCCAGCAAGTACGAACCGATTGCGTGCCAACTCGGTTGAATACATCGTACTCATGTTAGAAAAGTGTTTAGTAAACAAATGGATGTTTCATCGTATCGAGGCCGTTAGTAGTTGTAACTTTTTATTTCTTTGTGAATTGGCGATATCCGCGTTAGCGACGAAAGTTCAATAAATATCTGGAACATACTTATGTCGGCGACGAAAGAAGATAATGCATATTTATATTCCTCAAACATACATTTTTCAGATCTGTCAATGAGTTCTAATGTAGGTAGGTACATGGCCTGCACATCAAGCTACCCGAAACTGTTAAATTTTCCCAATCAACCTTGAACCTAATGCTTCAGCGACAAAGTTGAAAATCTATTAAATAAATTTAACAGATTGTAGTAGCTTGATGTGCTGGCGTCTGTACAATTTTTATATATAAATTTTTACTAAATTTTTCTCCCGCTAGCCGCATGCACAATGACCGCTGGGCAAAAGTCTCCACGCGATGGTTGCCAGAAGACGGATGGCGCCGCCGAGGCCGGACCAGAAAGAGGTGGCGAGACGATCAGGGCGCTTACCGCGAGGGCTGGTTCGAGGTGGCACGAGAAAAGAGCACATGGAAGGAATTGGGGGGAGGCCTTTGCCCAGCAGTGGGACAGGAAAGGCTATTAAAAAAAAAAACACTGACTCAATCAGACACAGTTTCAGCAAACCAAGTTTTTGTCGCCAACTAACACAATTCCATACAAAAAAACACTGGTTTTTTTCATTTACATCGTTTTGTCAAACTAAGGCGCTTCCCACTAAAGAGCTTGTCATTTTGCCTAAGATAGACAGGAATGATTCAACACTCCAAACATCTACTTTCCAAATTTTCCTTTTGAACTGTTATATTCGCGATTACTCACATCGCCATGTTTAAACGACTGTCTACTAACACATTTGAAGTTAGCAATTCGCACACACACGATGAAAACGCAAAAATAAAGACAAGTGATACCAAAATGGCGCTTGTCAACGCCCACAGCGACGCCGGCGCAGGTCGCGCAGGGTACTCTTAACCATAATTAGGAATTCAGCTATAAACATCCGCCAGACGTCGTTAACAACGTTATAGGTGCTATAAGGTTGACACTGGCAGCTTCGGAATATCTTCGGCGTTTTATCTTGTTTAAGCCCCCTTTTGTTTTTTGGGCTAGACGGCCAAGTTTTTAGTTAATTTCATGTATAACGATATGTATTTGTGTATAGCAGTGATAGCCTAGTGGTGTGATCATCGGACTGCCAAGACATCTCTCGGGTTCGAACCTCTGGTTTTTCGGATTCATGTGCGTATTGTATAATTATCACTTGCTTCGGTGAATGAAGACATCGTGAGGAAACAAAAATAGCACGCCTAAAAGTTAATTGCCAACCCCATTGGGGAATCTTCTCTTTAAATTGGAAAACATCACCTTTCTTTTTTTTTCACAAAATAATTCAATATTCTTACAATCTACTGATGTTTGTCACTGATTGCCCTTCACTAAATTACACCACAGCATTTGGTTCTCCATTCTCACTTCTTCAACTAGAGTATCACTACCAAACCGCTCCACATTACCATACACCTCCATCACTCGACACTAGACAGCCCTATACGGCATCATGTTATGCCCCGACACCACTCTCACCCGTTACCCGTTGTTTCAACACGATCCCTATCTTATCGAAGATGCACGCACAGAATCTACTCCACTGACTTCATTACGTCACCGTTACAACATATACCAACATAATTTATTGCTTACCAGTGCGAATCATAAATCTGTAACAATAATTTAGTGGGCTATAAAGTTAGTATTTGATGGACGAGGTAAGTTTCCGGGAACTGTTTAGACTTCATCATAATCATATCCTGCCCTGTGCCATTTTTTTTTCGTGTGAGAAATCCTCAAATCCCCCCCCCCTCCGCTCTGGGCGGAGCGGAAGGGAGTGTCAGACTCGTACTGACTGAAACCCATCCATGTTCCTTCTTTACCCTTTGTGGTCCAGGGCCGCGGTATCTCTTTCGAACAGTCCTGCAGCGCCCTGTGTCATTTCGCTTGGTCATGGTCAGCGCAACATGTTATCTTCTTCCATTTGCCCTGTCAACTGTCACACTACGTTCATCATCATCATTCATCATTCTCTTGCCCTTATCCCAATTCATTTGGGTTTACGTTATCGTTTACTAATTTTATCTATTATTGTTTAGACTTTTATGTGACGGAGTAAATTCATCATCACCATCTTGGCCTCAAGGGTCAGTTCCCAGTCTAATCAGATACAGCTGAATATTTGCAATTTAAATGAAGCGACTGACAGAATTCTGCATTGTAATAAAATAAATTAACCTCTTCAATAAAGATTAAAGTTGAAGTTACATTTTTGTAGAGAACCCATTGCATTGGAACATGATAACATTAACTAACTTAATATAAACTCTTATTTTAACCGTTGTTACCCACTTGCAAACTCCAGAAATAGTCAGTTCTCTTCGAATGCATCTTAATATCATCACAGTCACAACAAATTAAGTCCTTTCAATTATTATTTGCTACGGAAGTCAAATGTCATCACAACCACTTTACTTTTATCCCACCCACATCTTTCAGTGATCTATTTCTGTCTAAACTCTCAGCCCGTTATTCTATTAGCATATAGAAACCATGTCTGAAACATAATAATATACGGATGCATATCAAAGAGCCGTAGGCGGCGCACGCGCATGCCTAATCGCTGATTGATAGATCAAAGGCGGCAACACTGTCCTTATTTAAACTAAACTGCAGTGTGCACGATTCTGCTTGTAAAGTATTTTTCAGACATGACAAGAACAGTTTAGAATTTTGATAGAGACGAGTGCTTAGCTTCGAACTATTTAGTATGTATATGGTAACGGGTTTGAATAGATCCTTGAACCGACAGGCTAGTTAATGTAAAGGGGACTTTAGTATAGTACTAATAAGTAACTAATAAGTTCGTCTTGAATTCTGCACTGACGAGATTTGATTCATTGATAAGAAGAACTTGAACAGTAGCCAGCTGGTGAGGAAATTAGAGATATTAAATGGAAGTCTACGTATGACGACTATGACACCCCATAATCTTCAGGCATATCTGATGCTCGGGTTTGGTAAAAGTCTAGTGGTCTTGTTTTCTTGAGTTCTAAAAAAAAGATGTCAGCAACCAGGAAGGGGTCCGCAAGGGCCGATGTCTGTCGGGGCTGCGGCACTGTTCGAAAGAGATACCGCGGCCCTGGAACACAAATGGCAAAAAAGGAACATGGATGGGTTTTGGTCAGTACAAGTCTGACACTCCCTTCCACTCCGCCCAGAGCGGGAGCGGGTCATTTGATGATTTCCCATCTTAAAAAAAGGGTGCTCTCTAAAGTCTCTTTAATTTTCAAAACTTTTAAGTTTTAGTGAATTTCCATTTCATAATTGTATTTTGGACAGTCTTCTGTAAAACCTGACATGAATTCATAATAATATTTCTAAGAACTCCTTGAATGATACTATCCTATACTGCACATAATAATTCAATCACACATATATAAACCACTTATCTTTCAATACTTTCTGTTACCACACCGATAACATGCTCTTCATTAATTGTCTCACAATTATCTCTAATGACATCTACATAACTAATCAGTTCTCAAGAAGTGGAATCACTCTCACACGACATTCAGCAAGTTATTCAGGCTTTTACATTATGTTAATGTCAGTCAAGTGTCTTCTTCAAACGTCATCGTGCAGGGGAATGTGGAGCTTGTGGAGTTAGTGATATAGTTTCTTTTGGGATGATGGTTTGGTTGGTGGTGCATGATTCTTTTGAAGAGCATCTTGCTCACGATCGGTTGAAGGAGTTAGCGTAGTAAATAAAGCTGTCAGTAATTCAAAATTATTGTAGCAGACATTATCACACACCAGGTTTGAGTGTTTGTGGCTTATTTTAGGTTAACCTCTCCTATAATTATTTCTTAATTTTTTATACCTACTTAGGATAGAGTTTACAGCAAAATTGGCCACCTACTGGGCCCAAATAGTATAATTTGGAAGTATCATCTATACGAAAAGAGGAATAAAATTGCAATTATAATTCGTAGAATACGTAGCTGAAACGTGATGGAAAAGTCATGATATCAATTTCTTCGTTATTTTTCGGTAAATATTTGAGGACCAACTTGACTTACTGGATATTCATAAGGTGCTGTGACTACGGTCGTGAAATGTCTCACGCCGTGCGATGACGTACCGATAAGTGCACGTCGACTTGAGAGACGGATGGAAGATATAAAATGGCCATGTGCGACGTATTTATCACATATTCACAGATTCTTGCCTTCGAAGCTCTGTTGAATGACACACAGGGGTGCCTGAGAAAAAAAAATATAGTGACAAGACTGGTTTTATTCCCAGAATCGAACTGTCTATCTGACAGTATCTGACAAACCTCTTCTCCAAAGAAACGTCTGGCGAGAAAAAAATACCTACGACATAAATGTGGAGATGGTAGAATCAAATTAAATATTGTATCGAGACAGACTCGGGGTTGCTCCTGAGCAATTCCTGATGGAAAACCCAGTAACACTGCCATACCTTGGAATGGACCAACTAAGCAGCTAATGAAAAAGCTTGGCAATTATCAATTACACCTAAGCACTTTTTAAAAATCTTCGGTCCTGCCATCATCATCATCATCATCATCATTTCAGGCGAAAGACGTCCACTGCTGGACATAGGCCTCCCTTAAGTATCGCCACATTGACCTGTCCCGTGCGTCTCGCATCTAGCGGATCCCTGCAACTTTCACCAGGTCATCGGTGCACCTAATGGGAGACCTTCTAACGTAACGTCTTCCGGTCTTGCTTAGCCAAATAAAAACCTCTAAGTAGTTACATCTTTTCAAGTAAATACCAGAAAATTCTTGTCTAATCGGGATCACAGGTCGGTCAGCCACTCGGGTCTATAATCAGCAATTAGATTGTTGACTTGCTAGTTGACCTCCTATTAGCAACTAACGCGTTTCCCGTACTTGACATACAAATTGTGCGAAGTAAATGAATACATCCTATGTTTTCCATAATGCCCAAGTCAGCGTGACAATCAGTGGCAAATCTGGATCATGAGCGGTCCGAAGACTCGGCATGTAAATTGGAAGTCCGCTACATGACCTCGAAATATCAAACAAGGAAAGAAAACGACAGACAAACGACAAATGTAACAACGAATTCACGTTACAATAAAACGATCTTGCAGTAAGAGTAATAAGAGCAATCTTAAATAAAGAATTACTAACAGATATCAGCGAGCGAGTGGAAAGGCAGCCAGTCCAGCAGTAAATTGATATAGACAGCTGATCACAGTCTGACAAAGAAACGAATGAATATACACAGATACAATATAACAAGGTGATACCATAGTTGGAAATCATAAAAGTGATTGTTTTAAGCTTTCACGGTTTTAAACTAAACTTACACTGTCACTTACGGGACATCAGCGCCAGCGTGCAGCGTCGAAATATCGGGAGCTCAAAACTATGAACAATCACGGAAGATATCCCGTAAGTGACAGTATATGTTTATAAAAGTGATTGCCAAATAAACTTGCTAAAAGTGATATAAGTTTTTAAACTGACCATGAAGGTCACTTACATTATCATTAACACTAGAAACGGGATATTTACCATGTTTACTGTTTGTTTTGAGTATTGCTAAAAGTGATCATTGTGCAACTCCACCTGCACCCTGAAGGACCAGTCCGAGGTCATTGCTAACGTTATCGGGGTAGCGGTATTCTGGTCGATGCTCATCAACATAGCGAAGAAGAGATTATTATTTATTATTTTCAGCCATTTTTGTCCCACTGCAGGGCAGAGACCTCCCTTCCCTCCTTCCAATTATCCCTATCCAGTGCTGTTATAGCCAATCCTTGTAAAAAGAAGTCGAGTTCGTCCTGCCATCTCCTACTGGGCCTGCCGCGATGCCGTTTACTGCTGTTTGGGAGCCATTGTGTGGTTACTTTAGCCCATAGCTCCTCCGGCATGCGACAAATGTAGCCAGCCCAGTTGCATTTGAGCTTGGCAGCCGTGTGACGAGATTATAGGTAGACAATTCATAACAGTACTTGTCAATGCTAACATAGAAATCCATTCAATATCTGATCTCATTATCTTCAGTACAATCTAAGTATATACCTAAATTTTTCCAGAGAAAGGTGCTACATAATTTGTTATTGCAACTCTTTCATATCAGGGATCGACAACGTGGATCAACTTTCTGCTCGTTGTATAACACGGGGATATTATTTATAAATAATAGTCTCCGAGTCTGGCCTGTCGGATTAGAACAGTGTTGTTCCATTCTCTCACCGATAGACATCTTGCAAAGTGTAACAATATTGAGCTTGAGAGATTGGTTCGATGTTACAATAACATTTGCTGTGAAATGAGGTAAGAAAATGGAGCAGTGCAATCAGATTGATCGTTGAAACTGTTGATGAAAGACCAGATAAAAATGTAAAGAAATAGTAAATGTTATCTTTTGTCGAAAGAAATGTCGCATTTGAATCTCCGCAAGTAAGAAATTGTTACGACTATACTCCTTGATGAAGTTATAATCATGTTATTGGTAACGAAGGCACTCCCGGAACGTAATTGTAGCCCCATCATTCACCGACATTCCTATTCTATTCTACGAAAATAGCGTCTAGGTGCAAATTACAACGATGTGACAAATAAACTTATACTGTCACTTACGGAATATCTTCCGTGATTGTTCATTATTTTGAGCTCCCGATTTCCGATCCGTTTAGTTGTAACCCGTGAAAGCTTAAAACAGTGTTTGCTGTAACAAATAACATCAATCAAAAGAATATTGTGCTACCGTAACTTCCACATTCAGATCAACACCAACACCTTTTATATAATGAAAAAATGTTATCGCTATAATCGTGAACAAGAAATAGAGCAACCGAACCATTTCTTAGAACAATCGTACTAACGTTCATTTCTTGGTTACCATTGGTGGCTATTACTACTTACTGTTGGTTGTCCGTTGTCGGTTACGATAACCGCTGTTCCGCTCTCGACTCATTGTTCTAAAGACGTGGTCTAATTAACGGAGTAATGAAAACTAATGCTTTGCTTTTTATTATCTGTGATTTTAATTGGCTTGTCGTGACTTCCTGACGGTATTTCTTTAGTTCGGTAAAGGGATCGTTAGAAAACTTGAAAGTATTCTTGGAGCTGTATATTATGCTCCTAAGATTAATGCAGGACCATTATCGACGGCTGTCTAATCCATAGTGAAGATGCTTAATACAAACATTGCGTTGGCTAGGAACCAAATCCATGAACCCAGCTGGCTCTAACCACATAGCAACTGTACGGCTGCCAATCTCCTGGTATAATCCTACAGCACCTTTTGACGACGTTCGTTGTAAGATTTGATCAGAATTAACACCAGTAATTGCACCACATCACAGCCACATCAACACGAAATGTTGTATACCAGACTACTTAAACATATCCAACACTTCAAAGAATTTGCATAAATTCTTAAGTAACCCATGGACAATCTCTTCAAGCTATAACAAAGCCCTTGCCCCCCATAGAGCGCTAGAAATATAATCAAACCATAGAGCAGCAAGTTACATTCCTTCCTTCTCTTACGAAATCGGAACAAGTGCGATTCGTTTCTTTATTATTACTCTATTATAATTACGATTATGAACCGTGAATCGTGAGTTTCGCAAGATATTCCAAAGATTTTATCTCTCAAATCGATTGTCGATCATTTCTTGTGGGATTATGTAAACTAATTGTTTTAAGTCTCTGTAGGACCATTATCCACTGGGAAGTGTTTAAAAGTAATGTCTGATCTACCGGTTTTTTGGTAGCCTGCCATCCGCAAGAGGTTTTGAACAATTATTGATTTGTGAGCGTAACAATTTATACCTGTGTGTTACTTCCTTATATCTTCAATTACAGAGTGATCAGACTAACTACTAGTCTTAATTGCTTTTGGTACAAATGGGGCTTTCAAGAAAATAACCACAAAACTGAAGTTTATAGACAAACTCCAACTCACAAATTGGGGATTTTAGGTCCTTCCAACACACAGCTTGAGTGTGGTGGTACTCTCGACTCATTGGAGTGTTCAAAGTATCCTTACAGAATTACAGAGAACTGCACATTTGAGTGCGTAAAAAAAGCTACTGAGACCATTATCGTCGTTGAGGTTTTAACCTGGATCGAATTATCTAGTTAACTGGAAGAATATTGTCAAATCGAACGAATAATAAGAAGTTTAAAGACTGTTACTGTGAAAAAGAGAAAATTGTACCTACATGCACACTTTTTCATCATCATCATCATCAGCCTATAGCAGTCCACTGCTGGACATAGGCCTCCTCAATCGCACGCTACTCAACTCGATTCTCAGCAACTCTCATCCAGTTGCTACCAGCCACCCTACGAAGATCGTCACTCCACCGAGCCCGAGGGCACCCACCTTACGTTTGCCAATTCGCGGTCTCCACTCAAGAACACGTCTACCCCATCGGTCATCTTGCAAACTTTTTGCAAGATATTAATTAATATGATTTTTTTTCACTCAGAAGAAATTCGAACCAATTACTAGCAAGCAATAGCGGTCCATATAAAATAAAGCCCAGTCGACCTTCCAAGCCAAACTAATGACCTAATCTAGTCATAAATAGTTCATTTAATTCATGCACCAATTATAAAGCTAAGTAATGATTATTGAAATCTAACAAACAGATATCGGCGAGATTGCAGTACTATTTGCATGCTAAAATATAGCACGGTACAGGTCGTTTCGCATAGCAAACACTTGCTATCATGGGTAATGTAGAGGGGAAACTAAACCTTTGGCACTACTGGAAACTAACATAAAATAAATCAGCTTGTAATATTTCCTCTACTGAGTTGCGTCGCTGGGACACAGGCTTTAACTCTGTGAGCAGATCGCGGGCCCAGTTCATTTTGGATAACTTGTCTTCGAATTATATGATCTAGAAGGTACCTATGTGGCGGTTCCCTGTCAGTCGTAGGCACGTCCTATTGGTCCAGTTAGCCCTGTCTTAGCATGTATTTAGATGGAAAAATAAACATAATCAAAATTCTGTATGCATTCCAATGTGTTTGGTTTTATACAGCCGCACGGTAAAGAAAACTAATGCACCTTATGCATGAAACTTCAAGATAACAAGGTAATAAATATTTCAGTGTTTCTTTGTGCCTAATTAGGCACACACAGCGCATACCTAATTAGCCACAGCCAAAATCAGCTCTACGCAAGTCCTTAAATGTCAAATCATCGCGTGCTGTGACCAAATATGCCAGTGCCGAGTGTTCACGACCCCTGACCTACGGAATGCGTAGCTGACAGTATAAGTGCCGATTGCGAACACGACCAATTTGCATACCACACTGTCCCTTTCCGACCCGTAGATTAAGAAAGAGATAGCTATATAAAAGTTGGTCAAAGCCATAGCGTGCATTAAGGGTAATGTCGATCATATCCGCCCAATACGATGAAGGTAAAGTTCTCGATTTGAGAAAATTGACGAAGTTTTTGTCTGTGTTTCTCATGCTTTCCTATAAGCAAGAGGATGTGCTTTAAAATCAAATTATAAACTCTATGTTGATGGCATAAAACCACAACATGAACTTTATTTTACATACTAAGCTGTTGATTCTTGTTCTTGTGGGTCCTTTTTTGATGTGTGGGACTGTCTTTTTACCTGAAATAATATACTTATAAGAGCGATATTGCACTGACCAAAATGGCGCTGAGTAAATAGTCTTTGTGATAAAGAAAATCGGCCCCATGAGACAAATTAGTAGTTAAATAAAAGCTTGTAAAATGGCCCGTTTTCTTCCACAAATTACGCTAGAACAATTAAGATTGATAAACGTATTTTTTTAACAATCTTAATTAAATTCACAACGACCATCTGTACGATCCTGACGTTACATCTCATGTTAACAGCGTCACTTGACAAGCTACAGAACCTCTGTTTTTTACCCGACTGAGACGAAACCCAAAAGGAGGGTTATAATAACTAAGAGTGTTACTGATCCTTGAATTATATTCATGATTTTGGCAAGTTACACCAATTTTGAGTAATTTTCTTATAATAGAGGCGAAACGTTTTTATTCAACTCATCATGCTTGCGTGGGAAATGTTGATACCAACATAACTATTAATTAGCGATAAGAATCCCTGTTTTTTATTGCTTTATTTTACAAGTTTGATATTATAATAGCTCTAGGTATACTTTGTATTTATAATGTTGTAAGTAGCAATATTGTTGCGAACTGTTTAGCTTGATAGCAAAGTATTCATTAAAAGATGATTTATAGCTTCCCGTGGTAGAAAAAACAATCAATCTCTTTATTTTATACACTGTTGCTATAGTAACGAGTTTATTGATACATCTCAACGCCTACAATACCTCTTTTAATCAAGCTTACGTCATACTCATTAAGAAACCTAGACGAAACAAATGAGCGTCGCAATTCGAAGTCTCATTCAGTCTGATTATTTTGATTCTCCAATTCATTACAGCGTTGATAAATCTCGAGAGCCATTTAGGAAACATTAACCTCGACCAGACAGGCCTACGTACAGATTTAGGAAACCCATCACAAATAAAGCAAAGCAGTCTGTCTGTCTGGCTATTTGCAGACTTACTAATAAGCGAGATCAAAACGATTTGACTGGCTCACTGCCTCACTGGGCTCCCTTAGATCTTGTGGCTGTAAGAATTATTTGTTTGGAGTGCTTAGGTGATAAAGTAACGAAGTTATGAAGACATGACAGTGATCTGAAACAGGATAGAATTAGATTAATCTTAAAAGGTGCGTGCATGATTGGCACCACATGTTATGGATGCTAATTAGAATGCTCACGTGACTCATAAGATGATGAAGAAATAGGAATTCAATAAGATCTAACAATTCATCAACTATGTTAGGGTCGGCTTCCAGTCTAACCGGATGCAGTTGAATACCAGTATTTTAAATGGAGCGACTGCCTATCTGACCTCCACAACCCAGTTAGTACTAGGTAATACGATACCCCTTGGTAAGACTGTTTGTCAGACTTTTTGGGCTACTGACTACCTGTAACGACTATCAAAGATTTACAAATGACAGCCGGGACCAACGGCTTAACGTGCTTTTCGAGGCACGGAGGAAACTCGATATGTAAAGAGTGGTCACCCATCTAAAAATCAACCTAGGCAAGCACGACTTAACAATAAAATATAAGAATTGATTGATTCATTGTTAAGGTTATTAACAATTAAAGAACCAAATTTTTCACAGCTGAGCTAACTAAAGATCTAAAAATGTCTTGGAACTTTAGATTAGTCAACAAAGGAGCTAAATAATTAGTAAAAGAAATTACTTTTCTTAACTACACAGGTGCTTAAACAATTAACAATAAAATTCCTCACTCCATAACAATACGAAAGGTGCAAAATAAAATGATTCACCTGTCAAAGGGTTCTCACTGTTTCACAAATAAACGAAGCCTTCATTTCACTAACAGGTGCTAATATGAACGTGAGAGAGTTACCCACAATTATACAACCAGTGACAACGGTTTCACTCGTGCGAACCACTGGAGAAATTATTCTACCACCAGCATAACTTGAAATGCGGCCAGATTTGGAATTACAGGAAAATGTTCTAAATTTGACATAAGGTTGTGACAAGCAGCGCCATAATGAAATGTCAAGATAAACTGGCCTATCAGTTCCAGAGGCTCAAATGACTGTATTATTATGTGAGCTTGCTAATTTGCTTTACATAGAAGGCGAGGCGAAGACATGGCTAATAAAGAAATGCAGTCACGCGAAGCATCACGATTTGAGGCCAACAACTCTAACTACTAATAAACTTTTTTCAATCTTCAAAACATGTGTTCGTGTCATATGTTTACAAATACAAGCAACACACGTGTTCCCCATGTGTGAGATCGAATGTATTGGAAGTATCGCCAATCGTCGATAGTGTTCCCCCGATCGGAAAGTACTAGGGCAGCATGAACGGCAGGTAGTGTACCGAACCGATCGATACTCAATATCCCATGTCTATGGAGCGATAGGACGCACACATGCAGGGTGCATTGTGTGCGTGAACTGTGAACGATTCTCTTCTCTTTCACGAATGGATTCGGGCTCGACTCGTGTTTTATCGAAGTGTTCGGACACGATCGTTTCTCCCCCTCGCATATACATGTACGTACACATGTACCTATGTAGTTATACTCAGACTGTTCCTGAAAAAGCATTGCAAAGAACAAGTCATCGTAGCTTTCCGTTTTGTTTTTTTTCCGACCGGGCGCTAGACGAAGTGAGTATGCAAAATGTGAGGATCGAATTCCACCAGTGGATTTTCGTTGAGATCTTGCCGGTTAGTTTGTTTTGTGGTTGCCAGCCAGTCCTCACATTTGCATCTAACCTGAACGAAAACTATTTTCATAAAACTTTTTTAGTTTGACATTGAAATGTGCTCAACCTCTCACTGGCTACTTCTAGTCAAAAAACCAAGAGATGCCTTATGAGTTTTATTTTTAATTATTTTCTTTTCTTATTAAATAATGATTTTAAATATTGTTTGAGGTAATGTTGGCCGTGAGTGTTTTTTTGACAGTTCTACAATACAACTTTTTCATATAGTTTTAAACATTTTGTTGAAAAAAGAACATTATTTTAGGTCTTGCTTCTAAAATACTCTTTTTTGTTACACTTGGGATTTGTTCAAAACCTCTTCAAGTATTTTGGTACTGTAAGGTAAACTGTATTGTACACTTCAGACAACTTGTCTGTGAAGGCGGGAAAAAACAGAACTAAAATAAATGTATCAAGTTTGACATATTAAAACAAATTTTCTTGACAAGCAACCTTGCACTCATACTATAGGTAAAGGTATAAATGACTTCCGGGGCGGGACTGTTCGAAAGAGATACCGCGGCCCTGGAACACAAAGGGCAAAGAAGGTACATGGATGGGTTTTAGTCAGTACGACTATGACACTCGCTTCCACTCCGCCCAGAGCGGGGGGTCATTTGATGATTTCCCATCAGAAAGAAAAAAAAAAAAGTATAAATGACTTAACTTCTGTCATCCTTCTGCATTTAGACTGCCCCGATGTCATTTACAAGGCTGATTACAAGTTGAAAGTTCAAGCAGCATAATGATAATAGACCTGCTGTTTCCAGCTGATCCGAAAGAAACAAACACACGGGTAAGTATATCAACCAGTTATCAGACTTCAACAGTCATATGACTCAGTAGCCGAGTATCCGAGGTTACTGAGTGAGATATCTTTACTTCAACACAATCATGTCATTGACTATTATCATCAGAAAATTCGTTAATCTTGTGTCGCAAGACGTAGCGTTAACAGAAAGTCAGAAGTAACACTTCAGCTATGAAAATCATCATCATAATCATTTCAGCTTAAAGACGTCCACTGCTGGACATAGGCCTCGCCCAAAGCCCCAAAGAGGGGGTTTTGCCGTAATTTCAACACTTGGCAAGCGGTTTGGCGCAGTACGGTTGTTACAAAAGCACAGAGAATGCTGCTGCCCATTCTCTGGTAAGTCCCTTAGTCGCCTCTTGCGACACCCACGGGAAGATATGGGATGGTGCTATTCTTTAAGTCCGATACCATACAGTTCTATCAAAATCGCTCTTATGATATCAGCAGCAGCCCATAAAAGGTGTAAACGAACCCTTCACGAAACAGACTCTACGCAAAAATTAGTTCCTTCCTGGAAACGACTTTGTTTTTTTTGGGGTAAAAATTACGATTTACGGCAGGACTCAATGTAACGCACTCAAAACGTTGTGCTGATGGATGAATTGAGTACTACGGGGGTCGTTGAGGTATTTAAAGCAAAGTTTTACCTTGCACTTGACTGAACCTTTTACATTACTAGAGCTTTTAAACTTTGTATCAAAATATTTCCATTTGCTTACTTCGACTGCGAAGTAATCGTAACGATAAAGTAATCCATTATTGGTCTTACAGTTACATAATTAGCTATTATGTGGTAGGCACCTATTTCTAATAAATCCGTTCTCTATTATATCATCGAAGGTATATTGTGTACTTAAGTACGGTCTATTCATATCTTATCTAACGTACAAGCAAGAGTTTTTGAGGATGGATGTATGGATGGATAGATGTTTGTTACTCTCTCACGTAAATACTGCTGAACGAATTTGGACGAAATTATGTACAATGATAGTTTATAACCTGATTTGCCATATAAAGGGTGGAAAAAGACCCTTAACGAAGCCGAAAGGCACTTGTTGTCCCCGTCATTGCGATAATTTTTTTGTTCTGGAGGTATTGGAGGTCAAAGTTCCAATTTTTCACAAGTTTTTTTTTAAATACTACTTTTTAAGGTTTCAACTTTACTTTAATTACCTCCATAACCCGTTTACTATTCAAAGCATCCATCAACACCAAGTTTTGAGTGTGTTATATTGAGTTTTACCGTAAAACATGATTTTTCACCCCAAAAAGAAAAGTCGTTTCCCAGCAACAATTTTTGCATAGGGTGACTTAGTTTGATGTACATAATACTTGGTTGACGGCTTCGTGAAGGGTCCGTTTACACCTTGTAGAATAGTTTTTATCCCGGTAGTACGATCCCGTGGGACAATTACCGAACTACACGCGAGCGAATCCACGGCATAAGCTAGTTATAAAATTAAATAATAGGTGCTTGCTTTTTCGTGGTACATTACTGCTTAGTACTTTATTGATCGATCGAATAGTTAGCTCCGTGTACAATAAAACGTCAGATTTCAAATTATGATTGTTATATTGAAAGTTCACTTCCCAAGATGGATGGGAGCAAAAAGGCGAGAATTTATTATCTTTTGATTACGACGTACTTATTGGAAGTCAGTAATGTACTGAGGAAGGAAAGTCGTTGATGTAATTTGAATTAGGAAGTGCTTTGTTCTTTTTTTATTGTTTTTTGTTTGCTTGGGCTTGGGCCATTATGGAAAACCGACTTTTTCGTCAACTGGCGAGTTAGTATTCGCGTGTGCGCGCGAGTTGACGATAAAAAAATTGGTAAAATCGGAAGGTGTCAACACGCGCACACGCGCTAGTTTCACACTCGCTAGTTGACGAACAAATCGGAAACCTACCTTTCTTAACTTTCTGATTTAATTTAATCTAAAAAAATACTACAGTTTTGATGACTTTTAGGCCAACACATTTTACAATATAAATAAACCAAATGCGTTTAGTACCAAACATAATTATTTAAAACATCATTCATTCGTGCCCGATTGATAGTACCTAAGGCTCGCCCCCGATTTTATGGCCCCGTCATCGCCCTATTAATACATAACTGGCGAAATGATGGTACCTACCATCATCTTCAAATGATTGAGAAAAACAGAACGATGCGAGTGATTTAAATTCGTTTAGCGATATACATAATTAGTAATTAGTAAGCGGGCCTAAATGGAGTCTTACAGACTTTAAAATGTTATTTTTAACATAACATAATACAAAATATCACGCATGTTAGGCAGAGGTATACCTTATAGTACACCCTTTCGCCAGTTATGTCTAAGTCCCATGTACAAGGGGGAGAGCCTATTGCCATTTACCGGGCACAAATCCAAACTCCGTGACTGCTACTGAGAAATTCGTGATTAAAATACGCAATAACACTGGTCGACCTGGGCATCGAATCCAAGAGATCTAGCTCAGCAGTCACGGTTGGGACCACTGGACCAACGAGGTTCAGTCCAGTTTTAAATTGTACAAAAACAAACAACATTAGCTACGAGGAAGACAGGTTTGTCCTTCATGGTGTCTGCATCAAACCTATATTTAGACAAGCATTCACTTAGGATGTAGATAAAACCATTCTTATGATCAAACTAGAGGCTGTAAATCTAAAATAGGTACTTAACATTGTTGGTTTCCACTATGTTCACGCGCATCTGGTTTTTCGTGGTGGTGGTTTTTTTGCAAACATAAACGAAGTACCTACCTACTTAGTCTTGTTCTTCACTTTTGTAGTGTCATCATCATTTGCTTAGCCTTATTCCAACTATATTGGGGTCGTCTTCCAGTCTAACCGGATGCAGCTGAATACCAGTATTTTACATGGAGCGACTGCCTATCTGGCCTCCACAACCCAGTTAGTACTGGGTAATGCGAAATCCCTTAGTAAGACTAGTTGTCAGACTTTTGGGCCATTGACTAACTAACGACTGTCAAAGATCTACAAATGACAGCCGGGACCAACGGCTTAACGTGCTTTCCGAGGCACGGAGGAAACTCGGTATGTAATGGGTGGTCGTCCATCCACAGACCAACCAAGGCAAGCAAGGCTTAACCTAAAGATCGACCCGAGCGGCTGTTATTATTTAGCCACGAGCTCCTCTTATTTTAGAATCGTTTTGTATGAATTTAAGGGGAGCTAATCTGATTAGCTTGTTTTGTTTTATCAGATTTCCTAATGGCTTGACACGGTTGGCGCAGTGCCAGAGCGTCCGGATTGCGTGAGTTGTGCGCTACGGGTCACGTATTCGAATGCCGTGAGGCATTAATATTTGGCGTAAGGTGTAACCAACCGATAGTTCCACTGGGCACTAAATGGAGTAAAGAGTTTGGCTACTCTTTCCTGAATTTAGGTCTTAATCTGTGGCTCCACTCAACCTCTGTGCCTAGTGGAGTATTTTTCCATGTCAGTTCATCGAAAGTGCATCCGTTTTGCATCGAGGTTCAAAACGGATCGACTTAAACCTATTTAACAAGAAAGAGCTATAATTATTCAATATTCTAGTAACTTAGCAACCCCCCAGTAATTCTCGCACGAGTAGAGTATACCACCCGGAACGACTTCCGTTCACACGACCACAGCGAAGGGAATACATCTGTTCAGCGACTGCGCAAGCGCACCTGCCCTTACTTTTTACGTAGACAAGCAAAAACGCACGCTCCAAGAACTATGCACTATTCTCACGCGCTAAAGGTCAAACACTTGGATATAAAGGTTCGGTGTTATTATTTTAATTATATACCTAGTTGTATGTATTTTTGGTGTTTTTATTGCGTTAATTTGAAGACTACAATAGTAATAATGGTCCATGAGCTTTGTTCTGTTTGATTATCTCGTTGGCAATGTCATTTGAATTAGTGCGTTGCCACACAACTTTAAGGTGATGTGGCTATAATGACACCAGGTCATACAATCATATGGTGGTGGTGAATATCGTGGGGAAACCGACATGTCTTAGAACCAAAAAATTATAAGACGTGAGACATCTACCAACTTGCACTGAGCCCGCGTGGTACATTAATATTACAAAATATATTATGTTATCTTAGCGTAGGTTTTGGCTGCAACTATAACATACAACTTTACTTATCTTTTTTCTTTCGGATGGGAAATCATCAAATGACCCGCTCTGGGCGGAGTGGAAGAGTGTCAGACTCGTACTGACTAAAACCCATCCATGTTCCTTCTTTGCCCTTTGTGTTCGAGGGCCGCAGTATCTCTTTCGAACAATCCCGCAGCCCCGGCAGGCATCGGCCCTTGTGGACCTCTTCCTGGTTGCTGACATCTCTTTGAGGCGTGGGTGGAACACGAACGCGCCTTCGACACGGCAACTTTACAAGGTAAGTAAATTTGCCGTGTCGAAGGCCTATTTTTATCGTATGCCATATTTTTACTTGAAGGTGCAAAATAAACGATTTATTTTTATTTATTAGGTGCAGTCACTTCCTCGCAGAAGTCACAGAGAGGAGACCTGTGTTCCAACAGTGTAAACAATAAAAGCTTAATTTAAGGAATCATACGTTCATACAACGTCATCACTGCTGGATCACAGTTACAGCGGGTGACTTAACTCAAGGAACTTGCTGTATTCCATCATCCACCATCTTCATTCCATCCCATCTTCTGTGATAGGCACAGCAGATAGCTACGATTTATTCTACGCCACCCAACCACGCGGCAGCCTCTTTATCTACAAAATTCTGAAACAATATTATCTACAGCTAACGTCAAAACAAAACGTTATGAAGCCAATAGATTTAAAAATAGCAAGCTTCAAGCTTTTAGCGGTTAATCAAAAGTGTCTCGATTGGTAGCTGGCTGAAAATAATCGCGTGTGTGTTTATTATCAAACGATTTGCGTCAGACACACTGGCTGCCTGGCTCCTAAATTTAATGGAATCCCGTTTTACGTTTCCTATTTATTTCATGAAAAGTAGAGTAGTAGTTAGTAGATTTTTAATTAAACCCTTTTTGATAATGGTAGACGAACCATGTAATCCACATACATACACCATAATAATGCACTGAGAGTACTGCTACGGCTGCCGTGGCGTTGTAGTGCTTCGGGGATGTTTGCAGATAATAATATTGATGGTTTTGCCGCCATTATTAGGAGTAGATGTGCATCCCTGATGACTCGTGTTCGCGGCGGTACCAACAGTACCTATTCTCAGTGTATTTGCAGATCGATGGGATTCCCCGATGCTGCGGAGGTGGATGCGGCTCCACGCTGAATTTTAATTGTATATTTTCATGTGTCTGAAACCTACTAACACTAGAAGTTAAGTAAAATTGTTACTAACCCTATGGACTCCGGTCTGAAATAAAAAATTTCTATTCTATTCTATTCTATAAGGTATAAATAGGGTTTCTTGAGGTATCTAATAGCAGTCATTACTGGAGTGTCTAAGTGGTCATAGAAAATATGTACCTAACGAAATAATCTAAGAACCAATCTACTCACGATTAATTATTAAAAAGTTAAGTACCAAGCGAAGCCGGGGTGCTCAATCAGATAATCTTAGGTATACGATGCGAATGATGTAATCTTTCTAATAATACCTATTTATAAAACATAATAAACATTGTTTAACGGCAATTTTTGTAAGCGGAAACTATCGTAGTAAGTTCTTCCGTAATAAAATGAAAGTGCCCGCTTCTTGGCACCGTTCGTACCATATCGTAAACGCGTATGAATATTACAGTGTCACAATACATATTACTATTAAACAACGTTAAACGTTAACTTTGTGTTTAAGGTATTTTGGACACATGAGGTACATACGAGTTTTCAGGACTAGGTCTGGTGGGTTCGATTTCCAGGGTGAGCAGTATATTTTTTTTACATCTGTAGTTTTTCAATCAGTGAAATTGTAGCCTGTTAATGTGTTTTTTATCGAAACAAATGGAAGTCATGGGCTGAGGCCTTTGCCCAGCAGTGGGATGACGCAGGCTAACAGTATCAGTCTATGCTGGGATGGACAGATTACACTTTAAGTCATGAAAAACTGCTATAGTCTGGCGCAATTAAACAATAAGGTGAAATGATAAAATTAGGTTTCCGAAAAAAAAATAAGTTTGAAATTTTTTCGAGTCCCTGCTCCAACCCAAGTTTTTTTTATGAAAATTTCCTATTTTATTCACTCATCCGACCACTATAATCTTCGTTCCACCTATTGAGTATTTTAAGTCTAATTGCACTCGGCTAGTTTACCTCCCTGAAAAGTAAAGTCCTGTGTTCCGGTGTAGGATGTTTGTTGCTTATTCATCATCCTCCTATCTTTTGCCATAGAGCTAGAAAAGTAAAGCCTGTTTTATTTTTTGCTGGGTTAGCTCTGTTTAAAATAGAAAAAAGTGTTGAAATATCCAACAGTAGTGACATCTAGTTACGAAACACGTTACTAGTAAATTTGCTACTCGCCGCTAGATGTCGCGACAAAACTACTCGCCAATAGATGGCGCTGTTTTGTGTTGGTCAATCGGAACTGACCCCAAACTCAATACTATGTATGTGGATAAATTGAGGATTTATTTTCACCGGCAATTTGTAGCTCTGATGTTTTGAGAGAAAAGATGTAGAAATTCGATGCAATGATGAGAGTAAAAGTCGTTTAGAGTGGACGAGTTTACCTTTTGACCGCCATAGTCACATGTACGTGACAAGCAAGCACGAGCCCTGTACGCCAAACGACACAAATATGTGTCAAAATGGTAGGTGAAATTGTGGCTTGACGTGAAGGGCACGCGCGTGCATTTATGCTCTGATAGTCAAAAGGTAAAATTACTCAGCATCTGAACAGTGGCGAATCTACTAATCGTGCTATCGTGTAATGATTGAATGAATACTACCGCGCTCACTGACAGTCAAACACTTTTCACCCTTGTCCTGTAATAAAGTTGAAAAGTAGTTGACCGTCAGTGTACGCGGTAGTACCAATAGAAAATCAATCTTCATATTCCTTAAAACAAATAAAACAAAAACAATCTTTGTAAAATGTTTATTTTCATAAATGACAGACTAAAACAACATTTCTCAGCGATTACAACTCACTCTAAACTTTGCATCACTATCTAATGATATCGGCGTTATTTATAAAGCTGTTATTGTTATGTAACTACAACACTATTCCAACATAATCATCTACAACATTGCTAAGCAGCTGTTTATACGTACAGAGTAGTTATGGCGAAAAAAGTCGACGACAAACTTTATTTTTCTAATATTTTTGCTCAATTTTTTATATGTTTGCCGTCAACTTGAGCTAAATTATCACAAATAGGATGACTAAAGACAATTGTAGCTATAGATACATTGAAGTTCTTACTGCAAAGCAAAGTATTGAGTCCACAAATAAAATAAAGTCTTTTTTTCATAATAAATCAATAAAATTATAATATATATTAATAGGTATCATATTAATTTTATAAATTATATATTATAATATTTTTTCGAATTCTAATAAATACTTTTTTTATAATAATTAAAATAGAGATCAACATAAGTTCTGTACAATAAGACGTGAACGAGGCATCTCTAAATTACATTTCAATCCGCAAAAAACTTTATATCATATTCAAAGTAGTATTTATACAACATGGCATAGATGACGATAACATTTAGGCTAAAATACATTTGACTAATTCATCGCAAACGAGTAAGGACCTACATTGTATGAGGATAGGAGTTGTTTTTGATAACATGACTCTTTAGGCCTGCCATTCCAAATACAGCAACAAAAATGGTTCATTAAACAAATGAATATCACCCTTCACAGTTCTACATCATAAGATCACGCCTGTTTCTCTCCAAAGGGCTGGGTAGAGAGAGGTGTACCTCTTCCTACAAGTAAACCATTTTGTCAATTACTTAAGTTCCATATTAAAGAGGTCGGCCCTATTTCCATCAACGAAACAACAGGCGACATCCTCCGCGCCGATACTGAGAAATCCCTGATGGAAAAACTCAATATTATTTTGCCCGACCTAGTAATCGAACCTAGGACCACATGATCCGCGCAATTCTACACAATCATTCCAAAATATACAAATGTCAGAAAAATTTTACTTGAATACTTTTACAATGAATCATTATCTAAATTGCAAGCTCCAACATATTGGAACAACATATCAAAAAAAAACTGCAACACATCAAGAAATATACATATAACGGACACCAAAATATTATTGTCAATCAAATGATATATGCTGCGATATAATATCTTCGAAAAGCCTTAACTGCTAGCATTAAAATTATGAGTAAACAATACATTTTCATAAGATAACTACAGGTACGGATTAGGACATAACATATTTGGGAAAACATTTAATAAAAAATGTTTTAGTTGATAACATTGCAGTTAATATGATACATTAATATTCTAGTAGACATTTGAAAAGAAAACTGTCCAGTACGTTCATAATTATTTCATTTCCGATTATGAACCGTTATCAAAATAACAGGTATTTATATACCTGTCAGAATGACATTCATGTGACATTTTTACAGCACCATGCTGAGATAGGGGCATTTTGGCCTCGTGCAGGACCAATTTAGTTTAATGTATTCATCCAGACAACATGTCGAAAGAAACTTTCATCGTGATAGGCTGTATCTCCGTTAATATTGGACCTGAAAATCTGGTTGACCAACAAAATTTTAGGATTTTGAATGCTCTCCGACTATGTGATGCAATGTGGTACACCAAATGCGCTTAGTTTAAGAGATATAACTAAAAAAGTCATAACATTTAGAGGTTTTTGGCCTCCAAGATAGCACACCTGGACAATTTTATAGGGAACCTTCGGTGCGTGAGTCCGACTCGGATTTTTTAAATGTTTGTTTTATTTTTATTTAATCTTGTTTTATTGTTTTATCCTGTACGAGTCAAACAAATACTTTTTCTTTCTTTGTTTTATTCACGTCGCAATAAGATTGTTCTAGGGTCCCTGCCGTCGGAAGTAAGATAACTATGAAAAGACTGTATTGCTATTCTCTAAATATCACTTCGATATTCGTAAGGTTTCGATGCGTGAATCCGTGATGGTCTACTTTAACAGATCGTTGTTGTAGTGTGTCGTCACTTTAGCGAAGTTCAGCACGAACAAATCGTTCCTATATATTTATCAATAAAATGTTTCCCCATTTCTTGTTAGTACACACACATAGCGAGCGTTAATACCATAAATTCGAAAGAATATCAGCATAAAGTATTATTTGATATATCCCAAAAATTTAAATCATTAGATTCGCTCTACCGCGTCAAAAATGATGACATTTCTAATTCACTGACAGTGACGTTTGAATAGAACTGTCTCGCTCACTCATACTCAAAATCGTATGGATCGTTCCATACGGGATTTGTGAGCTCACTGTACTTTTATCTTATAGAAATCTATTCTTTGTTTGCGTCGCTAAAATAGAACTCCATTGTTTTTAGTATTTTCTCAAAAAGTTGTTTCTTACGATGCCTTATTCGTTTTCAGGGGCCATGCTACTCTTCTCTGTATCGTTCCAATTTTAGGGTATGTTCTTGCCAGTAGAAGCATATTCTTACGCGTACGGTTAGTTCACATCTACCGATTTAAATCTTTGACATCTCTTCAACTTACTACGACGAACGAACATAACATTCATTATATACTTTAATTCATAAGCGCTGTGATATCTTGCATTTTTACTACTATTTAGAGAAACAGGTAACATTATTTACACGTAATTTTAAATAATTACTAACAGATGTGAAGGGAATGTCTTGATGTAATATTTAAATAGTTATGAGTGCTTTTTAACTTCGGCTTTGTGAATTTCTAGTATTGTTAGTTTATTTGTGTAAAGGGAATCCGATATATTGTTTCTTTAGTGTAAATTGAGCTTTAAGAATATCTTGAATATCATTAATAGATATCTGATACTGTGACAGTAATTCTGTATACGTTAAAAATACACATAATTTAATTACAACAATGTTAAGGACTTTGTGACACAAACGTTTTCGTAGGTCATAGCTATATAATCAGCTGTTCCGTACAAAAGGGCAATACCGACACGGTTAAAATGTATGAAACAGCAGATTTTAAATAACCGACGAAATTTCCAGTCATTGAGTCATGTAGGACTTAAACTTATACGATCACTTACGGGATATCTTCCGTGATTGTTCATTATTTTGAGCTCCCGATATTTCGACGCTGTTGCAAGCGCCATGATCGCGGGTTGACTGGAGAATGCGGGTGGATGGTAAATAATTGTTAAACGCAGACAAATCTGTCTACCCTCTTTCTTTATCTTTTGCTACGCGCACTACTGGAACTCGACACTAAGTTCGACAGTATAAGTTTAGTTGTAAACCGTAAAAGCTTAAAACAGTGTATGTAGGACTTAGAATCATTTACAGAAAGAATACTTGGCATACGCTTGTTACAGCGTCCCTTACATTGTGTATAAATTGGACAAACATATTCAGAGAAAAAACATTAATACTAACGTTTTAACATTTACACAACTATTATTTATGGCAGTTAAATGTTATAATATCTTGGACATGTTGCACTATGTGAAAAGGATAAAGCATTTTTTGATTTTGATTCTACGCAAAATTAATTTAAATATTTTTTATAAAGTATTTGTTGTAAACTTATAATTTAGGTTTTTCGATCGCATCTAGAAACTATAACAATTTCCTATAAGCGAAAAACTTACAAAGCATTTTATTCATGTTTATAAGGTTTTATAAAATACATCATTATATACTCTTTCACTTATAGATAATCGAATTACACCGTAAACAATTATTACACCTTTATTTTCAATATAATTTCTAATACGTTTATTAAAAGCTATAATTTTTAACGAAAATAATTAAATTAATTTATATATTAATAATGACAACCAAAATACAAAACAAATAATATAGGTAATAATATCGATCACCTCTCTAGGTCCCTCAAAGGCTTTTCGTGTATTCGCTCCAATGTTTTCTACATAACCATTTTGTATTTGAAATTATTGATACATTTTTATAATATCTTGTATTACAGGCCCACTGCTTACCTGAGTCCGTGCCTGAGGTACTTGCGCGGTGAAGGGGAGGTGTGAGGCCCATCAGCGGGCTAATGACTTCAGCTAGGAACCCAATACAGTGCCGTGTCGCGGCAGAAGCTTCTCATTTTTATAAATTTATGGTTAGAAACATATTATTGTGCCGTACGCACAATATGCGCTTGGACGTGGAGTTGCGGACACCAGCCCGTTATACAATACAATACAGTGTGTAGTGTGTGTTTCTAGCTTTAGCTCTCGCTATACTCCTCCCGCACCGCTCAGTTATCTCAGGCAACGTCTAAGTATAACAGTAAGCCTGTAGAATGAGCCGTATCGTCGTTTGAGATGCAGTTGCGACTTATATCTTACACAGGGTTATTGAAAAAACACTAACAATATCACAGTTAGCTTCTTTACATCATATTTAACCATTTTTGCTCTATGACTTTTGGAAATTTACACCAAAAAAAAAAACAATTTTATGAAACATGTTTTTTTTTGTTTTCATGTTTCATAAACATGTTTTTGAAACATGTTTTTTTTTTGTTTTCATGTTTCATAGTAAATGATCAGCAGATCATTTTTTTTTGTGAACTTTCTCTAGTCATAGTACAAAAGTTATTAAACGTGATGTAAAGAAGCTACTTGTAAGAGGTTGTTAGCGTTGTTTTATTACCCAGTATAGTATCTCGAAGCTTGTCCATGAATGAAATGTAGAACTGTATTTTAGTAGTAGGAAGATATAACAAAACAGTCGTCTGTTCAAGATATTATCTATGTATTGCGGTAGTAACAATTATTACCATTATGATAATAACCGCATAATAATTTGATGTATTGCTTTGTTCTGATATGTTATAAATATTTTTGCGATGAAATATAGAAATTATAATAGCTATATGTGCGGAATACTGAAAATTCACAATAAATATCATGTCTTTAATATTACTTAACCTAAACCGGAAGGCACTCACTGAAGCGTGAATTTTGAAAATTGAATTAAAATGAATACATTGAATTTTGGATACAGTTTTTATGGACTCTCCTTATCTATTACTGCTAATAAAAAAGAACTCTACATAAATGTGAATTCGAAGAAAATTGGGTCATATAAATACATCAATATGTTCTAATTAATATCAAAACGAGTGACAGTACCTTCCCCTCGCATAAGAGATTCATATACTAATAATTTAATCACTGGAATGGTAGTGCGAACTCCGTGATGTGTCTACTGGCATCATAGGTAACCAATACATCTAGAATACTATCCAATCGGTAAACAATAATATGTAATGTGCTCGATTATATTACATTATATGACTAGTGTTACGGTTATGTGCACTTGTACACGCTGCGCCACAAGTTCCGTAGACTGTGAAGTGAGCAACTTGCGCTGTAAACTGTACACACGCAGCGCGCGCGTCATACAACATACGTTTCCTTTACAAACTCATTCACACCGAAATAATACGAAACATAATATAATCATCATTTCGTTCATAATATCGTACTAACCGGAGTGTGTGAGCGGTGGTGTCAACCCATTGAGAGGTTTTTCACGATGGTGACGTCATGGCTTCTCCGGTTGATTTCCTTAGCTTCCTTGGTGAGGTTCGACTCTACGAGCATGGAGTGTCGTTTCGTTACGTTGAGGTCTTTCTTCCTCCGTACGACGTCGGGGCTGTACGGTTCTGAGTCGCGACGGTGGAGGTTCCCGTGGCTCTGGCTCTGGGTGCCCGAGAATGAGCCTTGTCTATGTAGCGGCGTCGCTGGCTGGTCTGGCGTTATGTTCGGCAGGTACGTCTGGAACGACGGCCGGTTCTGTGCCGCCTCCATGATGGAACCTTTTTGATGACGTGATATATTAGTATTTTCTTACACGACATATTTTGGAAATAGCTTTTTACTTTGTAGCTCAGAAAACTTTACTTATAAATACGTGAAGAGAGAAGGGACAGTTTTTATCCCAGCATACCACAGTAAAGGACAGGAATAACAAAGAAAAGAGGTTGGTTAGTACAGTCAGTTCCCAACATGACCTCATCCCTCTACCCTACTGGTTCTTTGTAAGAGGTAATGCAAAGATTTTAAAAGACACACAGACAGACAAACATTCTATGCCCAACACACACAGTTCTACAGTTCCCATTCCTTATGTTAACACATTTTTTAATGATTAATAGCCCTAATTATAAGATGTCCATGCAACCTAAATACATGTGTGAGTATGAAACCTGTAGTATTTTTTTTTTCAAGGTCCGAGAGCACCAGATGTTTCAAATGAATTACTCGAAAATCGAATTATATTTATAACAAATAAATATACGAGGAAAGGGCTTGGAGCCCTATACGGTAAGATTTTGTATTTTTAGTAGCTTTCGGGTTTTTTATGAGAGTTGAAAGTGGAACAACGTTTTGGCCGTCGCGTCAGTGATGCTGCGGTCAGAATTATACAGGGTGACCAAGCATTCTGTATATCAAACTAAGTAACTTTACGCAAACATTTTTGCTGAGAAACTACTTTTTTTTGGGGTGAAAAATCACGTTTTACGGTAGGACTCAGTGTAACGCACTCAGAACATTGTGCTGATGGATGGATTGAATAGCACGGGGGTCGTGGAAGTGTTTAAAGTACAAATCTTACTTTAAAAACATGTATTTAAAAAAAAACTTGTGAAAAATTTGGAACTTTGACCCCCAATATCTCCGCAACTAGAAGGTTACCAGGTATGGCCTAGAACAAAAAAATGATCGCAAGAGGGGGAGAACAAGTGCCTTTCGGCTTCGTTAAGGGTCTTTTTACACCCTTTATGAACAAGTTATACCTCTAGCTTAGTTCTATCTTTTACTACAACATCAAGCGGTACAGAAGCACATATATTATTATAGGTAAGGCAATCACCTCCAAACTGGTAACTTGGTATTTCAGGTTAATGACCTACAACGAAGCAAAACAAACAATGTTTTACAAATTCTCGGACATGTCGTTACAGAGATGTAAATGAAAAGAAATAAATCGAAATCGTAAATGGTTACAAGAAGTGAAAATGATGGGAAATGGTTCTACAGAAAAACAAATTGAATGGAAAAACAGTCGTCGAATGCTGTTTTATTTTTGACGGTGTAATGTAGATATGTGTTCAGAAATTCAGACTAAGACAACGATGTCAAAAACATTAATAAAAATAAAAAGTACTGACGATTGCATTCATTGATTTTCCCCTTTCCTAAGGTTGTGTTTTCCAATCACAGGAGGATTCTTAACTTAAACAGTAAAAATAAATAAAGAATATAATTATTTACAAGTCTGGCAACATCTCTTTAACGAATTGTCTCAACAAAGCAACTCAAACTCTTTTGTAGCAACCTCAGAATAATAATAAAAAGTGGCTGTCATGGGACGCTCGGCAGATGTAAAACATCTATGTTAATATTAGAATTCATAATTAAAATAACAAAAAAAACGAGTTTCGTTAATAAAAACTTTTTTTTTTTCTTATTGGCGTAGGGCATCACGGCATGTCGCTGTCATGCCGTTTGCCGTCACGGCATACGAGTTGGTTTTACTGCCAAGGCGCGCCAACAGATGTTTCACATCAAAAATAATCAGTAAGTAATGTAAAAGCAAAAAGTGCGATATTCATACAAAAAGAGGCATCAAGAATTATAACTATAAAATATGAGATCTTCTCGTAATACGATTTCGGCGTGTATTGAAGCCCTAAAGGTCCGGATTCCACCAAAGTGGAAACGAGAGGAGCAGAGAGAAGACATGGAAAATTCGAATAATCACTGGAGAAACGCGATGTGAATTTCAATGTGGTAAACTGCTGAGCACGAGGTCCTGGAGTCGATTCCCAAGTCGGGCAAAAGTGTTATTGGGTTTTTCCATCAGGAATTTCTCAGTAGCAGCTACGGAGGCTGGATTTATGTCCGGTTGATGGCAATAGGCTCACCCCCTATTACATGGAAACTTAAACATAACGGGCGAAATGTCTAACCCTTCGGGGATTACAGGCTTGAGGTTATGTGATTGGTCGATTTCCGCACGTCTCGTCTCCGGGTGAAGACAGGGTCAAATAGAAGCACAGCACTGTGTGCATCAGAACTACTTATTGCGTACACGCACCGCAAACATTGCAATTGCGCAGATAAAGCTCAGATTTACAGCATAAAAATTGTATTAGCCTCGTAGACGCTGAGAACTGGAGAAGCAAGTAATATATTGTGTTTATTATTGGTGGAAATGTAATGTTCCTTACCGAGCGTGCGCACTAGCCAGGGCGCGACGGACTGCTTCTGATTGACGGCCGACTGTACCTCATTGAGAGCCACTGTTAGTTGATGGCTCAGCTCCTGGAGACACAACATATGGTTATATTAGTGCTAACAACATGCAGCTGAAGTGACCACTGTGCTGCCACTGACTACGCCGTGGATGTGGTGAAGTCCTGGGCTGACGAAATATAAATACTTTCGTGCTAGCGACACGAAGAAGACGAAGAAGAAGTGGTAAGATACGTTTAATAGCCCAGTTTTGAGGTATATTTTAAGAGGCCGGAAGATCTTGTAATATTCCGGCTCTAAAGTTCCGACATATGAGGAATTCGCCGTTGAAATTGTTATTCCCAGCCCCAGGATTTTACAACATCTAAAATAACTGATTTTACTGCCACACAACCCTTGTATGTTGTGATAACTATGGACTGTCCCAAATCATTTTGAATTTTTTGAGTAAGAGCGGCACAAGGTTGATCGGATCGATGGCCTATAGTGGTTGTGGTGATGTTAGGGAAATGCCTATTTCCAGTAATGGACGGGATAATTTAGACAAGAACTTGATTATTTTATCCAAACTTCTAAAAGTTGGCACTGACCTGGTTGCTGCACTGCGCCTGCACATGCGCCAGTTTCACCTGCGCCAGTTCAAGTTCAAGGTCGCGCACGCGCTGTCGAAGCCGCGCCTCCATCTCGCTCGAACCTTCCTTGTCGTCACCTTTCTGCTCTGACTCTGCAAGTAATGGTAAACTTTGTTGAATGGGCAATAAGGTTGGATTGTTGTACTGGCTTTTGTATACTGGGACTGTAAGTAATTGTAGACTTTATTAACTGGTCAATAAGGTATTTTTTTACTTGTACCTGAAAATCGTGCCTTTTTTTAGCTATACAAGGTGTAAACAGGCCCTTCACGAAGCCGTCAACCAAGCATTCTGTACATCAAACTAAGTACTTAACCTTACGTAAAAAAAAAATCTGGGAAACGATTTTTTTTTTTCGGGTGTAAAATCACGTTTTACGGTAAAACTCAAAGTAACGCACTCAAAACATTGTGCTGTTGGATGGATTGAATAGTACGGGGGTCGTGGAGGTGTTTAAAGTAAAGTTACAACATTAAAACCTTGTATTTAAAAAAAAACTTGTGAAAAAGTTGGAACTTTGACCCTCAATATCTCCGTAACTAGAAGGTTCCCAGGTATGGTCTAGAACAAAAAAATGATCGCCATGACGGGGAGAATAAGTGTCTTTTGGCTTCGTTAAGGGTCTTTTTACACCCTTTATACATTCATTACCTTCTTTATTATCCTTTTGTGCCAGTTTCACACTGCAATTTACGCAGTCCTTCACGTAGTCCTGTAACGGAAAATATATCTTATTAACAATCAAAGTAAGTATGAAACCGTTTGTCACAACATTTTTACCAACGCCAATTCATTATGTCAGTGCACATACTATCCAGAATATGACTTACAGGCAGGGACCGATTAAACGGGTCTAAAGGTTAACCGGTTAGAATTACACCTATAACCCATATGTTTGATTAACCATTATATGGGTTATAATATATGGGATATTTGTGGTTTTAGCGGCCATAGTAATAAATTTCAAGTGTCTACCAATCAAAAGATACAGCCCTGTGACAGACAGACAGCGGAGCCATAATAGGCTCCCGTTGGCACCGTTCGGGTACGAGAACCCTAAAGTACAATCAAGCCGAAAAGAAGAAGATAGAAAAGGCACTGACCTGCATGATATGCAACTGCTTGTCAAGTCTAGCGCATATTTCGCGGTAATCCCGCGCCACAGCCGCGTAGTGCGACGCTTCCTTGCGACTCTCATCCGATGATGACCGAGCCTGCGAATAAAGATTCAGTCAAATATTGTTGGGAAAGTGTGAAACGGAATCTACGGGGTGGAAGGGACACCGACGCGAAAACGGTTACCACGTATTCAGTACATCAGTACATAGAAATTATTCATCGGTTATCAGAAAAAAAAAATTGCTATTCCATACATTTTGATTGCACTTTTGTAAGAATCAGCTGTTTTTGTTTTAATAACCGATGTTTCTATATGGGCGCCCGAATAGAATTTTTTCATGAAAATGCTCAGACTGATGTACTGAATACGTGGTTACCGTTTTCGCGTCGGTGTCCCTTCCACCCCGTATACTAATATTATTAACTGGACCTGCTTTGAGTGCCTCGTTGGTCTAGTAGTTGCAAGCGCGACTGCTAACCTAATTACTCTTTGCCCGACCCGGGAATCGAACCAAGAACCTCATGCTCAGCAGTCGCGTTTGGGACCACTAGATCAACGAGGCAGTCAAAGTATATTGCAAAAGTTCTAGAAAACAGACATTGATTCTGTTTTCTCCAAATTTTACATTGTATCGTAATGATTTTCTTCTAAAGTCTTACCTCTGTTAGCTGAGCTTCTAGCAACTCTTTCTCCTGCTGTAACTGTGTGTTGATCACCTTCAGCCTCTCGAGCTCCACGTTTATTTTCTCCTTTTCGGCTGATTCTGAAAGGACTGAATATTAAAATTAAACGCCTTTTAGGCTGCGCTTTTACCAGAGATGTGCGAGGATGTGGAGCGAGAGATGTGTATAAAACTGACCAATCACACAGCTAGCCTATCTCAAGCTGTGAAAAAGAAGCGATATTATTTTTACACACATCCCTCGCTACGCATCCTCGCTCATTTCTGGTGGAAACGCAACCAAAGACTTGCTCAGAAGTTCCGAATCTTTCAGCACCTCTTAACAATTTTTCTCCATTATGTCAAGTTTTAGGGTCAATTCACACCGAAGTGGCAGCGGTCGGCAGCGCAGTTTCACTGTCAAGCCATTTTATGCTCTATCTCCATTAGAAAATGCATAGTATCGTTTGTGGACGCGCGGCCGATCGCGACGCCGCGAGATGTCACGCTCGAGTCTTTCAAACGATTGACCCTTAGAGGGTGACCACGCAGCCGATCACCTCATCACTTTTGCCGCATTTAGTTCGGCTTCAAGTCGCGTCATCTGAAGCGAATTGAGGCGAAAAACGTCTTTTTCACCATTATTGTATGCCGCTCTTTTAAAAAAAAAAGCGTTTCTCCTCATTAAGAATTTCTTCTTCGTCGTGGGAACGTTTACAGACATTTAAACTCATATGCACAAACAGCCAGATTCGGAACAACTACCTGAAGGTCATAAAAATATTTGTTCCGTGCGGCCAATTCCGCAAACCGAATGCGCATGGAAAAGTGTAATAATATAGGGCCTATGACTTAATTCGACTCAAATACTAACTAACTAACCTTTTATAAATTTCTCGTACTCCTGTTGATATTTTGGCAGCCGCTTCACTTTGATGCTGCACGCTAGCTTCACGATCTGACGGGACGACTCTTCGGCGCGACACTTCTTTGGTAATGTTACTCTGTGACAAACAACACAATATATTAAGACAGCGAAATATAGAAATCTTCTTATTAAAAAGCTTAACCACTCGTATGCCGAGTATCCAGACACAATTAAAAAGTCATTGTGTCTCGTGTAGATCTACGTTCCGGCACACGAAGGGTTAAAGTCGATAAGTATACATCTATACTTATATTATAAAGCTGAAGATTTGTTGAACGCGCTAATCTCAGGAGCTGCTGGTTCGAATTGAAAAAATCTTTTAGGCTAAATCTTTAAATATCCGCCACTTGGGCAGTCGGGCTCAAGTCGGCTCGTTTCATTTCTTTTGTTTATCCTATTCTGTCCCATTGCTGGGCAAAGGTCCCATTCCTTTCCATGCCTTCGAATTTTGTTTCTAGGTCATGGACATTTTCTCACGATGATTTTAAGATTTTAGTCCCCTTAAAACTAACATAATTTTAGTGCATATTTACCTAAAATACTTGAGTACACCTTCAAAGTCGTGCGACAACAGATCCTTGCGCGAGCGCGACAGCAGCGCTAGCGCCACTTGGAACAGCGTGTCGATACCTTGCAGCAGGAACACGTCCAGGATGTGGTACACCTGTAATTATACTCAATAGTCAAATGTACCCCGAATGGAAACAGCAGTCTATTGATTCAAACAATTTCTAAATAATAATAAGCTAGCAATTTATGGGACAAAGGCTTCCTCACTTTGAGAGGAAGTGGGAATTCTGGCAAGTATACCACCACGCGGACCCAATGCGGCTGCGGCGGTGGTGTTTTATATATTTGATTATAAGACAATTCGTCTTATTTTTTCTTTGTTTACATTTTACAGAATTTTGTTTTCTTTATTTATCTTTTATACACATTTTTCTAAAGTATTTCTTAAAACAACATCAAAAACATAATTTTGTTTTATTGTTAATTTAATAATTTGTTTTGTCGTGTGCAAGACAAATAAATGCTCTTTCTTTCTTTCAATTTCGTGTTGGTGTTTCCACATCTAGTTTTCATCATTCCAGATTCAAAAACGTCCCTTATAACAGTGTTACTTACCAGAGGCAACGGGAAGCGTGCAGTGAACACAGTGAGGAACCACTGAGACGCGAACATGTGAGGCTCCACGCCTAACTCTTGGAAGTGAGCGCGCAGGTCTGTTAGTTGTTCCTGCAATGGTGGAATAAACATCAGTACTGTACTTCATAAGTTTTAAACATTCTAAAAGTGAACGTGTACAGCCCCTTTCACTGTTATTTTCGGTGCGTTGTGCGTTTTTTTTTTCCGTTTACGGAGAGACGGCGCGTGCAGCGGCCCGCGTTATGACACGCGCTAACACGAAAATATGGCAATGTACGATGTTGTGCCCCCCCCCCCCCCCGCGCGCCGCACGTACCGCTGTATTTCAAGCAAACGCGCGTAAAATCGCTTCATCGTAAACGTTTGAATTTATTACGGCCTCTCCGTAAATGAGCCCTTAGTGCACTCAAAATTAATTTAGGTTATTTTTATTACAAACAGTTAAATAAAATTAAACTCGGACTACATAAAGTCAAAGTAGACAGTCAGCTTACCTCCATTAATCTGTCGAGTTGATGCAACCTCATGTAGAGAGCTTCGAAGCCGTCTTTGTACAGTTCACGTAGCCCGTAGCCGTACATCAGCTTGACTAGCAGGCAGAACGCTTGCTCTTCTGGCATCTGCAAATAATATAGGAAATCGGAAGATCAGTAATACGAAGCAAGAGAAATGTTTAGTTAATGTTTGTTGCGTTCTGTAATTTCACGAAAAGGCAAGTTTATGTAAGAGTGAGTCTTTAAAATAATGTTATTTGAATAATGTTTAAGAAGACCATTCGTTTTGTTACAACTACTCAGCAGCGGTTATATTTGAAAAAAAAAAACGTGGATAAATCTAATTCTGTCCCTTCGGAGCTTTTCTAGGGGTACTATTAGTGACTATTGCTATTCAATGGAACATGGGAACATGACATTTGAAAACATGGCTACATCATTGTTCCTTTGTTAAATATTGATGAATAGCTTCTGTTACCGTGCATTTTTATTTACAAGCTTTTATTTAACTTGCAATATTTCTAAGTACGTATGTTTGTTTAGGTCAAATCTTGCAACTGATTGAGTTGACATTTTGCATACGCGTTTATTTTGGGCAATGCATGGTTAGCTAAGTGACGTCATTCTAAATCCAATATGGCGGACTCCCAAAGTTAGAGGACTTCGTTATTTTTTATGCACCCTCGTGATATGGTCATCAATTAAAAGTGCTTGTTGAAAAGAATACGATAAAAAAAACCTCACTCCTAATATTTAAATACCTAGTGTTTAAAAAAATATTTTTCTATAATCTTGTTTATTCTGTCAATCTTTATATACTTACATGTAACAGCAGCGTGGCAGCTAGAAAGCTGAGTCCCTGACAGTAGCCCACTTCATGGTCGTACACGGCATAGGCGCGCGCCATCCGCAGCAGAGAGTCCTGTCCCAAGCCGCCAGCCTCGCGGAAGAAGTCGTGTGCGGGGAATGTGCGGGCTATGTCGCGTTGGATTACTGCTTCGAAGGGACAGTCCTGTGAACGTATTGTTGTATTAGTATAATGGTAGCATGGGCGATTGTTTAGCTCATAAATAACGGCACGGGTAAAAGTCAGGGAGTCCGTAAGCGCGCGTGATTAAAACCGACATCATACAAGCTCATAGACGTACGACGGAATGATGAACCCCCGTTCATGGACGGCTCAGACCTCAAGTGCGTATGCGGCGTCTCCCCACAGACAATGGCCCACCGCGCCATCTTGCACCGCATGCCCTATCACCTGCGCACTTGATCTGCTTACTGCATCAGTGAGTGAGGTTCGCGTGGCTGAGTTTTGGGCTAAATATAACATTTGAAGTTTTTGCCATCCACACTAAGAAGAAGATAGACGTCCACTCCACTATTGGGCAGCAGGTCCCCAAGCATCGGAACAACGCGTAATAAAATAATAATACCAGCCTGTTACTGTCCCACTGCTGGGCAAAGGCCTCTTCTCATACAGAGAAGGCACGAGCATTGATCACCACGCTTGCTCAAGACGGGTTGGCGATTTCAGACTTATATTAATTATAAGTCCAGGTTTCCTCACGATGTTTTCCTTCACCGATGTCTGTGATGTCCAAGATAAACTTAGAAAGTACATATGAATTGAAAAAGTCACATTGGTACTTGCCCGGATTTGAACCCACAACCTCATGCATGAGAGGCGAGGCCTTAACCTCTGGGCCATCACAACAATCTTGATCATCAACGCGTAATCTGCATAAATTCAGGGTAATCCTACGACCTTTTCAAGGTCATCGGCCAGACTGTGCTGGGGTGATTACGCACGGTGCGTAATCCTTAGTTCTACATGCCATTGTGACTGACTCACACGCCTCGTACGGTTGACATTTGTCCAATGCGGGCTATGCATTCGTAACAAAACCTTTCAACTTACCTTGCTAATAAGCGTCCTGTATGTCTCCATGAGCTTGTCGTTCTGGTCGACGCCAGCCAGTCGCAGCCACACCTCGCCCCGCAACGCCTCGGGCACACCCACGCGCACCAAGTGGTTCAACGCTCGCGGTCGCGGTCCTGTCCAACTGTGAACAAGCACGTTAAAAAACGTTAAGAGTAAACATATTAAAACGAAAGAGAGAAAACTCTTACGTTTACTCTTATGAGGTATTTATTTCATACTAGCGACCCCCCCTTGCTTCGCACAGCGCCACCTATCGGGTCCAAAACTATATCTAATGTAGCCTATATTTTAAGTGAAGCATCTAGCAGTAGAGCGGTGAAAACTGCGTTGAAATTCATGCAGTAGCTTTTGCGTGATGCGCGTTTACATACAGACAGAAACATAGACAAAAATTCTAAAAACTGTTGTTTTGGCTTCTGTTGCTCTAAGAAACACCCCCCATTTATTTATTTTTTCAATATCTTCAATGTACAGGCATCGGCCTGTTACAATTTTATGACCGGCACGAAGGGCAGCACAAGGAATAAACGCTTACGACTGATATAGAGAAACAAAAAGGTGCAATTTAATTTACCTCCTTAAGACTTGAGCCCAGTTGACAAGCACGTCTTCACCACAATCTTTTGATACCTCGCCAGTTCCACTTAGAAGAGGCTCATCACCATCTGAAAAGAAATGATTAGGTCAATAACTATTTGGGTTATTCTATAAAGATAAAGTACATGAATAGACAATACAGAACACCAGACAGAGTGGACATCGGTGGCGAAGGCTCCATAATCGATTCCTACCGGCTTCCCTTTGAAAAATGGCAGTCAGTATTCTATAGACAAATAATATAATCACATTCAAGATATGTACTCCACCTTAGCTCTTACAAAATTGATTCGCTACTGGTGGGGATAAAGGGTGTAAATAGACCCTTAACGAAGCCGAAAGGCACTTGTTCTCCCCGCTATTGCGATCATTTTTTTGTTCTAGACCATACCTGGGAACCTTCTAGTTACGGAGTTATTGGGGGTCAAAGTTCCAACTTTTTCGCAAGTTTTTTTTTAAATACAAATTTTTGAGGTGAAAACTTAACTTTAAATACCTCCATGAACCGTTTACTATTCAACGCATCCATAAGCACAATGTTTTGAACGCGTTACATTGAGTTTTACCGTAAAAGGTTATTTTTCACCCCAAAAAAAAAGTCATTTCCCAGCAATTATTTTTGTGTAGAGTTACTTACTTAGTTTGATGTACAGAATGCTTAGTTAACGGCTTCGTGAAGGGTCTGTCTACACCCTGTATGTCATGTTCATATTTCATTTCATATACGACATTAGAGTACACTGAAGTGAGGTGAAGTTTGGGCAAAATTCACAGACCGTTCCTTACAGTAAGCAATTCATAAGAATATAATCCTTATTCTTGTGTAAATAACGTTCATTTTCCCAGTACATACCGGAGTCGGGCTCAGAAGGCGAGGGCGGCGCGGGCGCACTGGACAGCGGCGACGGCAGCAAGCTGGACAGCGATAGCGGCAAGTTCAGTCGCGAGCGGTCCAGCTCGTCTGAAGGCTCGATACTTGCTACTTCGTATTGGAGTTGACCGAGAGCGTCTACCGACTGGAAAGAGAAAGAAAAGGAGAATGAGGAGATATTTACATTAGTAATCAATAGTAAATATAGATCGTTAATGTTCGGTGAAAGGTTGGAGCGCGGTGGTCTATGGCCGTATCCTTTTCAAAGCGATAGTCGCGTGGACTCGCAAAAGTCGCATTAATTTTGTTCGGCAAACCCAAACACCTAGACGCGCTGACAGAACGGGGGCCTTCCTGTTTTCCGAGCAAATGAGTGATATTTTATGATAGCAACTACCGATCGCTTTGGCTAGGACGCCATAAAGTTTGAACAGAAGTATGACCAGTAAAACTTATCCATGTGTTTAATTAATGAGGCACTTTTTAAATAATCTTTATGGACTACAATAATGCCTTTGCGAGGGTATAGAAAAACTAAGCCAAATTTTCTTACCTCTTTCAGATTGATATAGAACTGTTGTACAAGCGGCCTCTTTGAGTAATACCAGAACCTCTCGGTAGGCGGGAATATTTTGACAGGAGTCTCGATTACCAACCTGGGGGTGAACGTCAATGTTTTAAAGTCAATTAAAAAAAAAAAATGCCGTAGATAGTTGGTATGTCAGTATACGTATAATTTAAATGGAAGTAATATTGTTATTAATAAGGGTTTTATATTTTACAAATACAGACATATAATTACATCTGGTACAATATTCTTTCTTAATTTGATTAATCAAAGGTTTACCTCAAAGGATCCGGTATGCCTCTTATAACGAGGTCTAGAGCCAGCGACATATACGCCGGAGCTCCGTCACCGCTGGCCACATTGAAGGCAGCCAGGGCAGACTCCCCCGCGTTCCACAGCGCACACACTGAGCAACCAGACCCACCTGAAGATCCGCTTACCTGAAAATAGGATAAATTTATTAGAATTTATGATAAACTTTCTTCTGAATCGCTGGTTTGTTTGCACACGGTACGATGTGTTTCGTGCGAAAGTTGAATCCGATGCGAAGCGCATAAGCCCCTCCAAACTCAAACACTACGGAAAACATGTTGTTAATGTGAATGCGCATCATCATCTTACATCAAACCGACCTTTACATTAAAGCGAAATTCGGTGACAGAGTTGAGCGGAGCATATGGCCGCGTCCTATATATGAGCAATACTCGCGTGAATATGCAACAGATGAGCAACAAATGAGTGACATTATTTTCGGAAAACATGTCGTTAACGTGAATGTTTTATTACATCAAACCGAGCTTTACGTGGACATTGGATCATTTCATGAAAACAATAAGTAGAGTAGTCTTACCATTTCCAATAACCTCATATCCGAATGCTTCACACTCCTGCCGGGAGCAAGGAGGATGCCGAAGCAGCGCTCAATATATAACCCGCCAGTGTAGGTTGACTGAAACGTAAATAAAAAAGGTAATTAACGAATTGAAGAGTACCAAAGAAGCATAAGGAGTCTGTATGGCATAACCTAACTGGTGGCCATTTGTAGGTATCTGGGTAAATAGATACTTGGAAATAGGTGTGAGTGAATGAGACACCAGTAGTATAGTCTCAACATGGAAACGTCTTCCCTTATAAAAAGTATTGCATGTGGTAAATACCTAGTCATTCAATGGCTGATAGCCACGAAGTCTGGATTTATTAATTTTGGTACCCTACACTACTTTTTTTTTTTTTTTTGTATGTGATATCATCAAATGATTTCTCCCGCTCTGGGTGGAGTGGGAGGGAGTGTCAGACTCTTACTGACTAAAACCCATCCGTGTTCCTTCTTTGCCCTCTACATTTCATTTAAAAGTACATTTATTACTGAGCAATTACTTTTAGCCTTACACCACATGCACTATTTTATTTATATTACATTATACAATTTCATTATTGCAATTAGTTGTTAATTCTGAATCATAAAATTGGTGTAAAACAAAGCATAAATAAATAAAATTCAACTAAAATTAAATATTTGGTGGATTATAGATTAACCAGTTTGTGCCCGGTTTATGGCAATAGGCCTCTATTCCATGGGACTTACAAACATAACTGGCGAAATGTGGGTCTAGTATTAGGTACACTTCTGCGTAACCCTTCGGGGATCACAGGCGTGATGTTATGTTATTCAATGGCAGAAAGTTACTGACGGTAGAGGATTTCCTACCTGTGGATCATCAGTCTCGAGCTGTATGTTGTTGGTGACTTGTTTCACGTTGATGGTCACTTGTTTGTCGATGCCGCCGCGCAGCTTGAAGCCAAGCCGCTCCTTTGGTACATGGCTGAATGTACCCTGGAAAGAAAAATACTGTTAGGGAACAAAGTAGTTTCATGTTTGTGCGCTGTTGCCTTACATGCTAAGAATATTTATAATCTGAGGAGGAGGCCAAATTGTGGCTTTCGATAAAAATTAACCATAACTATAATCACATAAGGCAGTAGTCCTCGATACGGCTCGCATTGTGAGGAGGTTCCTGTCTCTGGAGCCCTAACCACCGGTAGCTTGGACCCTGCTCCGATACCGGCAGACAATTTTTTTATATTGTTAAATGTTTTTTTTTTAAGAAATATTTAAAAATGTTTAGAAAAATGAAAAAAAGAAATCACATGAAAATGATAGTGCTACATTTGCTTTTAAGATTGGAGATAACTTAGCATTACTTGAGTACAGCGATGAAAAAAAAGTCGGTATCAAATAGCACTAGCTGCAAAGCAAAATGAGTTATCGCGAAAAGAACAGTCAAATAAACCCTCAACTCATTTAACACGGCATTAAATCGGATAACTCCATTCAACAGAAAGCAAGGGTATCTTCAATCGAGACGACTGTCGGTTACGAATGCTGGGAACCATTCTTATTTAACGAAGTGGCTGTGGCAGTCTCTAGTTACAATCCCTGTTCACGCCACCCAACCCGCGATGCTGAGCCAGTAGTTTTAAATCAACCCTTAAATAATGATCTCACTCAGATCCAGCCTGTCCCTCTGCTGCCTTCCCCAGCGACGCCCTAAGCCAAGGCTCGTACCCTACAGGGGGTGCCTTTAACGCGCTGTCACTTAGTTAATAAGTTATTTGCCCCCGGCTGGAGGCCTTACACTCAGGATACACCGGAGGCACCCACAGGATAGTCCAGTGACGCAGAAGCCAGCTTGAAAGGTTAACCTGCGAGATGCCGTTCACAAAAAAAAAAAACTAGTTGCAATATAACAAGCCTACCTTAGCATCAGTCTCCTTGATATCCACAGTGCACTCCAGTACATGCATCAGCGTCATCGGAGGTACAGCAGGCCCGGTGCCCTCGGTCAGTGACCCCGTCATCGAGGGCGCCGCGCTCAGCTCACCTACCAGCGATGACGCCATTGAGCGGGGAATGCGCTCGAATGCTTTTGCGAAGCAGCCTGGGGAAGAGAGAGTATTTTTGTGATAAAGCTTGGGAATAAAAATTGTTTCCATTGCCAATTTTGAATAGCTGGAGAGTTTTGAGGCTATAATGGGTGTAAAAATACCCTTACCGAAGCCGAAAGGCACTTGTTCTCCCCGTCATTGTGATATTCTTTTTGTTCTAAACCATATAACCTCCTAGAGGTTCCCAGGTATATAGAACCTCTAGGAGGTAGGTAGATAGAACCTCTAGGAGGTTCCCAGGTATTACGGAGATATTGGATATCAAAGTTCCAATTTTTGTACAACGTTTTATTTAAAAACAAGTTTTACTATTCAAAGCATCCATCAGCACAATGTTTTGATTGCGTTACATTGAGTACTACCGTAAACGTGATTTTTACCCCAAAAAAAAGTCGTTTCCCAGCAATAATTTTCGAGTACAATTGCTTAGTTTAATGTACAAAATGGACGGTTGTTCGTGAGGGTCCGTTTACACCTTGTATATAGGTAACTAACACCGCTGAACACCGTGCATTCCTGGTCTACGTCTGAAACTGGATAGATCTCAGTAAATATGAGGGGTAATAAAATAATGTTTTATTCGATTTTAAAGAACGATTTGTGGACGCTCTATGAGGATTTATCGAGTGTTATTTTAGGTGTTCCTTACTAATAATAATTATTTAATCAGTGCGGTCAAAAATTTATCATGTTTCAATAATATTTAATTATTCTTAAAGTAGTTGTGGATTGTGGGAAATTCGAAAGACTATTAGGCTCCAGGATCTTACCACTGCGATCCTCGCACAAACACGAGACTGTCCCCCATTGCATTCGGGGTACATGGACGTGTTAACACTCCCAAAAGTTTTCCGACCAAATGAGTGACATAATAGGGAATATGCATGTAATTTTTTCTTCACTTAAATCAATAAAATACAATACTATCAACCCAAGAAAATAATTAAAAGTTAAGTTCAACTACTGCTTGTCGCTCAAAAAATAAATTAAACTCCTACAATTTTCTACGACAGTTTAAACGTCCGTGACTGTCGCGGCCATTCATGTCATGTTATGTGACGTCATTTACCTCTATCTGCCTTGTTTACATCTATTTTTTTACCCTTAATATATTAATTTGGCAAATTGCATGTCCTTTATTCAAGTAAACATTGCAATAACAATATTATAATAAAATCTTAGTGAAACTTTAAGTACTTTTCAAATAAAAGTGTTTCTTTGACACATGGTATTTGACGTCACTACCGGCGTTATCGAGGGGTGATGCGTTTTGAGTTTGCGTTCCGTTTCACCAAAAACACGCTACATTAAATATTAAATTGTAAAGTAAGTGTTGTATAAGAAAATTAAACAAGTGTACCACAATGTTTTTATGGACCAATACAAGACATTTTTAAGAAATAAAAAAAGTTTTGTATTGCATATTCCCCATTATGAACGTGTACGACCTATCGCTTCAGTTAGGACGGGGGAAGGAGGGTTATTTTATAAAAAACAGGTAAGTTTTAGGCGTTTAGATAATACATAAAGGAAAACATGGTCGGTTTTCCTTTACGTAAGTATTGCCTAAACGCCTAATTGCGAATTGGTTACAAAGCTGATAATATGGTGATTTACAATTGGGTTTAGGTATTTTACCTTTTCTTCCTACTGCCGAATGAGACGAGAGTTGGATCAATAACAAATACTAAATAAAATGTTGGTACACAACAGGAACAATATGACACTTTAAAATAAGGGGCTGGGTAGACGATGGATTATTTGTTGGCCAATTGGCAACAACCATCATGTTCCTACCCCTGTACCATGTTACTTGGAGTCGGTGCAACACGTTTTTATCTTCCATTGCCCTCTGTCAACTGTCACGCTACCATTTACTGCCTGGACACATCGCCACGGTGCGGCGCCGCCACTGTAAAGCGGCGCGGCGTCTTGCTACGGTGCGGTGCCGTGTGCCGCGCCGGCTGACGGCAGCAACAATCGGTTGTAACGTGTACTCAATTTAGCAGTTTTTGTTTAGATATAGACCGCGAAAGACAAAAAAGAAAATATTGGGTGAATCCATACCTTTCTATAATGAACCATGATGGAGGACATGTCAAGGGAAAATATTTTTAGCACACGTACGATCTTAGCGACAGTGAAACATTAACTGCTGAGCAGGCGCACCGTGAGCCCGTGCGGCGCACCGCACACGGCACCGCACCGCGGCACGACGCCGCGCCGTGGGTGTCCAGGCCCTTACTGCTTTTTCTTTCATATAATTCCTCACTGCCTCGTCGGTCTAGTGGTTGCAAGCGCGACTGCTGAGCATGAGGTCCTGGGTTCGATTCCCAGGTCGGGCAAGAGTTATAGGGTTTTTTCATCAGGAATTTGGATTTGCGCCCGGTTGACGGCAATGGGCTCGCCCCTATTAAATGGGACTTAAACATAACTGGCGAAAGTAGGATTACTCTTAGGTCCACCTCTGCCTAACCCTTCGGGGATTACAGGCATGATGTTATGTTATGTATATTCGGCGATTTCGAAACAGTGCCACCAATTCGGTTTAACTCTATAAAATGAAATAAAATCACGTACAGGCAAATAACAACGATAAGAGTATTTTGAGTTGGGCATGGAGTCAGCTCATTTTTACTTGAAATATATTTACAAAAATCGTTTTATCGCCTTTGACTACACTTTATTTTTGTGAGGCAGCCATAAAAACTAGCATTTATTCCATTAAAAATAATTGAAAAGTGTCCCTAATTGCTACACAATTAATGTCAAATCGTCGCAATCATGAGGCGATTGCGACGATTGTATGTATCACAAGTCAGTTCAATTGACCTCGTTACGTAAACAATAACAATGTTATCTCAACCGTTAACCACTGTACTTGGCTAGGCGTATTCGTCCAAATATTCGCGTTATTTGTCCAAAACAAATTACACTCTATTCCTTATGAAATGAAGTTTATTTTGCAATAGCGAATTAACTGAAATATTTTATACGTTTGAACCATACTGCCACCTTTAGATAAATGTTATAAGTATGAATAAAACTAAGCATGATAACAAGACCTTAGAGGCTGATGAACTGTAATCAAACTTGGGTCAAGAGTCTTAATGACATAATTGGAGTCACTCCTAATTACACATTTGGCTTCTACACATACAAAACAGTTCCTTGTTTAAAAACAACGCTCAGTCTCTAAACTATTGTATATGTATACAAGGACCCTTCACGAAGCCAACTAAGCAACAAATTAAGTAACTCTACCCAAAAAATATTGCTAGGATAAGACTTTTTTTGAGTGAAAAAAACACGTTTACGGTAAGACTATCAAAATAATGATCGCAATGACGGGGATAACAAGTGCCTTTCGGTTTCGTTAAGGGTATTTTTACACCCATTAAAAACTTAGCGCAGAAAATGTCATTTAAAGGGTGTAAAAGTGACTTTAAATTTGATGAGGTCAAACGGGAGGATGGGGTTACAGTTTGCAACCAACAGCTAGTAATAGGTACACATTCCCAATGCATAACTGCAGAATATCAACATTTCAGTTACCTATATCTGGTTTGTTTATATGCTGTCAGTGTTAATTGACCGAAAGTTGTCCTTGTTTTGAAGCCTGAAGGGCGCGGTATGATACGAGGATAAATCCATCCGTGCATTAGTATTTTAGTCAATCAACAATCATATTGACGCGAAGCAAATGAGTGGGCGGAAACCAGATATAAATTAGAGTATTGTTTACACATATTATATTGAATTTCTGATAGGTTTGGGAGCCAATAACTGTATCACTATCCTAATTAACCAAGGCCAATTTACAAATTAATGATAAACATAATTGATTTAGAGGCGTTTTTCGATAAATGTGCAAAATCAATGCAAAACAAGTGGCTGTGCAGCAGAATGTTATTTTCGGTAAAAGTTTGTTCGTTATAAAACTTGTACAGAAAAATGCCTTACCTAAAACATAGAAAATTAAAAAGACACCAGTTCAACTGAGTCATACAAAAATCGCAACACCGAACACTAACAAACTTCAAGCACACACACTACTCGTCACTAATTATAACTACACTTTCAATAATCAAAAACAGTTCAAAAATCGCTTGACTCTTGTAATCAAAAAGTTTTTATGCAACACTCAATATGAATTCAAAACAAAACACTGCAGTACATGCGCTGTCCACTAAAACAACAGAGTTAATGAATAACAGAAAACCGCGAGCGATCCAATCGAGTTGATAACGAATCGAATAGCAATCGTATTCTGAATCATAGCTAGCGATGTAGAAACTGTATTGTGGAAAAGTTATTTTCGTTTTGTAGTGTTCGTTTAAGTTAGAACGTAAACAGAGGAATCTTATCGTGATACAGACTAATTTTTGAAAAGGAAAAACCAACTAACATTCACGGTTTCTCTACCAAGTGTTATTGTTTTTTTAAGTATTCAGGGGGCCTAAAATGGCTACTTAAGCAGAATCATAATATGAATAATGAATGTGGATGGCTATAAGAGTAGAGGAAGACCAAAGAAGCGATGGATGAACTGTGTGAAGGATGATATGACTAAAAAGGAGGTGACTGCTATTCTGCGAGATCAGCTGTGATACTGAGTTTGACAGACCAACTTTTCATTTACTTAGTTCGAGTTTGGCTCCCTACACAGAGTGACTAATGAATTCAACAAGCGAACCAATACTAAATATGAGTGAAGGCCTCAGCCTCGCGGCGCGTCAATCGGGTCGTCGGGCAGCCTTGAGGCCAGACAGACGTTCGAGTCCACCGACTTTAGTGACGTCACACAATCGATACTACGGAAGTTTCGCCAAAATTATAACAATCAATAATAAAAGGGTTTTCGGCCTAATATTAATAGGTTATTAACCCACGGGAAGAAGATGGATGAAAAACGATTGCATGTAGCGGAGATGAGAATGTTGAGAAGAATGGATAAAGTAAAGAACGAGTAGTATATGAGACCTGTTACAGAAAAACTGAAAGGAAATCTTTTGTCTTGGTATGGACATGTAATGAGCAGGGACGAAACGCATGTTACTAAAAGGGTGATGGACAGGATGGATGGATTGTGAGAGGAATGATATGAAAGAGAAAAGAGTAAAAGATGCCGTGACATCTGACAGGGGAGAATGGAAGAAGAAACCGAGTTGCGCCGACCCCAAACAGAATAGGACAAGGGCAGGAAGATGATGAGATAATGATATTAGCCCGCGTTTATGCGCATCCGTTAACAAATCTTTTAGCCAAGTCAGATCACCACCAGTTTGTTTTTGTTATAGAATAACAGGAAACAATTTCACAAATGTTTACCAACAAAGCCTCCTTGTCAATTGACATTAAAGACTCAACATGTAGAATACATAAAAAAAAGAAATCGGGAGCTCAAAATAATGAACAATCACGGAAGATATCCCGTAAGTGACAGTATAAGTTTATTTGTAAACCGTGAAAGCTAAAAACAATGTAGAATACATGTTATGTACCCTGGTGTAAACGCGGGGTTAGAAAATTCCGATAGATACAACGCATATCATTTGACGTCATATTTTATTTGAACCGTTTTCATCGGCGTTATATTGATTGAACAGAATGAAGACCAATTACCATGAACACTATGCATGTAAAACTAGGTCTAGGGGTTTCAAACGAAAATTTTGCAGTTTTGGGAACGTACCTATATTTTCAGGCAGTATACGTGGCGTATTATTGTGAATGTAGCAGTGGCAAAGGTTCCATACAACTCGATTCCTACCGGCCTCCCTTTGAAATCTGGATCAGTCAGTATTTTATACCCAAATAATAAAATCACATTAATGATACGTACTCCGGCTTACCTCTTACACAAATTGACCCTTCGCTGAAATGTATACTACATTCGGTTGTAAGATAGATTGACAAGTTTAAAAAAGGCAGACTGATTGAGGAAGGCAATAAACAGTGTATTGCAGCGTAACTTCCTATGTAATAGGGGACGATCCTATTGCTATCAAACGGGCACAAATCCAGACTGAACATAACTAGCGAAATGTGGGTATACTTCGGGGATTACAGGCGTGATCGTTATAAACTTAGCGCCCCTTCGGAGATGCCTATGTCGTGAACACGGAAATTCTGAGTTGACATTTGTCAACAAAACAATATTCTCATAACGTATTAACAGAATAATACAGCAGTAACTCGATACGTAAGCCGTTATCTATAAACAACTGTGTCGATGACTGTACAGTGTGCTGGCATTTGAGTCCCATTGACTCATACTTACTACTACTTACTACTTAGAGGTTGTACCAAATAAAATTAGTATTCTTTTTGAAGGACAGCCCTATCGGTGGAAATGTCAAGTAGTACATAATAAATCATCTCTGTGTTATCAGAGGGAGATAAAATTCTTGATGTGTTATGAAAAAAGTAAAATTTCTTTTTTGAAATTAATCTACACTAATATTATAAAGAGGAAAACTTTGTTTGTTTGTTTGTTTGGTTGTAATGAATAGGCTCAAAAACTACTGGACCGATTTTAAAAATTCTTTCACCATTCGAAAGCTACATTATCCACGAGTAACATAGGCTAAATTTTATTTTGGAAAAAAATAGGGTTCCGTAAGATATTTGGGTTTTTTGGACACAAGGTGTAAAAAATCAACCAGAAAAGTTACTTATTTTGCGTACGCTGCCTAAACTATAAAAGATAGAACCATAAAATGATGTAATTAATTGTAGATCTTATAAATATCTACAAAAAAATACGGGACACACTATACCTATCTATGTCGAGTGAGGCACAACAACCATTTTTTTATCTTGAATTTTTTTTGGACTACATTTAAACGCATTTATTTTACTCATGCTATAATCCTTATCAAAATAAATTATTTCATCACTAAGTACAGTTTATGTATCTACACTAATATTATAAAGAGGAAAACTTTGTTTGTTTGTTTGTTTGGTTGTAATGAATAGGCTCAAAAACTACTGGACCGATTTTAAAAATTCTTTCACCATTCGAAAGCTACATTATCCACGAGTAACATAGGCTAAATTTTATTTTGGAAAAAAATAGGGTTCCGTAAGATATTTGGGTTTTTCGGACACAAGGTGTAAAAAATCAACCAGAAAAGTTACTTATTTTGCGTACGCTGCCTAAACTATAAAAGATAGAACCATAAAATGATGTAATTAATTGTAGATCTTATAAATATCTACAAAAAAATACGGGACACACTATACCTATCTATGTCGAGTGAGGCACAACAACCATTTTTTTATCTTGAATTTTTTTTGGACTACATTTAAACGCATTTATTTTACTCATGCTATAATCCTTATCAAAATAAATTATTTCATCACTAAGTACAGTTTATGTAAATAATATTTGGTCTTTGAATGATTAAAATTGGACGTTTGGTTTTGAAGTTATGGCGAAATTAATGTGTTATAAAACAGGTAGATTATTTTATAACAAACACGACGGTATAAGTTTTTTTTTTGTTTTTTAATTATTCTATTCTATCCCACTGCTGGGCAAAAGCTTCCCCCGTTCCTTTCCAACTTTACCAGTGTTTCGCCTTCTCTGGCCAATCAGGCAGGAAAAAGTCTAAATCTTTACGCAGCCTTTCTTCGGTCTGCCTTGGTGACGACGACCGTTTTCAGGCACCACTGTGTGACGATTCTGGCCCATCTGTCCTGACCCATCCTGGAAAAGTGACCCACCCACACACATTTGAACCTCGCACACTTATCGCCAACATCGCCGATGCCGGTCTTGGAGCGTATTGTGGTATTCGATCGGTGATTTAGATGTTTAAAATGATACGCTCCATCGCTCTTTGGCAAACCTTGAGTTTGGATTTCTCAGCCTCCGTCAAAGACCAAATCTGGGCACCATAGGTTAGGATAGGCAGGATAAACATGTCGACGAGTTTACGGTTAAGTGAGATTGGAAGGTATAACGTTGTCTTTTGGGGGTGTGGAGAATAGGGTGTAAAGTTTCTCATCCCCCATAGAAAAGGGAGGATCCTGCAACAAGACGGGTGGTATGTCTGGTGGGCTGCTGCCCGACAGTTGTTGTCGGATTTTTTCTATATCTTATTCTTAAGTTTACTTGAGCGATGTAGGATTTATCTGTATTTCGATGTTTAGTTCATCATTGGTGTCATAGATGGCGCTGTAGTACTTTTTGTTCTATTGCTTAGCACTCTTTGTAGTGCCACTGCAGTCTAAATAAAATCGGTCAAGCGTCACGGCTGTCGCAATTTTAAATATTCTTAACTTAATGTTATAACATTAAGTCTAATAAGGCAATCCATTCGTTGTTTTTTATGTATATCCATACTAATATTATAAATGCGACTGTAACTCTGTTTATTTGCTACCTTTTCACGACTAAACAGCTGATCGGATCGTAATGAAATTTGGCGAGCAGATAGATTATATCCTGGGGAAGGACATAGGCTACCTTTTTTTTTCACACTCAAAATTACCACGCGAACGAAGTCGCGGGCAACAGCTAGTTATTATATATAAATACTAGCGGCCCGTCCCGGCTTTGCACGGGTGGTTTTTTTTTTTAATAACCCCTATGTTACTCAGGGATAATGTAGCTTTCTAATGGGGAAAAATTTTTTGAAATCGGCACAGTAGTTTTTGAGTTTATTAATTACAAACATACACACAAAAATACAAATCTTTCCTCTTTATAATATTAGTGTAGATACATATATTTTTTTTATAATTTATTAATTATAATTATTCGTTTAAATATGACCAAACCTTTCCGATACATGCTGTATAACTAAACGTTAAAACGTTGGCGTTGATGACTTAATTTTTTTTTAATGGCATCTCGCAGGTCACCCTATGAAGCTGGCTTCTGCTTAACTGGACAATCCCGAGGGTCCCACCCAGAGGCAAAAAAACTTATAGACTAAGGGCACCCCCTGTGGAGTACGAGCCTCGGGTTAGGGCGTCGCTGGGGAGGGCAGCAAAGGGACAAGCTGGCTCTGTGTAAGACCATTATTTAGGTGCTGATTTAAAACTACTGGCTCAACGTCGCGGGGTGGCTCAAGCAAGGGTCGGGGGGGGGGGGTAAGAAATAGTAAACAGTAGCACGTGATTTAGCAGTATAACTACTGTCACAGAGATAATTTAAATTCTAAAAAACTAATTTATACAGAACTAAATTTTATTTTACCAAACACATTAATTTCCCAAGGGTTGATAATAAATAATTTTAGTTTTAATTTCCATGTAATAGGGTGGGCTTATAGTCAACAACAGGGCTAGAATCCCTACTGCGGGCTGGTACTGGGAAATTCCTGATAGAAAATTCTCAATAACACTTTATAGACCGGGGAACCTCTATACAATGCAAGTAATACGGGGTGTAAACAGACCCTTCACCAAGCCATCAACCAGGCATTCTGTACATCAAACTAAGTAACTTTACGCAAAAATTATTGCTGGGAAACGACTTTTTTTTTAGGGTGAAAAATCACGTTTTACGGTAAAACTCAATGTAACGTACTCAAAGCATTGTGCTGATGGATGGATTGAATAGTACGAGGGTCGTGAAGGTGTTTAAAGTAAAAATCTTACATTAGACACATGTATTTTAAAAAAAACTTGTGAAAAAGTTAGAACTTTGACCCCCAATATCTCCGAAACTAGAAGGTTCCCAGGTATGGTCTTGAACAAAAAAATGATCGCAATGACGGGGAGAAAAAGTACCTTTCGGCTTCGTTAAGGGTCTTTTTACACCCTTTATAAAGTGCTTTCCTTGTTATATCTCAAACAACAGGTAAACTAATTGAGATACAACTTTGCTAGGAAAGAAAGTAAATGTTCCGTACAGGAAGAAAATGTTTCATGATTTATTGCTTAGATTAGACGGTACTGGAAGCGCAGCTACAAACAAATGATTATTTGATGTGACTGATAAGGAATTCTTTCATACTATTAAAACACTTTATCTTAGTAAGCATAACATAACATCACGCCTGTAATCCCCGAAGGCTTAGGCAGAGGTTTACCTAAAAGGTAATACACCTACATTTCGCCAAAGTACCATGTAATAGAGGACGAGCCTATTGACATCTGGGCGCAAATCCAGAACTGTGGCTGCTACTGAGAAATTCCTGATGGATAAACCCAATGACGCTTTGCCCGACCCGGGAATCGAACCCAGGACCTCATGCTCAGCAGTCGCGTCAACCTTAGTAAGCTCATAACTATATTTTGTTTTGAATGTGAACCATTATGAAAATGAATCTACCGACTGAATAACAAGTAACAACTACAATGTTATGGTAAACACCTTACCTTTATTCAATATATCACACAACAATCGTTTATGAAGTACTAATAATAAAAACTTAGTAACAATCACTGTCTTGACAATATGACAACACAAATTACTGTCACAAATTACACTGTATAGCAATAAAAAATACACAACATCACTTAAAAGGAAGCGAAAACACCAACACTTTAACCACACAAGACTACCAGATGTTACTAAGCAGTTACACGACTTCTAATTTTATCTTAATGTTTATTTTGCACCGCAGTGTACAGCGCCGTTGCTGCTATATCAATCAACAGTGAGATGAAAGGTGTTATCTCATTTATGTTAAGAGGTGTACTGACTGAATGCTTTGACATTTTTGTAGCTGGCTTATGCACCCACGTTATGTAACAAAAAAGGAAATACGAGTTTGTAATAGTTTTCATGTTAGTCAGATGTAGGTAAACCACTTTGTTGTTATTATCCTATTTGTAACGGTCAATAGGTATGTAAATATGGAAAAGGTATTTAAGTTAATTTAATTTAAATTTCATAAGTGTTTTGTATAAAAAAGTGGAAAGTTAACCCAAAGTGTGTAAACCTACTCAATATTATTTAAATGCTTTTAATAATTTGATAAGTAGGTATTTCTATAAATATCTACAGGAATGTAACACTCAAATTGGGAAAATGTATAGTCCCAAGTGTGTAAATGCTATTGCATTCTATTAGTAGACATAATAGGCCGTAAGCGTCCTATAAAAGGGTGTAACAAGACCCTTAACGAAGCTGAAAGACACTTGTACTTCCCGTCATTGCGATCATTTTTTTGCTCTAGACCATACCTGGGAACCTTCTAGTTACGGAGATATTGGGGGGTCAAAGTTCCAACTTTTTAACAAGGTTTTTTTAAATACATGTTTTAATGTAAGAACTTTACTTGAAGTTACTTAGTTTGATGTACATAATGCTTGGTTGACGGCTTCCTGAAGGGTCCGATTACACCCTGTATTTAACCAGCGTTTTCTATATTCGCTTGGGGGAATCCTGTTATATTCATTCAGGCATAACAAGCCGGCGTTCATTTTTATTTGTCATGTAAATGCTCGTTTATAAAGACCTCAGTACAGCCACACAATGAGATACACAAAGCACGGTACTTGGTAATAGTTTTGGTAGCAAATATTCGTTCACGAAGCGAATGCTCGCTATGAGTACCTACCGTGATAACGTCCATTTTTTTGTGGAAGATAAAAATAAAAAACCAAAAAGTCGGTTACTTGATTTTTCGCAGATACTTTTAGGTTTTGTGAACAAAGTGTAAATAGAAAAGTTGTAGATCTTTTAATTACTTACAACTTTGCCGTTTACATTTTTTCGATAGGAGTTGTAGTTTACACGGAAATCGCGATAAACCGTTTTTCACCCTTAAAAGTTCACCCTTACCCTTCCCGACCTCAAATCACCCGTAAATTATTTTTCCTCTTTTTTTCTTTACTTTTTCTTTCTTTTGCAATAGGTGACATCCTGTTCTAAATTTTAATTTTTTTACCATTTTCAAAGGTTTCGGTCCTGGCCTATAATAACAATATTTAAATAAAAAATACTGCATTACTGTACCTTCTGAGTTCAAAAACAAACGGTATATATCTCAACTATAGAACAACACACAACGGTTATCTAATAAAAAACAAAACACTATCACTTTACTTTCACTCATGATAAATTAATGTTTAACTTACGACATATAAATTAAAATGCACGAATAATTAATTAAACATCTGTTTTAAACATCACAATATTACGTAATTCTTGTACATCGCTCATCAGTACAAAGGCACTAGCGTTGGTATAAACGTAACGTAAATACAAAGGTTTTTAAAATTATAAATACTCCTTTCACATTTAATATTTTTACTTGATTTTAAGAAAGTATTCTTATCTATGGGTGATACATATGAAGCTTGTCACAGAAAATTGAATCAAAATGCTATGCGATAAGTTGTATTTTCGATTGTAACATTATTTACGTTACGTTTACACCGCCGCTGAATGCGCACTGTGGCTCAATTATTTGGACAAGGCTTACTAATGTATGGTAACCATCACAACAAATCGTAATAAATGGAAGGACAGACACGTGAATTTGTGTAAGCAATTTAAATTCGTGTGCGTTGATGATATTGTGCCTCGTTTTCAGTAGTGTTGTTAATTTGTTTTTGAAACGTGAATATTGTGATTGATGTACCACCAGCTGCTAACTTGTTAATTATGGAAGGTCAAACGTAAATATTGTTTGTTTAGCTCCTAGTAAAGATTAAACCGCAACTTTTTGTCTATAATCTAGAAGACTAATAAATGAAATAAAAGAGTGAACAGAGGAACGGTAAAATTCTCCTTTCGTTTTTTCATTTAAAACGTAGAGATCAATCTGTTAGCAAAATCATCGCCGACGCGAAAACGGTTACCACGTATTCAGTAGATCATTCTGAGTTCCATACATTTTCAACGTGTAAGTATTGCACTTTTGTAGGAAACGGCGGATTTAAAAAAAAATAAACAATGAAAAATTTCTAAGTGGGGGGCTCAGAATGATGTACTTACTGAATACGCGGTAACCGTTTTCGCGTCGGCGTCCCTTCCACCCCGTAATTTCCATGAGTCAAGCGTCAACATCTGCATAGTCTGACCAACTTGTCTTTGATATTCCGTATTCTACCGCTCACGCATGGTTACTATTATTCATCTCTCCGCACTAGCCCCATTCTCTCTCACAGAGAAGGAACCTGCGATTTAAAACATTATGGGCTTCTTATGGCGTAGTAAGATAGGCAGTGTAGAATCGAGATTCATATTGAAATTCTTTAGAATACGATCCTGCATCGTTGAAATAGCAACGTTACACTTCTATACAACATAACGCAGGTATTCTCCGAAAGAGATCATACAGATCATCACTAGCAATACACTTACTTGACACCTGGTTGACAGCTTCCGCGATGTGACAGCGGAACACATGGCACCTATACACTGCGGACTCCTTGGTCTCGCCGTGCGACCACGTGAACGCGAAGCACGAGGCGACCGGCGACCCGGCGGCGCCTCGGGCGTAGAACGAGATGCGGTTGACTGCGTACCGTGTCATCACACTGTTGGAGTCTGCTTGGTAAAGCCTGGGGATTAAATTAGCAGGGTTTAGTGATAATTATGGTAACATACATTATGAGAAGAATAAGAGCAATCTATTTGGAAAATTATGTCGATATCATCATCTTCCTGCCCTTGTCCTACGTTACTTGGGGTCGGCCCAACACGTTTTATTCTTCCGTTCTCCACTGCCAACCGTCACGCTATCATTTACAAATTTTTCTTTCATGTCATTCCTCACACAATCCATCCATAGAGTCCTTGGTCTTCCTCTCCCTCTCCAGCCATCAACATTTATATTCATCACTCTTTTAGTCACATGCGATTCGTCCCTCCTCATCACATGCCCATACTAAACCAGTCGATTCCCTTTCAACTTTTCTGTAACTGGCGCAACTTTAAAAATGCAAAATGATGGCGATATTAGTGTTCATTTATTGGAGAGAATACGAAGAAAAACTCGTATGATGTCGGTCTAAAAACAATTCAATCCTTTTAGCAAATCAAACATCCGAAGATAGTAATGGAGACGTTTAAATAAAGCTCCAGTTTAAAGAAACCCAGACAATTGGCCGCAAAGAGCGTGACATTCAGACATCCTCTAGCTTACCCTAAAGATAAGTCTGTTTGTACGAGTATAATGACAAAATCGATGTTTTCAAATGTCAAAGATTGGCAAAGGCAAAAAGCTGCCGCTCCCTAAGTTACCGTTCGTTATCGAATTGCAAGATAAGCTTATTTGAAAATGCAAATAAGGACACCTTGGAAAACGTGAGACCCTCACAAGTTGGACTGATGACGTAGTGTATGTAGGTCGCGAGATTTTGTATTAGTTGGGGAAGGCTTTTATGTGAAGAAGCGGACTTTATAATTCTTGTGTGTACCAAAAAAGCCCGCGGCCGCCGTTTATAGGCATTTCTCACTTGCAATATTAGTCTATTCAAATCGAAGCAGATCAATCAACCAATATCGAATCGGATCGGAGCTGTGCCATAATTTTAGAAAACAATAAAGTATATTCCACGCCCGCAATTAGAATAAATACGTGGTACGATAATGGGTGGTAGGGACACCGACGCAAAAACGGTTACCACGAATTCAGTACATCATTCTAACCCCTTGCCAGGTGTCACTTCCACCCTATATTTATTCTAGCTAACTGTAAAGTAAAAGTAGTAAATCCTCAAAGAGGCTTTGCTACTAAACTAATGACTTTACCCTGAAAAGATGATGATGAATAATACTATACTCACACAACAAGTCCTTGAGAGCACACCGGTATCGATATCGACACGGCGATCCCATCCCTACTCTCGGGCATGGAGCTGAGCTCCTGCATGATGCGTTGTATGTCATTCTCGGACTTGGGGTCCGATATGTTTTGTGCGCCCAGGTAGCTGACACCGCTGAACACCGTGCATTCCTGGTCTACGTCTGAAACTGGATGGATTTCAATAAATATGAGGGGTAATAAAATAATTTAGAAATGTTTTATTCGATTTTAACGAACGATTTGTGGACGCTCCATGAGGATTTATCGAGTGTTATTTTAGGTATTCCTTACTATTAATCTTACTAATATTATAAAGAGGAAAGATTTGTATTTTTGTGTGTGGGTGTATGTTTGTAATGAATAAACTCAAAAAGTGCCGATTTCAAAATTGTTTTCACCATTACAAAGCTACATTATCCCTGAGTAACATAGGCTATATTTTATCCCAAAATGTTTAAAAAATAAATGTCCACCCGTGCAAAGCCGGGACGGGCCGCTAGTTCGATTAATAAAAACGATTGGTGGACGCTCTATGAGGATTTATCGAATGTTATTTTAGGTATTCCTTACTATTAATTATAAGTAAATCAGTGCGGTCAAAAATTAATCATCTTTCATAAGTATTTAATGATTCTGAAAGTAGTTGTGCATTATGGGAACTTCGAAAGACTGTAAGTAAGGCTGAGATCTTACCAATACGATTCTCGCACAAACACGAGACTGTAGCGCCCATTGTATTCGGGGTACCTGGATGCGTTATCACTCCCACAAGTTTTCCGGATAAATGAGGGACAAAATAATATGAACGCGACGATCGCGTATTCGTGCGACCAATCGCTTTAGTTAGGACGGTGGGGATACCGTCTATCTGCTCTATACAAATAAATAAAATCGAAGTGTCTGTTTGTAATTTCAAAATAACAGGTTTTTACTGAGTGTTTTAATTTGTTTTTAATGATTTTAATGAAAGTACATACGGTACTTGAACAAAAAAAACCTGTGTCTGTCCGTCTGTTTGTTCCGGCTAATCTCCGAAACGACTGGACCGATTTTATGAGGAGTAACTTAGGCTACTTTTATTTTAGAAAAAGCATTACAGATAAAGGAAAACCGACCAAATTGCGAATTGCTTACAAAGCTGATGATATGATGATTTATAATTGGGTTTAGGCATTTTACCTTTTCTTCCTACTGCCGAATGAGACAGACAGTTGGATCAATAACAAATGCTAGAGTCAAATATTGGTACACAACAGGAACAATGTGACACTTTAAACTAAGGCGCTGGGTAGACGATGGATTATTTGACAGACAATTTGCAACTAATTAATGAAAAAACAACGCAGCAACCAATGGACATAATTCTTCACAGCGGTCATTTCTGTCCAGCGGTCAAATAGTCCATCGGCTTCTCAGGGTCTAAGCCAATACATGTTTCATCATCATCATCATCATATCAGCCCTTAATCACCCACTGCTGGGTATAGGCCTCCCCTTTTTTCTGCCACACTTCCCGGTTCTGTGCGTCCCTTTCCCATATATAAATAATAAGAATATAATACATCTTTACATAGTATAAAACAAAGTCTCTCTCGCTGTCTGTAACTCTGTACGTTTAAATCTTTTAAGCTACGTAACGGATTTTAATGTTTTCAGCAATAGATAGAGTGATTCAAGAGGAAGGTTTATATGTATATCTACATTGCACCCGGGGCGGGTCTCTAGTTTCTTAATAAAGACCCTTACCTTCATCGTCACTCTCCGTGGGCTTCATGTGGTCGTGTTTCTCAGTGGGGGACGGCGTGGACACGTCAGCGGACGTGGCACTGTCCATCATCTCGTAGAACTTCGAACCGCCGACCAGACGGCACGACTCCTGAAGATAAAGAGAAATTACTTGAGTTAAAAAAAAAAACTAAAATCAAGAAGAAGTTGGCAAAAGGTCTGCTAAGCTGAAGTGGGATTGGGCGGGGCATGTAGGCAGAATGCATCAAGTCCAAATAGGCGAAAGCCTTCACGGAGTGGGTGCCAGAAGATGGGCGACTCAATCAACATTCTCTTGTCTGTGTCCTTATCCCAATTTATTTGGGGTCGGCACAGCATTTCTTCTTCTTCCATACTTCTCTATTACTCGTCATCTCATCAGACACCTCCTTTCTTGCCATATCATCCTTTATGCTGTCCATCCATCGTTTCTTCGGTCCTCCTCTACTCATATACCCGTCCACATTCATACTTAGTACTTACCTCACGAAATTTTCCCCATTCCTCCGCACCACATGCCCATACCACGACAACCGATTACCACACAACTTTTCAGTCACCAGCGCCACTTTCAGACTTCCTCTTCTGTACTCATTTCTTATTTTATCCATTCGCGTAACACCACACATCCCCCTTAACATTCTCATCTCTGTCAAATGCTTTTCAATAATCGCTTTAGTGGTCCAACATTCTGATCCATACAAGACAGCAGGTTTTATAAAATATTCCCCTTAAGTTTAAGGGGAATGCGGGGGTCGCAGATTGTTTCGAGTTGGACTATACGAGGACAATTTGAATTAAGCGAAACTCTATTGACGTTATGGGATACCCATACCTAAACATGATAAAATAAAAGAAGTGCTTCAATGATTTTTTGGTATCAATGACCACAGGTAGTTTATTTACTTTAAATATAAGTTTTTTTTTGGTTCATCGTGTTGGGGTATTAATATAATCGATATAGATATAAAAGAAAAAGAAGATGAAAGGTTGTGTCTTTTGATTGGTATTCCTTTAGTATGAAGCGTTTAATTTAACTGGGAGCTGACCTAAACAGTTCAGGGTCGTTTTTAATGTTGATGAATCAACTAGTTACAGAAGGCGGAAAAATGGGGACAAATAACTAAGTAATGGAACAACTTGGTATTGATATAATCATAGGTTTTGTTGTCAAGCGAAATGAAGAGTTCTAGAGAGATTAAAGCCTGCTTGCACCAGAAATCACTAAATGCGTTTAGCGCTAAATTGTCATTAGTGATATGTAGTATGTGGTGTGTGTGTGTATGTGTGAGTGATATGTGGTGCAAACGGATCCAAGAGACTTATGCCAAATCAATTAATCACAAAAATACTTTTAACTAAATCACAACTTAAAAATATCATTCTTAACGCACTTTTAAGGACCACAATACACAACGTAAGAAAAATAATTTACAAATCAATGAAAACTATCAACATTCCCTAAACTAATAACTGGCTCAAACAAGAAACGCGTTGCGGTGTAACGAATATTTCAATCAACTGCCCGTCTTTCAATGTAACCTACAAAAACATCCCTTTAGCACCCCTCCTACAGCAAATACTAAGCAATATCACCTACAAACAATAGGGAAAGGGTAAATCTAAAGGTCACTACAAATAGGAAACCATGAATTAGGGTCAGTGCCTTTTGCCATTAGGCATTAGTTTCACTATTTTTTTAAATACTACAATTTGAGGAGACTTAAAGGAGCTCGTGGCTAAATAATAACAGTCGCACGAGTCGATCTTCAAGGTTAAGCCGTGCTCGCTGAGTTTGGTCCTTGGATGGGTGACCATCATTAAGCACCGAGTTTTTTCCGCACCTCGGAAAGCACGTTAAGCCGCTGTCATTTCTAGATCTTTGACAGTCGTTATGAGTTGCCAGAAGCCGAAAGTCTGACATCCAGTCTTACCAAAGGGTATCCTATTACTCAGTTACTGGGTTGTGGAGGTCAGATAGGTAGTCGATTCATGTAAAATACTTGTACTCTGTTGCATCCGACTAGACTGGAATCCGACCCTAACATAGTTTGGGAAAAAGCTAGGCAGATGAATGATGACTTAAAAGAAAATCTTCAAAATCAGAAGAAAACATCTTTGGAATGCAAAATCAGATCCATCCAAAAGATATTTGATTTAACAAGGATGGGGCATATGATGCAGAAGGAATTTATTGTGATTAGGAAAATATTGTGAAGGAAAGTTTCGTTTTGAGTATGAATGTGAATGGCTATAAGAGTAGAGAAACACCAAAGAAACGAAGGATGGACTGTGTGAAGAATGTTACAGTTAGAAAGGAGGTGAGTGCTGAGATGACGAGTAATAGAGAGTTATGGAAGAAGAAGACCACAGGCTGCGTCCATCCCAGATACATTTGGATAAGGGCAAGAGAACAATGATGCAGCCGTTTTTTTGTGGCCTGATTTGTCCCGCTCCTGGGCAAAGGCCACCCCCCATTCCTTCCACTTGTCTCGATGTTGCGCCTCTTCTCGACAATTAACGAGAAAGCCATCAAAGCCGACTTTTTATAAAAAGAAAAAATCAAACATCAATAAATAAAATCAAATGCTTCATGTAAGTATCTATGTACATAACATATCTATAGATAACTAAACTTTCTCTAATTATCCATACAATTTACATAATTATTATATTAAACTATAAATAATAACAGGCATGAATTAATAATGTTATAATGACTGTTTTATGTTCAGCAACTTTATAAGGGCACAAACATTTATGTATTTCGATAGTGACTCATTATTAATTTATAAATAATTGAATGAATAATTTATCATGGTTCGGTTTTGTTATTAAACCGACTGTTAAATGTCCTGGAATGGCAATTGACGAATCGTTTATTTTACTGTGGCATTTTCGGCATTCGGCATAAAGTTCAATGTTGAATGCCAGAACACCTTATTATGCAAATCTCTTCAAACCCAGTAAATGTCAGTGGAAGAAAACTAAGCAACAATCAGTGGGGAGTTTTCCTTATTTATATAAAGAAATATTTAATGCTGATTATGCATTATATAGGACACTTACGGCTTATTATGTCTATTAATAGATTGCATTAGCATTTACACACTTGTTACCTACTATAAATTTTCCCAATTTGGCTGATAAACATTATTGTAAATACCTATCAAATTATTTAAATAATATTGAATAGGTTTATACACTTGGTTCCTTTCCACTTTACTTATAAAAAAACACTTATAAAAAAAAAAAAATGAACTTTAATACCTTTTCCACAATTTGGGAATATCTCTTTGTATGCCTCATGTTTCTCTGTTCACTTAAAACGAATCTAAAATATTTAATTTAAATATTTCATTAAACTTTCAATGTTTACTGTCAATAATTTTCAAAACATTTGATACGTGTGCTTGTCCATGGAATGAATATTAAACTGTTTATATTCCTTCCTATGAATCATGACGACCGCAACGTCTCTACATTGATTCGTAACCGCTGTGGGTTTCTACAGTATCAAAAACATACTACATGCCTGTATTACAAGGATTGAAATACACTGTACAATCATTGACATTATCGCGATATCATCTGAGTAAGAAAACGTCAATGACAGAGCGATTTTGACCCTTATTTCACTATCTTGGGAAAGGCCAAACATTACTTACTCACTTTTGCATTTGAAATCATAGAACCTAACCAGGAAAATAGAAGCATGCAAAACCCGTTTTATAATAAGTGAAACCTACTTTAACACCAAGTAATTAAATAAAAAATCGCGTGAAATGAAATCCATTAAATGACATGGCTATAAAATCAGGTATCGATTGTTACCTTCCCACACACAATGATCGTAGCCATGTCCTCCGCCTAATGGTAAACAAAACCCAGCCTTCTTCACCTAATTACATCGTCAAAAGGTCATTAGCACAACACTATAAGTTCACTTGTCAAGAACTGGTTAAAGAACACACGTTAAAGACTCCACACACAGAAAAAGATAAAGGTATTTTTATGTTGTAATAAGAGTCACAGTGACGCGATGTGTCGGAGTGACCCGTCCAGGCGCTGACAACAAGCTTAATGAACGCACAATGACTGGAAACCAAAACAACCCAGCAACAATACTATAGTACACGAGCACCGATTGTAACACATAGGACACACTGGTGAAAATTAAAACACGTATACTGAATGACCGGCGCAAAATGCCAAGTTTACTAAAGCAATTAAATTTTGTTACATTTCTGTATCAGAAAAAAATGTTGGTGGCGATAAATGTTGCAGATAAGACGTCACGCAGCACGTGGGAGCAACTTAATCTGCATGTGTTTTTATTTACAACATCAAAACAATGTTGGCATTTAGGGTTTTACCTCTGTTAGTCGGGTAATAGGATTAAGTTATTCATACATAATATTTAAATTGTAAAACTGTCGTCCAGTTCATGAGATTTTGACAAGATTGAGTGCATCTAAATGCTGACAGCAGTGGTGAGCAAGTGGTATCGGCGTACGTGTCGTGTGCTGTGGGTTCGAAACCAAACTGGCACTTACATACTTTGGAATTACATCTCATCAAGGCCGTCAAAAAGGTGTAGGAAATTGTTGCGAGGAAACTGTCTTGTCCTAGAGTCAAAAATTAGAAGACGTTACATCCACCAACCCGCACCGGGCCCGCGTGGTGGATTATGGCCCACCCCCACATAGAGAGGAGACCTGGGTCCTAATGAGAGCCATACTGGCTGATTATGCTGTCAATGATCTATTAATATTTATAGCGACTTTGTAACCAGCATTATTGAGTCATCATTCCATCTAGCAACCGACAAGTCTACTGCTACAGCTAAACATGGCCTCCTCATACATAACGACACAATGCTCGTGAGAAAAATACCATGGATAGTTATGTATAAGCTTAGAAACACTATTAGTGATTGAATTATTGTTATAAATACACTAGTAGCTAAGGAATTTGCTATAAATTCTCTTTGCATTCTCTCGACATAGATTATTCTGACTACGATAAGAAGAGACGGGTGTGGCCTATTTTTTGCAAAATTGAGTCATGGTTGGGCAAACGGACATAATCACACAGATAATTGAATTCAGGAAGCTGCGCAAATGTGTGTTCTAAAATGACATTAATTTACGTTCTTGCCGAAACTCATATTAAAAATCAAGCCAAAAGTAAGGTAACTGACCTCTCAGCCTTGCTTTTAGGCAAAATTTTAACGTTTTTTCCAATTTAACACTTAAAAGTCTATCAAGGACGCCCAATTAATATTCTATTACGAGAACTTGCCGTACATGTATTCACCACCCAATGTTAAGTTCAGTCTGATAACACAGTGCTAATAGGCACTCGGTCCACATTTTAACTGACCCGTGATTAGTTAACGTTACGTAACTTTACGATCTCGTATACACGTATAACATTTTATAGGTAATGAAATTTATTTTATCGATGGCCGATAAACCAATTAGGTTGGTTCTGGAGCCGATTAAGTAAACAGGAAGTAAGGTGTAGGCACTTTTCATGCTGCTTCTAGACGACCAACGTCATAGAAATCTAGACATCATTTGTCTAGATTCTTCCAGCTAGGGTCTACCTCATTGGTGTAATGTCGCACGCAAATGTTCTGATATAGTCTTGGATACAAAGGACTTTCGTAGTTTTATGGGGTTCTAGCTATGAGGAAATATTATGTAGTTCTAAAGAATACATGCTGCTCTGAGTGAATGGACTCAACTAGCAAAATGTGGGCCTATTTCCCTTCAGTTAATACATTTTAATTAGGTTTGTTTATACAGGGTGTAAACAGACCCTTCACGAAGCCGTTAACCAAGCATTCTGTACATCAAACTAAGTAACTTTACGCAAAAATTATTGCTGGGAAACGACTTTTTTTTGGGGTAAAAATCACGTTTTACGGTAGGACTCAATGTAACGTACTCAAAACAGTGAGCTGATGGATGGATTGAATAGTACGGGGGTCGTGCAGGTGTTTTAAGTAAAAATCTTACGTTAGAAACATGTATTTAAAAAAAAACTTGTGAAATTGTTTGATCCCCAATATCTCCGTAACTAGAAGGTTCCCAGGTATGGTCTAGAACAAAAAAAATATCGCAATGACGGGGAGAACAAGTGTCTTTCGGCTTCGTTAAGGGTTTTTTTACACCCTTTATATTTTAATTTATTTACGAATTTAACTTTAGTAATGTTCTGAAAAAATTGTGAATCCTTATGAAATCACTAACGAGGAGATCTTAGTTAAAGTTAAAGCTTCACGAAACCGGAATTTTATCAGAGCTAACTTCCCCGTAAACAAGACATACAACAAACAGTATTGATTCCTAAGCAAACTTCACCCGACTTGCAAAACTTCCTAGAATTATTTATTCATGTTATTTTACCATTTTTGCAGACATGTTTGCAGTATTGCAAAATTATTACACAGTAGACTACAGACCGTCCCTTGTCACCATATCTTTAATACCTTATTTAATTTTGTTCAGGGGCTTACGGATTGAAGATCCGTTAGTGAACGTGTGCCCTGCGAATATGTAAACATTAGATACTGCACTTATTTAAGTTTGTTTAGATAAGGCAGTGGGCACATTGCTTGCAGGATGAATGACCGATGAAGACGAAAGGCGACTACCTAATGGAATGCGCAAATTTGGAAGGCCAACATCGAGGACCGAACTGGAGAATTGCGAGACTGAGCGAAGTGTCTTTGGAATTTAGGGAGAGTCTATGTCCAGCAGTGGACTTAATTCGGCAGCTATATGATGATGATGGGGTATGGCACTATAAGATTTACATGATAGAGGCCTATGTCTAGTACTGCACTGTGGTTGATTGATAACACAAGTATATGCTTCATCACCGGTTTGAGACTTACAAGAACTTCACAAAAATTTTAACGTTACTGTTAAACCAACATTAAACGTGGACTCACCAGCATTCTCCCACTAATTCACTCGTGCATACGCACAGAAAAGACTGTGGGCACGGGGTGAACACAATAAAGTTGACCAGCTCGCCGCACTAAACCAATTTACCGCGGGAATTGGTGTCCCACTTGCAAGTTTTACGGTCAAATAAACTCAAATAGTACATGTAATGTGGTCGCACTATCGCCGCGTTGTTCGTTAGATTTATATTGCATTTTAACAATCCGTTTATGGTTTTATACGTAACAATACGTAGCAAAGGTAGGTAGGTACGTGTATTTTATTTAAGTGCATATATCGATATAGAAATTAAACACGTGAGTGAGCGGCATGTTTTATGGGCAAGTTATAAGAGTAAATAAACGTTCCAATGGCATTCCTCGACGATCGATATCCTCTACGTAGTTGGTACGTTTTGTCAACGTAGTTAGTGTGACTAATTTCGCCCTTCCGATTGGCCTCAGTCGACTGCATGGACTGGCTCCTATGATGCATATTGAAGTAGCCTTGTTTTGTCTATCAAGGACCTTGATTCAAGGTAGACAGCTGGCTTTGCTGCACTCATGTAGGTGTACAGTTATGCATAATAGAGTTTAATAATAGTCAGCATCGATTATCAGATGAAATGAACAATCCAACAATAAGCAGTTTCGCAAATCATTGTTTTTAGCAATTTAAGATATAAATCGAAAGAAAAGGCGATATAAAAACCCGATACTAGACCACTCCCCTTTCTTGTAATCTATAACTTTTTTCGTCTAATCTTTTGTGTTGAATATTGAGTCACGTCCGAAAACGAACTTGGCCGTCATAATAGCAAGTTTTTGCAATACTTATATTAATAGAATCAGCATTGGCCGGTGGTGAAGTTGCTGGGATCAGGAAAGATCGATTTCATGATAAAAAGATATTCTGCAGCTCTCCTGCCCCGTGCCCCAAAACGTGCATTTAGCGACCTCAGAGCTGCCACTGTTGAAGTCGCGGAAGTTAAGAAATTTTAGTACAACAAAGGTTGCAGTACGAGTATATCGTGCCAGAGACACGAAGGAATATGAATCTAGATCATTTACATCTGCCCATCGTTTATGGTAAAGGTACTAATAAAGCTGTCACTAAGAACTAGCAACGGTTTCAAACATACCACAAACACGTGGAAAGTTACCGAAGCATAACATTGATTGACTGCCTCTCACAAGTTGATATCAATCGCATCGCATTGCAAATGAAACAAGCATCCATGGTTCATGATTATAATTTATCATGTAAATATGCGAAGGGATAACATGCATATTGCAGTGCAAACAATAACTAAAATCATTTGAACTCTGAAGGAATGTAAGTTAAATATGGCTAGAAAGGAGGTGACTGCTGAGATGACGAGTAATAGAGATGTATGGAAGAAGACATGCTGCGCCGACCCCAAATAAATATGGATAAGGGCAGGAGAATGTTGATGACATAACTGATTTCATTTTCGCAATAGGCTATCTAAATGCAAAAAGTTGAGGTAAGTTTTGAGCATGAGTGTCGATGCCTACAAGAGTAGAGCAAGACCAACGATGGATGGACTTTGTGAAGAATTATATGGTTAGAAAGGAACTGACTGCTGTCTGCTGAGATGATGATCAATAGAGTGTATGGAAGAAAAAGACGCTGCGCTGACCCCAAATAAATTGGGATAAAGGCAGGAGAATGGTGATGATCTAGATGCAAATCAAGATGTCCTTTGGGGACACGATATACCAAGAAACATTTAATTTATGCTATTTAATGGTTTCTTGTCTAGACCTTGTATAGTGCAGCTGAGCTGTATAACAATCACTGAACCTTGACACAACGTTGGTAAACGTCCTTGGGTAAGGATTACGAACTTGGTATATTCATCCGAATATTTAAATCGTTAGACTTGTCCTCATCGTACGCGCGAAATATGAGCAATAGAGAAGAATGAGCTCATACAACCCGCATGGAACGTTTGCATAGCCACGATTAATAGTATTGTGTTATCGAATAGTATTGTCTAGTAGTAATCGTATTGTCTAGCTCACACCACTCCCTTCTACTCCGCCCAGAGCGCGGGGGGGGGGGTCATTTGATGATTGCTCATTCAAAAAAAAGGGGTACGATTTCAGTACGACAATAAAATTACTACAACTAAACAGAAATATGTGACAATTTTTTGACGCGGTCGAGTTACTCCATTATGAATCTAATGGTGCGATTCCCCCAAAAATTGTGCACAAACATTTGTGCCGCACATTTGTTCGCGAACATTTTGTGCTGCAGATCCGTTTATGATTTAAACCTCTGTATTCAATTCACCCATCAACTCTATCAAATATAGAATAGTATAGTAGGTACGTAGTCGTCTTCAGACAGGGATTATTCGCCTTACGTAACAACTGCGCCCGAGTGCACTGTTATTCGATTTATCAAAACGACGCAATAGGTGGCCTGTTGAGGAACTATAACAATTGACCTTACTCAACCATTTTCTCGTTTAGAAACTTTGTTTATTGTAATCTAACTTTTTTTAACTTAACTGGCGAAATGTGGTTGTATTATTACACCTCTGCCTAAACTTTGAGGGATTACGTTATGTCAACTTTTTTCTCTGCTAAAGTTTAATTAGATGTTTTCCCACTCAATGAAAGTGTACAATTTAGATGGAATTCGGTATGTGCCAAATTCCATCTATTGGATGAGAGCAGCGTGAGGAAATTCTCGACGGCATGTATAGCCAAGTCAGAGGCCCATGGGTGGCATAAGAAGAACTCTGACACCAGGTTGGGCACTAAGCACACAATAAAGAGAAAAAAAAAATCTACTGGATCAGATACGTTTTGTACCAGACTGCTTGGAATATTTAAATTTTACAAGGTATCGACTACTAATACTATTAAAATTAATGTTTATGTATACCTGATATTACCAGAGCAAGGTTTATAGACAGAAGTCATGCTATAGTACTTATGTATAAAAATATAGTAAAGTGTGCTACACCAGTTTTCTTTTTGTCTGTGTGAAGTACACAATACGTACATAGACAAAGCAGGGCTCAGCCTATTGTGAATGCACACAGTGCATTGCACATAATACAGGGTACATACTGACGTGACACTCTCAAAAAAAACAAGTGTTCATTCAAGAAACAGTCAACACCAGCTTAGCATTTGGATTGTCTTAATATTGGAACTGATGGACATAAGTTATACATACATGCAGTATATAATCACTAGATAAACTAGCATAATAAAAATCTTATATCTAACTGTTTAAGTCTAATCTTATCTTAAGTAAGAACTGTAGCTGTATTATTCTTCTGTTATGACTAGACATTAGATTATATGCTTTTGCATGTTTGCATATAAGTTAATGGCATTTATCAACCGAGCCTACCCATGCTGTCTGAAGAGGTTTCTGCACAAATGACGCAAATTTCAAGTTCTGTTTTTTTTTAGTAGCCTGTACTGTCCCACTGCTAGGCAAAGGCCTCCCAGAATGCTGCGTTTCATTGCTCTTTGGCAAACTCCAAGGCGGAGCTAGGACGGGCAGAATGCACATGTCAATGAGTTTGCGCTTCAGGGAGATCGGAAGATCACCCTTCATTAGCGCCCTCATGGACCAGAAGCTTTTCCAAGCGTTTTCGACTCAGCAATCGATTTCTCTTTCTTGCCTGTTTTCGAAAGATACGTACTGGCCCAAGAAGTAGATAAGTATATTAATATAGAAACACTAGAAAAATATTTTATTGAAATAGAAATCAGTTGATTGTTCTTGAATAAATATTCTAATTGTTAACTTGAACAACTGCACATGTGAACTATTTTCTATTCAGCATCATCCAGCAGTTTCTATGGTGCCTCACAATTAATTTAATGTTAGGTTGGCTATTTAAACAGGCAATCCTGCACTGGCTGGATGCCTTATAATAACCTATTCAGCCAGTACTTTTAACCAAAAACAATACAGACAATAACCAGCTTTAAAAAGAAAAAAGTCAAACTAACCTTTTCACTCACTGAGTTATTCTGTACCGCAGCACCATCAACGTCACTCATCTTAACCTCAGTATCACTCTCCACCTCAAAGATAACCTTGTACAGGTCAAGGCCCTCCGGTACGTTAGACTCTATGTTAGCCTCTGGGCGGATTGTGAGCTCCTGGTTAATCAGCTGACTGCGACTGACACGGAGAGAGCCCTGCAGGGTTTCTGATATGGCCTAAAATAAAAGTTTGTGTTTTAATGCTTATTCTGTAATGTTAGGTTTATAAATGAAGTACTCAAAAGTAACTAGTATAAAAACTTAACTGGCGAAATGTGGGTGTTTTATTGGTAAACGGCCTAATCCTTCAGGAAATAGGCATTATGTTATGTTGTATTAAGATAGGTACTATATGGAGTCAAATGCACCTATGAGTCAAATATAAGTACTCATTTTCATATCTAAAAGTCAAATCGTCATGCATTATAATAAGCACTGTGTACACGGGCAACACCAGGCCTTCTATTACAGGAGCATAATTCAAGGTCAGTCTATTAAGAGTTAATGTATGAGAAAGATCAAGTTACACAATAAACTCATAACTTAATACCCCAATTTATATTATTATCTAATAAGAAACTATTCTCTGATAACAATGTTTTTATATTGATAACAATATACATAGTATAATTACCATATCAGTATTGGTAATGCACTATTAATGTTTTGAGAATTTATTCTGAAAACTTAACAAATAAATTGTTAAAAGTTATATTTAGAAACAGGTTTTCCTCTTGCTTGGTACACAAACACATATAACTTAATATTCCCGGCAGGTTAAGAGAGCAAACAAAAAACTCGTTGATATGCAGTTATATTATGTATGTAAATAAAACACAAAGCGCGACTCACCTGGCGACTGCAACACTGCTAAACAAACAATTGTCTTGTTGCGTTATCCCCAGCCTCATTTATGCTTTAAAGTACATTCTTACATGCGAAACGATGAAAAACCGCGTGAAAAACTAACATTGTGCACTTACGTCGCTCAAAATGTCTTCCAAATCGCAAATTACATTTGTGTTGAATACTGGCGTCGGACTCGGCGTTCGTGATCGATCACAGTAATAATCTATGTCTACCGGGCCCAATACCTCTTTTGTCTGATATTCATTGAACTCCATTACTGCATGCTGTTGAGAAACATTCACAAAAAACTATTTATTTCACAAACACTGCTGCATTATGCGATACGACTCGCACATGAAAACACTATGTTATCATTAATATCACAACGCAAACTAACACTATCTTACCCATTGAATTTTAGGTTCTCTTGCGAGAACAAAACATTTTAACAATCGATTCTTTTATAAGTTATTAAAGCGAAATTAAATAAAAAACTGCGGTAGGTATTTACCGATAGCTGAATTGATTGAAGAAAACAAAACGTCAAATTAAAAATGTCAGCCGAATAAAAAGTCCGTTCCACGAAAGATTTTTCTTTCAGAAATCACATTTTTCACAATAGAACAAGTTTTTACTGTAATGAAAATGAAATAACACGTTATTCTACAATAATATTGTCTTCCTTGAGCAAACCCAACATAATAAAGTATTGTTGCCTGAGTAAATCCGGAGATTCTCTATTTATTTAGGCACCGGTTCGGTGCCGACTTCTTACATTTTCAGGCTAGAATTAAAAACCCAAAAAGAGTGGACTGTCTATTGAGCTAAACTAAAAAGCGCTAAAAAAACCCATTTGTTCCTTTATTAGTTTAGATTTTGATTGAACTTGGGACTTTAGGGGTTATTGATTTTATCATGAAACAAAATGTTTAAATTGGGTTTGGCTTTTTAAAACGTGGTCATTAATATGCTGATCTAGTAAGCACTAGAGATTTAAAGAACGCTCTCTACTGAAATACTCATAGATGCACAAAAATAATCAAAATGTTATTATAAAATACATACGTATTTTACTTATCAGGGACCAGAGTACCGGCGTTAGGGCCACTGACGCCCCGGGCAATAATATTGTGGCGCCCACTTAACCTTTTGAACGAGAGAGCGTATATGCACGTGCATGCCCTCCACGACAAACCACAATTTCACCGCAAATACCAAAAACAAAAAGAATAGTGATTCCAAAACGATTTATTTGTGTTGTTTATTTCGTGTCATTAACGTACAGCGCACGCGCTTGCTTGGCACGTATATTTGGCAATGGCGTTCAAAAGTTTAGGAAATCTTAATTAAGAGTTAATTTTTTGCTGAACCACTGTGAACGTTTGAGAATTTCATTTTTCTAGGGTTACTCAGAGCTAACGATGTGGATGTAAAGTCTGTTTTTTAATCTCGAAGACTAAATTGACAAGTACAAATGGCAAACTGACATAGATTTCAATAGCATTTAAGTCAGTTTTGACATTTTCATTTGTCAATTTAGTCTCCGAGATTAAAAAACAGACTATAGAAAGTTTTGTAACTCCTTTTTTCTTTTTTTATACATTATATAAAAAAACCCATCCCCAACTGACCATCGACGCGGCATGAATTAGACTATGGCATAGACTCATCTCATCATCGCGAAATCGTGTTTGATTGGATTTCCGAACGTACCGAACGTCAATGACGGCAGTGATGCCAGATCGGGGGGAATCCCCCCAAATCTGGGGGTTTTTTTAAGTTATGGGGGGACAATTGGGGGGAAAGGATTTTTGGGGGGATTCGTGGAGGGAAAAAACTTGGTTTGGAGGGAATTGGGGGATTAAATTGATGTTTTTGTGAGCAAATTGGCATTAGGAATATTGTCTTTGCAGTTTTTTTTACGCAGTTGTGCAAAGAGCCCTCTCCCAAGTAGCGATTATTAAAGATAAGGTTCGATACAGATTATAATTTATATTATATTTATAGCCATTCACACTGCCAAATCCATCTTGGGAATAAGATATTCAATGCCAGAAAGATGTGTTCATTTTAAACCGAGTTCAATTGTGCTAAAGAGATTTAACTCCGAAAAAAAGCATGGAACTGCAGACGAAGCGACGCGCGACATGAATGAAGATGCGGATTCTGTAATGGAAGCTATTGCTGAAATATAATAATTTATTGGAAAGAAAAAAAAAACGCAGTTTACAAAAACTCTGTGTTCGATAACAACCGCATTAGTATAAAACTGTGTCGCAGGTATTATCAAAATAGTATAAAATTGTATATTTCATTAATAAAAAAAAATTGCCATATGTGGGGGGTTTTTTCTTCAAAACCTCAATTTTGGGGTGATTTCGGGGAAGGTTTGGGGGGAACGCGAGACGGTCATCTGGCAACACTGAATGACGGCGTCCGTTTATAACGTCATGCCGTGTTTGTAATTTTGAAAATATTTACTTGTGCTTCCTATTAAAAGTTGAAACAATTAGTTTTAGAATTGGTGAAGGTGATAATAATGGAGAATTCTATGGATGAGACTGAAGCACATCAATCTTTTCGGTCTCCGCCGAGAAGAAGACGCTCAACTTTCTTCGAACGAAGAGAATCAATAGGTGCTGCTACTTGTGCATTTTATTCAAATTTGTGAAGTAGTCTCATTGTTTGTTAAGTTTAAATACCTTTGGCATCCCCTGGTGAGTAAAGTGCAATGATTTATAATGTGAATTTTCGTTTCAGCGCCAAATACAATGTCCGAAAATGTCAACCCTATTAAGGAAGAGTCAAATGTAAACGAGAGACGCTCTGAAGATATGACGAGGTAAGGAAACGATTGCAAATGCCAGAAACGAAGCTAGATACATCAAAATATATTTATTTTTACAAAATTAAGTATTTTGTAAATGTTTCAGATATTATCAGAAACTTTTGGCTGAGAAAGAGATATGGAAGAAGGAAGTAAATGAGAGGCGAAACAAATATCACGACCTGAGACAGTACGTATCCTATTAAAACCCTCGCACTGACCCTGGCTACATAAAAAAAGTCAAAATAAACAATAACAGTTATTGTGTTGTCAATTAAACTCAGCCATATCATAGATTATTGCTGGATAAAAAAAAAGCAATCATAGATTGTTGCTAGTTGATAGATAAGTATAATCCTCTTCCAAAATGTTACCATCTTAGAACCAAATTTGTGATTACAGGCAATACCGAATGGCAGTAAATGCACCAAGCAGATCAAGAATGTCCTACGCTGCCCTATCAAATGAAGACATAGAATTCCTCAAAGGGAAGCCTAACATATCCAAACTCGTGGACAGTCAGCAAAAGTTACACAAATCAGTGTTAGAGACGAGAGCATTCTACCGAAGGGCAAACGAACTTGACGAAGTAATATTGAGTCAGAGTGAGAATATAGTCAGTATGGTCACTGATTATATATTAGAGAATAGTACTGTGGCACCGGTAGAATGACCAGAATAAAACCTTTTGAGTTGTACATAGTATACATATAATTTAGATGGTAAAATGTCTCTTGCAATGGGTTAAAATTATTTTAGGCATATTTATCACAGAAGGGATGTATCTGCCACCATGGGCAAAGCATAAAGAAAACTATGCCTTATTAGATATTTGTTGTTATAGCTTTCTTATAGGATTTCCTGTAATCTATAGGCTCTATGCCTACTTTATGTATTTTTTTCAAAATTTTCGGCCCTGTTGTTTCGGAGTTAATGGTGGGGGAATGGTCAATTTTCGCCTATTTTCTTAAAAATAACTTCAAAACTATTTATCTTAAAAAAATTGAGATACTCAGAATGATCCCTTTCATTTGATATGTAACACAATATAGTTGCAAAACTTTTTTTTTCATTTTCTAATTTGCCCCCTCATGTTTAAAGTTCATTAATTTAAGTTAGAGTCACCGACTTACATATGTGTACCTAATTTCGACTCAATCGGTCCAGTAGTTTCAGAGTAAATTGACTGTGACAGATGGACAGACATGTAAGTGATCCTATAAGGGTTCCATTTGAGGTATCGAATGCTAAAAATATGTATGTATGAGGCTTATGTTAATTTCCTCCGTAGCTGCACTGCACTGGGCAGTATTGGTACAGCTGTATGTGCCTATCAGCAAAAATATATGCTGCATCACAACCCTATATTTAATCTGTGTAAAATGTGCCATATAAGTGTAAGAGAGTATGCTTAGTTATAAAAATACGAATCACTTAGCTGCCTAACCTGCTGCCATAATTTTAGACTGGCTATATTTAATCTAGAATGTTGATAGTACCAAGCTGTTCATATATCAGTAGATATTAGTTGTAAATATAATAATAATATCATGAATTAACTGTGTAAATATTTTTGTAATAAAAACACTAACATAACATATATTTCCTTTTTTTTACATTAAGTATAGCTCCCGTCACGTAAAAAGAAAGCTGACCGCTCGAATAAACTTTCTCATTTTTTTTATTCCAGTCTTTTCCAAAGTACTAAGTAGCTAGTAAAGTACCTATTACGATTCTACAATGAAACAATTATACTTATATTATAAAACAATAGCTTAGTACTTTAGGGCGCGACTGTAGAACATTTATTTATTTATTTATTCACAAGACATGTTTCCTTTGCCATTACAGATAATAAATCTAATGCGACAAAGTAACTTAAAATATCCTTAACTATACCTTACATGCTACACAGTACGTGGCCCTTGTGAACTCACCCAGTGTACAGGTGAATATGTCTATGGCATTCGCCACCGTGTTGAGAGTGCGCAGCGCACGAGTTAGCGGTGCGCGCTCCAGTAGGTTAGTGCGCGCACTCGGCACCACCAGCAGCTGCGGCTTGCGCCGCCGCGACACGTACCTATCCGGTAAATTAAACCCTATTTCCGACAGAACACCTGAATTTTGTATATTACCTCTTAAAACTTTGAAAAGATACGTTGCCAGTGCCACTTCACGCCTAATTTCTAATTTGTAGTAGCCCACCATACCGAGACAGAATAGGGTAGGATACAGTAACGGGTATCCCGGGTATCTCCCATACAGCTTTAAATAAATAAATCTGACAAATTTGTTCTGTATCCGTTCGACCATATGTTTATATTTTATTTCACTCGGGCTCCAGACGGTCGCATTATATTCCAGATGACTCCTCACAAGAGCCTCATACAAAGCCCGCAGTGCACTGATGTTTGTGAAGTCATTTGCCTGACGCAGCACAAATCCCAGATTCCTGTACGCCTTTTTACAAACGTGTACCACGTGTTTGTGAAACTGCAGATCACTGGTGAAATGAATGCCTAAATCCTTAACCTCCATGACACGCTGCAGCGGCTCCCCGTCCATGCTGTACTGGTGGTATTGTGGGTTTCGTGTACGTGTGAATGAAAGCACCGAGCACTTTGATACATTAAAGTATAGCTTATTGCATTGACTCCATTCAGTGACCCTATCCAAGTCATGCTGCAGCGTGTCACGATCCGCAGTGTCTTTTATGACTGCTGACAACTTAAGGTCGTCAGCAAATAGCATGCATGTTGACCTGACTACCTTTGGTAAATCATTTACCATAACAATAAATAATAAGGGTCCCAAATTAGTACCCTGACTGACGCCCGATCTGGTGTAGTAGGGCTCCGAGAAGTGTCCGCCACAGTCCACATACTGACGTCTATCTCGAAGATAACTGGCGAAGAACTTTACAGTATGAAATGTGCAGCCTATACCCGCCAGCCTTGACAAGAGTATGTCGTGGTCGACTGTGTCGAATGCCTTCCTAAAGTCCAGATAGGCTACGTCAACCTGAAGCCCAGCGTCAACAGCTGGTACCAACTGTGTCATCAGGTGAAGCAAGTTCCCCGTTGTACCGCGCCCTGGACGGAAGCCGTGCTGCGTATCAGACAAATAAGGGCCTATCTGTGCATAAAGGCAATTGTGAACAGCCATCTCGAATACCTTGGCTGGCGAACTCAGGACCGCAATTGGCCTGAAGTCACTAACATCCGTACCACCTCGAACTTTCGGTATGGGTACCACCCGCGTAAGTTTCCAACGACTTGGAAAGTGTGCCACCGACAAACAAATATTAAATATGTGCAGCAGAGGTTCTATTAATACTATGCGGCAATCTCTTAAAATGAAGGGCGGAATACCGTCCGGACCCACTGAGCGCTTAGGAGGCAGACCAGTCAGCGCGCGCCGGACGGCCGCCTGGTCGAGGCAGGCGAGGTGCGCAAATGCGCCGTTCGGCGCTGCCTCCCCGCACGCCGCCTCCGCGCTCAGCGTGCCCGCTGTCGCGCTGTACACCGAGTGAAAGAATCGCGTATATTCCTTCGCGGATTCATCACCAGATAGAACTCGTCCCTCTTTGATCAATTTGTACTGACTAGAAGTGTCTTTTTTCGACCTTACGTAATTCCAGAATGATTTAGGGTCCGTAGCGAGATGACTCTGTACTCGATCTCTGTACCGGAGGTGAGAACTCGCTGTTTCCGCCTTCACCCTTGCCCGACACTGAGAGAATGCCTCATAATCACTCGGAGATTTGGTCGCTTTATACTTTTTATGCAAATTGTATTTTAACATGCGCAAACGCATCCCCTGCACTGTCGGTCAGCGTTCTTTTTACGTGATGGGACCTATACATGAGTATCTTATGATTGTGTGGTTGTATAGGTATAATTGAAACCAAGGACATACTTTTAAATAATGAATAACAATTTTATTTCATTGTAACTTACATTTCATTCATGATACATAAATTCGATTCATACAGAAATCAACATTAAATCACAACATAAATTATTTCATTCATACAAATATTAGAATTAATATTGTAAATCGAATACATATTTATGAAGCAATCCATTGCATACAAAATGCTTTTAACGAAAATTAAGTATAATTGCAAATCTGTTTCATACAAATATTTTATCAAGTAAAAATAAGTCCATTATTTCATTACCCATACATCTTACACCCATAATATCTGTCTACCCATTGGTACAAATTCATTCATTATTAATATATTAAGGCACACAATGGATCACTTCCAATCAAAAATTGAGCTGTTTCTGGCAGTGGAGGTTTGTTCATAATCTGAGCGGCATTACAACTTAGAATATATTTCTTTTTATAAAGCCGATATCAGATGCTTCACTCAGTTCATTCGAGAGACTGTTCATTTTTGTTGTATTCCATGCACACACGACACCGCAAAATTTTATAGGAATGAGCATCATCTGCTCCTTTTATTTGGATTTTTGATCATTCAGTAGGCGAGTAATCGGTTTATTATTAAATTCATTTTTCATTTTTGATTAGCATTGTGTTCAACCCTTTGACATCGAGTGAAAGACGCCCAATGAAATACGAAGAAGTGAAGCGTCTGATATCGGTTTAAGACCGGTAAATATGAATGAGAATTATAATTATCGACAGTTTCGGTGGTAACATCGCCACTAGTAGCTAAAATTGGAACTTTATATGCACTTTTCTTTTGAAACCTACGGAGTAGTATTTAAAAAAGAATCTTATACAGCATGTGAACAATTTTGGGGATCTTTGACTGAAAACTCTACTGACAAATAAGATTTTGCTATATTATTTCTGCTACTGCTTACTAGTGGCTCTGTTTAGAAATACTTAGAAGAATATAGACATCACAGTAAAAACTATCCGAGACATTCAACATAATATTGCATTGAATTATATTTGCATGAATCCAACAGGATTTCTGTACGGCGTTAATCAATTCTAACGCAACTTAAATATGGACGAAAATAAGTTATTACAACTTAAACGAATATAATACACAAAAATTAAAAAATCAATACTCATTTACACTGAAATACACAACACTCTTAGGATGTTACAAATGTCTTATTTCTAGATACAAAATTATTAAAATTTTAACCTTACGTCGATTCATACTGTAGCCTTTACTGGAATATTTAAGTTCACTACAATGATTTTTCATTGGTTTTGAAGCAGTATTGGATGCGAATTATTACAAAGTGTTGCATATGAAACTTTTAGCACAGGAAATAATCCCATATTACAAGACGCATAAGGTTTATTTCTAAGAATTGTCAACACTACAGTGTGTACGGTGTACAAATCCTTACTGGGAACAACTTCGAATTTATTTTCATCGAATTCTTATTTAATGGCTGGAAGCCTCTTTCAACAAACATGCCTTGCACTCGCTAAGCCCATTTCAAGCATACACTACCACAGTATTTTATACATCTCTTCAATTATAATTATAACATATAATGCTGATTTAAACTGAGAATATACAGTTCTATAATATCGAGGATAAATACGTTCATTTGAAATTATTCAGGGCAGGAAAGGACTAGATTATAATAACATAATTTTCCTGGTTATTTAAACCTAAATAATTCCGAATGGTTGAGATATGCTTATAACAAACGTTTTCTCTCCAATCCCAGCTTTATTTAAATACTAGATGTGATTGACACTTATACACATTGGGCGTCGGTATTCTGGGAACTACATTTTACCCAATGTGTCCCTTCGTTATAACTTTGCACTTCGAGCCGTAATAATGTATACAGTTTCACTTGTCAATCTTAAGAGTGTATTAAAGGAACTTTTGCAGGAGTATATTACACTGTACAGGAGTATCTACGAGACTCAACTCAAATGTTTAGTGTGAAAACTTCGTCTTGTCTGTAGTTTTTTTTCTTTGGCAGTCTTGTATTCGCGGCGGCACGGACTGTTCCTTAAGTCTAGGATTGTGTTCACTTTCTCAACTATCTCTTTAGCCATATCGTGTTCACATTCGAAGTCGTGGAGCTTGTATGTAGCGTTTGGTTGGAACATAGTGGAGTTACCTAGAAATATAAAAGTTTTGTTACAATGATTCCTTTAGTATATAAGTGGACATCCTTCGCGATATGATCATTTGTTCGCAGTCTTCTGCCGTTTTAAACATAGTAAGTAGAATTGGAAGAATCGCGAAACGGTAGCACAGCAATATTCCGTAGTAATGTATTCTTGTTTGAATGGCCAGCCATGGGACCCAGAGTGCTTTAGACGTACTACACCATCGCAACACCTGAATGTCCTTTTAATAAACTTCAATAATTAGTATATTATCTTCATAATTTCCTGTGTGCTTGTGTCCGTAATTCTTGTTCTCCTAAACGGCTTGTCCGATTTTGATAAAAAATCTTATTTATGAGGTCACCTGGCTCGTCCTTTGCTACATATGAACCCGGTAGGTGGCGCTGTCGTCATCCAGCAAAGGTCAGGATGTCTGTTGGGTCAGCTTTAATATAAAAATAGTGTCAACAAATATACAATTACCTGCACTACTTCTGTCACCATAGGCTGCATTGTGACTAGGAGAGTAGACTACTCTGAAGGTGGTCCTGTTGCCTCGCGTCTCCAGGATCTGACACCACGCCACCGAGTCTATACTGTGCAGGAAGTACTTCGATCTTGACTGAAAACAACGAAATAATACATGAACAATAATGCGTATATTATCATAAAATTTGGTAAAAATCTGATAAGCATAATATAATGCATCATCGCGTATAGTTCTGTTCAAACTTTATGGCGGCTCGGAAGTTAGCTGCGAGTGACGGTCTGCGCATCATAAAGTCAAGATGATGCGTCCTCTTTGCCCCGCTGATACCTAAAATTGTGTTCTGCGCAGCTTTACGTTTGATGTTCCGAGCATCCATATAATTTGAACCGTTATACCTGCGCCGACCGGCACTCGCAACTAACTTCCCGGCCCAGGACACAGGCCTCGTCTCTGTGGGAGGAAATGGGCAATAATCCACCAAACGGGCGTTTGATGAATGTTTTCGATAAGACCGTCCATCGTGTCAAACTATAAATTCAAGTTCTATATTGCATTACCTGTAATTTTTATGGTGTACATAATAAACAGTATTCTATCTATCCATCTATGCCGGTTTTCTCACGATGTTTCAATACAAAGTGTACCTAATTATGAACCTACTAACTACAGCAACAACAGATTCAAGTCGCGGTTATTACCACTAGGCTTTGGCTGTTTAAAATGGAAGGGATGAATCTAGACAATGTTACTGTCAGAAATTAAAGCCGCCAAGCCGTGTTCCATGTCACAGTACTTACCGACATTAAGTCAATTGGTACTTTCTTTTTGTTGAAACCCACATGCCATAAGGCAGAGCAGCATGCATTCGACTCAATGATTATTTTCATAAGTATCAATATTCGGAATCATTAAATGCCTTAAAATGCCATAATGCTTTTTTCCGCATATTATCTCGATGTGTTTAAAAATATGTGGTCGGGAAATACCGAAAACAACAAAATGCAGTTGTTAATGAGGAATATTGGCTGATAATGTAAGTATTTTCTCCTAAAACGGCAAACTAGACTAAATTTTAATGAACAGGATAAAAGATTTTGCAATGTTTTTAAGAACAAAGAAAGGCAGTTATCATAGGGGGGATAATAAACAAAATGCCTACGCGTGTATAGCCGACAGGTTTACCGGCTACAGAGAGGTTTACCACCAGTAAACCAGCAGACTTATACAATCAAAATCTCTTTAATTTATATGGTGTGTAATAAAGAGTATTCTATGCTATTGTATTTTATTCTTTTGTATAACGGGATGGTGTCCGCAACTCCACGTCAAAGCGCGTATTTTGCTTGCGGTTGACGTCGACACACCAAAGCCGTTGACCCACCGACAAGTATCGGCAACTTAATTGTCCGCGGGCTAGTTCGCTGCTCCAAATGATTGCAAGTCGAAAAACGCTGTCGGCCGCATGTTGGCGGCACGAGGTTTGGTGTGTAGGTAGAGTCAATAATAAAGCCCACATGTTATACCAACAGTTATGCAAAAGTATCTCACCCAAAAAGCGTGTTTACTCGTAACTAGAGGCTCCACCTCTATCCTGTCGAGCGAGATGCCGAGTTGTACCGACGTGTTCGTCCTCACTTTGCGCAGTAGTTGTACTTTGTACGCTTTGTACTGAGGTGCTTCTGTCGCCATTATGTGGGACTGCATCTTGCCTAGATCTGTATCGCCCGTACCTGAAATAGAGGATCAATTTTTTCAAATTGGTAAAATAAATAAGAGACCATGAGTAGCATTAGCAAATTGGCCGCATAGACAAAAAGAGACCACATAAAATTGTTACAATAGTCTACTAGCTAACTGTAGATTCACCTCCATGTTTTTACACAATATGTTTATAAATTACATAGCATGTGTTATATTACCATCGATTTTAATCGAAATCCTATCAGTAGTTTTTGCAGAAGATTTAGAAACATCTATCCATCCTCACAAACTTTTGCATTTATAACAGTATACTAAGAATTAAGACATGATGGCATTAAATTAGAAATCTAGGTTCTGGAATTGTCTAGGTTTTATCTGAAATTTTGAGTTTTAACCTTTATTATAAAGTTAAGAAATTGGACATTTTTATTCATCATCATCATCTGCCTAGCCTTTTTCCAACTATTTTACTTATTATCTACACTAATATTATAAAGAGGAAAGATTTGTATGTTTGTAACTAATAAACTCAAAAAGTACTGGACCAATTTCAAAATTTTTTTCACCATTAGAATGCTACATTATCCCTGAGTAACTCTAATAGGCTATATAATAGGTAACTCTAATAGCCGGGATGGGCCGCTAGTATATTATATGTATTGTGAACAAAATAACAATGACCACAGATCAAGGAAAAACTAAAATAGAGTTGTATAATAGAACATTACCTTCATTCAAAGCCTTTAGCGCTATTAAAACCGCTTCTGATGTTGAACTCCCTCCTGTATTGTGCCTGGAGGGATTGTGATGACTCTGACCAGAGTCTGTGACCTTTGAGAACACATGGAAGGCCCCACTCATGCCATCTTCAGGTATTGACGAAGGAGGCAGTGACATTGCATTTTTACTCTTTAGTTCCACAAGTCCGAGACATGTGAATCCGAATTTGGAACAAGGCTCGTTAGCATCAAGGCAGGGGAATGCCCAGTCAACCTCTCCGTCATCCTCTGCTATGCAAAGTCCGTAATCATGCACAGATCCAAGTGATATGTCTGGATGTTCGATGCTGAAAAGTAAAGCAAATAATTATTTATATACATGCATGCTGACCACAATAATAGCAGAAATTAAAGTAAGAGGAAAGTAAACTCTTTAATTAAATGAGTCAATTTAATATTAGCATTTGATTACCTGTATTTATAGCATGTGAAGCCAATTAAATCCTTGATCTTAGCACTCGCAATGACACACACAACTAGAGGGTAATTCTGATGCTTCTCGGGAAGCATTGTCATGAAGATCTTGAATGACTTGATAGGCAGACCTAGTTGTGCCGTCCCATCAAACTTTGCATACTCCAAATACTGACGGTGAGGTAGGTTTGGGCAGTTCTGAAGTTGTTCAGCTAATAAGGATTTCTGTTTTGAAGGCTTTCTGACTTCAAACTTTGAGAACACTTCTACCAACTGGTCTGTGGTGAGGGGCGAGGAGTCCTCCCATTTTATTACTTTAATTTTAGCTGCCTTTTTTAATGCTTGCTCCTTCTTGTCTAGCCATTGTGCTGTGTTGGATCTTTGCCTAGAATATAAAGAAATTAGGTCAGCTAATTTAATTCATAAACAATGTGGAAGTTTAAAATTATAGCTCTTATTGGTTACAGCTGTTATCCCAAAATGATGTCATAAGTGAAATAACAAATTATGTCATAATTGACATAGCATCACACTTAAAACCTCTAACTGGGTCAGTAGAGCAGTGAGTAAATGAGATTAATATAAATGTTGTTGAAAAAGAAGAGCAAACTGTTGTGTATAGATTACTAGTGCTGTTAGTAGAACATTCTGGATGGAGATAAAAAGCTGATACATCCAATGTTTCTATTACTTTCAGATAAGCAATGGAAATGTGTGACCCAATTTACGTCATTATAAAAATGTTGTATGACTTAAAGGTTCTGTAAAACCATACCTGTGACCTCCGAACTCCTCATAGCGCACGTAGCTGCCGCACAGCGGGTCATCATCCTCGCTATCATCCATATCAGGGTAAGGATCGAACTGTGTTACTATTTCTCTTCCCACCTCCTCCTCAGATATGTCTCCCATGCCATCTTTGCCTTTGCTAGGTCCTGGCTGAGTCAACCTCACTTCCCTTATCCTCTTTTTCTCTTCAATCGCTTTATTTTGAAACACTTTCGAAAAATCTTCTCCAGCCATAACGATTTCACATAAACCGGTGTCGTCGGTCGCAATAAATGCATCACGTATGTTTTTGAGGAGCCAAATTTTATTATCGTATGTAGCCATTTTATTATTATTACTAAATTAGTTTAATTTTAATCGTATTTCTTGTTTTCGATCCCCAAAATTGAAACACATGTCAAAGTTGCAGTTCCCAAACAAAATGCTTTTCGCGTGATTCATGTCTCCGATTTAAAAATTGTCGTTTCTTTAACATTAAAGTTGTTTTGCAAGAGATAGATTCATACACGCTCAACTAAGAAGTATCTTTTACTCCGTCTTTTTTCATGCTAAATTACAATTTTTAGAAGTCTGAAACGCATTTTGACATTAAGAATTGTTCTAGGTTTGTTGGTGTTCTAACTTAAGATTTACCTACCTTCATCTACCTTTTTTACAGTTTGTTGTTAGTTTATTTATTTTAGTTCATTTATGTAATTGTTTTAAATTGATAATGTCATATAATTAGTTTACTTTATACCCTAAATTATAACTAAGGATTCAGAAAATGTTTTGGTGACTTTTGATTGACAATATTGTCAGAAAAATGAACACACTCACTTGACATAGGAAACTCATTGGACTGCTTCACCCGTTCACAAAACGTGGGACAGGGTGATATAATTTTGACATTTTCATTCGATTAATGTCAAAATAACATGTTATTGTTGTCATAGTAACGGAAAGCAAGCAATATTTTTTTGTAATATATTGAAGAAACGCTAAAAGATACCTGTTCCTGGACTTTCCTTCAATTAATTTTAAGGTACAATAATATTATTATGATTACACTATTATGATTATTACTTACTCATCTGAAAACAACTCTTGTTAAATTCTCTTGACAAAGAATCGGTTCATTTGAGGTTAGAATCCTGAGAACAACACTGATTCCTACACAACATAGAATGATAATTTTCTCATGTTGATCGATCTAGCCCTGCTGGATTGATATAGTAGCTAATATACTAGCTTACGACTGCCGAGCAGTCTGCAGATTTTTATGTTACAACATAAAACAAGACCACAGGCACTGTTTTGCTTTTCAATTAAATTTGCTCGCCTCTATTACATGACTTAAGGTCACAGCACACATACCTATCAACTCGGAAAGGGATCGTCACCGTATCAACTCTAGCCTTTCAGTATTCTTTGTATGAAACTGCCTACTGCAATGCACACTAATCGAAATCGTGACAAGCTCACTAACCCCGGTGCGGTGCGTGGTCAACTCGCAATTCCCGCGCTTACGGCTCGTCGTCCCCGCGCTTACGTCTCTTCTTCGTTCTTTTTCCTCGTTGTCCAGTCAGTGCTATGGTTATGACAGCCATCTCGCGTATTGGGAACCGAGACATAACCGTGCGCTACACTTCACGTTCGGATTCAAATTGATCTGGTGCCAGCCAGGTCAACCAGCGGTCGGCGAGCCGTAAGCGCGGCGTAGCTGTAGCCGATTCGACGTATCGGACCTACTGACCCGCTTTGGTTAAGTGCTTACTTTAGGATAACTGGCGAAATATGGGTGTCGTATCAGGCACACCTCTACCTAACACTTCAGTTTGCACTTGCCCTTTTGGCAAAGCTCTGAATGATGCCATGCCTCATTTTTCATGCCTTTATGCCATTGCATATGGCTTGCATAAAGAATACACAGGATATACTATTGCTGCAGTTGACTGTAGATGGTTAATTGTGTAGTGAAATAAATAAAATACAGGAATGAATAAAACAAAGTTTATTGCACCTTTAATTAAATGTTAATAACTTAAATTAATCTAAGTTAGTAACACAATTATAACGTTGGTCAGTAAAAACACATCTAAAACACTGAAACAAAAGTCTATTATCAGAAAACACATCTACAAACAAATTTAATAAATAAAATATTTCCAAACAAAAAAAGAAACATTGTACATATTAGGCTTATACATATTAAATAAGAAATGCTACACTCATGTTTGGATTTGTCTGCAAGATTGAGCACATGCAGCAGCAAAATCAAATTTTGTCACCCTTTTGTGTCAAATCACCAAAAACTTGTCTTTAGATAAATTGTCTATACTAATATTATAAAGAGGAAACCTTTGTATTTTTGTATTTTTGTATGTTTGTATTGAATAGGCTCAAAAACTACTGGACCGATTTCAAAATTTCTTTTACCATTACTTAGAGGGATTCTTCCGAATCCGTATAGGCTATATTTTATCCCGGAAAATAGATAGGATTTTTCGTGGTAGTGAAAATTGTGGAGTAAGGCGTCGAAAAAACTGCCGTACGTTAACGATTCTCGCGAACGCTGCCTAAATGGTTAGAGATGTATGGTTGACTTCTATAGAAAAGTTGTAGAACTCAATAATGCCTACAAAAAAGTCCTCGATAGTACAAACCAAACATTTATATTTTAGCCATTATAACCACTTTTCCATAGAATAAAAGTAATTAAAATTATCAGCCTATGTTTATTGATCATATTATCGTCAAATACTAATCCTTATCCAAATAAACTATTTATTGAGCAAGATTGTTTCAATAGCTATAAATTACTTTTTATTTTATTCCAATCGGACAATCCATTTAAAAGATATTACGAATTTAAAATTGTAATTGGTATTAAAATGAATGATGGTGTCGCACGACTCGCACGGCGAAACCGCACATCTATGAAGCAGGTTGCCGCGCGGCTCACTCGCGCGAGATTAAAATTGATTTCGGAAATATTTAAATACTCATTATCAAAAGTTCTTTTCAAAAATACTTATAAATAATTTCATATATTATAAAGAGGAAAGATTTGTATTTTTGTGTGTTTGTGTGTATGTTTGTAATGAATAAACTCAAAAACTACTGTGCCGATTTCAAAAAAATTTTCACCATTCGAAAGCTACATTCACTCTGAGTAACATAGACTATATTTATAACTAGAAAAATTACGGGGGGAGGGGGTAATTAGGGGAAAATAAATGTCCACCCGTGCGAAGCCGGGACGGACCGCTAGTATAATAATAAATTGTGCCGAATCTGTATCCAAACAAGTGTGTAACAGCCTTACAACAATTTATCAACTCAATACTACTATACAATGCTATAGTTTCCCATGGCTAACATACAACGTCTGAGGTCCTGAACACAATCATAGTAAGACCTATAGGGAGGCGACAGTGTCTCATCATAGAGTTTCAGTACCTCTACAAACTTCTTCATGGCTTCTCCATACTGGCCACCTTCCATTGCTGCACGGCCGAGACGGTACATCATATCTGTGTCCTGAGAAAAAAAAAATGAGTAGTAGTAATGTTTATGTTTGAATATAATTAAGAGGGCCCTTCCCGGTCCGTCTATCGTCAACGAGAGCATGGTCGGAAAGCCTGTTGTTTCATCCAGAGCCAGATCAGTGATCTTCTTTCACACCCCCGTCTCACTCCGCCCCGACCCCGCACGACTCGTTTCCCGTGCACCTCATACCGCCTAACGCGACAACATTGAACGAAAAATAGTTTCGATAATTTCATAAACTTGTTCCAGGAAATACGTGTTTTTAAATAAGCCTTACAAGTTTGTGAAATAAATATTTCTCATATAGAATTTCCATTACACGTGCAAGGTTTATATCAACATGTTTTCTTCACTTTTACAATTTATGAGTACATTATGAATAGCCAAAGTTTAGGTAAAATATGTGCAAAATAGCAGATTTTGGAGGCTTATTATACTGAATTTGTTTCTCCAAATTTTTATTTTTTGCTTTCATAGAAACCTAGATATAGTGCACAAGAATTACTTTAAAAAAATAAAAGATAGATGTGTTATAACGGCATAATCACGTTCGAGCATTTGCATGAAAAGTATGACGGGTTGGCCGCTCTTAAGAGAAAGAAAAACAGACCAGGGAAGCAGTGAGCGAAACAAGGCAACTGATGTTTAATTTTGAGGACATTCATTAGTATGATATGTGAATGCTTTATTGCCCTTGTTAATACCAATTTCACAAAGAACAATCAAAAAATCTTATAATTATGTTGGTTTTTTTTTCAGATAATCGAGATCTTTTGCGAACAAGTTCCTAACCCATCATGGCAGAAGAGGAAGATGGTAAAGTACTTCATGCTCTAGTACACTAAAAATATGACAAACATTATCTTAACTATCTTACTCCTGATAAGTAAATGCATCACCTTGCCTATGTCCTCAGTTAATATGGTTTGGTGCTACACATATTCTTCTTCCATTCTCCCCTGTCAACCGTCACTCGTAACATTCATTACATTTTCTTTCAAATCATTCCCTAACACAATTCACACATTTTTATTTGGACTTGCTCTGCATCCATCCACATTTATATTCATTGCTATTTTAGTTACATAGATTTCTCCTCATCATATTCTAAAAGACAAATGTTGAGCTGATAAATAATTATCACCTGATTAAATCGTCCAGCGATTAACTACAATACGCCCTCTCCTCGTAAGAGTTTCACGGTTTTATACTAATATTATTGTCGTTTCTAGCACATTTTTTCTAACCCTACTTTAGGTTCATACATTGGTAAAAAAAAACAAATTTTAAAGTCGTCTATCCGTTTTTATGCTATTCAAGTCTAATTAAAAGTATTGTTAATTGCAGAAATCGAAGAAGTAACAGTCACCGACGAGCCTGACGTAGAACCAGAAGAGCTAACCCACGCGGAAGAAAAAGCTCTTGCACCCCCCAAGTATGAAGTGCGACCAGGCCTTGGAGAAAAGTAAGAAAACCGTTTTAAAAAAACTCATTTTGATTCGAGTATCACTGACTCATAATAGAAATAATACACTCATACAGACACATTTGCAAAAACAACAACATTAACCTTACTAATTCAATTAATTCAATTCAATTATAATAAGTCATAAACAATAAAACAATAATTAAAAATAATCATTATTAAATTAAGACTATATTGACTCAATGGCTGAGCAAGTATTAGTACTGCCTAAAGTTTGTTGTTTTATTTTGACACTCACATTTTAGAAAAGAAGTAGAGCGAGGGAAGAAGGATAGCCTGGGCTGGACAGGCTCAGATAAAAATAACACCATTTTTTTCACATCCTAGTTTGGATCTAGCATAATCAGCGAATAAATTCACACTACTAGGACTCTGGGCACAAATCCAGACATCTCAGATAGGACAGGGAATATTAAGACTGGGGCTCAACCCCCGGGGACTGGGGTCGCAAGAAAAGCGTGGGATCCTTGGTTCGATTCCCCGGTCGTGCAAAGTGTTATTGGGTTTTGTCCATTAGAGATTTCTCAGTAGAGGCCTGGAGTTTCGAAGACGGCGGTATGATACCCCCGTGCCTCAGAAAGCACGTTAAGCCGTTGGTCCTCCGTCGTGTCGGATTGCCATCCCTTCAGACTATGAGAGTGAGGGAAGAGAGAGTGCCCCTGTGTCTGCACACACTTGTGCACTATAATATCCTCGGCGCCGATGGCTAATCTCCACTGAGATAGGCCGCCCTGACCGATAAACGGTCAGAAGGACTATTATTAAGGACTTAAAACATGAGTGTTCTTTGGTACACTGCTGCCCTAACCTTTGGAGAAAATAGGCGTGATGAATTACGGCTAAAACTCCTTTCTGGGAGTTTAGAAATGAATATGACAGGGCACATATCTCTCATGGAGGGTCGCCCACAGCTTCGGCTGCACGGCGAGCGTATTCTGCTACAGGGATCTTAGTGAAAGATTTGATGGAGTCAGTCCATCGGGTTTGTGATCAAACACGTGGTCTCGTGCCTTCGCTTCTACCCGGAATCACCAAACGCTCCATGGAATCATTGTTGCGGGTAACGTGCTCAAAGAATCTGAGGATCGTCACAAGCGACTTTGTTTAAAGTTATAACATGTTTTAACTCTGTCCTTCGTGTTTCAGATTCCAAGCAGCCAATGTCAGGGACATAATCCTGTCGACTATGCAAGAGCAGCTGATCGGGCGCCAGTACCGGACCGATCAGGCGCCACGCTGGGCCAAGAGCATCGCCAACGCCGTACGGCAGAGAGTACAAGAACTCGATATGAAGAGGTACCATTCGTTCGTTTTATCGTTGTTTCGATTTAGACAAAGATTGAAATTGTTAGATTCACCTTATAGCGTCCAAAAATTAGCCCAGGGCCTCTCGCGCGCTTCTGCTAGCTTCTGCTACGTGTACAATATAAATGAGGGATTCCCCGTAAGGCATAAACGAAAAGGGTTGCCAATTTGGGCGATTTTAATTCCCTAGTTTTTTTTAATTTAAATAACAAAAACAATGTTACTTAACGCGTTCCTTGGATCCCTCCCACCCCTGTGTAACGTATAGTAATGTTTTACAAGACCCCCCCTCCCCCAAATTGCGTTACGTAATACTTGAACGCCCCCCTGGGTAAGTTCAGCATTTTGGCTTGGCAATGAACCTGTTAAGAAGATATTTGTGCTTGTCATAAATAGTTTTAAAAACTTGCTCTTCTTTCAGGTATAAGGTTGTAGTGCAATCAACAATAATAGAAATGAAGGGTGCAGGTGTGCAGTGCGGCCAGAGGTGCATATGGGACCCAGAAACTGATGATTATACAGATGGACAATATAGAAACGATTCGTTATTCTGTTATACCACGGTATACGGTGTTTATATGTATTGAACTGTAGTGTATTTCTCTGACTGTAATTGTGTTTTTTTGGTCCTGGGTTGCATTCCCAGATTGGGCAAAGTGTTGTTGGGTTTTTCCATCAGGAATTTTTCAATAGCAGCCTGGAGTCTGAATTTGAGGCCGGCTGATGGCAATAAGTTCGCCCCTAATGACACAGGGCTTAAATATGACTGGTGAAATGTGGGTGAAGGTACTATAGGTCCATATCTGTCTAACCCTTCAGATTACAGGCGTGATATTATGTGTACGTTTTGAACGATCGTTATTTGTTTAGAGAGCAACCTCAAGAATACTTAAAGCACCCGTGTGGCAACAAAAGGGATTTGCTTTTCACCTTTACTAGAGGCAACCTATTAAGTACCTTGTAAGGTGAACTCGCAAGGGTGTCGAGTTGTATGTATCGATACAACCGTCTAACTTCATTTAATTACACTGAATGACTCGACTGAAATAGCCATTGAAATAGTCATCACATACAACCCGACCTGCAAATTGCAAAAAACGTAAGAAAATTTGGAAGACCACAGTCGCGACTGGTCGCACTATTGGCCGTAAAAGCTCCGACCAAGATGAAAGGGTTGGCCGCAACTACAACAAGACTGCGATCAGTCGCGATCGTGGCCCCTCAAAGCGCAACCCAGTGTGCGTTACTAAGTAAGGACTATTTTAATTTGAGTTGAATTAAGTTTTGTTTTAGTTGTATGTTTGTGTTATCATGTTTTATTTTAAGATATTTTCACATAAAAAAGTGCCTTCTTCATTTTAGAAGATTTAAACTTTTTTTAAATTATGTTTATATTTTGATTGAAGAACAGACAAAGATGAATTAATTTAAATGTAAGTGCCTATCTGATAAAGTTCAACAATTATGTAAGTAGGTTATAGATTTATTTAGTAAATAAACTTTTGTACAATGTATTATGCATGTTTTTCTCTCAATTTCCTATTAATGGTTTTTAAGCTCTCTGGTTCTCTGAGAAGACTTAACTATCAGGCTGTATCGGCTTGTAGTTGTACTAAATTATATAAATAGGTGTAGTTGAAATCTTCAATCTATAAGACGGATGGCGCCGCCGAGGCCGGCCCAGAAAGAGGTGGCGAGACAATCTGGACGCGTGCCGCGAGGGCTGGTTCGAGGTGGCACGAGAAAATAGCAGAGTTGGAAGGAATTGGGGGAGGCCTTTGCCCAGCAGTGGGACAGCACAGGAAACAAAAAAAATAATTTGAAATCTGTCTATCTTCAATCTGTAAATCTGTCCAATCTGTGATGAGTAAGAGTATGTGCCTAAAATAGTTATGAACACAAATCTCGATGAATGGAGGTGGAGAGGAAGACCAAAGTAAAGATGTATGGGTTTGAGGAATTCTATGAAAGATACAAAAAAAAGAGAATGAGTCATAGGGCGACGGTTGACAGAGGAGAATGGAAGAAGAAAATGTGTTGCTCTGACCCCTAGTGATATTGGACGGATGTTGTCGCAATTCAGGATCGTACGCCAATGTAAACCTTATGTCAATGATAACATATTACAAAATCACGTCGTCTTTAATGATGACATCGTCACGGAAATTTCATAGTTTTCATAAAGTAAGTTTACTCAAATAATTCTCGCTTAATTTGCACGTACATAATAATATACAAAAATGCTCTATTATTACTACGAAGATATCACATATGTTTATTGTATCATTTTCATGTCTACTCTAATTTATTTACATGTACGGATATGTACTGAAATACCTTTATTTGATGTACTAATTTGGATAGTCTACTTACTTTAGTTATGTATGTTGTCAATATGAAAATGTTTCTGTCGGATTGATCAGAGACATGAAAACTTAGGTAAGTACCAACAGAGATCTACCTTACTTTATAAAATGCTAACAAATAAATATAAATGGCTAATAATAATGGCCATTTCAGTAAATTCTTACAACTATAACTATTCGGGGAGTTAGTGTGGATCATGGGCGTACCCACGGTGGGGCAGGATGGGGCACTTGCCCCACCCTGCTTTCTGGCCCGAAGCTAAGAATTTTAAGCAAAATTAATATAATTACAAAATTATATTCATTTGGGTACTTTAACATTTTTCACATTAAAATAAAAACTTGCTTGCGTCGGCCTCTGTATGATGGGTGTGCATAGAAAGAGGGTACTGGAAGCACAGCATACATTTGAAAACAAAATTTTAGCTAGATTTAGGCAGAAACCTCGCTGGTTATTATTGAAATAAGGTGTACTGCAGTAAATAAATAGCATTTTTAATTTCCTACTATTTAGTTGATTTACTTCTGCCCCACTCCTTAAAAAATGCTGGGTACGTCCATGGTGTGGATCGTTTAAATTTCCCACCCGCACGCAAAATACGCGCTTGGACGTGGAGTTGCGGACACCAGCCCGTTAAACAATACAATACAACAACTATAACAATGTAGTAGGTATCAGAAATAATTTACAAATAATATTAGCGGCCTGGGTAACAGAGAAGTATGGATGAAGAAGACATGCTGCGCCCACCCCAAATAAATTGGGATAAGGGCAGGAGAATGATACTGGCCTTAGTACTTCTAGAATAATAGAAAACTAAATACCTTAGTCATCTTACTGATCACCATAATCAACTGCTGGAATATAGACTTATTGTCTCTGAGAAGGAGTGGGCCATAATCCACCGCGCGGGGCCAGGTCACATGTCTTAGTTAGAACATTTGGTTCTAGGATAAGCCGATTTCTTCGCGATGAGTTCTTTTCCCGTTTTGGGAGCAGTTGTTACGAATTGAACTATACAAAGTGCGTGCCCACTTGGTAAGGAACCAACGACTTCTACAAGTATGTTGGAACCATTTCCACACTAGGCCTTTTTTTTTTGTATTGGAAATCACCAAATAACCCCCCGTTGTTGTGGAGTGGGAGGGAGTGTCAGATTTTTACTGACTAAAACCCATCCATGTTCCTTCTTTGCCCTTTGTGTTCCAGTCCCGCAGCTCACACTAGGCCTCCACTGCTGTCTTATCTACCTGCCTCTTTTTCAAAGATAGGCGTAATGTCCCTTATAAAATATGAGCTCAACTTACTTGCAAAGCCTTCAACCCCTTGAGGATGTTGGTGTACTGCTGGCAGAGACCACACTGTAACATGAACTCATTGCTGTCGTAGGGTACAGCCACCACGTTGGGGCAGGGGCGGTCCGAGTCGCATCTGTGAATGATGGCAAAAAGGTATGCGTTATTACTCAAAACTTTGGTACGTAGGTATCTAAAAATCTTTTTTATACTCAATAGGCTTGCGTTTGGCCGTAACTGCCTTATGTGAAGCGATGATGCGGCTTTGGGTGGAGCACGCTTGCCCATAAGAAACCAATTCACTCGAACTTTGAATAGATCCACATTTTTATGCATATAAACTATGCTCGTAACTATTGGGTTCAACGCTACAAAAAAGCACAGAACGGTTTTCATCTTTTCAGTAGGACTTTAGAAAACGCACCATTATAAAAAGAAACATTGATTCGAGGGCATCCTCCATATTGTAGTTTTTAAAACCGGTGAAAATGTAATTCATGTTAAAATTGCCTAGTTTCCATCATTTGAAACTAGATGGCGTTACCAGTCACGAAATTATTTGCAAATTAATATTCGTAAACCAAATGAAAACGATTCGTTACCGATAGAACAGCACGTAATTATTTCAAAATCTAGCTACTCACTTGAATCTCATATAATTTTCGGTCATTTCTTCATACGTGGGCCACTTATGTACACATGGCGGACACTGGCAGTCGAACCAGTACTGCTCTTTTAACTCTGCCTGCCTCTTCTCTTTGGGAACAGTCGTGAAGATAGGTCCGTAGTTCTCCGAGACTTCCTCGCCTTTCTTGATGTTCTTCACTGCGCGTACGACGATGGTGTTGCCGCAGAAATATCTGTAACATGGAATATTGAAAGTCTGTGAAATTCAGATACAGCGATGACCTATGTATAAGATAAATTGACCATAAGATTTTCGGCACTTGGTAAGGTACCTTTTGTTTGCTATTTGTGAATCCAAAATGTTCAGCTCGTCAGACACTCACATCATTTCAGTATATACCAGCTAATGATACATAAACTCATCTTACGCCTTTTCCCACCCAATGGGAAAGCGGCGGATACCACAGAACGTACCTTGCTTATTTCCGTACATACACCTTTGATGTTAATTATCTAGAGCACAGTTTACCATGCCAAACTCAAAAGTATAAAAACCAAAAGCATATCTGTCTACCTTACTACACCAGGATCACAAGAGTGATTGAACAGCGCAAGAGTCGGGAACACTGCTCCAGCCAAGAACACTGACTTTCCTTCATGTTTGATAATGTTCGTATCAACTTTAGGCTTAGGGCATTGCAGCTCAAAAACTTCGTGAGCGTTGAACTTTAAAATCTGCAGGTTCTTTAATATTAGACCACCGATTAAAGCCACGTCTTCCTTATACTTTTCGTCTACAGCCATAGTCTTCAGCTCTTCAACTTCCACGGGCTTAGTTCTCGGCTTTCCATCGAAATAACCACTTATTTCCAAGAGTTTGACGAAAAAAGCTGTCATTTGAGTTCTGTGTAAAAAGTCTAGCTTGGATCTTTTGTCTTCATGAGCGACTAAATGATAGATATTTCTGTAGTCATCAGTTTTGTAGGGTCCTACAGGTTTCGTATCAAGTTCTTGACTAACACTAGTGAAGTATTCTTTTTTTTGTTGTGTGATCATCCTCAGCGCTAAGTGGCAGGTTATAGAGCACCCTGACTTCCATATTAGCGGGAGAATATGGCACTCGTAAGCGTGGTATGATTTCTGTGCTGTCTCCAAGCATTTGTCGCTGCAGAATACGACGTTTGGACATTTTGGACAAGGTAGAGGAATTGGACACCTGGAAACAATAAAATATTGAATTATAGAAACTTTGTAAGAGTGTTCTTAATTTAAGTTTAGCTTATTCGATTCTAATAGGAAATATGCGTAAAACGTACTTTATGAAACAGTTTTGGCAATGTGTGCTCGAATACTCCGCTAACAATGCCCCACTTTGAGGTTTTTCTACCAACAGAACTTCTCCCGGTTCTATATCTTTCGTAGCAGTTGCAAACCTCCCTCGAACATCTTCGTAATCTATTTGGATAGATTCCGAAGCTGCAGGATACTGAGGGTTGTTCTTTCCAGGAAGTTTTGGCTTAGGTGGAGTTTTCTTCAAAGGTTCTGGGTCTTTTGGGTTTCCAGCTAAGACGAGACCTTTGTTCAATATTTCGAGCATGAGTTTTGAGTCTGTGCGCATCTTCTGTTTTTTCTCTTTGTCCAATTTTGTGGCTTCATCGAGTGAGCTGATTGTGTCTCTGAAAATTTAAAGTAAAAGATATAACTCATATACTAACGACCGGTCCCTGCTTTGCATGGTTGTTACGAGATACCAAAACATCAAGTTCAACACTGAATATTATGCACATCGTTTCAGTTTATTTTTTCTAAATTATAAAAAAAACGCATCAAATAGCGTTGTGCAGTTTATATTAACAATGTGGTCACATAGACTACTTGATTTTAGGTAGGTATAGATTAATATTTATTTTCCTCTTTCAGAATAGTTTAATTAGATATTCATGCAAATTCACGAATTTGAGTATCGTAGATAATGAGTAGGAACTAGGAAGTAAAGAACATCTTACTGGAAAGCGGAGATAGCTTCCTTATTCCTCTTCAGCACTAGGAGGCACCTAGCTCTTCTCTCGTAGACCTTGTACCTAAGGTGGCGAGGGTACCCGAGGGATAAGCACCGTTTGATATCAGCCAAAGTATCTTCGAACTGTTCCAGATGATTCAACGCCGCGGACCGGTTCGCCAAAACTATAGACAGCTCTTCAGCTGAAAGAAATATAGTCAAATATATACCAAAATTGTTACACAGTTTTTAACATTATTTTTAAATCTATGCGTACAATGGCGATCTTATCGCTGGTAACGATATCTTCCAGACAATCTTTGAACGAACTAACTAAACGAATTTAAATAAGATTGCTTTCAGCCGATATTACAACACGACATTCATACAAAGTTGGACAGGAAATTCTCTATAAATTATGCTCGCCACAGATGCCTGTTTAACTACTCATTTCGTTGAATTTCAGCGTGCAAGTACCAACTATACCAACCTATTTTTCTACTTCGACTCATTTCTTCTCAGAACAACATTACTGAGATGGAACAACAAACATATTTGTGACATTAGAATTATCTACAGGCATATAAATAAATACATTTAATGTCTTCATTTTCAAATAACAGGAACTGTTAAGGAAAACCCTGGCTAAATTGTTTTCAGAGCTTTAGCTGAAAAGTTATTCCCTAAGCCACATCGCAGATAATGACTTCGCAGAATATCCTATTAGGTACCTATTTATTAAAAGCCTTTACATACTAACAGGAAAATCATTTTACACAATAATATGTTAGTACCTACATATCTATTGCGGTTAAATGTAACACCACCTCTAGGAATGTCTATATTCGTAAACAAAAACGATATTAATTCGTTAATAAATGCAAAATCTTGGCATTAATTGGAGCATTTTCCTTAACAAACTGGTCTTGAGTAACGAAATGCTTCGTTTGTTTACATTTTATCGCACGACCTTTTACGTGAACAAGCGCAGTTACTTTGCGTAGTGACAAACATTACTTACTTTCCTTCTCCGGCATGTGCCCCATGCTCTGGCTGTATAACTGCATCGCTCTCGCCCAGTCACCTTTCTGCACGGCTTTATTCCCCTCATCCTTCAATTGCCGCGCTTTTTCCAAGTCTTTTTTCACGGGAAACTCGCCGCCTGTCTGGCATTTCAGCAAATCGTCGATTAAATTGTAGTTTCTGACGATCGGTAGACTGCACAAGTAGGAGACTCGCTTCGCGTTGGACTCTAAATTGGCGAAATTGTTCCTCGTCACGTCATCCAGAGAGCCGTTTATAGTTTCGTGGAACTTTTTGAAGAAGCCCCCGTCTTGAGACATTTCTGCTAACTGGGAATGATGCACATGTAATGAATGGTTATTATAATCTTTTATTTTAGGTTAGATGTAGAAAGCCGGTGTAAAAGCGCGCGGAGTACTGCTGCCGTGTTTCTATTTTTATATTTGGGACGTCGATCCGTTCTTCACTTCAGACAGTTTCGGCGCTAGAATGGTACGGTGTTATCCATGCATTTGCGTAGAGACGAGAAGTAATCTTATTGTTAGGATTTATTTAAAACTGAACAGAGCTTAATTTATCAAAATCGTGCACGGAACAAACTTAGAATCCAATTTACCCGTCTGTGATACGTATCTAGATGAATTGTTTAAAACCTAAGCATTTTTCTGGAAAGTTCTCGAACCTTGCAGAATTGAATTCAAAACAACACGACAAGACGATGCGTCTGATAGCGGAGATAATAACGAGAATCTTAACTCAACCAAGCACGCAACCGTCTGAGTGCAAGTTTTATGTCCAACTTTGACCCTAATTAGAGCTTGCCACTTATTCAATGAATTCTAGCTATTTTTAGAAGTGTTTTTTTGCAAACGTTTTTATTTTAATTGCACTCTTAAAATTCTTTAAAAGAACAAACTATGCGATATTATTAAGTATATCAACGAGTGTTTTTATCACTAGAAAAACAACACACATATTGCACGATTCTACAAAAAAAAACACATTCCGTTTATTTCAAGAATTGTCATCTAGCGAGATAGATATGACAACGTCACCATTAGGTACCTAGCACCTTTGCCAATACTTATTTGATCACCCATCATCATCATGGTATATGAATAATATTTCTGCATAATGCACCGGTGCAACGATGTGTCATATTATACCATCATAAATGCAATTAAAACTAATTTGAGACGAAGCAGCTTCGCCATAATATAATTTTCCATAACAAACAAAAGCATTCATAATTCATGGAAAACACGTAAAGTGGTTGCAATGCTAGGTTTTCTTAGTACTAGTCTAGAGAAGCGAAGTGACCTTTTGGATCTTACCAAGGCCAGTATAACATGACTTTTCTTAGCTGCCCTGTTGGCTAAGCAGAAAATCTGAGTTGCTGTTTTCTGCATGCCAAGATAAAATGGCTGCCTATGTATTTCCGAGTATTCTCTTCATACCTTCCTTTTCAACGGAATTAGATAAAAGCTCCACGTAACATTACGTGGCTGTCACAGGAAATAACAAAGAATGATCCTTGTTATTGTTGGATTATTTAATTGTTTGCTACATTTTTTTTCAATTATATTATTGTATTTATCTGCCTATTTGTTTCCTTTTAATTGTTATTGTACCTATTTAGGTATGCACTATGCAGTTATGTCGAGTTATAAACTCATAACATATGCATTATTGCGATGATCCTATTAACAGAGGATATCTATTAATTATACGAATGCTAATTGATCGACTAATCCACTAATCTGGTTTTATAAAGTGTTATTGTTTGTTATTGTAATTATATATTTCCCGTTTAGATAGATGTGAGGAAGTGTAATATATCAACTTACTCGGCTTTTAGTTTCAGCGTACTCATATATGCCTTGGGTAATTGGTAGGTACAGAAAAGGCTACAGAACGATAGTAAATGATTGAAACAATTAAATATCACCGCTAGTCTTGACTGCCTGTCATGGAGTGGGCACAGGCACATCCCACTAATCAATTTTATGTCCTATCATCCTATGCCCGAGGTCTACGTAGATTGTGGAATTCAATCTGAAACGAATAGTACCTAAATGACACGGTATGATGTACGGAGATGAGATGATATAATGGTTTTAAAAGTACCCTTAAGGAAGCCGAAAGCCTCTTGTTCTCTCCGTCATTGCGATTATTTTGTTGTAGACCATACCTGGGAAGTGATGGGAACCTTCCAGTTACGGAGATGTTGGGGGTCAAAGTTCCAACATTTTCACAAGTTTTTTAATAACAAGTTTTTAATGTGTAACTTTAAATACCTCCACGACCCCTGTACTATTCAATGCATCCATTAGCACAAAGTTTTGAGTGCGTTTCACTGAATCTTACCCTAAAACGTGATTTTTCGCCCAAGAAAAAGCGTTTCCCAGCAATATTTTTTGCGTAGAGTTACTTCGTTTGTTGACGGCTTCGTAGAGTCCGTTTATATTCATGTATCTGTTGTTCTAGAAAGCTAATTCAAGCGCCTCAACAAGATAGCATTCTAGGTCGTGCCTCGACTTTATCGTGTTATCGTGCATTAGGAGCATGTTTTTTAGAGAAATGATGTCAAGTGCGATCGTAGTAAATCTAGTTAGATACATTCTAGTCTGGCAATACGATTGGTATAATCTTCAATCCTAGTACTGTGTGCTAGTTTTAATATGGTATGAAACAAAGCTCTCTATTTGTTTCTTTGGGAAGTTTTGCAAAGAAAACTGCAATTGATTCATCCGAGGCTAAAAGGTTGGTTTGAATGAATGAAGTATAGCGACACGACTAGCGACTGTCAGATTTATTTTAGGTCATATGCTTAAAGTTTGGAATATCCATGATGCTAGATAAGTAAGTAAATCAAGATGATGTTAAACTTATACTGTCACTTACGGGATATCTTCCGTGATTGTTCATTATTTTGAGCTCTCGATATTTCGACGCTGTTGCAAGCGCCATGATCGCGGGTTGACCAATCACGGAGGATATCCCTTAAGTGACAGTATAAGTTTAGTTTAAACCGTGAAAGCTTAAAACAGTGAAGATGATGTTAGATCCAGGTCAGTTGCCATCAAAAGAAAATACGGAAACGTCAATGACAAAAGAAATAAGGAACCAACCACAAGATAATTCTCTATGAAAATGTTGCCTCGCGCCGACCTTATTAGCAAAGTGCATTGTAAGTAAACAACGCATTATTTAAACATTAAACTTTAATAACTCGGTACAAAGCATTCAGACAACCTTATATTATTTCCTCGATTCTTGGAAGATCTCTGAGATTAACCGTCAAGTGATTATATGTGTCAGAGAAAAATTAAAGTTAGCACAAGTTCTTTTCCACTGACGTCAAGTTAATAATACTTAAGTGATGTTATTATGAAGGTGCATCCACACCGAAGATATTATTTCTTTGATCTTTGCCCGTACAGCGCACGGCTCCAGGCCCTGACAAAGCTAGACGGAGTAGCGGCAGACCCAGGAGAAGATGGCGCGAGGCCTTGGATGGCTTCCTAGTCAATTGGCGAGAAGAAGCACAACATCGAGAGAAGTGGAAGAAATGAGGGAAGGCCTTTGGTTGGGAGCAGTGCTTCCAGATCCCAAAAGTAAAATTACAGTGTTGTCAGCTAAACGTGGCGTTTACGCATTAAATGTGATAAAATATGATTGTAAATGAAATACAGTATATTTATACACTGTATTTTATCAGTACAGTATAGGTACAATAGAGAAGTCTTACATACAGTAAATCTACTGTAATTAAACTGAATTTGGAAGCACTGCTTGGGAGTGAGAGAGCCAAGGATAGCAAAAAAAGTACCTATGCAAAAGCATTTATTGCCACATTAAATGCTTTTGCATAGGTACTTTTTTTGTTAAAACAGTCAAAATACAGAAATCAGCAACATCTTACAAATGGCCGCAAAATTTATAGATAGTTACCATGTTGTCTTGATGTCATGTTGCTGAACAAAAAGTAACTCCGGTGCAGATGCATCTCAAGTGTTCGCTAGGTAGGTACCATTGTTTTTGATTCTCACGAACTTCGGTTTAGCATTGCAGTTTTTTGTTTTGAATATTAAAAACAGGCAAAAAATTATTTAGTATTTCCCAAAATTTCGTCGGCTGATGATGTTTTGCTTGCTTTTGACGTAAATCATTACATTTAAGTGTAGTTTGGAAGACAACACTAAAGTAGGTAAAATATTGATTGTTTTTCACAATTCTTGAACTACTTATATTCGCTCACTATCTCGCCTGATATTTGTTCTTCTGGGTGAATATCACAGCAGCAAATTTTACGTGTCCACGATGAGAATCAAGGTGTAAAATGATAGGATGTTTCTTATTTTTTTTTTATAGTGAAATACGTAACTTGGTTCAATTAGGGCCACATTTTTTGTTTTTATAAGTTTAAATAAATAATCAGGAAAAAAAATATTGCCTTAAAATTCAAGTTTGGTGGCTTGTCCCAGTTCCGTTTTTGGATATAATTGTATTCACCATAGTAACAATTTGGGGTAAAATAGCAAATAAACGATTTCCTTAGTATATGCATAAGACACACTATCTAAAGACAATTAAACCATATTAGATAATCTAATTTAAAAGCACAGGACACTCGATCAAAGTTTGTCCAAGCAAAAATCAAAATTTTGTTGGCACTTTTTCAATTTACTATAACACGAAGCTTCGGGCGTGTGTGATCAATAGTGTTTTATTATTTCGCATCTCTAAGTCTTGGGCCAGCACTTGCGCGTAACAGGTATGTGATTAGTGCTGTGATTACCCCCCAAAAACGTAAGTACTCACCTTGAGTGGCACGGGGGACAAGAATTGTTAAATTTTTGGTGGATCGATTTGCTGTCGATTTTAAAGTGTTTTAATAGTAAGCTACACGTTATAGCTAGTGATTAGGGTTTCGTATAAATCAGTAACATCAATTTAATTGGAACTTAAAACCCCTATTTTTAAAGATTTTTTTTATGTCTGGCCCCAATTTTGGTGGCTCAATTTTGGTTGGTTTGGTGGCGTTTTCCCGCCACCAAAATTGAAAACGAGCCACCAAATTTTAAGTATGTACTGTATATGTATGGTTTGTACCTATATAGCCACGTTTTTACGTTGCAGGACAGTTTAATTAGCAATCAAATAAATGTTATGTACTTGGCAGTAAGTAAGACCAATTATTATAAGGGTGGCATACTAATGATCAAGTTTTTTATTAATATATTTTTATTTTGTTGCTTTTAAGAATGCCAAAACAGACCAGCAAAGAGAGGCTAGTTAAAAAGAGAATGGCAGAAAGAAGAAGAAAAGCAAAAATAAAGAGCTATCCCAAACAGGCTGAAACACTGCGAAAAAGAGTTGTTAGGAAAAAAGAAAACGAGTGTTTTCTTGTTTTTAAGTTTTTTTTAGTAAAGATGAGAGAAGATTTATATTTGAAAACTACAAATTCCTTTCTTAGATTTCAAGACTGATTGTAGAAACCATTAATCTAGTCTGGTGATTAGCATCCAAATATTGTGTTAAGGTTTTTTAGTTTAACTGAAATCTGCAGAGCTTAGTCACTAGAGCGTTGGTGAAATGGTAATGATCTGTTTGCTGTTTCACTGTGTCTCTCCTTGGCTTTAATATTTTTTATTTTGTTTGGAACAACAAAAAATTACATAATAAAGCATTGAGTCCAAGCATAGCCCTTTCCATAGCTCGCTGAGCGACCTTGAATTTATGGACCAGCCGTACCGAGAGTGTCCACGTTTCAGCCCTGTAAGTCATAACTGGCAGGTCGTACTGGTTGAAGACCTTTGTCTTTAGGCTCTGTGCAATACGCGACGAGAAGACCCGCTGAAATTTCCCAAAAGTTGCCCAGCCCAGCTGAATTCTTCTGTCAGTCTCCCTTTTAAAGTTGTTCTTACCAAACTGCAGAGTTACCCCGGGATAAACATATTCTCGAACAACCTCGAGAGGACCGCCATTGACAATAGGTCCTGGTTCCGGGTGACTTGTTCGTTGAACATAACCTGTCCAAGTTCACCCTGAGATCAATGCGTATTGATGAATCAACTAGACCATCCAGCATCTGCTGCAAAGTCGTGCATCGCTTCAGCCAGTATGACGATTTCATCTGCAATGCAAATCTCAAGTGTGAGATGTACTCGTCGTTGATGTTAATGCCAGGTGCAATGGTGAGGGGCTGCGGGACTGTTCGAAAGAGATACCGCGGCCCTGGAACACAAAGGGCTAAGAAGGAACATGGACACAAGTCTGACACTCCCTTCCACTCAGACCAGATTATACTCTTCGAACTTCAGTATGATCTGCCGCACTGTGTGGATGTGGTCTATGGTGCTGAATCCTCCTCGAAACCCGGCCTGCTCCGTTGACTGGAAGTCGTCGAGACTTCCGACAGAATCTCCGGCTTCGAAACGACCCCACCTCCACTAGATTTGGTCTTTATTACCACTTGGTCTTTATTATTAATTTTGTTTAAAATAAAAATATTTATGTTTTTTTGCTTTCGTTTCTTTTTGTGTCATAAACTCATAATGATAGATCAGACAAATGATCATAAATATTTTTTAACAACTGAGAGTTTTATTAACCGATGAAGTTATTGATGAGAATGAGAATTTGTGAGATTAGAGATTAGATTTCGATTGATAGATGATTTAGATTAGATTACATTGAGCTTTATTAGTGAGATTGAGGTTTGTGACGGAGAAATTAAATTTTGGTGCCACTGATTTTCAATTTTGGTGGGCACTTTCGATTTTGGTGGGCGATTTTCAATTTTGGTGGCCACACTAGACTTTGAACTAAAATATCTCAAAAAGTTATCGAGATTTTCTCAGCCCTCTTGAAGATCCTTCCAGCTTGGAGTTTCTTTTCTTACGACAGCCCCTTATTTTTCACGAATAGTGAAGAAAAAATTTCGCCACCAAAATTGAATAAAAATGCACGTTGTTGATATTCACCCTTCTCCATCTTTTCTGCATCACTGTCACGACATTATTTTAAGTGTTGATGGCCCGAAACTCCACCGCTTTTGTGGACACTGTTTGGGGTGTCACTTAGACTGAATTTTTTTGGGTACAGTGGGCAAAATATAAAGTGGGAAATAGTTTGTAACACAACAATAGTTGATCTGATTATGATGTGGGCAGGCTTATTTTTTTTACACCTTTTTGATATCGGCCCCGACTTTCGAGCAGTAAGTCGTGGGTTCGAACCCAGACAGGCGCATTCATCAGCTGCCTAACCTTTTTCCATAGCATTACTTTGTGTAATTTATTTCATCACCACTGCTCTCAAAACGGTGAAGGAAAACATCGTGAGGAAACCGGCATGTCCTAGAACCAAAAAATTCGAAGACATGTGTCATCTACCAACCCGCACTGGGCCCGCGTGGTGGATTATAGCCCATTCCCTCTCATAGAGAGGTGGCCTGCGCCCCAGCAGTTGGAACATTATAGGCTGATTATGCATGTATCCCTTCATTGCATCTACACTTAGCCATATATATACAGGCATACCTTTTTGTCATATTACTCACCATGTTAATACTACGGAAATAATGATTAAGCTACGACTGGTCATAAATAAATTTAAATAATTTATGAAAACTCCTTGTCACTTATGTTAGACATTAATTATAGGTCTTATGTCTTCAACATGAGATCAGTAATTGATGTACGTACTTGTCATAAAGACCTAGTGGAAATATATCTTTGTTCTCCAAAACTGCAACATAAACCTAGGTACTTAGAACATAGGGCTCAATTTACCTTCCGCGTCGTCACTGAAATATAAGAATACTAATAGTAGCTTCGCCTACGTGGATGTCGGAAATTGTCCCATGGGAACATACTCTTATTCTTTATTGCACACAAAACAACAAAAAATATACAAACAAATTGCAATAATATAGCTTATGTACTTGTAGAATGGCGAGCTTAACCCAGAATTGGGTTTTCTTACAGCAAACCAAATTTCGATTGCGAAATTTGCATAAGAGGATATACCTATGTGCATACCGTACTACCGAAATAAAAAATAATCCTAGGCCATGATCTACCTTTGTGCCAAATTTCATTGAAATCCGTTCAGTCGTTTCGGCGGAAAAAGGCAGCAGACAGATAGAGTTACTTTTGCATTCATAATATTGGTCTAGTAACTGTGAGTATGTGGATGGATGATAGCATACATTAAATATCTACCATAAAACACCACTAACCGAAACATCTATTGTGCTTACCATAGGTTATTCTTATGGCAATACAGGGGGAAGGGACACCGACGCTTCAGAATGATGTGTCTACTGAATACGTGGTTACCGTTTTAGCGTCAATTTTTTTTTTCCTTCCGTCCTTCCGTCTCGATAGCCTAATAATGAAAAGTAACGATCTTAAATAGATCCAGTCCTACCAATACAGCTAATGATAAAAAAGAGCTCTATATAAGGTCTACCTTTTCATACACGAAATATTTTAAGAGTAACTTCTATAAGTTGTAAAGTCGCCATATCAACAACAAAAAAAAATATCTGAGTGTTTTTGTTTTTACGAAATTATTATAATTCTTAAATTTCTCGAATCTTATTGCATAAAACCTTTACTGGGATATTCTAACAATGACAGTAGGTAAATACGACGTAGTAGACTAGCGTAATGGATGTTGAAAAATAAGGAGCCAGCATTTATTTTGTGGGTCAAGTAATTTTAAATTATTTATTTTTTATTAAAATATAACGTGACTTTTTATTCGTCTTACAACGGCAGCCCACTTCATGTATCCAATGTCCACTAAACATTCATAAAAAAAATTGGTATTTATGAGATTTTAATAATTTAAAAATAAACGTATCATTCAGTATTATGACGCATGACGTAGTTAAAACACCCTGTTGTTAGCGATGATCTACTGGACTCGAGCGCTGGGTAGGTAATATGTTCTCCCGTTTGACAAGTAAACATCATTAACAGGATGTTTCATAATTTTTTCTAATGTTTTATTTATTTTTCTTTGTACATACCTATTATAGTGGGTTAAAAAAAAATCGCGTCTAGAGCTATTTTATGTCGGGCACATTGAGTGGACCACCTTTGTAAGACGACTAAAAAGTCACGGTGTACACTTAGATTTATTTTTTGCCCTTGAAATGGCTTCGTTATAGCCGTTAGATGAGTTAGACCTTATAGGTACTTGTCGCAAATCGACACTAGCAAAACTAGACATAACTAATCCAATCACATAATATTTTATAATCTGGAAAAGTAACCCAGATATCTAGATGTCTAGAATGCAGGCAAGCAAGAGACAGTTCTGTTATAACCTGGAAATGAAACTGGAGCTGAGTGATAGCATCGGGACATGTTCACATATTATGCGTAATGAGCTGCGCACACGCATTGCATAACGCGCACCTGGTACATTCGATTATGTTTCGTTATGGTTCAACGGTTGCAAAGATATAGGTAATTTCAATTTATCTCGAAATCTAGTTATTTCTTTCTCTAAACTCGAGAAATAAATTAGAGCAGCTACTTAGTTAGTTAACACTATTTTCCTTGCATAAATGTCTACGCACTAGGTACCAATATAGGCAAAATGATTTCTTAGGGGCGAATTACACAGAAAAGGCGTAGCGTGAAGGCGCGGCGCAGGCATGGTGCCACTTCAAAACATTTTCATACAAAATGAACGTAGGCGGCGGCCGTGCCGTGAATTACACTCAAGCGGCGCGGCGCAGGCACGGCGTTCTTTCGTTTCCTTATAAATTCGCAGTTTCTGTGTAATTCGCGCCTTAAGTTTTTTAGATATATCCTATTTGGATACCTTATGCTTCTCTGCAATTTTTGTTTTCAGTGTCCTGTACTAATTCAATACTAAATCTAGAATTAAGTTCAGTTGGTTCAGTGACGAAGAGAAGAAAAGCTCCTATTATATGCAACCGAACTTTCCATCGCTTTAAGCCTAGAGAAAAAATAAGGCATAGAAAAGCAATTTTGACAGCGTGCCCCATTGATGAGCCCATCCAAAAATGTCCCCAGCTACTTGATATAAAACATAATCGACGCATGCGACATCCTTGTTATACCTCGCAGCACCTGCTTGTGTAATTCCCACTATCTATTCATCTGTCTGGGGTTTTATAACGCCATTTGCAATCAACTATATCTAGGTGCGATCTGACACTCCCACACACCTACATATTATATTTATATGTATACAGTGTGTTATAGAAAGGGTGTAGCCATATTTAAGGTTGTGGTACCGACTAACCAACTCAACAATTTTCTAAATGGGATCAACTGCATAAAGTCGAAATAAAAATTGTTATCCATACATTTGGGTCGAGTAGTATTGAAATTTTATGTTGTTACGATAAATCTAGTCTGGCTTTTTGTGTATGTGAGTTTGAATGTTTGTAAACGCACCTAAGATACAGGAGAAATTCGTAATGTGGGGCAAAGATAAAAAAAAGTAGTTCATTTTGCAAATAGGTTTTTACAAACACTTTAACACGTCATTTTTTTTTAATTAGATGGGCTGGGGTTTCGTACCTGACTACTCTGAGAAGAAACAGCTGAAACAAACTTAGAGGTCATAGTCTCTTTTAAGGTTCAGGCATAATCTTGGTCAACTTACATACATTTATTTTAGGATCTCCAACAAAATATATACACAAAGCATTATTAGATAATGGGCAACATAATGGACAACAGGTATTAGGTGGGTGTACTCCTTCACTTATAGGAGACCACAGCATGCACAATAAAGTTAACAACCAAGCTAACAAATTAAGCCCCTAATAATTAAAATACATTAAAACACAAACAACTTTATTAGTTAGATATTGAAAAATAGAAGCATAAAATAAAATTATTAACGTTGACATTAATTCTAGAAAAAAATAAATTTAAAAAAATATCCTAACTTTAACATAGACATAAATTTCAAAAAATCCTAACATTAACATAAATTCATTGAGACCTTTGCTCTTTTCTTTACTTTAAATTTTGCGAGAGATTGAACTCACATGATGTTTATCTTTCTTTCTTCTTTCTTTAAAGATGATGTTTATGTATCTACGGTTACGATGTTGGTCCCATAGAGACAGTTGTTTAGTTTGATGATATTTTAGTTTATTTAATTTTGATGATAGCATACTCTCCAATATAACTACACCCTTTCTGATACACGCCACGCTGTATACATATGTAAACCAAGCGTATTATTGAAAAGCCACGTGGGGACGCCTTATAAATCATTTATTTGTCATTATCTTGCACCTGAGTGGAATGTAATTAGATATGGTCGACCTCGTATTTGCTTTACCACTTTTGCCATTTTTTTTTTGGAAATTGATACGGCTGGTCTATTTATTTTAAATTGAACGGCCGAAGCCAATAACGGGAACACCCAAATACTCCGAAATATTTTATTCCGAATTTCGATGTTCCGATTTTCAAAAGTCCGAATTTCATAATACCTAACGATTAAAATGTCTATTATTAAAAATCACGAAATACATTTTACCGAAAGTCGTAAATCCTATTTGTTTGTTTTCCGATTTTCATATGTCCGAAGAATCAAATGCTCGATGGGTTGTCGGTCCGAAAAACGACATTCCGATTTTCAATACTTCGAATAAATTGCTAAAATTAGGTTTCTGATTGTGATATTTTGCATAACACACTTGGCATAATCTTTAAATGAATGTTTTTAAGGCATAACAATTATTTAATATAATTATTGTTTAGCCGAATGGTATATGTATGAATTTACAATGGCATACTAGTAAAATGGCAGAATTTTTCAACTTCATATTTAATCTTAAAATTAAAATAGGAATTGTCTTAAAAAGTCAAAAGGGTGAGTTACAAAAGTAAGTGACAGAAACGAATCGCTGCAAAACCGACTCCACGTAGTCTTGTCTGCCTTACCCCGAGAGTGTAATTTAAGCCCGCGTAGGCGCGGAGGGGCGAGACGGCCCGCGAGCTGAAGAGCAGGTGGTTTTAACGCTCTCCGCCGCGGCTGAGGTTGGCCGGCGAAGCCGGCCAGCACGCCGAAGCTGCGGTGGTGGGCGTAAAACACATCTGCGACGATAAGCTCGCGTGGGACCGCCGGAGCCCCGCAGTGCCGGAGCCGTGACAGAAACCATGCCTGCTGCCTGTTGCATGCTCGCTTGCATGCTGCATGCTTGCTTGCATGCTGCATGCTCGCTTGCATGCTGCATGCTTGCTTGCATGTTGCATGCTTGCTGCATGCATCTTGCATGCTTGTTTGCATGCTGCATGCTTGCTGCATGTATGGTGTATGCTTGTTTGCATTTTTGCATGCTGCAAGCTTGCTGCATGCATGGTATATGCTTGTTTGCGTGGTTGCACGTTTCTTACAGGGAAGTAAATCAACTGTTTTATAATTATTGATGTTTTGATTGATTCGGGTACCATCTATTGTTGGTGAATCATTTGGGTTAGGTTAGAACAGTGACCATTAACGGATCAGATCCCCTCTATTGTTGGTTATGTGTTTATTTGTCTTGATATTCAGTTTTTTAAGGCGTTTTTATTTCGGAATTATATTTAATCGGTATTTTAATAATCGGAATTCGTATTTTTGATGTTTCGTATTATCATTAAGTCGGACTTTTTGTTATTCGATCTCTTGAAACTCGGTATTTTAAGAATAGTAATTATGAACGTTAGGAATATTGAAAAATAGGAATTATAAAAATAGGATAAATGATAAATCGGAGATGTCATATTAGGAATTTTGAACCATTCGGAATTATGAAAATCGGTATTTTAAAATTCGGATTTGTGACTGTCGGAATAAAGTTTTTCGTATTTATGTAGTGTACCCGCCAATAACACTATTTAAACGTATAATTTATTTAAAACAGTCATGCTTCAGTTCATCTTCTCACAAAAATTCAAACATTCTGACAGTATCACCTCAGTAGTGTATCAATAACTATGTGACAGTTTCATCATAAGGCCGCTAACTCAGAGGAATATTTTTTGCAGCGTGCAGCGGGACGTTACATGATGAGTTCCATTAAACGCCCTGCGGAACGTACCTAATAAGAAACGCTTCTCCGAATTAGCGGCCTAAGGATGAAACGGTCGCATTCGCATAGATACACATACCTTAGGGTCTAGACAAAGTAACAATTGATCGGCGATGACGATGACAAAATGTTTAAGAATCAAATAATAAGCTACAGAAAGCTTTTGTCAATCCTCGAATCATTATAGAACTACGAAAAACTTTGAAACCGACTGCTGCTTGTCTAGTCCCTCTTCTTGTTTTACTACGTGCAAGTGACATTTAACCTTAGGGTGGTAAAGCAATTATGAGTTCGACTATGACTACATATAAAGGAGTAAATTTTCCAAGTCGTGACTGTGAAGCATCAATGTTGTGAGAAGTCTGATCTTACTAACGAGAATGTGTAAATGACATAATATTTATAAATTGTCAGTCGATTGAGATAAAGTTAATTGATTTGTTTGAACGTGAGACTTTGATGTCGAAGTTGAGATAGGGACTTGCTATTGATTTGTCACTTAGCTTAGTGTACGGAAATCTTATAACTGCACACGTAACTTTCAGGCTTCGGGGGGAATTTGGCAATGGCATTAGCGGGGCTAAACTCATAAAATCGATAAAATCACGTGTTTCAAAAATTATATTTTGAAATGTCATGTTTGACTTATGTTTAGTGATATTATGCCTTTAGGAATTCGTGGTGCAACTGGGTCTTAACATTTCCACAGTTTTATGTTGGAATAGGATTCTGTATCAAAGTCTGTGTTTTTAAGTTTCTCAACAGATAAAACAACAAATACGCCATTGATAATGTTGTTAACCCAGGATAACACGATGCATATTTAAATATTAAATTGTCATAAAAAAACAACCGGATTTTATGTTTTACGAGTTTTTATACGAAATCCAGTTATAATGCATTTACGTGACTTGCTTTTGAAATAACTGCGCAGTTATGTACCTTTGTCTGTGGACTACCTAGAAGTATTTTTGTAAAACGATATTTTACATTTTCATTGAGGACTTGTGAGGTGTGACATACCGAGTGTCCTCCGTGCCTTGGAAAGCACGTAAAGCCGTTGGTCCCGGCTGTCATTTGTAGATCTTTGACAGTCGTTAGGTAGTCAGTGGCAAAAAGGCTGACAACCAGTCTTACCAAGGGGTATCGTATTACCCAGTACTAACTGTATTGTGGAGGTCAGATAGGCAGTCGCTCTATGTAAAATACATCCGGCTGCTAGCTGCGGTTAGCTGCATCCGGTTAGACTGGAAGCCGACCCAAACATAGTTGGGAAAAAACTAGGGCGATGATGATGAGGACTTGTGAGGAGTAAATGAAGTAAGATTTCAGGGGAAGTTTCAAATATATTATAGCTAGGCCAGCTAGGTATTGTCCCAAGGCTGGGCAAAGGCCCCTCTCCATCTTTTCCCTTTGGTTTCTGCACCACTTCTAGCCAGTTCCTGAGGAAGACATGCAAGTCGTCCCACCAATTACTTTGTGGCCCGTCTCACGGTTTCAGGGCACCAATCCTGAATTTTTACGGGCCCACCGCTCGTTCGGCAAGCGGCTCACGTGTCCAGCCCAGGCGAATCTAGGCTGAGGTCTCTTAGTACTCACATTTGGCTGATCCCTTGAATAGTCAGTCAAATAATCTGATGATTTCAGTGTCTATCATGCCTTATAATTAAGCAGTATAGCAGATAATGCCACATGGTGCGTCAGCTGTATTAAATATTTTTGTTACCCAACATACAGTTGCTGATTCTCTTTTTAAGACTGAAAAGAAAACATAACATACAAACTTTCATTCCATATTGTACATACGTCAGCACATCAAGCTACCTGAAACCGTCAAATTTTCCCAATCAACCTTGAACCTGTATTAGGTTCAAGGTTGATTGGGAAAATTTGACGGTTTTAGCGATAAAGTTGAAAATCTATTAAAGAAATTTGACAGGTTGTAGTAATTTGATGTGCTGGTGTCTGTACATAATATTATTATTCTCCTGTCATAAAACAAAAATAGGAGTCAAACTCGAGACAACTAAAAGCACAGCCTAAAGTGCGTCATTACTATTGTAATGAAATATTACATCTACATAATTTGCAAAGAAGGCTTGTCAGTATTCGTACCGCGTTTACCAAACATGCAGACGAAAGTTCCTGTAAACTTAACTAGGAGTTTTACGTGGGAAGCAGAGGGATCATAACAAATATACACATATATAACATCACGCCAAAAACCCCTAAATGACCTTGAGTATACATATAGTAGTAAAGTGTAATAATAAGTACGGCTACAATGCAGCAGTAATGTTCAAGAGCAATGTTATATGAGGCAGGTACAAAGCCAGATCCCGAACCGCTAAGTATGGAAGACGAATAGCTCTGCCCTACTTAGGAATCGTCTACTAAAGTCGCTTGCATTCACTAGCTAGACCAACGAGGAGGTTTGAAGTCCCTTTGTCTCTGGCCTCCTCAGACAGAAATTCGCAAATGAATACCTACTTAGGTATTGATGATGAGCATGCGTGTGCGTGCATTGGCAAGAACCATTTTGTCTGGTATTATAATGTCCGCACAGATTACGACGTTGAGTGAATGTTGAGGATGCGCGAGCGCCGCTAACAGCCACGGTCAAGGCGCAGGTCATGCGACATACTTCCTTTACAATATGATGGGTGCTTTTAACCTAGAAATATTTATGGCTCTGTATACTTAATGTTTTTAAAAAAGCATTGACCTGGGTGGTTTCCAGGAAATGGCGATTTTTATGTTGGCTTCATTCCGGAAATAATATTATGTCTACTTCAATAACTGATTTTACGACGCTGCCCGAGGAAAATCGATTCATATCTCCTTATATAAATTATTCCGTTTATTTAGCGCTCCCTTGTTTCTTTTATGTATTGATTTAAACAAACTACAGCACATAGGCACAGGAAGGTACATGTTTATTAATAAATAACAGGAAGTTTACTCATGTGAACTGTAAAGTGCGCACACGCACGGTAGCTGAAGAAGCATAATTATTGCGCTATATGCAGGTCACACGATTCATCTAATAAATTAGTCCAATTAACTGCCAACATTTTCTCGGGTTAATTATAATAAATCTAAATAACTCTTAATATTATCCCCGGGCTCTATTTCATATATAATAAATAAAATATTATATATAATATTTCTAAACTAATTGACCGCCACTAATCCTGGTATTTATCACTTCGGGTTACTGTTTGGCGTTGCCAAGTCAAAGGTAGATAGATAACAAATTCTAATAATACAAGATGTAAACGAACCATTCACGAAGCCGTCAACCAAGCGTTCTGTACATCAAACTCAGTAACTCTACGCTAAAATATATTGCTGGGAAACGACTTTTTTTTTGGGGTGAAAAACCACGTTTAAAGTAGGACTTATTGTAACGCACTCAAAACATTGTGCTTATGGATGCAGATCAGATAAAGTAGAACATAAAAACTTGTACGTTCAAAAAAGCTTGTGAAAAAGTTGGAACTTTGACCCCCAATAACTCCGTAACTAGAAGATTCTCAGGTGTGGTCCAGACCAAAAAAAAACGCAATGACGGGGAGAACAAATACCTTTTGGCTTAGACCAGTTATAAGCCCCGACGGTACTAAGGCACAAGTTACGAACTCACGAATGTTCTGTAGCTGCCCGGGGTTTGGTAGTTGTCGACATGATACCCTCGTCGTCAGAAAGTACCAGAGTAAAGCCGTTAGTCCTCCGCCTGATCTCTCTCCGGTCGTCTCAGATTGTCGCCCCGTCTTAGAGAGTAGAAAAAGGGAGTGCACCTGATTTTACGCAACAACTTGTTCACCGTCATATTTCCGCTGATGGCTGCACTGCGACTGCCATCATGCTCGTCGGTCTGGAGAACTGTCGACTAGTCACGATATAAAAGTAGTTTCTCTTCGAATTTCGTGTTCTTCTGCCGATGCAAGTATGCAAGTATATGCATAATAAAATAAACAACTAAGAAAGAAATAAAAAATATTTATTTGTCGCATGATCTGCATCATACAAAATAACAAAAAAAATACAATAAACATAGGTAGGTACAACGTATAACAAATATTTATAAATTCAACAGGACGGGACAAGAAAAAAAAAAAAACACGTTAACATCTCGTTAAGCTTATAAATGAAGTAGCTAATCATCATCTTCCTGAGGAGCTCGTGGCTAAATAATAACAGACGCTCGGATCGATTTTTAGGTTAAGCCGTGCTTGCCTAGGTTGGTTTGAGGATGGGTGACCACCCATTATATACCGAGTTTCCTCCGTGCCTCGGAAAGAACGTTAAGCCCCAACGGCTTAACGTTCCCGGGTGTCATTTGTAGATCTTTGACAGTCGTTAGGTAGTTAGTGGCCCAAAAAGTCTGACAACCAGTCTTATCAAGGGGTATGGTATTACCCAGTTCTAACTGGGTTGTGGAGGTCAGATAGGCAGTCGCTCCATGTAAAATACTGGTATTCAGCTGCATCTGGTTAGACTGGAAGCCGATCCCAATATAGTTGGGAAAAGGCTAGGCAGAAGAGATGATGCAAGTATTCCCCTAGAGGCTTTTCGTATTGACGTCTATTTCTCGATGACAAAGCAGACATTCCATAGTTATCTGTGATAATTTTATGTAGCAGATAATATGGATCAATGTTATCTATCTACTGATTTGCAGTTTCCGCGTATACTTTAGTACACCAAAATTCAATCAACTGATAATAAGACGTTTGATGATAGCCTATCGTTGAAACGTCTGATTAATCAGTTAATCCGTAACTAGTTTTACATAATGCGAGCAATTTAATAGAAGTGGGAATTCCTCTCAAATCTACATAATTATGTATACCCTGGCTTGGTAACAAATGATCCAGCCATCTTAATCCTGGCTTATTGAAATCCAATAAAGTAGTCGTCACGAATTCACTACCCAAGCGAGTGGGTGACCCTTTTAAAAATCTGATTCACAGCAAATACCAAGTTTGTAAAATGCTATGCCAGTAACAACGACACTCATCCGTCGAGATCGTACGCTTGCCAAGAGGATGTACGTAACCTGTTTAACTTTCCAAAGCGCCATCTTCCGCCTGTGACCTCCAAATGTGCCTCTAGGTCGCGACCTGGCACATTCACATGCACATCAGCTCGTATCCTTCCGTTTATATCCCTGCTTACTTTTTCTCATTATCTGTGAAGTCAACATAGAGCGTCCTGGGTCGACAGTATTTCTACAGGTATACCTGCCTATCAAAACCTTTTCTGTCAGGGTATCCCGAAACTACTAAACCTCCTGGTACGATTCTCACATACCTACTCATCATATTATAGACCTCTAGATTCTTGTTACCTAAGTCTAGGTGTTTGTGCATTTGAGATAGTAAACGTACGTTTCCACGATAAAAAATCGGAATGTACAGCAACCGTTTTAAAAACAAGTAACAATATCCAATGTGAATGATCCTTGCTGCATCATAATCAGCATGCTCCTGAATGCATAATGAGGTCCTAAGCGCTTGTATGGCTTCCAAAAGCGCCATCATCCCATCTTCCTAGTTCCTCTTCCAAATTAGCGTCTAGGTCGTGACCTAACCCGTCTACCGCCATGCACATCATACATTCTCCTTCCGTTTGTCTCCCTGCTTCCTTCTGCTAATTACAATGTACCTCCTCATCAGTATTCTGTGCAGGCGGCTTATTACTGTCCACGGCGATGAATATTTATTTAATTGACACTTCATTTTAGATTTACCTTCCTGTGCGGGATGTCTTGTTTGTTTTTATTGTCAGCACACGACAATATAGTTACTTGGTTTTTAGAGTATTGTGAATATAGGTCGCGGTAGAATACTTAACTAATTGTCCAGATAGTACCGTAAATGCGTAAAAGTAGATACTTCTATATTATATTCTTCTTCTACTTTTAACAGCTCTGAACGTTACCAAATAAACTACAGCAACTGAAAATTCCTTACCCATTTAGACGAAGGCACCCTCTAATAGTGCATCTTGATCTTTCCATCAAAAATACGAGTACCACGGGCATCCCAATATTCTGGATATATACATAGACAAATAAACATCATCCATGGTATAGGTCAATCATAAGTTATAAAAGGACACCATTTATGGGTAAGTTCGTTGAACTTGCCATACGATTACAAATAAACCCAAATTCACCAAGGCTGCCATTTTAATGAAAGTGTCGAGCTCGAGGGCTCCAATTTGGGTCAAGCACCTCCCCAATTAGAATAAATATGTATATCCGAAATTCCGAATGTGCGATAAAAGCCCAAGTAAAAATAAAAGTCCAAAAAATATCATCCACACACATAAATAAATACAATTCAAGTGTCTGTTTATAATTTTAAAATAATAACGTTTTACTGAATGCATATGAAAGTATATACGGTATTTATAAATAAAAAAAAGTGATTATTTTTGTCTGGCTGTCTGTTCGTTCCGGCTAATCTCCGAAACGGCTGGACCTATTTTGACGGGACTTTTGTCGGCAGATAGCTGATGTTATAAGGAGTAACTTAGACGTGTTTACATTTCCTACACACCAGTTCTATAAAGCATGACAGCATGTAATGTACTAACAGTACGGCAGTTATGTATTCGTCACATAATATTTACTAACGTCACACTCTACACTTCCCTATGGCCCAGTTCCTTCCGATAGGAAAAGGAAGGACCTGGTTTGCACAAAGCCTCAAACTAGACATGCTAATCGATTTTATGTGTTTTTAGGATCTTTTCTGTATAATAGACTCAACAAGATACTAAACTTGTATATTTTAAGTTATAAAAACGTGGTCTTGTTATATCGGATTATTTAGCGATACTTAATTACACAAACACAGAAAACCTTCTAGTTTGGGTTTGATTATGTTATCCCCTCGTATCTAATTGTACATACTTAAGCTAGTTTTAGTTTTTTGTACCAATTTGATTATTTTTATAGTTGTATATCTAGATTTATTTTATTTTATAATTTTACTGTCCCAATTAAATTGTCAAAAATTTGTTTGTGTAAAGTGATGACCCACAGGTTTAAACAAACCTAGATCGGGCAAGGCGCTACCAGACATTTGAATTCCTCATTCTTGCAACTGTTAAATATATTGTAGTAATAGTTTACTTATAAGCTAATTAGGTATACAACTATATGAGAAATAACTGCGCCTAAATGTACACTTTTTGTAAAACTTTTTCGCCTATAATAGTGCAGCAGCACATTCACAGTCCCCCATTTCAGTCTTATGTAATAGGGGACGAGCCTATTGCTATCAACCGGGAACAAATCCAACATTGGGGCCTACAAGAATAAAACAGTTCACACGTAACCACGGAACGTGTACAAATAATCCTGATCCTAATGACTCCTTAGACGCTTAACGCTTCCCGTGACCCAAGGGCTGGTTTTTCCTTGGTCAAAGGCTAAATATTGCCATACAACGTGGCAACGCCGCCAGTCTCTTGGGCACATAGCGTTGAGCAGGAGTTTTTTGAAGCCCTTTTATAGTTTGTTATAAGTTTATCAAATTTGATCTTTGAATAAGTTTCAGTTTTCTTTGGAATGTTTATGAAGCTCAATATTAATCCAGCAATTATATAAATTATTATGCACTTCTTTGATAATTCGGAAAGCCAAAACAACACTATTACTTTATGACAAGTTTGACGTAGTTAGTGCAGATATTAAGAGATTCGTTAATTTCTAGATTTTCTCTAGAACCTGAAGGTGGCATTCTCTGTTATTAAATGAATTAAGATATCATATCTATGATGTCTGAGACAGATTATCCATTAAAATTTTTACTACTCTATTTTAATAGGATTTGGAAAATTTCTTCCACGATTGAAGTGTTAACGGCCGAAAGGAATGACATACGTTGAATCGTCATGTGTCACTTTCAGATAAATGTGCAGACAATGTGAACATCCAAACAAATGCAGCTATTAGCTCAGCAAAGTGATTTAATCATGTTTTGAGAATGATTAGTGCAGCAATAATATTTAGAATTCCTCTTGATGATGTGTTTAAGAAGGCTTTACATGTTACTGACAAAAAAGTAAACGGAAAAGTTAAAGGTTTAATACCATCATCCTCCCCTCTACTATCGTTGGTGAATAAAGTTTCCTGATAATTACTTATCCATTACAGAATTTTGGCTGAAAATGAGTAAATATGAAAATTAGGTCAACTGAACGTTATATAAAAAGAGCATTATACAAATAGAAAATTATATCATGTGAATGTTATTTCAAGTATTATGTTATTATCTGTTATTATGCAATATATTACCCACCCCTGGGTCTGCTACCATTCTAAGTCTAACCCCTCCTCCTCTCCCTTTTTATTCGGCTGCGCTCGCGCTTCGGTCGGAAATTATCCTACAGGACCTACGGCGGCGTTACTGAGTTCCAATTTAAGCCTCGTGCCGAAAGGCCTTTAACGATGTTCAATGCTACGACTCTTAAGTGAAGAATTTGACAGAATTGATATCACGGACAATAAAATTGGGAATCACTATGGCACCAATAAATCACGTGTTGTGCACGTGAAAGTAGAGGAAAATATTTATATTAGGCGCCGACGTATCATTAATATGAACTACCAGCTTTTGCCCGTGGCGTCGCTCGAGTTATGGTTGAAACTTATCCCACGGGAACTTTTATATAAAGGGTGTAAAAAGGTCCTTAACCGAAAGCCGAAAGGCACTTATTCTCCCCCTCATGGCGATATTTTTTTTGTTCTAGAAGATACCTGGGGACCTTCTAGTTACGGAGATATTGGGGGTCAAAGTTCCAACTTTTTCTCAACTTAAAAAAAAAATACAAAGTTTTAATGTTGTAACTTTACTTTAAACACCTCCACGACCCCCGTACTATTCAATCTATCCATCAGCACAATGTTTTGAGTGCGTAACTTTGAGTTTTACCGTAAAACGTGATTTTTCACCCAAAAAAAAAAATCGTTTCCCAGCAAAAATTTTTGCGTAAGGTTACTTAGTTTGATGGACAGAATGCTTGGTTGACGGCTTCGTGAAGGGTCTGTTTACACCTTGTACAGCATATGTCATTCGGGGTTAAATTAGCTTCACATAAGTGGAAGAATTTTCGGAATCGGGTCAGTAGTTCCGAAGATTACCCCTGAATCTAAATTTACAAACATACAAACTCTTCTCATTGATAATATTAATGTAGACGGAGCGACTGCCTAGTCAATTATATATCTTCATCATCATCAATCATCTAATGTTACTGTTTGTATATTTCCATGTTTAAAAATATCCTTTTGATTTAAATTAAATAAATGGCTTTGTTTTTTAAATGACCGCTATAAAGAAACCCTTGGTTTTACATACCCATATTTTATCATCAAAAAATCTATCATTAGAAAATCAATTAATTAAAATAACACAGTTCTTTCACTTAACAATCATAATGCTTCATGTTTGACATATATTTTATGTGCGATATCAGCTAATCCTATCTACTATCTGCACTTGCATGATAAAACACTAAAACACATGTTCCATTCAATGTTATGTTGATTAGAACTTGTAGTGGAAACTAAAACGATGAAAACCCTATTGTAGGAAGAGACGATCTCCACTACTTTTTTAAAAATCACTTGCTTGGGTAATTAAGTCACCCCCCCGACCCTTGCTCAATGCTAAGCCAGTAGTTTTAAATCAGCCCCTAAGTAATGATGTCATTCAGATCCAGCCTATCCCTTTGCTGCCCTTCCCCAGCGACGTCCTAAGTCGTGCTCGTACCCCACAGGGGGTGCCCTTAGCGTGTAGTCGTTTAGGTTGTAACTATAACTTATTTGCCCCTGGCTGAGTTGGGGGGGGGGGCGTGAACGGCGCGACGAACCTCGACAGCGAGATCGAAATCTTGTGTGGTAAATAAAAAAGACCCTTAAATATGACTTCATTACTAAGAGTAGGTTTGTTATAAGTTACGTAAATAATTAAGGAAATAGTTATCACCTCTGTCCGCATTTACCGCTCTACTCTACCTGGCTGCCATTTTCATTTTATGGATTTAATTTATCAATTTAATAAGTCAATCGTTATACTTATATCTTTTTTTGGCATAGCCATTAAACCACCTAAATTGACGTTTGGTGGTTGCATTAAACCGAACCATATTCCTAAATTGGGGTTTACACTGTGGTCAGAATTTCATGTGATAGGGAAGGGTGACATTAAAACTGGCTTATCTGCGTTTATTTGTACTGCACATACGAAACTCGACGCAAAAGCCAAATATATACTGCAAAACCAAAACAAACGATGAAACCAAATGTACAGAGGGGTTACCATGACGTCTTAAATCAGCATTATTTTAAAGTCACTCCAGTGCAGGAAAGTGACGGAACTATACAGGACGACTGGCGCCATCTCTTTCCCACTGGAATAAGATTAAAACAATACTACTTGGTAGGTCACCAGATTTGCTTACAAATAGGCAGATTTTGTGTTCTGAAAAACCCAAATTGATATACATGTTTTTAATGATTATACTGTCAATACTGAACAATATTTTACGCTTTGAGATTTGAGTGTAAAATTCAGTAACTTTTGTCAAACATTTAACGACTTTTGTCTTCCGTTCCACTTGATTACCGTTCTGCCTTGCGAATTCCAATCACGACCTTGCTCTAAGATAATATTAGTGGACTAAACATGGTAAGATTATATAGAAAGAACAATAGCGCCGCTAGACCTTATCAGGCGGAGGTATACACTAGGTACACATTACCTACGTCATCGCGGTAGCTGTTATCACAATGTTATCACTTTCACCCAACGTCGACGCGGCTACTCGGACTACCTTTATCATTTCATTGTTAAAATCAGAGCGTAGTTGATAATGGTTATGTAAAGATTTGGCTCCACGTTAGTTAAGGGCTTAGAGAGTCATGACATGGTACCTATCATCTCAAATCATCTGTGGAAAATTCTTAGTTAATAATATTTGGGCTAGTCTAATTGGCATGCGGAATCTTGCGTAAAGTGAAAAAAAGGTTTCCGGTGCTTTTTTTAACACATTTTTGTAAAATTTATTTGGGAAAAACTGAAAAGTAACGAATCTTTAACCAAACGTTAAAGTATTTTAGAATTTTCTTTTTAGCCGACTGTGGCGAATCCCAAAAAGAGGGTTATGTTATATTTTTATACAAAGCACAATATGTTTTTCTTGTTGTTCTGACTCTAAGTCCCGGTAAGGTCTTAGAATCAGCAATATAAATGCATCGCGAATAAGAATAAGCTAAGTTACAATGTTACTTCAAAAAGACGTCATACGTTGACAAATCAATCAACTTGCATAAAAAGAGGTAATTAGCTGTATCCTCTGTCGCAGTACCCCATTCTACATAGCGTAATGAAGACAACATTACAAGAACGCTTCCGTTGCGCAGATTGCATTATAATTGCCCTGCGCCCGCGCAACGTCGGGAAACTGCTACAATGGGACGCGCTACATTATTCTATTATACTTTAGGTATTATATTGTTTCCATTGTACTGTAGGGAGGAGCTCGTGGCTAAATTATAACAGCCGCTCGGGTCGATCTTCAGGTTAAGCCACGCTTGCCTAGGTTGGTCCGTGGATGGGTGACCACCGAGTTTCCTCCATGCCTCGGAAATCACGTTAAACCGTTGGGTGGCCCGAGAGTCTGACAACCAGTCTTTCCGACGACGCCGACGATACCTCTTATCGTATTACCCAGTACTGACTTGTGGAGGTCAGATAGGTAGTCACTCTATGTAAAATACTGGTATTCTGCTGCATCCGGTGAGACTGAAAGCCGACCTGTATATTTGTTTAATGCAATTTTTTCCCTTACCGAATCCACATAGTTCTACAATGGTTCTTCTGTCTATTAGATTTTATTTAAACCGCTTTTAATTGCAAACGTTAATTTAAGCAATTACAATCAATGTATGTAAATCTCAATGAGATATTTCCGTATCGATCGTTAGGTATGCTGATTAAATTCATTGTGTAGTATTTGTTTATCTTCCTGGATAGTTCGATAAAGAGGAAAACCTAATTTTATGGACACCTAGGAGAAATTAATTAATTAAACAAACCAAAAATTTAAGCTTTCCACGATGTGTACAACACAATGTATCTACAAAATGACTCGATGATCACGTCCATTCGTCAATTGATATAATGTCTAATGCTTTATAATTGTGGTCAGGCAGAGGTGTACCTAATCCTCCCATGTAATAGGAGGCGAGCCTATTGCCATCAACCGGATAGAAATTCAGACTCCGTGACTGCTACTGAGAAATTCCTGGTGGATAAACCCAGTAACACTTTGGCCGACTTAGAAATCAAAACTACGACTTCACGCTAAGCAGTCGCGCTTACGACCACTAGACTTACGAGGTACTACAGCACTACAGCTAGATCATAAAAAACAAACGGAGGCCGACAGAACGTCACGTCATGTCGTGCGATAATGGACTCGCTATAATCTTCGCACGTCGTGATCTTACCGACCAGTAGCATGGTAATGGCATTAAAACGTTATTATACAGGGTGTTTGGTAGATGGGTGCAAAGCCTGAAGGGGATGATAACTTAGACCATTTAGAACTTATTAAGCTAAACTTGTCTTAGACGAAGTCTGTTCCTTGTATTTTTTTTTGAAACTCTAAGGTTTTTAACAATAATATCCATTTTTTTTCAATTAATTGTTAATAGTGCCCAGTAAAAGCTGCTATGTTATTATTTTTTATTTATGTAATGTGTGATTACTCAAACAAAATAATTCCCAAGCATCTGTGTCATCAGAGAAACATTCTACGCCATATTCAAGTTTAAGAAACTTTTAAAAATCAAGGATATGTTTTGTTTACGGCATAATAAAAAAATAATAAAAATAGCCTCAGTTGTTCAAACCTTTTTAAAAACATGCTTGGTTATTGCCCTTTCTTTTGAGGTACTATTTACGCAGATATCTCATCAACTCTTGGAATTAGGATGTACAAAGCAAATTGAGGTCGAATATTTAATTTTTAAACAGACCAAAATAATGCAACATTTTTGTTAAAATAATTTATTGTTCATGTTCAAAATGTTGACCGCGGTTTCTTATACAAGCGCGTGCCCGTCTTCTCACTTCTGTAGTCGTGATTTTTAATTTCATCTCCTGCTTCATGACTTAAAAAGCCGTTTGATTCTTTCTATTAATTCTTCTCTAGTTGAAATTTCAACGTGCGTGTAGACGAGCTCCTTGACCCGTCCCCAAACGAAAAAATCCACAGGAGTTAAATCGGGTGATCGAGGTGGCCAAGGGATGGGCCCGTCTCTACCAATCCAGCTCTCTGGGAAACAATTATTTAAATGTTCTCTCACGTTTAGGGCGGCCGAACGTTGATTGGTCCCCACTTCCTGCCAGATAATTTAAATTGAGAAAATTACCTGGAATTCCTTCAAAACTATCTCCCAGAGCTTCTGGACGAGACCGAAATACCAATATTGGCAATGAGAAGACCAATGATTTTTCAACAAGATCCAGCACACTGGATCCTAAACGTAAGAGAACATTTAAATAACTGTTTCGCAGAGAGCTGGATTGACAGAGACGGGCCCATCCCTTAGCCACCTCAATCACCCGATTTAACTCCTGTGGATTTTTTCATTTGGGGACGGGTCAAGGAGCTCGTCTACACGCACGTTGAAATTTCAACTAGAGAAGAATTAATAGAAAGAATCAAACGGCTTTTTAAGTCATGAAGCTGGAGATGAAATTGAAAATCACGACTACTGAAGTGAGAAGACGGGCACGCGACGCGCTTGTATAAGAAACCGCGGTCAACATTTTGAACATGAACAATAAATTATTTTAACAAAAATGTTGCATTATTTTGGTCTGTTTAAAAATTAAATATTCAACCTCAATTTGCTTTGTACATCCTAATTCCAAGAGTTGATGAGATATCTGCGTAAATAGTACCTCAAAAGAAAGGGCAATAACCAAGCATGTTTTTAAAAAGGTTTGAAAAACTGAGGCTATTTTTCTTATTTTTTTATTATGCCGTAAACAAAACATATCCTTGATTTTTAAAAGTTTCTTAAACTTGAATATGGCGTAGAATGTTTCTCTGATGACACAGATGCTTGGGAATTATTTTGTTTGAGTAATCACACATTACATAAATAAAAAATAATAACATAGCAGCTTTTACTGGACACTATTAACAATTAATTGAAAAAAAATGGATATTATTGTTAAAAACCTTAGAGTTAAAAAAAAAAAATACAAGGAACAGACTTCGTCTAAGACAAGTTTAGCTTAATAAGTTCTAAATGGTCTAAGTTATCACCCCCTTCAGGCTTTGCACCCATCTACCAAACACCCTGTATAACTTTGTAATGGCGCCGCGCCGGTGCAATACTACGATCGTATTCTTACTTAACAATATATAAATTACTTTAATAGCTTTGCGGGAAATCAATTTTAAAATGATTCACTTATTGTAGGAATGGTGGAAAACTATGTTAACGATATGAGCTGGTATTTGATGCGGAATTGATATGCATAGCGTGCGTAATGGTTGTTTGTTAAACTTGTAATGCGTTTTGATCTTATAATGGGTGTTCAAATATCCTTAACGAAGCCGAAAGGTACTTGTTCTCCCCATCATTGCGATCATTTTTTTGTCTAGACCATGCCTGGGAACCTTCTAGTTACGGTAGTTACGGAGATATTGGAGATCAAATTTCCAACTTTTTCAGAAGTATTTTTTTTAAATTCAAGTTTTTAATGTTATAATAACCTTACTTCAAATATCTCTTTCTTCTTATTCCAAAACATGTTAAGCGATGGCCAATTTTTGGGTGTCATTGTTTTTCACCGCCTTGACGTGTTCTGATATTCGACAAGCTACCGTACATTTCGTCTGATTTGATAATACCAATATAGGCCTAGCCGCAGCTGCAGTCTACTTTATAACCATCGGACTATTCGAACGGAAAGTTGTCGTTCGGTGAATAGAGCACCTGAGACACTTTCTTGAAAGGATTGAAGATAGCCTTTGCGCGTGGCGTAGTTCGTATTTCAAAATATCTGGAACTCAAAATGAATAGTAAACATGGTAATAGTGACATCTCTAACAACCTGTACCTCAGTATTTTTAGTTTCGTAGTATTTTTCTGTTCACAAACAATTTATCATTTCTTCAGCCATCTCTAATATCCATCCACTAGCTGTGCCCCGCGGTTTCACCCGCTGCTTCCAACTAGTTTTATTTTTTCCCGGCTCCCTTTTAGTCACAGCGTGATGTTATATAGCCTATAGCCTTCCTCGATAATTGGACTATCCAGCACTTAAAGAATTTTTCAATTCGAACCAGTGGTTCCTGAGATTAGCGCGTTCAACCAAACAAACTCTTCAGCTTTATAATATTACTAGCTGTTCCCCGCGACCTTCGTCCGCGTCAAGTTATTAAAAATACAATTTTCCCCGTTTTTGCAACATTTTTCATTGCTGCTACGCTCCTATTGGTCGTAGCGTGATGATATATAGCCTATAGCCTTCCTCGATAAATGGACTACCCAACACTGAAAGAATCATTCAAATCGGACCAGCAGTTCCAGAGATTAGCGCGTTCAAACAAACAAACAAACAAACAAACAAACAAACACTGCAGCTTTATAATATTAAGTATAGATTAGTAATTAGTATTAGTATTAGTATAGATTCACCAGACAAATTCAAAATGAAATGCAAAAGTAGACTTGCTTAGTTGCTGTCCCACAACGGTACCTTTTAAATAGTTTCCTGTACGCCTTTGTTTAGCATCTGAAACGTCGCTTTTTTCATTTTTATCTCGGCATTAATATAATGATATTTACATATATTGTAAATTGATTCCTATGTAATGCATACTTAAACAACCTTAGTTTTATGCAAAGCGTTTACCATTATAATGTATTGTAGTATACAACAATTGCTTGGACGCGAGTAGATTATCAATACATAAGTTATTTACTACATTGAATTCCTTATATACAATAAATAACACTTATTTACTATCAAAAACACGTAGTTTCAGGCCTACTTGAATTGTTGGGTTTTACAATAGCGTATCTTTTTTTCAGTGTTCTATTGTTTTATGGGTTAGTGCGTAGTAAATATATGTTTTAATGATGTCATGTAAATCAAAGTTACTGTTGTAAATATTATTTTGTAAATATTTTAATGGATGAGGAAAAGGCTAAGTGAATCCTTAACAATGTAACCTACAATGTTTTTAATTGTGCGACACAGGGAAGATAGGTAAATACCTACATAATGAAGGTGCCAATACAAAATTAATTAGGTTGGTACAGGAAAAACACAATTATACATAAAGCACACCATTTCAATAAGACGGTTAGGCAAAACTACTACTACTATACTTTGCTGCCAGTTAAGATGGCAATGGCGGTCATTGACCCACCTACATTTATTAAAGTTCTTAACTTTGAAATCCACAAATAAGCCAGTTCATGTCTTGAATCGTCATCTATCGTGATCTTCAACATCTTTTCTAATGAAAAACGATATTTGGTTCATTTGTTTTGGTTCGTACGAAGAGATATTATGGAAAGAGCAATGACCGCTATTGCCATCTTAACTGGCAGCAACTATACTACTATTACTAGACGGTTAGGAAGTAGGAGCAGAACCTACAAATAAACTAACTGTATTTTGAAACACAAATTACTGATTGTATTTTGATCCCTAAAAATACACGTCACCTACTTGACAAATTGTATGAGGCCACTACGTGAAGCCTGGCTTAAGCCTATATCAGGGACCAGCCCCCGTATTCACAAACGTTTCGATTCGATTTGGATAGTCGTATGTCTATCTCTCTCGCTTTCGTAGTGCCATAAAAAGATAGAAATACGACTTGTCGAATCGAAATCGAATCGACGCGTTTGTATACGGGAGCAGCGGGCATAAAACGGTCGGTTTAGCAGAATCATAACACTAGTTAACAGTGTTTTTGTTGCTCTTGATATGAGAGTGGTTTTAGGTTCGCCTTCACGTTCGTTAATATTTCGTTAATCCTTCACCCAGGAATAACGAAAAATTAACAGTTTTTGAAAATTAGCTAAAATTTTTTCATTACGGTTTGAAATTTTAATGAAATAAAACAATTATTTAGGGAGGAGCAAAAATTTTTTTTGTCAAATATTTATTAAAATATATGGAAATCATTTAAGTATTCTACAAAATCATTAAAATTACTGGTACAAAAATAAAAAAAGACAAAAATAAAAACGTGAGCTTATGTTTAACGTTAATTAGGAGCATCAAGAAAAGTAAAAAAAAAAATTGATAATTATTTCCTATGAATATGTATGTAAAACTTATCTAGCATGTATTATCCCACTGCTGGGCAATGAATTCCTCTGCCTTAGTTCCATATTTACTTACACTGAACATATAATACCCAACTAGCCCATGTAAACCCTACATACCCTAATAACTAAAAAACTAGAAGCTGATCTGGCACAATAATAACTTCACTATCACTACATAGTATAAAGCAAAGTCGCTTCCCGCTGTCTGTCTGTCTGTCCCTATGTATGCTTAGATCTTTAAAACTACGCAACGGATTTTGATGCGGTTTTTTTTAATAGATATAGTGATTCAAGAGGAAGTTTTATATGTATAATACATGTATAATATAGTAGAGAAACACTGATAATTTAAGAGGTTTTTAATGTAAGGTCGTAAATAAACATATTTTTTTGCGCTTATATTGCAAACGCTGGCTGAACCCTACGAGATAGATCAAAATAATGTACTACAGTATTGTACACCCTAAAAAGGTCTACAAAAAAGTCCGCAATGGTATATGTCTATCTCTTAGGGATAACCCACAATAACCATTTTTTATCCTTTACTTACGAGAAAATAATGGCTTATTTACGAAAAAGCTATTTTAAGCAATACAGCATTAATCCTTATCCAATTAAGTACCTTAAATACTTTGTGCATGTGATATAGATCAATATGGCCCTTTACAGCATGTAATTTTAATGAATATTTTCGAAGATATTACAGATTTAAAATAATCTGTCTGTTTGTTTGTACACGCTAATCTTCGGAACTACTGGACGGATTTGAATGTTTTCTTTTTGTTGTGTAGGTATGAAGTCTGGGCAACATTTTGGCTATAATTTATCTTGGAAACTTGAACACCTGATGCAGAACCGCAACAGACCAGCTAAACTATAAGAGATACAAAAATGATACCATAGCAAAAATTGTTCCACGTGATGAGCATTTTCTGTTGAGAGAATAAATTTGAAGATCTGGAACACCTGATGTGGAACTCCAAGAGCCCAGCTACACTATAACATATATTAGGAATGACGTCTTAGCAAGAGTTGTTCAGCCTGATGTGCACTCTCTGTTGACGTATAAAAATTGAAGATCTGGAACACCTGTTATGGAATTCCAAGCGCCCAGCTACACTATAACATATATAGGAATGACGTTTTCGCAACAGTTGTACAATCTGATGAGCACTCTCTGCTGACTTATAAAAATCGAAGATCTGGAACACCTGTTGTGGAACTCTAAGAGCCCAGCTACACCATAACACATATAGGAATAACGTCTTAGCAAAAGTTGTTCGGACTGATGGGCATTTCCTATTGACTTATAAAAATCGAAGATCAGAAATATCTGATGTGGAAATCAAAGCTATCACAAATTTCACTGTATAATTATAAAATAACATAAGCTGGGAGTACCTCCACGCGGTGAAGGCGGTAACAGTTTAGGTCTGATTTTCGATGACGACGGTATATCATTTAAAATTTGACTTTACTGGACAAAACTCCCATTTCTTTTTTTTTTATCGAATAAATATGCCTACGGGCTCATGATATTTGAGTGTTTAATTTCCCTTCCCATTTATATTCGTGACACGGTAGCCTACCCGGTAACGCAGGGGAGCAGTCACTTAGATTTTAGTTGATCAGGTATCTTCACAATAAAACTATAACCATGCCTAGAAAGAGGTCAAATCTTTCCCAATGTTCCAAAGGAGCTAAAAGATTGAGGATCATAAGATCCCAAGAATCTACCGAAGAACGTCAGGAGAGACTTGATGCTGTTCGAGAACATCAGGCTGCAACTTGCTCCGTGGAAACCTCTTCGGATCGCGAAGCACGCCTGCGTTCTCAGCGTATTTACCCATCTACATCCAGGTCTCTAGAGACCAGTGAAGAATATGATGCGCGACTGACCGCTGATCGTGAACGTCACGCATTGTCTCGCAAGTCGGAGACGTTCACGAATAGAGAATTGCGCTTGAATTCCAAGCGTATCTATGCATCGACTTTTAGGTCTCTAGAGACAAGTGGGGAACGTGATGCGCGACTGACCACTTATTGTGAACGTCACCCATTGTCTCGCGAGTTGGAGACGTTCACGGATAGAGAATTGCGCTTGAGTTCCAAGCCTATCTACGCATCGACTTCTGACTTACAAAAATGAAAGATATGGAACGTCTCGAATCATCTCGCGCATCCCGTTGTTTTCCCGTCCCCGGGCTCTTAAAATTCGACATCAGCCATTTCAGATCTTCCATTTTGACGACCCCGTTGTCGCTGGCATAAGCAACAGGATCCGCGTACGAAGTCGCGGGCAGAAGCTAGTTTAATATAAATCAAATACTTAACCCCGCAATAATATCGAAGGCAACACAAAAACATATTGTTTGTGTAAAGTTGTAATAATAACGTTAAAATGATTAAAATGGTCACAGACTAGTTAATATTATGAATGATCACTTTGTGTCCATTTTGCGAACTGTTACGTAATTCATATTATTATCCTTTGGCTCACGGCTTCGCTCGCGTTAATTTAGAATTTGACAGTCAATTCGGGTTGTACCTGGCTTGTAATAATAGAATTCAAACATGATTCGAAAGTCACGTGGCGCCATCTATTATCATAAGAACGTTTTTGTTGTTTTCCTCGGAAAAATTACTTTGTTTCGGGATAAAAGATACCCTGTGTCCGTTTCTGTACACCTGACAACGTATATGCAAAATTTCATGATGATCAGTTCAGTGGTTTAGGCATGAAAGGGTAACAAACAAACTTACATTCGCATTTATAATATTAGTTAGGATAAAACCGCAATATCGAAAGGAACACAAAAGCATATTGTTTTTGTAAACTTGTGATAATAGGATAATAATATGAATTACGTTTAAATTCTGAAAACGGTAACAGACGCAGTTAATAATTATTATGATTTATCACTTTGTGACCATTATGAGAACTGTTACGTAACCAGTGATGTAGCTATCGTGGGTGTCACCCGGTGCGGATATTGTAGGTGTCACCCCAAAAATCAATCAAAACTAAACTATATATAAAAAAAATTAGTAATAATAATTTATGTTTTATTAAATATTATAAATTATGTTTTAATACATTATTTTATTATTAATCAACGACGTGTGAAACAAATTTTAGTTAATAAAAAAAAATTCTTCCTTCTAGGTTTAACACTTGCAAACTCCGAAATCACGTCATCAAAATTTGTATTTTGCGTTGCTTCTTGTTCTATCGTTAAAATGCCAATATAATCTGGTTTCAGTCATTGTAGCCCGCAAGTAATTTTTGATCAATTTTAATTAGCTGAAACTGCTCTCACATTAAACAACTGATTCGCATATTGTTATAACTAACTCAATTTTGCGTCAATACGAGTGCTAGCGCCTTGTATTCGACTCCGTTGTTTTTTTTCTTTTGGGTTAAAATTAATATTAGTTTTAGATGTTTAACAATAAAATTTTAAAAATAAAATGTAAAAATACTTTAGGCAAACTTCTTTTTCCATAAAAGAATATCGACCATCCGTAATAGCAATACATCCCATCGAGTCACTAAACATGTCTATGGCGTCATGTTACACGCATTACACTTCGTTTCATTTTTCTTTCAATTTAATTTTATTTGCAGATAATAACATTTTGGCAGGGTAAATTTAATTAATTACAGTTATTACTGAGTCCATATTTTACGATTATGGTACTTAGGGTGCAGCTAAAATATTTAGTCAAGATTGTAAATCTAGGTAACGTTCAAGATTGAAAAGGAACGGTACATCTAATGTCACCTGCACCTTCCCACAGCGAAAGGACTGTAGTGGCGGTGTGCAATCTGCCTCAGTTTTTCGAATTTTTGAAGGTGGCACTACTGATTTACGGTCAGGTGTCACCCCTAAGCGGGTGACACTCGGTGCGGGCCGCCCCCGCCGCCCCCCCTAGCTACGCCACTGTTCGTAATTCATGTTATTATCCTATTTTGATTATGCTAAAGCGACCATTTTAGGCCCCCAGCTTTCACAACGTAAACTTACATAATTCGAAAATGTTAAATGCGACAAAAAAATACTGTGGTAACTACTCCTTCTGGTGGCACATCGTCATAAATGTTTGCCTCCGGCTCTTATTTTTATGATTATTGGCCAAAACGATCGATATGGGCAATTCCACGGTCCTCCCCTTCCGACAATTCCAATGACATTTTTATGTAAAATAAGTGTAAACAAGGTAAACAGGTAAAGTCAATGAATTACAAATTACTCAAAGGAAAAAGGGTTTTTTAGGATTCAAAACAATCTAGGTTAAAACGTGTCTCTCCTTATAAGGTAAAGCCCTTTTGCTCTTAGTCAAAGGGCCAAGGGATTTTCTTGCACCGATGACAACGTCGCCTGTCACCAGCTTTAGTACCTAGATAATTCAGAATGACTTGAAAAGAGCTTTTGACTTATGTCAATAGAATACTAGGAAACGGTTGTGATCATCGCAGTTGCGGCTCTTGTTTAAACAACAAGTGTACATAGATACTGTTTGGCTTACAAATTTTAAGTGACCTGGAAAGTTTTGAGTATGAATCTGGATGGCTTTGTAAGAAGGAGGCGGCCAAAGAAATCTCGAAAGAAATGGACTCCTGAGACATCGACTAATGAGGGTTTTTTCATATTTTCCTGTTCAGTAGCTTCATCATATATAACTAATATCATTGCTAAGATACCACCTAAGGGAAGAGTGAGACAGCCCCGACAAAAGTACTATTTGTAACTTACTGAGGTTGCCTCAGTTTATGTATGAGTTGTATGACACAATGTTTTGAGATAAAATAAATATTTTTGTATTATGGATGCATTGAAAAAGAAAACATGATGTGCCGTGCGAGGCAGGAGGATTAGGATGATATCTCTTTAGAATCCTCTCCAAATGTAAACCGCAAAAGAACAATGCTGATGTTACTATGCGTAAGCATACACAACACAATGATATATAGTATGGTTGTAGGTTAAAGGAAGCTCAGAATCCGCCTATCTGAATAATAGCCCAAATCAAAGACACGGCAGGATATGAACACATCTTACGATATTGACACCCACGAAATGTTAGGTAGGTACGCACAATTGGATAATGGTCAGCACTGTTGTGAAATAGTTAGCCACAAAAAATCTCCATCACCTATAGGTACCGTGCGCAATCATCTAGTGCGCACACTACGTCATTGATCAAGAAGTTAGAAGAATATTTTTATTTTTCAATACACTTTCTCGAAAACTAGTTCTTAGGATTAGGTTCAACATGCAATGTATTTCACACGCGTGGATTTTTAATATTTTTCCGCACACGTACGCAAATAAAAAAATCCACAGATAACTATACTTTAATTAAATTTTCCCCACTTATATCAAAATATACTATATTCGTTGACCCTCTCACTGGAACGCCACATACAAGGTGTAAACTGACCCTTCACGAAGCCATTGAAGCATTCTGTACATCAAACTAAGAAACAACATAACATTGCGCCTGTAATCCCCGTAGGGTAAGGCAGAGGACATTTCGCCAGTTATGTTTAAGTTCCATATGTAAAAGGTGGCGAGCCTATTGCCATCAACTGGGTAAAAATCCGATCGAGCTCAATGTAACGCACTCAAAACATTGTGCTGATGGATGCATTGAATAGGATAGGGGTTAATAATGGAGGTATTCAAAGTAAGGTTTTCACATTAAAAACTAGTATTAAAAAAAACAGTTGGTACTTTTACTTTCAATATAACTAGAAGATTCTCAGATATGGTCCAAAACAACAAAATGATCGCAGTGACGGGGAAAACAAGTGCCTTTCGGCTTCATTAAGAATCTTTTTACACCCAAAAACACCCAATACAGCAATTATACCAATGGAGCAATAGATATAGATCTTTTTGGAATTAGCACAGCTTGCATCTACCCACCCAATGTATATATAAGCCTGCATATACTTGGATACCAACCAATCAAAGTAGCAGACTGGTAAAATCTTAAACAAAACTGATTCAACTAACACTTTTGACACAAAGCAGCATTGATGTGAACCGATTTAAAGAAAAAGAGCCGTCTACGACGCGACATGCGTTGATGTTCAATTGTCCATCACGACGCGGGCCGGCATCGGAAAATTTTGTAAAATAATCATTAATAATCATTCCTGACTGATTGGCCAGAGGAGGCAAAACACCGGGAAAGTTGCACAGGAATGGGGGAGGCCTTTGCCCAGCTGTGGGAGAGAATAGGCAATTAAAAAAAAACACTAAGCATTATTCTCCCAGCCAATGTTACTACTGAATGTTAATTTTAGGATTAAACTGATTGTTGTGATGTTTTTGTTATTAAATTTTTATTTTTTTGTTCTTTCCTCTATTTATTTCTGTACACATTAATTATATTTGTAAATATTTCAATCTAAAATTATCAAAAAAAAATATTAAAAAAATATATATATATAAAATTGTAGCAACTGGTATTGGGAACAGGGTCCAAGCTACCGGCGCGCGGCGGTCAGGGCTCCAGAGGGAGGAACCCCCTAAAAATACGAGCCGTTATTGATGTTATTGTTAATTAATCTGTTTTTAATTACCTATGTCTAATAAATTTGTAATTTATCTAATGAATTAACAATAACCGCAATCTGTTATTGTTAATTATTGTTATTAATTTATTTGAAATTTTATTTAATTAAATGTTATACAATGAAATTTTAACTTTATAAAAGTTCTATCTTCATTATAATTTTAATTTAAAGCATAAATGGTGCATGTGGTGTTAGCCTGTAAGTGATGAGTACATATACAAAAGTATTAATAAGGAATTGATAATAAATGTATTGTATGAACAATTGTTGGCTAAAAAAATAAAATTAAATAAATAATAAACTTTCAACCACCTTCACTGTTAGATCGAAACTCCACAAAGCTGCAGTCACATAGTGAACTCGTGCGCATTGCATCAAGGGTGCAACAATAGTGGATATCTTTGCATTTCACCGACCGTGCGGCCATTGTGACCGATAACATTATAAGCCGCTGTTCTGCTGATGTCCTCTCTGATTAAAATAAACTCTCTGGTTAAGGTTTTATAGCGTTCTGCTCGTTCTCCTATTCTTGCAATACCATGACTTATTTGTATGGCTTTAACAGTTAATGGTAGTGACCTGACTTGGCATTAAATAAAATAAATGAACTAAAGTTTTTAAAATTATAAAACAAATAAAATACATAAAAAATAAATAAAAGTCTACAATAAAAAATGTATTTTATAGGAGAAAAACAATTTAAAATATCCGTATTTTCCGTATTTTTAATTGAGTTATGCAGTATGAAAGGGTCTTAATTTGGCCCATGTTGCCGCTTAGTGCAATTAAAATGATAAATCTATCAAATGCTATTTGCATTTCATTTGCACGTACGAGAGGAACCCGAGAGATAGGGAAGAAGCACGATCATTTTTGATAACTAATCTATCAAAGAGATTAAACTGGTATCTAGGCCTAAGTTGTTATTTGCGTTAAATATAAGTTACTTAGAAACAAAAATTACTTAATTGTTTAGTATAAATTACTTAATTACTCGATGTGGCGACGCTTGGGGGTGGCCTATGCCCAACAATGGATCTTGCTGTAGAAATGATGATATTTAACTCCACTCACTACTCCAAGTTACTTTACGACCAACATCCCCCCAATTTTTAGGGTCAGTGTTCTATGTATATGCTTATTTACCTACTTGCATACAAACCATTACATTCATACCAACGACTTGCCACAGTCATTCTCCAAATTACAACACTTAATGTTTTTGAGGTACCGCTAGCGGCAAACCATGAGCCAATAAAACGGAGCCATTAAAAATTACATTTAAAAAAACAATCAAATTGCTATACGTACTACTACATACTAGTTCTGTATTAGCGCTAAATCCTTCATTTGTATTCCTGCAACGTCGATGACACGACTAATAGTTGGTACATGCTTGTAATTGCTGCTTCCGCCCTTTATTTCGTTTTGCGATCTCACCTTCGCCCGTACAGATTTTTTGCATCGTAAAAACAGACAAAAAAATGCATGGAAATATCTTTTAGATTGGAATAACCCCTACTATCAGATACAGTGTGAGTCACTTAAAATACTTTAAGTGAGAAAAAAGAACAGGTTTTTTAGCTGATACTGAGAAGGTAATAAAATCTGGGTGCAGACTACGAATTAAGTAGAATGTCGTCAAAAATGACTGGGCACACTTTGCCAATCTTTTGAAAAGGTTAAAGTTTGTATCGGTATCGGTCTTCATAAATGATGTGATCCTCTGAAGTGAGCCCCTGAGCTGTGTCAATCAACAGCTGATGAAATAATCATTAAACTTCAAATGTCTGGTCCTACCAGTTTTTTTTTTGTAAGATCAATGACCAAAATGAAAAACCTGCAATTGGCACATCTGCAAAGTCCCGATACCTAACTTAATAAGGCACTGTTTACTTTGCAGAAATGAAATTAGGAGCTTGTTTATTATCCACTGATTACATACACTATTATATAATACATACACTGATAACACTGATTATACACATGGAATGTTATAATTATGTGGCTTAAAATATTACCAAAATAAAACTAGTTTACAAAGAGTGTTGTTGCTAGTGACTCCCAAACTACAAACTTAGTCTGTATCTTGTGACATTTTCTCTACGAAAGGGGCGACCTTTGTAACAGGTGCATCGCATACCTATTAAATAAAATTATCAACTACGAAAGCGGATATAATCAGTGATAAATACAATCTATTTTTTTCGATCGATCAATCGATGTGTATCTAACTTTACATTGCTTTGTTTAGCATATTTTTAGAGCTATTTGACCTCGAGAAAATGCAACAGTAATTTTTTTCTTAATTTATATCTAAAATACCTGTCAATGTGACCTAATTTCATACTTGAATAAGTAACATTGTTTACACACTTACTACTTTATTTGAAATTTTTACTTGGTTTGTTATTACCTCTGGAACTACAACTAAGTATTAAAACGTTAGGAATTTTATTGAGTGTCATACCTATCTGAAGTAGTCAATTTTACTATTTTGTTCAAAATTATAATCAAAATGAATTTCATTTTTCATCTGGTAGACCCCAACCCATAGTAGAGGCCATGGGTTACCGACCTAACGAAGAATTTGTGAATTGAATGGGAAGCCCGCATCAACAACAGATAAAAAACCGCGCGTTTTTGTCCGAGCACAACGTTGTCATTATTCCAACAGTTTTTGTTCTTTTAGTTAGTAGAAAAATGAACGATCTTCTGGAAATTGCTTAAAACTTTTTTGATAAAATGTGTGAACATATATAGGTAGACCGCGGCGAAGGTGGTGTGACGATTTGATCTGGTTTGCGGGGATAATGGGGCCAGATATTGCTCAGGATAGAGAGGTTTGGAAAGAGGAAGAGGAGGCCATTGCCCAGCAGTGGGACACTCAAATAGGCTATCAAAAAAAAAGTATGAACATAGACAAGGCGCAAGTTTATGTATTTATGTGCTTATGTAGTACAACTTTTAACCGACCTACACTGTCTTGTCAAGGATATTTTAGCTGTGTGATGTGACACATAAATCAAAACCATATCACAATAAAACGAAAGAGGCCATAATTGATCCTTGCCTGCTTGCAAGCCTTCGTTAAGGTAATTAGTACAAGGATCATTTTAAACTTAACATCTATTTTCTATGCAAATAAAGAACTATTCTATTCTTAATTAGGTAGGTACAAGTAAATAGACATCATCATCATCATCTGCCTTTTGCCAAATATATTGAGGTCGGCTTCCACTTTAACCGGATGCAGCTGAATACCAGTATTTTCCATGGAGCGACTGCCTATCTGACCTCCACAACCCAGTTAGTACTGGGAAATAAAGTTAAGTAAATACACTATTTGCGGAAAATAAAAAAGTAACTGAAAGCTTTTATTCGATTTTTGTCTCTCCTAGTAAGTTGTTTCTAACAGAAGTTTTCAGGACTTACTTATCCTTCAGACTCATCATTATGTTCTTGCTCTTGTCCAACACGTTTTTTTCTTCCAATACATTTCCGCGAAAAAAAACCGATTTTAAATATTTTTTTAGATATAATCTTCCGACATTTCAGTCAACATTTTGGAATTATAATGGCTGTGGTGATAAAACTAAATTATTTCAATTTTTATAGTGTATAAAAAAATTTAAAACAAAACATTTTATTTCGATAGAGGTGTGACAAAGGTTACTAGGTAGTGTTATTATTTTTTTTGATAAAAATAAGATATGTAATTAAGACACTGAGTAATTCAACAAAAACTTGGGTATTTCACAAACATTTCCGGCGTCACTGTAATTACTTTGACTCGCTCACCTAGATATATTATTTGTTTTACTGGAAGCAAAGGCAGACTTGAAGTTAAAATGTTCAACAACTTGAAGGTAGCTATCCAGCATCCCATTCAAACCTCATTTGTCTTGCAGGAAGTGTTCCTCTTTGTCTACTAGTGATAAACATAAGTTCCTTTCTATGTGCAAAAGTAGTCTGCAACCGAGGAGGTTTTGATGTTACTGTAAACCTATTATATGTTACAGTCAGCCCAGCTCAACACTCATTATCATCATCTATTTAGCTTTTTCCCAACTATTTTGGTCGGCTTCCAGTCTCACCATCTGTATCTTTAGCTGAATAACAGTGTTATCAGTATTACCTACCAACACTGCCGTTTAATGGCTTTTTTTTTATCGTGCTAGTGTTTTTTATTTGGGATATCGTATTACCCAGTACTGGATTGGGGAGGTCAAATAGGCAGTCGCGCCATGTAAAATACTGGTATTCAGCTGCATCCGGTTAGACTGGAAGCCGACCCCAATATAGTTGGGAAAAGGCTAGCCAGATGATGTTTTTTCTAGAGAGATCAGCGGCGACGGCTGCTCATAGGCGTTTGTCTCTTAATTTGCCTTCCGTAATTAGGGAGGTTTATCCACAAACTCTCTCGTTGTAAACGGCTTAACATTATGAAATGAAGGAACCCTAATTAGTAATGTGTCACCCCATTAAAAATAATTACAAGCATGATTTTAGAACAATGACAGGTCCACGTACTGATTTGTAAAGCACACCGAATCACAGTAATTAAGATGTTAAGTATGTGGGTTTAATTATCTACGTGTACTATAAAGTCATTAGGATTAATTGTTCATTCTGCGGTGACTTTCGTACTCTTCGTATCAAACTTGTAATATTTCTTTTTGTGTTTTTTTTTTTAAATTATATATTCAAAGCAGACCTTCGTCAATTTAAATAGTAGGTATGTCCGAATTTTATGAAGCCCCAAAAATATTGTTTCGGTTTATTTTGAAGTTTGTTTTAGTAGGTATTAACTTAAAGTGGCTGTTAAGATTGATTTTAGTGGCAGTGTGCGACACCTAAATGAACGGATTCTTCCAAAAATGTGTTTAATGTGCCGTATTATATGAAAGATATCAAACAGTTGAATGAAACTTTGGAAACAGGATCAGCAAAATGTCTCTACGTGCGTTGATTGCACTCGGAGCCTTTGAAATGTCAGAGCGGCAAATAAAATTATTTAAAAGAAGATAATAATAACGCAGGGATAGCAGAAGAGGACAACACGGAAATAAGATGAATGCATCAATTAAACAACAAATTAGATTTATTTATTTCAACGACACCTACAAAAGAATTGATTAGACTTAAACGTGCAAAATAAACCTAATAAATGTTGAGAAACATTACAAAAACGTAACTGAACTTAATAGCCGTTTCGCTTACGCATTGATAACAACGTTATTTACTTTGTACGAATGCATATCTAGTATGTAGTTACCGATGCATGCACGCGTGCAGCATGAGGTACCTCTGAACGTGCATAAATGGCAGACGGAGACGCGGCAAGAGTTAATGTGCCCGGTGACTTACTACCGCGTATATTCCAGGCAGTGAACTAAGCCTGATCCATCTCCATAAAGTGACACTGTTTATTCTAGAATTTGCCACTTTATCAGCACCCTGCCAACAAAATTGGTCGGGATCACTACCACTCATAGTTCGCACATCGCGCGGTACGCACGCGTTTAAACCAATACAACCAGAGCATTTTCAGTGCGGGTAATAATCCGATAATAATAATCGTATTATTATTAGCTGCGTACGAGTTTCGTAGCAAGCGTAGCAGTTGTCTACGAGGCGTCGCGTGCGTTCGTTCAGTGTTCACAAAAACGACCGGTCGTTTATTATTTTTGTGCCGACTTCGACTTCTACTGAAGAACAATGGCAAGCAAAACCGTAAACAGTAAGTAGTTTGTGTTACTAAAATAACAAAAAAAATAAACACACTAATACGATTAAATGTATTCTCCTAAAATACTTCGTAGACACCTCTACGAAGTTATAATAAGGACTTCGACGTTTTTCAAACTATGTTAGGGTTCGTTTTTCAGTCACACGATGTGGCTAAATAATTGTTATGGTTAAGTATTTTTTTTATGAACTTGCGGGTGCTCGGTAAAGCGGTTATGTAGTTAGTAAGTTATTGTCCAAAGAAAATCTTTCAGGAGAAACAATTCTGCTATTGTCGTTCTTGTTTACTGAACATATTAAAATAATAATAAATACATTCTTTATTTCACCAAAAGCCATCACATAATAATATCCATAAGATTAGTATAAGGCCAAAATAATTAAAATAATCTGACTCTTGAACTAGGATGCTTGTGACTTAGAAGTCAGTGATTCTCCGTATCAAGCAAAACCTTTATGAGACTGATCGATGATATCATTGATGATATCATTTCACAAATTATAATGAAATATTAACCTTTTCTAATTAATAATTTAGTTTATATTTAATTCGTTTGTCACTTATTCATGGCTTAATGTTTGAATATGTAAAGAGTGGAAGGGACACCGACGCACAAACGTCTACCAAGTATTTAGTAACATTCTGAACCCCACCACATAGAATTTTTTCATCGGTAATTTAAAAAAAACAGCTGTTTCCTCCAGAAAAGCAATTCATACAAATTCGAAATGTATGGAACAGTAGTTTTTTTTTTTTAATTAACGATGAAATATTTCGATACAGTTTAGAATGAAGTACTAAATACATAGTAACCGTTGGTGCATCCGAGTCGGGATTCCACCCTTTATTATCCAGTTTAATAATAATATTATATTTTTTAGCTGTATCTGTAACTATTAAAAGTCGGCCTCTTAATAGTTCTAACAAAGAAAACGTTAAAACTATGTGATTAAAATCTAAAGTGGAGATTAAAATTTCTATACCAAGCGCCTTGATAATACATAACAGTTCACAATGTTATCACCAAGTTAAATTAATAGTGATTAGATTGTAAGATAACACATACTATTATCAAAGAAACAAAGAAAAAATATTGATTTGTCGCAGGGACATGACGTGCATCATACAAAATGACAAAAAAAATACAATAAACATAGGTAGGTAAACGCATAACAAATATTTAAAATTTCAACAGGACGGGACAAAAAAAAAGAAAAAAAAATTCGTTAACATCTTGCACGTCGTGGCTGCGACAAGCAGGTTAAAACTCAGCTCCTGGATTTGCTTACGAACTTGGAATGAGGAGAGACTTCCACGTTGTTTTACTCATTCGTGATGAAAATATGAAGGTAGATAGGTAGCTACCTATCTAGTAAAACTTGAATGAAAATTGTATAGGGTTTTACATCCTTGATTTTCCGGTAAATAAATAATAAAATAAAATAAATAAAATCTCATTTAGTTCGCATAACATTGCACAATATTAAAAGTCAAGTAACCAAAAAATCAATGAGCTAATTTTTTACATATTCTATGGACACCACACTAGGATACCCTATGTCGATAGAATATATAGTTAATATATATTGTTCATATTAATAGCTTTCAATACTTCTCTATCAATTTATTGCAGTCTCCCAAATACTCGTATTTCTGAATATTTCTGAAAAGATTCTTGAGACTCTTTTAATAAAATTAGAATGACTAATGACTAGACTAACAAAAAATAAATAAATTCATCTATTCGAAAGGGAATTCTATTGTTATTTATTTATTAAATCTTTATGCACATAATGTAAATAACACTCTACAAAGGCAGACTTAATGCCTTGGGCATTTTCTACCAGTCTACCTTAGGGTGATGCACTTAATTTTCAATTTACGTAAAAGTATAATAAAATATTATACCTCCAAGCTAATTAGTATGTATAGGTGTGTTACGGAAAACTGAATAATAAAACAATTTCCAAGTAATTTTTCATTATTTATGACTTTATTCCCTCTTGATTAGTTTTTAATATCCATTAAAAGCGCACCTATTCATATGTAATTTAATTACCTAACAGGAAAAATAATTGTACTTTATTTATGTAGGTGGGTTTGTTTGTAGAATTCAAAGAAATTAAGTTTTGTCTCTGTACAGGAAAACTTGAAGTATCTGAATAATTGGAATAACAGATTTATTTGTAACATTAATTTAATGTACGAGGAAGGTTTCTAATACCTAATTATTCAATGATAAAATTTAAATAATAGATAATGTCAACTTACATGGATCAAACTCCATCATCAAACATTCCTTTGCTTTATAAATAAGGAAAACTAAACACAAAATCTTATCTTCGTTTTTAATTTTGAGGAAGCAAAAGACAAAAGTACAATAATTAACGACCTATATCTTTATTATCACAGCTATAATTAATCACATAGATTTGCTATAATTAATTAATCATTTTATCGGTATGACAAAAACTGCAATCGGTATCGGTATCGGTATCGGTATCGGTACCCGTTTAAATCCGGATGATATGACTAATATACTGAAAGAAATGGGAAAGTTAATTTTATTTATTTATTTTAGTATCTCCAATGAAAGATAACAAACAATACATGTAGATAAGGGCAACATAAAGTATTTCGTAGGTGTAATCCTTCAATTACAAGAGACCACAGTATGCACAATTAAATAAACAACTAAGCTTATAAATTACGTAGCTAATCATCATCTTCCTGCCCTTGTCCCATTCCTTTTGGGGTCGGCACAACACTTTTCTTGTTCAATTCTCCCCTGTCAGACGTCACGGCATCATTTGCTCCTCTCTTTCATATCAATCCTCATAAAATCCATCCATCTTTTTTTTGGCCTTCCTCTCCCTCTCCATCCATCAACATTCATGTCCATCGCTCTTTTAGTCACAAATGAAGTAGCTAATAATAAAATATTTATAATATAAAGTTATGTTTACATGATATATTCTTTCTATAAATATTGTGATGTTCACTGAATATTTACGGCACAAGTGCTGTTTTAAATTAATTGAATGTTCAGAATGACGTAGATTTCGACACACGGCTTTCAGACATGTTGTTTCGATTCCCGAGTGTAAATTTCTAACTAAAACACTAGCTTATTCACTAATGTATTAGACTGAAAGTAAACAAGAATGCCTGAACTTTTAGCATAGTCTGTTTTTACGCTGAATCTAAAAATATTTAGGCTTATGTGCACATCCAACACACTTTCATTACGGTGCGGTGCCGCTATGTATTTGTGAAAAAGTCTCTGATATAATACCCAAATACTATGTAATTTGGTTTATCTACATTATATCGCTTGTTTCAGTGGATTTCGTGTCGGGATATACCTAGATGACTGAAAAAATAATAAATTTACGAATTCAGCAACGTTTTCACATTAAATTACGTTAGGGTTCATAAAAACTTTATTTACAGATAAAAGTAAACATACAATCGTATATTGAATCGTGACAATTTCATTACCAATTACACGAAGATAAGATATTTTTTTATTTTTCCCGTGAAAGCGATGCACAGTGTGTTATTTTGCCTTAGTTGCGGACATGCTAGTTTTATTTTTTGTTTGTATAGATTAAACCTTAATAAAACATTCCCAAAAATAACCGTTTTGATATTTCACTTCATTTAGGAGAAACAAATATTTAAGTGAAAGGTCACTGACCTTTTGGAAAAAGATTTTTGTCTGTATCTCTTCAATAAAGCAAATGTCAGTCTCTTGTAAAATATATATTATTGTAGGTTTGAAATGTTATACAGTGTAAAAAATTGCAAGTCCCTAACATCACAGGAACAAGAATAAAAAAATATTTTGTAAATAAACGAAAAAAATTAATATAAAATTAGATATTTACGGGTCGCGTTTTTTTTTGCCTGCATACTATACTTATGTATAGTACCTTCAACTTGAGAAAATTTTAAATATGTATCTAGCGAGATCTCGGAGAAATTGCGTTTCTAAGTTTTTTTTAAATTTCTATGGGAATAGGGTTGTCATAGAGTAGTAAATATTTAAGTTGATTAATTCAATCGATTTTTTTTATTATTAGTTGTCGTTTCGACACTATCATTAACAAAATGGATTATGACGAGGACACTCTATTGCTGGCTTTGCTTTTAAAAAGAAAATTAGTGCGAAAACGAGAATTAAAAATAACAGAATTTGACAATATATTACAGTATAACGCTAGTGTAAAAGTAGTCTAAATGCTATGACATATCCTCGCCTCGCTATCGGATTCAATTACTGTTTCGTCAGTCGTCAGCGTGATATTATTTGCTTCAAACTCTTCGGATTCTAGTTGGCTGTAGTGTACATTATCTGTGGTTACGCATAAGAGCTGAAGCACTGATTTCGGTAAGGGCAAAGATTTTTTATATTTTTGACGTGTACTATATGTTAAAGATGATATATATGGATCGGACGATTCTAATGCACGGTGAAATAAATCTAAAATTGTGGTTTTTCTATCCAATTTCCGAGTATGGTGTTGTCGATCATAGCGCCAGTATTTGTTTCTTGATTCGCCTGCTTGTTCGGACAACATACCTATGGGTAACGTGCTGGCGTCTATGATTTGCCGGCCGTGCATTAATATTTTGTGCATAGTGACGGACATATAAAACCAATTATATTTTTCCACATACTTCACAGCTACAGATTTGCAAAAGTCGTCAAATTTTGCAGCATCTATTATTAAACCACTCGACAGCACTACTAAAATAGTATGCAGGTCATCCACCAGCCATGTCTCTATGCCTAAGATATCTGCAAATGTTTTTCGATGTTGGTCTGATAGTGCTGTTCGTGCTGTGTTTCCATCATTTGTTGTCCCCGAATTTGGACGAACAACATCAACCAAAAGTGACATTTTGTCTCTTATTTCAGTCTGTATTCGTTTTTTTCGCTCCTCTACAATTGTGGCTTCTGGTGAATTTTTAGTTACCCTCCACTTCATAACTGCTGAGTCATTTTTGTACCCCAAGTGCAATAAGAACTCAAAAATTCTTATCCAGGCATGTAAGGGACTTAATCCATGACGTAGGGCTTCTGGATTTACGGGTTTGTTCATGACAACATCCAACTTATTAAACTCGGTTGCTGTAGCTCCACAACAAGCACAACGCAATTGTGAAGTTGTTCCCGTAATAACGTTAAATACTTTACCATCTATAACAGTTAAATATAATTTGGAATCTGAGATTATACTTTCACCTTTGTCAGTTTCAGCATAAAGTGATGTTAATTGATTTATTTCAGCCTCTACCCGATTTTTTTCTTCGAGAATAAGTTCTTTTGTCTCATTTCGATACTGGATCTTCAACGGACGACAAAACCTGTAAGATTGTGGGCTTGGGTTAGACCACAACACAAAGCCGTCATTTGTTTTTAATTGTAAAGGGATATACGTTGTTGTAAATAAACAATTTTCATTTTCGTTATCACCATCTAAAAACTTTTGTTTATAAAAAGACTGTCCTGTACTGCCATCAAACCCCCAAGAACCCTCAAATGTACAGTATACTATGTTTTTCTGCTTTTGTTTGCAATATTGTGAAATTTTTTCAGTACTTAATTTTATGATTCGGCGAAATGTGTGTAGTAATAAACTGTGAAGTGAGACACTTGCTTCCCTTTCAGTAATAACTATTTCTTCTTCAGGATAACACATTTTTTTTGCAATTTGTAATTTATAATATGGAGGATAAGCTAAGAAGCCTCTGTCTTTCAAATCTTTCTGTATGATAGTGTAATCTTCCACAGTTAGTTTTCTATCAATTAAGAAAGAAAGAGCTTCATCAGGGGTATAGGGTTTGGGTTCGGCTTTCGCTTTAAGGGATGTTGCAATTTTTATAGGACGAGTTGGACTTTTCAGACACTCATTGATTACGAACTCTAATCCTTGAGCAGAGCTTTTGTTAAGTTTTTCACCGCCGATTTCGTCAGTTACTATTTTCGACATCATTTTAATTATTTTTGACTGCGGCTGATCTTGAAGTGAGTCTTCGTAATTCTTTCGAATACGACGCATTTGACGGGAGCTCTTTTCATTCGAAGCAGATGGGGTGACATTAGATGTTCCGGGTATTGACTCCTCTTGGCGGTTACTAAATATGTTTGAAGTAGATGGAGTTTCATATGAAGTTTCAGGTATCGGTTCTGTAAGCAGCATATCGCTTACAGAACCCTTACTTGATGGTTCTGCTTCTTGAGAACTATCAACATTTTTATTTAATTCTATAGGATATTTTTCTATTTTGGTTGGTATTTTAACATCGAAAATTGTAGCAAGCCATTTTTCATTCTTTTTACTAAAGCGTTTAAAATTATTTTTGCTGTCATTATACAATTTTTCGCACTTACTAATAAATTTGGAAATATTTTCGCTAAGACTTTTATTTTGTATGTCAATATTGTTAGGAATACCTGTTGGATACAATGCATTTAAAATAATCATTGTTCGTTCGTTGATTTCAAGGTCACGCGGTCTTTTTTTCGGCCCATATTGTCGGGCCTTTTCAACTAAAACATTATAAATTTCCAGTTTCGTAAGTGTATTCGGATCCGTATTCAGGCTTAGGTCGTCGGTGATCATTGCCACTCGCTGACCAGCATGAAGGTTGGCGCCTTCATGCCCCCCTTGCATTAAGTCCTCTGGTCGGGGCCCAGACGGACATCCCCCAGCAGGACGGGTCAGTGCCTGCTGAGGCAAAACAGTGCCATGGGTCTTTAACGGCTCCATGACACCTCACCCCCGCTTCTCCAGATATTATGTATAGGAATTGGGTTTTTGCATTTGCTTAACGAGGGCGGACCCCTTCCCAATCCCACATAATATCCTTCATCGAAGATAGATCATAAACAAAAGTAGTGATCGAAATTCAACCGTAAATATTTTTTAATTTTGACTTTAACTTTCTGCGTTATATAATTTAAACCGGCAATTGCTAATGCCTGAGTCAAAAATAATGAATAATAAATAATCAGTAATGTTTGCATGAAGTAAGTATTGTACCTATGTTGCACACAGCGTTGAGTGACAACCCTAACCCACAACTTTAAAATTCAATATTTCCGAGATCCCGGGTTTGTTGCATCTGTTTTTTTTTGTAGCGATAGTTATTATAGTGATCAATATTCAGGCATTTAAAAAAAACACGACCATCAAGAGAATCGCCGGAAAAAAAATATTTACAAAATCATAGAAAAAAAAATATTGTCACCTGTATGAGTAAGATTTTTAAAGTTTTCAAGAAAAAAATGGTTCCAATAGTGAATTCCTATCACATCTTAAAACATTTAGTGTAAAAATAAAATCCAAAAACGAGATATTACGTTTCTATGGTTTTTAAGGATTTTTCTCGATTTTATTAATTTCTCTTAAACTATTGTAATTAGAGCCGGCGGAGTTTTAATGAGAGTGTTGTTTGATTGTTAGCTTTCCAAAAAACACATAAAATGAGCATGTCCGCAACTAAGGCAAAATTACACACTGTGCGATGTTCAATTGTCACCATAGTACGTATAATCTCGATCACCTTGAACATTTAATTTTGTTTATTACTGTAATGTCCCATTTCGATAGCGTTTATTGATAAGCAATGCAGGTTAACGTGCCATCAATTACCTATAAATTGTATCGATGTGCAAGAAACTAACTTTTCTTGTTGATTATACTAGCAAGAATGGAAAACTAGTATAACTGGAAGAACTATTTGGTGTTAAGAGAGTTTACGACTAACAACATTTCATACAAACTTTCAAGTCATTTTTTTTCGAAATGACTGAACCGATTTTAATGAAACTTCATACGCATAAGCAGGATACATAGGTCTAAAAAGTTATCAGAGAATATTTTCGAAAAATAGTGTTACAGCTAAATTAGACCGATATTAGATTTTCCATAGAAACATAAAGAAATTTCGTTAAAATCGATTCAGTCATTTCGAAAAAAAAGGACGTGAAAGTTTGTAAGAAATGCCAAAGGTTCTTAATTATACCGGATACGGTTTTCAGTTACTAACCATCGAACAAAAAAGTAATAAAAATGAATTTTATTTGTAAATATGTCAAAATTTATTCGGAATAATAATATAACGCAAACATATTTCAAATAACATATAATTTCAAACTTCGCGGCGCCATTTTATAGGGCCGTCCTACACAGAAAGCAATACCACGCGATGAAGCAACGATTTGAATGCAGGGATCTATTTTGGAGGTGTCAACAGGAACATCGTACGTCTGTCAGCGCCAACAAATTACACAATCGGCCACTTCTAGATTATGTCACACGAATGACCGTGTGAATGAACGAGTAATCGTGTCACCAAAACATCTTCCCGGCCTAGATTGTGAGATGATGCCGTTGAAATCTTTAATATGGATTAAAGGGCTATTTTACTGAGAGTTAATTAGACTGAGACTAAGTTGGTATCTTTACATAGTATAAAAACAAAGTCGCTCCCGCTGTCTGTACGCTTAGATCTTTTAAACTACGCAACGTATTTTAATGAAGTTTTCAGCAATAGATAGAGTGATTCAAGAGGAAGGTTTATATATGTATATGTATATCTCTACATTGCACCCGTGCGAAGCCGGTGCGATTTTTTTTTTTTTTTTTGCCAAAATCATTAACTGCCTATCCTTTTGCCAGAATTAGTAGCTATTTCGCTGCTTAAGGAGGAAAATAGGTTTAACTAAAACTATTTATTGCCCTATTGTTCAGAAGAGTAGGATTTACTGGTGCTTCTGTACTTTATCTAAGATAAACAAAGTACACAGTAGTCGGTAAACCACAATTAACAACTTATGATGTAACAAATAATAACACTTAAAGTAAATGAGGCATTATTATACAATCTGGAAATTACGAAAATTTATCTCCAAAAAAATAAAATCACTGCATCTTTGCTATATCCATTTTCTCAAACGCCAGAAGGCAGGTTTTTCATACGTGGAATAAAATAAATTGACTTTATTACAAAATTATTGTCTGGACAAAAGTATTATTTGACGTTGAAAATCAGTCCGAATCCATCATCATCATCATCCACAGCCCGACTTCACCCACTGCTGGGTATAGGCCTCTCTTTGCTTGTGCCAAGCTCCACGGTCTTGTGCCAGCCTCATCCAGGATATTCCCGCCATGGCAATAATGTCGTCTGCCCATCTCGCCCATCCTAACTTGTTTAAATTGTCAAGAGAAGTTACTTGTGTATTTTTTTTTCCTGTTGTCGTGCGGTCATCAGCTCTATAACAAAATTTAATGAACGGCATCGCTTGCTTCTGTAAATAAACCTATGATGCAAGATTAGGACAATAGGCTGCATAATCCTCTATGTTTATAATGCCTATGGTTTAAATATAAACAAATAAACCTTTGTTTAGAATATTTGTAAAACAAAGAGGTTGAAATAGGTACTCTATGGTCACAGGTAGATGGAAGTAGTATTGTTTTGGAGGAGTTTACATTCATTTGTTGGTACTTAAAAATATGGTTAGGGTAATGTTTTTGTTTGATCTAACGTAACATTAAATATCCCATTCCAGTGTTTTTCTACCAAAAGTTGATTCGTAAAAATAATGCATAAGTTATTAGACCGTGCGAATCTGTACATCACATCTGTGTGCTTAAATTGAAGTGATAAAAAAATAGGTATCTGACAAATCATTGTACCTATTTTTAAAGTTATATCTTAATGGCAGTAGCACAGTGTTGGAGTAAGGTAATTTTGTAATGCCTAAATATAGAGCTGTCTGTTGTAAACAACAGACAGCTTTTGATTGATAAAAAATAAACAAGATTTGAAGAAATTGTTTATTTATTTTACTATTTATATACACACAGTAAACAAGACAGGAAAATAACATTATAATAAATGAGTACATAGGTATTGTTATTGGGTTTTTGCATCAGGAATTTCTCAGTAGCAGCCACGGAGCCTGGATTTGTGCCCGGTTGATGGCAATAGCCTCGCCCCGTTTTACATGGGACTTAAACATAACTGGCGAAATGTGGGACACCTCTGAGTAACCTTCGGGGATTATAGACGTGATGTTATATGTTAGATTCCATAATTACTATTCACAAATAAATTATATCAGTCCTTTGTGTTCCAAACTTTAACTAGAGTATCTAGAAAGATGACAAGTAATCATCTTCTCGATAACTCTTATCAGAGTCCATTACGTGGTAATACTAATGTAACAAACAATAAATATCGAAATTCCTTCCTATTATCTAAGACAAACTCCTGGACAGGTCGGCTTAATGTGACATGATAACAGTGTTATCATAAGTTGATGTTTATACTAATAAGGAGTGCATTCTAATGACGTCGTAGAGATAGTGGAGGGAGTTAATGATATCTTATTTAATGACGAAATGAGGACAGTCACGAGCACCAATATCTATACACTTTCCTAAAAGCATTTTTCGCGAAAAATAACGATTGTAACTTGGAGATATAATATATATACTTCCGCACGCAAAATACGCGTTTTGACATGGAGTTGCGGAAACCAGCCCGTTATACAATACAATACAAACTTTGAGATAGAATCTTTTTCATAAAATTTGAGTTCCAAAGTACTATGTTCATAACAAGATGAAATTCTAATAAAAACACTTTTAAAAGTTGTCAAGTGTTTACATAGGTATATGGGTGCTCGTGACTGTACCTATCTACTTCTATGTGGAAATCCATTTCAGATTGCTTTTATCTACCTTATTTTTTAATAGTAATGTTAGTAAGAGCACAAGTCGTGTGGTATTTCCCGTCGGCAAAAATGTCGAATTCCACACAAATTTTCATACCCTATTTATTAATTAAATAAATTACATAAACACGCAAATGTATCAAGGTGGAGACAATGCCTGACTTTTACAAAAACATGTAACCCGCCTAAGGGCCAACCATAAATTACGTCACGAGGGGGTCGACGAAGTGTGACATTGTGTGACATTGTGTGACAAGGGGTGGAAGGGCTCCTACATTATGTGACGTCACATTTCAAAATAGAACATATTATGTAAATATTAAAACAAGAAATTTGAACTATTAACGAATAACTTCCAAATATTTCTAACTTCTATCTGTATGAACATGTAAATTTTGTAAAATATGTGACGTCACACTGGGTGGGGGGAGTCTCACAAATGTGACCAGCTATGACAAAGATGGGGGGGGGGGGGAATCATGAAATTCGTGTGACGTAATTAAAGATGGTCCCCAAGGAATCGTAGTCAGTTAAGTGAGTCAGCATGTTCCGTTTCTCCGCATAGTGCTCATGTATTTTTTTGCTAAAGATCACTTTAGTGGTTCGACAACGTACTGAAAAAATTAGATAGACCAGCGACGAGAAAATATCATGTTTGTTGGCACGAACAGATCGTTTACGTGTAAATCGTTTTCGTTAATTAATAGGACCGAGTACAATACACAAGTCAAGTAAACAACTGTTACATATTGTGGGAATTGTCGCGAAAATAAACTAGCAAATCTAAAATTATACTTTTATGTAGGTCGCGTCCTCACAGAGTTATGTTTATTATATACTAGCTTTTGCCCGCGGCTTCGCTCGTGTAATATAGAATTTGACAATCAATTCATGTTGTACTGTTCTTGTAATAATATAATTCAATCATGATTCGAAAGATACGTGGCGCCATCTATTATCATACGGACGTTATTGTTGTTTTCCTCGGGATCAGTACATTTTTCGGGATAAAAGGTACCCTATGTCCGTTTCCGTACACCTGACAATGTATATGCAAAACAGGATGATCGGTTCAGCGGTTTAGGCGTGAAAAGGTAACAAACAAACAAACAAACTTACTTTCGTATTTACAATATTAGGATTATAATTACCTACACGGTTTCATGTGATGTTTAGGTCATAGCAAAGTTATAAGCACTGCATGGTATCATGGTATATATGGTATGGTATGGTATCATCGCCAAAATTTGAGCCATTCCAAATACTTCCAAATAGAATTCCTTCCTTACTACGCTTTGCATCATGATCAAGTCAGTAAAGTGAGGTGTTGCCGATCAGAGCAGTGCTTATAAGTGTGCTAAGAGCTTTAAACGTTTGACATTCAAACCGATTATTTCGCTCATTTGTTTTTGACCCGATTGCTGCGAAATCGCGTCGGTATAAAAGTCGTGACTTCAATCCGTACGAAATTGAGATTAGTTTTAGGAAGACTAAGGTCGAGATCTATAAACATTTCTAAGCTCATGCTTCGGCTTAGACATTGTTCGTGTATCTTGCACTTGGCTATTGGCACGCCGATGTTAACGATTCCGCCATTCCCGATTGTGAAATGGAAAAGTAGGGTTGTGAAACTCAAAAAAGTGTGATTCTCATTTTATTGTTGGACAGTTGCGTGCAATAATGCCTAGCCAAAGACCGTGCTTAGCAGAGCTTATAAAAATATTTTTCGGACATTAAACAGTAATATTTAGAAATATCAAAATACTTGTTTCATGAGTAACAAATAACATACCTACGCTATTTCCGTTACCTACGTAGTTCTGAATATTTATGTACTAATATTTTCACAAAAATTCTTGTAATTTTATGTGTTGGATCGAAATCAAAATGGTTTCTGCTTTTCTGTTCGGAAAAACATGGTTTAAAACAATAAACATTTTATCATTAACACTGAAAACGAGATATTTACCATGTTTACTATTTGTTTTGAATTCCCATTATTTCGGCGCTGTTGCAAGCACCTTGATCACGGATAAACATTTAATCTGTTCATCCGTGATCATGGTGCTTGCAACAGCGCCGAAATATCGGGAACTCAAAACAAAAAGTAAACATGGTTCGAGTAAATATCCCGTTTTCAGTGTTAATGATAATGTTAGTGACCGCGTCAGTTTTAAAACTAATAAATATTTTCTCTAGACTCCTTAAATATTTTTCTGTAGCGAAATATTGATCGTCTTACCATCCAAAGCAATTCATTTTATTGTTATTTATTATGTCACTAAGTAATCGGAATGTTCAAGATATACCTCCTTATTTTATCTAATATTTTGTTAAAATCCACTTATCAGGTATTAATGTGACGTGTGAGTTTATTTATTGGACACTACATTATGTATTGTGATCTAAATATGATTAGGTAACAGCATAGTAACTGGCTAATGAGTAACATGGCGTTTAGGCAGGTGTGAGGAGCATACTTTGTAGATAGCAGCTATCATGTCTTTGAGCAAAGGGAGCGATGCATTCGCTGTATAAGGGCAGAACAATATAAAACCATATAATAGGGCCATTAGCTAATTCCGTTGCCATTTGCATTTGGCTCGCATTTGCACCTCAACAGATATCTCTGTAGTTTCTCACTACGTGGAAATGACTTTAATGTTAGCGTTAGGTGGCAAATGTTTGAATAGATGATCTCGAACCCTAGAAATGAAAGAATTCAAATACTAGAAACATATTTCCAAAAAAGTTATTAAGCATTATCGCGTACGTTATTTCTTGAATGAAATAACTCTGCGCAAACCCTCAAAAAACCCTCACAAGAATGTGTGTGGTATAGTATACTACAACTAAAAAACCCGACTACTGAATAAAATGTAGCCTATGTTACTCGGGCCATAATAACGAATCGATTGACACCTTATTCATCAAAATCGGATGAATAGTTTAAGAGGTACGGAGGAACAAACGTAAACACAAACATATATACAAAGACTGCTAAAATCATAACCCTTCCTTTTGGCTTCACCGTAGCCGGGTAAAAAACAATAACCCGAATACTGGCAGTCCATTCAAAATTCCCTTAATCAGCAGGATCACGTTTTCTATCAAAGAAAGAGAGGCATTTTCCACAAATAGCTTCAATTAAAATAACCTACACCTATCAGTCATTCGCATCGTACAATTACCCATAGACACGCACCATACTGCCTCATGACATTGGCTAGACATGGGCAGACATGTTTGTCCAAAGTCCTTTTACCCGTGAAGTAAGAACAATGCGTATTTGTCGGTTACGTTACGGCTGCCTGACTTACAATACCTGACGTGGAATGATGGAGTGTGTCCAATCCACTGTTGTTGTACTACATAACTTGAAGATCATACTGGTAACGAGAATGCGTGATGGTTTTGTAAGACACCTGTTTTGTGTCGGATCACTTGTTATTAGTTATTAGTACTTATTAGCTAAGTTGGTACGTTTATGTGATTGCGTGTGTGTAGATCTATATGATGTTAGCATTTGAACTATTAATTGCTAATTTGTAATGTAGTAAGAGATCTATTGTTGAAGGCTTCACTTGGGATTATTTTCAGTTGGGTTTTCACGGGGAATATTTTTTTATTGAGGCAATATCTATACTAATATTATAAAGAGGAAAGTTTTTTTGTTTGTTTGTACCGAATAAGCTCCGAAACAACTGGACCGATTTAAAAAAAAATTTCACCAATAGAAAGCTAAAGTATCAGGAAGTAACATAGGCTATAAATAATATTTATATCATTTAAATTAGCCGAGCTATCACAATTTTAGCGGAAGAAGTCACGGGCGAAGTGCTAGTTTACTTATGAAATAGTTTAGGAGGAAAGTATCCCAGTTTGACCTAATTCTTGACCAAAAATTGCTCGAAATCGGTACATTTCTTTGCTCTTATGCAAACAATGTTCTCATATATAATTTAAGCATAAGCACACATTGTAATCCATTGTTGAATCTGCGTAACTCGCGGCTCCACAGCAAATATTGAGTTACACTACTTAGGTAAAGTAGACAGTCGGAAAATGGGGCTTATTTACTTGAACAAACATTGGTTTGGTTCTTTTGAATACTTTATATCTAGCTTATGTAACCACTGAAATCATTTTTTCTAAGATTTCCCGACTCCAGTCTGGTTGATCGCGTGGCATTTTTTTTCAAGTAAATCCTTTTGTTCATCCGTATTGAGGAAATTCCGATAAAGAATCAGGACTTTCTTACCCGACTGCGCCGAAGTCCAAAAGGAGTGTTATTAAGTGTAATGGATAAAGTTAGAATAAACAAAGTTTATTGTAAAACATGTAGTCACGAAGACCTAAGTATTATATCAATAAATGACTGCAGTAGAAACAATTCTGGGTTGGTTAATCAATTTTATTCGAAAAGCTCTGGTACGTACTACCTTCATATATATTAAGCTATAAAATAAATGTACAAGACAATTCTAATCAATGAGAGCCAATCAACAAAACATAAAAGTTCCATACGATCTTGGAGTACAATATTTGGTTTCAAATTGATCAAATGTGTTTCGTTAATGAATTCTATTTGCCACAATCTTCCTTATGCGAAATAAACTTTGACAAATGGCCATTGACGGGAATAATTAGAGTTTTTTTTTAACAGATACCTAGATGTGTTAGTAAAGGAGTTTGTTTCGACATTTCTGCACCCCAGCTAAAACAAAAGGATCTAGTAGGTAAAGGGCGGGCGTCGAGGGAGACTGTCATATGTAATTTCTTCCGTTTTTTGAGTTTCAAAAACTACTAAATTTTCAGTCTCATTTGAAAAAATGATCTTTCATTTTTTGTAGAAAAATCAAAATCAAAAATCATTTATTCAAGTTAGGCTGATAATCAGCTCTTTTTTAAACGTCAAAGTGTGCAAGAGACAGTCCCCCAAAACGGCCGCTCTTCGACATTTCCAAGTGTTTTAGCTGGGAAGAAGTGGCGGAACAAACTCCCCAGCAACACACTGTTTGTTAGAAGAACCAGATTATATACAATAGTGTAAGTTGAAGCTTGGAATAGATAAAGTACTTATGAAAACATGATATTTACGACATTGTAATCGTGATAATATTCGAATCCAAGAATCCGAAAAAATATTAATCGTTTATCTTGAAAAACGAATAGTTATGAAATTCACGAAAGACAGCGATAGTTCGGGCGGATAGTTCGACAACGATCTCAATTTTTATCATCCTCATATATATTTTTATTATCCTCATTAGTGAATTGAAAGATAAAAATTATATCTACTATCCATTTTTAAATATCTATGCGCGTATGAGCAGATGGAATTCTAACTCTACAATTATTCTAAATTTATAATAGTATAAGCCTATGAAAAATTGAGATCGAACAACGTACTTAGTGCACAAGTGGTATTTTGTCTAATATAGGTACATCGTTTTAAAGCGCCTATTAATCATGAAAGTTATTAAACTAAAATTAATTAATTATTTTTTCTTACTATTATAGATTTGTAGTTTGTATATAATGTAAATATTCACTTGTTATTAATATATTAATGTGCCAACAAAAAGAAAGGATTAAATGAAATTAATTGCGATATTATTATTAATAATTAAAACTATTGAGAGTTACTTTAATTAAAATGAGACTTGGGCTTGAGACCTCAGAAGTTAGGACATTGAACTACAGGGTTTTGCAAATTATCTGCAAAAGGACTTGAAAAACCAACCTGGACCTTGCTATAAAAAGGCCAAAAAACCCATAATTTTAAAAAACGGTCAGTAGGTCCCGAATGAAATCACGAATATCAAAAAAGGTTGCCAGCGTTAATCTCCAATCTCTGTGGATGCATAAAAATAAAGAATGGAAATAATTAGCAGTCCTAAAAATAATAAAATAAATGATATATCCATAAAACCTAAACAGTGATGCTGGCTTTACAGCTGCTAGGATGAAATTGACTTGGGCTGGTCATATTTGCCGCATGTCGGAGGAGCAATGGGCAAAAATAACCACTCAGTGGATGCCAAATAGCAAGAAACGAAAACGCGGCAGGCCTAGTAGGAGATGGCGGGATTAACTGGACTCTTTCTTAAAAGACTGGCCTACAATCGCATTAGATCGCGAAAAGTGGAAGGAGGGAATGGAGGCCTTTGTCCTGCAGTGGGACAATATAGGTTTACTAGCTTAGGCTTACTAGTAATACTAGCTGTGCCCGCGGCTTCGCTCACGTGACCGTGTATTCTTTTGGTATTTATGGGAACATAACGATATGGAAACGTGAAGTCGTCTTATAATAAAAAAATAATTATTTCTATGTTTCATTCTTCTCACTTCTTGCAGCAGTCCCCAGTCTTGGTCAAGTATTTGTTAAAAAGGTCTAATTCATCTCGCCATCTTCGCTTGGGCCTTCTTTTTCTCGAAATAAAATAAAAGGCATGATTTAATTGATGTTATCTTAATTTAGAATAAGCGGATGACTGTGTGCATCGACTAAGCAATGTAAAAACTACGTTGAAACAAATAAAAATACAAATTAGTGGATTTGCCCTGTTCCACCGCTGTGTTGGAAAATACACTTATCTGAGTATCAAATAATAACCACCGAACAATAGTAAATGGGTATAATTACTGGAATACAATTAGTATTCTCGAAATTGTTTCCTATGCAGTTTTTTCGACGTACTTTTGCGAGACCGCACCATAGAGGTATTTCTAGTTGTTTTTCATAAAACCGTAGTAAATTTATTTTATTTATTTGGGATGGTAAAAACAAGTTATGAATTATTCCACTATGGATCATTTTGCGTCTTTAGAATGCAATAAAAACGATGGGGAAAACGAAAAACTGATTTGCAAGTTAAAAGCAAATAAAAATTGATAAAACTTATAGATAAAAAAATCGCGTTTAAAATACAGTATGCATTCACATTTGCCAAATTACTAATGATTACCGATAACAATTCATGTCATTTGCAGCATTCGTATCAGTCAATGTGCTATTAGCTTATTATTGAAAGACATTACTACATTTCATGCGTAGGTGTGAGATAAATTACAGACTAACTGTTATCGGTCATCTAAAGTGCGATGGCCAGAACTCAATGTCAAAGTAAACAAAAATCGCTAAACCGTATTTTTTTTTTTTTTTGTGACTGTACAAAGTCGGTCGGTAAAAACCGAAAAACAAATACCTAAGCTTAAATTAGACAGGGTTAATAACGCTAAAGTGTGACTAAAGTTAGAAAAAAAAAGATAATCAGTCATGTAATGATGTAGTATTTTTATTCGGAATTGTTCAGGTCTATAATTTTAGCTAATTAATAAAGGTAGGGATTCCCGTCGGCTGTCAGTGTGTGCACTGACCGATGGCGACGTTACTTGACTAATTTTGAGATTTTTCTAGCAATTGCTTCTACAAATCTTCGTGAGATGATGACGAGTTTAATGATTACCTGTTTTATTTGTAAAGTCACTTGCGGAATTTTACTGTTGCCAAAAAAAAGTTAGAATGAAAAACTCTTTGCGGGTATCTAAATATCTAAAAGCGAAAAGTCACTCATTCACTCATCACGGAATCTCGAAAACCGCTTGACGTATAAAGATGGAATTTGGCAGGGAGGTAGTTTATAGTTAGTAGACGTCCGCTAAGAATGATTTTGCTGGATTTTGCTACAGGGCCGGATTAAGGAGATCTAAGGGCTCTCGCAAGTTTGTATGAAAGTCCTTCATATTTTGTGCTACAAACTTGAAATTTGGCAGGGAGGAGTTATCGCAGACGAAGTCGCGGGCAACAGCTAGTAGCATATAATATTAAAACACCATAACCAATTCTGTCTCTTATCGACCTGAAACACTAATCGACTAGTTATTTTAACTAAGACAGTCAATTCATCTCAGGGCCAGTAGGAAATAAACCACATACCACAATTTAATGGAGGATGCCTAATGCAATTACTCAAATGCGAATTGAAGTACCGAAACCTGAAGTTCTGCTCACTATGGAAGATAAACCTAATGGCTACATTGATTTATCACAAACTTTGACCGGATTAACTCACATCCATCAATTCATTGATAAGAAATATTGAACTGAATGAAAGGTTGATATCGAAGTCTCAAGTACAGAACTATATTGTAGACTTAACATTATTATTGTTGAACGATTTCAGACTTTGTAGGTTCATCGCATTAATTCTACTTTCTAGTGTACTCGATGGTATTTTAATAGTAGAGAAATGAACTCTTGATTTTTGTTAGAGGCGTGATGTTATGTATTGTATTAGGCAGGTACTCGTCTAGTTAAGAAAGTTTGCATCAATTATAATGTAATAATTTTCATCGGTTTGATAAAGTCAAAAGCAATAAAAACAAAACACAATCTACACATCTAATAATAACTTAGCAACTGTTTACTCTTTTGTTTATGAATTCGAATATTGATACAGCGGAATAAAGCGGAATAAATAAGGAGATACAATGGATGTAAAAAGACCCTTAACGAAGCCGAAAGGTACTTATTCTCCCTGTCATTATTCAGATTATTTTTTGTTACGGATTATATCTGGGAACCTTCTAGTTATAGAGATATTGGAAGTAAAGTTCGAAGTTTTTTTTTTAATACAAGTTTTTTATGTTATTACTTTACTTTAAATACCTCCACGACCCCCGCACTATTCACTGCATACATCAACACAATGTTTTGAGTCCTTCCGTAAAACACGATTTTTTACCTCTAAAAAAAGTCGTTACTCAGCAATCATTTTTGCGTAGAGTTACTTAGTTTGATGTACAGAATGATTGGTGGACGATTTTGTGAACGGTCTATTTACACCCTGTATAGCGCGTTTTCCTGACACATTCCTAGCCTGTTTCACCACCGGATAAGTTTCAGCTAACTTCGTCCCGATACACAATATTTTTTTATTTCTCTAGTAAATACGTGTCATTTCAGAAATTGTGCAACAGGTTCCGTACACAAGTGAGGGTTTCAATTATCGTTAAACGAACGCAATATTCAGTTCTAAGTATGATTGCAGATTTAGAATCCGGTGAAGCTGGAGCTGAAGTGAACGGAGAAGGGCGTGTACCCCCGGTCACCCGGCCAGCACCTCCGCAGGGTAAGCGCCACGCATGGCATGAGGGGCTTACCACACTGTGACGTCACTTTATTATAGAAGGGAATTTGAAATTGGAAAAAGAATCTAATAAAAAAAAAATAGGTGGCGATGATGAGCATAAACTAAATGATATCGCGTAGGTATTCTATGATGCGTTCTAAGACCATTTACAAAAGTTATTTAAGGAAGTGACCACACTTATTTACGCGGAATCAGAGCTGTCAAAAAGAGGTTTTAGTTTTTTTAGTGAAACGGTATCGAGTCACTTTTATTGCAAGGTAATAAAGCTCCTTCTGACCAGCTCAAGCCGATTCAGTATCGATTAGTGTGTGTCATTTTCTTTGTTCGAAGATGACGCTAACATTGGTAAGTCTGTAAGTCTGTGGCGTGGCTTATGCCGAAATAATCTTTATTCACACCGTATAAAGCAGTAATTAAAGGTGGCACAACTAACCTTGAATCTTGAAAGATTTAATGAAGAGTCTGTAGAAAGCATTATAAAATCCTTGATTTCATTTAATGTTTAATCGTCAGCGCCATCTAGTATTGGCATGTGGTACCCACTATGATGGTGTAGCATGGGAGATCACGTCATACACATTGGAGCACCTCACCTATTATATATTAATGGATAAGCAGCTTTTCATGTCATGTTTGTCGCTCTTGCACCTTTGTTTATCTCATCTTTCTTTTTCTTTTTAGTTTTTTTGACAGGTTTAAGTATTGTTTTGTTTATGGGAATTTGTGGTGTCGTTTTTTTCTTGTGTCTGTCCGTATTGGGTACTATTGGAATATGTTGGATTTTCAGATTATAATAAGAACCTACGGTAGAGGTTTTATAAGTTTGGGATCTATGTACAGACGCTAGCACATCGAGCTACTACAAGCTGTCAAATTTCTTTAATAGATTTTCAACTTTATCGCTAAAGCATTAGGTTCAAGGTTGATTGGGAAAATTTGACAGTTGCGGGTAGCTTGATGTGCTGGTGTCTGTTCCTATTTGGTTATACCTTATTTTCTTTGTAGTGTCTTCAGTAGTTTTCATTAGTAGTCAGATTGATAACCTACATTAAAGCTTATATACCTATCTATCTTACGGGTAACAATGAGTAGAATACCTACACCTTAGGTAAAGCAGAATGATTTACAACAATGGTATGCAAAGAGCGCGTGCGCCGTGCATTCAAAACAATGATATCACTGGGAAAACTGATATACGCGTCTAATTTTATAAAACTATCCGTAATGACTTGTATTACAATATAAATATTTTCATTAGCCACAATAGATACTGTCAGAGAATCTTCTAGATTTAATATGTCATCCTCTCCCATAGTTATTTCATCGTCATTTGTATTATATATATAGCAGTTCTTTGTGATTTATCTCTGCACTTTATAACTTATTTATTTTATTAACTATTACATGATAAACGTTATTAAATAAATTGTTTTTCCTTTTATGGTAACTGTCAGTCAGTCATGGAAAGATTTATTGGGATTTATTTATAAGGACTAAGTAGTTTGCAATTATTTAAGTTATTATACTCGGGTAAGATGGGTTGCACGATATTTTCTGCAGGTTACTAGTTACTGCTACTTTTTAGGGTTCCGTACCCGAAGGGTAACCAACGGGACCCTATTACTAAGCCTCCGCTGTCCATCCGTCTGTCTGTTAGCGGGCTGTCTGGTATCTCATGATCCGTAATAGGTAGACAGTTGAAATTTTCATAGAATGTGTATTTTTGTTGCCGCTATAACTACAAATAATAAAAATATAAAGGGGGCTTCCGTACTACGATGGTACGGAACCCTTCGAATCTGACTCTCACTTAGCCGGTTTTTATTCTATAATTCTCCTTCCCTCCTTCTTTGTTCTTACTATCTTTTGAAGATAAGTTGTTGGTTCTTACATCGAAATTTTCAATCTCTAGCTTTTTAATACCTGGTAGTTTGGAAGTATGCAAAACAGGGTGGAAAGTTCCTCCCCTCCTTCCCCTGTATAATGGGTGTAAAAGTACCCTTAACAAAGCCGAACACCAATTGTTCATCCCGTCATTGCGATCATTTGTTTGTTATAGACCATACCTAGGAACCTTCTAGTTAAGGAGATATCGTGGGTCAAAGTTCCACCTTTTCACAAGTATTTTTTTTTAATACAAGTCTTTAATGTTGTAACTTTACTTTAAATACGTCCACAACGTGCTAATGATACAATGCATCCATCAGCACAATGTTTTGAGTGCTTTACATTGAGTCCTACCGTAAAACGTGATTTTTACCTCAACAAAAAAAAAGTCGTTTCCCAGAAATAATTTTTGCGTAGAGTTACTTAGTTTGATGTACAGAATGCTTGGTTGACGGAACACCTTTAAACTTTATAGAAATGGGAGGATCCTCCGGCCAGACAGGTGTTGTGTCTGGTGGGCTACAGCTCGAGGCCACAATTACTGTCCAGCTGATGGTGATGTAGAATTGGAGTGACATCAGATATTATGCGTAGGTTTTATGTGCCGTTGTAGATGACGCCTCAGTAGCACTTTGCTTCCTCTTTTTTTTTGTCTCTTTAGGCAAAGCCTTTCAAATGGGTAATACCTCCTTGGTCAAATTCCATCAGTTGTATTGTACCCGCATCACAGTAATTACGACCACACGAATAACTTTCTACTAACAACCTCCAATTAATCTATTACGGTTGAAGCTTCAAGCGTCCATCTTTTATTTTATTTTGACCATCGATAAGCGTTTTGACGTATCGAATTCTGCCTACAACCCGTTAATCTAAATTCAACTGTAGCTTTTACAAGAGAAGGTATTTTTTGCAATGGTATTTTTGTTGTATAAATGAGTGAAAGGACTATTGGTCGTGAAAGCCTTCCGTCTCCCTTTCGCCACGAACTTTGAGTTGTTTCGTTACCTTCATATTATGTACACTCATTGTGTAAGTTATTATGTCATGTGATGAGACAGATGCACTTCTGGGATAAGTAGGCTCAGTACAGTTTTGCAGATGGCACCGTGATCACCAAAAGGAGATTGTACGTTTAAGTCCAAATGTCAAACACTAAAGTTAGCTAGTTTGTGGTTACCTCTGCTCATACAAACCTTTGCTCGTAAACCACAAATCAATTGTACCTTTACATCTGTTAACCTTTGATACCTACCGAAGCTTATTCATCGTAGGCCAAAGAAACTCATAACTCAAAAGTTCAATTGAGGCCCGAAGTGGATAACTCTCTAGCAAAGTCTACAATATAATATGCTCTATAGCTAGACGAAAATGCATCACTATCAATTGTCTATGCATGTTAGATCCAAGAACTTTTTGCTCAGCGAGTCATCTCCACGAGCTTTAAATCTTCATATTAAACAGTCAAAACAACTAGCTAATTTAGGAGCCTTCACTTTAAAATTCATTAATCAACAAATTCGTCCAGTCTGTCATTGTTTATAAATAGCAAAAGGAAACGGTGGGATCTGTCGCCCACGCAATAATCTACTCAATTGTCCCATGGATCTGCAAATAGAATCTTTTTTGACATATATCCGTTTCAAAGACCACCCACAAAGTTTAACTGCTTAGATGAACTGAATGATATTTCCTGGGTGTTGGTTTTTACATTAATTCGTGTTTATTGTTTAAATTGGAGTGATGATAGCCCGACTATGAATAGCATTCTTTAGTAGGTACAAGTTTCTTAGAGCTAACTCCAACTTCTGTAAATCATAGAGAAGAGATGATCTATGTAACTTTAAGCCGTAAAAAGTTGGCAATAACAAGCCATTTTGTAAATTTCCTATAAGGCTATTAGTGACCATTATTATTATTGCTCATCGTAGGTGACACAGCTCATTCTACAGAAAATAATTGAGATTGACAGCAGACTGTCACGTGAATACGCAAAAAAAGCAGTTCAAATCGCCAATTCGAAATTCGAATACCACTATTTATTTCGAAAAGAAAAATAAACGCCAATTCGGAATTCTGTTTCGGAATTTGATTTTCAAGAAAAAAAAGAAACGAGCGAATTATTTCAAAAATGGAATGGAAAGCTCGAAAGCGCCTGACGACAGGCAACACACGGATTTATCAATTCGCTCCGCGCTGTTGGCACGTGTAGCTACATGTACCGGGCATTTCTAAAGGTTACTGATCGAAGTCATTAGACCCACTTGGTTTCATTAGAGAACTTATTTTTAGTTAACAAGATCAAATAAAAGGTTAAATAAATAGTGATTAGTGAAATAACATGACAACAATGTTGACTATGTTGAAATTTTATACCTCTCGTTAAAACTGTAATGTTTCCTTTACTTTGTTCATCAAACAGATGTGGTTACGAGATTTCCGAATTCATGAAATTTTGACGACTTATCCAATGTGAGTAGCTATTTTGAAACAGTAGCTAGGTAGCCGTAGAACTGTACATTCAAACAATTACAAAGGCTTCGCATAAAATACTTAGTAATATTAAATCGTGTCCGTAACGCACACATTTTACAGAACACAAAAAGGTGTTCCACATACCGCATAGACCTAATGCAAAATGCATACTAAGCAACATAAGTACCTTTGTCGCATAAGTACATACCAACTCGTATTTATTTTTCAGTCTGAAACTTTGAAGTACCTATCAGCTGTTTACGCTAGCTCAGTGGTGACACAACCTCTCGCTTGTTCAATGGGGGTAGAATGGGGTAAGTTAGTTAGAGTTGGAACTACCGGTATATTATTTCATCGTCATCATAGATTATGACTTAATCGTCTTACATAATAATATATCTCAAATCATAGATTGTCATTATAGATGTTTATTGTTACCCGTGGTTCTTAACAATCCTTTAAAGGTTGAGAATGTATGCGCTTTTGGTGTACAATAAAGAATTTGCTATCCATCTCCGTATCAAGCTTTGTCATATAAAAAAACTCGCGGAAATCTAATTTTAATCGTATTCAAAATTTCTACATGACAAACCATTCAAATGTCAACGGTATCAAATTAAGTTTATCAGTTCAAGATGACATCCCATCACTTTATGATTGACATTCTAACGGTTGATAGCTCAAAATTAATTATAGCGCCATTTTAAGATGAATTTAATGTCCTCGCAAAAAATCCTGTTACTCACTACAGTGTAATATCATAGTTAATAGGAACACTTGAGGTAATGTACTTCAGGCCACAAAAAATGGGCCATTGGCCCGATGTGTCACGAAAATAGAAGCAGTGACTCAGAGTATTTTTTATTATTCTCTTGCGTTCTGGATAACCTTTAAAATGTTTTTTCTTTTATTTTTATGGCTGATAATATAGTGGTAGTCCAAAACATTCAGTATTCATAGTTCATTCACTGAACTTTGGCACTTAGATAGTATGAGACGGAAATATATAAAATAATGTACTTGAACGCGAGATAATAAATATATGATAATTTTGGAAGTATGTTATCGTAAAATACCTATCTAAAATAATCCACATGTAATCCATTAGTGATATGCATGAATAGTGTCACTGTTTCTACCTAATTTATGTACGAATTTTGTCAACATTGCTGTAAATATTTAAGTACGTCGTTGTAGTTACGATGATTATAAAAAAAGTCTTCATTACGTTCTGTTCCTAAAATAATTCTTGTTGTGGAAAGTTTAACAAGACGCTACGCAATAGTTTACACCTACTTTATTAGTATTTTTCCTGTTTCTTTGAGTTTGCATTCAAAACAAACTTTGGCAGCTAACATTTAATTTTAGCTTATTCAATTCATTTATTGCATCAAATATGGTAGGTACATGAAGTTCTTATTTAAAATATATTCTCGTCTTTTCTAGTGAAAAAGATCAGCTGTTTTCTAGTTCAAGATAAGATTTGCTTTTACTTAATAATATTCCAAAGCAGATCTATTTTTATACGCAACCAACACAATCGAGATTCTACTCTCATAGTTTCCCATTGACAACATAAATTCTATATTTTCACACAATAGCGTCAAATGTCAGTTGATTTTTACTCAGACTGTCATTAGAGATGTTAAACACTCAATAATTGCTTTTATTCGTTTTTTTTGTCAACAAAGGTTAAAAGGTTGGTCTGTGGATGGGTGACCACTCAATTCATACCGAGTTTTCTCCGTGCCTGATCTTTGACATTCGTTACGTAGTCAGTGATCCGAAATTCTTACAACCAGTCTTACCAAGGGATATCGTATTATCGTATATATCGTAGGTCAGATAGGTAATCGCTCCATGTAAAATACTGGTATTCAGCTGCATCCGGTGAGACTGGAAGCCGACCCTAAGATAGTAGGGAAAAAGGTTAGGCAGATGATGACTGTCAACAAAGATGTGTCAGATCAGATCATATAAATAGTATATGTTTTAAAATAACCGGTCAGTAACAAAAAATGGCCGAGTGAACATGTCTGTCTCTGCCGGAAAAGAAAGTCGTTATCATTTAGTTAAAAATAAATATAGGTGTTATGTTAATGAGGTATATAATATTTTCTATGTGTGTCTATGTTTGACGATAAAAACCCACGCTATTTATAGTTTACCTGAATACCTGGGCTACTCAATGATCTAACTGTTTGTACAAAAAATATCCTAATTGTCATTGGTTCATTTTGGACTCGGTCAGTGGCCCATAAAGTCTGACAACTAATCTTACCAAAGGGGTATCGTATTACCTAGTACTAACTGGGTTGTGGAGGTCAGATAGTCACTCACTCCATGTAAAATACTGGTATTCAACTGCATTCGGATAGACTGGAAGCCGACCCTAACATAGTTGGGAAAAGGCTAGGCAGATATTGATTTTGGACTCGGTATGTCGTAGTAGCCCTGACAATCAAATATCCATCCAATGAAAAGACCGAGAAGTATTTTTGAAAATAAATAAAAAAATTCACTGTTGTAGAATCACATGCAGGATTGTTAAGCAAAGCAGACCACTATATAGCCATTAGCCATCTATCAACAGTTTTAAATGACTTGCAAATTATATCGAAAGACTCCAAACAAAGACTACTCGATGAATGAATGGAAATGTACGCAAAACAGACACACACACGGACAGAATGCATTAATGAAACTTAGAATCGCAAATACATTGAATGTATAATAGGTAGATAATGTATTGGATTTTAATGGAGTGATGAAATGTGTAAAACTTTTCTATTTGTTAAATTGAAATATGTTTTTAGTCATTCTTGGATCTACTTATTAGGTTTGCTAGCGGCCTTGATTTTTCTTAAAGGAGCATGGCAATGGCGTATCCACGATAGATATGCATTTTACCCCATAACATAACATTCAATTGTAAAATAGTCAATGTTTTTTAGAGAATATATTATAGGATGACTGGTAATTAGTGACCGATACTTAAACACGCGATTGTACTCGTGATAACAAACAACTTTCCCAAAGAAAAATTTTTTTATACACACACTTTTATCACAATAACACAACAGCCGTATGAAATTCGCACGCGCTCGCCTGTGATCGTCGCCTGTGATCAGCTGTTAGTCGTTTAAAAAAATGTTTCTTTGGGAAAGTTGTTTGTTATCATGAGTACAATCAGGTGTTTAAGTATCGGTCACTAATTACCAGTCACCCTATACACAATGTTGTCCTATTTAACCCAAAGGTTTACTGGTAGTAGAGAATGTTTTGTGGCATGAAGTCCGCCTATGTGGCGAAGATTCCATACAACTCTATTCCTACCGGATTGCTTTGAAAAATGACAGTCAGTATTCTATAGCCAAATAATATAATCAGATTAAAGATGTGTACTTCGGCTTACCTGTTACAAAAGTTGACCCTTTGCTTCTGCTATGTACCACTACTGTGTATTATGAAGTTTATTAAAAAAATAGAAAAGAGAAATAAGAGCTACTTATTTGGCAGGCAGCGTTCCTAAACAGTAGTCCCACTATTATAACAAATCTGAACACGAGACCTGTGACAATTTCAAGCCCGCCTTAACAAAATCTAAGAACACGATGCTATCTTTAATCTTTACCTCAGAGTATTCTGGGTAACAATGATAATGGTGTCCTCTGTCATCGCTATGCAGTGACCTTGTGTGACTTAGTACACGTGCTGGAAAGTCCACCGACGACCGTGCCAAGTGGAATCGGACAGTGCGATCAGTAGAAAGAAATATTAACAAAACATTTTATTTACTCTCGCCAAACTTTTGTTTACACGACATTGAACTTTATTGGTTTGAAAATTAAGACGTTATGTATTTAATGATGTGAAAAGTTATAGTGGTTATAAAAATCGTTGTGAGGTTTAATTTTGCATGAAACGAAATCTTTAAAAAACGTTCTGCATTCTTAGAATGCGTTTGTAAACGAGGGTACGCGAGACGATTTTTGGGGAACTAACGTACGGAATATTTGATTCTTGGAACTTTTATTAATTTAATATCTCGTTGAGGATAAGTTTTGTAGTTAAGGAAGTTTTGAGTTTAGTTTCATCGTATTCGTTGTCATTGATGAGAACATACACTGTTATTTTAGACAAATTATTGGTGAAAAGGAATGCAAGTGTATGTTTTTGGAAATAAGAAGACATGCTGTGCCAACAGACCCCAAATACATTGCGATTCGCTCTGGAGAATGATTTACGGTAACTAGAAATGTTTGTGTTTGATCAATCTGTCATTTCACTAATTTTATACCTAGTTAAGAAAATAGCAAATATTAAGAAAACCCTCAAATGAGGTCACAACAACAATTAACAACATAATCAATAACCGTTATCATCTTCGAACTCCAAAAAAACAACACCACGTAGCCACGTATTACGCGTACACAGGATGTTACAGTGCGCGGCAGTACAGTACAGTAATTTGTCATCGTTTTAGTTTTTTAGCGGCTCTTTGTTTGGCCAGTATCGACGACTGAATCGTAATGCCATGCTAATGAGTGGGTCAACGCCTGTTATTTGCGTACCAGAGATGTTTCATTGTTATATAAAATTTTGTCACAAAGCACTAAGTTGTAGTAGGTCCACTTTAAATCATCATTATCTGCCTAGCCTTTTTCCAACTATGTCGGAGCCGGCTTCCAATCTAATCATGCAGCTGAATACCAGAATTTTACATGGAGCGACTGTCTATCTGACCTCCACAACCCTGTCAGTAGGTACTGGGTTTTACGATACCCCTTGGTAAAACTACTTGTCAGACTTTCGGGCCACTGACTACCTGTAACGACTGTCAAAGATCTATAAATGACAGCCGGGACCAACGGCTGAACTTGCTTTCCGAGGCACGGAGCAAATTCGGTACCTAAACCTATGTAATGGGTGGTTGCCCGACCAAGTTTAGCATGAACATCGACCCGAGCGGCTGTTATTATTTACCTACGAGCTCCTCTAGAAGGTCCAGTGCAAATGATGTGATGAAACCTCCTTTCGTAGATGTTTTTTAAACGAAACCATATACTAATCAGTATGCACGCTTAGCAATAAAGTTGTGAAAATAACAAGGTACTGTAATACCCCAATGAAAGGTGGATTTGAAATTCAAATTGAATCATAGAAAAATCATTATTCCGTACGTATGTATGCCTATTGTTAAAAAAAAGGTTTCTCTTTTTGATTAATACTATACGTTCGTTATGAATATAGATGTAGTTCCAACCCATCTTTGCCCATTGTCTTTGCAAGCTTTTGTCCCTAGAGAGTCAACAATTTCAATTTTTTGCTTTAACTCGCGTTGCTACATCTTTTATATGCGCACAGCCAAGGAGTTTAATTCCTTGGCTGTATCGGTGATCCCAAGTTCATATGACCCCAATCTATTTAAGTCGCGACTTAATAGGCAGCTTTTGGGTTAGCTCGTTCCATCGTCGACCTCATCTCTGTCCAAGGTCTAGAGTAGGCCCATTTAATATTTAAAAAAAACTTTGAAGAGACTTGGCCTACTGGTAATGCTTACTCTGTGACATTATCTCAATCCGCCATTGCTTCTTCTTACATTGTATACTTCTTTCTAATTTAGTTCGTGCTTGGTTAATCATAGGTTTCTTATTTAACACCCACGCCAGTAATTGCAGTCTTATGTAACGTTTTTTTTCTATTTTTAAATTCAAATTGTTGAACTGTTCTTTTCTAATAATTATTTTTTTATTGTTTATAATTGTCTTTGTACGATCTCCAATACGAATGCTCGGAAGATAATTTGAATTTATTTTGTCTCGTGTAAATGCTTTCTAACGGTCAAAGACACCGCTCATTTCTAAATGCGTGGATTGGATTGTGGTCACATTCTCTCGTACATTCCTAGTATTCTGATGAATACGAAGTTCATATTTATGATTTGTGGGTCGCCTAATATAAATATTTTTCTACAATTTGTTGCGCATGCGCCGTATTGGCGCCATCCTAATTCCCAATTTATTGTCCATCATGATTACAATACTGGCAAATTCTTCCCATATGACATAGCATTGAATAGCGAGGAGGAAGGTCCATGCCTTTTAGCACGTGACTTAAATCGGAACTCAGTAATGTCGCCATCTTGTTTTTCCAAAAAACAACTTGTTTTTACATATGTTTATCAACAAGCAATAAAGCTATAAAAAGTAACGGAAACTTTAAGAAGCAGCCAAAGAAACGTGCGTGATATTGACTTGTGGTCACATTCTCTAGTACATTCCTAGTATTCTGATGAATTTCTACATGGCAATAATAATAATTGGTGTAAAAAAAACCCTTAACGAAGCCGAAAGGCACTTTATCTCCCCGTCATTGCAACCATTTTTTGCTCCGGACCATACATAGGAACCTTCTAGATACTTTTATATTGGGGTCAAAGTTTCAACTTTTTCACAAGTTTTTTTTTAATACAAGTTTTTAGTGATATACCTTTATTTTAAATACCTCCATAACCCCTGTACTATTCAATGCATCCACCAAATGATACAAAGTTTTGAGTGCGGTACATTGAGTGAGTAAAAAAAGTCGTTTCTCTGCAATAATCTTTGCGTAGAGTTACTTAGTTTGATTTACAGAAATCAGAATGATTGGGTGACGGCTTCTTGAAGGGTCCGTTTACATTATAAAGAGGTAAAGTTTTGTGGGGGTTAATCTTCGGAACTATTGATTCGATTCCAAAAATTCTCTCACTAATGGGAAGCGCCCATATCCTCGATTGTCATACATAACCTAAATAATATATATTTAAAAGTTCCCGTGGGATAAGTTCCAACCACACGCGATACGCGAGTGATGCCACGGGCAAAAGGTGGTAGTTCATATGAATGATATGTCGGTCGCCTAATATAAATACTTTCCTCTAATTTGTTGCGCATGCGTGCGCCGTACTGGCGCCATCCTGATTCCCAATTTTATTGTCCGTGATATCAATTCTGTCAAATTCTTCACTAATGATGACATAACATTGCATAGCGTAAAAGGCCTTTTGGCACGAGGCTTCAATTTAAACTCAGTAATGCCGCCATCTTGTTTTTTTTTTTTTTAAACTTCGCCCTCGTGTTCCTGTCAACGTCATTCAGACGCCAAAAGATCCTTGTACTGTACATCGCGTTTGATATGAAACGCGTTTTATTAACGGCCCATCCTGCCACAGAAACAATTTATAGCATTCATTATGGTGGCCAATCTCGATTGACATGATAATTATAATGGCTCAATTTTCTCCGTCGCAGAGCAAAACTGGTAGGAAATGACGCATTGTTATTCTGTTTGCGTGTATCACTGTTGTGCTCGGCTGTACAGATGCATGCGACGAGCGCCGAATGTTTCGTTATTGCTGTGGCTGGTGTAAGGCATAGGCGGAGGCGGGGACGAAAGCGGGGGATGTGGCAACTTTATTAATATGATTTTCTGAAATGGTTGAACCATATTTATTTACTACAAGAACAATACTTCTTTTTCGCCTCGTTGCTTATTTCAGAGTGTAGTTTTATACGTTCGTTGTTTTTTTTTTATAAATGCATCATGGGTAAGATATCCCCGCGCCTCAGAGAGTAAGTTAAGCCGTTGGTTCTGCGCTTGATTTCTCCGGTCGTGTCGGATTGCCGTTCCATCGGACTATGAGAGTGCACCTGTGTCTGCGCACACACTTGTGCACTATAATATCACCCAAGCCGATGACTCCACTGAGATTGGCCGCCGTGACCGAAAACGGTCAGGAGGTATCATTAATAAATTCATCATTACGGGTATCAATTGAAGTTAACTTCATAATTATTTGTCATACCGAATAAAGTCACGAAATCCGCAACCATCTTGCTTGACTTATGTACGGTAATACGCGGACTTTATTACTAGTTTGATTACTATTTCGCAATACGGCAAACGATATGTAGCAACAATAAAAGGACACGTAGTATAGCGTAGGCTTCCCGCTACGCTCGTAGCGGTGTGTGCTACGCGTAGCCTGGAGCGCCTTACGACAGGATTAGGCATTTAGTTGCATGTCGAAACGACCAAATTTTGGTTTATTCAGCATTCTTGTTTTCAAAAAAATGTTTTGTATATTTTTTAATGACAATAATATAATTTGGTTTGATTCATTTACGAACACGGAAAAAAATCTACAGATCCAACAACACATTTGTCAAGTGAATACGTAGTTTGACGGTAGGCACAATATTTCTTCAAATATAATATCACCATAGCCATCAAAATACCAGGTCAGATCAAAAAGTAAAACAGCAATCTCATCAGCTAGTATCTTGTACCACCGGCTATTCTCAAGGCTACACGTTACCTTGTTCGACACACTACTCGCCACTGCCAACCGTGAAGGTTTAGGTTACCATCGGTTGTTAGTAGCTGGCAACCTATCGTCTACCGTCCCTGGATATCGATAGCTAGCTGTCTAGATAAAGTTTCCTCTTGCAGGAAGAATAACTGTGATTTATTGGTTTAAATAGTAACAAATAAAATAAATAATTCAAATAGCCATTAGTAATAGATGATCATTTAGAAAAAAAAAACACAAAAGACAAATTCGTGAGCTGCGCACGATTGCTCAGCAATCTTTTTTTCCCACACAAATAGTTATTGTCAAGAAGCTCAATTTCCACGAGTGGCTGAACTTTACAATGTCAAGTATATTTGTGATATTGTATAAAAAGTTACAAGTATGAGTTAATTCAAATGTTTAGCGGCCGTGCGCGCGCGCTGGTCATTGTCACGGCCGAGATGCTTCTTCGCATTTATTACGAACGATTATAATAAAAAGTTCATTTTAACTACTTTATTTTAAATGTAAATATGTCGTGTTTTTGAGATTAAGTTAATTAGATTCTTATAAATTTCTTTGTTTTTAAAATATCAAAACCGTGTTGCTTACTGGTCTTAAAATGTTAACTTTACATAATAAAAGCTACTGTTTTTTGGCCCACGAAAGTCGAACATAACAAAAACTGATGATGTAAGACTTCTGTGTCAAATCTATTGTTAATCCACGGTTAGTATAAAAAAATATTAGGGAAATCGGAATCGCAGACAGCGCGGCAAATGCTGCGAATAGTTTTTTGCCAGGTAACTTGGCACGAACCTCTACTGACGATGTCATGGTAGCTAATAAGTATTCATAAATCAAATAGGTACTCTTGGATTCCAATTTCCTTCCTGATGTCATAAAGATACTGGTGCTTCCTAAAATGATATGATTAACATCTAACCTTCCTTTACTCTATGACCTACGACCCAGGTCCTACGTCAATATTAGGTACCTCTCACAGGATCCCAGATAAAGAAAAATGACGAAAGACGGTAGGTAACCGTTAGTCACTATTACAGTAGGTAGCTCTAAAGTTGTCATAGCATAACTTAGTCAAATCATAACATATGGTGCTAACTAAGTAATTCTAAGCTCCACCAAATTGGCAGTTCCATTCTGTATTTTACTATTCATTCGGACATGATTGCTCAACCTAGATATCATTGTAATCTGATTTAATGTTTTCATTATATACTTCCCGATTTTTTTATCAATCTAAAAACCTGAAGTATTTACATTACATTCTGTAAAAAAAGAACACTTAACACCAATCGTAATTGAAATCCAAGCCACAATGTAGCAGGCAGCTAATAAATTTTTATTTTATTTTTACGCGCGAATCGTGTCGCCTAATTTGACAAGTTAGCGCCATTTTAGTATTTTAGCTGTCATTGTCACGGTCGGCCATATTTTTCCTAAGTTTGTTTATATTTTCCGTTATTATACTTACTATCCGTGACGGGGCACTTTGCAGATACATTTACGGAATGTCAGACAATGATAATTAGATTAAATAGTTAAGAGAAGTCATTGTCGTTTTGTTAGTAGTCAAATATTGGACCAAATCATTTCATTGGACAGCTTTGGTCAACAAGTTTTTTATTTTTAAGTGGATGATTGAATTGGAATTCCTCTCAAATTGCAAACTATTTAATTTAATCCAGTGACGCATGTGTTTATCTAATCATGTTGATAAATCATCGTCTTTCTGCTGTTGCTTAGAAAGTTCAGAATAGCTATTTTCCTACTATCCATCCATAAAATAGTACTTCAACCCAACCATCCATAAATTGCCTGATTAAAAAATTACCTCTCAAGCCGACGTTTACGAGCGTCCGTATCTAAAGTGCTAGACAATAAGCATGCATCACATGGCCTGTACTAAATCATGTATTATTAACGCGTTAATAAAATTAACGTCAGTCCACGTCTCAGGTACTAATTTACTTTATCCCTAGCTAGTCATTGTCATGGCTGCGCGCGCGCAATGTCACCGCGCTGTAATTTTCATGCGATACGTGATTTGATGTTCTGAGCACTGCGAGGCTTGCCATCAATCATTCTTAAATATAGCCTTAGAGCAACATTTTCCTTCACCGTTGAAATACATAATTTAGTACCAAACAGGAAATCTTTAAATAACTCTTATTATAATATTCGTGCAGGTTTATTCATAAATACATAAGCGTCTATTTCTAGATGTTTCTATTCATCGATTACTCGCAAGATAAGATAGTAGAGCACATAAGAAAGTTAGTTCTACTGAGAAATATGGATATGAACTTGTACATAAACATTTAACTGGTACTTTCAAACCATAAACAAACTAGTTTCTTTATCTAAAATACGGTGAGACGATGTAAACTTATTCTTAGAGCCTATTTGCATATCTCGTTTCTAACTTGCACACTACATTATTTTTATTTCTCAAGGAACTAGGAACATAGTCGGTCTGTCTGTAAATATATAGTGTGTTTCAGGAAGTTTTTGTTGTTCTATTGTTTTTGAGACTCCCACGCAATAATGAGTGATGTAGTTCTATGGTGTTGCCAGTAGCGTTGCTGTTATCAGACTATATGGAGTGATAACGGTCACCCCAATTGGTTGCCATCATCATTAGCCGCGTTTGCGATCAGATTGGATGAGTACTTGAAAATAATGTCACATTTGTGTTCTAAAAATATTGTAATTGTAATATTTTTAGAGTAGATATCGTATTTATGAGTCGGATAGGTCAAGATTTATTCCGTTAGGCTCGTACCTTATGTTGGCAGACGATGGGTTTCGTGCTATGAAACCACACTGTGTGCGAAACACTGTATCTAGCAAAACTAACGAATTACAAGAGATTACAACTTATCACAATAACACGGGGCACAATGAATCTGGTACATTTCCAAGACGTCTCAACTCCGCCGCGATCAGACATTGAATGTCGCCCTCGCCTCGAGCTGAACATCAGGGCTCTGAAGAAGCACGCTGTGTTGTGCCAATGACCGGATCCGACATATGTATTTGCTGAATGAGCACATGAGTAGATAAGATAGTTGTCCTAAATGCTATTATTGTAAAAAAGGTTCAGGTTGAAAATGTAGCCATATTTCCAATCTCTATGTTCTTCTGTGGACATTTATTTACTATTAATATCCATGAAATATGATTAACACATATTAGATGGTGCTTTAACTAGGTACCTACATACTGTTAAATCGTGCCAAGATATTGATCAATATTTCATAACACGTTACTTACAAAAAAAAACAATGGTACGTTTTTTTGCAAAACATAAGTAACATATCAATATTAATGATCAATTCAAAGAATTTGTTCTCACAACCTGTCAAAATTGTGAACTTAATTCTTTATGAATCAGCTTCGGTAATCGCCTGTATTGTATGTAACATCTTAATTTTTTATCTTAATTTAAAAAATAATCACGCCAAGTACTAATCGGGTGCCATTAAAATTAAATAAGTACTTATCTTTAGATCTTCATGAAATAAAACAATATTTTAATAGCTTTACCTACATAGAAAAAACAAAATAGATTCTACACCCGTTTAATTTTGACACGATTATCTTAATCGGTGGGGTTAAAGATCAAGTTTTTTTGCAATTCTTGTTTTATTTATAGATCAAACAACGCTTCCAAAACTATAATTCATATTTTATAAATCACAATAACATGCAATTAAGCCTACGAAAACATATAAAAAAACGGATAAAAAACCGTAAATATTGTAAAAACTGATTTGTATATCTTAAATATTATAATACTATAAGACTGCTTGGTTGGTCTATTGGTTGCAAACGCGACTGCTGAGCAAGAGGCCCTGTGATCGATTCCCAAGTCGGGAAAGGTTTTCAATCAGGATTTTTTTAGTAGCAGTCTGGATTTGTGCCCAGTTTATGGCAATAGGCTCGCCCCATTTAATGAGGCTTAAACTACTGGCGAAATGTAGATGTACATTTACACCTCTGCTTAACCCTTCGGGGATCACAGGCGTGATCTTATGTTACTAATACAAATAAAATAATAAATATTAAAAAAAATATATATATTTCATATATTATTAAATTTTAATAGATTTATTAATACTAAAATTACTTTGTTCAGTTTAATGTACTTTTTGTATCATAGGGTAATCTCATCATCAGTTAACAGACAAAGGTGCATATTAATTTTAAAATTACCGTGCACTCACGATCAGCTACATACTCTAAGAGTATGTAGCTGATCGTGAGTAATGTTATGTAGATAAATGATTAGTCACAGCTTCCACTGAGTCGAAGCTAATTTGTTATTCATTATGGAATATCTAGTTCTGATTTTCCAATATTTCGCTGAGAAACCCACCTTTCACTAGTATATAGGAAATTGAATTTAGTAACAACTTTTATAGACAACCTTACACGTCAGCGCCGGCGCCGCGAAGTGTATTTTATGACTCATTCAGGGAATTTCAGAAAAATCTGCTAAAGTAGAACTCTGTGATTAATGTTGCATTTTCCCAACTACATATGTTGGAGTCGCCAAGCTAAGAACAACACCCAGATTTTCGAGATTACCAAGACAAGAGTAATCCATAATAAACAAAACAATTATAATTTTCCTCTTTAGCGTATCCATAGCAATCTAAATAATTATACTTTGTCAGACCAAAAATTTGCTAAAATCTTACGTTACTCTCATGTAAAGGGTGTAAAAAGACCCTTAACGAAGCCGAAAGCCACTTGTTCTCCCCGTCATTGCGATCATTTTTTGTTCTGAACCATACCTGGGAACCTTCTAGTTACGGAGATATTGGATGTCAAAGTTCCAATTTTTTCACAAGTTTTTTTTTTTAATACCGCTTTTAAAGGTTTAAGTTTACTTTCATTAATTTCATGACCCGTTTAATATTCAAAGCATCCATCAGCACTAAGTTTTGAATGCGTTACATTGAGTTTTACCGTAAAACGTGATTTCTCACCCCGAAAAAAAAAGTAGTATCCCAGCAATAAATTTTGCATAGAGTTACTTAGTTTGATGTACAGAATGCTTGGTTGACGGCTTTGTGATGGGTCTGTTAACAGCTTGTATACTTACCTAGATAAAGTTTAAATTGAGTCATTATTCATAGATATATTCATTAATCATTACAATATACCGCAAATGATATACGATACGACAATTTATCACGAACAAAAACTACGGAATAACCTATGTTTTGAGTCAGTAATACAAGTCTAAGAACTTAATATAGTGCCGGAAACATGACCTGGGAACTAGCGATCTCTATCATGAATCTAGGTACTTATAAGCTTTAATTAACGTTATTAGAAATTTGATCCAGCCATTATAACCAGGATGGAGTGTATTTATTAATTTCCGTAAGTCTCTTAGTTAGCTTATGTTTTCGAATAATTAGGTAGGTATTACGTCTTTCTTCCTATATGAAAGCTATGAAACCTCAAACTTCTCATAAAATCAAATATACTTCGAGGATTCATCGCCTTCATATCAAGTTCATAAAGTTATTCCGAAGCTAATGTTATGTGTAAAAACGGGATTGGAGTCAAGTATCCTGCAATTACTAACCCGTTTATCCAGCTTTTGCGATCGTAAGCTTTATCTTATATTTTATTTTTATACCAGAGGACTGGAGCCAACCGACTTGGCTTAAGAGCGAGTAAAATTCAAAGACTTACCTAAGATACTCCCGTATCTATAAACAAAGTCAAAGTGTTTACTTGTATAAAAGTAATTATTTAAAATACGCTTTTTATTATGTAGTTTAGTGATTTCTTGAAGTTAGAACTGTCAAAAGTTAAAATTATTAGCTTTACTTTCTTTGAAGGTTCTTACTTTGTTTAAATTCTTGTCTATTACATAAAAATGTTTGCATAAGTAATAACTTAAACTCAAGTAAATACTTTAACTTGACTTGACGATATGGGTGTTAAAGTCTATCTCCATACTTAAGAATTTATAGCCAGCTTAGTTTATTTATTCTTAACTTTATTACAAAAAGCCACAACAATGGTTTTCCGAACATAATGTCACTCAAGGCTTAGTTTCCTCTACCAGTCCACTTATAATAAAGCAACTCATAAACCCGTGTCATATTTTTATAACACCGTTAAAATAAAGACGTTAATTTACCAGCCAGTGTATAGTATAATACTGCTATCTCGCGAACAAACATCAAATGTTTTCTTAAATGTGACCATGCCACTTATCTACGGCATACAGAGTATATAACTACTGATTTTTTATTGTAGCTGATAACGTTTCTATAAACAGAGTGTTATGTACTTACCATTCTTATGAAACCTGGGTCATGTGCGGAAAAACTGGATAACAGGTGTTATTACTGCATCAAGTTAGACCGTAAACCTAAAGCTAGCTAACGTAGCTCTGTGGTAGCTAGCGTAAGCTAGAGCTACCACAGAGCTACAAAAAGTTTTTTTTTTTTGTCTTTTGCTTAATATTTAATCATACAATATGCCTATGTTTGTAATGTCGTCAATATACATCTAAAGAAAATTCAATTTAAGTAAGACAATTTCCACCGACACTTTGTTACGAATCTTGACGATTGAAAATAGTGTATCAACAGAAGCTATGCGTTAAGCTCGCAGTTGTACATAAACTATATATTGTAAAAAAAAAATCTTTTAATTTTGTGTACAATAAAGATTTTTTTAAATAACCTACAGATCGCAAAGCCCCACCTAACCATCGAAAGTAGAACAACAACACTCCCAATGCTTCAGAAAGTTCATTGATTGAACTCAAAATATCAATTTCCTAGAGCGTGCGTAGGCCACCTGCCAATCGTTTGCGAACTTTAAAGTACCTTGCAATGAAGACCTTGCTAATGTTGCTAGCCTTTATACCCATTTTATTAGCGAGGCAATAAAGCTAGAAGGAATGCAACACTGAGGAGAAACCGACGCACCTGCCGTCGGTATCCCAAAGGCATTTGACAAAGTAACACGATTATGTTAACCATCTTCTACGGTCCAAAACTAATTATTTTTTACGGCTGTGATAACTCTTCTGCAAGGTGATACTGGCTGCATTTTAATAGATAACGATTAATTGGGCATCGTCTACAAAAAGCCTACTTTACGGTAATGGAAACTTCAATAAATTCCACCTGCCTACGTTAACCCCTGAAATACAAAGCTCTATCATAAAATCCGGCAAATCATGATGACTGTTACTGATGCACCTGATGCACTGGATGAACTCGCCAGCCTTAATACCGAAGTCAGGTGACCGTCAACACATGTGTGGTAGGAGAAAGCTGTGCTGGGGTCACCAACCTGCTAGCAAGTGTGGTGAACACAGACCATGCAAGATATTTCGTCGCTGTCTTTGAACTGTGGAAGACTGATATAGACATAAGATTGATAGATTTTTGGTCGACTTATTCTATACAAATGCAATATATAGGTAATAGGTATATGTATATGTCATCGATAGGCAATCGATGCGATTGTTCATAAAGAATTTATACTTAGTGATGCGTTTGATACCGGTTTCATCAAATAATATTGTCATGCTAAGTCTATAATAGGTTGGTTAGCCACTAATTGTTTAGCTTGGTGTAATTTAAATAACGTTAGGCAATATTTACTTTGAGATAAAATTACTCGGACATCGAGATATTTCTACAATTTGATTAGAAGACACCTAGTTGTGATATTGCAAGGGGACAAGTTTGGTCCTTGTTTTTTTTCCTATGTTCACACTTACGCTAGTTTTCAAGTCCTTATTTTATTTTTACACCCTGAGTTATCATTGCTAAATTTGTTTGTGCGCTATATATAGAATGCACTATTAACTTTAGAACATTCTCCACTTATAATGCAAAACGAACAAATAAAAAATCGATTCAAGTTTGTAATAAAGTTGTTTGGAATGCCAAAAACAAGAAAATTCTAGACCAACCTTAATTCGATTCACGAAATTCCCATTTCGATGGCTAACTTTATTTTAAGAAATATGAATAATGGCTTTAATCGCAGGTATATTCCGCAACTTTTTTTATTTCCGTAACAATGACGTCAGATACAACTAGTTCTGCATTAATTCGCAAACATTGCTTGAGATACAGAGAATAAAAAGTAAGGTGCACTCGCCGCCCGGCGTCTGTATCTGTACCTGTCATCCCCGAGCGAGTTCTCGCCACACTCAAGTGTATGTAGCCACAACGAAAGGTAGTCTCACACGCACGCCTTACGAAATAAACAATTCTCAACAGTTCTCGAGCGTCTTCGGAATTTTTCAATTACAAATCAAATTACACTTTCACGGTGTTTTATTTAATTCATATTTCAAAATAGTGCGGTCGGTGAAGTTATAACAGCGGGGACTGAACTCGAAAGTGCTTATTTCGAAGAAAAGTTATTTTAAGCCGACAAAATGAAAACGGATTACGCTATGGATGAGATGCAGAAGAGTAAGTTCTATTTTGTACTTTGAAGATGTGAATATTAGTTAAGTGAGAAAATAAGTACGATCGTGTGCGATTCGAAGATCGATGGTTAGGATGCGCATACGCATTTTTTGTAAAATATGTGGCATTAGAAATATTAACCGTAATAATTATTTGTTTGTTGTTGTTTGTAAATGTGTACAAAATGCTAAAAAAGTAAACAAACGCTTCGTGAATTGTTCAAGCGTCATCGGCGTATAAGCGTTAATAATTTCAAATACGTTTTAATATCTATTTACGAATACCTACATTAGTAATCGTTACTTAATTTAATCTTCCCCAAAGGTACAAAAGAATAATTTAAATTCAACGCACGTTACCCAGTATTGAAATCACTGCGATGTTTTTCGTATCTCAATGACTGTTTCAGATGAATACTAATGTTACACCCACGTCAATTGTCCCAAATGTTGATAAAACAAAAAATCTGACATTTGTTTTAAAAACAGTGGACACGGTATTATTACCTTATTTTGTATTGCTAGACTATACCTATTTAAAAGCAGTAAAACATGTTGTAAATTATTTCCACGAAATATTTTCATGACACGTTTATTAAATCTTAGCAAAGACCCAGTGACACAATTTGCAAATTGAACGTACCGAATTAATGACCCACATAATTCCACGCAGATGACATATGTACAGACCTACATGAAAAAAAACCTCTTTATTTCCATCCTTATCACGATGAATTCGTAATGAGCCCGTATATTAATCATATATACTTGATACTTGTTATAGATCACACATCGTTTTGCTTAAAAAACACCTGTTCCAGACAAGTTTTTTTTCTTGAAATTAATTAATCATTTCCTTGTAAAAATATTATTCTAAAATAAGTTTTAATTACACATCTAGAAATTCGAGGAACAGCATGATCACGTGTTTTATTAAACACGTAGTAATGTAATGTAAACTTGAAAAAAAAACAGTTCGAATTTATCATCATAATATTATGAACTTCTTATTCAAAAGGAAATAATTACTTTGAGCGTCATCTGTATCATAACTATAACCTATCAATGCTTAACTTGGGCTTCCTCACAGATCACTATATTGTTGAAGATGTATTTCTAATATCAAAATAACCGCTTTTTACTGAATGCATATGACAATATATATACGGCACTTATAACAAAAACACATTTTTTTCAATTATTGTCTGTCTGACTGTTTGTTCCGGCTAATCTCCGAACTGGCGGGACCGATTTTGATGGGACTTTTACTGGCAGATAGCTGATTTTATAAGGTCTAACATATGCTACTTTTATTTTAGAAAACTAATAAGGGTTCCGTGAAAAAAATTAAAACCCTTGAAATGGGTAACAAAATTCGTTTAAAAAAGGGAAGTAATATTTTTATAATAATTTCACGCGAACGAAGGTCACGAGAAACAGCTAGTAATAGAATATGTATTGACATAATCGCCTTAAAACAATATGAATGAACGAAATCATTAATCATACCATGAAGCATGCATTGTTTTTTTATTTACGAGGTGGTTTTACCTTCAAAATATTGTGGGCAACAAATTATAAGTCAACAGGTTAGGAAGCATCATGTTTCTCTAGTGTGCTAGTTACCATATTTCTCTTTTCCAAAATAAGTTTGTCCTTGGTGCGATTCTTTCTTCATCAATTTTTATTGTGAAATTGTTAATTTTCTATAAGAATACCCATGGAACCACGATAGAGCAATAATAAAATTAATATCAACAAAATCTAATTCTGTCATCTTTGAACGCGAGACAAAAAAATATTGTAATTCTATTCTATTAAAAAAAAAAGTCCAAGTGAAAATTAACTTGAAGGAAATAAGTTGCAGCCACAGAAATCTAATTTAAGGGCTTATGAAATGGCCAGTACTTTTCCCGTAGATTCTTTCACGAAACTGGTGTTCGTGGTTTGAAAAAACCACAATGATAAATTGTGCTATAATGACTCGCAAGAATCACAGCTTTATCGATACTTGACATTGTTAGAATTTCTTTAAGTAACTATATTTGTTCAGTTGTGGTTTTATACTGTATCTTGTAAATAGTGTTACCAGGTGACTGACTTGCCAATCGGAAAAATATTTTTTCTAAAAGTTAATTAAAGCCTATTCACCGCTTACTTTTGTTAATTCATTATATGACACACGTTGTGGTTTGTACTACATTTTTTTTAAACATTTTAAATTCAAGGGCTCGGAACAAACAATTCTGCTTTTTTTTGGTTATAAAAAGTATGTTTGGCTTCCTTGTTTAATTCTTATTATTCGACGTGTTCAATGTTTCGTTAAAGCGCAAATAAATTGCATTTGTTTTCGGAAGATTGGTCACAGCTACGGAATTTCCTATGTATTAGCGACGCGACTATCGTGTAACCGCAGAATTATATCGAAACGTCTATCTATCGATCGATACGATGTAATGGATTGATCTTTGTGACGTCAGTGAGGTTAGACCATTAACTGATTATAATGAAATTGTATATTGCCTAGTATTATCCTATTTAGAAATCTGTATCATCTAAGGAATACCTTTTTAGTACGAATATTATAGAACAATCGCTATTAATTGCTCTACTTCGCGTGGAACCGAGTGATTATGACGATTTTAATTTTAATAAGCCCAGTCAATTCATCTCCAATTATTACGGAATCTCCTTATATATGTAACTTGGCTTGTGTATAATTTGGCATGCCCTAAATCTTTTAAACACTGACTAACGAAACCATTTTCTTCTCCCCCCAGGAACCTCCTCCATCATCGGTCTCTCAGACATCACCGACAACAGACTGCTCTGGAGGCAGCTCATTGCTGAACTCCTGGGAACCTTCGTGCTGACCTCCGTCGGTGTGGCTGCCTGCATCACCATCAATGGCGCCAACGCTCCTCAGGTCACCAGCATCGCGCTTTGCTTCGGTCTACTCGTCGGGTCTATTGTGCAGGTCAGTTACTATGGTGATAAGGTTACTGTATGAGTGATTGATGAACTGATTGAGAGTGCTTAGAATGATAATAAGCATAAGTACTGAAAAGATTATATGTTTAATTATTTTAGATGAATACTCAAACCATGGTGGTATCCATTTCGACCAATAACAATCAATGTTTATATTTTCTGTTATTTAATTATTTATTTATAACTATCTGGTCAAGTTTAGGTCTTGTTTTCTGATTACAATATTCAAATTATTATTCGGATTCTTCTTTTAGAAAATGTAAATACTCCATAAAAATTATTCAAAATGTAAATTTTATCTTAAAAATAGGATTTCTTATGTAAATAACTTGCATGTTTAAACGACCTGAGAAGCGAAAGGAATTAAAACGGATTATAAATTAAATTAAATACGTTACATATTCATTCTTTTATCAGCTGTTTATGTTTCCGATTCAGAAGCGGAAAGGAATGAAATTGTATTGAATTAAAAACTATGTTTTATGACATTTCAAACATAAAGGAACTGAGATTTATGAAAGTGCTAAAGAATGCTAATATCGCGTTCATAAATCAACGTTTTGAGTATAACGTGTTATAACGAAATTATTGAATTTCTTATTGATATATATTTACGTATTAATTATGTTTTGTTATGAGAGGCCTTTGCCCTCCAGTATTCGTGAAATGAACGTACATACAGTTGATTTAAGTAAATCTCAAAGCAGGATGTTGGCAAAGAAAGTAGATATCATGCGTTCTAGATTATGTACAGATGAATGCACACAGAATGCGTCTCAGTTATGTCTATGAATCTTGTCATTTCTCCTGTCGTAACGGGATTTAAAGGAACATTGCATTCAAAACATTTATATTTCTTACCTCATTTGTCATACTTCAAGAGCTAATTAATAAATCAAAAGAGATTTTTTCATGGAACTCCATCTTTTCATTTTTCGGTTTTCTGATGTAGCGGTCACGATAACTCTTTTATTGAGTTTTTTTTGTATTCTTACTTGTCCCAAGTTAAGATATTGTCATATTTTAACTTTACTTAACCTAAGGACCGCCAGAGTATAAAGACACGCGCGTGCCCTCCCCGCTAAGCCACAATTTCACCTACCATTTTTGTCACATATTTGTGTCGTATGGCGTACAGGGCACGTGCTTGCTTGTCACGTATATGTGACTATGGCGGTCAAAAGGGTAATGGAGTTGCCACTCTTGCCTTTGTCGCGATAGGAACGGTAACGGGGTGGGTTAAAATGGTATGATTGAAGTTAGTACGACTTAAATTGGTGCTCAATTTGATATCATTACATTTAAACCTACAATGGAACAGGTTCACCCAACAGGTCATTGTGTCTCTCTCTATATGAGGGTACTTGTCACAACACCATTGTAGCTATTGCATCCGAAAGCTTTTGTGATGTCTGTTAGTAGCGTAGCCGTTGCGATACACCCGTGACATACATACATACATATGTACTTGTATCAAGTATGACCCTCCTGTTGTAGGCGAACATATCTGCTAACGAGTAGCAACAGAAACCCGGTAGCACTGATGTTCCTCCGAAACACCATACTAAATTAGTAACACTGGATTTAATGCTTGTTATTTCATCATCTGCCTAGCCTTTTCATTCAGGATACAGCTGAAAACCAGTATTTTACATGGAGCGACTGCCTATCTGACCTCCACAACCCTGTTAGTACTAGGTAATACGATACCCCTTAGTAAGACTGGTTGTCAGACTTTGGGCCACTGACTTCCCGTAACGACTGTCAAAGATCTACAAATGACAGCCGAGACCAACGGCTTAACTTGCTTTTGGAGGAAACTCAGTATGTAATGGGTGGTCACCCATCCGCAGATCAACCCAGGCAAGCATGGCTTAACCTAAAGATCGATCCGAGCGGCTGTTATTATTTAGCCACGAGCTCCTCCTAGTTCCTAGCTCCTTAATGCTCGCTATTTACGACCTTTTAATTAACCATTAAACAGCCATGTAACACTATCGCTAATAGATAACAATTTCCTCGTGCTTGTCTCACAATGTCAACTTAAATAAAGTTGACACATTAAATTATATCGTAACCAGTAGCTGTATAAAACTAACTTGCCTCCAGCCATCTAATCTGTTCGTACAAACATCGCGGCAGAGATAATAAGCGATCTCAAACGATCTCACTTTGATAACAATAGAACATTGCAATAACATTATGTAGCTTACAATAACTTGAAATCGGACAATTCGCGGTACGTCCGGCCTTTCCCACGCGGTCGCAGACCCGCGAGCGCTCGCGCGTAAAATGTATAACACATTACATTCAATATCGTTAAAAGGCCAATATGCAAAACAGTCAATACATTAACCTTGACATACGAACTGGTTACCGATCAAGTAGCGGCTTTTCGATTTTTTGAAGCGGTACTTTCGGTGTATTTGAATATGAATATCGTCCGGATTAGTACAAAGTGAAATTGGAATTAATTTATAGAGCATAGGGTCATAGGTTATTTCATTTACAAGCTCAAATTCCTTTTACTCCCTTAAATTTCCATTAATAATGTCTAATAAACTACAAAATTGTATAAAAATCTAGTCTTTGTACAAGAATTTAATTTATCTTTGTAACGCTATACACTCGTATCAACAATGATTGAGTGAAAATTAAACATACACCGTTCATATCTCCATGACCCATATGTCGATATTTTTTCTACTGTCACCATATATAGGTAGTTCAAACAAATTGAACGAGAGTGTAATTGAGATAGCCAAGTGGTCACGAATACGTATGTATGCGTCACGCATTTACGTACCCTCCGGCGATTTTGGGAACTAGTCAAATTGCCAACATAACGGTAACATGAAATGTGTGATTTTCTTTTTAATTTTAATAGTTGTAACCTCGAACTTTTGACAGCTACGTACATATGTATGTAACTTTATGTAAGTGTTTTATATGAATGATAAAATGTTATGTATCACCTTCTCAATATTATGATTGTGATTAAGATACTAAACTTGATGTATCGTTGACCATGAATATGTGAGTACGTAGAGGTGGAATTATAAGTTACATGAGTGATATGCAAATCAAACGTGATCTGTACTTTATCGATATTTTGTTTTCACTAACAATAGTGTCGAAACGATAGGCGTGTCATTTTGTTCTGTTTAATGTCTCTTCACTTGGGTCAAGGTGAATATACTAACGTTTATGGTTAAATGATAATTGAATAGTTAGAAAAATATTAAATTTTGCAAATTTTAACATTACACAGAGAATCGACACATGAATTTAAACAAAATAACCCGAAGTGTATAAAATTGAAACGACATAAGTGGGACTTTCGAAATATTTTTTTATTATTTGCTAATCATACGAGGTCAAGTGATAGATTTATAAAGGTGCATTAAATTATTCCGATCAATCGAACAAAAATGATAAATTAAGATATGTCATGTGACTCTTAGAGATGTTGATAACATTCAATTTGTTAATGATTAATTGTAACATGGTCTACTACACTCAGTAGTTGTTGATATGTCGATATTATTGTGACAAATATTAACGATACAAGTAATTGGTTATAATGATTCAAGGTGAATGTTACTGAAAAGATTGGGACTCGTTTCAGAACTTCATATCGAATGACAAAAAGAAAGAAAGAAAATTAATTAATTTAGCACAGACTGAGGTATACAGCAAATTCTGCATGATACACACATAATATAATCAAGAATAATGGTGTCATAAAAGTCACATATAGTTAACTTTTTCAACAATTCATTACGTCATTAATACCTATTACAACTCTTTTATATTTTATCATTTTGTATAAATTAACACCATACTGTAATAACATAAGTCATGTTTTTCCATATTTCTGTTTTAGCACCTTTGTCACCAATTGACAGTAACTCGTATTTCAGTTTGTGATATCATTTAGGGACCGTTTTTGATGAAATGCCTTTTAAGCCTTTATGACACAAAAATAACGAGAAAAATTTACCTACGTGACAATTCCTTGAAATACCGATTTTAACAATTGCCTGCGACATGTTCGATGAAAATATAATTACCTTATATGACAAGTCAATTATGATAATGATGCATAAAAATAGATGTTATTAGATCATCATTATACTTGCTTTTATTTTATATGAGGAAATAAAGGATGTCTCTATAACTTGAATAATATTTCATGATGAATAAATAGGTACTTCAGAGATAAAACTTATGAGGTTTATTACTGAGTTACTTAACTGTTAACCCTCGAACTGCCTATCAATCAATCAATCAACTTAACCGTCTGAGTTCACAGTTAAGCATAGGCCTCTCACGAGTCCTCAAACTTCATAAAATAAAAGATGTCAAAGTTTAAAGCTCTGGCTTATTTCCAAACAACTTCTCGATAATTGGGACATTAAATCACTATGGGAGCCAAAGATTTCAAGCATATAACATCGCTTTAGAAGCGTAAAGTTTAGATAAACATCTTGAATCTTGTATCAAAAGGAACGTAATTAAATTTATGATTAAGGCCTACTTAAGTACCCACAGTACATATATATATGTCAATCGTATTTGCCAAATTGCATTGATTAAAACGCCTTCACAACACACTTATCTTTATTACATACATCTGATGAAATGGGCAAAAGCGACCCTAGTCTAACTTCATAGAATTGAGTGTAGGTTGAGAGCACGAGCTCTAAACTTACGAAAGTTAACCCTGCTTTGCTGAAAAGTTGTGGTGAATTTAGTTGGAGAAAAGTCAAGGATTAAAAATCACCACTATCACAAAAAGGAAACGGAACTCTCTCTTTGCCTAGTTCTGATGCAGGGAGCAAGCACAAAATAATAAAAAAATCAATAACTTTTTTCGAAGAGCACCATCGTCATTACCTACTGCAGAGTTATTTGCTGTCAAGTTAAAAGACTTTTGCTTAATGTAAAAGACGAACACAGGAAGGTATTCTACTACCTTTGCCTTGCAACAGGGATCACCCTTCTCCTATACTCAGCAACGCCAATATTATTCAAAATTAGAACATCTGCTCTCTTGGGACTCTTGTTCAGCCGTCTACGGGTTAAAATGTACCTACCTAGGTACATCTACATATGTGATACCCACTATACACCCGTTGACAAGTTCACACATGACCTTTGCAGCTACTTTGCGCCGATAGGTGCGCAAACTGGTTCAATCCACGGTTGGTATTGCGCAACCCAGCGCTTGCGCAACTCCGTCATCTGTCAATCGCTCGCATGGATTAGCATGACAATGGGACAATGAGTCCTACGAGCTTGGTTTCCATCATATGTGAACGCACATGAGGATAGGGATCTGAAACTAGAATTATGGCAATTTTATATAATTTTCATAGGGTTTTCTACGCTCTGTAATAGTTAAAATAAAATAGAAAATCTTTAACTTTATTCAGAATCAAGCATTAGGTTGGTTTCTCAGTAAACTTTTCCGGTTTTCTTGCCCTAAAATATAGAAAATGATCTATATTTTCTATATCTAAAATGAAGTGAAAAATTTCGGAATCTAATCAGAAAACATCTTGTTTTTAGTTACACAGGTTAATAGGTTATTATAGGTCTACCTTTAATAGAGAAAATTGGTCAGGTTAAAAAAGGGAAGCACGCGCGCAGATACCAAGAAAATTGTTTAATCTAACCATCCTTCTAACTGAAAATATAGTAGCTCTACAGTTCTAAACATTCACGACGATGCGACGTCACGTCACGACTCTCACGAGACGTCGCGTTGTCGCCCCAACAATGTCACTGTCTCTGACAGCTTTATTGTAATGAATTCAATGGCATCCAGTCCTTCCACACTTATTTTACCTCCACCTTGGCATAACTGTCATAAAGAAAGTGATCTTTATTTTCGTTACTATAAGCTTGCTATTGGGTTGTAGAACTTGCAGCTGTCAGAGGGAAAAGAACGGTGAAAAAACTGTAGTGACAGTTGTGATATTATGTTGATACAAAAGATGATTAATATAAGCACCGTTACCTATGTGAGGAGACCTCGAATATATCGCAGCCAATTTAGATTTTGAGGCTCAAAAAATGAAGATGTATATCGCAATACTTATTATGTTTTTAATTAATTTTAAACTTCGATATCCGGTCGTGATATTTATTGCAGGGTTTTTTTTGTATGAGTATGTGATGCTCCTGCGCAATCTTGATTTAATTGAAAGTTTTGTGTGATTAATCGATAAAGGGGGTGGGACTGCACCTGCAATATAATCAGGCATTCCCTTGTCTCAATATACTCATTTTGTTCCTACATTAGTATTGGGTCAACCCCTAAAAAGCTGAAACACTCATTAAAATTTATAGTTTCGGATGGTCTAGTCAGACTCGTATCCTGGTATCTATAGTCAAGTTAAAGTAATTATTTGAGTTTAAGTAATTACTTATGCAACCATTTTTATGCAATAGACAAGAATTTGAACGAAGTAAGAGCCGTCAAAGAAAGAAAAAACGTCTAACTTTTGATAGTTCTTACTTCAAGCAATTACTGAAGTGCAGAATGAAAGTCGTATCTTAAGTTATTAATTCTTTCAAGTAATCACTCTGACTTGTACATAGATAAGATGTAAGAGTTATAGTTCTAGTCACATAATCAGCCTATAAAATTCTCTGAACGCGTTAAATTAATATTTTTCACTAGTATTAATACCTTAATTCAACATTAATCATAAACAGCACCGAATTAACCGAACCAATAACTATAAACTCTTTAACAGCATCATCAATTTACTAAACTTAGCGTCAAAAGTTGCATTATATCTGACATTCACAAATAAGGATAACATCATTCTGGTAATATTGTTTTCCTAATTTGAACCCTAAATCTTGTAACATACAGAGCTTCTTTGTTTGCTGTTTGTCTATTGACATGTGGGTGTCTACATATTTGACACTTACATTATTGTTTATGGTGGAGTAAAGAGGTTTTGTTTTATGGCGTTGTCTTAGCAATTAAGGGCTGTGTTAATGAGTACCTTTATTTGGGATAAATCAATATTGCAAAAGCTGCTAGTGTACTTAGGGCCACAGCTAACTTATCATAAGTTAGCTGTGGCCATAACTTACAAGGTTCTGCTTACTGAACAGGATAAACTAAAAAGCCAGCCTATTTCTGTCCCACTAAGGGCAGAGGCGTCTTCTCACTCAGGGATGGCCCACCAAGAAACTAACCATTATAAATTGAATTAGAAACTGCAACTTTGAGACCAAATATTAGAGCTTTGAACTATCATTTATTATTTGCACTGTGTATATTTAAACAAAGCCTACACAAATTCACACCTACCAAACTTCATTGATAAGTGTTTGGCACTTAATACGCAATTAACGCCTCTTCCAATTAGTTATTTGTTGCCATTTGTTTAACAACAAAGGATTATGTTTGCCCAGTTGTTAAATTGTTAAAATTTACATAAACTCAGCTATTAGAGTTGACGGACACGATTTTTACGATCGACCGTCGAATCGAGTTGTGTTTACTAACAAGCTTTGAATTTGAATCGAGTTGTTTATTTACTATATTGCACGCACGAGACAATCGAGTAGAGAATCGATTGATGATCGAGTTTGTAAACGTCCTTTATAAACAATCTGTTGTTCTAATAATGTTTGTCTATGCTTATTTAAGTTTAGACAAGTCTGAAGACAACGTAGTTGAGAATATCAGACTAGTGACTTCATTAGTCGCGTCTGAATGAAGTTATATTTGGATTTTGTTGACGGCGCGGTTGGCGCAGTAGCTGAGCGATAGACTGCTGCGCTGCTTGTCGCGGGTTCGATTCCCGCACGGAACAAATATTTGTATGGCCTACAGGTAGTTGTTCCGGGTCTGGCTGTTTGTGTATGTAAGTTTAAATGTCTGTAAAATCACCCACGATACAGGAGAAATTCCTAGTCTGGGGCAAAGTTTAAAAAAGAAAAACTCAAACTCAAAGCATTAAAAAAATATATATTATGTTTGATTAAAATCAGTGAGCTAAAAATATCACTACAACAGCTGCGATAAAGCAGAAATTCGAAAAAAAGATTTAATTAATAAATCAATTTTATCACATTAGTAGACCATTCCATTACTGCAGAAACGATACATGATACATGACACCTACCAGCTTTTCGGGCCAACTATCCAACGGTATACTCAAATCTCTGATTGCCACATAAGGAGGACGACAAAAAACAAATGAACTCCGGTTCAATACGATCAAACAGACGCAGCCGGGGGGTTATTGTAGATCAATTGCGTATAACGGCACCGCTAACTATACGCACAGAATGTAGTGCAATTATTTATTTTAAAAGATCTTATGTGATCCTATTTCTAGAACATTTTGAGGCCAATGATCTTGTGAGGTTGAAGTAGATAGGTATTGTTGTTATTTTGGGAGAATGAAAAAAACGAACTACGAAAGCACGTTTAAAAACCGCAAGTGCGTGTCGGACTCGCGGTGTTTAAACGAGCCCCCTTTAATTTTTAATTTCTTGTTATAGCGACAACAGAAATACACATTCTGTGAAAATATCAACTGTCTACCTATTACGGATCATAAGATACAGCCCGCTGACAGACAGACGGACGGACGGACGAACAGCGGAGGCATAGTAATAGGGTCCCATTGGCTACCCTTCGGGTACGGAACTACGGTCTGTAGTGATCTATTACTCGCTAGTCGAACAAAATATATCTGCTAGTACAAGTATTACGAAACCAACATATGCAAATAACAATGGGCCCATAAATATTAACTGAGAACAGGAAATAATATTTAAACAACATCGAAGCAAATAAACCGTGTTAGTTTTTACAACAATAACGGAATCTACTATTAGCGTGACCTTTGACAGAGGAATAATGACTCAAAAATAAGAATATGTGCCACTCCGCCGTTTTTTTGTTCAAGACGAACAAAAAATGGCATAGAGCCATCATCTCAATTGTGGACTAATGAACTGACCAAGCTTAGACTAGTTTTTCTATTAATTATCTAGCTAGTTTTAACGTTTTTGTAAGTTTTAAGACTTATGGAACAATGATGAGGGATTCCCTGTAATGAGTCATACTTACAAATCTGAAAATAATCGCTGTAATTTATCATATGACCATGAGCACTATTTATGGGAAAATACAGGTTAATAAAAGAATCCAACTAAATAAATAAATTAACTATGACTTTTAGTACCTAACAAATCATGGCATTTGTATCGGAAGATTCCAAATTAGTTTTGCTGCCATTTAGGTAATTATTTTTATTGTTATATACTTAAAAATAGTGGTCCATACTCTCTGCGTTCATCTATTATTAGATTTTTTTCTACCATCAATATGCGGAACACTGCAACGATTTAAAGTATATTATAATCATGATTGATGAGCGCATCCTTGGCGTCGCAAAATAGCTCATAATAGCTCGTTTAAACAAACTATATTTGCATAATCTCACGCTTTGATCGCTTACCGAACTAAAGAAAAACTATAATCTTAATCGCAGGCAAAAAATACGATGCTACCTCCTTTAAAGTTTGGTCAAACCGGTGCGGACAGTTTGTTGTCCGGCTCTGGACGCTTAGGTACAGTTCAGTACATTATCCGACAGATTCTGGAGCCGCGCCGGAATGTATACATACCGGTTTGACCGGGTCTTTCTTTTACCCTGACTTCATCATCATAAAGAAAGAAATAGAAAAAATATTTATTTGTCGCAGGGACATGACGTGCATCATACAAAATAACAAAAAAAAATACAATAAACATAGGTAGGTACAACGCATAACAAATATTTATAATTTGAACAGGACGGGACAAAAAAAAAAAATACGTTAACACCATCATCATCCATCATCGTTATCATCATTCTCTTACCCTTATCCAATTCATTTGGGGTCTGCGCAGCACATCTTCTTCTTCTTCTTCTTTTATACTTCTCTATTACTTGTCATCCCATCAGAACTTCTTTTCTTTCCATATCATCTTTTACACAGTCCTTTTTTCTACCCGTACAATGACGGGAAATCATGGAAAATGGATGCTATGTAATTTTACAGAAATAACATTTATTTTTATTAAAGTTTTATTTATGAAAACTATGGTTGCATAAACAATAGCGCTTCATTTTATACATTATATTGTTCTCGTACCTGGTTATTTATCGTTAGGTTTTCCTTAAAATTTATTTTTAGCTACATGGTCTGGTTTATTATATTTTATTTTATGATCCATTTACTATAAAACCACGAGTAATACACCTATATAGTTACCTAACCTCATATGCATATTATGTACCTACAATAAGCAACAACAAAACCCTCATAGCTATTTATAATTCAATTGAACATTTTCACTGATAACTATTATCACTAAAAATACAAATTAATATACGACCTCGTTTGTTACGGACAGAATACGACCAATATATTACATTAAACACTTTTCATTTAAAACTTAATAGACATCATAAAACATACACCATAGAGTTATCTTTTACACCCATAACATTAAAAGATATGCAATAAATTAATATTAAAATTATATACCTTTTCAATGTCAAGTAAATAATCTCATGCATCTCATTGTACAACTAAATGAAGAAAGGCAAATTCAAACTGACAACATACTTGTATCTGTCAATAAATTAATATTTTAAAAGTCCACGAAAAATGAATTAAAAGAACCAATGATTAACCGTTCACCTTACCACAAATTACCATCAACAAACACGATTACCATAGAAGTTTAGCGATGTGATATGACAGTTAGGACCTTCGCACACGACGACTTTTTTTGTAGCGATGCAAACACAAATGGCCGCGATTCTGTCACTGGCTATGTACCATTTCCTGCGTAACCGCGATTGTGTATCACTTCTACAGCGTTGCAAACGCGATTCAGTTTCGATTCAGAAATACCCCGTCCTCGAGTATTCGTTCCCCAATGTCGTCAGAAACAGAAGCGATGGGCCCGCGTTGCAAATTAATAGCATTGGAACAAAAACTCGCCGTGGGCTAAGGCCCTTAAACTTCGTTCGAATTTCGAAATATCCGGCCATATTGTAATTAAAAGGAGAGTTCAATGCTACACAACGTTCGACGCAATGAGGTGCGTCGTAAAATGTCGTGTCTATGATTGTTTTACAATGACACTTAGAAATAAAATATGTAAACGTAAAAATAAGTGTTATTACGTCAAACTTTGATGTAATTTCTGGTTCATCTTATTTTTTGTTTTCATTGTCATTCCTAGGTAATGATGTAGCTGGAAAAAAAGCTGGAGTCAATATTATGCTTTTTGAAAAAAAAAACGTGTTTCGTGTACCTAATTTCTAGTTGTCATGTTCAGTTTAACGCAAATATTGGCTACTTACATGGCAAGCTTACGACTACAGGCACTTATTTCTTGCCTAATTTATGTGAAATATGGTCAGTTATAACTCCGCAATAATGGAAGCTCACTGCTATTGTTTCGACATTTGAAAGTGCCTTCTATTGCGAGACATTTCCATGGCAACACTATAAAACTACATGCATAATGTAACACTAATTTGTTTAGAGAGCTCTTATGTTTGTTTACAAAGAATAATGGATTTTTCTGGAATTATTTAGAAATTCACCGTCGAAAAAACTAGATATCAATCACAATAACATCAAAGCGAAAAATCCATTAGGTTCACGAAAATTGAAAAATCAGCAAACTTTTCGTCGTCGCGCATTAATCGCGCGCACGGCTATCATAGATCATTGATCGATACGCACCCGTAGATCACGGCGACCTTGACTCTGATTGGCGTTAACCTGTTCGGAGTTGATCGGAACACTTCGTGACTGTCCGTAGGTCATGAAACCGTTGCCGATCATAATATTACGACAAAAAATATACTTTGACTAAATTAATGGCTTTAATGGCTATTTTTAATGTTTAATTTGTAAATAAACAAAATAGTTTGTTATTTAAATAACATAAAACATAAAGAGCGGAAATACATATTATAATTTTCCGATAATACCACTTTCGACGTTTTGAGTATCCTTCAAAAAAAAAAAAAAAATACAAAGTACAGTCTCCTTCAGAATTTCTAGAATATTTATTTCGACACTTGGTCATACAGTTTACGGTGGCTGAGTAAATTGATATAAAAATGTGTAAAATATATCGAATAATAAGCAGGTACTAATGAAAGGAATAAAATTCTCCTTATAAGTCTTGTGACAGACTGCTTGGAGCCATTCGTCGGCTGTTGAGCAAGCACTGGTCTGCCCTACGCCCATATTGAATTACATTACGTTTTAATTAAACATATCATTGGACTTTTAATTTGCATTCTGTTCATACATATATTTTAACCCGTCTATCAATCATGCGTTATTGTCAATAAAAATGATTAAACTAATGTATTATGCTTTTGTAAAGATCAAATCAGCGGACACATTAATTATGAGAAGTATTCATTGCGACCTATGACTTTCAGAGTCATAGGTCGGTCAGAGTATCACATTCATTTTTAACACGCTTTTATTGGCTTCACCTGTAACTATGTAAAAAATATTAGAAGTTAAATTTGACCCACTTCCCGGTTTCCGCTTGAACTGAAATTTTGCTTACATGTTAAGTTTGGATGACAATGCAAGATTAGCTAAGTGACGTCATTCTAAATCCAAAATTGCGGACTCCCAAAATAGCGGACGAGTTATTTTTTTATGCATTCCCATGATATGGGTATCAAATGAAAGGGTTTGCTGAGAACAATACGAGGAATAAAATGACGTTACTCTAAATTCAATATGGTGGACTTCCAAAGATGATTTATATTTTTTATTTATTATACTCCGTTTAAAGCTACAACAGTCTGTAGACTTTAATTATTTATTATGAATATTTACATTATTTATACCTACTCATTTTAATGATAGGCTTATATTTTGTGGTACTTAATATTTTTTCAAACAATTTCTTCATTTTAGTTGTTTTGTGTGCAAAGTTTTTTTTGTGGTATAATGAAAACACCCTTTACATCTCGAATCACTGACCATGACATTTTCCTTAAAATTACACAAGGCTCTCTCGAAAACTTGTAAATATCAAAAACGCGAATTATTATTATTTGGCGCTCCGATTTCGACACTTTTGTTAATGATTGTACCTTTATAAGTTACTTCGTGCCCTAAATCATACCAACTGGTCCTTAGGTTATAATTTACTTAATTCTTGTTCATTCATAATTTTATTGTTGAGTTCATTCACTAGCACTGAGTGCACTTATTCGAGTTCATATTTCACTTTTGCTTAAAGATGCATGCTGTGTACTTAAATACAGTCATTCTGCTTTACTTATAATATTGAACCACAAATATTTACATTATAAACAAACTACAAATCTGTAATAGTAAAAAAAAATATGTACAAGTATCAAAACAGTTACAGGGCGTCAAAAAATTCTTCCACATCCCTGTCAACAGGAAAAGTGAAAAAAAAAACCACAAATAATTTTAAACTACATTCGTTTATTTAAAAGAAACTTCAAATCATTATAAAAGAAATCAAAACAGAATACAGACCTAGAAAATAAGTTCACGATATGTTTATCAACATCCTCTACTTGCACATCAACATGTTGAAATGCACACAATAGGCGTGTAGTATGTACAACATGTTTACAAACAGAAGTAGCCGAAGTTACGTGCTTCATAATAACTTATTTCAACTTAGATGTCTTCCGCAGTCGCAAGCTGGCCGAGATCTACGTCTATTACCATCTCGTATTGCTGCTCAATAAAAATTACCGATATGATGCAACATAACATCATATGCATTTCCGTGCTAACACAGTTTTTTTGGGTGTTTGTCGAATTACATGATGTTTTATGAGAACGTAAAGGTTGCGTTACTAACGATTAGTGTTCTTTTTTCTTTGTGTCCAAACATAAGCCTTTAATATTTTATTAAAACCTTTTTCGAATGAACAAAGTCCTTCTCCTGTCGTAGATGGCATCATAAAAACAAGTAAAAGTACGAGAATACGCGAACATTGAACCGTAGACCTCCTCGCGACCCGCAGTGTGCCATCAATCAACGTATTTTACGCTTCGCCGGCTTCAAAAGAGAATTATACGCGTTTATCATTTTATGTTGGTTCATTTGACTGAGACAACCCTGACTTTCGACAGGATTCTATTAGCTGTTGTTTGTTAGCATTTTGTAGCCTTTTGTGGCACAGAAAGGAAAATTAACGATGTTATAAGACTATCATTTAACACTTGACACGCGTGTTCTTGACTTTGAAAGCTTAATTAGTTGTTTAAGAGTTTGACCGCGACTGTACGTGAACACAATACCAACATTGAAAAATTATACTTGATGATGATAGATAAAAAGTAATATTTTCTAGACAAAAGCAATCTTTACTAACTATGAAAGGTTTCAGTAACACAATTCGGATTATGAAAGAAATACCTACCACAAATTGATGAGTATTGGCATTGGTATATCGATATATCGTAACATATAATCGATCAGGAACGTAACTGATCCATCATACATAGGGACAAAATGGTACATTTGAAGGCGAATGCACTTTCATCAAAAATAAAATTAATATTTTCAATAACGTTTGCGGTTATCAAGACATATCTTTTGAATTATTACTTTGGCAATACTAGGAATATGATATATCAAAGATCGCAGCCTAACATTAGAAATTAATTTACTTTTAAATCGCTTCAGGCATCTTTATTGGCAACAACTAAAAGTGCAATATGTATGATTAAATATGGTAATTTGTCCGTATTGAATGAGATGAATGGGTACTACGGGCAGGCTGTATGAGGCTGAATGCACTAAAGTAACACGTGCAGAACAGGCTCGTTACAATTATCGTATGTGGAGAATATAGCCTTCGCTCGTAAAAGTTCGTGAGACAAAATGTTCAAGCACTACCGAACCTTGATTTGCTTGACCATACAGTGTGGGAGATACATATGAGTATACATAGAGATCATAGTACTATTAAAATTCCATGATAGAAGTATATTAGTTGGCCATTATTTTTCCATACAGTTTGTTATTGCAATTTTTTTTTCTTCTGGCAAACAATCATTTGTATACAGAGATCATTATAGATTTTTAAATCGTTTTTTTTTTGCCAATAAGCGTTGTAATTTTGTTTTAATGAAGCGGAAGGGTATGTAGTACATTATTATACTTGTACAAGTAGTAATCCAGTACAAGTACCTACTAAGTATTATTGTATTCTAATGATTCTTTTGTAATTCATCAAACACAAATTTTCAAATACCTGTATCATAGCCATCTTCTTTTTAGCGTGTCGACGGCAATCTTTAAATGAGTCGACCCAAAATTACTTACTTACTACATCATCAATTCCTGTAGTACCGAGATGATACCCATCATTCATCATCATCCACAGTCCTTCACCCACTGCTGGGTATACGCCTCTTTTAGCTTGAAACAAACTCCACGTTCTTATGCCATCCTCATCCAGGACATTCCCACGATAGCCACAATGTCGTCTGCCCATCTCGCCACTGGTCGGCTAAGACTTCTCTTTGCAGTCCATGGACGCCATTGCTACTTTATAATATCTATTAGAATATCCATTTATGTTACACTTAACTGACTATAAATAGTCTTTGAGATGCGAAGTAAGTTTCTATGCATTAATTATTCTATTTATACGAGCGATTGAGGTGAGAGCAGCTGACGTAACAACGTAACAAGCAACAAGTAAGCGTGCACTTGACACACTTGCCGACCAGTCGGTCGGACGGAACTCTTCCTACCTTCACTGGTCGAGTGTGAATCCGGCTTTAAGTGCCAAGGGGTCAACTTATAGAGCTTTGTTGTAGGATAAGATGGGTGAAGCGGTAGTATGCCTTAGTAAAACACTGCCTGAGTTTAGACTAGTTAGACTCATACCCGTTCAATTAACATTATGCAACGCTTAAATAATTGCCTAAATGAAAATGCTTTATTGGATTTTCAACACTCTTTATTTTGGAATTGCACTTCGCCCGCGACTTCCTCCGCAAAAATTGTGATAGCTCGGCTAATATGCATGATATAAATATAATTTATAGCCTTAGCACTCACGAATAATGTATCTTTCTGTCAGTGAAAAAAAATAGAATTGGATCATAAGTTCCGAAGATTACCCCCTACATACAAACTTTGACCCCTTTATAATATTAGTATAGATATCGCTTAGTGTTCGTGAAAACAGGCACTTGGCTGTATCATGTAGTCTCAGAAAGACAGCATAAATTTGTTTATGCTTGTAGCATTGACAAATGACAATGGAGACAAAAGAACATGTACAATTTCTATTTTAATTAAAATCTTATACAGACAAACATAGATTACTAGAAAATAAATTTATCCATCATCAATCATCTTAGCACATCAAACAAAAAGTTTACAACTACTTAAGTACAGTAGACATAGGAAGATACATCCGCCAACCGACTTTCACAGTCCAGTCCAGTCAATGGGCGTTGAGGCGAGTGATGCGAGTGTAATTACAATCGGACAGCGGGCTAGTACTGGAGGAAAGTTACTTGTATTAAAGAACGCACCTATTTTGAGCCCAGTGAAAGTGTTTCGCTACTGTGACACTTTCTCCGTTTGTAAAATATAATCGATCAATTTGCGAATTGTGTTTTTGTTATTTTTACCTTATTCCATTTGGAAATTCAATTGAGTGGCGATAGCGAGAAATTGCCAAATTGTACGTGGAATACTCTACTTAGTTCAAACTGGTTAAATAGGTACCTACATGTGTGTACTAATTCAGTATAACCTAAGTCATCAAGATCTTTTCAAGAAAAATGATTGAAAAGAGTGTCCATGGAGTCTCTGCCCTTTCTTTTCCATAGAGAACTACGCTTTGGAATGAGCAACTACAGTACTTTCATAAGTTAATATGCCTTGTGGCTGGGACTGTAACTTCATCCTTTTATTTTTGACAATTCAAAAGTATCTGTAAAGGGGCTAATTGAAATAAATGTTTTGAAGGAAAAAATAGTCTCGTATGTACTTATGTATCTTGTGTGCGAATATTCAAAATACCTTCTTAGTAATTTCAATTATAGCTAACACATGATGATAGTCTTTACAAAGCTGTAGTGCAACATATTTTTAATCAAGTCACGACGCCATCTTATCTCCCACAGATTAAATCTGCAGTCCAGTTCAATTAAATTTCCTAATCGACTAAAAAATTAATAACTCGATCCTTAATCGCCTAGTTATAGAATCGAGTCAGTGTCAGTTCAGTCACGATCATTTTATCCCATGATATGTTTGTCCTGACGTGTGTATGTGAATCGAAACAATCCATCATTAATCGTCAATCACTCGAGATGGATTGTCTATTGACAAATGGCTTGTGAATATACAATAGTAATTGTAGTTCAAAACACGACTTATGCAATTTCAGACTTTATCTTTTTAAGAGTAGGGTTGGTTATGTCATCTCTTCTTGTCCTTCGCCTACGCATGTATATCGTAGAGGTGTCGTAGAGGTGGCCTCAGTATCTCAGAGGATCGATTAACATGTAAATTAATATTTATTGATTGTATTGTTTAGGCATTGGTATGTATTGTATTTTTCACAATGAATGATGGCGATCATCAATTTTCTATTTGGTGTTCATTTATTTCGCTTTATATGTGAAGGTCGTTTCATGAAAGGTCAATTATGCGTGTAGTTAACTGAATATGTTACTAACGGTTACGAAATTTTAGTTTTGTTCCTTTTGGTGGTAGGTGCAGTCGATCTTATTCAAGTTGGTGAAGAAAAAGTGTAAAGGCGCTCCCTCCTTCAGATGCACTTCTTTCTGTACAAAGTCGAATCTTGGATTGTTACATTTCAGGCGAAGCCTGCGGTGAGGGGGCACCGTCATCATCCTCATCATCATCATCATCTTCCTACCCTTGTCCCATGTTACTTGGGGTCGGCGCAACACGATTTTTTCTTCCATTCTCCCCTGTCAACCGTCACACTATCATTTACTCCTTTATCTTTCATATCATTCCTCAAAGTCACGAAAATTACGAACGACAAAACAATTTTTGTTTAGGTTCTTCTACTGGTTCCTACCAATGAAATACCCGGTATCCAAGAGTCAAGCAAATCATATAACAGTCATTCCTACATAGGTTACATAATAAGTTGAAGATAAACTTTGATTTATTGCGGCTATTGAGAGTAAACCCCATGCTGAAATCTTGTATAGGACAGGAAACATCGCACGCTCAAAGACATGGTTACCGGAAACATTAATCTTATTAATTTGAATTTATTCATATATATTATGAGCCCTTTAATATATTCTAACACAAGTCTGCAGCTCGTAAATACATTATTAATAATCATGATGTTATGAATTTCAATCGCGTTTCTTAACTACAACAATTTATCACTAGCTGAACAATTCAAGTTGTCATTCGGTCAGTAAACCACTTTAAAATATCGCTAATAAGTTAAAATTTCATACTTTTCAAACAATATAATGACTTGAAAAATACCTGAAAATGTAGGTGTCCGAGGAACAGGTCATTGGCATCTAATTCATGTCATTTTAAAATACACAGAACCGTTTTGAAGCCAGGCAATAAATATAAATCAGTTGCAAAAGTTTTAATTCTAAGTACAACCAATGAATAATTTACAACCAATACATGATCATGAGCGTTTAATTAGGCATGTATCAGAGCCGATCGTGTAGTATATAAAGTAACTATATACAACTAAAATGTTAGTGTGCATTTAAGATAAATCGAAGCGCAAAAGATTCACTTACGATGAACGAAAACATGACATTGAATGAACGTTTGATCACGACTCGTTCTTACGTAATGAATGAACCGCTTATTAAAAGTAGAATTTTTTAATGATTTATTTTATATGAATTTGTAATTTTTGTTGAGTAAATAATTGTAGGTTTTGTGTTGCTTTTGCATAATTTGTCGTGCTGGGTAAGAATTTAAAAGTTTATTACGATGGATGTGTAGTTATTTGCATACACAAGTTTTGTGACACTAAACCAAGCTTTACGAATATAAAATGTTTGCAGATGCATAAGAACGAAATACTTAAAAATATTGATGTAAACTAGAGGGCATTCTGGTTTAATCTGCGTTGCGGGAAATTACGTTTAATGTATGTGAAATGGCTGTTTCCAAAGAAAAGAAACAAATGAATTCGTTTCTTTTAACAAGACTCTTTACTAGTAATATACTAATGATTACCGTAAACTAAGGTACTAATCCATATTTATTTGTTAATATTCTACACTTTCTTTATTAATTAACAAGTGGAAAGAAAACTCAGTTTTAATTTTAAATCTTCGTGCAATTAGCCTGTCATACATATGTACTTAATGAAAAAGAGAAATTTTCTCACTTGTGAAGTTTTCACCTCCATTTTGCTTGAAATTATTTCCTCGTCGAGGAGGCTGCAACTAATTAAAATGTTATTAAGATGTGATCTGTGTTCACCTTACTATCTCGTTAGCGGAACTATGTGAAACTAGTCATGAATGAAGTGTATGTGTGTAGACTGTAGTTAGGGCCTGATGAATAGTTGTAATGACATAATATGATTATGTTTGTTTACTTATTTATACGAATAACCTAAATTATTTTCCTTTATTTATAACTTTACAAATTCAATTACTTTTTAAATATTCCTTAGAAAAAACAATATAAAAACATTTAAAAATATAAAAAATGTAGCCCATCCTTATCGGGAACAGGGTCCAAGCTACCGGCGGTCAGGGCTCCAGAGAGAGGAATCTCCTAACAATACGTGCCGTGTCCAGGAGTACCGCTTTCTGAATCAAGCTATGTAGTGGTTATTATTATGTTAATTTTTCGGACGACTTGTTTATTAGCCCTATTTCAGTGTAAAATAACGCTCCAAAGTAAACTTAAAACTAACTTCGATAGTTGAAAATTACCACTTAAAGCTTTCAAGACTAATGCCTTTTCACTAAACGCTGCAGTCTGCACAGAGACTCGAAATTCTAACCGTGCAATAGATACCATTTAGGAATTAGTTTAGATGACTCTTAGGTAGTGTTAGTGGAAACGGGCTTGAACCACATACCTAGTATAGGCAATCCAAGTTTGTATCATATGAGTGTAGAGACACATTGGACACAGAAAATGCAAGTCGGAAAAATTCCCACGAAACATTCCCAGGTTGTTGTCCTACCATATAACTATAGCGATTTACGCACAATACACAGAACAGCACACAGTTTTACGTAACCTTAGGAAATAACACGGAATCGTATCCAGAAGTTTTCCAAAGTTATCTAACTCCGTTAGGCTGTGTCTCTGAATGCTAAGCACCATATACTATGTGAACTACTAAGCTCATGTGAACCAGTCCAGTTATGTATTTTGTATGTACTTCGTGTGCTTGATGGTAAGTTTGTATGCAGTACATGGGCGTACAGTTACCTAGTGACTCCACTTTGGAGATCAACTTGCAAATTGAGCATATTTTCGACTCATTATATAGGGTTTTGTCACAAGAGGTAGATTCTTCTAAAATAATTGTGTTGGTACCTAATAGATTTTTTCTCTATTTAAAGGCCGTCTACTTTATGAGGCCTAATTCTCACCAAAGAGCAAACAAGTTTATGTAAAGGTTTTCTATGAAAGATGTCTTTTAGAAATAAGTAAAATACGCTCAAGCTTTTAAAAATAACAAAATCTAAATGTCACTATGACATTTAAAATTTCGTTATTTTTAGAAGTGTCACTATTTCACTTTACAATTAATTAATGAATACACCTTAAGCAGGTTTAATTACTCCTACTTACAATAAAGTATATTAAAAGCTATATTTTCGATGTAGACAACTTAAAGTTTCCTATAGAAACGCTGTCCCCTCATCGCTTGCACCACGCACTGAAAGCTCGCGCGACTTAATTCCGCTAATTTATCGGCGCCAGCCGTGCGTGCGCGCACTCTTATTGCGAACTGCTACAAACGACAACGAGGCGGCGACACTGACGGATTTATTTGCGGCCAGTACTGTTACTTGAACAATCTTGTAACTGAACTTGGAAAATAAAGCAAAGAGGTTTAACTTGCTGATGTTCTTTGAAAAGAAGCTTTGAGAAACCAAACACATTTAATTGAAACGTGAGATCTATCGTTATTTTATTCCCCATAAAGAGCTAATGCCAAAATAATTAATTACGTTAATCTTTAATATCAAACGTCTATATCGACGTCTCAATAAATTACTCAAAATAATTAACGTTCTGAATATAAATTCGACAAATCACTGAATTGCATCAACTTATAAAATTAATTGTTTTTGAGCTATCAGCTGCAGCAAACGGATACGCGAACGTGATAAATTATCGAGTGGCTCGTTCGTTAAAACACGTAATACTAGTAATTGAACTGGCGACAAGCCGGCTAAGAGCCGTGTAACATTAGTATGCCTAATTAGACATACGATGCCAATAAGTCGTGAAATGCTTTGTGCAAATCGTAATTCAAATTGAGAGGCTAGATTCTCATTTGTTTTACGCCAAGACGGACCACTGTCTTTGAAAAAAGAAAGCACAGAAACAAATGAATAAAGAGATATAGAATCAACCTGCAGTTACAAAACTAGTAGTCAGCAATTACATAATCAAGAGTTCCTTAAACCCGAGAATTACAAGAAAAACTGGTATCACTATCACAGATCACATACACAGAATACACTTATAGGCCCATTCGATAATTTTTGTACGATTACATCTAATTTACATTCGTTCGCCGTAAATATAGGAAGGAATGCGTCGGCGCAATGACACGGGAGAAATGCGTTATTATAACGGATTGAGGTCGTAAAATTACATATAAATGGCTGTTGAGTAATAGGCCATGAATATGTATGGAACTAAGGATGGGGCGGTGTAAGGGTAACTAAGCCAGATAATGTAGAAGGTTGATTTAATGCTGGATAGTAAATGAATACGTTAAAAGGCAAAGCTGTTTATTCCCTGGTAGTTAGTATCTTTTAATTACAAGAATATGACATTCCCAGGAATGTAGAAATTGAAATTATTGACAATGTTAAATACATGGGCGATATTGTAGAGGGTGTTAACATGTGGGATTTGAGCTCAGCGATCATAGTCATGATCAGCTGGATCAAGGACTTGAGACAGAATGGGGTATTCCTGGACACAGCGCGTATTGTTAGGAGGTTCCTCTCTATGGAGCCCTGACTGCCGGTAGCTTGGACCTTGTTCCCGATACCGGTGGAAAAAAATAATAATAAGGTAGTGTAATAGTAATAGGGAACGCATATATTTGTATTTTACAAATACCTACGATACCACTGGACCAGTAATGCAGAAGGGAAAAAAAATACCCGCAACACTACCAATTGTGCGGCTTAGTAGTATGGAGGGGAAAGAGGGGAATTATCAATAGATGAAAATTAAAATGCTACTGCTATAGGAAGCAATAAATATAATTACAAAATATTCACAATCGCGGTCGGCTCAGGCAAAACAGTAATAATCAGCAGAAAACTATACTATAATCAGACTCTAGATGTATCATTACGCAGAATTATAAAATATAGGGCAAAGTGAATGTTTCCCGCAATCATCATGCCCTTACTCGTAGTCGCACGCTGAACAAATTGGAGCTCATTACAGCTGTCAGCGCTAACCATAGTGACCTATACGACCTAACTATGCCTAACCCTCGGACATCCATCCATCAACAACCGCTTTAGGACTGGTTCGCGGTTATAATTCAAGGTATTCAAGCATAAATTCTCATTATGCATGCGTAGGAAGATGTATGTGCTACGGGAAAATCTATGTCTTTATGAAAACAGATTGGATCATTGATCAACTTGATTTGTGTACAACGAGCACGCGAATTCGCGACATCGTTCGCATATTCGTTTGCTTTCTGACTTTTCCTTCTCCTTTGGACTCATTCATTTCGGGTTTAGTTTCGAAAAATCCTTTCTTAGTATCTTGTTACTTTCTATTTAAAAAAAGATCTCCTTTTAAAACACTACCTTGTGCTCACGGCTTCGCTCGCGTTAATTTAGAATTTGACAATCAATCATGGTTCGAAAGACACGTGGCGCCATCTATTATCATAAGAATGTTATTGTTGTTTTCCTCGGGAACGTATAGAATCGGAAAGTATTTTTTTTTCGGGATGAAAGATACCCTATGTCCGTTTCTGTACACCTGACAATGTATATGCAATATTTCAGGATGATCGGTTCAGTGGTTTACGCGTGAAAAGGTAACAAACAAACTTACTTTCGCATTTATAATATTAGTTAGGATTAGGATTAGTTAGGATAGCCAAGCTTCAATTTAACAGTCCATTACCATTGCAGATACGTTTGTCCATGAGGTATCGTCGACTGCTACCACTCGTATTTGCAAACATCTCCAGACGAGTAGACAAATACCCAAATATTTGCAGTTTACTCGCTACCAAGCCTCATTGAACTCCGTATACAGTTAAACACATAAGAGGTACAATGTACAAATAACGGTGTAACATTCCTTATCAACTGGGTCGTAATGCAGATCGTAAAGTGCATTTACTTTTAAAGAAGCCGATTCGATATATTTGCGGATTTTTTGTGCGCTACTTTTAGATCTTTCCCACGGTATGTAGGTTTAGTAGCAAGCTTCTAGAATACTTATGTAGTTGTTGTCGCTACTTTAGCATCTAGAGCCTCTAAATTGAATATCTTGGGTATATATTAGTATCCACTCAAGATATTCAATTTAGAAGATATATAACCTAGAGTGGGTTATCTGATACTCTGCTACAATCTAGAGAAGGAAGGACCACAAATCCAGTTCGAATCTATTCCATAGCGTTTTAAAGGCAACATTTGGGCAACCAGCAACCACGTCCTCATGTCTGCTTATAAATGCTTCCATAAATCTGCCAAGCGTGGTTGCTATGGTATTATCTACGACCAATGATTACTGGGAGCGGTTATTGGGATGCTCACGTTCAAAAATTAACCTTTCCAACCTAACTGAAGATCTAGTGGTCTTGCAATTTTGTGTTATAACTACAGATGTGTCTAGAATGATATCATATGACCTGCTTACTATAAATCAGCAGCCAATCACAATCGACACGTGACCTGGAGGCTGGAGGTAATGCGTAGGGTTTGGCTCACTTTATGAGTAGCAAATAGTATAGAGCGCTTGTCCACTACGTACGATTACAGTTCCCACAGCATAATGGAAATTAAACCAATTCAAATTCTTAATGAATTGGATGTTAACAATTTTGTGGATTTGGTTATCTAAAATTCATTAAATTGTCTGATAGTGGTTTCGAAATGATCATTATTGAAATTGTTGTTGATATTTTGTTACGAGATAAAGACACATAAAATGTGTTATTTTCCACGGACCAATTAACTTAATGTTGACTCCTTTAACGGAAACCGTGAAGGATCATCGGTTGTTTCAAATAATTTAGTCCAATAAACCGTAAGAATATTTAAATGTAGCTTAATATATCGTAAAAGGCAATTACTGACCCAATTTAGTGAGATAGAAGGGAGCCGATTTGTCCGAAGCAATTAAATTGATAAAGTATCCGAATGTAAAAAAATATCCGGTGTGTGTCGTGTCGGCTTGTGTGGAGAACGAGTATGTGTTGATATTATGCGCGTGTTACCGTTATGGTGTGGTACAAGTTAAATCCTTGACGATTATTTGGTAATAAAAATGTATACTATAATACCTTTTTTTTCAACAATTCTGTGAAATATTTTGTAGATATCTGGTGAACTTCACAAATAGTGAAAAAAATGCTGGTTATATTGGGATGTCATTCCCTTTTTTAAAAAACTTTTTGTAAATTAATAAAAATACCAATGTATGTTTAAACGAAAGTGCAGAACTCTGTAGATGTAGCGATTCGCTCTGATTCCCAAATTTTCACAAAAAAAAGCTTCCGATTTTTCTCAAAGTCTATGTCTTGTTCCGCGACCATGTTAGGGATTGTAGGCGCCCTTGACGGCGCGGTGACCGTGCGCACGCATGGTGCGCTTGCGCCGCGCCGTGGTCAATGCACCGAGCATGCGTGTGCGCCGCCCTCGCGCACGGTAGGCGACACATGCCGAGTGTTGCCGAATGTGCGCGAAGGGTGCTCACTAACTAGGTCGATACATAAATGTGCTTTATGAGCTTGTTCTGCGAAAATGATTTAAAGGGCATAAGTTAAACTACTAAATACTAAGCACTACATTGCAATTAAAAATATGACATCAGAATTGAAATGTTCATATTTAATAAAACAACCATAGGTCTGCATTTTCGATTTGATTTTATTTTCTGGTGACGATTATTGTTTTATTCTTTTAAATATTTGTTTTATTAACCAAAGAACCTATGGCACGCGTAACTTTGAACGTAACGCATAATTTACGATATATAATAAAAAATCATTTTCACACATAATGAGGAAACTCAATGGCATACAGACCGTATATTTAAATCAAACAGCTACAAAAATAAAAGACGTCATTTTAAAAGTAATACCACTAATAATTAAAATGATGTTTTTGATTAATTAACGTCAATTCGATCACATTAAAAAGAAATATTGATATAAATAAACTATTAAGATCAAGGAAAAGGTAATAATGTGCTGTTACATGTGTCGGGGTCCTAGGTGCGGTATCCGGACTCCGGACATAAATTATATCTCAAGTCATAGACGAAATCTATATTTTTTTATTTATATCTATATTTTTTATTTGAAACGAACCTTATATGGCGGTCATTAATTTTAGATTGCAGTGTCCGAAACAGTGTCAACTTATGTCAGTTAATTAATTAATGACTTATTCAATGTTTCGAGAATTTCTCATACAGATAAAGTATCAGTTAACAAGTTGTAGTGTGTTACCACTTAATTAATTTCTCCTACTTTTTTTGCCTTTGGACCTCGACATTAATTATTTTTTTAACAAATTGTCGTAACTTTTTTTCGTAAGATAACCTACAGTACCTACTTAAAGAAACTTTCAGCCACCAATAATAATTGATAAAACACATAATTATAGAAATTAAACCAGTACTAATTAATTGAATCAATACTAATGATTTTGCCCTTTGTGAGAATGTAAGAGCGGGGTTGGTTGCGAGGGCGATAAGAATTAACTGCCTTATTGCCGTCAAACGGTAACCATTACAAATATGATAAGAAAGAAAAGAAAGAAGGAAAGAAAATACATTTATTCAGCACATGCCACAAGTGCACACAATGTAAAACAAAAATAACAAGAAAAAAAAACTTAAGACTACACAAAACATTTAACTCTGTGATATTCGCTACTATTTTTAGGGCAGTTGTATAGCCATATCAAGTTTTAAAAAAACGCGGTTATTATAGGTAGGTATCTATTATTATGCCTAACCTACCTTTTCCAAATTCTAACTGCCCATTCATTCATACCAACAGCTCATCACATTTTCACGGGTCCAACACCCTCATCAACATCATCATCATCCACAAAGATTCCCCGTCCCACATCCGTGCCCTAACCGTGCCTAAACCGGTCCGGACCGTGACGAGCCGGGACCATGACACACCGTTACTACCAACATTGAACTTTATGTTCACAAGTTGAGTAATTTGTTAATGCTTAATGCACACCTGTCCACCGCTGAACGTCGCTTTAATTACGAAATGCGTAATTTATGCTAAAAAGCTTCGGTGCATATTACTTAATGTGTTTGAGCATCTTGATAAGCTCTAGTTTCAATTAAGTTAGAAGTTTATTCACTATAGCTAGCGCAACTGCTTGACTTTTCTGTTATTGGTTTAATTATGATAACCTAATCATAATCCTAACAAGAAATACAACAATTAATTAGAAATAGTACATTTTGATATAAGTGCGGAAACTTTGTTATTGCATTCGAGGTGGAATTAACACCAGAGCTGCAGGCGAGGGTGTTATGGAGCCGAGAAAATCTGGCGAAATTTTTATTGCTGCACACGTGCGGACAAATATTCAAAATCCACGTGTGTGAAATTCGTTGCATGTTAACCCTACTTGTAGTGCGATAAGAACTAGTTTTCGAGAAAATTTATTGAAAAATACTTTTTCACTTATCTATAATACCATAAGTGTAGGTTCAGACTGAAAATAAGTAGGTAGCTTTTTTTTTACTGAGATGATCTTTTCTCCGTAGAGTCAAAGTAAAAAGTTACTTTTTCCTGGTCATCCTGGTTTAGTGTATTTTATTTTGAAATGAAGATTAATATAGCGTTTTAAATAAGATAACATAAACTCGTTAACGTCGTAGTTGTCTGTATCGCTTCATTCGCCTTTATAATATTTAATCAAGATGAATCCATAATTTTCTTTATTACACACATTCGTCAAGCGAGTCGGAAAATATATTATTTGTACATAAATTTCCATAGGTTTAATAATATATTTATTCGCATCTGTTCTATTACGACACGAGACTCATTATGTGAGTGTGAGTGATTTGATTATCAGGAACAACCAGGTTTGGTTACTTAGCAAAATATTTATTTCAAGTGTTCAGAGCTTTTACGACTGACGGCGTTTCATACAAACTTTCAAGTCCTTTTTTTTCGAAATGACGAAACAGATTTTTATGAAACTTCATACGCAAAAGCAGGATGCATAAGTCTAAAACGTTATCAGAGAACATTCGAAATGTCTTTTAGAAAAAAGGATAATTGGAAATTTCCGTTTCTATGGAAAATCTAAAATCGGTCTAATTTAGCTGTAATACTATTTTTGGAAAATGTTCTCTGAAAACTTTTTAGACCTAAATATTCTGCTTATGCGTTTTTGTTTAATTAAAAATCTGTTCAATTATTTCGAAAAAAAAGGACTTGTAAGTTTGTACGAAATGCCGTAAGTCGTAAACGCTCAGCTAATTTGTATTTTATCATCAATATAAATCTTTTTAGGTACATGCTATTAGTCCAGGGCCATCTTCTCCATTGGCCGCTTAGGGCAAGTGCCCAGGGCCCCGTGGTCCATAAACGCCTCCTGTTCTAGCTCCGCTAGGGACTGTTAAAATTAACCTTGCTTATTCCAGGCGGGGTGCGAAAAACGGAAGGCTAAAAAATAGTTTTAATTATTCAATAAGTGACGCATAATTTACAGTTACCGCAGTCTTTCTCATTAAAACCATATTTCCAAGTCAATGTGTAACTATTAGGACAAGTGTCTTTTTAATATGTTTCATACGTTTAATTGAATAACGTTACGCAGGTGATAAATTACCATCACTTAAAATGGTAAGGACTTTAATTTTTATAACTTTATAATATTTTTGACAGCTAACGATGCGGTTTCTTTTAATTGGTTGGTTTACCTCTTTAATTAATTCTCGTACAAGGTTTTTATGAATCATATCAGAATTAATTGATTTTATTTCTGAATTAGAATATATTCGTCAAAGTCAAGGTTACTTTACCGCTACATTAGCATAGTAGAGTGATCTTCATATCGGGTTTAATTGAATGAACGCCGCGATTATACAATTATTTTGAGCAATTAATTGAAATCTTGTACACGACAGTTCAATGTTGCTTACATCATACCTACGTCTTAGTATTTTATTAAACATATCGTTCATTTATTTTTGACTAGCTTTTTTCGGGAGCTTTAGTAAAATACAAGCTTTAAGCGCAGGCCACACCGCTAGCTAGCGAGCGAGCGAGCGAAGCGGACGAGGCATCGTTTCACCTCTTTTCATACATTGATTCACACCGCGAACTATCGAAAGAGTCGAACGAAGTATAAAAAGAGCCTCGTGCGCCTCGCTCGCTAGCTAGCGCTATAACCTGCGCTTTATCCCCCCCCGTTCGTGTTCTTCCAAAAATCGACACTAACTTCAGAAAAGATGGTTTGTGTCGGCGTTATAAGAGGTTTATAGTCAGTTAGCAAAGCAAGCCATTCAGGATTTCGGAGGCAATATTCAAATGTACAAAAGCTTTAAACTATCTTCACGGATATATCTGGACATGTATGTCAACATGGATAGAAGAAGATTAATCATTTATAATAGCCGAGTAGTTTAATATCCTAAAGTTCTAAATCTTATAAATAGGAATTACGTGGTACATTTATGATGCTTTGCGCGAAGATTGATAGATATTGCACATGTCAGACGGTCGAGTCATGAGTTCTCATAGATTGCCTAATTGCACATCTGCACCATAACAACCCATTGTCCTCAGTTAACCCATAACATGCGTGGGAATATAACAAGCTATTAGTTTATATTCGCGAAATACTTTAGTAAACCATAATATCAATTATCATATGTTTTGAAAATAAAGACATGATGGATACCTAATTAATTAATCACCTATTGATAAAATAACAATTCCTTTAAAGCCTTGTGCATAGGACTCATACATAAACATAAGCCACGGTATATCTTAAAACCTATACATTTTCTCCCGACGAAATGCAAAGTATAAAACAATTTGAAACAAATTCTATTTTTTTTTTGCATAACTGCACTTCTACACTAATATTATAAAGAGGAAAGATTTGTATATTTGTAACGAATAAACTCAGAAAATACTGGACCGATTTCAAAAATTCTTTCACCATTAAAATGCTACAGAATCCCTGAGTAAAATAGGCTATATTTTTTTTTAAATGTCCACCCGTGCGAAGCCAGGAGGTCGCTAGTAAATATAAAAAAATTCTAAAACAAGAATTTATTTTTTAGATATTATTTTGTATGATCTATCACAATGTTGTCCTATTTAACCCAAAGGTTGACTGGTAGTAGAGAAGATTCCCTGAGTCACGGTAATATTATAATAATATTACCGTGCCTGAGTCCTGGAGACTAGTCTCCTTCGTCTTACAGGATGACAAGACAGAGACAGACAAGAAGTATTTTTATTTTTTTAATAACCGGAGGCCGGCCTAGCAAAAGGTGGCGAGATGATCTAGACGAGCATCACGAAGAAGTAGCCTAAACAGGATAAATAAACTAAGTAACCACAAACCTTCGAAAAAAAACATGATTTATTAACAAAATCAAGCAAATTGTACACCGTTTAATGACAGTATAAAGGCACAATTATACTATAAAGGCAGTCTACAGTGTTCAGATGTTCGTTGATTACGAAGCAATACACCCAATTACCAATTACAATTTAGTTTCGTTTGAGCGAATAATTGAGATTTATTAGGTGAATTCGTTGAATTAACCCCTCTAGTGTCATGTCATGAGTGTCATGTCAATTTGGAACATGTTTGATTGACTGTCACTGCCTCCCCCCATCCCGCGCCCCTCGGACTACGAATTATGTTTGCTGTGCTACGCGTAGGTACCTACTTAAGTTTTTTTTTTACGAGCGCAGATTTATGTTTATTTTACTAAAACCCATATAAAACTATGACTGTTTCATAATCTATATCTATACAATATTTTCTGTACGTTGTTATGACTTTTTTATAATTTGGTTTGAAATAAAACGTAATTTGTAAATGAAAAATTATTTATTCATTATGAAAGATCATAGAAATAAAAAAATCACACATTTCTTCACGATAAACCATTTATTTAAGAATTTCTTTGGTTTATTTACAATACAAAACAATGTTAATGACTTGAAAATTTTAAAATGTACGTGAAATTGCTTATCAAAGCGCGTCAAAGAATTTCACGGCACCAACCTGACTACGTGCAACGCTCTGTATTAACTGTAAATATGTTAAACATACACATAGTTATTTTGCTAGTCTATATATGTCATTAACCATAAACCAACACATAAATGTCCAAAGAGATTAAAAAAGTACATTTTGATACCACATTCAAAAACCACAGACGCCGATGGTTTGACCAATAACTAACTAACTAAAACCGATGGTAACCATGACCCCCGTACTATTCAATGCATCCATCAGCACAATGTTTTGAGTGCGTTACATTAATTCCTAGGTACCGTAAAACATGATTTTTCAGCCCAAAAAAAAGTCGTTACCCAGCAATTTTTTTTAGTAGAGTTACTTAGTTTGATATACAGAATGCTTGGTTGAGGGCTTCGTGAAGAGTCCGTTTACACACCTTGCATGTTCTGCAATTGATTGCAATAATCATAAATGATTGATCGATATGAGCTTGTAAACGTCAACATCAACACATATTCTGATAGACCGAAGCTTCTCTCAATGGCCCATACAATCACCAGCTATTGGTTGATTGATTAATTATCGCGTGTTTTTATTGGCAGAAAGGAGGACGTTGCTTCCCATCCATTGCGCATGATTGAACGAATGGCTATAGGTACTGGTTAAGTTCCTGTGACATTATGAACCAGGAAAAATCGTAGCGAAACTAAACTGACTTTTTCTTCAAAATTTTTCCGTTGATTGTCGTTGGAGACAATCTACTCTTCAATACGGGGCATCCTATGTATTCCTTATGTACGGACTAAGTCAAGATAATTGCGGATTTGCCCTCACTCTTAACATTTGCAGTTTCAGTTATATCACAGATCGGCGCGTGAGTAGTAAATAATATTAGGTAATATACCTGTCGTACGTGGGTAATACATATTCATTAAAGGGCTGGCTTACATGTTAGATTCGATATCGGCTTTAATAAACATTACTTAATAGGAAAGGTTAAAATCATTTAACAGAATAGAGCTACGCACACAATCTTAGGCTCATAAGTCATAATGTTAATGATTGTTTATCGAAAATTCTTGATTGGTGCATATATTTTTATTAATATTTGTATTCAATAATTTCTATCAAGCCGTGTGCCCGACAATTTCACATCCGAAAAGAAATACGAATAATACAAATTTTCTTTATAGCCTATCCGGTATGAGCTTTTAAATGTCTACCTTCATTTTGTAAGGAACTCTTGTGCGTTCAGACTTCTAGACCCCAGCAGCGGTTCAGGCTGAGTGTTGACTGTCAGTGGGTGAACGAATGAATGAATGAATGAATACAAGATATTGTTAGTTTTTAGTTTTTTAGTGGAGCTCGTGGCTAAATAATAACAGCCGCTCGGATCGATCTAGGTTAAGCCGTGCTTGCCGAGGTTGGTCTGTGGATGGGTGACCACCCATTACATACCGGGTTTCCTCCGTGCCTCGGAAAGCACGTTAAGCCGTTGGTCCCGGCTGTCATTTGTAGATCTTTGACAGTCGTTACAGGTAGTCAGTGGCCCAAAAAGTCTGACAACCAGCCTTACAAGGGGTATCGTATTACCTAGTACTAACTGGGTTGTGGAGATCAGTCGCTCCATTTAAAATACTGGTATTCAGCTGTATCCGGTTAGACTGGAAGCCGACCCTAACATAGTTGGGAAAAGGCTAGGCAGATGATGATGTTCGTTTAGTTTTTGTGTAGTTGTACCCAAGTACCTAAACTCCTAGATAGGTATGTCAGTGTGGAACTGTTGATGTGAAATATTCAATTAGGATTGAGAAAAGTAATAAATCCATAAATATCTTAGACTAAATCACTCCTCTCTCTTGTCCACAGGCTATCGGTCATGTATCGGGCGGGCACATCAACCCCGCAGTGACGATGGGGCTGCTCGCCGCTGGTGACGTCAAACTCCTCAAGGCTGTCTGCTACATCGTCGTGCAAACCCTCGGCGCCATCGCTGGAGCTGCTTTCATCAGGGTAAGTGGATCAAACACAATCAATTGTTTTATTACAAATTGTTCATGAGCTTGGTCGAACTGGTACGGACAACTTGCGGACGCGGTCCGAAAAGTCCAGACACGGACCTCCATAAGAAATACTAATGAAGTCAGTGTCTGTTGAAGTCTGCATCAGTTCGATCGATCCTTCAGACGCTTGTCGTTCTACCGAAATTCAACATGATGGATTAGTTTCAGAATTATAAATACTTTCCCCCTTATTACATCGGACTTAAACATAACTGGCGAAATGTGGGGTGTACTTCGGTGATAACAGGCGTGATGTTATGTTTAATTATATATACTTAAATTAAATTTCTTGGCTATCCTCTTAATAAAAACAAGATACCAAATTAAATCAAAATACTATCAAATTAGTTGAAGTTCATCATATGCGCATTTAGTTCTTTTATTTCTATAATTAGACAAAAGTAATCACGATCAACCTACATTACATATTAATTTCATACGCAGATTGATTAAGAAACAATCATTTAATGTTATTAAAAGCAGCTGTAAATGCTCTTGACTGTAATGAGTTAATTAGTTTGCAATCATGAGCAGTGCGTATGATTCGATTTGATATTAATAAATACATCTTCAATTAACTTTTAATCGTGCTTATTAGTTCTGAACCGTCTGATTATTTGACAGACCATCTGTTAATCAAGCGGACTTTGTTTTAATTTAAAATATCTAATACGCAAAAGCTTCTATCCAAGGCTGTTCGTTACTTTTGTAGGCTCGATTTAAAGTTAAGTAGTTTTTTTCCTGTCACTCCACTGCTCAAGTTCACTCGCGAGTTAAAACCCAAATAAGGAGAATGTTACAAAAAACAAGCTGTCAGACATATAAACATACAATTTCTCGTAATTATCGTGCACTTAAACAGGCGTAGTCATCGTATCGACATTCTAATCGCCGTATGTGTAGGTACGCTCGGTTAAAAAAGTGTCTCGTTCACCGTGACACTGATGATCTTAGAATAAAGAACCAAGTGGAGCGACCTTCGGTGTAATCGTGGAACTAATTGAACACTCTGCTATAAAGCTTTTCGGATATGAGTACTTGAAAAGGTCACGAGTTTGATATATGGCGTTATACTTCAAGTAAGCTCTTGATTTAGTGATTAGCTTTACGACATTGAGTTAAAATAATATAGAAAACAGTTTTATGAGTTTAATGTGTGGTTAAAATATTAGTTAAAACAAAACATAAAGAGTTTACAAGCCAATTAAAGTCTAGGGATCAGAAACGAAGGCTAACTTGCATAACATGACAGGAAGATTTTGCAAACACGCTCATAATTACTTTATCTAAACGGCTATTACAAAAGAATTTTATTTCGATAGAGCCTGTCTGTCTTCGATATCTGAAGTCAGACAATATCTCTAGTGTCAGTCATGTGCGATTATAAGCTCGCAAAGTTCAGCATGTAAATGTGTTAAGTACAGACGCCAGCACATCGAGCTGAAACTGTCAAATTTTCCCAATCAACCTTGAACCTAATGCTTTAGCGGTAAAGTTGAAAATCTATTAAATAAATGTGACAGATTGTAGTAGCTTTATGTGCTGGCGTTTGTACAATGTTATCACGTTGCTAATTAGTCAGTCGCGAGTAATTTATAACGTTCGCACGACAACGGCCTTCCTGCGACATTTCACTGCCCTCGTACTAACCACTGAACAGCGATGATCACGTATAGCTAGACACGATTTAAGATTACTACATTATGTTAAGATCTAACATTCAAAAATATAGTTATAAATTTAGTTTACCCAAAAACACTTTTGGTTTCACTTGTACTTTGACGTAGCAAAAAGTGTACTAGATTTTCTGAATACGCAATATGGTACGCTAGGGTGAACAAGATACGAAGTCCTTAATAAAAAAACTGGTCAAGTGCACGATCTATCTTTACGTACATGTAAGATATCTTACGTACTTATCGAAAATTCTATTCTGGTATAATAAATATCAGTAATCAAGATACAGTTAACATTAATAGGCCATAAAATGTCACAATATTCTCATAACTTCACGTTGTAAAAGAAAAAATTCACTTAATCTCTCACATTTGTTGAAAAGTGTAGATAAATGTCATTAACGCAGTGAACATAAATTAAAACGACGATTATTACGACGTGCAAGATGTTAACGTATTTTTTTTCTTTTTTTTGTTTATTGAATTTATAAATATTTGTTATGCGTTGTATGTTTATTGTATTTTTTTGTCATTTTGTATGATACACGTCATGTCCTTGCGACAAATAAATATTTTTTCTTTCTTTCTTCTTAAAATGTCCAAGCTGTGTTTAAGTGTTTAATCAGTCATTAAAAAGTTAAGCTAATTGATATATTGTGTGTGTTGCAGTTGGCAGTGCCAGAGAAACAGGTTGCTTTCGGCTTCGGACTGACGCTGCCCGGACAAGATGTCACTGACGCTCAGGCCGTGCTGATCGAGGCTCTGATCACCTTCGTGCTGGTGATGGTCGTGCACGGAGTGTGTGACGCGCGCCGCAACGACCTCAAGGGATCCGCTCCACTCGCCATCGGGCTCAGCATCACTGCCTGCCATGCTGCTTGCGTGAGTATTCTTCAAATCTATCTTACAATAATTTAAACACTCACATACATAACATGTTATGTTACGACTTACGTCGGTATCACTACAATTGGCTTGTAAATAAAAGGGCACTGTTGTGTGTTCGAAGCTTTGCTCAACTTCAACGTCAATAATTTTATTGAAAGGCTTTAGTGAAAACGGGTAAACGACTTTTCCAGATACGAAATGATGATTAAAGTTTTGAATTTGAAAAGATTTTACCCCACTGCCAAAGAAGAGTGTTATGTATGTTTTTCGCGCGTATCTTGTATGTTTGTAAATTTCTTTATAACCTCGTATGTTCCACATAGCTTGATAGATTTCGACGATTAAGGTACCATTAGATTTGTCTAAAAAACCCAAGTGTCCTTAGATAGGTGTTAAAAAAAACAAAATGGCGGCTTTTTGAAGCTAAATTGTAAATCGTTAATTTTTTTTTCAACCAAACCTATCATCGAGGACCTAGAGGTCTCAAAATGAAGGATATTAAAAGGAGATCACAGATATAAACATATATATAAGTATGTAAACCACCAAAGGTTTTGGTGCCCCATGCAACTTATCTATTCGTGCCAGAAATTATGTGTATAGAAAATGTTAGGCCTCTCGGTCGACCGAGTCTATATCGTCGCTTATATGCAAACGATATAATTTCGTCTGTATTTATGCAATTTCTATTTACACTACTTAGCCAAGCACTTGAACTTAAGTTACATAACTGTATGGTATTAAAACGTGTGTTCTATCAACAGATTCCCTTCACCGGCTCCAGCATGAACCCCGCTCGTTCCTTCGGACCCGCTGTCGTCATGGGCGTCTGGACCTCACAATGGGTAAGTAACATAACCATCACTACTCCAGCATTTGGAAATTCAACTCTATTCACAAAAGATTCTAGGTTCTTTTTTCGAAAAGACTCACGTCCCTCATATGACTTTTCATAGTGTATGTACTCAGTAGATACAGGGACAATCGATTAGTATGGACTTACCTTTATGTAATACGCAAGGAAAGCTCGTAATGGCACTGTCACGATATGTTAGAATCATGTGACTGTGACTTAACGGATTCGATCTAGAAATCGCAAGCGCAGCCATTCACCCGTTCGCTAATATAAACACTACCAAGTAAAATTTGAGTAATGACCACAGACACATAGGTAGTCATAGGAACCAAAGGTATAATGGATGTAAAAGAACTCTTAACCAAGCCGACAGCCACTTCATTGCGGTATTTGTTTGTTGTTTATCATACCTGGGACCTTTCTGCTTACGGAAATATTAGGACAAAGATCCAATTTTTTTCACGTTTTTTTTGTTAACACTTTTGCCCGAAAACGCCTTTGACAACCTCCTCCATAGTTTTACTTGACTTTTCTGGGATTCTTGTATCCAATGGTTTCCTTGGACTTTTTACCAGGTCTCAGTCCCTTTAATTTTCTTGCTACAAGTTTCTTTTTACATTTCTTTTTACAATTTTCTTGCTACATTTCCCTTTCATGTGCTGCAAGACAACTCCCATAGATGAATTTATTGTACTGGTTCGAGTAAATGCGAGTAGATCTATAGCTAATGATTGAGCACACTTTCGCCTGCGCCGGCGCCGACCACCGCGTCCTATCAAACGGGTTTGCATCTCTGATGTATATGTAGCTCTCACGTCAGATGTAACTTTCCGATCACATGTGAACCCGAAGCATGAATCATAGCTTGTCTAGCTTTTTATTGTAAATAACATACTTAAGTTGATTAAACTTTATTAAGCCTTACAGTATTCCTTTCTTAGTTAGGAGAAGAAACTTTCGTTTAAATGAAAGTAAAGTTGCTGATTGAAGTTTGTATTGGTGAAAATGTAAGAGCACCTATTGTTCGCAATGGTGATTGGATTACTTAAAATACATACTCACCCATGTCCTCCGCTATACACAGATACATTAATGATGGCTCTGAACTGAAACTGAACATAAATGCTCTAACGTATGTACATATTTTGGCTCGAATATATGTATACATATATTTAATGGAAGAATTTATCCTGTGGTTTAGTTTTACACGACATAAATCAATTTATGAATCCGTAGAATTAATTTTACTTAGTAAATATGCCTTACCCCTTGTAGACTTGTATATATTAGTTTTAGCCATTTATACTGGTTTGAGTGCAAATAATTCCACAAGGTCGAACTAGTAACACGAGCTAAATTGTTTTCCAACGACTGCAAACACAAGAAAAGCTGTAAATATTATGATAGATCTAGGTACTGCTGATGTGAGGTACTTGGTCCAATTCCCAGGTTCGGCAAAGTATTATTGGGTTTTTTCCATCAGGAATTTCTCAGTAAATTCATATTTTCAAAATGACTTACTGAATTATTCTCTGATCAGTACTTTAAAAACAATAACTTTATACAGTATTATGTATATATGTTAGCTTCACTTACTGCATTTACCATTGACCTAAAATACATATGTGTGTACCTTAGTTAGTACATATTTATTAACAAATTAAATTACCACAATAACGTTGAGCGACTATCACGCGCTACCACCTATGTATTACTTATGTATTAACCATAAATTACATCATCAAGCTATTGAAACAGTTTACAAATTAACACTTACTGTTTTATTGTTTGATTGCTTATGTAACTTAATCAATAAATAGGTTTATAATCCTTACGTAATTAACGATTAAATAAGTATTTAAATATGTGTTACCTTCGTGTCGTGCTTCATCAAAAAGACATGTTTTACAAATTTCTGTGTTCTCTATCTAGGCCTACACAATTTTAAATTTTCGAGATCTTCGTTCAGGTTAGAGTATGATACCAAGCTAGGTATTATTCAAAATGAAGACAGAACTCAGTGCTTACTCAGTAACAGTTATTTTTTCGTATCTTGCATCTCGTAAAAGTTTTAGATTGCTTTGTCTTTCTTCCAACAATAACAGCTTGAAATAAAGTTACCTCTAAAATCCATAAGGCAAAGACTGTGAGCAGACCATGAACCACCTATTTGTCCCTCGGACAGAAATGTATGTGGAAATGAATCCTATCCATTGGTTTCTGTGTCGTGGTTGTGACATTGGGAATATTGTCATACAAACAATTTGTAATAAGTATTGGATAACAATTTTCTTCGTCTTGTCCCGTCTATCGCTCGTAAATATTTGAATGTCTTTGGTCATCTACATCGATGACGTCATAACTTTTACGTTGGTCATTGATACAAAAGTTATATCAACATCTGTCAGCCTCTTAGTCATGATACCATATAATTTCCCGCTTCACTTACAGGGGAAAGCGAACGTGAACATTGTACTTAACTGTAATAGCCCTTACACATGCATGTCTATGATTTTATTGCTTTGATACGATAACATAAATAAATGGAGGTTGCCATGGTTACCCAATGACAGGAAGTGAAGGCGTGAGTGATGTCCGTCATGACGGAACACTGGAATTAGAAACACATGTGTCTGTCCGTTATAGAATACTCTCTCTTTAGTAGTAGGAGCGTAGTTTCAAAGGTACCTACCTACATACAGATAATAGGTAGTTCAGTAGCAAATACACGGGTACGTCTAGGTAGACAGATCAGATAATTTGTCTCATCTCTTCAAAAGGTTAGATTTGATATGTTAGGTAGACACCTGTGTGAATGACTTAATGACTTCTGACCTACGAGAATTCGATCTTCTTTATTTCTTTTATCGACGAAAAAACAAAAATATTGTTCTAATTGAGACTTCAGCAGCCTAATCAACATATATTCCCAACACGAGTGTCAATCAATAAAAAGCGTAAGATTACGCAAAATCAATTTTAATTTTCAACGTAACCATCATTATAAGCATTTTCCGAATGGTGATAAAGAAATGTGGAATAAATACCTACCCTACATACTCGATGTATAGCGTAGTGAGACTCGTAATACTTTTCTAGGCCCTTCCATCATTTATGTAATACCAATTATCTCCTTCACGCCTCAGTTATAATCGGCGCTAACTTGCGTGCCAATGACTTTGAACCTCGCAACTACATAATAAGTAGAGGTAGGCTATCGCGGAGCTGTTACTAAACCATCACGACATTTCTTGGGAAAACGTTAGCTTTTTATAGAAGTAAATAGCACCCGAAGAAAGTTTGACTTCATCAATCACGTTGGAGAAACTTATTTCGATCTTCATTGTTGTTTTTGTGGTTATTCCACTCTTGTTACTTTCGCAGTAAGGGAATTAAAACCGTCTGCAATCTTAATGAGAACTGAAAGTTATTCGAAGATTATTTGAGGTGCCAATAAGTAAAGGCTAATAATAAGGTGTCTGACGTAGCAGACAACGACTAAGGTTACCATCGAGACTTACTTACGTCTTAAACTATTAGCCTCAAAGTCTGCAAAGTTATACTTAGCAGGTAGTCCAGTGTCCATACAATACAACCTATTTCAGCTTTAGGTTTGATCATTAAGGTAATTCTAACGTTTATTCTGCAGGTATACTGGGTGGGCCCCATTGTTGGCGGTGTGGTCGCCGGGCTCGTGTACAAGTACATCTTACGCATCGGCAAGAAAGGCGAGAGCGGCTCCTACGACTTCTAGACGACTGCGTAACGACTGCGCGGCGACTGCATGACGACTGCGTAACGCCAGCGTCCCGGCGCCGACGCCACACCGTGCCTATACTCTAACCCCGCCTCGCGCATACACTACTCACATTGTCTTTTGAAAAATTGCCAAAAATGGGTCCAAATTATCGTGATATTTGTTATTTGCACCTATTTATTTGTAATAACCAAAAATCGAATTAATTTACTCGAACTCTCTCAAACACTTTATATTCTTCAAAGACTAATTTCCTATTAAAGGCAAGTATTAGTATGTGCGAGGCGATAGTATTAGCTTATTGATATACCCAGTTCATAATGTTGGACCAAATTGATGTAGGACATTGTCAATGAGCTTATACTTATTATATTATTAGTCTGTCAATATGCTCGACGAAAAATCCAAAGGTTTACTTCAGAAATATTGTTATTGTTCTTCGAAAAATATGAAAATACCGATTCGAAACCGTTATGTCGGAGTAAGATATCTAATTTAAGTTATAGTTATATGAATAATGGTATTAAGTTTATTTATATTATGTGAATAAAGTATGTTTAAGTGGATGATCATTATAACATGTCCATACTCGAGTGCCTGTGCTAGTTATGTGATTAATTATAAATATAATACTGTGAGTTAGCTTTAGTGGGTATTCACATCGAAACTTCTCACACGAAAATTATGAAATAAATATCATTATTATTAAAACTTGTTATTTTTTTAATCCTTCCCAACTATCATATAATGCTTGTAAAGACCTACAGATTTCCGAAGATTACCGAAGCGCAGACATTTTCTGGTTTACCCGTAAGTAATCGTATAATATTTGCCTTGTTGGTCGAGTAGTCGTAAGCGCGACCGCTGAGCAAGAGGTCCTAGGTTACGATTCCTGGGTTGGAAAAGCAGTCTCAGTATCAGTAGCAGCCACGGCGTCTTGATTTGTGCAGGATTGATGGCAATAGGCTCGCCCCCTATTACATGAAACTTTAAACATAACTGCCGAAATGTGGGTGTACTATTAGCCTCTGCCTAACCCTTCGAGGATTACAGGCGTGATGTTATGATATGTATACTCTCAGTGCTAAACCTACATTCAAATTAGCATAAAACACAGCTAATAACCATTAAACACCAACTTGACATGACAACACTAGCAAATTAACCTTTACACACTAAATATCACAAATAGATTAAATTAATACAAAGCTCGCACAGCCCTGACTAACTGTTGCTTTTAACAGCTCATTTACAATCGTAATTGCTGCAGGCGCTGTACTGAGCAGGCTACAGCCGACGATTATCAGTGATTATCACACAAAGAGCGAACTAATGAAATGTTATTAGGGTGTCAGAAACGTAGTGTGAGCTTTATGAACTTATATTATGCTATTGATAAATATTAAACTAAAATTCATCATCATCTTCCTGTCCTTGTCCCATGTTACTAGGGGTCGGCGCAACACGTTTTTTTCTTCCATTCTCCTCTGTCAACTGTCAGTTGTCACGCTGTTATTTACTCCTTTGCTTCATATCATTCCTCACACAATTCATTCATCGATTCCTTGATCTTCCTCTCCCTCTCCATCCATCAACATTTCTATTTATGATTCTTTTACTCACATATCATCATCTGCATAGCCTTTTCCCAACTATATTAGGGTCGGCTTCCAGTCTAACCGAATGCAGCTGAATACGTGTATTTTACATGGGGCGACTGCCTATCTGACCTCCACAACCCAGTTAGTACTGGGTAATACGATACCCCTTGGTAAGATTGGTTGTCGAGAGTTTTTGGGCCACTGACTACCTAACGACTATCAAAGATCTACAAATGACACCCGGGACCAACGGCTTAACGTGCTTTCCGAGGCACGGAGGAAACTCGGTATGTAATGGGTGGTCACCAATCCACAGACCAACCTAGGCAAGCACGGCTTAACCTAAAGATCGACCCGAGCGGCTGTTATTATTAAGCCGCGAGCTTTTACTCACATATGTTAGTCTAAAATTAAGAGCTGCAATTTGTATCAATACTCTATCTTTAACCCATGGGTAGTTATGGGTTCCTAGATATGAATCTATAATATACATATAGGCAGGTACAAGCAAAACGCAAAGAGTAGCACTAGAGCGCATTAAAGTTAAGGCGACGCACACAAGGCTGTTATATGAGGCCGATACCAAAAGCTCAATTTTTAAAATAAAAGTACCTAATTTAAATTTAAAACACCGTAACATTATATTAGAGACCCTGTCCATGCCCCTGTCCTGAACATGAATATACTAGGTTCCCTGCCGGTTAGTTAGGCAAATCTGTAAATATTTTGATTTCCTTCCTTTTGCATTTGTACCATATTTACTGGGGCGTAGTATGGCGCTTTCTCCCAAAATCAAAAGGTTTGGGGACCGCTTGTGATTGGCGCTTGATCAATAAATTGATAGGTTAAGCAGAAGCTAGGATGAAATAGGCGTCTGTTGCCTCTATTGGGGAAAGCTTAGGCATAGACATAAGGTTATAAAGAATTTCAAGCATGTAGTATTTTATTGGAATATGTTGCTGGTACCTACTCGTATATTTCAGCTACTACACGAGGCGGGATGATAAAATTTGGAAACTCGCTACTGAATCCTAGAATCCTAGACGTAGATTCTATTCTTGAAACATTTCAGCACAAGTCGACAAAGTGGGTAACCTTCCTTGTCATGTATAATGCATCCTCAAAAGAATTTTGGGCACGCTGCGCTCGCGACGTTAAGATAATGCAGTAAGCATACATAGGAAATCCTATCTCTGTAAGAATGTTCGGAAGAAAAGCTAACCGACCGACGACTAGGGAAGGCGTTTATGCTACCTGTAAACCCACATTTCGCCCGTTATGTTTAAGTCCCATGTAGCGGTGCGAGTCATCAACACCGTTGCCATCGACTAGGCTCAAATTCAAACTCCGGGCAAAATCCAATAACACTGCCTGACCTGGTATTTGGACCCAAACATCTTTAGCTCAGCGGTAGCGCTTGCGACCAGAAAGTGGGAGTCGATACTGGAGTATTCCGGAATGAACTTATGTAGCTTAGTAGCATCTCCAGTAAACGTTCGTACAAGAAGTTCATACCTACTTCATATCGCAAAATAACGAATATATGTAGGAATAGCCATAATCTAAACATATCTCAAGAACAGAGCTATGTCAATGAAGCCAAAAACACTGCTCGACCTGGGAAACTAATCCAAAGATCTCAAGCTCAATAGTGTGCGACCACTAGACCAACAAAACGGTAAAATTACCTCCATTGAAAGGACCGGTACTCAATGTTTATTAGGTTGCTTATTTGAACTGATGCTGACACAGCGTACTTGACCGTTTAATGTTGATCTTAAGTGTATTTTCGTTATAACACAATTACCTGACAATGTGAACTGATCTTCATTTAGTTGCGCAAGTGTCGTGACTGAGGATCGCTAATCATGCGCTGGAGTGCGCCGGCGCAGTTAAAAATGTGGCGCGGGGTCAAGGGCGGGGGCTGCGATGAGCATTCTCATGCCGTGGGACAGGTTGGTAATGCACTAACCTACATACTGCAGAATTCGTGCACGTGACATAGAAAGCTCTGTTTTTATAGTAGTATTGAATGGAACAGATAACCGCCATGTTCAGGTGCGTATGACTTTGTTATTGTAGGAACTTCATGTATGAAGTTTACGGAGACGCTTCATCATCATCCAGTCTGAATTTACCTACTGCTGAGTTTCCTCTTTTTTGTGCCGTTGTCCACATTCTTGGACCAACTCCAATCCAGGTTTTCCCCCGGTGGCAATGATTTCGTTTACACATCTCACCGCCGGACGACAAATACATTTACTCAGTCACATTAGTTCATTCCGAAATAATCCTGAATCGACTCGACTGCTTCTGTGGTCTAAGGGTCGTAAGCGTTGTCAAATTGTGAATTTGTCAGTAGCAACATTAGGTCGGATTTGTTCGGTTGACGGCAATAAGCTTGCCCCCTATAACAAGGAACTGAGAAATAACTGGTGATGTGAATGTGGGTGTACTTCGAGTACACTTCGGCCTAACCGGAGACCACAGCCTGCAAAGTTAGATCTGCGATTCTTTTGCTCACATCGAGATACAAGACCTCGTAAATGAGCCGCGTATCGTTTGGTGAAAATATTTTTTTAAATATTTTAGTGGCGCTACTGAACGCCAACAAGATTGTTCGTTTGCAGGCATAAGTGACACTTTTAGTCGCAACCTAAAAGTTTTTGAACATTAGCTTTTATCTCGTTCGCAAGAAACGCCCATGTGTGGCCACTTGTTTATGCCATTTAATTTAGCCTCGTAAGGCCCAACGACCTAATGACATGATTTTTAAACGTATTTTTTGGTTTAAATAAAAAAAAGTCATCTAAAAAAAGGACAAATAATTTCAAAAATGTTTTTTGCATGAAATACAAGAAGTCCGGCCTCCAAGTCTGTCAAAATTGCAATGGTAACACGGTCCTATTTTCAATGCAACCAGTAAATTGCGCAAGCATTTTTCCGATCTGACTGAATTGACCCTTAGTCTCATTTACAATAAGGTTACTGTTGGGTTGGCTGCTGCAAGAGGTAAAATAACTGTGAATTGTAGTACGGAAGTTTTCAACTTTTCGATTTATCTAGGATCAAAATAAAATGAAAACACAGAACTGAAGCAGAAACTATTTTATTGCAGAAAAACCAAATTAAATACAGCAATTACAATTGAAGCACAGAACATTTTGAACATTAACATTTTACATGAATATAAATACTGAATAATTTAACAGTCTACAAGCAACAGTGTTACTTTAGATTAAATATGGTGTGTTAATAATATAAAGTTTATAAGAGCCTCGAGGTGAAGGGATGTTCTCATCACTCGAGTGACATGGCCTTGTGTACTGAACTATTTCATGTGCCATCTCACGACAACACTTTATCGAAACATTACATCTTTCGATGAAGCGTGTATGAGATCTTTATGTCGTGAAATGGTGTTAAATGCGTGTAATAGAGATCCGAATGGATATCATGGGGTTTACTCATAAACAATGGTTAAAAAAGTACGGTTAAACCGTCATCAAGTTTAACTAGCGTTTATTAACAAACCCCATATTTTTACTATAGAAAGTAGCGTTTTTTTTTTCAATTTGCTGATTACACAAGCTCGAATTTTAAATTGTCTAAAAACTAAGTATTTTATTGGCTAGCTGGCCATGCACCCGTTGTAACTGAGGCAATGCACCACGAAGGGCCGGTCTCAAGGTTGCTCGTCTATCAGCGCCTGCAGGAACGCGTCGGGCTCGGGAATGTCCTCCAGGAACCCGGCGGCGTCACAGAACTCCGCGAAGGAAGCGCAGGGCAGGACCTCGTCTGTGAGCGTCGTTACTATGCGTTCAGCGGTCTTCCCATTCGCTTCGTCGCTGTGACGAATGTATTCGGCGAGTTTTATCGGCCATTGGTCTACTGTAGTCGCGCTGACGTTCTGTAGAGGAAATAATTGAAAGAGATGTTTTTAATAAGGCCGAAGCTATGCTTGAGATAAAAGAACAATTCCGACAGATGACATTAAATCTTGTTGTTTTTAAGCTCTGTATTCATTGGGAAAGATACATAGTTGAGGAACATCGATTCAGAAACATTTTGTTGCGTCAACATGTTTTACGCAACACGTTATTGTTCCGTATTCATGATAAACAAACAAATAACCACAACATTTGCAGCGAGCAACATTGTTGTGATGTTGCGCAACTATCTTTCAATATTTATGGTTTTATCGCATGAAGTAATGTAGAAAGAATATACAAGAAGGATAAAAGACAATCCGAGCCGTAGTCTGCCGAAGTAATTAGTGAAAAGCGCTGAGGGATGCTTTTAGAAAACTTACCTTAAACATAACCGTGTAGAGCTGATCGACGATGGCTATAAAGAACGCGTAGGGCTTGTAGTCGTTCCAGGTCTTGACGGCGCGATGGTCAGCGGGCAGCGCGCGCAGGGCGGGCCCGGCCGGCGCCGCCGCGCGCACGTGCGCCACCACCAGCACGCGCTTCAGCATGTCCAGCTTCACCGCGCGCCATCTGGGGGAGCGAGTTGGGTGGTTAGGGATACGGTTGTGTCAACTCACTGTTGGCCGAAGGTTCTCCCCTTTTAACTTCCAGTTCCTCAATACAAGGCCAATGTTCGATACAAGGATACAGAGATATAATACGAAAATAACTGTTATTGGCTTCTCATTGATTTTATATTTTAATTGGTGGGGCCAGCGGGAATGGATAAAATAATTAAAAATTGTTCCCGTTGGCCCCACCGTATTTTTGAGTAATAAAACAAAAACATTGTATGTGATTGAGTAGTATTAGAGTTCGTGCTAGTTATGAGCAGAAACCTTACGAACAGTACTAGGCTGGCATGAATCCAAGATGGTATTTATGACGCACCTACCCAGTATTATCAAAATGCATATCACCTCGAGCTCGAGCTCATTCCCGCTGGCCCAACCAGTGTGGCCACGGGCGGTGTGGCCAACAAACACCACCCTTTTAATTTGTTACGATTTTTAGCTTAAAAATAAATAACTACAATGGTCGACACGGCGGCCAACTACTGGGGCGATTAGAGCTCGTTTGTTTTTTATTAAGCTTTGTCGCAGTACATCTGTCATTGCACATTGTTTTTCCCTGTTGGTTTGCCTACTTCAGTCATATTTTGTTATATTTTTTAAACATCTTAATACAAAATTCTTCGATGGTTGCAACAGTTATACTACATGTTTTCAGATGCGATTTCTGAAGATAATGTATGAAGCGCATACTTTTCCTGGGAGAGTTGTACTTACTTGGCGTGTGGATAGAGCATGAGCATGAGGGTCACGAAGTACAGCGGCCCCTCGGCGTCGTGCGCGGACTCCAGCAGCCGCGCCGGCGCCCACGCCAGTGCTGCCTCCAGCGCTGACACCTCGCGCGCTGATACTCGGCTCCTGGTGATGCATTATATTAAAATCTCCAGTTTCATGACCGTTAAATCCGTTTGAAGCTTCAGGCTCGAGTTCCACCAAAGCAGATACGAGCGGAACACTGCGGAGACGTGTGATTTGATCAATCACATGAGAGTCGAAAGATGTGATGTGGATTTCAACCAATGTGAATGGTCGGTTCCCGCACGTCTCCTCTGAATAAAAAACATGATTTCCAAAATTCTCTCTCCAACTAAAATATTGTTAATTCTATGTTACGTTCCACTTACGTGTTGATGACGTAGAGCGCCATGTGTATGAGCGCCGGCACCAGCTGCATGTTGGACAGCGGGCCGCCGCCGCCCGTGTCGTCGTGGAACGTGCGGCCGCGGGCGAAGCGGAGCAGGAGCAGCTTCAGGTCGTGCAGCGTGCACGTGTGGCCGATGTCGCGGTGTCCGGTGCATTCCTGTACCATATACAAGGAAAGGTAAGTACTTTTAAGAAAGAACTCTTCCGTACAAATGTGAATCTCTGTTCCGTTGAGGATGTTTTTCGTGCGTCCTATAAATCTCCCATATCGACGTGAAGAGTTTTTGAAAATGGATAGATACCCTAAAAAGGTAAAACGAGCATAAAATTGTACCTTGTAAAACCATTTTCTTAGGTATTTTATCAATTTCGACATTTATTTTGTCCTGTAAAAAGGACGGATGGTGTGAACTTGTAAAGCAACTGACCTGCAAGTAAGTGGTGTGCCTGGCCAGACAGCTGGCGAAGGCGTTCTCGGGCACGTGCGGGCCCCACAGCGGCAGCAGCCCGTTGCAGCGCGTCGACGCATTCTGCAGCGCCGCGCTCTCCCACTCGTCTCTGCACACAGGACATTAGCATTACAGAAAAATTACGTAGCTTTGGGATCATAGCAGGTGATGTCCTGTAGATTCTGTCGACCCCCAGGTTTAAATATACCTAGATCGGGCAGGTCGCTTACAAACATCTGAATTGAACTATCATTACTTGCAATTGTTGTATATATTTTATTTATAGTTTACTTATAAGTACTAATGTATAAGAAATAACGCCTAAATGTACACTTTTTGTAATACTTTAAATAAATAAATAATAGTATACAAGGTGTAACATAATAAACGCAATACCTCCCGTGTGGTCTTTCAGACCATGAAAATGAACAACTTTTGTTCTATGGCTTTTGGAAATTCGTAACTTATTTTTTTGTTTTACCATACATGTTGATCAGCTGATCGCGTCAATTCCTATAGAAAGTACTTTTTTTTTTTTCGAATTTCGAAGAACTCGTAGAACAAAAGTTGTTCAGTTTCATGGTCCGAGAGACCACACGGGAGGTATTGCGTTTATTATGTTACACCTTGTATAATAGTAGGTATCGGGAAAATTCATAAAGTGGCATAGGGCTTGTTTACAGGAGCATCTATTGCAGTTAGGCGTCCCTTAGTGTTGGTGAAAACGGGCGTTAGGTATTGAGTTATGTGTCCCTTAGTGGTGGTGAAAACGGGCGTTAGTTATTGAGTTAGGTGTCCTTTAGTGTTGGTGAAAACGAGCGTTAGGGATAGAGTTAGGTGGCCCTTAGTGTTGGTGAAAACGGGCGTTAGTTATTGAGTTAGGTGTCCTTTAGTGTTGGTGAAAACGAGCGTTAGGGATAGAGTTAGGTGTCCCTTAGTGTTGGTGAAAACGGGCGTTAAGTATTGAGTTAGGTGTCCCTTAGTGTTGGGGAAACCGGGCGTTAGATACTGAGTTAGGTGACCTTTAGTGTTGGTGAAAACGGGCGTTAGGTATTGAGTTAGGTGTCCCTTTGTGTTGGTGAAAACGGGCGTTAGGTATTGAGTTAGGTGTCCTTTGTTTTGGTGAAAACGGGCATTAGGCATCGAGTTAAGTGTCCCTTTGTTTTGGTGGCAAAGGGCGTTAGGTATTGAGTTAGGTGTCCCTTAGTGTTGGTGATAACGGGCATTAGACATCGAGTTAAAGTGTCCTTTAGTGTTGGTGAAAATAGGCATAAGCGTTAGGTTAGGTTAGAACTGTAACCAAAGGCCAAATTGGTTGATTGGTTGGTACTTCGGTATATCGAAGTCACTCACATTCGCGTCAAACGCGTATTTATGTAATGATTATTATCAAACTATTATAATTTGGAATAGACATTTCTCAGTCAGCCTGCAGACTAGATATGTGCCCGGTTCTTGGAATACCGTCGCCCTTTACATACAGGGTGTAAACAGACCCTTAACCAAGCTTTCTGTACATCAAGTAACAAAAGTAAGTAACAAGTAACCCTACATAAAAATTATTGCAGGGAAACGCCTTTTTTTTTTGGTGTGAAAAATAACCTTTTACGGTAAAACTCAATGTAATGCATTCGAAACATTGTGCTTATGGATGCATTGAATAGTAAACGGGTCATGGAGGTATTTAAAATAAAGTTATAACATTAAAAAAATTTATTAAAAAAAAAAACTTGTTCAAAAGTAGGAACTTTGACCCCCAATAACTCCGTAACTAGACGGTTCCCAGGTATGGTCTAGAACAAAAAAATGATCTTTTAAAAGTGATTTTCTCGCGTTTTTTTGTTGCTGCGTGTATGATGTATGTTAGTGCTCGTAACTGTACGTCTCTGTCTTACCCTTCTGAGATTACTGGCGTGAGTTTAAGATTACTCTTGTACCCTTAGGATCAGGTTGTCATACCTAGCGCGTGCGAGCCTGACGGCGGCCATGTGGCACTCGACGTGCACGATGTTGTAGTGCGACACCGTGGTGTAGCCCAGCGTCTTGCGCGCGCGCACCTCGTACTCCTCCACCGGGCAGCGCTTCGTGAACGTGTAGATACCCAGCACCTGTATACACAAATTTTGTTAGATCTAACAATATAGTATACAGGATCAATAATTTGACTTAAATTAATAGTGTTAATTTTTTATTTATTTATTTAAAATGTTATTTAAGGCGGTCCCTCACCGGGAGGATCCGCGGCATCCGCCTGTAATGTAACAGTTCAGATTCGAGCATTACATCAGTGAGTGAGTATTAGTGCTATAAGGGCTTTACCCTTATATCACTAAGTTATAAGGTTCAGTTTACCTTGGTGGGCTGGTACTTGTATCCCTCGCGACAGATGCAGCAGACTGCGCCGTTCTCTTCGGCCAGGTCGGCTACTTGCTGCGTCAGTGAACACTGAGCTGTCACTTGACCGCGCTCGTTACTGCGCATGCCCAAAGCGCCCAGTTGACGTTCACGCACCGCCATTGCAAGGCGTTTTTTCTCCTGTTGTGATGAAAATAATGGTTTGGATTAGAAAAATTGACGATTTTTAGCTTGACGGACGGAAGTGCCATGTGAGATGATCACAACAATCTTTTTATTTTCCCGATTTCGACTTTTTAACCGACTTCAAAAAGGAGGAGAGGTTCTCAATTCGTCTTAAGTCTATTACCATGAAATGTATTGTTTACAATGAAATAAATGTAATGTGTATTACAACTAAAAATGGAAAAATAAAAAAGATTTTTTTTTGCAAAAAATAAAACCGACTTCAAAAACACAAAAAAGTGAAAAATAACTTTAGCTTCAGAAGTCGGTGACTTTGTTCGTTTTTTTTGCCACCGAGTTCTGTAAGTTTCTGAAAGTTTTTAATGTTAGAGGTTTTATTGATTATTATTTTGAAGTTTGATGCAACTAACTGTTGAAGTTTCTGAAACTTACCTGTCTGGTAAAGTCCCTGACTTGCTGCACTTTGGCGGCGCACTGCGGCTGCGAGCGCAGAGCTTCCAGAAGATTCTCGGCCAACGAGCCCACATGTTCCCCTGATGATACTTGTTCCAGCCGATGGACGATGGGAATCACCTTCTCGCATACCAACATCTAAATGTAAAAAAAAAACATATTTAACTGACATCTAATGAAGAAATCTCGAACTCTGTTTAAACTTTCACGGTTTACAACTAAACTTATACTGTCACTTACGGGATATCTTCCGTGATTGTTCATAATTTTGAGCTCCAGTCAACCCTCGATCATGGCGCTTGCAACAGCGTCGAAATAACGGAAGCTAAAAATAATGAACAATTACGGAAGATATCCCGTAAGTGACAGTATAAATCTCGAACTTTAGTCGAGTCGTAAAAAGGTTGCTAGTAAAGCACAAAACAATGTCCGCATATTCATACCTGTGTCGGTTCGTGATCAGCAGCCAGCCCGGTGAGGAAGCGCAGTATGTACTTGAGTGCAGGACGACTGATGAACTCCTTAAGCTCGTCAGAGTCCGTGCACACCAGTGTCGGCTTCACACACGGCGCGTGTTTCTGTACAGGCAATAGATTTTGATCTTTATGAATATGGCAAGAAATAAACTTTGAGGTGAAAGTTTACAAAGTATACAAGGTGTAAACAGACTCTTCACGAAGCCGTCCACCAAGCATTCTGTACATCAAACTAAGTTACTCTGCGCAAAAAATATTGCTGGGAAACGACTTTTTTTTTTTGGGGTGAAAAATCACGTTTTACGGTAAAACTCAATGTAACGCGCTCAGAACATTGTGCTGATGGATGGATTGAATAGTAAGGGGGTCGTGGAGGTGTTTAAAGTCAAAAATCTTACTTTAAGAACATGTATTTAAAAAAAACTTGTGAAAAAGTAGGAACTTTGACCCCCAATAGTTCAGTAACTAGGAGGTTCCCAGGTATGGTGTAGAACAAAAAAATGATCGCATTGACGGGCAGAATAAGTGCCTTTCGGCTTCGTTAAGGGTCTTTTTACATCCTTTATGTATAGTTACCCCCCGAAAGGTAAAATAGGTTTTTAAACAAAAAGCCACATTTTCGCTAGAGCTAAAATCTTTACGTAACTCACCACAATATACTCAAGCGCATCACGGACAACGCCGAGCGAGATAAGATAGTCCTTCAGCGTCCCCCCAATAGAATTCCTCTCGATGTTAGCACAGAACACACAGAACAGTTCCATACGGAACTCCTCCTCGGTCCACTGCTCCGAGTCGAGCCGGTCGAAGTCCAGAACTGGTTTGAAGTGGTCCACCAGCATGGCCATCTTCAGGTCGTTGCCGTAGACTAGAGCGGCGAGGACGCGAGTCAAGTGGCCCAGAGCTACTGAGTTGTTGCGGATTCCTGTACGAATTGAAAAGTTGGATATTTAACTTGCAATGAGTACCATTTAGAAATTTAGATGCTGTTCAACATAGCATAACATCATCCCTGTTATTTGAGCGCTAAAAATGCATGTGTTTACGATTATCATTGATCACAGTTTCAGTTCTCGCTAGGTTCTGTGAATCATTTATAGTCAAATCTCGCAGCTTCACTTCACTAAATTCAACGAGTCCAAATATTTCAATGATTTTGTAAAATCAGAACCTTAATCCTTAGTCAATAAAGTGGTAATTTGAGTGATTCTGTGAACATTTTAAAGCTTGCAATAACATTACCTGGACATTCAGTGCAGTTGAGTAGAGCTTGCACATACTCTGGTCCTCCGAAAGTGAGTGAGAACTGTAGGAAGGACTCCAGGCTCTCACTCGCGGCCACGGATAGAATGCGCTCCATGATCTACAAGAATAATTGGGTGAGTCAAAGTTTGTTGTTGTTTTATCTACTTATGGTATCCTACTCAATTTCTAAAATTTAATTAGGACCAATATTCTTAAACCTATGTGTGATTTAAGAATATTATCAAAGAGCTGTGCTAAGAAATTGATTTACAATGGAGAATACTCTACATAGCTACTCATTTTGATTTGAAGTTTGGTTTTTATTTTTAACATTTGCTGCGTTCATGAGATGCACATAACGATTAAGTTTTATTTAAAAAATACTCATAATTTAACAGATATCTGGTGACGTTAGACACCTGTGTTCATTGCACAATTGAAGTCGTGCACACAACCAACCTCCAATAACTGATACACGAGCTGCGCCCGCGCCATGTCCTTCTCCTCGATAGCGGCGAGGTGCAGCGCGTGCAGCAGCACGGGCAGCGCGCGCGTGTCGGCTCGCGTGAGCACGCGCACGCAGCGCCGCACGCGCGTGCACAGCGACAGCAGGCGCAGCAGCGTGGAGCACAGCGCGCGCGCCGCTCCCACGCGCTGGATGGCCGCCAGCCGTTGCAGCATTACTTCTATACCACCTGTTTAGAGAAATGTGTGAACAATGAGAACTCGAATCAAAACACACTGCGACGAGACATCGCGCGAACGTTATAAGCGTAATTCTGTATCCGCGCATTTTTTATTTATTAACGTACACCTTACGCTAAGCAAGCACACAACGGGCGCGGGGCAGTGGCTGAGACGCCTTTAAAGTAGTTTAAGAATGTTTAAGAAGTCGAATCTGAACCTCAAGTTTTAACATCAGCAACCTTATTTTGGTCGATGAAACACTTCATGAAAGGATCACTTTCACTTTCCCTCAAAAGGAAACTCATGGATACGTGCATCCTTCCCACCCTCACCTATGGAGCGCAAACGTGGTCATTAACGAAGCGTCAAAAGTCCGCACTCGGGGTCTGCCAGCGAGCCATGGAACGAAGTCTACTAGGAGTCAAAATTTCTGACCGTATACGGAACAGTATACTTCGATCCAAGACTCAAATCGCAGACGTTTGCAACACAGCCGCCAAATTAAAATGGAACTAGGCAGGCCACATCTACCGCATGTCGCATCAAAATTGGGCCAAAGTGGCAACAGATTGGGTTCCGAACAACAGAACTCGGCGACGCGGTAGGCCCAGAAGGAGATGGCGTGACGAGCTGGACACTTGTCAAAAGGATTGGGCCCAAATAGCCAAAGACAGAGATAAATGGAAAGAGGGAAGGGAGGCCTTTGCCCTGCAGTGGGACACAACAGGCTCATAATAAAACCTTATTTTAAGGAGAATTAAGACCAATATTATTTTGACAATTGCGTAATGTGAAAAGAATATAGCTGATACACATACCACAATCAGCAAGTACATTCGCCATGCGGTACAGCTGTTCGTCGTCCACGGCCTCGGCGTTGGCTTGCGTGAGTCGTTCTACGAACTCTTCAGTGGCGTCGCCGAGTAAACCGCGCATTCGGTATACCACGCGCATCGCGTCTACGCCTTCGCCAGATGTGCACCAAACCTGATGGAACAAGCATTTAACATTTGTAGTCAAGCGGATAAGTATAAGTCAACATTTTTAATTATTCTTGGGCTATACAAACTGGTCATTTCCTCCTTTTTGAGACAAACAAAGGGTTTCACATTAACTTCTAAACATTATCATCATCTGCCTAGCTTTTTCCCAACCACGTTGGAGTCGGCTTCCAGTCTAACCAGATTTAGCGGAATACCTGTTTTTTACATGGAGCGACTGCCTATCTGACCTCCACAACCCAGTTAGTACTGGGTAATACGATACCCTGTGAGACTGGTTGTCAGACTTTCGGGCCGCTGGCTCCCCAACGACTGTCAAAGATCGACAAATGACACCAGGGACCAACTAACGTGCTTTCCGAGGCACGGAGGAAACTCGAAATGTAATGGGTGGTCACCCACAGACCAACCTAGGCAAGCGCGGCTTAACCCGAAGATCGACCCGAGCGGCTGTTATTATTTAGCCACGAACTCCTTCAAAACATATAAACTTCTAAACAGCGAGATAATCGTTTATTCGCCATCCTGTACCCAAGTTCTATGAACGCTACTGCCTGGTCGCTTATACAGGGTGTTAGTTTTAACGAGAGACAAACTTTAAAGGAGTGTAGTTTTAACGAAAATGAAGTGAATTTACGTGATCAACACTAAAATCGCGAAACACTAAAAAGCTGCCCCATTAATGTTAGCATAACTCGAGAAAATGTTGAGAAATCAGTTTTTTTTTAAGAGGGCTATCACAATGTTTCTTGTATTTGAGCGTTAGACTCAAGTTTTGATGTTCTATTATGGTTTAGATATGCCACAAAATTTAAAAAAGAATATGCTCGAGAAAGTTTGATTATTTCTCTTGGGAGTGTTCTAAATAAATATTTCAATTTGTTTACATACATGAGTAAAAACCTTGTCTCTGCAAATGATGTTTCATAGAATTCTACTTTTGGGCATCTTTTGATGCTTTGTTAGATAGAAGATATAATAATATAGTAATATATAAAAATATCCATGGTACAACTGAATGTTGCACTTGGGAATGCTCAATTCAATTTATTATGTTTCATACAGAAATACACCAAAAATAATTCCGTAAAATAGAGAGATACTGACAATTTTTCGTCCGAAATTATATTTTTTATCTATGAATATATAATCCAAATTCAAACAAAAAGTATTTAATAACTAAGGTTACTATGTTACCTTGCTTGAAAAAAATAATAAGTCCATTTAAACGTAAAATAATATTTTTAAATAATTGTTTTATGCAATGATAAAAATCAATATAAATCTCGGAACGGGCGGTCCCAAACTTTAGTCCGCGCGAAGCGTTTACTGAGGGTGGACGTATCGCTCGCTGTTGCTACTTTGTGCGCCGCGTAATATTACCAATTCGCCAAGAATATAGCGCAACTAACCCTTCTTGAGACAAGTTAGCATTTTTTTTTTAGTTATGATCTGATTGTCATGTAAATATATAATTGTATTGAATGTATTTTCCTATGATATTCTAATGCGAATATAAATTATAGAAAATAAACATATACGTAAATATAGTAGTTTGTATTAAGGATTGCATCACTATAAATAGTGATGCAATCCTTAAATGAACCTAACCTAACCTTCCTTTATCTAACACATCGTATGCATTTTAAATTATCTCCCGCCGAAGCTTCGGCTTCGGCTACCTTCGGCAAAAACTGTAGATATATAATTATTCAAACTGTAGAAACAACATCACATTGCATTCATTTATATAAATAAGTACTAAAATGTCTACCTACCGTATAAGAATAATACTGAAATTACCTATAAAGAATCTTCGAAAAAAAGTAGGTACATATTTAAAAAAGTATTTTTATAAGTAGCGGCGCGATCGCTTTCTGAGATGCTGGCAACTATAATAAATATGTATACTTGTAAATAAATTAGATAAACATACTCGTATAAGTTGTTTTAGGTGATAACATTAATCGATACAAAAAATATTTCATGAACTATAATAACAGTACCAAATTTAATTCATATCGAAAGCAAAGTGCTCATGTTGGTTTGTTCCTGCTATCCGAGGCGTAGCTGTTTGCATGTGTACGTAGCGTACTTCGCTAGACGCACACGTGCGCATCCGCTACCGCACGCCGTCTAATTTACCTAAACTGAGTTCTTTTATTTTGTGATAGCCCTCTTAATATTTCAGAGGACATAACGCCCTGTATTGATCTACTAACCTTCTTATACACGTCCTTGACAGGCAGGTCCAGCGACATGATCTTGTTGCACACAAGCAGCTCCATGCCGTTGTCGTCTTCCAACAAGGCGACTAGTTCGCAGTCGGTACATATCTTGTTCTTCACGTCGCGCATCAGGGGCCCCATGCCCGGTTCGAGTGAGGAGTAGGGGTTGCCTAACATGCGACCCTGGGGAGGAAAGGCTTGGTTTAGTTGCGTAAGATGACGTCTTCTTATAGTTAAAACTAATAATTTGAAGACATTGCTTGAACACTTGAAATATCTAATTAGAATTTTGCTATTCAAATAACAGTGAGCAGGCCATAATAATGTTTGATCAGACATGATCATGCCACCCACCTTCATAGTCCTCACAAAAAAAAACTACTTATCTACGCTTAATGGATAATTTAACGAATCTATACAAATAATTAAAATTGAAGAGTCTGTATTATCAAAATAACAGCTTTTTACTGAATGCATGCGAAATGATACACTTATAACAAAAACTCATTTTTTCATTATTGTGTCTGTCTGTTTGTTCCGGCTAATTTGACGGGACTTATACGAGCAGATAGCTGATGTTATAAGGTCTAACATAGGTTGCCTTTATTTTAGAAAAATAATTAGGATTCCATGCAAAAAAATTTAAACCCTTGAAATTGGTAACAAAATTCGATTCAAAAAGGGAAGTAATATTTTTCTATAATAATATCACGCGAACGAAGGTCGCGGGAAACAGGTAGTTTATTAATAAATTTTGCCTCATCTGACAGAGGACTGACCAGAATAAAATTACACATGCCCATTTCCCACAGATCCATATCATATTCCAGCATAAAGCTGACCCTCTCAACCCCGCTTCAGGCATACTCAGGCCATAATGATGTAATAACCATGACCACTACAGTGGAAATTTTCTACTGTAGATTAAAAACCGTCAGCTGAACATGTCTGTACTGACAGAAAACGCGCTGATGATAGTCACAATATAGAAATGTAATAAAAGATTCCTTGGAGCTTATAATGGCTGCCTTAGTCCAGAAAGTGATCCAATCATACCTGCAAGAAGTCCTCCTGCTGTGGATCCTTCTCCAACGTAAGGAAGAACTCCCCAACGTCGTTCTCCTCTGGGTAGATGATGGAGCAGAGTCTCTCGAAGATGAACACGGGAGTACGGTAATCATGGAGAGGGTACTTCTGCACCGTCTCTATGCAAACCGCCATGAACTCGGCAGTTTCAGCTTCGGTTCCTGCAGAAAATAAGGAATGACAGTCTCGTTACTGTATTTTTTTGCAGGTTGGAAACAGCTTAACAACGTCGCCGACAGGCATAACCTGACATTTGCATATGGTAATTGTATGGTAAATCTGAAATCTTTAAGGATAGACATTTTCACAGTACCTGACTGTAAATAACGGGTGTAACAAGACCCTTAACGAAGCCGAAAGGCACTTGTTCTCCCCGTCATTGTGATTTTTTTTTGTTCGAGACCTGGGAACCTTCTAGTTGCGGAGATATTGGGGGTCAAAGTTCTAACTTTCTCAAAAGTTTTTTTTAAATACGTGTTTTTAATGTAAGATTTTTACTTTAAACATCTCCACGACCCTCGTACTATTCAATTCATCCGTTACATTGCGTCCTACCGTAAAACGTTATTTTTCACCCCAAAAAAAAAGTCGTTTCCCAGCATTAATTTTTGCGTAAAGTTACTTAGTTTTATGTACATAATGCTTGGTTGACGGCTTCGTAAAGGGTCTTGTTACACCCTGTATAGTCGAATCGTGTGGAGCGATCTAAGCTGAATCGAACCAGGATATGACAATGAGTTGGACCCCTTCAGAAGCTTCCATCAGTTCCTCATCATTGCTCCCTCTCACCTCATACTTGTGAGACAATCTCTCTGTAACACTTACCAGTGGTCATCTCCTCCAGCAGCTCCAGCAGCTTCTCCTGCGTGTCGTCCGTGAGGCGCGTGCGCTGCACGACCAGGCGCCGCAGCGACAGGTACCCGCCCAGCACGGCGCCCACCAGCCGGCCCTTGTATGTGCGCCTGGCGCCGCTCTCTTCGAGGAACATGGCTAGGAGTTCCGTGAGACGCTTTAGAGCGTAGCCTGGTGTAAAAGAAAAAGTAGAGGTGACTAAAAAGTCAAAAGCCCAACCCAAACTGTCATGCAAGGTCTCACGAGGCAAATGCTCGGACGCGTTAGGAACCGAACACACAAGAGTGTATTTTGCGCGGCTTACTGACTTCTGTGAACGGCCGAGACCGCGCTGGAGAATTTGTAACGTGAGAAATGAGCCGCGTAAGAGACGTTCAGTGTGTTTGGGCTGTTAAGTATCTGCGACTCGGCAGTGTTTTGCCTTTTGAGACATCTTCAAACCTCGATCGTCACAGTAAATGTTTGGTCGTGGTGCAGTTTCGTTTGCTTCAGAAAATAGTTAACAACATTCAGCCAATGAAAACTATATTGTTCAGCCAAATTTTCAAATTCAATGTCAGAATAGCGAGCTTTTTTGTTCTTGACGCTCTTTATTTAATATTGAACTTTATATAGGTACTCATTAAAATTATTACTGATCAAATCATTAAACGCATTACCTTGCGCCAAATCTGACGTGAGTGTAGTCTCTTCAAGGCGGTGAAGTTGTTCGATCTCTTTGGTCATCAGATCGGCTATCAGTTGCAGGACGCCGCGCAATGCCAGGAACTGCTTCCACGGTGCTTCCGATGCTAGCGCTATTGATGGAAGACAGAATTGTATTATAGATTGATGTAGACATTATGGCGGCATCTACAAGCTACATACGAACTACGTCAGGTACGATCCTCACGCATATCATACATTGCGCAAGCAGAATTATCAGCATTGTCTGGTCGGAGGACCTTTTTTTTCGAATGGGAAATCATCAAATGACCCCTCCCATTCTGGGTGCATTGGAAGGGAGTGTCAGACTCGTACTGACTAAAACCCATCCATGTTCCTTCTTTGCCCTTTGTGTTCCATGGCCGCGGTATCTCTTTCGAACAGTCCCGCAGCCCCGGAGTCCCGCAACCCCTGGTAGGAGGACTCTCCCTTTTCAGATAAATACCTCTCGAAGATCAAGTAAAAGGATCAGAATTCGCATCTTTATGTATGGGTAAGGGTAAAACTTACTTTGATAAAGTTGCAAGAACTGTTCGCTGGCTTCTCCGGCACTGCCCACTTCGGGCAAGAAGCTGGTTAGCAGTATCAACACCTGTAAACAACAAACAGATGAGAAGTTTGCTCGAAACGTAGTCAAATTGAAAATGTTATGCTGCGGTAAGCAAGAAACAGTTAGAGGGATAGTGCAATTCCATTAACGTGGAAGATCCAGTCCTTGTAATTGTTGGCTTTGTTTTTATTGCGTACAATTTACGTCACGGCTTTCCTCGTGAGGGTATGCAGATACTTCAGAAAGCCATCTGTTAAGATCCTTATAATCTTTTTGCTTAATGCACGTTCATACTGCTACTGATATCCGCGCCGGTTACGATGTAATTACGTATAAGTCTTGTGAGAACTATATTGGAAAGCTCTCACAGTATAGACGCTGTTCAATAAAGTTTGTACTTACAGCCTTAGTCCTGTCATAGGAGTCACACAGCGACTTGACCATCTGGCAGGCGGTGTCGCGGGCGATGCGTGAGCTCGGGTCGAACATGACGGGCCGCAGCCATCCGCCGTCCTCTAGGGCGAGCGGACGCATGCCGTGCGACAGCATCGTCTGTGGAATCAAATATTTGTCATAATTGACATAAGAGTGTCACTATAATATTTGAATCACATATTTTATGGACGTGATTTTGGGCAAAGTCGATTGAAAACTTTACTAAAGGAAAATTGAGCACCATTGCCATAAAGAGTGACATCTATAAGTAGTGTGCTTACCCTCTCGCGCCATTTAGCCAGATATTTAGTGGCAAGGTGCGTGTCGTGCGGCGAGGGCGCGGCGTGCGGCGCGTGGCTGACGGGCCCGCGCGCGCTGTGCAGGCGCCGCCAGTGCGCGTGCGGCACGCGGCCCGCCAGCCACGCCGCCAGGTCCACCACTACTCCGCCGCTGGACGACGCTGCTGCTGTGCCCGTCACACATACCACTGTGGGTACCGTCTCCTGAGACAAAAAAAAAAGTCATTATCATCTGGGTAGCCATTTCCCAACTATGTTGTGGTCATCAGTTTACTTGACCCCATAATACCAATATGACCTTCACAATTCAGTTACTAGTGATTGGTGAATACGATATCCCTAAGTAAAATTGTATGTACTAAGTAAAATTGGTCAAAAAAGTATTGTACTTATAATAATTATCGTGGCTTTTGTAGTGTACCAACTTTTTATGATGCGCGAAAAGTACTCAAAATTAATTTGCTTCAACGTGTTCGAGGGTTTTGATGGGAATGAGGTTACAGTTACTTAGTTACTCTGAAAGATTTACGTTTTTTTTTACGACTAATTTCTTTAAACATTGAGAAATGTCTGTATTACAAAATAAGGTTAAATAAAAGCTAGTAAAACTCCTTCCTTACAGACGTGACGATCAGCTCAATTGTATATCGAAATCTATGTGGAGCTACCTTAGGTGCATCTTTCGGTGCTTCCGCATCCGCTGGCGGCGCGGGCGCAGGCTGCACGGGCGGCGGCACGGGCGCCATGAGCTGCTGCATGTAGCGCAGGCACGGCAGCGCCACCTGCTGCAGCGCGAACTGGTGCGCTGTGTGACAATTCAGGACTACTCCTCATATAGATGTTGTTTTGTTTCACGGTTTACATAGTTAAATAAATGCTAAGGTTTCTATCAAGCTATTTCAATTGTTGCTCCTTTTTACCAAACGAGATTTTAGCGTACTATTTTGTTTGTGAAAATGGAAAAAGAAATGCGTTCTGAGTAGGGACGTTATCGCCGATTTTATTACATAAACATACTCAAGTAGGATGGACATATCACAGCCTTAGCATGTAGTCAGTCAAATAAGTTGTGTAATAAGGGGCAATTCTTTAATGCAATCATGGGGACTAATCCGTCCCAAATCAAATAAGCAAATGCTAAAAATTTATAAGAAAAATGTATTTTTCCGTATTTTCGAAATATAAAAGGGCTGTAAGTTAAAGTTGTACAAGAATTTTTTGGCACGTGCCCCAAATCGGAACTACTTTACAAAAATGTCCACCAACAAGGTACTCCTGTCAATGTCATTCGAACGCCAAAAGATTCTTGTAGCACTGTATATGCAAACACACCTCTTTGGAGTCTTCCATATAATAATGCAGCTGTTCTCACACAAACGTTTTAAAGTTCTACATTAGATTATAAATATCCCTTTTAAATTCTAGGACAGCGATCCCTAAAGTGGGTTCCGTGGAAAGGTCACAAGGGTCTCCACAACATAAATAATGATTTTAAGGCATACAATTATTGTACATAATTCCGAACTTTAAAACAATTATTAATGAAACAGTAAACTATTTCAATTTTCGCATTAAAATAATGTGAAGAATAAAACAATTATTACTGAAACAGTAAGTAAAACATTTTCATTTTCGCATTAAAATAATTTGAATAAAAAAACTGTTTTACTTCTAAAATTTTTTAGTTTTTTGTTCAGTATGTTCGGTTACCTTCAAAGGATCATGACCACGACAATATGGACCACGGTACAGATTTGCGTCAATTCCAAAGTTGTTTTAGATGGTTTATAAATTAACCAAATAACCATCTACAATTGCCATTTTGGAATCAAAACCCGCATTTCCAAGTTTTTTTAGAAAACGTAACTTAACCTCAAAATAGAAATATCCGTCGTGTATAGAGAGGTAAGTAAGGTCGTAGTTTGGAGAGCAGATTAATTAGCATATCTGATGGGATAGAGACTTAAATAAATCAGTACCTTGCCTTTATATTTCCTGTTAAAACAGTTACAAATACAAAAAAAAAGAGAGCTGTAAAAAAAAAAACAATAGAATTCAAAGAGATCTTTAATTTGATCCAGTGACACTGGTAGCACTTTAAATATGTAGGTAGGTATATAATCAATCATAGTATATCTAACCCTTACAGTAAGTAGGTAGGTACCTATTCATATAGGAACAGCGAATGACTTCATTCATCATTTTCATTAAAAAAATCATCTAAATAAGATGCTGGAGCAGTGATATCATTGTATCGAGCCCAACTCAAAAACCACACCACTGTCATTATGTGAGCACAGCAGCCAACAGTTCGCTTACCAACAAGGCAGTTGCAACAATAACCTACTATGGCTTGCAATGTATTTGCTACAGCATCGTCTCTGCTTATTAATAAATACGTGTAATATGTACGACTGTTCACATGCCTGGATTTAATCCTACCTCTTAACAAATAATTATTTAGGCCTAAAATCAGAGGAATATCCTCATCAATTTCAGTATTCACTTCCACTGAATATATTCCAGACTGACGAACATGTTCCCCGAAGTAAGATCTGGCCTGTTTTAATTGATATGTACCTAGAGCAAACCGCTTAAGGTCAGTAATTGTGAGTCGTGGGAATCTATCCAAATGAGGATGATTGCCATCAATTGTTTGGAAGCTAGCTCTCCTTCTGTTAAGATTTTCTTGCTCTACATATGTTGCCAGATAGTTTACTAGAAAAAGTCTACTTTTAGCTATTGTAACATATTCCAAAGCCTCCGGTGGGTCATCTATGGCAACATGAAACTTATTTAATAAGGCACAACAAATCCTAAAATCATCACTGAGGTGCATAGCAGCTCTATTATTGAATACATGACGGAATAGTCTATAGTCTCTTTTTATCCTACCATTGACTACTTCTACAACCCAGCGACACATGGTTACTAGACGAGACCGATTTGCCTGCTGGGTTGTTAATTGGTGTTCATTTTCGAGGAGAGACTCTGGCATGTGGGTGACAAAACCGTGTTCTTGGAGTTCATTTATAACATCTCGAAATCCTCTATCAAGAAGAAAAATATCACCTCTTCTAAAAAATGAACTTATACAAGATCCCTCATTATTTAAGTTTAAACTTGTGATTGTAGCATCATTAAGAGTGGCTTTGTATGGACCAAGACATTCCACAATGTGGCCATCGCAACACACAATCAAAAATGGTTTAACTAGGTTGTCTAGTTTTTGCAAACTGTAGGTTTGTTTCTGAAACAAATAATTTGAACTACTTTGCACAAAAATATAGGTAGCATCACATATAACTATTGCAGGTTTAACATCTGTTGGCAAATCAGGATTACTAAACAGTCCTTCTGGTATAATCTTATTTCGAGAAGCAACATCTTGTACAGTAAGATGATTAAATCCTAAGTGCAAGGGGACAAAATCACTCATTAAACAATTTCTTGCTTTTGACATCCACCGTTCTAAAGTGGTTCGAGGTTTATTAAAAAGAGTAGCCAACCTTTCATTACTGTCACCAGTTCTTACCTTAACTAAATATATGCACAAGGCTATAGAAGCATTTGGTACCTGTTCTGCTAGATTTGGGATACTGTTAAGTAAATCATAAAACTGGTCAGCATTGAATCCAAGCCAATAATGACATAAATATGGAGGCATCATCCTAATATTAGAAAAATCAAATCTGTTATTAGCTGCTCGCTGCATCATAGTCATAATATTATCAAATTGACTACCAGTAAAATCCCTCAATTGGGAGGTTAATTCATTCCAAGAACCGTGATCCAAGTGGTGACGACAAACACGTGCACCAGATGGTACATAGAATTTATAATGATACAATAATAAATCTTTTATAGCACATGGTACAAGTAGACGTTCATTTTCAAAACAATTAACGAATATGCAGTGGCCAGATGTGTTTGCAGCACGTCTATATAAAGATGATGTGATTTTTGGTGCCGCTAATTGAACTGCTATTGGTCTTGAAGATGGAAGTGGAGGTGGCTCAGGAATATTGAAATCATCACTTGACACAGCATGTGCTACAGTAGGACGATTTGAATCATGCTGCTGTTGCCTCTGTACTTCTCTCATAGCTGATCTCCAACATGCAGCACATACACGTTCCATTCTGGAAACCTAAAAAAAATGAGGTGCTTAAATATTTTTTCTGTTAGCCCAAGTAGACAGATTCTGTATTAGACACTCCATATTTTCAATAAGATACTAATAAATATTTACCAAGTGCAGTGGAACCAGTCTCATTAAAATGTTTCTTTCTTGTCGATCATGTCGCACAGGGTATGTTCTTGGTGCTCGTAAGATAGAATTTCCACAAGGAAAGCAGATTCTTCTATGTCCAAGAGCAGGCAAAGGCATAGCACTTCCTTCGCTCATTGTGTTAACTCGATTTTGAAGCAGTCCAAAACACTCGGAACAAATTATACTTCCTGGAGACAGCTACAATCAAAAAAATATATTTGAAAAGAAATATAAAAAAAGGTCATTAGAATATAGTATAATAGAATGAGCAAAGGAATGTCACAATCACCGCCTTCAAGTCTAACTGAATGGGCCGCACATCATAATTATATTTTGTGCTTAAAGCATGGAGTGCTTCCAACGTCAGAATTGTGACATTGATTTTATGCTTTCATTTGTCTATGTTTTTAATATGTGATTTATAAAAAGCAAAAATTAAAATATAAAATCGAGAGAATGACTGGGTAGGTTTAAACTGTCTGAGAAATCAAGAAATAGACTGATAGGTATGAAAACGTCAAAAGAATGTGCTTACCTGAGTAGGAGTTATCCATGACTGTAACACATTGATCATCTGAGTAGTAGCTTGTTCCAAAGAATACCTGCGTTGGTTTCTTAGGATTGCAAAAGAACAGTTGATACACCGGTTTCGCCGGCCGATTGTTCTTGTTGTCGGTACCTCACGCGAAGTGGTCGACATTTTCAGTAGTCGCTAAGTAGTACAGTACAGTACAACAAAATACGAATCACACACAAACTTCAAACAAAGTGAAAACTTCCTGGCGTAAAACGTCCTGGCGTAAGATTCACAATTTCACATTAAAGTTAGCGATAGTGATTGAAAACAAGAAATAAACAAATAGTTACAATGAATATCACAATTACTGTGGAGAGTAGGACTCGATCAACACAAAACAACTGTAATACTTAAATCGCAATGAACAAACTTAGCATGCAGTATGCACCACGCGCAATTGACATTGGACTTTTTGACAATGACAATTCGATTTGAGACACCAACACCAATGTTGCCACTTTAGATTTTAAATGAAAATCGATTACTCGAATAAATACACTCGACACATAATTATTTCAAATGACTGATTTAGTTCTATAATCATTAATTTATTAAAAAGGTTCGATTTATATCAAACCGAAGCAAGATAATTAAAAAAAATCTATGCAATCATTCATATATTATGTATCGTTAGCCAACAAAGTGAAATTGCTTTAAAAAGTTTTGAAAGCAAAATAATAAGACTACTGTGAGACTGTGTGTGTGAAATACTAATTATTTCACACCACAGTAGTATCATCTCGCTTTATTATGTATAAAAACCCCGCGATTTACCTTTCCAATGACTTTACATTTATATTAATTTGTAATCGTATGCAAAAAAAATCGATTAGAGTTGTCAATATATTTACTTATTTTGATTTTGGCAACACTTTAACGTAAGAATAGCCGGCAGTAGGTAATTCATTTTATCAAAACAATTTCATAACTTATTAAGTTTACAAAATAAACCCCTATACAAAATTGACATTCTAATTGCAGAATGACTTCAAAAATAAAGAAAATAATTGTAATATAATTTTTATCTTGATGCATGAGAAAAACCAGTACCGTTGATGGTCATGATCCTTTAGGAACCGCTGTTCTAGAGCATTATAAATCAACTGTCTTTTAGTTTTATGCTTTTATCGAGATTTATTTCATGGATTTTAGATAGATCTATTTCATGGATTTTAGATAGATCTAGTTAAACACTTACAATTCGGTGAAGAAGAGTTGATCCCCGGCATGACGGCTAGAGCCTCCGCTTTCAGTATGGTGTTGGCTGCCGGCATTATGCCGGCCACTTCTGTCAGTTGAGGGCAACACCTAACGAAACAAAAGATAGGAATTTGTTACTAGAAGTAAAAAAGGCAGACTCATATCACTCTGCCTCTCAATCTGACTCTTACCTCACAGTGTAGACACAATATTTTGTAATTTAAAATACTCTGTCTACACTGTATCATTAACCTAACCTAAGTTATATGTGGACACCAGTCACTAAGGGTCAATTTTTGTAAGAGGTAAGCCGGAGTACGTATCTTTAATGTGATTATATTATTTGTCTATAGAATACTGACTGTACCATTTTTCATAGGGAATCCGGTAGGAATCGAGTTGTATGGACCCTTCGCCACTGGTGGACACGTCGTGGATTGTACAATAGCCTACCTATACGTTGCAATATTTACTGTAACATATATTGTACAATTGTTTGTTTTCCCTAAATAAATAGATAATTACCTGCCTCGACTTCTCCCTGCTATGTTGGGATCAGCTTCCAGTTTAACTGGATGCAGCTGACTGCACAATGCAGTTACTGAGTACCATGAACATGATACTCCCTGGTACGACTGATTGTCACACTTGGGGCTTCAGACAATCTAATAACGACTGCCAAAAATCTACAAATGACAGCCTGGACCAACCGCTTAACGTTTACGCTGAAGGGTCTCAGTACGTAAACCCTGCCGCGGTAAGCATAACTTTACCTGATCGAAAGACGCTACCATAGCTATCAGTAGCGAAGGGTCAATTTTGTAAGAAGTAAGCCGGAGTACATATCTTTAACCTTTTGACCGTCAGAGTATAAAGACATGCGCGTGCCCTCTACGCCAAGCCACAATTTCACCTACCAATTTGTCACATATTTGTGACGTTTGGCGTACAGGGCACAAGCTTGCTTGTCACGTATATGTGACTATGGCAGTCAAAAGGTTAATGGTATTATATTATTTGTCTATAGAATACTGACTGTGCCATTTTTCGAAGGGAAGCCGGTAGGAATCAAGTTGTATGGAACCTTTGCCTGATAGCTATCATAGATTACAAACTAATGCAAACAGGTAATAAAAATACGCACCAAACCCATAGTCTCACAATGCATCGTAGTCTTGCCTCCCAACATTCAACCGAATCTTGGACTTTGACAAGCGAACCCAGTAGAAGCACCAATGGACGCACCTGAAACAAATTCACTCTTAGTTGAACTATCCGTTATCCCCATCACATTCAAAATTCAACTTTATCTGAGTACAAATAAGGTCCATAGTCGTTAATCACTTACGGAGTTGTTATGATCTTGTGAAGCGGCGTGTCCCATCAGCGAGAGAGTGATTCGTTGCGACAGCAAGTTGCATAGTTGTTCAGTTGCTGGGAGATTGTCACGGGTGACCAGACAGATCAATGCCCTCACTTCTTCTTGGCACTAAAAAAACAATATTTGTATTATAAAACGTGTTATTGTTAGATTAATTTATTTATTTATTCTTGATTCTTTATTGCACACAAATTTAAAAAATATATACACTAAATTACTATATAGGGTGACTGGTAATTAGTGACCGATACTTAAACAAGGGATTGTACTCATATCAACAAACAACTTTCCCAAAGAAACATTTTTTTTAAATCACAATAACACAACAGCCGTATGAAATTCGCACGCGCGCGCCTGTGACCTATCAGCTGGTTAAAAGAAATGTTTCTTTGGGAAAGTTGTTTGTTTGATTGCGAGATTTGCAGAAGAGGATATGCTTATGTGAATAAACAGTACATTTAAAAACACCCACATATTCGTTATTAGTTGTAACAAATAGCAATTTATGTTACATGGTGGTCTTTGTTACAGGTATAGTCAAATGAGACGTTTCATGCTACATTTTCTGAGAGGCACAGTACAGAAACTACGCATCGGTCACAGAAGGGCGACAACCGCGTCATCTTTTAACATAATGATATGTTAATGAGTGGAAATGATAGATTCAATCGCCTTCCTGTAACTTTCTAGCACTAGTAGAGTAAAATAATACAATAACTTGACATTATTCGTAACTATTTTAGTATTTTATGTTACCTGTGGAGTACCACGGTGCAGGTTGTGTTGCACTAACTCCTGCACAAGTCCGAAGCGGCACAGACGCGTGCGATGGTCCGCTTGCGACGCGAGCGCACGCAGCAGGGTGAGGCAGTGCTCCGCGCACGCTAGGGCGCAACCGTAGCAGCCGCCACCTGACGGGAGACACTTGGTTATAATGGACTGAAATATAACGGACGAAATACACGACAAAAAAAAAATTAAAGCAAAAAAATTTGCTTCTCCATCAATTTGTGGTCGCATAAATCACAAAATATTTTTAAAAAAAAGCTGTTTTTTATCAGCAGAGTTGGGCCCATGGTAAAAGTCGTTCGTTTTCATGAGTACTTCACTAACTTAAAGTATGACATTCATCTAGACTAACATCATCATCAACGCTAGATTGTATACAGGTACAATCTAGCGTACAAAATCGTTCGGGCATGATGTTAAGCATGATATAATGCCCGAATTCCCCATCAACAATTGAAAGTATATGTAGCCAACTTACCTTTAGTAACATCGCCGTCATAATTCTGCAGCAGTCCAGCGTAGACCGGCAATGTATCGCCCTTCGTCAGCTCGCTCTGGGATCTATCGAACGCCACCAACTCTTTCCTAAAAACAATACATTTATTAAGTAACACGTATTAATGGTTGCTTGGTGACACATTTCAGCAACAAATTTAGTTTAACAGATGTCCATTGCTTATCTATAAACAAATAAATAAAATTGAAGTGTCTGTTTATAATTTTAAATAACAACGAAAGTATGTCAGGTACCTATAACATTTTTTTTTTTAATTTTTGTCTGTCTCCCCGGCTGGACCGATTTTAACGATTTTTACTGGCAGATAGCAAATGTTATTAGGAGTAACTTAGGCTAGTTTTATTTTAGAAAAAGGATTAGTGTTCCATGCAAAAAAAAATTGAAAAACACTTGAATTTGTTAACAAAATCCGATTCAAATAGGGAAATTACATTTTTTAAATAATAATTTCACGCGGACTTAGACCGCCGGCAACAGCTAGTTAATAATATTTGTCGAGGCACATGTATGTACACAATTTCCTGTTAATACTTAAAGCAGCATACATGCACGCATATAAATTCGGGTCACATCCCTTCCACTGAAGGAACTCATATCGAAAATTTTAAATGCGTAGATGCTTAAATTCCGACATTATTTAACCTTCATTCACAATCCATAAACCATTCATCGACATATCTACTGACCTGCAAGCCAGCACCTTCTGTATGATCTTAGACAGGTCCTCAAAGTGTCCCTTGCTGTCCACGCAGTACTTGTGCGCAAGAGTCTGTATAACGCGGTTGATCTGCGCACCACTGAACGACGTGTTGCTGGCGTTGCTGTTCTCGTCGGCTGAGCGGCCTTCCAGGCGATGCTCACTTATTTTGTGGAGAAGGGACTGTGGAGGCAATGAATGATAAAGTAAGAAGAAAGTGAAAGAATAACAAATTGTTTTGGTATTTCTACGGTGGGATAAGCAAGCCTTATCTTCATGAGGATAGAATTGGGTTGATTATCGAAAGGGCTATAACTGAGAATAGACAGAATTGTGCCTTCTTTGTTATGTCGATGTGAACCGCTTGTTATAGTCTGATGCAGAGTAAGACGAAGAATTCTAAAGAGTAGTTATTTTCGTCTTACACTGAAAGATGAGCACAAAATAACCATAACCTTTTTTTTGAAGAACACTGTTGAATGCCAAAGCCATAAAAGAATACGTTGAGCGGGAAGTACCAGGGTAGCCCGCGTAGTTCCAATTTTCTTAGGTTTTTTTGCCATTTTCAGGTCAGTCTCACGCTGTATGTTAAATAAAATATGATTCGTGACCGTATCACATATTACAGAATTATAATCATTGAAATCATCAATACACTACATCAGACTATTTTATGAAAAAGTCAATCAAGGGGTTACATGAACTTAGAGGGTTGTGTTAATGATTATAATTCTGTGAAGTCGTATTTGTTACGGTCGCAAATCATATTTTAATCAACATACAACCCGACACTGATCTGCAAATTGCAAAAAACGTGTGAAAATTTGAATTTCGCGACACAATCATACTAATGAAATTGTTAGTCAGGCTTAACGTCAAGAGCTCAAAATCCAGTGCGTGGTGCTGAAAAGCGACCGTGCGAACATGGGTTAAAACTTACCTCCAACACAGGCTTATTGGAAGTCAACTGCCTATACACCCGGTCTGCCTTGTCCAAGAGCGCGCCGATGGTCTGCACCATCTTCTTGCGCTCCTCATCATTCTCTATGGTGTCCACGGCACAGCACGGACGCGCCGTCAGCGTGTAGTCGAACTTAGCGTACTTGCAGAAGCCGCACGCGTGGCAGAGGAAGGGGTCTTTCTCGTCGTAGTTTATGGCACTGACAGAAAATATATTATTGAAGGTTGAATGGCATGTGTATGGGAGAAGGAAAATTATTATAGGGCCCGTTTTTCTGACAAGTTATTCAAAATCTAAATATTTTATTTCACATAGGCCTACATGGGCACTTATAAAACGTCAACAAAAAGGTCCGTCAAGAAACTCCATGGTTATTCTTTCAAAATGATTATTTTTACAATATTATCATCTTACAGCATTAGTACATAAGTATGAGGGGACAGCGTAGGCCCGACAATAAGTTGTTGCTTATGACAAAAAAAAAACTTAAAACAAGATAAAAAAGTTAACACCCATATAAGAATATACAAGATTCAATCTACCGACCGTATATAAAAGAGAGATATGAACCCACTAAAGATGTATTATTAATTATGTTTCGAACAACTATATTATGTAGAATGTACTATTTAGAAGCTACTCCTTCCTTTCGCTGTGATTTATTGTGTGAAAAAACCGTAGCTAAATAGATGGCTCGACCGCATATTGAATAGCCTCTCAGAAACTGGAAAATATGAACAAAAAGTATAAAACTATTTGTTTTACGTACCGACACTTGTGACATTGGAAGACGTTTTCCCCGCAGTTGGCGCAAACTCCAGGGTTAGCTGGCACAGATTGCGAGCAACGAGGACATTGCAGCGATTCACCTACAACAAGCATTTTATTAGTTCCTCCACTTTCATTGTCGGCGAAGCAGACACAATGTATAGAGAGTAGCCCTGACCCATAATTATTATGTGGTTCAAAGGAACAGATATCATCATCTGCCTAGCCTTTTCTCAACTACATTGGGGACGGCTTCCAGTCTAACCGGATGCAGCTGAATACCAGTATTTTACATGGAGCGACTGCCTATCTGACCTCCACAACCCAGTTAGTACTGGGTAATACTACACCCCTTGGTAAAACTGGTTGTCAGACTTTTTGGGCACGGAGGAAACTGGGTATGTAATGGGTGGTCACCAATTCACAGACCAACCTTAACCTAAAGATCGACCCGAGCGGCTGTTATTATTAAGCCACGAGCTCCTCTCAAGGAACAGAAAGGTTTAAAAATAAAAAGTTCTTTTAAAAACGTTAATATTAATTCATCAAGGACTTCCTTACTTGTCCTTGACCTTTGGGCATTGCATCCTTGCCAGTTTTATAGTACACCAAGTCTCTTACTCGATGGCATAAGCATAGCATAATCAGCCTATAATGTTCCCACTGCTGGGACAAACGGCCTCCTCTCTATGAGAGGGAATGGGCTATAATCGACCAAGCGAGCCAAGTGCGGGTTAGTAGATGTCACATGTGTTCGAATTTTTTGGTTCTAGGACATGCCGGTTTCCTCACGGTGTTTTCCTTCACCATTTTGAGAGCAGTGGTGATGAAATAAATTACACAAAGTAATCCGCCTGCCTGGCTTCGAACCCACGACTTACTGTTCGTAAGTCGGCCGCCACCACTGGGCCACCGCTGCTCCTCAATGGGGATCCTTTTAAATAATTATAGCCATATAAATATTCTTAGGGTATTGCAAGATATTTCGTACGTACCAGTAGCCTGTTGGTTCTCATAGAAGTCAGCGTACTCCATCATGAGGTTGCACGCGACGATCGGCAGAGGGAAGTCGACGCGCACTTCCGATTGACCTGATTGCAACTGCACGCGTTTTGCTTTGTGCCACATTCCTGAACAAAATAACATTTAGATAGTAAGTAGAAGCTATGTAATTGTAATTCTGCTAAAGAAAGATTTATACAAGTAGTCAACGCTTTGAAGGAAATTTCTTCTATGACAGATAAAGCTGCTGAATGTGTCATATGACCAGACTCGAAGGTTTCTTTCACCACGAAAGGTGGAGAGTTTAACGCTAACATAGCTGACGTAGACTTGGCTGCGGGACTGTTCGAAAGAGTTACCGCGGCCCTGGAACACAAAGGGCTAAGAAGGTACATGGATGGGTTTTAGTCAGTAGAAGTCTGACACTCCCTTCCGCTCCGCCCAGGCCGAAGGGGGGGGGGGGGGAATATGACGTAGACCACGTTCCACCTACAATTTATCTATGTTTTGCCTACCGTCGTCATAATCAAACTTAGTTTGAAATTAAAACAAATAAGTGTAACAAAGACTGGCACTTCAATTACGACTTTACGTACTACACATAAAACACAAAATCCACTCACCCGGTCGATTCTTCAACTCCTGCACCGCTTGCACAGTTCTATTGTTATAATAGAAGTTGATAGTTCGCACCATCTTGCTCCTCTTGATATCGCTGATGCGCAGGTTGATTCGGCTTATCATATGACTGTTCACCAGCTTGACGATCTGAGTCGTCGTCGTGAACTTTGAGTCGATCTGCGTACAGTAGTGTGTTTAGCTCTTATTAAGTTGGGTTAGGGTATAGTTTTGCATGGTTAGAGAATAAGAAAATAGGTATAAGAATTAATTCAACGTAATAAACTAACCGAACTTTCATTTCATTGCGTAGGGAGGTCAATAGACACTCTCAGTATATCAACTGAGTAATCAGACGCATTTTAAACGAATGTAAAATATTCTGCGTCCATTTCATATGGCAAAAGAGGTCTCATAAATCAATTAAAAATGCAGGGTGTAAGGGACAGCCCTCCGCAGACTGATGGGGTGAATTCAGTGTATCATACTAAGATGACCGGTACAAGAAATCATTTCAGGAACGTAATGGAAATCCAATAAATCTGATTTCTTTTATTTCCGTACGCAATGTATCGTTACCGTGGCAAAACGCACGTAGCGAACGGGAAGCGCGACAACGAGTTCGATGAATTCTGTGGCTAGGCAGTAAATGAATTTAGTTTACCTTTAGATTACCTCAACATCCGTTATTGGTTTTTTTTTATTTTAGCCGTGTTATTTACATACAGGGAATGTAATTTTACATTGAAATAAAGGAATAGTAACTGACAAAACGACAAAAAAATAAAAATTATCCTGAGAAAAATTTCGGTCGAATATGATTCAGAATAAGGAGCTTAATGGACCCTGTCTGTTTCCGGAGGGCTGTCCACATTTTCGTACAATACTAAATTAATCGACACAAGACTACATAGAACAAACATGTGCAATCTAAACCAACCTTTATGGTAGGCAGTTTGATGGTCGCCATGGGAACCTCAGGGTTGTTGCAGACGAGACAAGGCTCCGACTCCAGGTAGTACCCGTCGAGCTCGACGTAGGAGCCGAGAGCTGCGTACAATGCTGCGTTGCCGTGGGACGAGAGCAGCTGGTTCTGGTTGCGGAGTAACTCTACGGCGCTGCCGACGTATTTCTGTGCGAGATAATTTAAATGAGTTTACTGTAGACTTGTAGGAAACTGATAAAACATTGGACTTTACATGTAGATACTTTAAAGGGACTCTGAAAATCATAGAAACAAGATCCAGTTAGTACTTATGTTATCAACAGTATTATAAATATGATGCACCATTTTTTATTCTCAGCTACCAATGTCAACAGTAAAGAGAATCTACTTTGGTAGTAATTTCGGAAAATGATCATGAAGGTGTCTAGATTAGTGAATAAAAAGAGGCCCACTTTTCTCAATAAATAAACAGCCAATTTACATCGAAAACTATGATTAATAGATAAAATTAAACTTATACAGTCACTTACGGGATTTCTTCCGTGATTGTTCATCATTTTGAGCTCCCGGTATTTTGACGCTGTTGCAAGCGCCATGATCGCTGGTTGACTGGAGAATGCGGGTAGATGAACAATCTCGGAAGATATTCCGTAAGTGACAGTTTAGTTGTAAACCGTGAAAGCTTAAAACAGTGTTAGATAAAATGAAACCCAAATAATTGCTTCTAAAAAACTTACCTCAGTATCAATATTGGGCGTCTTGAGCGTGAAGTACCCGAGCAGGTCCACGAACTGCGCGGCCTTGCGTCCGTACTGCGGCAGAGCCGGCCAGATGGCCCACAGGAGAGATACCAGCGAAGACTGGTCGGCTTGACCAGAGTTGCTAGACAAAAAAAAGTAAATTTAATATCTAACTACACCAATGATTATGGATTTAAATAATGGCTCATTATTTAACATGAAAAATATCATTATAGTCACGTAAATAAATGTTGGATTTATTTTTTAATGTGTTTCCAAAAAAGATTTATAGACCGACCGCTTTAATGAGTCCTCCGCCTTGCCCCATCAAAGACAAATTAAGAGTCCACAAAGTCCTAACAATATCCCACAGGTTGTTGCTTTAAAATAACCATAATCAACGCAGGTATTACGATACCAATTGAATCAATACGTGATCAACCTTCAGAATATTCCATTTAAATTGATACCTTCGCGAGGACTCATTAAACCGGTCGGTCTATGGTCTTTCTACAAAGAAAAGACAAGCTAACGGGAAGAGTACCTACAGCACCTGCCACTACATATGAACTACTGGTTGGTGGTGGCATCGTTTTATGTAGTAACTTATAACATATTTTTGTAAATGCTGGTTAACCTGTAATTGGCGACTTTGTAAGTCCAAGACTAAAATCTCTGTATACTTATATGTTGTACACACAAGCTGTTGGTGAACCTATATTAATAAATACATAAATAACTTACTTGTAAATAGCCAGAAGTAAAGCATGAGCTTGCCAACGCACGGCCGTCGAGTTGGTCTCAAGTAAGAACGCTTTCACAAACATCCTCAACTCTTCTTGGGACACCTAAAAACAACGGCAATATTATAGTTCATGATCAATGAATGCAGCCATCTAGAGGCATATCGGAATATCTTTTCATTATACAAGGTGTAAACGGACCCTTAAAAACTAACCCTACACAAAATTATAGCTGGGAAACCATTTTTTTTTTTGGGGTGAAAAAGCAGGTTTAACTGTAAATCTCAATGTGACCCACCCAAAACATTGTGGTGATGGATGCGTTGAATAGTAAACGGGTCATGAAGGTATTTAAAGTTATAATCTTAAAATCTAGTATTTTTTTAAACTTGTGAAAAAGTGGAACTTTGACCTCCAACGAACTAGAAGAACTAACTAGAAGGTTCCCAGGCCCTGCAGTCTCGACATTAGATAACGACAAAAATCGGTCGTTAAGTGTAATCGATGTCAAATTTCTTTAATAGATTTTCAACCTTATCCTTTCGAAATAAAGTAGAAAATCCATTAAAGGAATTTGACAACGATATGACCTAGCGACCGATTTTTGTCGCTATCTAATGTCGAGACTGCAGGGCCAGGTATGGAATAGAACAAAAAGAGATCGCAGTGACGGGGAGAGCAAGTGCCTTTCGGCTTCGTTAAGGGTCTTTTAACACCCTTTATTATCTCTAGAATATTTCATACAGGCAAAGGCCGTAAGATAAGATAATAAGATAAGACCGTACCTGTTTTAAGATCTGTTGGACGAGTGGTCCAACTCTCTGCTCCTGGAACTTGGACCCATCAGTGGTGAAGTTGTCGTTTTCAGCGCTGCGTTCACGATCAGGCCAGTCGGCTGGGTTTTGCTGTAAGAATGTATAACATGTATATTGGCTTCGAAGGAAATGTTTAGATAAATTTTATAGTTAAGCAAACATCATATTATAATCTTGTGGCCATAGACTTTTCCGATGAAATTGTAGGACAAGAACGGAAACTAAATTTATTGTCACATAAGTTAGGTTACAACTAAACATTGAAAAACAAAATACAATGAGCAAAGTGAAAAGAATACTAGAGTAGAAGTAGCAGTGGGCCCCAAATTAGGCACAGCCTGTACCATGGTGGCCCGAAAAAAATAGTATATTTTGATACAAATGGGGAAACTTTGTTATTGCATTCGAGGCGAAATTAACACCCGAGCTGCAGGCGAGGGTGTTATGGAGCCGAGAACTCAGTAACAAATCCCTACGCGTATCAAACGACGTTTTTCAATACACTTTTGAAGAAATAAAATATTACAACGGAAAGTATTTTTGCCCAAGTTTACCTTATTCTCAACAGCTCGCTGATGATGAGGCGGTGCACATAACGCAGCCTGCAGTAGCTGCAGTACAGTGGGCGCTACATGCGGGTGCACCCGTCTCGCCACCGTCACCAACCACGCTAATGCTTCCTTCCTCTCTGTCGCGCACGTGTGCTGCCAGTTGCCCGTGCGAGCACTTACTATCTCTGCGCAAGCCTGGGAAGTAAATGTGGGAATTAGAATGTAGCTAGATGACATGTTTCAGTTGTGAGATAAGGCATTTCAATTGCGCTAGTCGTAGCGTTAAACAATCAAAATCTAAATATTTTATTTGACATAGGCCTACATAGGCACTTATGAGCGAGAAAAAGGTGCACGGTCCGGGACGGTCGTTTCCTATGGAGAAGAACCGGCAAGAAACTACATGGCGGCTCTTTTAATATGATTTGTTTTACAATATTATCATCTTACAGCATTAGTACTTCAGTATGGGGGGACAGCGTAGGCCCGACAATAAGGTGTTGCTTACTACACAAAAAACGTAAAACAAGATAAAAAGTTACACATTCACAAACAATTGGTAAAAAGAATCTATACAAAGTAAGAAAATATTATAAAAAGGCTAAATTAAACATGTGACACAAATATTGTCATCAGTGTTGTAACTATTCTGAACAAAAGGTGTTTAAATGATATGAAAGCTATTGTAAAAATCTGATTAAAAGGAAAAGAAGAAATGAGATTAAAAATAGTTAGAGACATCCACATATTTGTGCTGTTTATGAGCTACCAGGGAAGCCGCATGCGCAGAAGGAACCAAAGCCAAACTTCTTTATCTTCAACGTAGGTAGTCCCTGATTTTGTAATATGCTTTTTTAATAAGGACACGTTTAATGTAATTTTTGAACATTACATTGGTGACTTACAACATAACTGACTTTGGCAACTTGTTATAAAAGCGCATACCGTTCATAAGAAAAAGCTTCCAACTATTTATTAGAAAAGACTTCTTAATTTCATCTTTATTATCGCTACAACTGCGCAAAATTAGAGGCTGTTTAGCTGAAGGTGTCAACATTGTCTCGTTGTTTCCTATACACTGATTCAATTTACACTTACCTTCAAATGGTCCATAAGCTGTACAAGCTTGTCATACGCCGGGTCGGTAGCAAGCAGCGCGCGCGCCGCGTTCAAATGCGTGTCCAGTGCGTGCACGTCGCGTAGTTGGCGGTAACGTTCACGCGTACCGCAGAGTAGGAGTAGGAGTTTGCGGACTTGTTTCCTAAAATGGAATTTAGATTTAGTAAATGAGACTGCTGAGAGATTTGAATAGAATTTCACTCACTCAATTTTAGATGAAGTAGGGTCACGGCTAATACTGGTAAGTAACTAATTTGATACCAAAAACCTCCACTAACGGGACAGAAAAGTGGTTATTGATATATTCAAGCGTATATCAATATATCAATAACCACTTTTCTGTCCCGTTAGTGGAGGACTAACGGGACAGAAAAGTGGTTATTGATATATTCAAGCGTATTTAACTTACAGCTTTTTTAGTCTAGTAACCAATTTTTACACCAGCAAGCCTAGGGAATGTAAGTTCGAGATTCAATTCCGTGGTGAGAAAATCTCACCAGATTTCCACGCGACATCCCGAATCGCCAATCTCGACTGACTTGGATTTGGAGTTGCAAACTAGAGATTGCATTCCTTAGGCACGACCGGTTCACCCAAGTATTCTAAAAAAGGTAAGCTGTAATGCCAACTGTTATCGTCACAATTACCTGAGCGGCGTCTGTTGGTTCATCATGTACTCGCACAGCAGCGTGCGCCAGCGCTGGTCGAAGTGCGCCGGGTCGCAGTGCTTGTGTATCTGACACGGCAGTCTGAGTGCCATCTCCATTAGTAGTTGAGGGTAGTTGTCGAACACGTCTAGAGCGTGGCCTGGTTAATATTAAAAAAATAAAGTTATAGTGAAAAAAGGCCTTGTCATTCATGAGCGGATACAAAATTATTTGCGGACAAGATAAAACATGCATTCTAGGACAGGAAATATACAAAATGCGCGTTCCTCGTCTGTTTCACACTGAGAAGTGCAAAACAAACGCCGGTGAGCGGGCACCTCTCCGCCGCCTTGTAGTAACCTATAACACACACTTTACTGATACCGATATTTTTGCGTTTACTCCTGCACGATTTAAAAGAATGGCTATAACATTACTTACCGACAACCTTTCATAACTTACTTTTGTTTCTTTTTTTCTTCTTTTAATTAATAATTAAGATAAGTGACCGTCCGTCCTTTCCTCTTTTAAGTATTTTTTCTTTGAATCCGTGGACAATAGTGTGGGTTATACGTATATTAAATGCACCTAATTAGCTCTGATATACAAATTGTTACGTGTAACTGTTTTTTGTCCCTAAATAAATAAATAAATAAATAAAAAGAACGATTTAAACGGAAACTGGGAAACTTACTCTTGACATATTCCTTGACGAAGAAAGGCTGCATGTCGGGCAAAGGCTGAGGTGGTAGCGGCTTCAGCAAAGTTTGGGCAGTAGTCGCCGTTCCGGAACCTGGAACAGAAATATATTTATATATACGGTCTTGACAGACCGACAGTTGCGCAGACGGATTTACAGAAAGAGAAAAGTAATCTTTTGAATTTCATGATATCTATTAGAAATATAAAAAAACTCCCTTCCTCTCTTTACTACTGCACAGCTGTATATGAAACTGTTAGTTACCAGAGGTCTTCTCCTTCCAGTAGGGCAGCAGCGCGGATAGCACCCGGAAGCAGTGCGCGGGCGCACCGGCGCGCACAAGCGCCGCGGCCGCCAGCCGCGACACGTGCGCCGCACCCGGCAGCTCCGCGCGCGGCACAGGCCCGCCCGACGCTGACGTCTTCCAGCGGGCCATGAGGACACCTGGTAGATAAAAAAATCAACAATTGTGAGCCTAGGCATAATCATATAACTTCAAAAGGGTCATTTACCGGACATCAATAATTCGAATCATCATCAAAAAAGTCTCAGTATTTTTAATTTTCGCTACAATATAGTTCCAATGATCGGGGCGTCTAACCGACTGCGAAATACTAAATAATAGGTGTAAAAATACACTTAACGAAGCCGAATTTCATTTGTTTTTCGCCATATGTAAAATAACAATTGCTCTCAAAGCAGTGTCATCTGCTGTCGACGAAATGAAAAACAAAAAAGTAATACTCACTTAGCAGCCTCATAATAACCAACTGCAGCTCCCTCCTGTTGGTCCTCTCATGAATCGGGGGCGGGGTCTCATCTCCATGCATATCCAGCTCAGACACCAACAGCTCCAGTCTCATGATAGCCAGTTGTAACTCCCGTCTGTCTGTGCGTTCTTCTGGGTTCTCGTCAGTTTGGATGTCCAGTTCGGAGACGAGGAGTTCTAGAAGTCGGTCTAGGACTGTGCGGTCGCCTTCGACGCTGGAGTCGAGGTCACCGGCGAGCATTAGGACCACCTGGATAAAACGTTGAATTTTAATGACGTTGAGCGATCTGGCTGGTGATAGGAAATTTCCATTCACACTTCAACCAGAAAAGGTATGCGCTTCGGCAATCTTGGTCCGAACGAAAATAGGCTATTCAAGATTTAGGACATTTTATAGTATCTGAAGGATTGTGCTCTTGTTAAACGTTTTGACTCGGTGGAATTACTGTGTCGTAACGAACGTACAGTAAACGCGAAGATTACCGAAGCGCTTTCCTGGTTTAGTTGTACTGGCAGCATTTGGCGCTTGACCATAGTCTGTCTGTACTCGCCGCCATCTTGTTTTCCATTCTATTTTCCACAAACAATTTTACAAATGTTTACCAACAACACTCTCTTTTTCGGCACACTGTGCTGTACACCTGTGGAATCGCACCATAACAACGACATTCAAAGATCTTACATACCTGTACGAATGGTATAGCCCTGACTCCCGGCAAGTATCTCAAGCTAGGCAGCGCGTCCAGGGCGGCTGATAGTAGAGAGAGACGAAGTGCGTGTAACTTGCGTGTCTCGCTCTCTGCCTCAACAGTGCGCGATGTGGAGGCCACTGGTTGGTTGGTAGACGTTGAGGGGCCAGCTGTTGTTTAAAGGATGTTTTTTGATCAGTTTTACTGTTTTAGTGTCAACATAAAAAGTAATGAAAGGAGAAGACAACAAGTTTAGTGTCTCAGAAGTGATCATCAAATAATTTTAAAAAGATATCATAACTTAAAATTGAGCTAATTCAAATTCAACTAAAGCATGTGCATGTGTCATCTCATACTCATCATTACAATATAAAGAAATAAATATGAAAATGAAAGCTTGTGTAAAAGGCGAAGTTAAAGTAATAGGAAGCAAGCAAGCGCAACATTCATCAAGAATACGGCACTATAAAACATAGACGAGACAAAAATCATGCTTCTTTAATCTTTTGACCGCTAGAGCATAAACGCACGCGCTTGCCCTCCACGACACAATTGCACTTACCATTTTGTCACATATTTGTGTCGTCTGGCGTACAGGACACGCGCTTGCTTGTCACGTATATGTGACTATGGCGGTCAAAAGGTGTGCTGTGGTTCTACAAGCCTTATACAAAATTAGTAATGAAAAATTCATAAAGTATATTAGTTTACTAGCCTGTGATAGCAACAGGCGCCGCGATGATATTGGTCGCAGGCATCGTCCCGGCGGACGGAGCCGACACCATTTCGCCTAGAACATTCCGTACCATTGTAATGCAAAATAAACATAGTATAAAATAAGATGGATGCCGTAAAGCGGTCCCATAAACACATGTAAGCACTGTACGAGTATCTCATGCTGGTCTATTCTGAAATATAATAGAAGCACCCATGTGAAGCAAGTGGTATTCCCATTTTTTAAATGCTCTCTGACCCATCAACCTATATAAATATACTAATATTATAAAGCTGAAGAGTTTGTTTGGTTCAACGCGCTAATCTCAGGAACTACTGGTTCAAATTGAAAAACTCTTTTATTGTTGGATAGCCCATTAATCGAGGAAGGCTATAGGCTATATAACATCACGCTACTACCCAATAGGAGCGGGGAAAATAACTTGGCGCGGACGAATGTCGCGAGCAACAGCTAGTGCCAGATATGATATTAGCCTCTCCGCAGCACAACCCAAGTTTTTGTTCCATGTTATGTTCTTCTTTCATATTAGGGATGTATTAGTTAGCCACCATCTCACCCCACCCCCATTCTAGCACAGCTGTGGAAATGTTACCATAAGCGCTGCTGCGTCCCGAGACTCCCCCGATGCTATCAGCGCCGGATCCGCCCGACTCCGAGCCGGCCGAGCCGGGCGGCTCAGCGGGCGACGTGCGCAGCGTGCTGCCGTCCGTAGCGGCCGTGCTGCCCTCGTCATCAGAACTGACGGAGTTATTGCTACATGTAAGTTGTTGGTATGTAAGCTGTGCCGATTGGGGTCTTTGTGTAACTAGTACATTTATGATAAGACTCATCACGCCACCAGTTCGTGAGCAGAACATGATCTAGCTTCGTAATATAAAAGAGTTTGACTTTGAAAATTGACGGATGTTTTATACATAGTTCAGGGGACATCGACAGGCAAACTGTTAACATGAATTCAAGACATAATTCTAGTCTAGCTGACAACAAAAGTGCATTACCTACACAATCAAAATGTATTAAAAAGCTGGTTAGTTCTTATAGAATTGACGTAAGATTTCAACGCAGGTGGGTCTAGAATTCATGGTAACAATTTGCAAGACCATGCCCCTTACACCTTGATTATTATTTAATGTAGATCAAGTTCTAGTTGTACATAAATAAAAAATACTCTATAATTGATAGCGACATACCCAGGAGGAGAAGCAGTAGCATCACTAAAGCCTGGTGCGGGTGGTGGAGGGGCGGAGGGCGCGGGCGGAGCCCTGCGCGGCTGTTCTTGTAGAGACAGTGCTATGGCTAGTTCCACCATCGTCTCGTCGTCGGCGTCCGGTGGGATGTCTAGTAATGCTTCTAGTCCTGTTAGAAGGGAGGAATTTAATTAGAAGTAGTAATGTGTAGGACTGTAGGCTAGGCACTATTGTATATCGCGGGATATAACTATGCGTGACGGCTTAAGGCGAGGTTACCCTGATAAACGGCCTTTTATATTGTGTTTTATTCGTAAATAGTACGGATTTAAATTCTGAAAAAAACATATTACATATTTCACACTTCGATCTAGATGTCACGGTGGTTCGATACACGATTACTTGCACTTTACTGCATCCAATTAAATCGCAAAGACAAGTCTAAATTAAGATCTAATTTATTATTTCATTTGAGTTATATTAGATGTTGAACAATAAAACTTATACCATAATAAAGGTTGTAAAAAATGTGACATGCAGCGGTCACCATCATTTGAAATACGAAAATACGTATACCATCAATTCCAACCCCAACTGTTTTCATCATTTCATTCGCTCGCAACGCGTCCTTTAGTCCCGAGCGGAACGCGTTGGAGGAAGGACGTGTGTCAATTTTGCGAACCCGCCACCGGCACCGCCCCGCTAAGTTCTGTTACGAGTTGAGCCAAAAATACTTTGTAAAAAATAACCTTTATTTTTAGTTTTCATATAGTTATAGTTGGTTTTTTTAGACAAAATTATAACTAAGTAAGTTATAATTTTGTCGAAAAAATGGGCAAAACTAGAAAAAATAAAAACTTGTCATCGCTGGCTCTACGAAGGCTGAATAAACAAAAAAAGGATGCTTTGATAATATTATTATTATTTACCTACATTATATTATATAAAGCCATAATATAATCTCAATATGTATAGCAGCATTTGTATACCTACCTAAGCTTATAATATTTGTTATTTACTACTGATATGTCCGTTTTCACTTATCTCACTCCTAAATAAATGCCCAAATAAAAGCGAGAATTTTCTACGTGGGAGTTGAATTTCAACAGGCAATATTTAGGCATTCATTTAGAAGTAAGACAAGTATCATTACGCATTAGGTACTTACTTACAGCTACCACAACACAATAAATAATATTATCATGGTGTATGCAACGATTGTGTAGGTCTCGTCTTTACCATGTAATACGGGCAGCACACTCGTGCCATAGCAGGTCAGACGAACTCCACAGTTTAGGCATGAAGATACAAGTACTACTGCGGGTCCGTCCGGACGGACTTATTCAGTAGGGCCGCGCGGTCAGCCTCGCGTTGTTTGTCAAGTCATTCCAGATTTGATACGCATTTACCTACCTACCTATCCACCTAAAAGACATATTTCATTTCATACAAAATGTAGGTGCACAATAACGTATGCCGTATGCCTATCTTCTTAGGTTCAAGTATCTAACCCGTAAAGACATTGTAAAATAAAATAGTTCTCTGATCTACATACTACATACTAAAGTAAGCACCGAGCCTAGGTTTATTTGAAACGTTATTTGTCCACAAAAGTAAAGTACCTAATAGGCAACGTAGTCAGAAGGTACATAAGATAAGAGTTACGCGATAGAAAGAGAGGCAGCTTGTAGGTGAATATAACTATAGGTAACTAGCACTGTACGGCCTAAATTGCATTTTATTGTGTCACGACAAAAGTCCAATTTATGATTTTGCGGAGTGAATCTTCTGTACTTATACTATTATTTATTCTGCGGCCATAGGGTAGAAATGTGACAGTAGGCATACTGTCACATTTCGTACAAATATTATTTATAATTTTCGTTAACGTTTAGGTTCAAGCTCGTTTTTGCGCAGAATCAACCCCCTTAAATGCCGTTATTGGACATTTAATTTCAACTATTGTGTCCTTTCCAACTATACCGTCTGGTGTAGCTCCCCAATAAATGGGTATTTTTCGTCAATAAAGGCCACAGGGCTCGATCACCATATTTTCTTGTCGTTCCAGTTGCTGAAGCACCTGTTTTTCATTTTCCACGCCATGACCCACTGACAAAATGTGAGAAATATTTTTTTATATATATTTTTTTTTACTGTTGGTGCCGTCCTTGTGTACAGTTTTCTTTTACAAATTGTGCCAAAATTTGATGCCGTTATTATATTTTTCCTCAATTCTATCCAATCACTGCAATCCCTTTGTAGGACAGTGCTTCTTTCAATATTTTGCCTATCATTTGTCAAGACTTTTAAATTGTTGAGGAATTCTTCCTTGGCTTTTTCTAATTGATCTGGACTCATATCGGGAGCTGAACTTGTAGGCCCATAGTTGTACTGTGCAGAAGTACCTTCAAATCTTCTTATTTTTTTGTGGGATGATCTCTGTTCAATTTTCTTTTTAGTGACTTCTTCTTCTCAATTTCTTTCACCTTTCCTCTAGGACTGGTTCCAAGAATTTTTCTTTAGACAGATGAAACCGCAGATTCACTGTTAAAAGAAACCACAGCGGCTGAACATCGTCCTTGATAGCCCCGTCTCAGTGAAAAATGTATTCTTTTTCCTCCTACAAATTTGGCAATAACGCTATTAAACCGTTCTACTACGTTTGTGTCTACATCTTCAATGAGACTTCGTGCTTTAACTGCTACAGTAGCGATGATAGCATTGATCCGAAAGAAGAAAGTAGAGTTTTGAATTTCTCTCATTGTACTGTTATTAAGATTTTTTTCTTTTGAGCAGTTATAATCATAACAAAGTCGATGATCACCGTAAGCATGCGCCGCCGAATTAGTGATATTTTTATGCAGCAAATGTATAGCAACGTTTTTTGAATTTCCTGCATTTTTGTGAAATTTTATTGATTTTACAATAACTTTTCACATTTGTGTTTTTCTATCTTTTACTGGATATTTTGTCTCTTTTACAATAGCTCGCAATTTATTACAGAAGTTTCGTCGGATGTGATTTCTGCATTCAATTTTTTCTACCGTCGAGTTTAGGTGGTCATAGGGTTTTGCTTCCAACACTTTATTATAAGTAGCTGAGTCTCCATCTCCAATCATTCTTGCATATATTAATCCATACATTTCAACTGATTATTTAAAGCCTTCAGTAATTATGTCAGCTTCCATGGCACTAGAGGATCCGTTATAATTTTTATAACATGCGTGATCTTTAGGCGCGAGTCTTTTGGGCTCTGGCACAAACCAGACAGTATTTGTTTTTCACTCCCATATAAAGCACTTCTCCGAATTGTTTTCCTATGATTACTGCTGTCCCTGACATTGGTCTATAATTATTACCATAAGATCTTAATCCCCAAGCTCCATCAACATACACGTCTATGAGAGCCAATCCCTTTTTCATTCGACCGTCAGCAATGGCTTCTTCTTTCTCACGTTTGGCAGCCTTTTCCATGGATTCTGCTGCAGTTTTCTCCCAATTTTCATATACAAAATCTTGTAGATGTGTATAAAATTTTTGTGAAAAAACCGGCACGTCCATAGCAGAAAGTATCTCCTCAAATTGCGGAAATCCAACACCAGCAGCTATAATGCCAGTGGCTGCAGCAACATTTATATTGACATTTTCTGCATTGTCACACTTCTCTGATTCGATCACAATAATTACTTTCCTACAGACGTTATATTCAGACTTCTGGACAGTTTTCTTTTACAAATTATGCCAAAAATTTATGCCGCTATTATATTTTGTCTTAGTTCTATTTATAAATGCTTAATAGAAAAAACTAGTAACTAGAATTCGTAGATAAAACGGTTTCGGCTCGGTTAACAAGTCTTGCGGGGCGGCTAAGTTCAGCAGCATATGTGTTCTCACATAGTGTACCATCTCAACAGGAATGGTGTTATCAAGGTTGACAATTCAAAAGTGCCTGAAACAGGCCTACTTGAAATAAATGTTGTGATTGATTTTGAAAAGTGTTTACATTTATTAGCAAATCCATTTGATTTAAAAACAAACAAAAAATCCCGTCACGTAAAAAAAAAAACATTCAGACGAATAGATAACCTCCTCCTTTTGGAAGTCGGTTAAAAAGAACGCTGACCGCCCAAATAATCTTTCTAATTTTTTTTTATTCCAGCCTTTTCCAAAGTACTAAGTAGCTAGTAAAGTACCTATTACTATTCTACAATGAAACATTATATATGATAACGTTATACTTATATTATAAAACAGTAGCTTAGTACTTAAGGACGCGGCTGTATAACGTGCACAAACATATCCCCTCCACTGTCGCTTAGCGTTCTTTTTACGTGACGGGACTTATACCTACCTCTAACCCTTCTTGAATTACAATATTGATATTATTTCTATAATTAATTAAAGAATTGTAACACAATATTCTCCTAACTAAAGATAGTGTGCAGGCCTACCTACTGCTTGATGTTTTATACCAGGACACGAAGATTTCGCACCCTTATGGAAAACCGAATGGCGCGCGGCGTGTTGTTTTGAACCCGTATTCATGATCTTAGTGTCAGTCAGATTTTAAATTTACGTTACTCACAAATATAAATAAGTACTTATACCTACTTATTTTTAGTTATTAGTAATTAGGTTCAAGTTTATACAATACGTAGGTACCTAATCTATCTATAACCAAAAGGTACTTTCTAGAAAAATAAAACAAAATAAACGTATACTTATCAATTCAAGTTGATTTACTGCATTGCTCTACTCTGTAACGCAACTTAGTACCTACGCGGGCTTCTCGAGTTCATGAACTCAAGCGCGTAGCGCGCGCGATTCCCGCGTCGCGTAATTTGTTACGTATCGCCTCTCCGTCCGGGGGCTGGGGTATGCGATTAATGCATACGGCGCTCGGGTTAACCTCGCCTTAACTCTCCCGAGACTTCCCAAAAATGTTTTCTGTTGGATCTTTTGGTGTCTTTTGCCGGAGCAAAATCCAAAGCCGGCCAGCGAGTCAGACTCGCGCATTTAGGGTTTTTTTTTTTTTTTGTTCGGATTGGAAATCATCAAATGACTTCTCCCGCTCTGGGTGGAGTGGGAGGGAGTGTCAGACTCTTACTGACTAAAACCCATCCATGTCATTTAGGGTTCCGTACCATCGAAGTAGGGGAGCCCCCTTTAATTTTGAACTTATTTTTATTATTTGATATTATAGCGGAAACAGAAATACACATTCTGCGAAAATTTCATGTGTCTACCTATTACCGATCACGAGATACAGCCCGCTGACAGACAGACGAAGGCTTAGTAATAGGGTCCCGTTAGTTACCCTTCGGGTACCGAACCCTAAAAACCGATTCAGGTGTGCAAGCGCTGCCAGTAAACACATTCTTTGAACATTAAGGCCACAAAACATTCATAGACAAAGATCCGTTCAAATCAATCAATTCAAATGTCCATGCCGATATAAACAAAAGCCCATGAAGTAAAATATGACGCTTTCAAATCATACTCTGGCAGTCAGCTAAACATAGATCAAACAAAATTTCTTTAAGACTCTGTCTTACCTCCATCAGGAGCCAGCAGCACCATAGGTTCTAATGAATCATCGACATCCATAAACTGGTTCTCTTGGTTATCATCTCGGTTGGCGCTCAGGTCGGACTCCGATACTACAGCCTCGGTGATAGAGCTTGTTGGTTGCGCTGTGGTTACTGATGATCCGGCGCCTAATGTTGACAGAGAATCGTTATAAGTAAAGTAGGAAGATTAGTACAGTGCTAAATCGTATTACACTGAAGGACTGGATACACTGGCTGGTTTGGTTCCTGGTTTACTTATAAAGGCAAAGGGTATACCCGCGGTCTAACCAAAGCTATCTGTCACGCAAATACGCTATTGTCTTGTTCTATGTCACTCACTGAAAACCGAAGGGCGCCTTCTATCGCCGCAACCAAGCGTTCAGGTTCAACGAAAATAATGAGTGCGACGGTTTCTTTGTTCAGGTCAGGTCGGTTCAGATAAACAACTGTTTCGATGCATAAGTTGTGGTTTGTAACCGAACTTTGGCGAGATAAAGCATAACATATTTTTGATACACTAATAATTTTCAATGCCCACCAGACAATATTACCCGAAAACGTTACCACGTATTAAGTACATCATTCTCAACCCCCCCCCCCATAGAGAAATTTTTCGTCGGTTATTAAAATAAAACAGCTGTTTCCACAAAAGTGCAATTACCTTCACGATCAAAAAAAAAAAAGGAAAAGCTGATTTAATAAAATATAAATATCGATGAAAAATTTCAATGTGTATGGGTTTAGAATGATGTACTGATTACGTGGGTACCGTTTTCGCGTCGGTGTCCCTTCCAACCCGTATTCTTCTATTTCATAAAATAAAAATTGGTTTGTTATCTGTGTTTTAATTTACCTGTTCCAGGAGTATTAGGTGGCGACGGTATGTAGACGCGACGCCTCTTCACTCTGGGTCGCAGTACTCTCATTAGCGCAGCCTTGGCTCCGAAGCTTATGCTTTGATCCTCAGCCAATAGGAGCGATAGGTAGATTTGATTGCCGAATTCGATCTGTAGACGAAAACACAAAGTTGAATTTTTCTGTCCTGGATTCCGTTTATCAATGACTCGCGTAATTATGAAGTCGTTAAGTCAATATAAGGTCATCCTCTCATGATCACTCACGCCCATGTTCACACACACATAAAAAAATGCTCAAATGAGAACACATCGTTGGATTTGGAACACAAGGCGCCGATGATTTTTCTTTAAGAACAGGCCCCGGTTTCATACAAATCTCAAGGTCAGGTAAGATTCGCTCTTCTAGAGATATGATCAAATCAACGCCTACTTACACATTCAGGCTCCGCATGTAGTTGGAAGGCATGCACCGTGTCAGCGAGAGCATGCATGGTATGCTCGGCATGTCTCAGCCCGTAGGACAGGATGCCGGGCGGCTGCGCAGTCGATGAACGACACGCGGCTAAACGCCACAGTACGCTTGTGAGTAGCGCGCATAGGTGGGGATCTTTGTCTTTGTCGTCTTGGTTGTCACCCTTCCAGAGGACTGACCAGTCTCCTGTTGGAAAGATAATAACAATCATTTATTTATTTTATTTACGCATCAGCATCTGCAACCGAACTAGGTGTTTTTATACAAAACTAGCAGCCCGTCCCGTCTTCGCACGGGTGGAAATTTAATTACTCTAATCCCCCCCCCCCCTTTTATTTTTTCTAGTAATAAATATAGCCTATGTTACTCAGGGATAATGTAGCATTCTAATGGTGGAAGAATTTTTGAAATCGGTCCAGTAGTTTTTGAGTTTATTCGTTACAAACATACAAATCTTTCGTCATTATAATATTGGTGTAGATAGGCTTGCGTTTGGTGTAAAACTTGTTCTTGGCATATAGCGCCAAACCACTCAGATGATGAAATTTTGAATCTGCAAAGTCATAGCGCAAGTGCAGTGAACTAACTCAACTGACGTTAGTATGAGTAAACCACATTTAAATAATGTTTTTGGTCTCAAGGCTCTATCCGCTATGTACTAGCTATGTACCGCTATTTAACCAAGGCCTAGTAAGAGCCTAGTAACTCTAGTTAAATGTTCTAGGGTTCTCTTACCGTTGGGCGGTCTCTGCGGCGTAGGAGCGCTGTACTTCACGAGATGGTTGGGCCTCGCAACGGCGACGCCTCGCGCCAGCAGGACCAGTCTGAAGTACGCTTCAGGGTCGATGTTGTGCGGGTCGGCTGTGTCGCGGAGTTCGCGCAGTGATGTGCACACGTACTTGAGGATAGCTTGGTCCTAAAGAAATTAAGGTTATTACTATTTATATTTATACACTTGCTCGAAGTGGGGCACTTATGGCACCGCTTTTGGATTCAAAACGGACCCAGTGAATAAACACGACATGCACACGACGTATGTGCTTCATACTATTCAATCCCGCCTCGAATGCAATTAAAAACTTTACACACTTGCGTCAGAATGTAGAAAGTCGTTTGGAAGATGGTCTAAATGGACGACCACTCAGAAGATCAGACTCGGTTAACTGGTTCAAGGTTCAACTGGGTCAGTTTTCAGTATTACAAGTAAGAAATCAATGATCATCATCAATCTAAACAGAAAGGTATTTACTGTAAGATCTCCTTTTATGTATGATTATCAGACCTTATAATTATCTTCTTTTGTGTTTCTACTGCCGCATATATTTTGTGTCGTTTAGTCTATTCTACACAAATACATTTTCTTTGCTTCTTCTCCTCACCTTGTACTGATGGTAATGCGTATGATGCAGCGCCCTCAGCAGACACTGCGCCCGCGCATGCAGGTGCGGCGGCGCGGGCGCACACAGAAGGCGCCGCGCAGGCTCGGCGGCGGCGTGCGCTCCCGCTGCGCATGCGCCGGCGCCGAGCTCTAGCGCCTCCAGTGCGGCACATGCAAGACGCTCTAAGGGGCTAGGCTTCCAGGCTCCACCGGCGCCTTCGCCCTCCTGTTTAAAAAAAAAAATTCGTTTTGCATGAGCCGTAACGACACGCAACATAATATTCCTACCATGAGAACTGTGAAGTAGTCACAGGGTAATAAACTTAAATAAGTTCTGCGAAAGACAGAAATGTATGAAAATAAACAACTGATGCAAGTCTTCAATTACTCATAGAGCTGGAATGTTTGTTAACCACGTTAAGATTCAAAATATCTAGAGAAAATAACATTAAAACTTACTTGCGCAACCTTGCTGGATGACGGGCAAGCCGACGGGTCCTCATTATCTTCAGGCCATCCGAATTGTTCCTTATTCTTGCCATATACCTAAAATACCACAACATTTTATTAATTACTCTAAAGGGTGTAAAAAGACCCTTAACGAAGCCGAAAGGCACTTGTTCTCCTCGTCATTGTGATCATTTTTTTGTTCTGGACCATACCTGGGAACCTTCTAGTTACGGAGATATTGGGAGTCAAAGTTCCAATTTTTTCACAAGTTTTTTTTTAAATACTACTTTTTAAGGTTCTAACTTTATTCCAATTACCTCCATGGTCCGTTTACTATTCAAAGCTTCCATCAGCAATAAGTTTTGAGCGCATTATATTGAGTTTTACCGTAAAACGTGACTTTTGACCCCAAAAAAAAAAATCGTTTCCCAGCAAAATTTTTTGCGTAAAGTTACTCAGTTTGATGTACAGAATGCTTGGTTGACGGCTTCGTGAAGGGTCTGTTTACACCCCGTATACTGCAGTACCAAACAGAAGATTAACAATCAAATCGAATATTCTTAACTTACTTTAACAGAATCAACCATAGTAACACCATCAGGGTCTTGTGAAGGTCCAAAGGTCATGGAAAGTTTCTTGTCAGATTGGAGAGATTCCTCTCGCGTTAGTGGTATGTCGAACCAACGGTTGCGAACTACTATTGTCTGAATCGATCGGCCGTACACCTAAAACAAATGACAAATTAGAATCTATGACGTCAAGCGTCAAATTACCCTAAATCTGCTAGAGCCGATTTTACAATTACAAGAACGAATTATTGTCTCTATCTACTGTTTGAATAAAATCCTGTATAAAGACTTTGATTTATTTCAATTAGACCCTTAGGGTGTTACCACACACAGACAGTTTCTACTACACGAATTGATAGATCGTCGTCATTTCTCGGCGATCGATCGATTGGTGTGGTAACACCCTAACAGGCACTTTTGAAAGTCAAAAACAAAAGGATGAAGCTACAGTCCCAGTCACAAGGCATAATAACTTGTGAAAGTACTGTAGTTGCCCATTGCAAAGCGTAGATCTTTATGGAGAAGAATGGGCACTCTATAGACACTCTTTTAAATCAAAATATTTTTACAAGACCTTGGTTACATCATTCATGTTGAGATTATACATATGCATATGTGAGAATGATGTAGAAAGAAGAATGATGTCAAAAGCTTTGTTTAGGCTCCGAGCTAACCATCGCTTTTGAAATCGAGTTCACAGGTAGTTTTTACCATGAAGTTTCATCTCAATTAAAAAAAACTAAAAATACACACCTCAACGAAAGATGGCGTTCTGGCCACGTCTTGACTGCCAAGAAGTACTCTTATACCGCAGATGACCATGTTAGGGTCCGAGTTGGTGACCTCCATGGCGAATCCACTCATCTTTGTTGATACCACGTACAAGCCTAAAGACAGTCATTGACAAGGTTTACAAACAAGTCAAATACGTACAAAAGATACATAATATTAAAAAAAAGCATGAACGTGGTAATTTTTTGCTGTTTAAATTCAGACTATTTACAGTTAAACTTATACTGTCACTTACGAGATAGTCAACCCGCGATCATGGCGCTTACAACAGCGTCGAAATATCGGGAGCTCAAAATAATGTACAATCACGGAAGATATCCCGTAAGTGACAGTATAAATTTAGTTGTAAACCGTGAAAGCTTAAAACAGTATTTACAATTACCCGCATGGGGTTATAGCAGTTCAATTGTAATAAAACCGGGCAGGTCAAAAGAAAGGAAAGTCTAGATTTTCATCTTTATAGTCTGTGTGAGTATTTAGAGTAGTTCTACTTACCGGTAGTATTAAGGCGATGTTTGATCTGCGCAGTGTTGTACACTTGGAGCAGATCGTTACCGCCAAATTCGATGTCGTTCATAGCAACGCAGTGTTCGAAGAAATCGATCGGGAACTGAGGAGCTCCATTGGCGTTGGATTTTGTTACAACCTACGAAAAAAATGTAGTGTTACGGTGGTATATTTTTCTAGAGATGAAAGGGAAGAGATTAAATGAAGCAAAAAATGTTAAATCTTTGTGTACATATGGTTTTCGAAGTGCTCCGAAATGGAAAAAGTAAATTTTTCAATATTGAATAATTGACAAGCATGATTGGATACAGTTCAGATCACCTGCTGCAATTACGTTTTAGTTTGGTCTCTAAACAGTGTTATGAAGTACTAACCTGTTGAGCTTTGCCCTTAGAATGATGCGTCAACAGCCTCGGCCGTCTCCTCGGCGCATGCGTCGGCTGTATAGCGGGCGACAACCAGTAGCCAGTGTGGTCATTACTGGCCGCATACATACGAAGACTTCCATCTTCACAGAGAAGAATTAATGTACTCTTCTGCTCACCCCCGCCTCCGCACCAGTGACGGACCGCTACCATGTCGGTTATCTTCGCTTTTACGGGAACCACCTACAATAGGGACAGTTTGAAAATATTCTCTAAGTAAATGCAGCCAAGATCTACTTTAGAAGCTCATGCCAAAGTAGTTATTTCATATTTGATCAAACAATGGAAATATTTTTAAAGAGACTTGACACATGCCAACCACACATGAAGACTTGATGATAAAACTAACGATTATTGACTTTCATATCCAAAGTCCATGTCAGGAAGTGTTCAAGTCATCATTGTTTTAATGCGAGAAAGAGATGCGAGAGAATAGCGCCATCTCTTTTTTGCACTAGGAAAATGGTAACCAGAACTTTCAGACACGCCTTTGGACAAAACCGGAAGTCAAAAAAGCTACACAAAATTTACCTTTGACTACGGAAGTGACTTAAATAGCCATTTCTATTTAGTTTCAATATTACCCCATTACCTGTCTCACCTTAATCTCCTGTACGAATATGTTAGTGGGCGTCAGCATGAGTACGACCGGGTTGTTAGAGGCCTGCATGACAGCAGTGACCAGGCCGGGGTGGCCGGGCACTTCGGCCCACTGGCAGAGGGACTGGACGCCTCCTTGCTTGCCGCCGCCGCGACCTCCTTCCTTTTGCGCCGATGAGGCTGTTAGCGTTATCATTGCTGTGCCTGTGTAGGAAGATAAATTGTGATACTCTTTGGGAATGTTGTTCTTGGGATTGTCAAATAACAGGGTACGTAAAATTCTGTAATTCAGTAATGCTTTATGTAACTCTTATATCATTGTAATAAGGTAACATCTTTACTAAATAAAGGGTGTAACAAGACCCTAAACGAAGCAGAAAGTCACTTGTTCTCCCCGTCAATGCGATTATTTTTTGTTCTATACCATACCTGGAAACCTTCTAGTTACGGAGATATTGGGGGTTAAAGTTCCACCTTTTTCACAAGTTTTTTTTAATACTTGTTTATAATTAAAGATTTTTATTTTAAACACCTCCACGACCCCCTTACTATTAAATCGATCCATCAGCACAATGTTTTGAGTGCCTTTCACTGTGTCCTACCGTAAAACGTGACTATTCACCCCAAAAAAAAAAGTCGTTTCTCAGCAATAATTTTTGCATAAAGTTACTTCGATGGATATACAGAATGTTTGGTTGACGGCTTCGTGGAGGGTCCGTTTATACCCTGTATATAAAACTGATTTCAACAAATGATTCAATCGATCGGGTTGTAGAACATTTGTATCAGGTTCTAACGTAGTTTTTAGTATGAACTTAAAATAAAACATAATTTGGACGCTTTGGTCAAGATTCGGTGAACCTTACCTTGGAGACTCTCTTCAACCGTGTTCAAAGGCGCTAGGAAACTCTTTCCTTGAGCATAAGAGAAGAACAACATCTTCAGTGTGTGCGAGTAGTATATGGACACACCGCCGCCCCCCACCAACCCCGCAACGTCCTAGGAAGAAGTAAACATACCGTTAAGTATAACGACCAAGTGTGAGGAAATATAAAATGTATGACAACATTCAGCCAATCGGTATACTGGTACTACGGAATTTTGATTCACTACGGGATATAGATAGAGGACATTGGATACACATGACGTTGTTTTTACTAATAGGTCTCCCCATCTACGGGACACATTGTGATGCTTTTTTATAGCATTTACTTTGCTTTTATACCAACGTCCTCTAAAACTCAACAGAGGCCGAAAGCAAAGAACCTTCTGAATTGAATTAAGACTCTATTTATAGTAACATAGAGAGCAGAACTGTACGTACATCGCCATGTTCTAGGCGGTCAAGGAGCTATTTGATGTCAGCGTCAATGTTTGTACAAGTTTGGACTATATGCTGCTAATAATAAAATGTATTGTTCAATGCCATAGGTCTAGGTGAGCTAAAGGCTAAATTTCTTCCTGCACTAAGGTTGATAATTCCATACTGAGGTATGAACTCTTACAAGCGGATGGAATACAATGTGAAACAGTATTATATTGCATGCATAGGGAATGTCAGCACAAGAAGAAATTTAGTCCGAACCGTGTTTTGCGACTACCACACGTGTGACTATACAGTGCCCTACTGCGCTGTAGTCACGAAAACACGGTTTCATGCAGATAACCCACCTGACAGCTTTAGTGTTATAGGTTTAGGTTGCATAGGGCGGGCGGTGCCGCACTCCGCATCCAAGCCAGGATGACACGGGTCTAGTTTTTGTAGAAATATTATTAAATATTTTGTATGCATTCCTCTTTGATGAATTTTTGCAAAGTAACGCCTGATTTCATAGTTTAGTTTCAAAAAGTTGGTCACTTCGACGTTTTTGCAGAACTGTCCAGTGTTTTATTCGCCTAACAACAAAACGAAACCAAAACTTCTTTTATATCAAGAAAAAAGCACTATCACTCGAGGTAACAACAATTTGATTAATTATGATGCTGCTTTATTCTTTTAAGACAAACTATTGACAACCAGTTACCGCAACTTGCCTGTATCTCCGGGTGCTCAACCTGCAGCACGTTGGTCACGTAGTATGGGCTCTGGGAGTCCTCCAGCTTCTTGCTTATCGGCTTCCAGTAGATGTGCCCGTTGGGGCTCATGCATAGCGTGTGCATAATACCAGCCTGGTTCACAAGAGTTATATCGCGAACTTAAATAAACATTTGAAACTTACCTGTATTTCTGGATGGAGAACCTCTAGCGTGTTTGTGACGTAGAACGTGCCTAGAGTGGCGCGCGACTCTTCGCTCATGGGCTGCCAGTATATGTGGCCGGCGGAGCTCATGCATAGCATATGCATAACGCCGTCTTGGTTCACGAATGTTACGTCGCGGACCTGACAAAGAGAACGTTATTACAGTATTCAAGTACAGTATGTCAGCTTTCACATATTAAAAACAAATTTAATGAAAATAATTTCTGTCGAATTTTTCGTCTATGGCATGAGGAATCTGTTTTTTAGTGTTCAGATAGGCATATAGCCTTAGCCATGAGATTAATAATAAACTGGAGTATAATTGGTATAAAATTATCGGCCAGATAAGTCCTCATGCACTTTTTCATCGTAGCCTTAGATATTTGTTTCGTTTTAAGGATGATTTCCACCAAACGGCTCGCATCAAATCTAATCAAATAGTTTCATTCCTACTGTGTTCCAGCCGAATGAATCCGATCGGATACGACAACAGGAGCCGAACGCGCGTCGCAGCATACTTTCGGCTAGGATCGCGTGTCGCGGAACACCCGCGGTCAAGCTGCTGTACGCGGCTTGGTAATCTAGACTTTAAATCCTGTGATTTAATATCGTTTAAAGATGCGAACCGTTTGGAAATTATCCTTTACTCCAGCTCTAAAATAAACCAACACTTTTACCTTTCCGCTGGGTACGAGGAAGTGATGCATGGGGTTGTTGAGATCCTTGCTCAAGTCGTATATCTTGACGAAGTCCGATGTGACGAGGGCTAGTTGTGTCTGAGAGCCGGGCAGCCATATCGCCTTGATGACGTAGTTGTTGCCTTCTAAGCCGGTGTTTAGGACCAGGTGGTCGGCTACGGCGCCTAGGATTGACAAATAAAATTATGAGAGTTAGTGAAATGTGGTAGGTATTGTAAGTTATCACTGAAGTCCACATTGTGGGATAATATAAAAGTTCTGAGTATTGAAATGAGCTCTTCCTTTTTTGAGGTTGGTTAAAAAGATCCAATAGGGGTTGAGCTGGACTAAGCCTCCGCTGTCTGCCTGTCTGTCCGTCCGTCTGTCAGCAGGCTGTATCTCATGATCCGTAATATGTAGACAGTTGAAATGTTCACAGAATGTGTATTTCTGTTGATGCTATAAAAACTAAAGTAGGCCTACTACGATGGTATGCAACCCTTCATGCACGAGTTCGACTCGCGTTTGGCCGGTTTTTGAAACGGATGATGCAAGTTGCGCTCTATGACGTACACTATTTGTTTAACTGTTGTTTTGCTGCCCACTTGTCTACAGCAAAATGGGCGAAATATTGTACTATATCACGAAACACAGTGTTGCGTTATGCAAAGTTGATATATATTATGTTTTGGACGTTAATCTCTTTCTATTGAGTACAAGGGTTTAATCTTCTGCTCAAACAGCGCAAACATCAAATAAGGACACAAAAAGACCATACAGTATCACAGGTATTCAATCCCACTTACCGCCACTATTGAAGGTAAGCACATGACATTCCTTCAGTCCACACACTGCCAACAGATCCTCATTCCAAGGGTTCCCGCTCAGACTGAGCACCATGAACGGTATAGGGGCAGATGAGAGACGAGTTAGAGTGAGCTTGTGTTTAGACGAGTCTGCTTGCTTCAGAAGAGCTGATAGTTGGAGGACGGTGATTTTTCCTGTGAAAGAGAAAGATATATGAAGACAGAGATAAAAGATGATCAGATTATTAATGATTCGTCCGTGATATTTTGTTTTACAATAAAAATTAGCGTACTGCGCAGTGCTACGCAGTTGCAAATTTTTAAGAAAATAATTAATAAAAAGCGCCTTTTTCATTAGTTTTCTTCTAGAAGGAAAACTGTGTGATGCAATGGTCAGCAGGCACGTTGGGTTATACCCTAGCGACGACCGCGAGATATTTTTGATCATATAAAATAAGTCTTGTTTAGTTTACTTTTTTTTCATAGTAAACACGAAAGTTATATGTCGCAAGTCAATTTATCGGAGCTGTAATTTTAAATTCCACACATACCTTTCTCGTGCGACACGGCGAGGTGTTGCCGGCGTCCCTGTGGCGAAGCGAGGCAGCACATCGCGACACGGCGCAGCTTGTGCGCGGACATCAGCTGGCGGATGGTCTGGCCAGTCTCACCGGTGTATGACATTCGAACGTTCTCGAATGCGCCTTCTTGTGAACCTGTTGATTATGGGAACAGATTAAAAAGGGTTTTTGTAAAGAGTTTGTAGGGGTCAAAAGAAACCTTAATCGTATTATGTAGCTTTTACAGTCAAAATTTCTTGCACCTTAGTTTCAGGCAAATGTACGGCTAGATCTTAGTCGTGACGCAGGCACAACATTATTCCGAATTTTGTAGACCCAAAACTTCACCACTTCCACGGCGTCGTCAGTGATCCTGCAGCTCGACTAGATGAGAGTTCACTTACCAAGAGTAGGCAGCATAAGATGATCAGTGTGCGTGAACTTCTTCTCCCCCAGGTGCAGCTGCGCCAGCGCCCGCTGCGCGCGCGCGTGCGCCCCGGTGGGCGCGGCCCGCTCGCAGGCGGCGCGCACGGGCCCGCCCAGCGCCTCCAGCAGGCGCCGCACGCGCTCCATGCACGCGCCCCAGCCCGCGTACCCCGACAGGTACTGGCGACAACCTTGTCAACAAAACGTTCCTTATGAGAACACTATTCACACATGAGCATGCGACCAAAGAATGCATCGAGACCGATGGGCCAGAATCGTCACACAGTGAGCGACAGAAGGGCATCGCCGCCGACGGAGACCTAAAAAATAGCAGCCGGTGTGACGACCCAGAGGTGTTCCTAGTGGTAAACTATATGCGAGACCTTTGCCCAGTAGGTGGGACAGTACAAGTTGACAAAAAAGAAACTGTCACACTCAGCAGTAGCGACCACTAGCCCAATGAGATAGTGTCAGATGTGCCTGATAAAATAATTATGTTTCCTAAATTGGATAAACCACGAAACGTGCCCTTCAGTTTAACGCATCACACCTCGAACGATTTCAAATTCACATACCTTGAATATTTGATGCCAGTACAGGTCGTCTCGGCGGCGCCAGTATGGCGGGCGGCGCGGGGCTGGACGGACGTCTACGCAGTGAGGGTGCGGGTGCAGTCTCTTCTGTGCCGGGTCGAGCTCCGCCCAAAGTCACCGAGCGCTTCACCAGCGCTTGGCAACTACACACACAGAAGGAAATATAAAATACATGAACAGAAAAGAAAAATAATTGAACAATTACATCAGTGTTATGTGTGGACGGCCCTGGTTTCACTGGCCCAACCTTGACCACTATCCGCTCTACACCTTTTTCTGAATTACCTAATATCTATCTTAATACTAATATTCAGCCATTTTTCTTACCTGGAGTCGGGCTTAGCGCCGCAGTCGCAGAAGAAGTTTCCGAACTTAGCGTAAGACACGTCATGTCCGCGATGGCACACTCTAGCACACACCGTACACACTCCGACGCCGTCCACCATCTTACAGGTGTGGCAGTGGTACCAGTGCTGGTTCATGAACTCGCGTTGAGTTACCGTGAATGTGCACAGCTTGTACTGGAGCATTGCGTCTTCGTCCTGTAGGAAATGATATTGGTAATGATATAACAGCTGGGAGTGAAATAATAAATATAGATAGAAAGAAAGCTACCAGCGATATGACCGCCATTGTACCCATTTAGATTTAAAAATACGTATAATCTGTATTATATGCACCACTGTATACCATGTTTTACGCAAATAAATATTCTATTCTATTCTATATATAATCAATCTATCTACAGATGTCAACCCCAAAAAAATCATACGCGTTAACTGTAAGCGGTTGACAAACCGATTTGATAAAAAAAACTAGCTTTTGCTTCGCTCGTGTTAATTTAGCATTTGACAATTTATTCTAGTTGTACTCTGCTTGTAATCGAATGATGATTCGAAAGATACGTGGCGCCATCTATGATTAAAGAACGTTATTATTGTTTTCCTCGGGAACAGTGCTTTTTTTTCGCGATGAAAGGTACCCTATGTCCGTTTCTGTACACCTGACAACGTATATGCAGTATTTCAGGATGATCAGTTCATTCATTTAGGCGTGGAAAGGTAACAAACAAACTTACTTTCGCATTTATAATTTTGTAGTTAGGATTAGGATAAACAAGTCAACTGCTCCGAAATTACATTATGTTATAGTATTGGCATTGACTTTTGTTTTGCATAATCATATTTTGGAGTATAGGATTATTTCAGGGCATTTCAGGTAATAAACAAGGTACTTACAGAATCGTCGGCACTCGTGTCGTCGTCATCTTGTTGTTCGTCCGTGTAATCGAGGTCGAATCCGAGGTCCGAAGGGGATTCCCATGTCGGACTTACTGAGCGCCATGCTACAAAATAATATTTATTTATTTATTTATGAACTAGCTTCTGCCCGCGACTTCGTACGCGGATCCTGTTGCTTATGCCAGCGACAACGGGGTCGTCAAAATCGAAGATCTGAAACGTCTGATGTCGAATTCTAAGAGCCCGGGGACGGGAAAACAACGGGATGCGCGAGACGATTCGAGACGTTCCAGATCTTTCATTTTTGTAAGTCAGAAGTCGATGCGTAGATACGCTTGGAACTCAAGCGTAATTCTCTATCCGTGAACGTCTCCGACTCGCGTGACAATGCGTGACGTTCACGATCAGTGGTCAGTCGCGCATCACGATCCCCACTTGTCTCTAGAGACCTAGAAGTTGATGCGTAGATACGCTTGGAACTCAAGCGTAATTCTCTATCCGTGAACGTCTCCGATTCGCGAGACAATGCATGACGTTCACGATCAGCGGTCAGTCGCGCATCATGTTCTTCACAGTTCTCTAGAGACCTGGATGTAGATGCGTAAATACGCTGAGAACGCAGGCGTGCTTCGTTATCCAAGAGGAAGAGAAGAGAAGAGAGGAAGAGGTTTCCACGGAGCGAGTTGCAGCCTGATGTTCTCGAACAGCATCAAGTCTCTCCTGACGTTCTTCGGTAGATTCTTGGGATCTTATGATCCTCAATCTTTTAGCTCCTTTGGAACATTGGGAAAGATTTGACCTCTTTCTAGGCATGGTTATAGTTTTATTGTGAAGATACCTGATCAATTAAAATCTAAGTGACTGCTCCCCTGCGTTACCGGGTAGGCTACCGCGTCACGAAGATAGGTGGAAAAAGTCTAAAACACTCAAATAACATAAGCCCGAAGGCATATTTATTCGAAAAAGAAAAAAAAAATAAATAGGAGTTTTAATCCAGTAGAGTCAAATTTTCAATGATATACCGTCGTCATCGAATATCAGTCCTAAACTGTTACCGCCTTCACCGCGTGGAGATACTCCCAGCTTATGTTATTTTATAATTATACAGTGAAATTAGTGATAGCTTTGATATCCACATCAGATGTTTCTGATCTTCGATTTTAGAAGTCAACAGGAAAAGCCTATCAGACCGAACAACTTTTGCTAAGACGTCATTCCTATATATGTTATCGTGTAGCTGGGCTCTTGGAGTTCCACAATAGGTGTTCCAGATCTTCGATTTTTATAAGTCAACAGAGAGTGCTCATCAGATTGAACAATGTTTGCTAAGACGTCATTCCTATATGTGTTATTGTGTAGCTGGGCTCTTGGAGTTCCACAACAGGTGTTCCAGATCTTCGATTTTTATAAATCAACAGAGAGTGGTCATCAGATTGAACAATTTTTGCTAAGACGTCATTCTTATATGTGTTATGGTGTAGCTGGGCTCTTGGAGTTCCACAACAGGTGTTCCAGATCTTCGATTTTATAAGTCAACAGAGAGTGCTCATCAGATTGAACAATTTTTGCTAAGATGTCATTCCTATATGTATATGGTATAGTGTAGCTGGACTCTTGGAGTTCCACATCAGGTGTTCCAGATCTTCAAATTTATTCTCTCAGCAGAAAATGCTCATCACGTGGAACAATTTTTGCTATGGTACCATTTTTGTATCTCTTATAGTTTAGCTATTCTATTGCGGTTCTGCATCAGGTGTTCAAGTTTCCAAGATAAATTATAGCCTATATGTTGCCCAGACTTAATACCTACACAACAAAAAAAATATCTTTCAAATCCGTCTAGTAGTTCCGAAGATTAGCGTGTACAAACAAACAGACAAACAGACAAACAGACAAACAGATAAACAGACAAACAGACAGAATTTTTTTTTTGGATTCGTGCTCTATTACTGTTTCTAAACCCCCCTCATTTTTTTTTTTTTAAATATCTTCAATGTACAGACACAGTTTTTTTACTGTCTTATTATATGTATAGATATATAGATTATGGAAGACTTACAGCTAAACAAAACAGAATAAAAATAGTTAGAGAAACTGACAGCCAATTACAAGTCTTCACTTATAAAAAACAGACTGGCAAAGATAGTGTGAGCAACACAGCACTGCCCACACAAAAAAAACAGGACAACATTAAAAGCTTAAACCAGGAACACATAATTATCTAATATAGTATAGGCACTAATATTTACATCAGGCATACCTACAAAATACCTATCAACTTACTAAAATAAAAAAACTAAGGCTCAGACCTTCTGGCCGAGTACGCACTAGTCGAGAAGGGGTCGAATCGTGCCGTTTACTTAATTTATTAAAGTTCTATAAGCATTAATTCTTGCTTCGAAGCACAAAAGATGATTTTGAATAGTATTTTGATTATTGCTTCGTTCGATCAGTCACTGCGTGCATATACACGTAACATAAGATTTAACAGCAAATCACTCAAAATCAATCAATCAATCTTAATCTACTGATCATATTTGATCAAGCATTTACTAACCAGCTGGTATTTAGTAAGCAACGAAGATATTGAATTTTTTTGTGAGTTGCTTCCACTGTTCCACATGATAAGAGCGCATAATGTGATGGTATACTTCCTGTCCAATTTGAAATTTACCAAAAACCATTTCCTGCAAATGTAACTTTATAGCCGGTAGGTGTCTGCTTACTTATAAGTACTTACTATGAGGTTGAGTAGTATTGATGGCGTGCAAAGCGTCTGCGAGGTAAGACAGCAGGACGCAAGCGGACTCGATCTGAGGAGCTAAGGTACCATCCACTTGACCCTCCTCCAACTTGTCCAGTACTTCTTGACTGCTCAGATTGTCCACACTGAGGTAACAAAAAACAAACAAAAATAAGATTAAAATTTACCGCAAAGTAAACCTGTAATAACACAAAATATACCTTTTCATCTAGAAAAATAATCTTTCAGCGTAACTATTCACAAACGCTTCGATTCGGAAAGTCATATGTCTATCTCGCTCGCTTTCGTAATGCCAAAAAAAGATAGACGTACGACTTGTCGAATCGAAGCGTTTATGAATAGCTAAGCTAGTAAATATTAAAGAAGGTTGTATACTAATTGTCACTAGGAGAGAGAGAGCAAGCCATCGCAACCCACACACGCAGATCGAGTAGTCAGCATGCGGTCACTGACCTCGTCACTAACATAATATAACTTACCAAGCAGACAGCCAGCTCACAGCCGCTGGGAATAGCTGTCGATGGTCCCCTCCCGCATGCGCGTCGGCCAGGCGACACATCTCACGCAGCAGCAGCGGGGAGCATGCACTTTCGCCGCACACGCCGATCAAAGTAGTCAGCATGCGTTCACTGACCTCTTCACCACTGAAATATGAGGAAAATATTAATAACTGAGCAGGGTATTAGATAAAAACTGTTTTGATAAATCTGTTCGTTTCATAGCTGAAACGGAATGGCTGACGTTAAGTGGCTTTTGCGCTTTAGTGTCAATAAAAAGTAGTTTACTACAATAAAATCAGCAGGTTTTGAACGTTTAGATAAGACTGTCTCCGAACACACCCGCCCCACATCGGTCTGGTCGTCGCAGGATCAGTTACAACACATTATTAACAGCTGTAGTACACACATTCCAAGTGTTTTATATATGAGAGATTTGTCTGCAAAATCTAGAAGCAATTTTTAAATGGATGCAGAATTATGTTTTTATAGTAGCAAAAAAAAATCTTTTTAGTTTTAAAACTAGATTTGTGTATGTTACGTCAAATCTATCACCTAAATACAATACATACCAGTGTTGGACCACGTGCTTGCAGAGCGCGGACAGTAGCGTCGCGTTGTCGTTGGCCGCGTCGGTGAGCGGCGAGGGCGATGGCTCGGCGACCGCAGCGGCAGTGGTGCCGGCGCCGCCGCCGTCCTTGCTGCCTATGCTCGACCTGGGAATCGAACCCAGTCGAACCTCATGCTCAGCAGTCGCGCTTGCAACCACTAGACCAACGCGGAAGTTAAGTGGGATAACTTAGTTTAGTAGAATACATACCAGTGCTGCACCACGTGCTTACAGAGCGCGGACAGTAGCGCCGCGTTATCGTTGGCCGCGTCGGTAAGAGGCGCGGGGGACGGCTCGGCGACCGCAGCGGCAGTGGTGCCGGCGCCGCCGCTGTCTTTACTGCCGTCTGACCAGCTACAGCTTTCTGTATGGGAACAGATTACTTTGTTCATAAAAAAGAATAATACTAAAATCTTATCAAGTACATGATCACCCCTTCAGTAGAAAACTTTTAGTATAGTTCGGTTCAAACTTAATGGCGGCTCGGAAGTTAGCTGCGAGTGACAGTCAGCGCAGGTATAACGGTTCAAACTTTATGCTGGCTCGGAACGTCTAACGTAAAACTGCGCAGAACACAATTCTAGGTATCAGCAGGACGCAGAGGACGCATCGTCTTGACTGTATAATGCGTAGACCGTCACTCGCAACTAACTTCCGAGCCGCCATAAAGTTTGAACCGAACTATAGTAGTTTTCGGGGACGGACGTTTTTGAGTAAGGGAAGAGAGAGAGTGCGCCTGATACGCACTACGCATTCATATGCATATTTTGGCATTACGCTCATTTTACATTTTATCCTAAAAGTTATACAACGAAAATGTATTTTATTATTATAAAAGGTATAGGTATATTCATTAGAATTAGAAAAAAAAAACATTACCTGAATTAGCAGATTGTTGTGCGGTGTCAGACTGTGCCCTAGGAGCTGGTGAGCTGAAAGAAAAGGAATCTTTTAATATTTTGACAGACTAATTACAGTTAAATCAATAGTGGAAGTCCTATAGATACACTTCTGTAAACCTTTCGTAGTTAGTTAGTATGTTATTATATAAAAATTTATGAATAATGTTAATTAATATAATACAATGTAAACTGTAATATTAAGTATGTATATTTTTTAAAACCATTTAAATTGCAATGCCATAACAGGCAACTAAGTTCTAAGAACCTACCCATTGTTGACATCTTCAAAATATTGCACACTTAGTTCGCAATAAAGAATTTGAATTTGAAATTTCGGAGGTTACAGGCATGATGTAGACATACAAACGTAAAACGCTATAATGATCCTTAAAACAGTGAAAATGCTTGTATAACACTTAACAAAAAATAAATACTCACGGCGCATCAAACACAGGCAGATCCGAGTCATTCCTCTGTCCATTAGAATCGTTCCGTGCAGTCGCATCGCTCTCGCTGCGGAACACGCTGCGCAGAGCGTTGCGCAGCGCGAGCGACGCAGGGTTGCCGCCCGTCTCGGGGGCCGACGACGTAGGCGTGGGGAGTTCTGTCTCCGTCGGCGTGCCGTTAGCCGTGCCTGTGGCGCCACCTGCTGGTGACGATGGCTTTTTAAATGGCAGTTCGTTGCAAATTGGACGGTATTTACGGTAAATAGAGCATACTTTTAAAACTGTTTTTAAACGTTCAAAGCTGATAACGAGTATTTGCACTCTGAAGCGGATTTTGATTTTAATATAATAGGAAAATGAGCCTTTTTCGTGAACCTCAAAAGTTTCCCTTTTGTTTCATAAACATGTAAACACACAGATAGTTTAAAATATTTTTTTAATCTATACTAATATTATAAAGCTGCAGTGTTTGTTTGTTTGTTTGTTTGAACGCGCTAATCTCTGGAACTACTGGTCCGATTTGAATGATTCTTTCAGTGTTGGGTAGTCCATTTATCGAGGAAGGCTATAGGCTATATATCATCACGCTACGACCAATAGGAGCGTAGCAGCAATGAAAAATGTTGCAAAAACGGGGAAAATTGTATTTTTAATAACTTGACGCGGACGAAGGTCGCGGGGAACAGCTAGTAATTAATATTCAAGACTTACCTGGTGCACCTAAACAGATGTGAGCGAGTAGAATGGACAGCCTCTGCTGATCCGCGACTCCGACGAATTTGCATACAGACACGCACAGGTTGGGGTTCAGATCGCTCTCGCAACCAGTGAATATCTTGATGAAGAGCCTGAGAAAACGACTTGACTTTGAGTAACCATCATGAATTTTATGTCATAGTCATAAGGTATAAATTGAAATGACTGACGCGCGTTACTAGATACACGTTGCTTTAGTTATTTGAGTTTTTATTAAAGTTTAGGTATTTAGGTTTTTCCATATTGCTTGAAACAGTGAAGATTTAACAGAATGAAGAAATATAATAGCACGGCAGTTAGTCTTATCACAGAAACTATTATATTATTTTCTCTCCTTTCGATTACCAACTATAGCAAAACATAGGAATAACTTAAGTTCAGTAGTAACAATGCAACACTTACTTGATAACTCTCTCAGCGTAAGGATTCCTAGCGTTTGGAGCTGATAGAAGGATCTTGCCGAGGGAATATCCTGAGTTGTCGGCAAACACTTTCTCATACGCCAGTCTGCCTGCGGGACGGTCTAATATCTTCTCCCAGTACTTTACCTAAGAAAAAACCAAGAGTTTGAAATGGAATAGAAAAGATAGCAGATGAAGGGCCCAACTAGTACTGGTTTTGTTACTGTTGCCAACTGTTATTAGTTACAAATCAATAAAGCAAACAAAATTTTATTTATTGATGGCGACGAATTATTTGCACAGACTCTAGTTCTGGTTTTGTCACTAGTGCCAATTCTGGCGTCGAATTATTTGCACAGACTCTAGTTCTGGTTTTGTCACTAGTGCCAACTGTCATTAATTACAAATCAATGAAGCAAACAAAATGTTATTTATTCCTGGAGTCGAATTATTTGCAGACTCTAGTTCTGGTTTTGTCACTAGTGCCAACTGTCATTAGTTACAAATCAATGAAGCAAACAAAATGTTATTTATTCCTGGCTTCGAATTATTTGCACACTCTAGTTCTAGTTTTATCACTAGTGCCAACTGTCTTTAGTTACAAATCAATGAAGCAAACAAAATGTTATTTATTCCTGGCGTCGAATTATTTGCACAGACTCTAGTTCTGGTTTTGTCACTAGTGCCAACTGTCATTAGTTACAAATCAATGAAGCAAACAAAATGTTATTTATTCCTGGCTTCGAATTATTTGCACACTCTAGTTCTAGTTTTATCACTAGTGCCAACTGTCTTTAGTTACAAATCAATGAAGCAAACAAAATGTTATTTATTCCTGGCGTCGAATTATTTGCAGACTCTAGTTCTGGTTTTGTCACTAGTGCCAACTGTCATTAGTTACAAATCAATGAAGCAAACAAAATGTTATTTATTCCTGGCGTCGAATTATTTGCACAGACTCTAGTTCTGGTTTTGTCACTAGTGCCAACTGTCATTAGTTACAAATCAATGAAGCAAACAAAATGTTATTTATTCCTGGCTTCGAATTATTTGCACACTCTAGTTCTAGTTTTATCACTAGTGCCAACTGTCTTTAGTTACAAATCAATGAAGCAAACAAAATGTTATTTATTCCTGGCGTCGAATTATTTGCACAGACTCTAGTTCTGGTTTTGTCTCTAGTGCCAACTGTCTTTAGTTACAAATCAATGAAGCAATCAAAATGTTATTTATTTCTGGCGTCGAATTATTTGCACACTCTAGTTCTAGTTTTATCACTAGTGCCAACTGTCATTAGTTACAAATCAATGAAGCAAAGAAAATGTTATTTATTTCTGGCTTCGAATTATTTGCACATACTATCCAACATATTTTGAGCCTATCATTGCTGACAATTTAAATCGATGTTTCGCAACTATGCTCATAAAACATGAAAAACTTACCATATGTCTCAAAGTCTTCTCCGTAGAAGGTTGCAGATGGTCAACGAGTACACCATACGTAGTCTTTATGATATGTTCGTGCAACAACTGCTCTGCCTTCTGCACTTGCGGTACTAGCGTGGTGAGCGTCGCCGCTAGCGGTTCGGACATGAACTCGAGACGGCCGTCAGTCTGTGAGAAACAAAAGAGAATCAGAGAGCTCTCATGGATATAGTTACAGTACTCATATAGAGCTGCAAGTATACAGATGTTAAGAATTTTCAGTTCTAGGAAGAACAAGAAAAATAAGAAGGCATTCCTCTGAAAAAACATTAGAATCGGAAAATATTGTTAGAAGCTAGATGAATACAAGAAAAAGAAGGAAGAGGCTTTGAAGAGCGTCATCTCTGTCACTCATTGATACATTTCTTCAAAAATTAAGTATGCGCATCGGGAATCATCGTCCATTATCGGGAACTGATGAAATCAAATATAGAGCTGTTACAACCTGACAAAAGTTTGACGCTTTGTCTCTGAGGGGGGTTATTTTATGGCGACCGACGTGCAGGCTAATTCGGAAACCGAATATTACCGAAGCACATATCTTTTCTGGTTTAACTGTTTATTATAAATGTTACACAGATTGATGTGCCACAGCAACGGCTACATTAAGAACCATCCCAAATAATTCTTCACTTACCAAAGCCGGTATCACCAAGTCGAGCGTCTTCTTCATCAGCTCAGGGTTGTCAGCGAGCTTGCTTGCTCCGACTTCTAGAAGCTTCGCCGCCGAGTACGCGAGCATCATCAATGATGGACCAAGCGAGTACTTCGTGTTAGCAGTGATCAACTCGCAGTGAGATGATACTAGGTTTAGCACTGCGCTTTCAGATGGTATTATATGGGCTGCGTAGAATGCCTGTAAAATAATGTATTGTTAGATTCCTTCTTAGCGTGTCGATGTTAATTTAAAATGAGTCAGCCCAGAACTTAGAAAAGCGTTTGATTTTCGTTTGAAGACACGATATCCTGTCCAAAAAAAATTAACAATGCATTTAAGTTTTTTTATATCAGGCCTATGACTTTTAGCGCTGTACAGGGCTCTTCATCAGTGTGGTGTTGAAATTTCAACATCCAGCGCTATAACTAACGTCGCAAAACCTACGTCCCCCCATGGCATTTCAAATGTCTACCATCGAACATAAAAACTTACCAGGTTGATGCAAGCCAGTGGCGGTGGTGAAGACAGTCTATCCAGGGCAGTCGCCGCATTAGACGGTAAATGAGCTCTCAACCAAGCGCCTAAAGCCGGTGGTGGCGTGCTGCCGGCGGCGTTACCGACCGGGCCGCTTGTACCGCACACTTGTAGACGTGCTTTGCTGACGGCCGCTTCGGACGCGTTGTTCGAACTCTCCATTAGGCCTTCGAGTTCTAGCCCGGCGCTGAGGCTGGAAAGGATGTTACTTTAATATTGATGCAGAGTAAGTGTCTATTCATTTATATTTAATATTTTAAGCACATACGGGGTGTAAACAGACCCTTCACGAAGCCGTCAACCAAGCATTCTGTACATCAAACTAAGTAACTTAACGCAAAAAATATGTCTGGGAAACAACTTTTTTTTTGGGGTGAAAAATCACGTTTTACGGTAAAACTCAATGTAACGCACTTAAAACATTGTGCTGATGGATGGATTGAATAGTACGGGGGTCGTGAAGGTGTTTAAAGTAAAAATCTTACATTAATAACATGTATTTAAAAAAAAACTTGTGAAAAAGTTGGAACTTTGACCCCCAATATCTCCGTAACTAGAAGGTTCCCAGGTATGGTCTAGAACAAAAAAATGATCGCAATAACGGGGAGAACAAGGACCCTTCGGCTTCGTTAAGGGTATTTTTACACCCTTTATACAATGTCGCCCATGCGCATGTGACCGCCCGTAATTTTCTGAATATTCATGAAGAATTGTCGAAAATAAACTTCAAAAGGGGGGGTCTATCTATAACATTTTTCATGTTATTCAATTTTGAATTTTTTAAGAAGAGTTTGTAGATTTGCTTTCTATTTTTTGACACATCTCCGAAGTTTATGGGTCGATTTGAATTCTGTTTATTATTTCTAAAAGCTTATGAGTTATTTTAACAGGTTAATTAACATTTTTACTAAAAATTATCGACTACGAAAAAAAAAAACGGAATCGAAGTCATTTTTTCGGTAATTTTTTTTATATTTATTTTAAAAAACTTGTGTAAGTCCATAAATTATCCTGATAGGACGACTTTTTTAATCATTACTTGTAATCTACTACATAACAGCTACAAATTCTCAATACATTGTTGATACCTATCTCTAAAGAAAAAACAAGGGCGGGTATAACAAATCATCGCAATCGCCACTAAAAATCCACATGTCATTAGGGAAACAACTTTCCAGATTCAATTTTCCATAAATGTATGGGCTGGAATGATTGACGATGAACTTATTGCCCCTTTAGTGTTACCAAACAGACTAGATCAACACGCGTTTTTAGATTTTATAGTCAATACGTTGCCGTTGCTTTTGGAGGAAGTACCGCTGGAAACAAGAAGGCGGATGTATCTGCAATTAGATGGAGCTCCAGCACACTTCGCACGACTAGTTCGTGATTATTTAAATCAAAATTATCCGTAGTGGATTGGCAGAAGAGGTGCCATTGCTTGGCCGCCGCGATCTCCCGACCTTACACCCTTAGATTTTTATCTTTGGGGCTACATGAAACAAAAAGTGTATGCCGTGCCCATCGAAAGCCGCGAGTAATTAACGGCTAGGATTTTTGCTGCTGCTGTGGAAAGAAAAGAAAACCGTGAATAATTACGTCGTACAATCAAAAGTGTTGCCATGAGAGCTTTGGTTTGTTTACGGGAGGGTGGGGGCCATTTCGAAAATCTAATTAATTAAAATTCTTGTATTTTTTATTTTTTTTAGTAAAAATCTAGCTATTGCTTGTTTGTTTTTAATTCCATTATCATCCTCATTATTAATTTAACCTTTTAGTACTCACTGCTAAGAGCAACATTCAATTGACTTTCACATTTTCCTAAATTCTTTCTTTTCCTAAATTTGACTCATCAGAGTTTTAGAGTTTTACCTTGGATTTAGTTACAGTTAGGTATCAACAATGTTCTATGAATTTGTAGCTGTTATGTAGTAGCTTACAACTAATGATTAAAAAAGTCGTCCTATCAGGATAATTTATGGACTTACACAAGTTTTTTTAAAATAAATATTAAAAAAATTACCGAAAAAATGACTTCGATTCCGTTTTTTTTTTCGTAGTCGATAATTTTTAGTAAAAATGTTAATTAACCTGTTAAAATAACTCATAAGCTTTTAGAAATAATAAACAGAATTCAAATCGACCCATAAACTTCGGAGATGTGTCAAAAAATAGAAAGCAAATCTACAAACTCTACTTAAAAAGTTCAAAATTGAATAACATGAAAAATGTTACAGATAGACCCCCCCTTTTGAAGTTTATTTTCGACAATTCTTCATGAATATTCAGAAAATTACGGGCGGTCACATGCGCATGGGCGACATTGTATACAGCAGTAGCGAAGGGTCAATTGTTGTAAGAGGTAAGCCGGTGTGCCTTATCTTTAATGTGATTATATTATTTGTCTATAGAATACCTACTGACTGTGCCAAGTTTCAAAGGGCATCCGGAATGGAGTTGTACGGAACCTAGGCCACTGATGTACAGTCACGAACAACAATAAGTTATCACTTAACAACATTTAAAAGTAATTTTCTCCTACTGTTCTGATTAAAATTTCATTTTGTTACGAATATAGTATTCTGGAAAAGGTCCTATCTCCAAGTTATAATCGTTATTTGTAGCGAAAATTGCCTTTAAATTTAAGAAAGTGTATAAGTATTGGTGCTCGTGACTGTACAGAGGCAGACACATGCATTTTCTATCAGTCAATCATGGGGTGCAATTTCGAAAATTGGGGAGTTTTTGTGGTGTTATTCATATGAATGAACATAAAAAGAAAATGCAGTTTAGGTGATAAAATCCACACGCAAATATAGAAAGTTTTTTGTTAAAGAAAAGAAATTCTTATTTACTTATAACTGCCAGATATACAGTAATAAAACAATGCAATGAATAACTTACCGGCAGCAATCAAGGACTGTTTCCAACAAATCCAAAAGATCAGGCATGAACTGATGAGCTTCGGACGGCGTTGAAGAATCCGCCAGGCACACTTTGAACCTAACCAGTGCTGAGTCGCAAGATATCACGTCCAACAGAGATGGTAGGCCATTAGCTGTGGAAGGAAATATTAAATAAATAATTAATTAATTTAATTCAGATATCACAAGATCCATATTAGTACATTCATAATTATTCACGTTCACAAAATTAAAAAAAAATATAAATAATATTAATTAATATTGCGTGTTTCCAATTGATGATATAAGATATCCACTTCACACCGAGTACACATACATACAAAACATCACGCCTGATATCCTAAAGGGTTAGGCAGAGGTTATCCTATGTGTTAATCCAGGTTATAAACTATCTGTGTGCTAAATTTCATCCAAATCCGTTCAGTGGTTTCATACATCCACAGATTCATACATCCTCACACTTTCGCATTTATAATATTAAAGTAGAAGTGCAAAGGTGTAGGTGTTTTTTTCACTTACTGGTGACGTTTTGTTTTAAATGCTTGATCGTTTCAGAAGCCAACCACGCTGTGTACTTGATGTTGTCGCACGATGCACTTACACCAGCGAGAAGATTCTCTGCGTACTATGCAAAAAAAACATAGAAAAATGAGCCATTTGAATAGAACTTAGGATTTTTTGAGAACTGTTGAAGCCCGTTTCAACATTAGGGTTTAAAGATGCCTGTTTAGCGAAGGAAGCAGGACGAAAAGAGAGCATTAAGATCATGATGATTTTCATTAGCTCAGCCTTTACCCGTTCAGTCCATTGAAAGGTTATTTGGGGGATATCGTTATTAGCGATAAGACCGCTATTGTCTTAGAAATAAGACGGAAAGCAATAAAAATTGTGCCCACCCCGGGCACAATTTTTATTGCTTTAGAAGCAAATATTTCATCAATCACTTAAGAAAAAATTATTTTAGAAATTTTGACATCATTTTTAAGAGCTGTCGATACACTAGAATATCTTGGATTTTTTTTTCAATCCCGAGATACATGTGCCGCCCATATTTGTTTTTTTTTCTTCATAATTTCACATTACGTTTGTGTAGCGGTTCATAGAAGACACCTGCTCTCCAAATTTCAACTGCGTGATGCCAGCAGTCTCGGAGTAAAGTGTGTGTGTGTGGCTGTGATATACGGACGGACAGGCAGGCCGAATCTATAAAGGTTCCATTTAAGCCATTTGGCTACAGAACCCCTTACAATCTATCTCATTCAAATCAAAATTAATTTGTATCTTGAAACTAGGCTGAGAATCAGAATTAGCACTTTTTGAACGTCAGAATTTACAAGACAGCCCTCAAAACGTTGGTTCATAATGTCAATTCTTGCAACTTAAATGAACAGGCAGCCTTGTAAACTGTCATTCGCGAGTTGAGGGGTTTTCATAACAATTGCATTGCATTGCATTTTCCGTAGCAGGTGGAGTTCTGAAATTTTTGTCATCCCCATAGAAAAAGTGGTGGGGTACCTGTGTATACATGCCCTGCTTGACCAGCGCGTCCTTGAGCCAGGGGTTGAACACCTTCTTGTTGTCGGCGCGCGGCGCCCACACCACGGCGTGCAGCGGCAGCGGCGACGCTAGCTCCGCGCTCGTGCCCGCTTGTAACTTGTCCATGTGCGGCGTCGCGGGCGGCATGCTTATTACTAGTCTGGGGGCAAGAAGATAGATTGAAATGTAAAAAATCTAACCTAATGAAACCTATGCTCAATTAAAATGTGTTACTTTTGAGACCTATTAAGCATTATTGTAAGCCATTTAGTAACAAGTCTTGTCAGAGTTCTCTTCTCCATCTCTTTTATGGGCAACGAGCCTCTGATTCTGTTGCTTTAGGCAAAAAGATACCTCGGGGAAGTCTGCTGAATGGACACGCAGAGGCTAAGGCTAAGAACTATAAGCGACGTGCACCCTTCTATAACTTGCGCTTGTAGTTTGACAATAATATTTCTTCTAAATGTTTTAGATCTTGGCCTAAGATTCTGAGAGGCCTACTTGGGAAAGTCCTAGAAACGTAAAACTCCTATTTCCTTATTTAAACTCACCTCCAAGCAGTCTGAAAGCAGTAATGCGCAGCGGCTAATGCAGCCGGTGAGCCATGGTACTGCGAGTTGTCGCACACGCACGCCGAGTTGAGCAGCGCGAGCAGTGCGTCTAGCAGTAGCGGGTACTTGAGCTTATGTGGGGTGCCCAGCACGAAGTTGCACGCTAGGCCATCGAATTTGGGGTTTTCCTACGTTGAAATAATTGTTGAAAGAGTGAATTTCTGATCAGGACATATGCTATCAAATGCAAAAGGAATAATTAGTCCGAGCAAGGGCAAGCAACAGAGCTTTCCACGTCGCAACGTTCAGTTAGTCGCGACGTGGACAGCTCTGTTGCTTGCCTCATTTAAGTCCAGGGGGATGCTGGTCAAATCATATGGCAGAAGCACAATTTTGATAGTCTTTAGGAATCCTTTTGACGGTAACCTATTCGTACAACAAATTCCGACAAATTACATATTCAGGGCAGACATAAGCCCACAAAGTGACTTTACAACCACAAAATTTAGATTTTACGACATACAACACTAGTTTTTCCACAAGATAATGTCTGAGTCAGAATTTCCGAGAGGAGCTCGTGGCTTAATAATAACAGCCGCTCGGATCGATCTTTAGGTTAAGCCGTGCTTGCCTAGGTTGGTCTGTGGATGGGTGACCCCCCTTTACATACTGAGTTTCCTCCGTGCCTCGGAAAGCACGTTAAGCCGTTGGTCCCGGGTGTCATTTGTAGATCTTTGACAGTCGTAAGGTAGTCAGTGGCCCAAAAAGTCCGACAACCAGTCTTACCACGGGGTTTCGTTTTACCCAGTACTAACTGGGTTGTGGAGGTCAGATAGGCAGTCGCTCCATGTAAAATACTGGTATTCAGCTGCATCCGGTTAGACAAGAAGCCGACCCCAACATAGTTGGGAAAAGGCTAGGCAGATGATGAAGATATTCGTACCTGATTGTTAATCTCGGCGTTAGTCAAGGCGTAGAACTTGGGCCTCATGGAGGTCTCGTCCTGCGACAGTCGTCTGTAAGCCTGCTCTATGTACGGCACTTCGCAGTAGATGCGGGACTTCGGCTGGCCGTTGGTGGTCGTTTTGTTACCGTTGGCGTTCGCTTCGGTGGATGGCTGGGCTAAGCCAGGTGCTATTACCAAGTTCCATTCGATCTGCAATGTGAAAAGAAGTTAAGGTGGTGTATTCTAGGGCAAAATTCACACAGTTTCATGATTAAAACGCTTTTAATTGTTTTTTTACGCCTGGGGTGTCAAAAATGCAAAATATTTGGGAGTTTATTTATAACTGAACGCTGCTTAAATTAAGTAATCGTCTAAGAAACATAAGAAGTCTGCTTAAGGTGCTCCCTCACCAGGAGCATTCGCCTGTAAAGTAACAATCCATGATTCGATTTTAAAAACATGTCAATCATGTGATCATGTGAGGGAGCGTCTTATTATGAATGTTTTAGGTGATATTATAGAATAAAGGCCTGGATAGCATAATCAGACTTTAATGCGCCCAATACTGGATCACAGGTATCCTCTCTGTTCTGAGCAAGGTAGCAGGCCGTTATTCGACTCCTGAGCCCAGTGCGGTGTGCTAGATGTCACATGATCACATTTTGTTTTTATTCAGGTTCACCAAATTTAGCAGTAGGCACGCGGTGCACGGGACAAATGCAATCCGATTGGCTGTTTCAAATTGACTTCACCTGCCGTAGTGATGGGACAATGACATTCAACATAGATTCTGACGTGTTGATAATTTTTTAAACAGAATGGCAACAAGAATATAAGGACTAAGTACGGAAACCAAAACCCTTAACTTAGGAGCTGAGGGCACGCTCCAGGCAGATTGTGGAAAGCCGTTTGGTGATGTTGAGCTGTCACATATGTCTAAGGTTATTTGGTTCTAGGATATGGTTTGACATACATACATTAACAAAATTTTTTTTTCCGTGGGCAGAAAATTTAGGAAAATGGGAAATGAAGAAAAAACACTTTTCCTTTAATACTTTGACAGTAATGATTGTTTCAAAGCCCTTACCTGTTGCAACAGCGTCTGTGGTGCATCATACAGATGCCTCATCAAGTACTCCAGAAGCAGCATCAGCCTAGTGGTCAACATCAGCTGATGAGGAGCCAAGTTCATCGCTCGCTTCCTGTCACTGATGGCCAGAGTTTCTACCACCTACAAAGGTATTTATCATTAGTTATAAAATGAAAGAGATTTGAAAGACTTAATTTACTGGCATAAGGTTTAAACTGCAATAAAGGGAGCGCGCTCGGGATTGAATACTTTTGAAAACCAAAGGGATAGTCCGTGTATCGCCTCAAAACCAAACTAGCTCCGCTTCGCCTCTAATTTGGTAGTGAGTGGCCTCTCTATGTTCTTCAATTATATTTCACATAAAAGCAACACTGTAAGACATACAGACTAAAGTCCGTTTTTTTAACTCTTCAATTCCCAGTGTCACTTGTAGGTTGCAGAAGTTTAAAGATTGTTTTTCTACGACAAGACAATTAAAAAAAAAAAATAGTAATGAATTTCTACCTAAAGAATAATAAAAATTACATAGGACATACCGGGTGTAAACAGACCCTTCACGAAGCCGTTAACCAAGCATTGTGTACATCAAACTAAGTAACTTTACGCAAAAATTATTGCTGGGAAACGACTTTTTTTTTTGGGGTGAAAAATCACGTTTTACGGTAGGACTCAATGTAACGTACTCAAAACATTGTGCTGATGGATGGATTGAATAGTACGGGGGTCGTGGAGGTGTTTAAAGTAAAAATCTTACATTAAAATCATATATTTAAAAAAAAAACTTGTGAAAAAGTTGGAACTTTGACCCCCTATATCTCCGTAACTAGAAGGTTCCCAGGTATGGTCTAGAACAAAAAAAATGATCGCAATGACGGGGAGAACAAGTGCCCTTCGGCTTCGTTAAGGGTCTTTTTACACCCTTTATTTTAATTATTCTTTGGCTACCTTATTAAAATGAAATTGGCTTATGGTAGAAAAAAATCATGAAACTTCTGCAAACTACAAGTGACACTGGAGAGTTAAATAAAATATTGCGAAAAAAGGCGGTGATGCTGACGTGTTAAATAAATGGCGATCGATCGATCGAAGCGAGTGCTTACCTTTATGATGGCGTTGGATGTCATAAGTAGAACAGACTTCTTTTGCATGAGCGTCAACGAGTGGAAGAGATATACTAACAGTTGCGCATGCTCAACATTTAAGTCTGAAACAAACATTATTATCGCCATTAATAAATCTGATGCCTGTATCTTGAAAATAGAATGTCTCATTAAAATAGATGGACAAATTTTAACACAGCGTTTATTACGTCTAACCAAGATATCCAAGCAAAAAAAACACTGATTAAAGTGATTTTAATTTGACCTAAAATAATAAATTGCCGACACTCTAGAATAAACACATCCATTATGGGTAGGTACTTGCACTCGCGTCCCGCCGCGCGCGTTCTTGTAAGTAGGTACCCAATCAGTTCTGTTAATATCATTCTGTATTTAACCACAGTAACTTTCAGCTGACTCAACATTTTTAGTGGATTTTCGTTAGCTGATTTTTTTTCTTGTAAGTAAGTTTCTAATGCGTTTTTCTTATATTTTTTTTACTATTGTCCTTATTTTGGTGGACAGAATGATTTCTAAAACTTTGTCCATCTATTGTAATGGGACTTTATATTTTTTTTTATAAATATTTTATTGTGCAAACTACAAACTAATAACTATATCAAATGAATATGTCTTTATAAGATGATAAAAAATGATTTATTTACAATATTATAATGAAATGGGTAGCATACCTATATTAGCAAAGCCTGCAGATAACCGGATAGCCAACGTTAAAGAAAGCATTCAAAGTTAATGTAACATAATAAAATACATGAAAATAACTATGCGCACCGACATAGGGCTAGCAAGATGGTTACTACATTGTTTTTTTTTTTTAAATAAATACTCCCAATAGCGTAAATACTTCTTATGGGATGATGTGCTCAAGAATCTTCAAAAAAACTACCATCTAAGGCTGGACAAGAATCTTTTGGCGCATTGTCATATTCTAACGTGACGTCGCAATCTTGTCAATACATTTCATAAATGTTTACTAACATTTCCAACGGCGCCATTCCAGTGTCAAAAGATTCTTGTAGCACTCTACAGACTACGAGACTACATGAGCCTTTTGTGGTGTCTGAGAAATTGTTGAAAGAGGCCCATGTTTACAAATCAATGAAGTGATTTAGTTCAAAGATAGTAAGAAAGTCAGGCTCGGATTCCACCAAGGTGGAGAGAAGGGTGGGAATCAACCAATCACATTCGTTGAAACACATCGCGTCTCTCGTCTTTCCTATGATTGGTTGAATCTTGCATGTCACCACACCGCGTAGACCTAAGAGCCTCTTTTAAAAAAAAAAGGCTCTTAGGCAGATTTGCGACAGCCCTGAGAGACACACATAAAAGCGTAGCGATGTCACCGGAAAAGTTTTGCAGAGGAAGACGTCTAGACTTGGCGTTTGAAATGGGTGATAATAGACCTAAAATGCAATAATTTTTGGAGAAATCTTTTCTTTTTTGATGTTTTAGAAAGTTAATGAGCCAAGGAAGTCGTGCCTGTAATTTGCACGACAAGTGTCATACATTTATTTTGAGAAAACTGCCTCGAAAAACCACCGAAGTTTGAAGAAAATTTCAAAACAAGACATTTATGGCGCTTCATTTCCAAAAGCAGATGTACTTCTTTGATAAATTGGTTTTTGAAGGATTCATTCGTTTATAAGCTATTACAAAAGTATCAGTTTAACAATCGGAACGGCGTAGATTACTCACAATCAGCAGTTTATAGTGACCAACACAGTTTGAACCCCAGTTGGTGACCCGGATGGTCAAAATTGTTGCAAATTAGGTCTTGTATCACCCATTTCATTACCAATCACCCTGTATAAATACAATGTGAAACAGGGCGACCAAATGGTTGGTCTCGAGGAAGATAAAAGTTTATAACAGCATATTATTTTAGCGAGAGTATAGACGCTCCCGTCGGATCATGAACAGGGTGTAACAGAATAAGTGCAATACCTCTTAGGTGATGATTCAAACCATAAAAACTGGACAACTTTCCATAAGGAACATTGGTTGCGATATGTTGTAGATATGGGAAGTTCAACTTTCTTTTCGCCTCTTGTTCCTTAGGGAAAGTTGTCTCGTTTGGTTGTCCGGTGACGTCCATTTCGGGGTCACCAGTTTGGGGTATGGAGAACAGGGTGTAAAGTTCTTCATCCCCCATAGAAAAGGGAGAATCCTCCGACTAGACGGGTGTTTGTCTGGTGGGCTACTGCCCGACAGTTGTCGGGTTCTTCTATACGGGGTGTAAACAGACCCTTCACCAAGCCGTCAACCAAGCATTCTGTACATCAAACTAAGTAACTTTACGCAAAAATTTTTGCTGGGAAACGAATTTTTTTTTTGGGGTCTAAAATCACGTTTTACGGTAAAACTCAATATAATGCGCTCAAAACTTATTGCTTATGGATGCTTTGAATAGTAAACGGACCATGGAGGTAATTGGAGTAAAGTTAGAACCTTAAAAAGTAGTATTTAAAAAAAAACTTGTGAAAAAATTGGAACTTTGACCCCCAATATCTCCGTAACTAGAAGGTTCCCAGGTATGGTCCAGAACAAAAAAATGATCACAATGACGAGGAGAACAAGTGCCTTTCGGCTTCGTTAAGGGTCTTTTTACACCCTTTATAGTCTTAAGTAGCGGATAATTTTACTTGCACGATGTAGGATTTAGGTGTATTTCGATATTTCGTCCATATTCTGTGTCATAGATGGCGCTGTAGTACTTTTTGCTCTATGTTGCTGTAGTACTCTTTGTAGTGCCGCTACAATCTGAATCTCCACCGAAGAGGTATTGCGCTTTTTGCTTTACATCCTGCTTAATAATGGTCACGTCAATGGTAACAACCGAACAGCGAAAGCTGCTCTTAAACTTTAGGTGCTGTCAATACCAAATAGTTACCAGTGACGTGCATGTAACCATTCGGTGCATAGGAGTATTCATGTCGCCTTACAAACGCTATACATATACCAACCGCAACCGCTATACATACCTTCATAATCGTGATCCTGCGAAGGCTGTGCTTGCAACGCGCATTCTTGCAATGTATTGACGATCTTGTGCCACATAGCTAGGATACTGTTCTCTCGTTCAGCCGCTTGCTTACTGAGTACCATGCCGCCCAGAAGTTTCACCACGCGGGGTCCGACCTGTTAAAAATACACCGAAGTTTTATTTATAAAGGGTGTAAAAAGACCCTTAACGAAGCCGAAAGGCACTTGTTCTCCTCGTCATTGTGATCATTTTTTTGTTCTGGACCATACCTGGGAACCTTCTAGTTACGGAGATATTGGGGGTCAAAGTTCCAATTTTTTCACAAGTTTTTTTTAAATACTACTTTTTAAGGTTCTAACTTTACTCCAATTACCTCCATGGTCCGTTAACTATTCAAAGCATCCACCAGCAATAAGTTTTGAGCGCATTATATTGCGTTTTACCGTAAAATGTGATTTTCGACCCCAAAAAAAAATTTCGTTTCCCAGCAAAATTTTTTGCGTAAAGTTACTTAGTTTGATGTACAGAATGCTTGGTTGACGGCTTGGTGAAGGGTCTATTTACACCCCGTATATAAATGTGAAGATAAGGGCCATGTTTTGGTGAACAATCCGAAGTATAGTGAAATAATTAAAGAAGTATGGGTACTATACTATAACAGTTGACATTGCGTGTTATGGGAGCCAATCATTCCACAATTTTTTTATGGTTATCAAGACTGCAATCAAGGCATATGTTTTACTAGTTGACCCACGCAACTTCGTCTACGTCACATAAGAGAGAGAGAGAGGATAATAAAAATGCGCCCGCGGTACTTGATCATTATTTTGCTACGGAGTTATTTTAAAACTGTGATTCTATCTCCTAAGATATTCGTTGAAATCAAATGTAAACTACGTACAAAAGAAACTCCACACAAAAATAATTATTGGAATGCTGGGAAACGAGTTTTTTGGGGTGGATAATCACGTTTTACGGTAGGACTCAATGTAACGCAGTCAAAACATTGGGCTGATGGAAGCAATGAATAGTACGGGGGTCCTGGAGGTATTAAAAATAAAAATAAACATTAAAAACTTGTATTAAAAAAAAAACTTGAGAAAAACTTGGAACCTTGACCCCCAATATCTCTGTAACTAAAAGGTTCCCAGGTATGGCCCAGAACAAAAAAATGATCGCAATGATGGGGAGAACAAGTGCCTTTCGGTTTCGTTAAGGGTACTTTTACAGCCATCTTTGGTGCACAAATACATTCACTTTCTCTCTGATAGGTCGATAGTACGGTAATCTGACCCGTTTATTTAAGGACATCAGTCACAGGACCAACGTCTTAACGCGCTTTGCGATACTCGGGAAGAGCTTGAAATACTATACAGGGTCACAAACCTGCAACGGAGTCATGTTGGTCCTCTCCGATCCCGCAGAAATCAGCTGTTGATGTAAAGCGGGCTGCAGCGACGCGAACGCGGGCGCTCCGCTCAGATTATGCAAGTATCGCACTAGGGCTGAGCTGAATGACCCGTATAGCGCTCCTAGTCGAGGGCCGAAGCATGTTGAGATTGTACCTGTGTGGTGGAATATGTATTACTGAATTGTTGTCCGCGTTTTAATCTTTTATCATATCCCTAACTCTTTGTATTGGGTCCAAAATGATCCTTCAAAATTCTATTTGTTTTCATAAATTCACACCTAAACATACCAAATACAGTCATTTTAATAATAAAAAATCAGTTGCAAGATTTAAACAAACATACATGCAAACATTGCAAAAAAGAAAATTATAGGTTTTCAAAATGAAATACAAATCTGTCTGTCCATTGCCCAATTATTAGGTAGTGGACGGCCAGCTTTAACAAAAAAGCTCGATCATAATTGGATAGAGAAGTATAGATCTCTAATAGTTAAAATACAAAAATAGCTTACCAGTATCAGTACGCGCCGTCTCTCTATCCAAATCCTTAGCCAGGGCAGCAAGTAAAGCCTGGTGCGCATCGTGAAGCTGAAGCGAATGCTGTCCTAGACGCTCTGAGCCCTCACTGATGATCTCCTCAGTAAGGAGGGTGAACACCTCTGTTGCTAGAGTGATGTACTGGAAGAGAGGTATCGTTGTTAGAGATTCTTTTTTGAAGTTACAAGTGGATTTACACGCATTAGGCTCGCATGGTACCGCGGCGCACTGACTTCTAATGCAGAGGCCTGAATCCGAGCTGTGGGCACTTAATAAGCAGACAAAAATTACCAATTCCAAGCATCATTTGGTGGTTATACATAGGCTCTACATCTTGGAATGGGCAACTTCAGTACTTTCACAAGATGTTATGCCTTGTATCTGTGACTGTAGCTTCGCTTATATTTTGTGACATTCAAAAGTGCCTGTAATGGTTTAATTGAAATAAATGCTGAGTTTGAGTTTGCTTGTCAACTTCACAGGTATTTCAATTTCTAAATTCAAGAAGCATCACTAACCTATTCGAAGAATCTTCAGAAATTTCCACGGACAGACAAACAATTTTACGAAAAATTTTAGGTAGCGTCAATACAAACTAGAGTTTTAAAAGAACTTCAACTCTACACTTACAGAATAAGGCTCAGCCTTGTCGGGCACGATGGCCTGATGCGGCCGTTGCGGCGCGTCAGTGTTGTCATTGCTATCGGTGTTGCCCGACGCGCGCACGAGGCCGCTGTTGTCAGTCATGTCGGGAGCCACCAGTGTCGATTCAAACCAGAGGCCGAACAGTGGTTCGCTGTCTTCTGGACAAAAGAGGTTATTGTTTTTATTATCAACTAGTTTTGATAAGAAAACAGAGATTGTATCAGTATATGAAAGCGGATGAAGCAAAATGTAAGGATTGTACAGGTGGCGTTCTGTAGTTTCTCCTTTTTTAGGGTTCCGTACCTACCGAAAAAACGGACCCCTTATAGGATCACTTGCGTGTCTGTCTGTCTGTCACAGCCAATTTACTCCGAAAGTATTGGTCCGATTGAGTTGAAAGGTACACATAATTGTAAATCGGTGACCCAAAGACGGAAGTGTAACGTAATTAATTAATTTTAAACTTGGCGGCCAGTTTTGGAAGGTAAATTAGAAAATGAAAAATAAAAGTTTTGCAAACTATATCGTGTTACATATCAAATGAAAGGGCTCATGTGAGCATGTCAAATATTTTTTAGTTAAGGGGATCTCAGAAAAATACGGCCGTTTTCATGTTCTATAAAGTATACCTTATTGTTACGTAAAAAATATCAAATAAATATATGTTATAACTTGATTTCAGTTTATTAATGTGACTGTAAGATAAATATATACAACTTTCTAAATAAAGAGAAATAATTATTTACCTAGACCCCTTTTCGCGTACAAAAATCGTATAGAATTCCTAATTTTACTACTTACAGTAGTGAAACATTTTTATATTAGTTAAGAATCATGTACTTAATAATTCGACAGAAGAGTTTTTTTATTATGTGCATTATTTTATTAGAAAATCGTACCAATAGAATTCCTGGTTCGCGGGTCTGTGTGCGGGCGACGGGGGGCAGACGGCCAGAGGCCTTTGTACGGTGAACCTGTGTCGCTCTCGATCGCTCGCTGCTCTTACGCGCAAATTTATTTAAGTACACTTTTATCACTGGAATATGTTGCTTATCTAGTTTAGTTTTTTGTTTTTTATTATTTAGTGTTAGTGCGGAAAATTACAGTGACACGACACATTTTTAGTTATAATTATTGATTACAATAAGCGAAAGGACGTATTTTAGGTTATGTGTCAGTGTAATCATTCGTGACAGGACACCTCATCAGCTTTTTTTTATCGTGTGCCAGTATGCGTTATCAATTGTCACCATCCCTAATAGTCCGGGAGGTAGCGTTGCATTTTAGGTAGTGTTTTTACGCCGATCGGTTGCCATCTTTTACAATAGACTTCGAATGACTGATAAGTGAACCAAGCGTCAGCTGACGCACCCGTGGTGGGTGCGGATGTGGATGGTTCCGGAAGTGGTAAAAAAAAACGATTTGAAGTCATAGTACGCCGGCTGAAACTTTTGTCATAAATAGTTTACATCATACTGAGCTTAAGAAAAATCGTCAGCTGTATGGTGGAGGGGGGATTATGCGTCAGCCGCTCGCATAAACTTGTAAACGCAACACGTAAAATAAAGTTATAGTACGCCGGATGAAATTTAACAAAGTGATTGTTAAAATTATCAAAAGTACGAAAACAACAATCAGTAAAGATACAGATTATTCGAGTAATGCACAATTTATTTCAAGGTCCAGCTGACAGAACTCCCCTGTCCGCACCCAGCCGACTGATTATTTTTGCACACGTAACAATTAAACTACAGCATTGTCAAATTTCAACCGACATAATGATAATTTAATGATAATCTCGAGAAGTTTATAGCATGTATAAAACAATATTGTACGAAAATATTTTTTTTTCTTGTTTTATTTTACATACGTGAAAGAAATGCATAATATAAAATAATATCGAGAATAAAATGGAAATAACATAAACTAATAATATAAAGACAAGAAGATATGAAGTCAAGAAGTCTGAGATCATGGTCTTTGAGGCTGGGGGTAGGAACCCTAATAAGGTACCACCTGTTTTACTTTATGGCACGCCTTTGAAAAGGGTCCATAAGTTTAAGTATCTCGGTCATATACTAACCCCCAATCTCAAAGACGATGACGACATTGAACGGGAGCGGAGAGCGTTGTCGGTTAGAGCGAATATGCTGGCTCGCAGGTTTGCACGATGCTCACTTCCAGTTAAGTTAACACTCTTTAGAGCCTACTGTACGTCTTTCTACACGAGCAGCCTGTGGGCTAGTTATACGCAAAGATCGTATTAGCGCTCTCCGCGTTCAGTATAACAACGCGTTTAGGATGCTGGTGGGGCTGCCTCGCTTCTGTAGTGCATCAGGGATGTTCGCGGATGCGCATGTAGATTGTTTCTACACAACCATGCGCAAAAGGTGTGCTTCCATGGTGCGCAGGGTGTGGGGCAGCTCTAACAGTATCCTAGGCATGATTTCAAGTCGTCTAGACTGTGTTTTCGTGGGTCACTGTTGTGCTATCTCACATGGGTTGCTACAGCGGTGATCAACTACTTAATATTTATTTGTTTTTGTGCACTGTGTTACTAATATAGTTTTAAGTTTTACTTACCATTGAGTCTTTTGTTACTTGAATAAAAATAATTCTATTCTATTCTATTCTAAAGGGAATATAAAAAAGAGATAGAAAGATAGAAATCGATAACTTTGCCGGAATTATTCGTAATCGATAGTATCGCTATCGTCATCATCCCCAGATGAATCGTCATTAAAACTCTCTTCTGTCAGATTGTTCTCTTCATCTGTTCCTTTTTTTATCAGAAAATAATATTAATATTTCCTTTTTTGCCACAGAATATACAAAACGGTTGGATCTTCGACATATTTGCGTTCGTTCGTTCGACGAGTTCATCGGAAACTCACTGTGTACGACAAAGAGACGCACTTGAAATTTTAGGGGGACAGGCTTAAGTAGCTCGAAGGTCGTGTTATGGGCTGAAGCAGCTCCAGAAACTCTCTCGAAATATGTGTTTAAAAGGAGACAGCGTAGTAGCAATACACAATATTATTTGAAATTTTTATTACATCAGCTGACGGTCTTTCCACCGCTACCCACGCAGCTGACTAATGTTTTCGTACTTTTGATAATTTTAACAATCACTTTGTTAAATTTCATCCGGCGTATTATAACTTTATTTTACGTGTTTTGTTTACAAGTTTATGTGAGCGGCTGACGCATAATCCCCCCTCCACCATTCAGCTGACGATTTTTTTTAAGCTCAGTATGATGTAAAATATTTATGAAAAAAGTTTCAGCCGCCATACTATGACTTCAAATCGTTTTTTTTTTTCGTTTTCAGTGTTGTCGCGAATGGAAAATTGAATTGGAATGTTGGGGGGAAAAGAATTATTTTTTCCAAAAAGAATTCTTATTCATTAGCCTTTAATGCAAAAAAGACAATATCAAGGCTTTACAAATCGATAAATGGTGGTAAGAGCCCCACAGGAAAATTACGAAAATTCGAAGAGAAGAGAATTAAGAAAAACGTTTACAACAAAATTCAAAAAAGGTAAAAACCAAGAAAGCCAAGTTATTTCAATATGTATATGGAGAAGGGCGCATCAAACCGGACATGGACGAGGAAACTTATAATAAAGTTAAAGAAGCTTTTTTAAATAATTTGAAGAAAACAGGTGAAGAAATGGACAAAATACATTACTCCAAAGCGACAGTGGTGAGTGGCTCGAGCTTCGACGCTCTCTACTTACCGCCTCAAACTTCGGAAAAATTATAAAGCGAAGACCAAATACAAGTTGGGGCAATACCGTGAAAGAATTTTTGTATAAAGGAAATTTGGATCATGTGGCATCGATCAAACATGGCCGAGAAAATGAAAGAAAGGCCATCATTCAACTGAGCGCTCAACTATATCAATAAATCGAACGATGTGGCCTTTTTATCGACAGGAATCTTCCTTTTCTTGGTGCCACATCCGATGGGCTATGTGGTGACGACTCAGTTGTGGAAGTCAAGTGCCCAATAACGGCATATAAAATGAGACTAAATGAAGCAATTGAACAAAAAAAAGTTAGTTTTTGGAAAACTAATAAAAACGGCGAAATAGAAGTCAACAAAACTCATAATTGGTTCTACCAAATCCAAGGCCAATTACATATAACGCAACGAAAAAATGTATGTTTGCTGTTTGGGCTAATGAAAACGAATGTTTGAGAGTTGAGATTGTCGAAAGAGATGATAGTTTTTGGAAACAAAAAATGGAAGAAAAGTTGACGAATTTTTACATGGACTGCTTGCTTCCAGAGTTGGTTGACCCTCACCATCCACGGAATTTGCAAATACGAGATCCGGACTACATACAAAAATCATTTGAAAAAAGAAAACAAAAAAAAAAATGGCTAACGAAAAATCTAATAAATAATTTAATTTGTTTAATATTATAAAATATTTTGCCATAAAGATCTAATAAATGTTATATAATAATCTTAAATAAATGAATTAATTATCTATCAGATTTTTCATTTGCCATTTTTGTTTTTTGTTACAAATTAAATTATTTAATAAGTTGTGTAACTTTTCTTCCATTTTTTGTCTAGATCTTAAATCTATAAGGTAAAATTATTTTATAATCTGCAATAATATTTTAAGAGAAAGCCTTGTATAATTGATGTCGTAATATAGTAATTCTACTATTGATAGTAGATTCAGGCCTCTTTCACTCCATGTACTTTGTCCTGCTAACTTTATTAAGTTAACAGACAGTTATGCACTAAATCTAACAACAGTTTTTTTATGAGTAAATAAAAGATAATTGATATATCCAAATACATTTTGTTTCATTCACACAATTACCTACTTAAAGTACAGAGTACCTACTGGTCAAAATTAATATAATTTTGGAGCCTAAACGTTCGACACGACATGAAGAAGAATTATCTACCAATAATTATGTATGATCACAAAATGTACGCAAGCTCCTGGACTTTATTATTAGTAGAAGCTTGAGCCGGTAGATGGCTAAGTTTAATGACTTTTACGTAATACTTATCAGGTGAAGTACGGGTAGGTGGGGTGTGGGAAAGACTAAACGCTCAAGGTCATTGAGAAGGGGTAGCCTCTTAAATAGTTTTGAAGTTATTTAAGAAAATAGGTGAAGTTGATGATTCCCCCTCCCCTTAACTACGAAATTACAGGACCGAAAATGTTGAAAAAAAATACAAAAAATAGTTATTTGCTTACGTTGTTAAACGTTTTCCTGTAATCTACAGGAAAACGTTTAACAACGTACGGAACCCTCTCCACGCGAGTCGAACTCGCACTTGTCTGGTTTCTCCCATGGGCGTGAGTTTATGTAAGAATGTTTTGGTAAGGTTGATTCAAGTAAAGACAATCATTGGCTATTCTTCTTATACATTTCACTGGCACAACTGAATTTTGTTGGCTCAAAGCTTCGCCACTTTTACGTGATCGTCGGTGGTAGCGCAGAGGTCACTTTAAACTGCATTTTTGGGGGCACAAAGATGGGGCAGTAGCTTTAGCCAATTTTTCATACCGTCGTCAGTCTCCGAATCTTCGGAGCACAGTATCATGTCTTGGAAGTAGACGGTGGAGTCGGAGCGGTCGGGGTCGGCGTCCTGGTGCTGCTTCTGTACCACCGCGCGCTTCAGGTTCGTTGCTTTGCGGTAGCACACTACGCCTAGCGCTACTAGAAGCTGTGGAAATAGTTCGTGGTAAGTTGTTGCTGCTCAAAATAAAAGTAAGAAGATATTAGGGAAATGCTACAAAAGGTTGGTTTTCACTGCGTTTATAAGGCCTGATTTCCACCAAAGCGAACAGGAGTCTACTCTCCTCTCCTGTTTGCGTTGGTGGAAATCGGGTCTAATAGAAGTGATGAACACGCTATTGCAATGCGTCTGTGACATTTCAAGAATTAATTTAAATCTGGTAGTTCCTTCTGCGATATTTTTTTCAAAAAACTACCACTAGACAACAAAAACTATTAATTTTAGACTCAATTGACATTACCTGATGTAAAGGCGCAGCGGAAGCGAGCCTCAGCTCTCTTTGATGCGCAGTATGCTGCGCTAAGATGTGCAGCGGCGCAGGAGTGGAGACCACTGCCTCGCCGCAACTCAGCGCTTCAAGGCGCGCGTCGGCCAGCAGCGCGCCCACCCAGGCGAGGCAGCGTCCGCCCAGCGCTACCCATACTACGCCGAGGCCTTGTTGCCTAGGAAATAGACATCAGTGTTGTAGTTAGAAAATTAACTGTAGATGGGTCTGAATTGTAAATGTTAAGCAAGAAAATTGTGATGGCCAGCTCAAATTACAGCTGCAATGACATACAGCTGGCTAGCAGTAGAGAAGGGTAAATTTTTGTAAGAGGTAAGCCGGAGTACATATCTTTAATGTGATTATATTCTTTGTCTATAGAATACTGACTGTTCCATTTTTCAAAAGGAATCCAGTAGGAATCGAGTTGTATGGAGCCTTCGCCACTGCTAGCTAGTTGTTACGTTCTAGAATGGCAATTTCGGTCAATGGGGATGGCAACTGGGAAACTAATGGCGCTAGCATAGCTGGTTCCAGGCATCGTGATTGGTTGAAAATCAAGTAATATCATTTTTTACTTCAAAATAACTTGACTTCATTGATCAGATTGGGACTTAGCTATGGTCGTGCCATCTACAATGAGCTTCTAACGGTCTTCCCTATTACTAACAACTACTGACGTTCTTTATTTAAAAGAAAAATGATACCTACATTGTTTATTGTTTTGGTTACGATGTTATGGAAAGAGCAAAGTTTGAAAGTATTGCCTTGTTCATACGAATCATCTTTAGTTCATACCATTAGCCCGGTCGGCTGGTTAATATATTTTCTAGATCTAATTCTCACCTAATTATTAGCTATATTAAAAAAAAAACATCAACATTTCAAAGCAACTGTAAAGTACTTACATTTTAGTAAGATTGTAAGGCCTGGATGGAGTTTTAGCGGGGCTCTTGCCGGGAGTAGTGGAGGGACAGGGTGCGCCGGCCAGCGCGTGGTGCAGGCCGCAGAGCAGCACCCAGCTGCCGATCATTAGATGGTTTTGATATACCTGGGAATTAATACAGTAATGAAATAAAAACTCTTTATTTAGCTCTGTTCCCTTCTATTGCTGGTAGAAGTCACCAAAGTATGTCTTTTTCTTCTTTTCGATTAGTTTAGAGTTGTTGGGCCCAGTAGCTGGCGACATTGATAGCAGCTTAAGGGGCGTTGATTAGTTTTCAAAAATGCAAAAAAAGAAATAGTTATGAGTGGTCATGTTCTGGGCAGTATCACACTTACAAAAGTGACGAACAAACTCTGTATATAATAACTTATTTATTTGTTTAGGATCTCCAACAAAGGATGTACACAAACACACGAAATAAATAATCAACGACAAAAGTATCACGTAAGTGTACTCCTTCACTTACAGGAGACCACAGCATGCGAAGTAAAATGTATAACTAAGCTAACAAAGTTATAGCAGCATTTAAAAAATTACAATCAAAACACATTTGGTTAAAAAAAAATGAAAAATAAAATTAAAATGAGTAAAGTTATAGTAGCACTTAAAAATTAAAATTAAAAGCAAAACACTATTGGTAATAAAATTCGAATAATAAATAAAATAATTAACAAATAGTTAATATCATTTGCGAGAGATTCACAGATGTCAAAATTGGTGGTCTTAGCTATTGTACTCTCGATACTTACATAACCCCCAGCGCGAGTGGACTGTTTGAATGTGTCCCCAACAGTGTTGTACAGGCTCAGTGCACTTTCCACCAGTGTGGCGGTCTGCTGCTCATACTCTTCGTCTTTTGGGTGTAGGGATGCCTGTTAGGAAATAAAACATGGACAGTTGTAATATTATAGTTATTGCAAAACTTAAATTCATTAATGACACGACATTCTAGGCGCTTGAAATGTTGCACTAAAGTTCCTTTTATGAGAAAAATTAAAACTTAGGATTTTTTTTTTTTTTGTAAATTCAATCACTAAAGGGGTAAATTACATTAACGGAGCGGGCTGCTGAGCGCATCGCCCATGCTGCCGTGTGTTATAAGAGTAGCATTCCCGCTTTGTTTCTCGCTCTAGTAAATGACAGTTCTGAGCGACAGAAGAGGACAGGAGCATGAAAACTGTAATCCCGTGCTGATTGATGTGGTTCAACAAACCCTTAATCATCAGAATCCTAGTTTATTGACAGTTTGTTTAAAAGTAATTTAAAAAAAGCAATTTTTTTTTCTATTGTCCCACAGCTGGGCAAAGGACTCCCCAAAGCCGTGCGGTTTTTTCCGACCAATCTCGTATAAACGCCTCTAAGTTGTCTTCCTTGGCGACGACGCCCGTCTTCTGGTACCCACTGCTTAACGACTCTGGCCTATCGGTCCTGATGCATTCTACAATCCAATCCCACTTTAACCCAGCAGTCTTGACGCCCCCTATTTTTAATTACTTGAAAAAATAATTTTATAAAGCATTTAATTACCTGAGCAGTAGCGCACAGTAAACCAGCGATGCTGACGTCACTGAGCGTCATGATCCGTTCGGGCGTGAACGGCTCGAGGCAAGGCAGAGACAAAGCGAGGCGGCAGACATGCACCTCGTTTACGAGGAAGTGAAGTCTACAAGTAGAAATGAGGTTTAATAAAGGCACAAAATATTATTACGAGTAGCTCTAGTCAACAATTTAGAGTTAATATGGTGTTGATTCTGAAATAAAAAACTATCTAAAAATCAGACGAACTAGATGGGATGCAGGAAATAAATCTTCATATAATATTCAATTTGACAAATATTCACATTAGATTCGATTCAGCAAGAAGTTATCGAGAGTAACGGCGATCAGGGAGGATTGACATAGCAAAGGGGCGGGTTTACTCCCAAAACCTAAGAGTGACCATACTTATCGCGACGTGGAATGGGCTTGAGATAGTCAGAAAGTACTTTATGTCCGCGTAATAAGGCCTGAAGTCCACCGAAGCGGAGACGACACGAGAGAAGAGGAGAGATGTCTTGTAAACCACCAAAATAATTTCGTTTTTTATACTTCTTGTTCGTTTAGCTTTAGTGGAAGTGGTGGAGCAGAGAGAAGAGCAGATGTCTCATATTTGTAAAGGCCAGCCTCCGCACTTGGCGGCAGCGCACAGCGGAGACGAGAAGAGACGTGTCCGGCGAGCTGCCAGCGGTGAGCGGTGGTCGCAAAACTGGGAGCGAGTAGCCTGTAAACACATCTCGGCTCCGGTCTACCTAGTACGCATCTCTCACAGCTTCGGTGGATATATACCTAACTTCTAAGCAACTCCTCTCCTGTCTGCCTCACACATCTCCGCTTTGGTGGAGTCCGGGCCTAAAAGCGGATGTCTCACGCGGTATCCAACCGAAACGAGGCGAATTACGTCTTTTGCGTTTTTATTACATCATTTGTTTCTGATCGGCTCAACCCAATTCCGTGACGATAACGTGCTCACTTACTTGATAGTCATAAAAATGTATACATACAGCGAGGCATCTGAGTTGAACTGCGGCGCGACGGCGGTATCCTTCGCTGTTTGCCAGCGGTTGAGGTACCGCTGCAGACAAGGCAGCGAGGCACACACTTTCAGCACCACGGAGCCGGCTCTCAGCTCCATCAGCAAAGATGAGCAGGTTGATGCTACCCACTTCTGCAGGACGGAATGTATTTGATGGTATTTTGTAACAAAACTTCTTTTTTCTTTTAGTTGTGTAATTCAAAAAAGTAAATTAGGCCATTGATCATTGAGCAAGGTATTTATATCACGGGTACACATGATAACACATCAAGCTGTACATTTTCTCAAAGCAAGATCACTGCAAATGTATAACTTTATTTCCATTAGTGTGTAGATTCTTGAGATGATTTATCTGCTTCAGAAGAAGTCCCCGGTACATTACTTCAAACAATTCCATTTCATTTTATGAAAGCCCCAAAATTTGATTGATCCTCTAGCTAGACTAATAAAATCTACATCTTTCAAAATATAAAATGCACTTTATGGCCATTTCTCCATAAGAATAAAAACACACCGTTGTCCAAAGCAGTACTTCTGGACACAGCGCATATTGTTAGGGGGTTCCTCTCTCAAGAGCCCTGACCAACGGTAGCTCGGACCCTGTTCACGATGCGGGTGGGCTACTATTTTATATATATATATATATTTTAAGAAAATAATTAAAGGTAAAATAATAAAACACACCTTCATATCAACAGAAGCCTGTTGCGAAGCATTCCCATCCTTAGCACTCTCCAAACTATCCTTACTACCGGGCGACAGCACGGCCGTGGCCGGCGCGGCTTGAGATGACGTTATCGACGCTACTGGGTTCCGTAATGGCGCCGTCAGCTGTTCCAGTAACGCGTCAGAACGACGCTGGGCGTTCGACGGCGGCTGCTTCTCAGTCGGCGTCGTTTGAGAAGCCAGTGACGTAATCGAACTTGGTATGACTGATGATTTTGTTGATTGGGACTCTAGAGATGAAACATATGCTAAGTACAAGTTGTTGCTAATAATAGTTGAAGGGCACAGGGGAAAAATATGCAATGTCACATTTTTATGTTTTTTGAACTGGTTATAAGAGGTGTACCTTATAGTACCCACATTTCGCCAGTTATGTTTAAGTCCCATGTAATAGGGGGCGAGCCTATTGCCATCAACCGGGCACAAATCCAGACTCCGTGGCTGCTATGCAGAACATGTGCTAGAGTAATGTTGAAGTAGTTAAAGTAAGTACATACCAGGCACAGTAACGTGTGCAGGTAGTTTTGCATTTTTCAATAGTGAAGTCAGGATCACTAGGTCAGATTGGGGGTAGCCCCCGCCGTCAATTCCGCATAGCCCCACAATGGGCAACAGTAGCTGGAGGAAAAACATATAGTTAAAAGTCGTAAGTAGTTGTTTATCTTAGCTTAGAAACAAGATTATTACAATGTAGGCTTGTTTCAAGTGTTGATATTTAAGATGCATAAGCATAATCATTCTATAATGTTCCCACTACTGGGACACACGGCCTCCTCTCTATGAGAGGGAATGGGCTATAATCCACCACGCGGGCCCAGTGCGGGTTGGTAGATGTCTCATGTCTTCGAATTTTTAAAGACGCTATGGGAGCGTTCAAGTATTACGTAAAGCAATTTTTGAAGATTTTTGACCTTCTTTCCCCCCATGTAACGCGCCGTACAGTGTTTCTGTACCCCCCTCCCCCTCCCAAAACGTTACGTAACATCCAAAGTCACCAAAAAGTCACAATTATGTTGCGCAAAGTACCGGAAAGTCGAGGGAGCAAGACATGCAAGTATGTTTTATTAAATTTTTAATTGGCTAAATTAGTTAGCTGATAGTCAAAAATTGTTAAATAAAAATAGTTTGCACCATCTTGGAATGTCACAATTTTTTATAAACAATTCTGTTATTGTTGCGAGATGAATTTGAAAAAAAAAAACGTAACAACTAGTCTTTATTTTATTTTATTAAATAGCTAGCAGGATTACGCCGCTGCGATAGCGGTGCCACTGAGCGCCTCATGTCGTTTCGGCTCCTGGTCGCTCGCGCTCCGCTACTGCGTGCCGCTGCTAGCTTTGGCTACGTGTACAATACAATCGAGGGATTCCCCGTAAGGCATAAACGAAAAGGGTTGCCAACTTGGGCAATTTTAATTCCCCAGTTTTTTATTTAAATAAAAAAAAACTATGTTACGTAACGCGTTCTTGGATCCCACCCCTGTAACGCATAGCAACGTTTTACAAGATTCCCCCCCACCCTCACATTGCGTTACGTAATACTTGAATGGTCCCTATTCCTCACAGTTTCGGATTTGGCCATCCACACCCACTTGAAAAATACATCCTGTCTAGAAAGATTATGCTTAAAACTGTTTTAATAAAACTATGATTTTTAGTAGTTTCAAACTTAAATAGCTGTGTAAGGGTTAATGCTAGACTCTTGTTGTAATAGTAAAAAATGTTGATGGTATTATACCCCCATAAGAGTCGAAACGAGCTGTCCAGAAAAAAAAAATACGATTTGCGTATTTTTTTTTTTCTGGACAGCTCGTTTATTTTTGGGTATGAAATGAATCCCTTGATTTTGATCACAACTCAAAGCTGATTTGCAAGACATCACTATTCAAAAAGGTGGGTCTTAAAATTCTAAATTATTTATTCTGTTAGTGCATAGAATTTGAAAAAAAAATCTTTATTTATAAGCATCTAAATTACAAAACTCATACAAACCTGCTTAACCGAAACATTGGGAGCAGCAGTCGTATTGTTTGTGTCATCACAGCTCAATCCGGCTTCGGAGAGCTTCTTCAGTATTTGTCGGAGAATCACTCTGAATGCATCTCTAGCAGTGCTTAGTTGGTCATTTGGTACTAAAACAGAATGGAGTAGCTTCAGTAGATGATATTACAAACTAATCTTTAATTTAATTAATCAACTCATTCTATCGCACCCACCGCTGGACATAGGCCTCTCCCAAGCTGTGCCACAACACATTCAACTTTATGGAAAGACAATGGCTGCATATTGCGGGCTCAATTCCTGCACGGAACAAGTATTCGTATGGTCTACAGGCAGTTGTTCCCATTTGGCTGTTTGTGTTAGTCAGTTTAAATGTTTGAATACACACCCCCATGAAGAACTTCCTAGGCAATGTTTTTTTTTTTTAATTTGCTAATTATGAAGATGGGTTCAAAAATGAAGAAAAACTCCATTAAAATGTTAAGAAAATACAGTCATTAATATTTTTTTAATTAGGATATGATTAATTAATTACTTGTCAGATTTTTTTTTTCTAAATCTTGGTAGGTATCATAACATAAAATTAAGTCTTGTGTATTGGTGTTAAGTAGGTACCAACAATTTTTTGAATCAACCCCTTTAACCTCCAAACCCTTTAAGCTCAAAAAAAATTATATTGCAAAATATTGTGAAATTATATAATTTACAAACTTCAGTTGGATTCATACAGTCATAGCAGTTATGCATACATTGCATGACAAGAAGTGCTTTGTTTTACAAACTCAATGTTTGTTTGTATTAACAATTTCAAGTTGATCTCTATTAAAGAAGACTTTTCATTACTTTGTTAAAGATTCTCATTAGAAAATTAAAATTAGTTTTGTCATAGTTATTGATGCTCCTAAAACTGGTGGTTTCCTAAAAGTAGATATTATTATCATAATAATGTTTTAGATTGACGATTCACCCACAAAATAAAAACTCAGATACCAAACCAATAAAAATCAGATATACTTACAGTTATTAGCATTCATGCTAATAAAATGTGCAGAGAGGCATGCAAAGCATGTGTAGAACAAGTCGTAGATGTCCTCATGGTTCTGGAACTCACTTTCACTGCGAGCAAGATATTTAATTTTTTCAGAATACATGAATTGAACTAGGTGGAAAAACATGGTTTTCTAATAAGTTTTCGCAAGTGAAATGTTCAGACAATGTAGAGAAGGTCGCGATATTCACAATTATGATTTTAAGACGGTAGCAGTGTAATAAGCAATACAAATTGTTTTCTTTGTGAGGGGTATTTCTAGATAATTTCTATTGGTTGTCCCTAATAACTGTAAGTCACAGATTATGCATTCATATTCAACGACCATCAAGGAAAGGAACTAAAATTGTGATACAATAAGTGACAAATAACGTATATTTAAATAACAATATAAGTTTATTAATAAATAGGTAACAAGACAACGATGAATCAGATGAGCTATCAAAATAACTTTTGTTACAACAGTTATAGTGCATTGATGAAACAAACCTTTTGATGATAGCTTGGATGATTTCAACAGCATCGTTTTTGTCGAAGAATGGGCCGTAAAGTGCTGTTAATATTGGTTTAACAGTTGTAGACCATTCAATATTTCCTCCTGATGCGGCCATTTTCGGGAAGAAAATGACGATTGTGGATTCGATTTTCAGGATGACAAATGCTTGTCATTACCAATGTCAATTAACTGTCAAAACTTTCTAGACTATGGTCTATGGCTTCATGTTTCAGATATTGTTTATTCGGAAAATGGAACGCAATTTAGAATGAAACACACTTGCAACACATTACTGGTTTTGATTTAATCAAAACCAGTAACAGTGTCGCTAGCATCAATTCTGCCTTGTAGAGTTAATGTTGACGTTTAGGTGAATTGGTTATGCCGTTTTCAAATCATTAATATATTTTTTTTGCTATAATGCATTCTTTTTGGACTGTTTCACAATTAAAAGCGAAGGTACAAACTCATACATACACTGCTAATTCAGGGCCCTAATAAAAAAAATTGTCTATATTTTAAATTTTCAGCGATTGGGATCCTTAGGGAATATACGTCTCCCTTTATTTTTGCAGTCTCGAGCACAATACTGCATCATATTTATAGTATTTAATTATTTTCGAAACCTGTTTGTGTAAAGAAATCTTAAATTAGTTTAGATTTTGACATGTGACAGGTCAAAATTAAGCAAAGTTAATTATGCAACAGCTGGTGGGATAAAAAGGTAGTTTTTCACCCCATTATACCACTCTACTCAAGTGCCGCCCCTGATATTTGAAACTGTCACTTCTGCTTTTCAACTTCTGTGACTGTCAAATAATTCGCCTTGTCTATTGACAACGTTGTCAAACAAGAAAGATAAATAATCGTCGAATATTTCATTTATTACACAAAACGTAACATTTTAAACAGCAATTTCAGACCCAAATATGTCTGAAATACAATCAAATATTAAAAAGCGAAAGTTATCCGAAGAAAATGGCACGGATTTACCCGGTAAGAATCATAACCTCGCCGACCAAATTCAATAAGAAAACGGTTTTCCCTCTAATGCTTATTAAAATACTATATTGTTCCAGAACCTTCGTCAAAGACGATGCATATCCAGTGCCCCTATTTGGATACTATCAACAGGCACGTCCTGGACTTTGATTTTGAGAAGTTATGTTCGGTTTCACTAACGAGAATCAATGTTTATGCGTGTCTCGTCTGTGGCAAGTACTTTCAGGTAAATAAAACTTTAGTCAAACTATATTTATGTAAATCAAAATACATAATATTAAAATCAAAGCCCTTATTTTAAATGTTATAGGCACTTTTGAATTGTTGTTTTGAATTGTTGAAGGAGGTATCAATCATAAACAAAAAATGTAGCTACATTCCCATCTACCGGGTTTAATAACTGTAAAAGTAATGTGGTTGCCATGATGTTACAACATTTTGAATGCCTCAACATAAACATAACATCACCCATAATCCCTGAAGGCTTAGGCAGAGATGTACCTAATACTCTAATAGTACACTCACATTTCACGGCAAGCCCATTGCCATCAACGGGACTCAAATCCAGAGTTTGTTGCTGCTAATGAGAAATTCCTGTTAGAAACGCCAATAACATTGCTCTACCTGGGAATCAAACAAAAGGGAATAGGAAAAATCAACTGACTTTTGAAGGCCTCTGTATACGTGAAAACAAAATATATACAACATTCAGAGGAATATGCCAACTTCTTGTGTATGTTAAAGCCACTTGAATTATTTACCGCTGTGCTGCTGTTACTAAGTTATTTGTACTACACAAATACATATTCCCTTATTAATCATTATTTAATGCTTTATTTTTTCTTATCTTGATTTTTTCTATACAATCTAGTAATGGCACCCTCTTGTTTTACTACTATTTTTTGCTGGTCTGCTCTGTCCCTCCCCTGGGCAAAGGCCTCCTTCCACTCTTTCCATTTCTCGCGAACCCGCGCCTCCTCCGTGAGATAACTGTATTACTTTACAGGGTGGAAGGGACATAGACGCGAAAACGGTTACCACGTTTTCAGTACATCATTCTGAGCCCCCCTCACATCGAAGTTTTTCATCAGTTATTTAAAAAAAAATCATTTGTACCATACATTTTGACCGTGTAGGTATTTTCTATATAGCCCGCTCAGAATTATGTACTGAATACGTGGTAACCGTTTTCGCGTCGGTGTCCCTTACAGTCCGTATTTTCCAAGAATATTTCTCTGATATTACATGATTTTGTTGATGATAATATGTCTGAATGTTTTGTCAACAGGGTAGAGGAACAAACACTCATGCCTATACTCATTCTGTTGCTGATGGTCATCATGTATTTCTAAACCTCCATACACTGAAGTTTTACTGTCTGCCCGATAACTATGAAGTTATTGGTAAGTCTTTTATTCTTTCTTTTACTGAGCGTGTTGATGGCAATCTACAAGGTGTTCTTTTTTATATCCCACTAGCTTTTGCCTGCAGCTTCGCTCACGTTAACTTAGAATTTGACAAGTAAACTCACTCGCACACTACTGAAGTTTCTATAATAATATAATTCAATCTTGATTCGAAAGACACGTGGCGCCATCTTTTATCATAAGAACTTTGTTATTGTTTCCTTCGGGAACAGTGTTGTGCGCGAGTCCGACTCGCACCTGGCTGATTTTTTTTTATTTTAGCTCCTTTCTAAAATTTGGAATTTTCGTTTAGTAACAGTTTACCTTTAAAGCGAAATGTATTTGTGCTGCAACTTCAAACTTCTTTTAGATTCATCATTGAATGACATCAAGTATGTCCTCAACCCGATCTTCACCCCGGAGCAGATCACGCAGCTGGACTATAATACAAAGATGTCCAGAGCCATTGACAGTACAATGTACATGCCAGGAATTGTGGGCCTCAACAATATCAAGGCTAATGATTATTGCAATGTCATTTTGCAGGTGAGTTTAGTAACATAAATCTTTAAAAGAGGATTTAATATTTTGGACTGCTTACTTTCCACCATTTTAAATGGCTTAATGTAGCTAGACCAGGCTCCATACTTAAATATTCTATCGCCTTTCAATTTGGCTGTCTGCACTAGCTTAGTCGAGCTTGATAATGTCACCCAGTTGAACTAAAGTACAAGGGTGACCAATCGATAGATAGCCGATCACCAATCCATCGATGGTAGAAATTACGACGATCTTTTAGATCTATTGGTGTAGTAGATACTGTCGATCGACGTCGACTTATACATGCTACCATCGATCGATGGCCTCAATCGACGACCGATCGATGGCCTCAATCGACGACCGATCGATTGGTGTGGTAAAACTCTAAGGGAAAATAGATTCATATGGTGTATATTGCTACAGGCTTACTGTTAAATAGAGACATTGCCTGAGGTAGCTGTCCACCCTTTATGGGGGTTGACAGAGCTCTAGTGGCCCGTGAGCACACCCCTCCTGAAACTTGTAGATACCTCAAGCTTGGTGTCTGTTAAGTAGTAGGCCTGTAACAACTAGATTCTAGTTAGACATTTTTAACTGCAAACACTTTCTTATAAATCTAAGGAAAAAACTGAATAAGATGTTTAATGCCTTGTCCAGTTTATTTGCAAAGCGAGCTTTGAAGAATGTTGTTACAAATGAACATTATGATTTTAGTGTCTAGCACAAGTACGTCCCCTCCGCAACTACTTCTTACGCGAAGAGAATTATGCGAACGTGAAGCGGCCTCCCGGTGACTCGTCCTTCCTACTGGTGCAGAGGTTTGGTGAGCTGCTTCGGAAGCTATGGAACCCGCGCGCTTTTAAAGCCCATGTGTCACCCCATGAAATGCTGCAAGCTGTTGTGCTATGGTCTAAGAAAAGGTTCCAGTTTATCAAGCCGAGTGAGATACTTTCCATACCTTCATAGTTTATGGTCAATATTTTAGTGGTGTAACATTATAAGCTGGCCCGAGGAGGTGCGGGAAAAGAGCACATGGAAGGAATTGGGGGACGCCTTTGCCCAGCAGTGGGACAGTACAGGCTAATAAAAAAAAACATAATAAACTCACGACCTCTCGTGTGGTGTCTTAGACCATATAACTGAAAAACTTTTGTTCTATGACTTTTGGAAATTAATAACTACTTTTTTGTTTTACCATGCATGCTGATCAGCTGATCGCGTCAATTCCTATATAGGGTGACAGGTAATTAGTGACCGAAACTTAAACACGTGATTGTAGTCATGATAACAAACAACTTTCCTAAAGAAACATTTTTTTTATACACAGACTTTTATCACAATAAGATAACAGCCGTATGAAATTCGCACGCGCGCGCCTGTGATCTATCAGTGCTAGCCGTTTAAAAAAAAAATGCTTCTTTGGGAAAGTTGTTTGTTATCATGAGTACAATCACGTGTTTAAGTATCGGTCACTAATTACCAGTCACCCTATAGGAAGACCAATTTTTTTGTGCGAATTCAAGAAAACTTAGAACGAAAGTTATTCCGTTTCATGGTCCGAGACACCACACGAGGTCATGCGTTTATTATGATACAATTTGTATAAAAATACGGGGTGGATGGGACATGCAGCGAAAACGGTTACCACGTATTCAGCCTACATCTTTCTGAGCCGAAAAAAAGTCTGCTGTTTCCTATAAAAGTGCATTACAACTCCGTCAAAATGTATGGAACAGCTGATTTAAAAAAAATAACCGATGAAAGATTTCTATGCGGGGTACTGAATACGTGGGAACCGTTTTCGAGTCGGTGTCCCTTCCGCCCTGTAGTATAATATCTCATCCTCTATTTGTCTATTGCAGTTGACAATAATATCATAAGTCATGTAGGGGTCAACGAAAAATCTTTAGCAGTTACCCAGTTACACAAGCAATATAATTTCTGTTCTTGCAGGTGATCCCATTGACTTTATGTCTTGGTTTTTAAATTCTCTACACATGGCGCTCAATGGAACTAAGAAACCAAATAGTTCTATTATCTACAAATCATTTCTTGGCCACATGAGGATATACACCAGGTAAATACTCTCTAAACAAGATTTTGTGTGGTATACTACAACTAAAAAACCCGACTACTGAAAAATCACGCTCTAATTAAATTCGGGGTTTACAAGGTAAAATCGACTACAAGGTGAAGTCGGTTAAAATGTAGCCTATGTTACCCGGGCCATAATAACGAATCGATTGACACCTTATTCATCAAAATCGGATGAAAAGTTTAGGTGCTACGCTAAAAAGGCTGGAAATAAAAAATTTACTTAATTTAAAAAAAAAACTTAATAAATCCGGCTAATGTGAAAAAACAAGCCCATTTGGATGCGCGTGCGCACTTTATAGTTCGGTTCAAACTTTATGGCGGCTCGGAAGTTAGTTGCGAGTGACGGTCTACGCATTATACAGTCAAGACGATGCGTCCTCTGCGCCCTGCTGATACCTAGAATTGTGTTCTGCGCAGTTTTACGTTAGACGTTCCGAGCCAGCATAAAGTTTGAACCGTTATACCTGCGCTGACTGTCACTCGCAGCTAACTTCCGAGCCGCCATTAAGTTTGAACCGAACTATACCAACGGTATGTGCACGTAACTGCTACGAACGCCTGCAAACTATATCACAAGTGGGATATCCATCCTATTTGAACCATATTTTATTAATTGTTTATTCAATTTACTAGAAAACTACCACCAGCCGATGCAGACGACGCTGCAAAGGTGGACCTCAGCAGTGAGGAGTACAGCGAGATGATAACGGAGTCTCCCTTCCTATATCTGACCTGCGACCTGCCTCCGACGCCACTCTTCACTGACGAGTTTAGAGAAAATATTATACCACAGGTAAATTAAAAAAATGGGAAAATAATTATGATATATGTTGTCGACATAGCTCACAGAATCAGTAAGCTGAAGTGGCAATAAGCCGTAGAACCGATGACCGTTGGGTTAGACGTGTTCTTGAGTGGAGACCGCGAATCGGCAAACGTAAGGTGGGACGCCCCCAGGCTCGGTGGAGTGACGATCCTCGCAGGGTGGCTGGTAGCAACTGGATGAGAGTTGCTGAGAATCGGGTTGAGTGGCGTGCGATTGAGGAGGCCTATGTCCAGCTGTGGACTGCTTTATGCTGATGATGATGTGTTGACAATTCCGTCTGTAGCAGCCATCTCACTGCTCTGTGGTAATAACTATTGTCTAATCTGTGATTTAACAAAGTATTGTGGTTTTAGGTGAACCTGTACCAACTACTTTCGAAGTTCAATGGGCAGACTTCAAAAGAGTACAAAACATACAAAGAGAACTTCTTGAAAAGGTTTGAGATCACCCAGCTGCCGCCTTATTTGATATTGTACATCAAGAGGTTTACGAAAAACACATTCTTTGTTGAGAAGAACCCAACTGTTGTGAACTTCCCAGTCAAGTAAGTAGGACAAGATGAATGATTCTTATTCTTCTAAGGCGCGAATTACACAGAAACGGCGTCAGGTGAAGGCGCGGCGCAGGCATGATGCCGCTCCAAAACGTTTTCATACAAAATGTACGTAGGCGACGTGTCGTGAATTACACTCAAGCGGTGCGGCGCAGGCACGCCGTTCTTTCGTTTCCTTATAAATTCTACGCCTGCGCTGCACCGTCATCTTACGCCGTTTCTGTGTAATTTGCGCCTTAGGGACTCTTTTAATTGTGGTTAGCCAATAATGCAATTTCATGATGCGCTTCACTTGGCAAGGATAGACAGATGGCGAAACATCGTCAGGGAAAAGATGTTTTCAAGGGAGTATCGCGATCCTCAGTAATGAGGAGTACGACTTGAGGAGGAGGGAGCCAATAATGCCTGTATCACTAAGGGCCGATTTACATTGGTCAGGCCAATGGCGAGTGGCGGCACTCGCTACTGTCCGATAAGTTTGTATCACTGTCCTTACCCGTTGTACTTAGCTACTTGGCTAAACCAATGTAAATCGGACTTTACACTCGGCAACACCGAAATGAATACCTAAACAAAAGCACACTGTTGTTATAAGAACAGCTACCTATAGGTAGGGATTAGTGGAAGGAGGGTAGGGAGGCCTTTGCCCAGCCGTGGGACACAAATGGCTAATACTACTGAACACGAAAATAAAGACACTGACTTTCATACATTACCTACAGACTGCCATGCCCTGCCTTACGGTGCGGCATGGACCGCAGCTCAAGTCCACGGAGCACACTTAACTCTCCAGCCAAGGGACATGAACTCAAACACAAAAAAGATTGATGCGCTACATTGGCGGAGACGTTTAGAGCGAATACAAAAAGACTCACGATCAAAGATAGACAGGATGACACAATTTATTAAAGGCAATAGAAGCATAAAAATAATAAAACATACTCAGGCAGAACACATATTAGACACTTGAACCGAAACTCGCAGTTGTAACTGGCCGGCTACAAAGATATAAAGCGTGTACCCAAAGAAAACAACAAAACACGCAATTCATCCTTAACGAAAAACTTTTTATCGCAACCTCAGACAGACGTCCACTAATGTTCAAAATAATAACACAGATAGCCACAACAATCTGGGCCCAGAAACCTTACAGAGCCGCCAGCTAGCGAGCGAGGCGGGCGAGGCTTTTTTCATAGTTCGCGGTGTGAACCAAAGTATGAAAAGAGGTGAAACGATGCCTCGCCTGCCTCGCTTGCTCACGCGCCAGCTGGCGGTGTGGCCTACGCTTTATGCAGTGCAGTGTGAGCAGGAATATGGAAACAACCAATCGAGCATAACACCCAAGTGCGAACATTAAGCCAATGCCATTCGAACACATACCTATCGCCACAAAATATTTCAAGGAGTGCTAGCTCGGTTACATAACTGTAAGGCGTCTGGTTCTGATCATTTATTCATAGTTACTGTCGTTACAGGTTGTTGAGCTTATAAGCGCCGAAAAATAAGATATAAATTAGATTGAAGCAAGTCTGTATGGACACATTTTTATAACAACCAAAACTGTTTTCAATATATTCAAATGAATTGCAGAAACGTCGACTTCGGCGATATATTGACACCAGAGGTGAAGGCGAAGCACAACGGGAAGACGATCTACGAGTTAGTGGGCAACATAGTTCACGACGGCACTCCCGAGAAGGGGACCTACAGAGCTCATGTTCTTCACAAACCTACACAGCAGTGGTGAGTGTGTTTTTATTGTGTGAATTCCATCATATCTGGTCTTGTATGTAATACTAGCTGATGCCCGCGACCCTAATTGAATCGAATTTTGTCAACAATTCAAGAGTTTTATTTTTTTGCACCAAACCCTAATTCTTTTTCTATACAAATAAATAAAATTGAAGGGTCTGTTTGTAATTTCAAAAGAACTGTTACTTTATATTGTACCAAATGCATATGAAAGTATACACATACGGTACTTACAACAAAAAACCTTTTTTTTAAATTTTGGTCTGCTTGTCTGTTTGTTCCGGCGAATCTTCGATAGGGCTGGACCGATTTTAATGGGAGTTTTACTGTTTCAGGTATGAAATGCAGGACCTTCACGTTACCAGTATACTACCTCAAATGATCACACTGACAGAGGCATACATTCAGATATATGAACTAAAGCAGGACTGAGTCTAGATAGTTTAGTCAATAAAACTAAGTATAAGTATACTTGTGTATGTTTATTTATTGAATATACAAATTCTTGATAATTCAGAATCCCCATTTAACAAACTGTGGCCCTGGAATGACCTTTATACTTAAAACAATAATTAATTATGAATGTTACACCATATTTTATAAATATGTGGCGAAAATATAATAATAATATATTAGAAAATTCACATTACTATTTGACACAGTTTGAGAAATGATTCTGTTCATTTCATAGAAAATAGTTCAGATTGATAGGGAGAGAATCACAGTGAGCCGATGATGAATGATGCGATGACTTAATTTTTAGTTACATGGTTACCAATATCAAGGGAACTAAAGGTTCGTCCACACTGCAGTTACCTTTTGCGGAACAACGTTTCCAAGTGTTACTGAGCAACATCCGATAGCAAAAAGTTATTTATTGTTAGTATAATATGTTGAAAACAGCCTAACTGTTGAAAACAGTCAACATGTGATAACATTGTTAGAGAATGTTACATAGAACATATGCCGTGTAACTCACTTGTTGCTGAAAGTAACTCTTTGTTAATTTATATTATTGGCGGTATGGACGCGACATACAAGAAATAGTAAGAAGTAGCAAAAGTTACAGATAGTTACCTAATGTTACCGTGTTGCTCCACAAAAGTTAACCCTTTCAGTGCCCAACACCCAGCATATGAGTCCAAAGCCCATATTACGCTGGGTGCTGGGCAGCAAAAGGGTTCTGCGGTGTGGACGCACCTTAAGATATTCCCACAGCAAGACACTTGTATTAGAATTTACTGAACACAGTGTGAGACTGAACTATCTTCTTAGAAAGAATTATGCTAATGGCTTTCTCCCTTTTTACCCGCCACCCGCTTGAACTCTCCCATATTGGTGGTGGAAATAGGGGATCCATAGAAGGCCAGATGGTCAATTTGTGTGACATCTCCACCAGACTGGTTGTCCTTTATGAACAGTTGAATATTCTGTACACTTTGAAACTTGACAAACTTCAGAGGGACGGGGTTGCCTTCTGACAGGTCACTTGGTGTAAATCTGAAAAAGGAAAAAAAAAAAAAATGCATATATGTGCACGACATTATGCCTGAATTTTGCAGATTGATTAGGCCTATACGACACTCACGATTCCCCAGTAATGTTCATGTCCTATTGCCCAAGCTCATGGCGCATCCACACATGCGGGTTTGCCGCCAGCTTTCAGACTGCCTTGCCGCTGAATTTGCCGCCGGCTTTACCGGCGGCCTGCAGATGCGGTTGCAATTTTCGCAGTAGTGTTGTGACTATCGTCGAAGTTCGTTGTGTACGTAGGATTGGAAGATGTTGTACAGTCGCCATCAGATATATCGTAGCGGGCGAGGTACTCAAATATTTCGGAGCAGCATTACTTTTCAATAAATTCGGAACAAATAACGAGCTAAAAATATCAGAAAGCACAGAACTACAAAGATATCGACGCAGTCAGGATGATCATAAAGATCGGAACATTTATGGAAAATATACCTTAAGTCTGTATTACACAGTTTAAATTCGTTGCTATATTGACTTTGAAGTTACACATGCAATTGTCACAAATAAAATTTGTGACAATTGCATGTTCTGATATTATTGACCAAATCTAGTGTAACGAATTTATTGAAAAGTAATGCTGCTCTGAAATATTTGAGTACCTCGCCCGCTACGATATATCTGATGGCGACTGTACTATAATATAGTTGCGTGTATCGCAAGTGTAGTGATGTACGTTATTATTTACATAAAGAACCGCAAAATGAAACGAAGAAATTGGGTCAGGCCAAGTCTACGAAATAGGCCTAATGTGATACTTGAAGATTGTAGAATGGAAATGATTTTGAAATGATGTTAAATATGAATACGAAATGTTTTCTTTGACACAACACTACCACTCCGTATCGAAGGCGCAAGCAAACTGCCGCCGGCAACCAAAAGCCGTGCGTGCCGCAGGTAAAAGATGGGCGTGGCCGGCGGCCTGGCCTCCGGGTTGGCCGCCGGCCGTGCCGCTCGGCATATGTGGATGCGCCATCATGCTCAAGAATGCCACATGCTACCACTGGTTGTTCACCAGGCAGTAGATGTGTGTTATTTTACTTACTCAACATCCTGCACTGACATATTTCCGGCTGCTTGATCAAAGTCAAGGGTCCTTGGCTGGTTGATGAATATCTTCACCACCTTAGGCCCCTTGTCACTGGGGGCTTTAATTTTTAAGGAGTGTATCTTCACCAGCTGAAAAATGAATATCATTTATAATATTTAACTGATGGATAGGGCTGATCAACAAATACACTTGAATTTTTCTAATTAAAATCTAATTCTAATTAAAATATGGATGGCTTTCTCGTTAATTGGCGAGAAGAGGCGCAACATCGAGAAAAGTGGAAGGAATGGGGGGAGGCCTTTGCCCAGGAGTGGGACAATTCAGGAAGATAAAAAAAAAAAGTAATCATCCATACATCAGTGGCACTTTGACAAGGAGTGAATTTGTACTTAAAATGTTACCACTGTTATTCAGTTAAAAAAAATATCACTTTATAATCATACAATCTAATTTATTTACCTGGTTGAAACTAATGTTGATGATGAGTTGCTCATCACAGTCACTGGCCAGGTATCCCCCAGCACTGGTCAGGCAATGTGCCATTGGGTGGTTGTCAGCTTCATTCAGGCATTCACACTCACTCTTAGTTATGAATGTTGCCAGGTCCATCTGTGAATACATTGTAGAAATAAATAGAGATATACCAGCATAATAACTCAATAAAGACAATTAATTTTCAGTCCCATTCCATTAGAACAGATTATTATTAGACAATTTAATATTTAGGGGCAATAAAGGTACTACTTTTAGACGGTTATCCTGTGACTTATGTCTTTTTATAAAAGCTGAATTTTTTTCTGAAGAAGTACCTTACTATAGGTAACAACAATTGGCTATTACGAAAAGTCCGTTATTGTGACTCACAGGTACCAGTAGCCCAGGCGTAATAATGAATCGATTGACACCTCTTTCATTAAATTCGGCTCAGTAGTTTAGGGGCAACGGTGGACCATAAAAATGTTACAAACATACTTAAACAGCCAACACCATAACATTTCCTTACTCGGGTAAAAACTGGTTGTCAGACTGCCTGTGCGCACCTGTGAACTATGCAAAGAGCAAACCCGGAAACTTGTGTTTAGTATACTTACGTGTCCAGCCACAGTGTTATCTTCATCTCCGGCTTCGTCAGTTCCATAGTATTGTCTAACTTTGGTTTCTAGTGTAGCTGGGTCAGCACCTTGTAGCTGGTCAATCCGTGTCTACAAACAAAGAGAACATTCTAATTACAAATAGTATAAAATTTCGAGTCACACTTAGTTTTAATACATATTGAAACTGATTCACTAGAATGACTAATTTAATGTGAAATCCTGAAAGAAACTAACACGAAACAATACTTGGTCAGTTTAGTGAACTGATTCCTGTATGATTCAAGAGCCACGTACCCGGTTTCTGTAGAAGATGAATGTGGGCATCGCGCTGATTCCCTGGGCGCTGGCCGTCTCCGCGCATCTGCCCACGTCCACCTTCAGGAACACGGCCCTAGGGAACTTCGCCGGCAGCTGCTCGAAGAACGGCGCGATCCGTTGGCAAGGCGGACACCTACACACAACATAATCAATTATTTACTATAACGATGACTTGAACATTTGAACGGAATCAGGTTATACTCACCAAGTCGCTGTGAAGTCCACTACTACAAGTTTTGTGCCCGCATTTGCCATTTCTGTTTGGAAATGAGCTTCGCTCTCAATAACAGTAGCTAAGCCCATGGTTTCTTTTTATTTATTTCAATTTAAAATAAGCAAGAGTCCACAATGACAAGTTGACAACAGTGTGAATTAGTGTTGCCAGATGACCGTCTCGCATTCTCCCCAAAACTTCCCCGAAATCCCCTCAAAATTGTTGCATTGAAGAAAAAAATCTCCCACAAATGGCAAAACATTTTTTTATTAATGAAAATATATACAATTTTATACTATTTCAGCAATAGCTTCCATTACAGAATCCGCATCTTCACTCGCGTCGCCTGCAGTTCCGTATATTTTTTCTGAGTTAAATCCCTTTAGCATAATTGATTGTTTAAAATGAATCCTAGCAATTAATATTTTATTCTCAAGATGGATTTGGCAGTGTGAATGGCTAATCTGTACGTAAGCTCGTCTTTAATAATTGCTACTTGGCGGAAGGCTCTGTCCACAACTGTATTAGAAAACGCAATGACAAAATTGCTAATGAAAATTTGATAACAAAAACACCATTAAAATCCCTCAATTCCCTCCAAACCCAGTTTTTTACTTCCATGAATCCGCCCGAAAATACTGTCGCCCTTAACTTTAAAAAAACCCCAGATTTAGGGGGAGTCCCCCCAATCTGGCATTACTGGTGGGAATGATCAAAGAGTAGAATACATGTACCAAAAGGAACAGGGGGTCGTCTCGCCGAATAATTTGATTGCTAACATTGAATAGTGGCGACATCTATTATTCTGTACCAACAACACTAAGCGCTAGTGGCACTACTACCGGCTACCGTAGTAGTGCCGCTAGCGCGTAAGGTATGTTCTCTTACCAAACAACTTTCATTTACATCTACCTTCTAGCACCGCACTAATCATCTTATAACAATTAACTGGACAAAACTCGGTTGATACACAACACTTACACCATCTGTTTTGGATGTTTTTCTAAAATATTTTTCCGAGATCACATAAAAATTTGAAATTGACGTATAATTCGATTTAACAAAAAATGCAATTAAAATGTTATTTATAATTTTAAATAAATAAAGTAAATTTGTCCTTCAATAATTGTCACAAAAATAGAACATTAACTTTTTATTTTTAGATTATTTTATCGCTTCTTTCGAAGGGAATCGATACCTGCCATCTAGTGAGGTTTGTTAAGACTTTTTAGCTGCATATTAGCTTTTGGTACATGATGCAAGATGTCGCTACGTCCTCACAATATATAATTGCTTATAAATAACAAAGTGTGACGGCCCTGGGAATGATACTTCAAAATAGTTGATTGACAGTTTTAAAGTGTTGCCCTATACTTATATGCGTTCAATAATAATCAATACATTTGGGGTCAACAGAGTGGGAGTCTTGCATTAAAAAAGGTAGGTATGTATGTAAAATGTTTGACCAAGCACAAACCCGCTAAAACCCGACATATGTACATATTGTACATTAGCGCAGCACGCGCGATGCGGGACTCCCGCGGCGGGAGCACTAGCGTCATGGCTTAGGTAATGTAGCCTTCGACAACTTATTATTGAAGAACTCCAATTCTTCAGTTCAGTTCAGAGGTGTAGGAACCTAATACAATTTAAAATTGGCTTCGCTCGCTCTTACATCCCATATTGTCTGCTTTGACATTTTTTTTCTTTCTTTTCTTGACGAATGGAGAAACTAACAAGAATTTGTGTGGTATACCTACTACAAATAAAAAACCCGACTACTGAAAAATCACGCTCTAATTAAATTTACAAAGTACAATCGAGTCCTCCTATTGTTGAAGTCGGTTAAAATGTAGCTTATGTTACCCAGGCCCAGGCTTATTCATCAAAATTGGACGAATAGTTTAGGCGCTACGGAGGAACTAACATAAATACAAACATACATACATAGACTGCTAAAGTCATGACCCTTCCTTTTGGCTTCGCCGTAGTCGGTTAAAAACTAACATATACAAGGCGAATAATTACAAAAAAAACAATCCTGTTTTGCGAAACTGAAAATGCCAAGTGGAAAATGATGCTGCTGGCGCTCAGGTGTGTGGCACACACATGACATATCAGTGATACCAGTTGCAATACGTAAAAATCTGCAATAGATTCGTCTATTCAGTTTCTTTTATTCCCAACTTTCTCGCGTATGCGCCTGCAGCTTTTGTGAGCTAATAGTTGTATTAACAGATGTGTTGCTATGAATATGTTTTTTATTGAACGTTTGGGAACCAATTTAGACGTTTAATAAACGGACTATATATACTAGTAAAAGGTTTTACGGCACGTTTGGTGCAGTGGCTGACCGATTGGCTGCTGCGCTGCGTACAAATACAGGGTGTAAACAGACCCTTCACGAAGCCGTCAACCAAGCATTCCGTACATCAAACTAAGTAACTTTACGCTAAAATTATTGCTGGGAAACGACTTTTTTTTTTGGGTGAAAAATCACGTTTTACGGCAAAACTCAATGTAACGCACTCAAAACATTGTGCTGATGGATGGATTGAATAGTACGGGGGTCGTGAAGGTGTTTTAAGTAAAAATATTACATTAGAAACATGTATTTAAAAAAAAACTTGTGAAAAAGTTGGAACTTTGACCCCCAATATCTCCGTAACTAGAAGGTTCCCAGGTATGGTCTAGGACAAAAAAAATATCGCAATGAAGGGGAGAACAAGTGGGGGGATCAAGGTGGCGGGACGTGAGAGGGAGAGAATCTCACGTCCCAGCCGCCGCGGGCGAAGCACCGGGCGTCGGGGGCCACGTGGTGGCCCACGGCCACCGTAGGCGCGGGCCTGTGGACGGTGAGTAATGGGTTAGCTCACCGTCCGTCCGTCTTATGACGACAGGCCGTGTCGACGGCGCGTTCGTGTTCCACGCGCGCCTCAAAGAGATGTCAGCAACCAAGAAGGGCCGATGCCTGCCGGGGCTGCGGGACTGTTCGAAAGAGATACCGTGGCCCTGGAACACAAAGGGCAATGAAGGAACATGGATGGGTTTTAGTCAGTAAGAGTCTGACACTCCCTCCCACTCCACCCAGAGCGGGAGAAGTCATTTGATGATTTCCCATCCGTAAAAAAAAAAAAAAAAAGGGGAGAACAAGTGCCTTTCGGCTTCGTTAAGGGTCTTTTTACACCCTTTATAGATGTACTTCCCTATTTGAATCAGATTTTGTTAACAAGTTCAAGGGTTTTAATTTTTTTCACTGATGAACCCAATTTTTTTTTTAATAGACTTACCTTAAGTTACTACTTTTAACATCAGCTATCTACCAGTCCTATCAAAATCGGCCCAGCCTTTTCGGAGATTAGCCGAAACAAACAAACAGACTAAATTTAAAAAAAAAGTATGACATCAGGAAAGTGCGCAGAGTTGCATCAACTTTATACAAATCTAGCGGGTTCATGAGCCATGTATGTGGCACCGAGTTATATCCTTCGATAGTCTATCCAACATGTCGACAGGTTCCCTCGGTAGCGGCGAACCTGTTGGCTAATGGCCATATCAATGAGGAGCAGCTCCTTAGTATGACAGCGGGACTCTACATTCATGAAGGCCACGCGCCAAAAGGCCCATTTATAACTATAGGTAGGTACTGAGCACTCTGAGATGATTAATAATAATTTTCAATCGTCTCAGAAAGCAACTGAAGAAAATGCAGTCAGTTTCCAATCGATTTTAGCCGCTGATACATCTTCGCTTTTAAAATATCAAGCGATAGCCCCGACATGAGCGAGTTCAAATCGATTATAATATTGCCACGCACGTGCATCCTAATCTTCTTTATAACTACGCTGGACGCTATTCTTCTTAATGATCAATTATTTCGCAAACAGATCGATGATGACTTACCAAAGACAGAAGATTTTGATTACTATTTAACAAGATTGGAAAAAGTTGTAGATTTTTGTGTAAAACATAAAATGTATGTGGATGCTAACATGGTGTTTGGGATCTTTCTGACGAATGGTAAGTTCTGGTGTTAATACTAAGTTCCAGGAACATGGGCATACCCAGCATTTTTAAGGGGTGGGGAGAAGTAAATAAACTAAGTAGTATTAAATTAAAAATACTTTTTATTTACTGACTGATACGTTTTATTACGCTAAAATTTCGTTTTGTGCTTTCTTTTTGCTCTTTCAATGCACACTCATCATACAGAGGCCGACAAGACAGTTTTCTGTTATTGTTGACCTTAACCAAGTTTTTATTTTAATGTCAAAAATGTTAAAATAGCCAAATGAATATTTAATTTTGTCATTATATTAATTATGCCTAAAAATTCTTAGCTTCGGGTCAGAGAGCAGGCTGGGGCAAGCCCTGCCCCACCGTGTATACGCCCGTGTCCAGGAACGTAAATGTGTTGTTTAATTCCAAGGATCTGATTGGTTGTTGATAATTAAATCAACGAATCCAGTAGCTGACTCCCGATAATTTGTTAGTTAATTTCCTTTGATAGTCGTTCCAGAGACACCCGGTTTCTGGAATGGATATGGTTTTTTGTGGTTGTCTTATAAACTAGCTAGTGAAACTCCGTAAACGTGACGGTAAAACCGCTTCTAGTCTGTAATAGTAAGGCACTTGTTTTCTCAATTTTTATCGAGTTGTTTTTGTTTGGTTTTATCGTGTTTAGGTACCTACACCCATCACGTCAGTACGCAATAAAACTGATTTAAAAAAAAAAATTACTTAACAATTTAAAAAAAACGGATATTGAATTAAAAGTTAACCTAAAAAAAAAACCAAATGATTTTTATCAAGTTATGTCACGGTTAGTTATTGTTTATCGATACCCATCTCGTCGAAGGAGTTTCGCTGCCTACGCTAGCTAATTTAATCTGATGTTTAATTTGTTGTCATCATCGGATTGTGAATTTCAATTTAATTCTTTGGTCCTAAAAGTCAGTTCAAAGACAATGAGACGAATCAGTTCGTTCTATTGTGCACGAAATCAATCCGTTCATAATAAAAAATCTATTAAGGCAGCAGCTAGGTACAGACGCCAGCACATCAAGCTACCCGAAACTATCAAATTTTCCCAATCAACCTTGAACCTAATGCTTTAGCTATAAAGTTGATAATCTATTAAAGACATTTTACTTACTTTAGCTACTTTAGTTACTGATGATTTGATTGATTTCAATTTCTCATTTCAGCAGAGTTACTAATAACCACCCAATTTTTCTTTTCACCGAAATCTGCCGTCAAATTTTTTTTAACAAGAAAATGTGTCTAACAAAGAATCTCACTCTGAACACGCATGACTTAATCCCAAAAGGGTTAAGCAGACGTGTACTTACCTATAGTAGACCCACATTTCTGTCAAGTCCCATGTATTGTGTTCTAAACGGGCTGGTGTCCACAACTCTACGTCCAAAGCGCATATTTTACGTACAAGTCCCATGTAATAGAATGCGAGATTATTGGCATCAACTGAGCACTAATCTTGCCTCCGTATAACACTTTTGTTTTGAATGGCCATACCTATCACTCTCTCTGGGGCAAACAGACCATCCGTTCAACCGAGTCGGAGGGTGTCGGACTTCAAACGATTAAAAACACTGCTATGTACTACCATGAGTCGGGGGCCTGGGAGATACAAATACATTCTCGTGCACCCTGACTGGTACAAGTCCCGTCACATAAAAAGAACGCTGAGCGACAGTGAAAGAAAGAAAGAAAACATATTTATTTGGCACAGTGGAGGGGATGTGTTTGCACACGTTATACAGTCGCGTCCTAAAGTACTAAACTATAGTTTTTTAATATAAGTATAACTGATTCATTGCAGAATCTTAATAGGTACTTTACTAGCTACTTAGTGCTTTGGAAAAGGCTGAAATAAAAAAATTGCGAAAGTTTATAAGAGCGGTCAGCGTTCTTTTTACGTGACGCGAACTGCACTAGCCTGCAATTCTCGGCGGGTCCCATCACCAAGTGGACCCTATCCAGCGACCGCACGTTCTTCATGAAGGCGCATAGGGAAGACGCTCCAGCTCTTTGGGCCTGGCTGGTCGGGAGACGACTTTGTCCTAAGTTCGCCGCTCGCACGCACGAATAAAAAAAAGAAAAATAAAAAAAAAGTAAAATGTGTTTCTGTTTTTTTGCAGTCAATTTGAAGGACCTTTGGGAACAAAAAAGTAAGAGTATCCCTTCAAAATTAAGCTTCCGCATGGAAAAACTACTTCAAAAGACTGGTTTTTTGGTAGAATATTTCAGAAGAATGGTTTTAAAGAGTCACGAAGGCGAGAATACTATGGCGCAGAATATAAAATGTAAGACCCACATAGGTACAACTACATAGCTTCATTTGGCCGGCAATGCATTTTTTTTTTCAATAGTCTTCCTTGAGAAGTGGCTCTCATGTACTCTCTTACTATCTCATATCTAATCTCAATGTATCTCACACTCGTGGATTTTTTCATTTATCTCGACTAGTGTGGAAATTAAAATGTCCTTGTCCAAGTTGTTTTAATTTCTAACTAGGAACAAAAAAAATCTCAGCAAAGAGGCGCATATGACGTGCCTTTATAGCGTAAATATTTTTTGAATATTTAAAATAAATAGAATGTCATTAAAAAAACATGATAAAGAAAAATACTTTTATGAACAAATTTACATTTATTTGTGTTCTAAATTCAAAATATTTGAGTTTTCGATTTTTCATATTAGGCTGTTTAGTGGCTTCATACCTTTGCTTCTCCTTCAGCTTGCGAAATCAAAGCTCAGAAAAAAGCAAATTTAATCATAGTTTCCTAATAATTCATGTCAAAAATACTTTATTTCTTCAAAAGTGTATAGAAAAACATCGTCTGTAGCTCGGGTGTTAATTCCGCCTCGAATGCAATAAAAAAACTTTCCCCACTATGTCTGGATTTCTAATGAAACTATTTGGATCACCTCGGCGAGTTAAAAACCTCAGAGTGCCGAAATCTGAGTGTCGTTGGATCGAATCACATAATATCTGGGCGTTAGGGTTGAAATTACTTTGATGTTGATTTTGATAATAAAACACGTGTGGTCTATGCAAAGCTGTATTTGAGAAAAATCATCACTAGTTAGTTATAACATATTTTACTTATCTCTGGAACTACTGGTCCGATTTGAATGATTCTTTCAGTGTTGGTTAGTCCATTTATCGAGGAAGGCTATAGGCTATATATCATCACGCTACGACCAATAGGAGCGTAGCAGCAATGAAAAATGTTGCAAAAACGGGGAAAATTGTATTTTTAATAACTTGACGCGGACGAAGGTCGCGGGGAACAGCTAGTAATATTATAAAGCTGAAGAGTTTGTTTGGTTGAACGCGCTAATCTCGGGAACCACCAGTTCTAATTGAAAAAATATTTTAGTGTTGGATAACACATTTACGAAGGAAGGCTATAGGCTATAACAATATCATGCTACGACCCAAAGGAGCGGAGCATCAATGAACAATGTTGCAAAAACGGGGAAAATAGTACTTTTATAATAATTTCACGCGGACCAAGGTCGCGGGCAACGGCTAGTGAATAATAATAGGTATTCATTTTTCAATTCGATTGTTGTTTTCAGTGACTGGACTATTTTATAATCAAACTAAGTGGCCTAGACAACCAGAAAAGTTCAATAAAGATCTGCTGGAACAAACGAAGATTTACAGTCCGCAAAATTTGGACGAAATGTATGGCGCATGGGACAACTATTACAATTTTGTGTTTAACGTAAAAAAATATGTACCTACGCCCACATTATCGGGTAAAGTGTATGATTTGTTAACCTTGAAAAATATCTTAGCAGGCTTCTATCTTCTACAATATTATAAAGAGGTAAAGTCTGTCAGTTTGTATGTGGGGGGTAATTTTCGAAACTACTGATCCAATTCCGAAAATTCTTTCACGAACGGGAAACTGCACTATCCCTGAGTGTACTTACTATTTATTCTGTGGCCGCGGGCAAAAGCTACTTCAAAGTACTATGGGATCAACCCTGTAATTGGGGAAACAATCAGCTGTTCTAATGTGGGTTCGATGGGCGTCGCCAGGACGGGAGGGGGGGGGGCAGCTGCCCTCCCCCCCTAAGCTCAGGATTGTTAAAAGTTATAACTTTTCCTGCCTGATGCCAAAGTTTTTTTGGGCAACGTTTTTTTTTTTAACGTTTTTTTTTTTAAAAAAAAAACGTTGCCGCACACTAGGAATTTCTCCTGTATCGTAGGTGCGTTTACAAACATTTAAATTCACATACACAAACAGCTAGACCCAGAAATTAGTAAGTAGGTGATAAATTGTAGCGTACAGCAGAATCACTCCCAAACTAAAATATCTTTAAGGCTAAAAATGAGCCTTTAATAAGTACTCGTACTACCGCTACAAACTTACACATTTTCTATAAACCAACGCGCGCGGTTCGTATTTTAAACTGTGTGAAAAAACTTTTATCGCAAAATTCGCAAAGGCTCCTTTTTTAGGCGTCTGGATTGACACTCATAATGGATTTTCGCATCATCGACCGGTATAGACAGAGACTGAAATAAATAAATTAGTCCCTTGCCCCGAGGCCTTAATAGGTAATTATGGCATACATTCACAAGGTTGCAAAAAATGGAGCATGTGGAATTTATACGAGGCAAGACGTAACAATTTTCGAGCTCGGTCTTGCTGCCTACTTTCTTTTGAATCTAACCTTGTCTAAGTCTAAGTCGCGAGCGACTTATAGACAAGGTTAGACTCCAGTAGATCCAAACAATTTTAACCTGTCAAAGGTAGGTAAGTAAAATGTTAACATTTTCGAGCTCGCTTCGCTCGCTCTTCAAACCGCTTTCTCTTAAGTCTTGACTTTGTCTAAAAGTCGACTCATGCATTAACGATCTAAACAATTGTAACCTGTCCAAGGCAAGGTGTGAAAAAAATTCGAGCTCGCTTCACTCGGTCTTGCAGCTTACTTCCTCTTGAATCTTGACTTTGTCTATAAGTCGACCAAGTAACTCCTTTATGAAGGGTTGAACTCTAACCTGTCCAAGGCAGGGTGTAAAAATTTCGAGCTCGCTCTTGGAGCGTTAGTCGATTGAGTAACATCTATTTCTGAATAAAAGGACTAAAGAACAGGTAACTGGAACGGAGAGCTTAAATTTTCTTTTAGTTGCTAGACTTTTCAAATCACTCTTCAAAGTTAGTAACTAATTCTACTTTTATATAAACAAGTGTGGAAAATCTAATCAATCCGAGGTGCTAACACTTTTGAAGTGGCTTTTGCATTTTAAATTCTTAAAACGACTTCAGTTGCATCCATAACTAGTAAACTTAACCCTTACAATTTTTTTTGTTTTTACTCGCCCCCCTCTTCCCCCCTCCCCCCTCCCCTAGCCCAAACGCTGGTGACGCACTTGGTAGTTACGTTTGACATACTGCAAATCCAAGTATTTCAGGGTATCTGGAAAACTTCTAGTTCCCGGTAATCCAAAGACTCTTTGACGATATCAGTTTCTGCATTAGCTCATTGACTTAGCAGCCAAACGGGAGCTTTTTAGGGTCATTTATTACTACTATTGTTTTTATTTTAGATGAATGCACCGCAAAATTGGCTTGGAATCCTATACACCATCAAGAATATTATCAAACTAACTGTGTGATCCCCGATGAATGCAAAGAGGTGATGGATAAAGGCAGCGAGTACGGTTATGCGTTGGTACATAGGTAGGTAATACAACCTGGTTAAGTACATACTGTCTTCTTCAGCTAAATATACAAAGTGTCTTTTGAACAAGACGTATCACACGTATTCTAAAAAAGATCTTACAAATTATGCGTCTTGTTTAGAAGACGCGTTGATTTTCAGGAGGTCAACTGTAGGTCATCATCATCGTCATCCACAGCCCGACTTCACCCACTGCTGGGTATAGGCCTCTCTTTGTTTGTGCCAAGCTCCACGGTCTTGTGCCAGCCTCATCCAGGATATTCCCGCCATGGCAACAATGTCGTCTGCCCATCTCGCCGCCGGACGACCAACACTTCTCTTTCCATTTCTTGGACGCCACTCCGTCACAGCTTTACTCCACCTGCCATCACCACGCCTTGCCATGTGTCCTGCCCAACTCCATTTGAGTTCCATAACGCGACTGTAGGTACCTACATCAAATTAAAGATTATAAATCACATGTTGTATACATACTTAAAATATGAGACGTGTTTTACAAAATAACTTTATTTTCTAGGATGTTTTTAATGGTCATCGCCCGTTTTGCTAGAGACTGTATCGTGTTTTCCAAGAAAGTGGACAAATATAAGACGGATACGTTCTGTATGATGTCTTTCAATGAGGCGGAGTACATTGCCTCAAATAGATTCGGACTACCTGACCTCATGTTTGAACACAGTAAGTTCGATAGTTGCTTAGGTCACGTTCACGCTGTCGCCGTCGGGCGATACGGCTTGCGACGATGCTTGACGCAACTCGCATCATCCGAAGCCGAGAAGGTGGCCTATGTATTATCCGTAAAAAATCAATTTATGCGATTTTTTTTTCCTTTTCAGTCGGTTTTTTTTTTAAATCTTTCCAGCCTTTTAGTTGAATACTGTGAAAGATTTCACATACGATTTAACTTCTTGATTTTTTCACTTTTATATTATTTGTTATTTCGAATAACCAACTTTAAATCGTTATAAATCCTAAATGGGCATTCCAAATGAAAAATGAGATGAGAAACTTAAAGATAATTTACAAATACCTATTCAATGAAACCCCATTTAACTTAGTTCGTCGACTTTCATTTTCTTATTTTTCACAACATGGCGTTTGGTTGTCGCCATATTGAACTTTGATTTCTGTGATGTCTTCAGTGACACTTGCAAGATTAAGATAAATCGATTGACGTAAGAATTATCAAAATCGGTCCACGCGTTTGGTCTCTAGAGCGCCAAAAAGGAACAAACATATATATTTAGGCTGACAAATACATTACCCTCCTCCAGTCGGGTAAAAAAAAATCTTTCACTTGTTTCAGTGGCTTTTTGCGGCCTATTAGGCCATGCTCAGTTTTTCCGCAACTACTGGCTCAAAAGTCTTCTTCAGTACCAAACTTCGGAAGGATGCTTCACGCAGAAGTTAGCAACGGGAGAATTTATGGAGAACCTATTGAGGGAGGGTAACCAAGACAAGTGGAGGATGAGTAACCCGAATGTCATCATGAACGGGCAGTGCGAAGCCCATTTCACGGCGGTGGCAGCGCCAGCGCTCTCAAGTGCTCTCAGATATATAATAGAGACCTATTATTGAAATATATGACGTTTTAATTTTAATTACCAACAGCCCTTCCTTATACGCAAAAAAGTTAACGCCGTCTTGTATACAAAACGGTAAAGCTTTTTTTAAAGTGTTTTTTTTACTGTCACTACAGTCTTTTTTATGTGTTTCCATATTTTTTGTAATATTTGGGCAGTATGGGATGTTGTGTTTTGGTTGTTAGTTCTAATGGACATCCCCTAAATCAAGTAGCGTGATAATTTATAGACATTCGAAGACGCCTTTAAGGAATATCTGTGCAAAATTTCAACAGAATCTATGCAGGGGTTTTTGCGCCATTTCGGATCATCAGGCATTAGTTTTTTTACGATTTTATTTTATGTAATGTACCAATAAAGGGTGTAAAAAGACCCGTAACGAAGCCGAAAAGCACTTGTTCTCCCCGTCATTGCGATCATTTTTTTGTTCTAGACCATACCTGGGAACTTTCTAGTTACAGAGATATTGGGGGTCAAAGTTCAGATTTTTTCACAAGTTTTTTTTAAATACAGGTTTTTTAAGTAAGATTTTTACTTTAAACACATCCACGACCCCCGTACTATTCAATCCATCCATCAGCACAATATGCTGAGTTCGTTATATTGAGTCCTACCGTCAAACGTGATTTTTTACCCCAAAAAAAAAAAGTCGTTTCCCAGCAAAATTTTTTGCGTAAAGTTACTTAGTTTGATGTACAGAATGCTTGGTTGACGGCTTCGTGAAGGGTCCGTTTACACCCTGTATAGATAGATAGTGTCTTGCAGATAGTGTATTGCTGTATATACTGAAATTTATGAATATAAAAACTTACCAAAATGTATCACTGTGAATCCTTGTTTCTTGCCAAATTTGATCCTGCTAGGTCCGAGTACCTCACCTCACTTAAATATTCTTTCTTTTCTACGTAACGATTATTAATGGTAGGATCGGGAGTGAATCATTGGAAGAACTTAAGAAGGAAGGCACCCGCGGCGTAGCTTACTCACAGCTTATCCCTGCTATAATTTACCGAGACCGCAATACATTTTAATAAAATGAAGAATATATAGAAAGAAAAAACCATTTAATACAGATAAGTGTAAATTGCTTAAAAGTTGAGGTTCTTTTTTAAATCCTTCTTCAACATATACAAGGTGTAAACAGACCCTTCACGAAGCCGTCAATTAAGCATTCTGTATCAAACTAAGTAACTGCATGCAAAAATTATTGCTGGGAAACGACTTTATTTTTTGTGGTGAAAAATCACTTTTTACGGTGAAACTCAATGTATCGGCTCAAAACTTAGTGCTGATGGATGCTTTGAATAGTAAACGGGTCATGAATTAATTAAAGTAAAGTTGAAATCTTTAAAAGTGGTATTTAAAAAAAAACTTGTGAAAAGATTGGAACTTTGACCTCCAATATCTCCGTAATTAGAAGGCTCCCAGGTATGGTTCATAACAAAAAAATGATCGCAATGACGGGGAGGATAAGTGCCTTTCGGCTTCGTTAAGGGTCTTTTTACACCCTTTATAATATGTATAGTTATCGACTATGTACGCAACACCACACTGCGCTCCAAAACACACTTTACTGACGTCGCTGAAAAAGCCGCTAAGCTAAAGTGGGACTGGGCTGGTCATGTCTGCCGCATGCCCTACGAGCTGTGGGCCAAAATAACCGCGATGGGGAGCCCTGACATAGCCTGAAGGCGACGCGGTATGACCTCGCAGGAGATGGCGGGACGAGCTGGACAAAACCAACGACCTGTGGTCCACATTGGCCCTGGATCGAAGGATTTTAAGTCATGGAGAGAGGCCTTTACCCAACAGTGGGATGACACAGGCTAACAGTATCAGTATAGTATTTGACAGTCAACTGTCACATCCGTATCTATAGTCAAGTTCAAGTAATTACTTATGCAATAGACAAGAATTTAGACGAAGTTAAAGCCGTCAATGAAAGCAAGTTATGAATTCTAACTTTAGACAGTTTTAACTTCGAGCAATTACTAGACTACAGAGGAAAAATCGTATCTTAAATCTTAACTCATCTTGTCAAGTAATCACTTTTTTATTTATTTTTATTTAGGGAAATTTATAATCACTTTTAGCAGTTTATAGATACGGGTGTCAGTTAGTGTGCAAAATTTTTTTAACCGACTCGACTTTTAAAAGGAGGAGGTTATCAATTCGCCAATTGTGAACCGATTTTGATGATTCTGCTCTTGTTTGTTTCTTTTCTTAGTTATGTAAAGCCGCGCAACCCATAATCCGAGGGCTCTCGGATGGGTTGGTATAGGTTGCTACAATACGAGTTGTGTCCGAGTCCACTCGGCCCGAGCATACTTTGATCGTGTCAACACGGCTTAAGCGCCTAACTCATTATTACGAGTTTGTTTTTGTTGCATTAAAGGTATGTGCTGCAAGTATTTTCTTGTAGGTGCAATGAGTGTTGTTAGATTAAAACGATCTGATTTTATAAGTGAAAGGAAACAAGGCAATCGTTATTTTAGTGGATTACTGTAAAAGAGTAGTCATAAACTGCCTAGTTTTTACCCAACTTTGTACCAGCATTTTACTTGAAACCATTGGCTATCAGTCCAGTTACTGACCCCAGTTACTGGATAATACGATACCGCGTGGGAAAACTGGTGGTCCGACTTTTGGTCTTCTGACTGTGAAATAAATTACACACAACAGGTATTACAGCAAAGAGTTTGTATAGTGCAGGCCCATACAACGTACGGCCCCCGAGCCAGTATACGGCCCCCGGGCCATTTAGCGGCCCGCATATGTCTTTCATCCGGCCCGCAAGCTATTTAAAACTTTATAAGATATTAATAAAATTGCGCGAACATTGTTTAAAAAAATGCCCCTAAGTCAGTTACTCCCTCGCCATATTAACCTACCCGCTCCACCTCACTTACTCGCGAATGTAGACCGCATCATCGCAGTCTAGTCCGGCGAAGCTTGTTTTTTTTTAATTTAATTTAGAGGTCATTTTCCATTTCTTTTGGCCCATTACGGTTACAAAAATACTAAACTTGGCCCCCCATAAGACTATGTTGGACACCCCTGGTATAGTGTGTTAAATTAATGATGAATTTTAATAATTTTTGTTACTGATTGTAATAATTAAGTTAATGTTTTCATGACAATTTGAATTTTAATAATCTTATTTATTGAATGTAATAATTAATTTAATGTTTTAATGAGAATTTTTATTTTAAAAATTTTGTATAATAAAAATGTTTGCCAGCCGAATGGTGAAATATAGCAGAACTCTGATGTATACCTACTTCTACCTACTTATGTATTACCCATACTTGCAAATAAATGCTATTCTATTCTATTCTACAAAAAAAACATAATTATTAAAAAAAAAAAATTATATTTATAAACTTTCTTCATCTTCAACTTTTGGCCACCCAATGCTGAGTGTCATAAACTCCATTCATTGTTTATTTACTATGAATAAGTAAATTAAGTTTTTCGTCAAAAGTTAAAAGTCAACAAAGAACGTTTCTAAGAAAAATAAAATCTCTAATTATTGTCAAAGCAAAGAAAAACTCTGCAAGTAGTACGTGGGCCGGATTTAGAAGGAAATTGTGAGGAAAAATAATTGGTCGTCCGTCTTTATTTTCTCATCCTCATGGTAAATAAAAACAATAGCACTGAAGAAAATACGGCCAGTTTTCATTCGAATTTACGTGTTGAAACATCTTCAGTTCTTCACGGTATAATTTTGAGATAAAATCCACGATGAAAGTGCTTAAGTCGATTAAGTCGTTACGCCCACGTGTACTGAATTCCGTATTTATATTTTCGATGACGATCATTATGATGGAGAATAATGTGGTTGCTGACGATGAATTCAAAGCGATAATTCAGGATTTACCAGCGCTATCGGATTTAGACCATTATTTAAGTGCATTGGAAAATGTGGTTGATTTTTGTTTAAGGCATAAACACTACGTGGATTTGAACTTGCAGTTCGGATTGTTTCTCGTAGACGGTAAGATTGTAAAGCCTTATAACGATGATATTTTTGTAAGTGTTGTATTGTATTGTATTTATTTATTTCTAAGTATATGGTACATTGAGATCTTACATTAAACTTTGTTTCACACATACTACCATTGCTGGTGTAGAATTATTAATGAGTTAGGTTCATGCAAATCAAATATAGGTAAGGTACATTTAAAGAATGTTATATAGAGATATTTTCAAAGATATGCTTTTAATTGTTTGTTATTCTACTCGTCTAAATTAAATACACTGGAAGAGAGACCAACGCGAAAATGGTTACCACGTATTCAGTACATCATTCTGAGCCCGGGGACACATATAAATTTTTCATCGGTTTTTTTTTGAATCAGCTGTTCCATACTTTTTGACCATGTAGGTATTGCACTTATGTAGGAAACAGTTTTTTTTTTTAATAACCGATGAATTTTTTTTATTTATGCTCAGAATGATGTAGGTACTGAATAAAGGGTGTAAATAGACCCTTAATGAAGCCGTAAGGCATTTGTCCTCCCCGTCACTGCGATCACTTTTTTCTTCTGGACCATACCTGGGAACCTTCTAGTTACGGAGATATTTGGGGTCAAAGTTTAAATTTTTTCACAAGTTTTTTTTTTTTTAATACCACTTTTTAAGGTTTTTACTTTACTTTGATTAACTCCATGACCCGTTTACTATTCAAAGAATCCATCAGCACTAACTTTTGAATGCGTTACATTGAGTTTTACCGTAAAACGTGACTTTTCACCCAAAAAAAAAAATCGTTTCCCAGCAATAATTTTGGCGTAAAGTTACTTAGTTTGATGTACAGAATGCTTGGTTGACGGCTTCGTGAAGGGTCTGTTTACACCTTGTATGTGGTAACCGTTTTCGCGTCGGTGTCCCTTCCACCCTGTATATCTCTTTTGACCTGAGTGCCCAGAGGTGTATTTGTTTTTTATGAAGGAGTATTGTCTTAAAAATTTTCAGGCAAGTTATGGTTTAATTGATAGTTCGCGTTATTATTCGATTATGAAAAAATGTTTATATTATTTTATTTTATTAATTATTTTTTATAATACGGGTTCAGAACTATGAAACGAATCAGCTAAACTATACGTCAATCAATTCGTCATGATAAAAAATGTATTTAGTACGTATACTAGCTGTGCCCGGGGCTTCGCTTACATGACTGTGTATTTTCATGGCGATTGTTGAAAGACAACATACAAGTAGCAGTATGTTTTCGTAATCAAATTTAATTAAGCAGTTTTCTTTCGTTGTTAGTATAAAGGGTGTAAAAAGACCCTTAACGAAAACGAAAACCACATATTCTGCCCATCATTGGGATCATTTTTTTCTTCTAGACAATACCTGGGAAACCACAGGTTCTGGAAATATTGAAGGTCAAAGTTTCAATTTTTTCACAAGTTTTTTTAAAAAAACCACTATTTAAGATTTTAACTTTACTTTAATTAACTACATGACCCATTAACTATTCATAGCATCCATCAGCACTAAGTTTCTTGTGCGTAACATTGAGTTTTACCGTGAAACGTGATTTTTCACACCAAAAAAAAAGTCGTTTCCCAGCAATAATTTTTGCGTAGAGTTACTTAGTTTGATGTACAGAATGCTTAGTTGACGGCTTCGTGAAGGGTCTGTTTACACCCTGTATTTGTTACTAGCGGCCCGTCCCGGCTTTGCACGGGTGAACATTTATTTTTTAAACATTTTGGGATAAAATATAGCCTAATTTTGCTTTTGGGATAATGTAGCTTTATAACGGTGAAAAAATGTTTGAAATCGATACAGTAGTTTTTGAGTTTATTCGTTACAAACATACACGCACACACACACACAAAAATACAAATCTTTCCTCTTTATAATATTAGTAAGATACATTTCCAGATGCTTGGTGCCGTTCAGTAGATGCTTAGGAGGTGTTCAAATCCAAAAAAGAACATTGTCAATGTAGTTATTTCCTGACAAAATGACCCTAAAAATAATGTTGCGATGAAATATTTACTTATCTTTTACAGTGAACTTGAAACAAGTTATGCAACAGAAAAGAAAAAGAATCCCTTTAGAAATACGTTTTCGTTTAGAAAAAATATTTGTGAAAAACGACGCGGTGGCTGGCTATTTTCACCTCATGGTACAAAGAAATCAAAATGTCCCCAAAATGAGGCAGAATATTAAATGTAAGTCACGTTTTCAATGCATTTTGGGTACACAATCATCATCATCTGCTTAGCCTCTTCCCAACAGTCTAACCGGATGCAGCTGAATACCAGTATTTTACATGGAGCGACTGCCTATCTGACCTCCACAACCCAGTTAGTACTGGGTAATACGAAGACTGGTTGTCAGACTTTTTGGGCCACTGACTATCTGTAACGACTATCAAAGATCTACAAATGACAGCCGGGACCAACGGCTTTACGTGCTTTTTGATGCAATATACCGAGGTAAAGCGTCGAGGACATTGTCGACACATGTTTTTTGCATGTAAATATCAAAGGTTGATTTGCCGCCACGGTCGTTAGTATTGTATGGATCACTATGGACTGTAATCGACCGCCGAGTTTTATAAACAAAAACGTGTTTTGACAAGATGCCTTATTATTTTTAAAACCCTTTTATTTCCATTTTGAGGAATAATTTTCGGGGTACTTCGGGTGATACATAAGTGCTCATTGTGTAGATTTCATCATTATTCATCATTCTCTTGCCCTTATCCCAATTAATTTGGGGTCGGCGTAGCATGTCAGCTTTTTCCATACTTCTTGCCACATCATCCTTTACATAGTCCATCCATCGTTTCTTTGGACTTCCTCTACTCTTGTACCCATCCACATTCATACTCAAAACTTTCCTCACGACGTTTTCCTCATTCCTCCGCATCACATGCCCATACCACGACAACCGATTGCGTAGGTTTATTTAAAAAATATGAGTTTAATAAAAAAAACTGAAGTACTATCATAAAAATCTTTCTGAGATTGCGCAGTTGGAATTTAGGAATACAGTGTTTATTATGAAAATTACAGAAGCAAAAAATAATTTAATTATTTTCTTTTCACAGTGTCACGACTTTTTTACAATGCGACTACGTGGCCAACGCCTACCGACACATTTAATATAGTTCTTCTGAATGATACGAATATCTACAATCCGGAACAGTTGATGGAAATGTATGGCAAATGGGGGGAATATTATAGTGATGTGGTGGACTTCAATAATGGGCCTTCGCCTGCTGAATCAGGTATAGTTTACTATGTTCATCTTCGACTAGTCATCTGCCTAGCCTTTTCCCAACTAAGTAGGGGTAGACTTCCAGTCTAACCGGATTTAACTGAATACCAGGATTGGATATGGACCGACTGCTTCTGACCTCTATGACCAAGTTATACCAGTAAAATAACTAAGAGTAAAACTGTAATATCTATAGAATGCTTTGGAACTTTGATCCTTTTCAATGTTAGCATTTTTTGACCAAATTCTTTCTAATATCCTACTGCAAAAAAAAACTAGTACCATAGTGATATCAGGGGAAGATTTCTAGTTCCTGGCCATTGTTTCATAGGCATTTTGACATAACGAGCCTCATGGCTGTCTTTAGTAATTAATACTAAGTGACACCTGTCTTTTTTTTTTTCTTATGGGAAATCATCAAATGACCCCTCCCGATCTGGGCGGAGAGGAAGGGAGTGTCAGACTTGTACTGACTAAAACCCATCCATGTTCCTTCTTAGCCCTTTGTGTTCCAGGGCCGCGGTATCTCTTTCGAACAGACCTGCAGCTGAACCGATTTTGATAAAATATGTCTAATTTTAATATGCACATCATGCGATTTAATTTGACCCACTTGGGTATATTTGAAAATATTAAATTTTTCATACCCACTTTCATTCTTTCAAAATCGGTGTAGCCATTTACTAGATATGGGGGCATATCTAGTAAATGGCTACACCGATTTTAATAAAAACGTATCTTAGAACCATCGCCAAGAAACTAGCTTTCAAATAAAAAAAAATTACATATAAATCGGTTCAATTGTTTAAGAGCTACGGTGCCAGAGACAGACACACACACATTGCGGTCAAACTTATAACACCCCTCTTTTTGCGTCGGGGGTTAAAAATAATCTATGATGTTAATAAATATTTCGTGAATGCCGAGCAACATTCAATAGGTTAAGTTATTTGTGATAAATAGTATATTATTTCCTTGTGTATAATCTAACGTGTCCTACTATTTTAGATGCTTGCATAGCCTTTTTGGTGAAGTCTCCTCCTGTCCGTTTCCATAGAAGATACATGCCGAACTGTCTGACGCCCCTTCGCTGCAGACAGTTGGTGCAAGAAGGCAGCGAGTTCGGATATGGACTAACGCACAGGTACCTTTAGTATACAAGGTTGAATTAAATTTCCTAGCGAAACTCCGCAGACATGATGGTATGAAATGATATACTATAGTTGCTGCCAATTAAGATCGCAATAGCGGTCATTGCTCTTTCCATAATATCTCTTCGTACCAACCAAAACAAACGAACCATATATCGTTCATTTGAAAAAATGTTGAAGATCACGATAGATGACGATTCAAGACATGAACAGGCTTATTTTTGGATTTCAAAGTTAAGAACTTTAATAAATGTAGGTGGGTCAATGACCGCCATTGCTATCTTAACTGGCAGCAACATGTAATTTACACCAAAATTTAATTTACAAATATTCATCCTCATAAAACAACGTATAAATGACAATTACTTATAATGAGACACAGATTAATCTGATTTGTTTATTTTGGCTGTATATGTACAGTCATCAATGTAACAATTTTCGTAGAACAGTATTTCGAACTCATATAGGGAACCCATATCACTTACATTCGTAGTTTTATTCAGTCTGTATCCTTTTAAATAATATTTATGTTTTAGGCTTTTATTTCTGATCATCGCCCGGTTTTCACGAAGATGTGTCGTGTTCTCCGAAAGAGAAGACAAATTGAAGACAGATACGTATTGCAAGATGTGTTTCAACGAGGCCGAGTACATAGCCTCAAACAATTTCCTACTGCCTGACCTTTTATATGAACAGAGTAAGTTAATTGTTGTTGTTGTAGTTTGTTGTTTTTATTGTTGTAGTTTGTTGTTGTTATTGTAGTAGTTTGGTGTTATTATTGTTGTAGTTTGTTGTTGTTATTGTTGTGTTGTATTGTGTTATTGTTACTATTAGACTGGAAGCCGACTCTAACATAGTCGGGAAAAGGCATCTGTTGACACCATTATAAAAATAAATCAATAATACTAGCCCATGACTCTTACAGAGAAGGCACGAGCATTGATTTTGGTTTTTTCAGGACGGGTTGGCAATTTCAGATTTATATTAATTATAATATTCTTATGTATAAAAATCTCTTGTCGCGGCGTTTGTAGTCGCACTCCTCCGAAACGGCTCGACCGATTTTTATGATTTTTTAATGTTATTTGGTAGATATGAGAATAGGTCGTTAAGAATATTTCACACCGCTAGGTGATGAGGGCGCGAGTGAAGCCGCGGGCAAAAGCTAGTTAACTTACAGGGTGTAAGTGACAGCCCTCCACAAACTGATAAGGTGCATTCAGCTCTTTATTTTGAATCATATTCCACCGGAATTTTTCTCCGGAAAATTTTATCTTTTAATATTTTTTTTCAGTTATTAATCCTTTATTTCAATGTAAAATACATTCCTTGTACGCAGCTCTCTATTTATGTTAATAATACGGCTAAAATAAAAAAATCCAACAATGGATGTTGAAATACTCTAACGAACAACGCGTGAAATAAGCTGTTCCCTTCCTGCCTAGCTACAGAATTCATCGAACTAGTCGTCGCGCTTGCCGTTCGCTTCGTGCGTTTTGCCACGGTAACGAATTAACGATACATTGCGTGTGAGGAAATCAAAATTTATTGGATTCCCATAACATTCCTGAAATAATTTCTTGTACCGGTCATCTTAGTACGATATACTGAATTCACCCCATCAGTTTGTAGAGAGCTGTTCCTTACACCCTGTATATATATAAAAATGATAGGAATTAAAGTTGAACTTTAAACTGTTTCAGTTGCTCTCTGCGGCTTCTTAGGCCACGCCCAGTTTATCCGCAAGAACTGGCTCGATATTCTTCTCCAGTTTCAAACATCAGAAGGTTGCTTCTCAGAGAAAATAGCAACTGGAGATTTCGATGAGGATCAGATGCGAGAAGATAAAAACGACGATTGGATAATCGAGAGGAACTCGAATATTATGAATGGACAGTGCAACGGGCACTTCACCGGAGTGGCGGCCGCGGCACTCTCAAATGCTGTCAGATTTATTTTGGAGGATTACTATTAAAATTTAATGATTTACAGCTAAAGCTTAGAGCTAGTATCACTTTAGCTCTTAGATACCACACTACTAGAGATCGGATATTCGGATGCATATTTACCTAAAGTTTGAGTGTTGACTAGCAAGGAGTGCGAGAGCGAGTATCATAGTAATAATTGTTATAAACCCAGCCATATTTACCATTTTATTCTATTTGATTATTCCGCAGCAAAATTTTAATTCAGCTGTTCAGCAATATTTTAAAGTTAAAGTATTTTTTTAAGTGTTTCCACAAATTTCTTGCTATATTTTAAGAAGAATATAACCAATATTTATAATTTTTAGGAATATTACATTTTAAACACTATATTTGTTTATGAAATTCCATGAAATCAGGAAAAAAAATATTATAAGAAGTCGCTTCCACATTATGTATTGGTAAATATGCATCCGAATATCCGATCTTTAATCAGTACACACAGCGAAGCATCAAGTTATAAATTTCCAGTATTACTTGGTCTCGCTTTGTATAGATTTCCCATACAATGAGAGTTCCGCATAAACTGGTTTTGTACAGCTTGATTGGTCGTTGTGCGTACAACTAAAATGTAAAGCCCATAATCTTAATAAATAACACTCTCTTACTTAAAAATAATATCAAAGAGGTTCCTCTCTTTGAAGCCCTGACTGCCAGTAGCTTGGACCCTGTTCCCGATACCGGTGGGCTACTATTTTTTGTATCTTTAAATGTTTTTTTTTTTAGATTGGAATATTTAAAAATGTAATTTATATGTATAAATATGAATAAAGGATATAATATGTCAATGACATACATTTTTAAACACCGGAATTTAAATGTGTATAATAAAGCGTATGTAGTAAGTTCAATAACTAAAAATATAGTAGTAGTTTATTCCCACAGAACGGCACGGAAGTGACAAACATCTCGATGTTTGTTGACTCTTCGGAGTCGCGTGCGCATCTTCGACGGAGACACCATGGCTTGTCTGCGAGGAATAGCGCTACCTCTGTGCCTCTAGCAAACCTTCTTACAGCAGGTGTAGATCGTATAACTATAACCCATTCGCCCGTTTTCACCAACAGTTAGCGACAACACATAACACACATTTTTTTGCGTAAAGTTACTTTATTTGAAGTACATAATGCTTGGTTGAAGGCTTCATGAAGGGTCCGTTTACAACCTGTATAAAGGCACTGCTGATAGTTTCACTGTAACCATGGATCTGTGGACTGCGTGTGGTTGCCTGTCCAATTTCCTTTGACACTAACCGAGGTCTCGTCTCGAAAGTGACAGCTGTAGTCAACCTCGCCTCATCGCAGGTAAGCAGGTAGGTAGGTACTATAGACAACCAAGCCAATGTCGACCGGACGCCGACTACCATGAGCATAGTCCCTTCCGGTTGCAGGAAGTGTCTAGATAATGATAGCTTATAAACTTTGAAAATGAAAAAAAAAGTCGATCAATTTTCGGGTTACGCCGCACTTGCCTAGGTTGCCTTGTGGATGGGTGATCACCGACGATATACCGACTTTCTTCGGAAGGCACATTAAGCCTTATATCCCGGTTGTCATTTGTAGATCTTTGACAGTCATTACTGGTAACCAGTTACTTACCAAGGCGTATCGTATTACCCAGTACTACCTGGGTTGTGGAGGTCTGAGAGGCAGTCGCTTCATGTGAAATACTGGTATTTGGCTACATCCCGTTAGACTGGAAGCCGACCCCTGGAAATGGCTAGGCAGATGATGATAAGCCTTACCTTAATCACAGTCTCTATCATACCATAACAAGAGCCACTTGCCATACACTAATTAGACAAGGGACAATTGCATTTGAAGAGTTTTGTATTGCTACAATGACTCATAATAAGATTGATATTAACTTTATTCGGCAACTTATGTTAAGCCAGTACAGACGCCAACACATCAAGCTATACAACATTATTCTCCTGATTCGTTTGGGGTCGGCGCAGCATGTCTTCTTCTTCCATACTTCTCTATTACTCGTCATCTCATCAGACACCTCCTTTCTTGCCATGTCATCCTTTAAACAGTTCATCCATCGTTTTTTTGGTTTTCCTTTACTTTTATACCCATCCACATTCATACTCAAAACTTTTCTCACGACATTTTCCTCATTCCTCCTCATCACAAAAGTGCCGAAAAAAGTTCGTGGGCGGACACACTGAGTTTCGCGTGTCGTGAACAGTATCGAGTTGTGAGTGACAGAGGTAGTGGTACCGAGCGTGTAAAACGTGCAAGGAAGAGGGTAGACCGATTTGTCTGCTCATAAACACCCACCCGCAATAACTTCAGTTTATCCGTGATCATGCGTCATCCGTCAGTTAGTTTTAGATTAGATTCTTTACTCTCTTTTATGACATAAATAGCACCCCTCCTAATGAAATGCTCATTGCAATTAAGAGAAACGATTTCCTTGCAACTTTAAGTTTCATTGTGACCGAGTTGTATATAACTACCAACGGAAGTGTTATTGTACTTGTCGAATTAACTTCCGGTTAGTTAAGAGAACTAGTATTCAATGGTGTAATTAATGCAACCTTCATGGGAACGCCTATGTATGGGTGAGACCGAGAAATTAATGAGCTTAAGCTACTACGGTGCTACTACTGTTACAGAGCAAATGTTCTCATTGTTTGAACGTTTTTAACTCCACTTAAATACCTAATTGTTGTCACTAATTAAAATCTTGGACATAGGGAAATGCAAAGCAATCAAAAAGTTATTTATTTTTTGCAGAGAATATTTACAAAATGTACGTAGGCGACGTGTCGTGAATTACACTCAAGCGGCGCAGCGCAGGCACGATGTTCTTTCGTTCCCTACGTTCATTTTGTATGAAAACGTCTTGAAGCGGCATCATGCCTGCGCCGCGCCTTTACCTTACGCCGTTTCTGTGTAATTCGCGCCTTATAAATTCCACGCTTGCGCTGCGCCTGCGCCGTACCGTCACCTTACGCCGTTTCTGTGTAATTCGCGCCTAAGACTGTTCTTCCACCCTTAGCCGATTCCTAGTATTTTAGTTGGAACGCGTCGGTTGCGGAACTAACTTCCAGCAACAGATCTGTCTATAAAGCTGGACGAACCATTTTGGGAAAATAGGATGATTCACCATTGTTCGCCATGACCAGATCTAGATCTCAGTAGCAATTTGTGTACGGTTAAAGTCAATAGGCTCGTCTCCTATAACATGGGCTTTAAACATAATTAGCGAAATGTGGGTGCAATAACCTTACCCTTTGTCGATAACAGGTGCGATATTATGTTATGTTTAAACTTTCAAAAACACAGATATGTTTATGTCACATGTAAAAGGGGGCAAGCGTCTGCCATCAACCGGGCGCATGTCAAGACTCCGTGGCTGCTACTGAGAAATTCCTGATGGAAGGAACCCAATAACCTGGGAATCGTACCCAGGACCTCATGCTCAGCAGAACAGAGCAGAACTTGCGAAATGTGGGTGTACTATTAGGTATGCCTCTGCTTAACCCTTCGGGATTTACAGGCGTGATTTCATGTTATGAGTTTCAAAAAGTCAGATCGGTCACGATTGGTTTTGATTTTATGGTACGGTGGTAAGGTAGGTGTTATCAGCGTATTAACAAACCCATCACCGGTTTGGTAACAATAATATTGGATTGATTCTGTTAACAATACCGTTCGGTAAGCAAAACACAATGATCATAATTGGTATTGTTATTTGTGTTTTGGTGACTCAAGTTTATGATAGCGATTATTCCTAGTTTTCTTATTCCTAGATTAGTCTGAATCGCGAAATGAAAACGCGTAAAATTGTATTAGTCTTTATTTCGATTCCACTGTAGAAATGATATACAAAATAAATATTTATTTGCAATTTGCGTGTCACTGTTTCAACGTTTGTAAACGCACCCACGATACAGGAGAAATTCCTAGTGTGGGGCAACGTTTAAAAAAAAAAAAAAATATTACAGTTTGTGAAGAATCCCGATGGTACATTTTAAATTAAACAATGATAAAACAGAAAGAATGAAATTTGATGTCATTGCTCCTTCTAGCACTAGGTACCTACATACAACACGCCGTACATTTCGGTAATTTTTGGTAATGGCCCATTATTATGTACAGTGTACACTGCATACACTTTTTGATCGAATTTAGATAATGTAATTCTAATAAAAGAGTGATCAACAACATAATCACGAACTGATTTGTATGTGTGAACTGCTGCACCGTTTAGTTCACTTACTTACTAAAAAATATTCAAATGTTTTTTTTTTCATAAAATATACCTATTCCGAAAATTGTGGGATGTATTATGTTATTATTTTCAGAACCGGCAAATAACACAGTCACGTAGCTTTGTTGAATATGTTATCGGAAAATGTATGAAACCTAAGAAATAATTAGGTATATACGATTCCGAGCCTACTTAGGAAATGTTTCAAATGGCGGGGTCTTAGTTCGCTCGCTTCGCTCGCTCTCAAAACCGCCGTCCCGTTCGAACGTAACCTGTCCGGAGTTGGGGTGCCCCAAGTACCGAGCTCACTTCGCTCACTCTTGCATCCTAAGTTTTCCTTGCCGCAGTGCCTTGTTTTTGTTGACGAGTTGTGTAGTGTATTAGGGTAACATAAATAAATATGAGAACGATCGATCGATCGACGCTCTCGACTGTATGTAGCCGCCCCTCGCACCGCTATTCTAGCTGTACTTAAGAACATCAAGAATGTAATGAATTTCCGATCGCTATTTAGGACATGTATAGATTTAGGAAAGGTGCATATTAAAAAATATACCATAGCTTTTCTATCTATTTTAGGAATTGTACATATTACCTAGGATTACATAGTTTTCCTTTAACAAAGACATATATATTTTTCTTTGAGTGACTTTCTATGGAAAGTAAGCAAATAAAAAATCTTAGACCTTAATTGCAGTATATTATGAGCCTAAGAGCGGCAGCGATTCAATAAGAGCATCTTTTCGAACAAGTGTGTTGAAAAGGAGGTCTTAGTACAAGGATGGCTATAATTATAATTTAAAAAAAAACGAAGCGATATTTGCATCTATGATTGTCAGTCGGTAGTAGATTGTTATTCTCATTGATTATAATATAACCTGTAAGCTCCCTTCCCAAACGTCTACCTACTTTGGAATTGGAACTGTGGCATAAATTATCATATCAGAATAGTGCCGTACAAGTTCTAATTAGATGTCCAATTGAAATTCGGGCCAGGTTCCTTTGGGACAAAGTGGTCAGTAACGGTAACTATCACCCACTGTCGCTCGCATTCTGATACTTTAGTGTAAATGACCCTTTATTACCAATTTCGGTGAAATTGAAGTGAGTTTACAATCGTTTTGTAGAAATAAGTGCATATAGGTTCCAATGTCGTCATCGGCATAATCATTGAAATTAAAATTGATATCATAATTTTCAAGATTTGATGAACTACATATATTCGGATCGTACAGTACTAGAAGGATCTTTTGGCGTTTGTTTCATCACGTAAACATTATTTTGAGAAATCTTATTGAATAATATAAGAGACCGGTGTTAGTTCTGATTAAGGCCACGCGGTAAAAGATCCATGTATAACTATAAGTGCTAATTATACAGGTTGTAACAGAGCAGGCGCCGTACCTCTTAGGTAAAAAAAGAACCTCTTGTGTGATGATTCAGGCCATCAAACTGCACCACTTTTCATAAGGAACATGGGTCAAAAAAATATAATTGGTCTCTTCATTCTAATTGCGTTAGCCATGTTCCTTATGTAAAGTTGCCCAGTTTGATGATCTGAATCACCACCTAAGAGATATTGCGCTTATACTTTTACACCGTGTATACTTAGTTTAAAGAGCAAAATAACTTAGCAGTTGAGCTGTTAAGTGTTAAGTTTTTTTTTTATCTTCCCTGAATGTTTTTATTTTTATTATCCCTAAGATCCCTTCCTCATATGTACCGTATGTACCGTGTACAAGTATGATATGAACTAATAAAAGTACTGGGTAACAGAATGAATTGATAGCAATTTCTATAATTTTTTCAAAACCTTTCTTGCTTTGGCTGTTAACATTTATAACGGATTTCAATTTAAAATTATAGCTTGAGATATTATTTAAATAGTAATATGCCCGTTATCTCAAAGTTCAAGGATATTTAGTCTAAAATTATATAGATTTATTATGCACAGTCAAAAGGTTTTCGCAAAAGCAGAGCCAGCTTATTATTATTTAAATAAGCCAATTCGTTTGTTGAGTTCGCATAGTGGTGTCATAACTCTTCTATTTCTATAAGCAATATAAAACAAAGTCGCTTTGCGCGTCTGTCTGTGTAACTGCGTTGTACTTCTAAAGTCAAGATTGGATTTTGATCCAATTTTTACTATGATTTAGGGAATTTATACCGTAAAGTTTACAATCTACTTATAACTACTAAAAAAATCGTTTGTCCTGACTGACTATCAACGCATATCTTAAACCAACGCATCAACGCATATCTTAAACCACTGGATGGATTGGACTAAAATTTGGCATACAGAGCTCTTATGACGTAGGCATCCGCTAAGATTTGGATTTAAGATTTTGGTAAATTCAACTCTAAAGCGGGTGAAAATCGGGGTTGAAAATTTGTATGAAAATCCGTCACCGGATGAAGCAGGGGCGAGTCGCTAGTATATTATAATCTTACTTCTTATCTTACTAATATTATAAATGCGAAAGTTCTGAGGATGGATGAATGGATGTTTGTTACTCTTTCACGCAGAAACTACTGAACGGGTTTGGATGAAATTTCACACATAGATCGATTAACATAAAGGGTACTTTTTATCCTGGTAGTATCATCCCGTGGGTCAGTTACTGAACTTCACGCGGGCAAAGCCGCGGGCAACAGCTAGTATTATAATAATGTATTACGTAAATGCAAATCGTCATCCGGGATCAAAAGGTTGAAGGACCGAAGATAGGAAGTGTTATGGCGAATATCGACCATTTGTAATCATTACTATCATATATTAACTTGATGTATGTGCGGTTTGAATGGTCAAGTGAATGAAATAGGCCTATGGAAGTATGTAGGCATTCTGTAATGTACAGTGTACACTCAGCAAAAGTGATAACTATACAGCACGTCCCACGGCTATGCCACGCGGAAGGAAAGTACCTTAAGTATTGTATATAGGAACTTTTACTGATAGAAGACTTTATTTTGATTTAAAAAATAATTAGAACTACGTTCAAATATTTTAAATTTATCACATGCCTAAACCGGAATTCGAACCCGCCAATAATGTGGAAAAAAAAAATACATGTCTTTTATTATAACGGTCGAAAGAGTTTATCATAAGAATTATTTTTTCCTTAATATTATACCATCTTAAATAAAAGGAAGACCATGAAATTTTACATTTTATTTGAAATTTTGCTTAGGTAAAAATAATTACGTATCTAACATTTAAATTTTTTTGTTGGTACTGTGAAAGAAAAGAAAGAAAGAAAAAATATTTATTGTTTACTGTGCTGAGTAGCCTTGCCTTTTTAATCATTCTTCTAGGTGTTTTGCAGGTTTTGAAATATCCTTTGCCAGAGTCGAATAAAAACAATACACGCGATAGCGTATTGTATCTTCATGCCCTTGTCCCTTACATGGGGTAAGCGCAACACATTTCCATTCTCCCCGTCAACCTCCATGCTATCATTTACTTCAATTTATTTTATATCAGCCTCACACAAGTCATGCATTTTTTCTTTGATCTTCCTTTACCTCTCCTGCTTACATACATCTTTTGCTGTCTGTACATACTTTTATGATGGTTGACCAATAATGGACTATTGTTGCGTAAGTATTCGTACCACGTGAATATTTATACTCAATTGGAATTCGTGGTCACCTCTCTTCCATGAAAAACTATTCAACAAAAGATATCTACGGAACGGTAATCGTAGGTCGTGTATGGACGAACACACATCTATACTAATATTATGAAGAAGTAAAATTTAGTTGTAAAGAAGAAGGAGCACGGTCCATATAAAATTAACCCACGTCCTACAGCTACGAGACGTATCTCAAAAAAACATACAAGATACTCGCGAAAAACATAACCCTTCATTGGCAGTCGGGTAAAAACGAGCTAGCAAATTCCTTTAGGTAAAAAAAACAACTGAAGACGCATCTTCGTAAACTGAAACCGGTTGGTAACAAATAAGGAAGTAAAGATGCGTTTACCAATTACAGCATCCGATTATATCGGTACACATGCACTATGGGAAACCGCTGGCATTTAGCGTTGTCGTAGAGAATGCATGTGCTAAGGTCACCGAGCTTCACTTTGTCAGTATTTAAATATTTGTGTATGAAAAATACTTTTTATGAAACAGCACCAATAGTGGTGAGACCTAAGAGATGCTGTACGAGTATAAAGATCTCTCGAAAAAGAAGTGTTATTAAAGTGATTGTTGGGTTAAAATGGTGGATGGATAAAGATGGTAAAATAATAATAATATAGCTTAGTGGCGTGCAATTATAGAGACTTAAATTATGTACCCAGCATTAGATTGTTACGGGCTGGCGATTTTTTATTTTTTTAGTATAATAAACATACAATGTGTCCGGTCATGGACTAGCGATATTCTAGACAACTAGTAGCTTATGCCGTGGAGTGCGATAATTGTCCCACAGGATCATACTACCGAGATTAAAAGTATCTTTTTTTTAATCCATCAGTAGTTTTTGCGTGAAAGAGTAACATACATCCATCCATTTGTCCTCACAAACTTTCGCCTTTATAGTATAAGTAAGAAGTAAGATTTTAATACATTACACACTTGGGTCCAATCCACTTCTCCGCTATTTGGAAGGCATTTTGTTTTTTTTTGTTGTGATAAACTCCACGAAGAAAAAAAAAAACATATCTCTCGAATTTTTGGTCTTACTGAGATACAAATAGGCTTAATCGGAGGGCAACAACATTGTTTATAGTTAACATGACGAAATAATGGGTTCACATTTTTGTAACTTTCAGCAAAAAAGATAAACTCAAACAAAACAATAAAAAAATTAAGTATGCAAATCGTAATTTTTTTTTGTGAACAAACACAATCATTTTTTGACAACAAATTCTTTGCAAATCAACAAATTTGTGTAATAGAATAGTTTTTATATAAGTACCTAGAATATCGCTACTCCATGACCGGACACATTGTATATTAATAAAAATTACCTTAAAACTTTAAAACATGTTTTATTCAAAGATAATTTAATCAACAACACTGCACCTACTTGTATCTGTAAATTAGGGTATAAGACCTTAGAAATTTGATTGGTAATTACAATATTATTTCAATGTATGTGTAATAAACAGTTAATACCCCAACAGCAAGGCAAATGACATTTTCAAAGTCAGACGAAGGTTGCATGGCGGAATGTCGGTCAATCATGAGATTAATTTAATTTATTCCAAAGGAAATTAATGAGGAAATCCGATTTTTTCTGTGACTATATTCATTATTTATCTTGGCAGTTCGCAAAAATTGAAAAAAAACAGCCAAGTACGAGTCGGACTCGCGCATGAAATGACAGAACAGAAATACATATTCTGTGAAAATTTCAACTGTCTACCTATTACGGATCGTGAGAAACAGCTCGCTGACATACAGACGGACGGGCGGACGGATGGACAGCGGAGGCTTAGTAATAGGGTCCCGTTGGTTACCCTTCGAATACAAATCCTAAAAAACTTTAACCATTTATTAATTTGTGTAGTTAAGGCTGTTTGGAGGTTGGTGGTTTTACTTTACTACTAGTTTTACTTTTTACTCTATATAACATTATTAGCTGATGCCCGCGGCTTCACCCGCATGGAGTTCAGTTATTGTCACACGGGATTGTATTACCGGAATAAAAAGTATTCTATGAGCTATTTCAGACTATAATCTATCTCCGTGCTAAATGCTCGGCTCAATGCTAACTTTTTTTAAAGTGCGTAGTATTTTTTTCTTTTTTCCCCGTGTCATTAATGCTTAACCTGGTGTCAGAGTGTTTATAGTGCTTATTGTATTTATTTTAATTCCTTTAATTTTATTTTTATCGTGCTTGTTATCTAGTGATCCTAAGATTTCTACTATCTTTTTTGTGTTTACTCGTGAGAACCTGTAATTGGCTCTGTGTTGCCTATACAATTGTTATTATAATTAATAATAATTTGTCATAGCTGTTGGTTCTCCTATCTATAAATAAATAAATAAATTTCTTTCAGATTCGTTCAGCTGTTGTTCTTGTCTGATTGAGTAACAAACATCCATCCATCCAAACTTTCGCATTTATAATAGTAAAAATTTAAGTAAGATGATTTAGAAGTACGAGGAACAGAATGTAGAGCTCTTCATTCTGCATTGAAATGAAAGGATCCCCTGACCAGACGTTGTGTTTTAACTACAGGGTGTAAACGGACCCTTCACTAAGCCGTCAACCAAGCCTTCTGTACATCAAACTAAGTAACTTTACGCAAACATTTTTGTTGGGAAACAATTTTTTTTTTGGGGTCAAGAATCACGTTTTACAGTATAACTCAATCTAACGCACTCAGAACATTGTGCTGATGGATGGATTGAATAGCACGGGGGTCGTCGAGGAGTTTAAAGTAAAAATCTTACTTTAAAAACAACATGTATTTAAAAGAAAACTTTTGAAAAAGTTGGAACTTTGACCCCCAATATCTTCGTAACTAGAAGGTTCCCAGGTATGGTCTAGAACAAAAAAATGATCACATTGACGGGGAAAACAAGTACCTTTCGGCTTCGTTAAGGGTCTTTTTACACCCTTTATACACCGACGCTTAAGATTGATTCCTGATATATTAATCTCGAGGATAACGACAGATAACTCGTCGATCGTCTTCTACGATGTCCTTCTCACACCTCCTCTCAAATCCTCTTTTCTTGTCCAGGCGGTTTTCCTTTGGAATGCGCTACCTCAGAATATCAAGACGGCCCCCAGTCGGTTCACATTCAAGGTAAAAGCTCGCGAACACTTGCGTAAGGAGTTGGCAGACTCGTCCCACAGTTAATTTGTTGTATTTCTCCATCTATGTATTTTTATCTCTCTTTACTTTGTGTATTTTGTTTGTATGTATGTATTTATTATTATATTTTATTCTTGGTTTTCTGTATCATTTCACGTACTATATTTTGTTTCTGCATCACCATAAGATAGACTGGTAGAAAAAGCCCAAAGCATTAAGTCGGCCTTTGTACAGTGTTTTTACATTATGTGCATAAAGTTTAATATATAAAAAACTCAATGATATTATTGACACTCCTGCGCAGTCTCGCACTTCTCATTACTAATTAATTTAAAATAAAAACTCCTTGATTTCCCTAAGTACCGTCTGTCATTCAATAAGCACACTAATTAGGATAATTTGCATCTAATTGATTGGAAATTATCACTACATCCTCATACAAATTAATGGTTTCCGATGCATTAGTCTAAGACGAGTCAGTATCGTGACTATTTCCCTTGTAATGAGCAATTAAATCTGTTTGAAATAGTCGTCTTTGAAATTGCCTATCAAAATAACACAAGGTGTAAACAAACCCTTCGCGAAGCCGTCATCATCATTCTGTACATCAAAATAAGTAACTCTACGAAAAAATTATTGCTGGAAAACGGCTTTTTTTTGGGGTGATAATCACGTTTCACGATAGGACTCAATATAACGCACTCAAAACATTGTACTGATGGATGCATTGAATAGCTCGGGGGTCGTAGAGGTATTTAAAGTTATAGCATTAAAGAAAAAACTTGTGAAAATGTTGGAATGTTGACCCCCAATATCTCTGGAAGGTTCCCAGGTATGATCCAGAACAAAAACATTATCGCAAAGACGGGGAGAACCAGTGCCTTTCGGTTTCGTTAAGGGTACTTTTACACCCATTATACATCGTGTAAAAGAACGTTATGGGGCATATTTAAAGGTGTGATTCAGACCATCGAACTGAATAACTTTCTGCAAGGATCCTACATCGAAATCACGAAAAAATTATCCGCTGTCCCATACAAAACTTCAATACCTTCTCGACCCAAATATGGAACAAAGCTTATTTTCTAAGTAACAACGGCCGGACGAGTCGATCTTCAAGGATAAGCAACGCTTGTACAGGACGGTCCGGGGATGGGTAGCTGTCCATTACACCCCGACATTTTGGTCCCGGCTGTCATTTGTAGATCTTTGTTAGTCGTTACAGGTGTCAGAAGCCGGAAAGTCTGAAGCAGTATTTCCAAAGGAAAGCGTGTAATCGTTAGTTGTTTATGGAGGTCTGACAAGCAACCGATTTATGAAAAAAAAAAAGATGATATTGGCGACATCCGGTTAGATTGGAAGCCGACTTCACCATAGTTGCGAAAAGGATATGCACTACTAATGAGACCTAAACACTAGCATACCAATAAAAAGCTACACGTCTGCTTATTCTTTCAGAGCACAGTCGTGAGAATACTCTACAAAGGATACAAATTAGTTTCATAACGGACAAATAAATTAACATGATATTAATTAGCACAAAGTAATCTATTGTAAATGTCACTGAATTTAATTAATTGTGATCAATCTGTGTCATCATTTTGACCTGCATATTAAATAGATGAAGTATTAGGGGTTAAAGTATGAAATTGCTGATTTGTATGCACGATGTCGTGAAAAGTGATATTTCCATACTAACATTTTTTTCTTCTTCTTGGAAACCTCTGAACCGACTATTTTGTAATTACAAACTATTACACTATAGTTTGTAATTAAAAAGCTGTGCTGCACTGCGTATGTTAAATTCTCAAAACATAGTCTATGACAAAAATATATCTACTTGAACTAGAAAAACCGACGGCACATTGAAACAGATATTTAGACACACTACCCTATGAGTTAATATGCAACGACTAGTACGGTTTTTAAACTAAAAGGTACGATATTGAAATAAGGAAAAAATATAACTATACGTCAAAGTTACAAACAGAGCAAAATGTGAGAAAAAAACGGCAATTTCATAGATAAACCTATGATTAACCTATTATTAAGACGATAAAAGGAATAGACAGGGCGCATCTTGATAACCCTTTTCAGCAAAAATCGAATTCTGTGGGTCTAGCACGGAGTCACGGACGTGTAAACGTAACGAAAATTCGAACATTTATTAATTCCCCTGGGTTATACAAATTGTGCAAGTCGTAAAAAAGAAAAAATATAACCAAAATGCTATAGTTACATACATAACATCACGCCTGTATCTCCGAAGGGTTAGGTGTATTCTTTATGTGTACACCCACATTTCGCCAGTTATGTTTTTGTAATAGGGGGCGAGCCTATTGCCATCAACCGGGCACAAATCCAGACTACGTGGCTGCTGCTGAAAAATTCCTGATGAAAAACCCAATAAAGGTTTGCCCGACCCGGGAATCGAACCCAGGACCTCATACTCAGCAGTCGCAACCACTCGACCAACGAGGCAGTCCTATGCTATATAGATAGTGGTTGTATTTTCTTTGCGAAAACCGTCCGAATGTAAGTTAGGCGTAGTTAATAGTGTTAGCAGTTTGTGGTAAGTTTAGTTGGTTTTAGTTCGCCCTAGCACTAAAGCGTTACTAACGGCTGCTACTGGAAGTTAAACCTTACTACCATCATTCTGTCTGACAAGGAATTTGACTCGAACCAAGTATCTACATCAAAATCAGTTGAGCAGAAGAATGAACATCTTTTTATATCCTTGCAATCAGTTGTATGCTGATTAATTTATGTCACTGAATCTAAATTCCAAAATCTGCATATTAACTAGATTCATTTCTTATGTAAATAAAAAGATGGCACTACGTAATAAAATTATTTTTATTATATTTTTGTTCGTTGATCTAGTTTTTGGTCGTAAATCTGAATTTGAATCAAGGCCTGTATTTTTTAGTTGGCAACAAGCTCGATAGATGGCGTTGTCCTCACCGGCTAGATCTAAGGACTTAATCGCGCTATGGTTTTGTTCACACGACAGAGATATAATTAGAATCAACTATTCAAGTTTTATCTAGTGGTTCAGTGGTCTTCAATATTGATGCAAAGTCAGCTTTAAAAGCTGAAAATTAAAACGTTATAAACTCAATGTTTATTATGTAGGGTTTAAAACCCCCCAAAATTATTTACCTACCTTAATCACATTTTTAGAGACGTATAGCATCATATTTTAAAGATTTACTTTTGGTGGGTAATAGAGTCAACTAAAAATGTAGACAATATGATTATGCATGCTGAAACAATAATGTGGGTGGTGTCACACTTTTGGCACAGTAAGACATTTTTATGCACGCTGAAATAGATAAAAACAGAGCTCGTGAAATCAATAGTTATCTACTAACTAGCGAAATATTTATGGATCTACGATAGGATAATTCAATCACTAAAAAAATTAATCGCACAAAATTCAAGGTCTGTTAACCTGCTCATCACGTAGAGGAAACGTGCAGATCATTATGAAAATAATAATCGTTCATCGGTACATATCACCTATTATCGTAAATCTTCTACCCTCACTATTTAGGGGAATCTTAATGTAGACGTGTTCTTAGGGTGACCATTCATTCGTGTTCTCTTCAGTTGTCTAATTGAAATAAATACTTTGAGTTTGAGTTTGAGTTGAGATTTGTTCAGCTTTTCAAAAAATATTCCGTTAAGTATGGTGAGGAGCTCGTGGCTAAATAATAACAGCCGCTCAAGTCGATCTTCAAGTTAAGCAGCGCTTGCCTAAGTTGGTCCGTGGATGAGTGACTACCCATGACATACCGAGCTTCCTCCGTGCCTCGGAAAGCACGTTAAGCCGTTGGTCCCGGCTGTTATTTGAAGATCATTGGTAGTTGTTATAGGTAGTTAGTGGCCCGAAAGTCTGACAAACAGTCTAACCAAGGGGTATCGTATTACCCAGTATTAACTGGGTTGTGAGATCAGATGGGCAGTAGCTCCATGTAAAATACTGGTATTTAGCCGCATCCGGTTAGACTGGAAGCCGACCCCAACATAGTTGGGAAAAGGCTAGGCTGGACTGACAACCTTTATAAGATGGGTGGGGTAAACTAGATACAGATGGCGAAAGACCGGCAGTCCTGGGGTCCTTGGGTGAGGTCTGTCCAGCTGTGGAATGCGATAGACTGAGTTTTTTAAGATATGGTATCCCAAAATACAATCTACACCATAATTATGTGATTGTGCTAATTAATGAAAAGAATTCTCAAAAATATACCTTTATACACAATCTAAAATTTTCTACTTAATGAATTTTCCACACTTGTTTCACCAAATCTAAACAACAGTCCCAATACTTGTACGAAATTCAGCAAAAAGCACGGTGTTCCTAGTGAGTGCACGCATGCGCCTTGCCCTACTCAATATTCACTACATGCGCAGGAGCGTTGACATCGGCGTGACACAGATTTCTTTGCGATGTCTAGACATAACTTTGAGTTATTTAGTAACCGAAGAAAATCAATGACAGTTATTTTAATAGAATATATTATAAAAACAAATCATTAATTTTACCTCGTGGCTAAATAATAAATATAATCAGCCGCCTGGATCGATATACAGGTCAAGCCGCGCTTGCCTAGGTTTTTCCGTGGATGGGTGACCACCCATTACATACCGAGCTTCCTCCGTGCCTCGGAAAGCACGTTAAGCTGTTGGTTCCGACTGTCTATTGTAGAAGTTGACAGTCGTTACAGTCAGTATCCAAAAGTCTGACAACCAGTCTTTTCAAAGGGTATCGTACTACCCAGTACTAACTGTGTTATGGTGGTCAGGAGTTCACCTCGTTCAGGAATCCAAGTCAAGCCACCCGAGTGAACATTTTAACAATGACAATGATACCGAAAAATGTGGCCAATAACTTCTAAGCTAAGCAGCTTCAAATTCGAGCTGCCTGACGTGTGCTCTATTGTAAACACTGCACCAGCCATTTCAGTTTTCTGTTTCATTATTTCTGTCTGAGTAACTTTCCTTTATCATACGTCCTTTGAATAAAAAACTAGGTACGCAGTTCTACAATCTACATTTCTCATTCTGTTTCTGAAAAGATTTATGAAACGAACAGCAAAACATTTTTATTTCATTGCAATTCAGTTGAGCGCTTCTGTACAGTAGACGAGTGTACCTCCCAAGTCACAAGTAATTAAGGAACGATTCCCAGAAGTACTAAATAATAGTTTGACCTGAGATACACTTAGTCTGCCTCAGTGGTCGAGTCACAAGCGCAATTAATTAAAAAATTATTGCAATTATAAAAATTTGTTATGCGTTGTATGTTTATTGTATTTTTTTTGTCATTTTGTATGATGCACGTCATGTCCCTGCGACAAATAAATGTTTTTTCTTTCTTTCTTTCAATTTGCAGGACAGGTGCAGGTTGTATGATAACTCAATACAGTCCTCGAAGTTAATTTAATGCCATAGAATGATTTTTAAATGAAATAGTAGTATTGGTGATTTTTATGATTATGATTCTGTAAATACAAACGTGTTACGGCCGCGAATCATATTTTGTTTGACACAGCCTGACTGACCTGAAAATTTGAATTTCGTGGGCTATCCTGGCGCTTCCACCTTAAGTATAATATATATTATATCTTACTAATATTATAAAGAGGAAAGATTTGTATTTTTGTGTGTGTGTATGTTTGTAATGAATAAACTCAAAAACTACTATGCCGATTTCAAAAATTTTTCAAAATTTTTCACCTTTAGAAAGCTACATTATCCCTGAATAACATTGGCTATATTTTATCCCAAAATGTTTAAAAAATAAATGTCCACCCGTGCAAAGCCGGGACGGGCCGCTAGTGATATATATACATATAATATAAATGCCTATAAACTGACTTACTAGCTACAACTTTGCAACTGCATGACTGTCATTCACTTAAACAAAATTGCGTAACACTCATTACCTAACACCTATCCTATCCCACACCAAAACACCTTTATTGGCGCGATGACTAACAGAATCCTTGAATATCGGATGCAACTCCTGCATACATTACACATTACACTCGTATTATCTGTGATGTTGCGCAGACGCAACGCTATTGTTGTTGAACAATGAACGAACACCCACAGGCACTTTCTGACACACGTGTGCAAGGGCATTGAGGACTATTCACATTGAAATAAATTTAATTAAATAAAAAGTGTACTTAGTTGGAGAAGTTTCTATGAAGTATAAACATGGGCAAAGCAAAAGGAGGATCGTACTATCGTAGGTGGCGGTCTGTAGTTTTTGGTCATACTAGGTGTAAACGGACCCTTCACGAAGCCGTCAACCAAGCATCCTGAACATCAAACTTAGTAACCCTACAAACCCTGCAAAAATTATTGCTGGGAAACGCTTTTTTTTTGTGGTGACAAATCAAGTTTTACGGTAAAACTCAATGTTGCGCACTCAAAATTTTGTGCTGATAGATGCATTGAATAGTAAATGAGTCATGGAGGTATTGAAAGTCCTACTAATATTATAAATGCGAAAGTTTGTGAGAATGGATGGATGCTTGTTACTCGTTCACGCAAAAACTACAAAAACTACTGAACGGATTTGTATGAAATTGAGCACACACATAGTCTATAACCTAGTAGTTTTTTTCCCGATAGTATGATCCCGTAGGGCAATAAACGCGGGCAAAGTCGCGGGCATAAGCTAGTAATGTTATAACCTTAAAAACTAGTATTTAAAAAAAACTTGTGAAAAAGTTGGAACTTTGACCTTCAATATCTCCGTAACTAGAAGGCCCCCAAGAATAACCCAGCACGAAAAATGATCGTAATGACAAGGAGAGCAGCCTTTCGGCATCGTTAATGGTCCATTTACACCCTTTATACCCCATGGCAGTAAGTATCTAAGAATTACATTTTTCACTTTATCCACTTTAGCTTGGTTATTCTCCATCCAAAAGTTTCTGGTTCTGACATTTGCCGTTCTAGTCCGGTAGTAACACAAGGATATTTAAAATAATCCTCAAAAATATAATACCGACTCATTTACAAAGATCGTGACAAAAAGATGATGCAAGAAGGATATCCGCAATCCTTCGTAAATGGAAAATAAAAATGCATTGAGGCTCTGGACCTAACCTTGAGTGTGATAATTAGTTTTAAAAATAACAAGAACTTGACTAAGTACTTTGTGACTCATAAAAGCACTTCTTGAGAATTTGATCACTCACAGACTGGGCAGGTGGTTACACAAAAAAAAAAACACTAAAGTTCTTAGAATTGACAGTTTTAAAATTGCTGCAAACAGTTTCAAATACGCCTAAATCAGTTTCCACTGACTTCGGATACTTCCAGTCTTCAAATACTTCAGATTCCACTGGAGGCAGTCTCCTTTTAGAAGACCAAAAACGGGTGTTAAAGAACTGATTTGTAAATAAAAACAGAAATACAAATTTAGAAATTTTCTGCTGGGAAAAGAAAAAATGTCAACATCAAATAAACAAACAGGTCAATCAATTTTGAACTTTATCCAATAAATTATCGAGCCTAGAATTTCAGTCAACTCACAAACATAAAGCAGTAATTTCTTGCTCGTTTCGTCTAGCATCCATCGGTATGCGCACTATGGTAACACTGTAAAATTAATCTGCGCAATGTTGGCGGCCTTGACGTGATGACGTCATCAGGAAGCCTGACCAGCGCCTATCACGAACTGGTTCAAGAATCTGACGTACAGTCAGGCTAAAAGTTTGGTTGGCATCTAGTTATTTTTACTCACTCGTTGGTCTAGTGTTCGCGATCGGCGACGGTCAAGCAAGACTACTAAGTATGAGGTCTTGGATCTGATTGGCAGCTCAGACAACGTGTTATTTATTTGGTATACCAACAGCAGTACATATAAAATAACATAAAAGTGCTGGTATGTATGCCAATTAGAGGTATACGCAGCATTCACCACGGGACAACAGCATATATTTTGTCAAATCTTAATAACAAAATAATACAATTTGAATACAATATAAAAACATAAAAATAAATGAAATGAAATTATGATGTTATTGGTTATTTCATCAAGAATATCTCGGTAGCAGCCTACAGTTTTTTTTTGGCCAGTTAATTAATGGCAATATCCTTTCCTCTGTTACATGGGTCTTAAACATAACGAACATATGTAGTGAACAATACTGCAGGTACACCTCAGCTCGGAGAAAACAGGCGTCAAACTATGTATGGGTGTAAGAAGACCCTTAACGAAGGCGAAAAGTACTTCTCCCCGATATTATTGTCATTTTTTTTGTTCTAGACCATAGAACTTTACTTTAAACACCTCTACGACCTCCGTACCATTCAATTCATCCATAAGCACAATGTTTTGAGTGCGTTACATTGAGTCATACCGTAAAACGAGATTTTTCACCCCAAAAAAAGTCGTTTCCTAGTAATAATTATAATTTTTGCGTAGTTACTTAGTTTGATGTACAGAATGCTTGGTTGACGGCTTCGTGAAGGGTCTGTTTACATCTTGTATATTATGTTTCTTTCATTAATTTCACAACTATATTTCTTTATCAGTCCTATGAATTAGCTATAACGCGGCTACTTCAAGTGCTATACCCGATCTGCTAAACGATACATTTATTTGACTGTACATAACACATATACATACAGTCATGTCTGTACTATGGTAATAAGAATGTATTTCACAGGATGTGCATGATTAATTAGTGTTATGACATGTGTTAGTCATGTACACTCGGAATATGCGAGTAGTGAGTACCTTGACACTGCACTGAGGTTCGAAAGGCTGCGCAGTAGCCTGTATTAGTTATGTTTAACTTGTACAGAGATATTCAAGTATGCAAGCATTCTTAGTGTGATCTTAGGCTGGGTAAGGTATGTCTAGGCATTTGTTTTAAGTATATATTTATATATATATTTTTAATTGTATCCGTTAATTAGCTAAATTTACTATACATTTATAAATTAAAATAACCTAAAGTAACTAACTTAACAATAAACTTAAAAAATGGCGTCAAAAAACTCCTCAACGCTGTCAACTGGTAATGTACCCAAGAGACTGGCGGCGTTGCCCCGTTGTATGGCAACGCTTAGCCTTAGGCCAAGGTAAAAGCCAGCCCTTGTCACGGGAAGTGTCAACTAAGCGTTTTCAAAAGTCGTATAATTTTTCTTTTTAATGTCCACAATTTCCAACAGGAGTAGGAATTCTTTTTCAGAGTTACTATCTCAGCCTGAAGAAGATCAAGTGCGATTGGGAATTGGCGTCATATGCACATTCATCCTTCTTCCTACTAATATCATAAATGCGAAAGTTTGTGATGATGGATGGATGTTTGTTACTCTTTCACGCAAAAACTACTGAATGGATTTGAATGAAATTTTGCAGACAGATAGTTTATAACCTGGATTAACACATAGGATACTTTTTATCCCGGTAGTATGATCCCGTCGGACAATCACACATACTCATAACAACTGCTGCCTTTTGTAAAATTGTTCCGGGAGCCTTCCTCACCGTTTCTCTACTCCTGGTAGGCAATCACTAAATGACAAGAGTATTAAAGCTTACACATTCTAGATACTTAGCCTAAACATTGCTGTATTGCCAATATAACGATCTATTGCAAAAGCCCACAAGCTTTCGTAATTACAAATTAAAACTTTTACTTCTGACATTTTGCATGTCGTACTTACTAAGACTGAGTATTTATGACTAATGAACAAATATTACATTTGTTAATACTGAGCGGAAGATGGCTAATTACGGCACCAGAAACTCTATTACAAATGTCATGCTGAACCTAAATACCTCGGAGCGGAATCATCTTGCTGTTGTCAACTTGAAACTAACTGTCAAAGAGTAAATACATGAAAATCCCTTTAAAGACAAATCCCTTTAGAGACAAATCCCTATAAAGATTAGAACAAGCAGGCCCCAATCTCTATTAAAAACTTCGAACAAACAGAAACGGTTTGACTATTTTACAATTTTTATGCAAACCAAAAATACTGGCCGCGTTCAGTGATGCATCAACTATAAGGATTAAAAAAAAATAACAAAATAAAAGAACATCAATCAATAACAATTGTTTCTAAAAGTAAACAAAAAATTTGATGCTCTGATTTTAAATCATAAATTCTTGAAACTATTTTGTAATTTTTTTTTTAAATTTCACGAGAACAATCAGTGTTCACCTATTTTTCAATTACCTACCGCACTAAACAGTTTATCCACCGTTTTTCTTCTTCAAATCAGTATATTAAAATACTTACGATACTAACAAAACATTATGAGAAGAGCCTCAAAACAACATGTCGAGTCTGTCTGGTGACATTAATCTGCGATGCCCCTCTTCGAATGACGCAACTGTCGGCACAGGCACGCGTTGCGTAAAAGCCTTTTTAGCATGCCGTCTGCGAAGCTTTCTCGCCAAACATCGGATTCGAAGAAGCACCCGAGCGCTTTGTTTTACTTCACGTAGAAAAGAACAAAATACCCTATAGAAGGCGTAAAATTGACACAAAATCTTTGTCTTATTTTTGTCAAGGGTGACGAATGTGAACGACGTAACCCAGTCACATGTTGTGGCTTCTGGCGTTTTGAAAATGGAACATTTTTTTCTTTTGACATTTTAGGTTGTTAGCGGCCAGAATGTAGTGCTGTTTGAAAGGAGTTTTGATCATGTTCAACTAGACTTTTCCTCCTTTTCTAACTTTCTTAAGTCATTAGCGATCAAAATAGCATAGAATTTAGTATTATTCATGGTTGTGGAATGCCTGAGCTTCATTAGATTGATTATAAGCGCACCTATTTCATATAAGTCAAGGTTCATTTATGTAATCAGGTCAGTTTCGCCTGAGGCAAGTGTGAATTGCTTGTTATTTCAAGAGCTGCTCTTAAAACGTCGATGTTTCGATAGAAAAATGATTTAAGACTGGTTTTCCCATTGATATTTGATTTAGTTTTAAGACTAATTAATTTTTGCGACAGATTTGAAATATGTGTCATGTTTAACTCATTTTGCACTTGGTATTTAATTTGGGATATTATTGATACTTATGACCATTACAAAGCAAAACAGAAAATTAACATTTTACATTTTGAAAAAAATCTCTTTGTCAAAAATAAAGCTAACAAACGCATTTTGCAAATTTCAAGTACAGTTTTAAAATGCATCGTCTAACAACAACTTAAAATGAGTCACTAAACAACTTATTCAAGTTCGTATTCAATGACTGTCTATCATCTTTATCTATGGCCATTATTTTAGCTTCAAACCGCAAGCCATGAACGGTAAAATACGGTACTGTTCGTATCACCGAATGATCAATAATGTCGCCACGTCTGCGTCTGGGCAAAGTGGGCATGCTCTAACATTGCATGTATTATGTAAAAGAAATGTTGAATTACGAGGACACAACTCACGTTCGAGTTCTGTCAAACGGTCGGTGACCTCTTGTATTTCGCGAGCTACTATTGTTTAGAAATTGCGACTTTTTATTCTAGTTTTTTTATTAGCCTGATTATTCCTACTCTTGCACAAACGCTTCTCTCCATTTATTAATTAACACTCGTTATCCCGTATTTTCTTCAATATTTATTTTAAGAAATAATCCATCCAATTTGTCTCAACTTTTGTTAGTCTCTTGCGAGTCTTGTGACCCGACATCCGGCCATTTTATTCTAAATGAATACTTTCAAAAAATTGCAGCACAACATGCATCATTGCGGACACAAACTACATTTTTTATTTCTTTTTAATTCTGCAATTCAGCGGACAAAGAAATAAAAAAACAATAAGAGGTTTTTATCATTGTTTATGTGAGCATTCTTAACCCGTGGTTATTTTTATCATATAATTTACCAAAGCATTACAAACGCATCGTATGCGGAACTAGTAATTATAATACATAAGAGAACAGACTACCTTGTCATGATACCGTGCGCTTGCGCATGTTAGTGCTAGCTTTGGTACAAAGTCGCGTTTATCTTACATCGAAGCCTTCCTTAGTGTTTATTTATTTATGTGCCGTCTGCAGCGTGTATTTCTTGAGTTTGTGAAGTTATGTTTAGTCAGCAGTTTTCCTGGTCTTTGGCTACAGATAGAACGTCTAGTTTTTCAGAATCATTCACTTACTTATTGTCCCTAATTACCCCGTAATGTTTATGTCACAGAATGCTGAGTCCATCTTCACCTTTATTTTATGCAAAGTACAGACGGGGGCACATCAAGCTATACATATCCAGTATAACCTGACCTCGCTTTGTAAGAGCTTCCCGTACAGAGAGAATTCAGCTTTATTGGTAGTCGCGCGTACACTTGTGTTAAAAAATTGCAATCCCGACATAACTGACAACCATTTTGGCAGGATTTCAGTTATTCCAATTAGGAACACCTTGTAGATTAATGAGCAGTCTCAAATCTAGTTGTTCTTGCAGAAGCTTGCATGTGTTGGTTTATAATTTTAAACTCTAAGATGGACATTTGAACTGCGCAATAATAGGTCTGCCTAGACTTTTCCCAACTACGTTGGGGTCGGCTTCCAGTCTAACCGGACGCAGCTGAATACCAGTATTTAACACGGAGCGACTGCTTATCCGACCTCCCCAACCCAGTTATTACTGGGTAATACGATACCCCTAGGTAAGACTATTTGAGTGACCTGTAACGACTGTCAAAGATCTACAAATGACAGCCGGGACCAACGGCTTAACGTGCTTTTCGAGGCACATTGAAAACTCAGTATGTAATTAGTGGTCACCCATCCACAGACCAACCTAGACAAGCGCAGCTTAACCTGAAGATTGATCCGAGTGGCTGTTATTACTTAGCCACGAGCTCCTTCTCGTCCCGTCCTCGTCACGTACAATATAAAACAAAAATCGACACTTTCGTCTCGAATACTTTCGTCAAAGTTTCCGTGGGTGAGATACTATCGCTTGTCGCTGCTCCACTGAATACTAATTAAATGTTATACTCATCTGTAGGTATGGCTCCCAATACAATGGGCCAACGGGTTGCATAACAAACCTATCTTGTAACAACTTGTTGGAATTTGAAACGACTCTCTGATTATTCAATTTGGAGGAAAATCACTGAATGTGTCCCGCTTCTGATGGGTTAATCGGATTCTTGTTTGCCGTTCATTTGTTTGGAAGTACTTAGGTTGAGAGTGCGTCATGTTTTTAGCCAATCACGGTGTTGGTACCTACGGGTACAGCTGTTGACTCAGTATTCCAGTCACCCGTAAGTAAATTAGCCTATAACGGTCCCACTGCTGTTTTCACCCCTATTATTCAGGGCATAAGGGTGAAAAATGGTCGACCGTCAGTGAGCGTGGTAGAACACAGCTCTCCTCCCTGTTAGATGAAGTGGGATATAATGAGGGTCCAGCTCTGTCGGCTTCTTCACTCATAAATAACATAACATCACGTGTGTAATCCCCGAAGATTTAGGTGCACTAACATTTCGCCAGTTATGTTTAAGTCCCACCTGATATGGGGCGAGCCTATTGCCATTAACCGGACAAATCCAGCCTCCGTGTCTGCTACTGAGAAATTCCTGATGGAAAAACCCAATAACATTTTGTCCGATCTGGGAATTGAACCCAGGACCTCATGCTCAGCAGTCGTGCTTGCTACCGATAGACCATTTTTTTAAACCGGAATATACCCAAAACAAGTATGCCATCAGATTTCGAGTTAGAATTAGCGAATGTATGTATGTCACACGCACGTTTCTCGCACACGTGAGGATGCTATTTATATAACAAATACGAGTTTTTTTTTTCGCTAGACTATTCAATACTAACTGGTGTTCTAGAACAAAAATATATTCAAAATATGTGGTCCAACAAGCTGACAGACCATCGGCGTCGGATGATTACTGTACACCTGTGAACTTCTCACCTCTGCAACATCAAAATCTTGATATTTATGCAATGCATCTCCGTTGCAAAATATTACAGAACCACTTTCGTCATATCAGTCGAAACATGTATTTATTAGTATAAATTCATAACGGCACGGTTTAAGCGCAGGCCACACCGCAAGCTAGCAAGCGAGCGAGCGAGCTGGCGGGCGAAGTGAGGCGAAGAAATATATATAAACTAAGCGAAGCTTTAGCGGCTAAACTATATGGGTTCACACCGAAAACTACGGATGGACGGGCGAGCGAGGGAGCGGGCGAGAGACCAGGCGAGCGCACGGGGCGAGGTGTACGAATAGCATCACTGACATCGTCGGATATTTCGTTCGTATCGTTTGTATCGCTGCCGTAGTTTAGCTCTGTAGTTCGCGGTGTGAACCAAAGTATGAAAAGAGGTGAAACGATGCTCGCCCAGCTCCTCGCTCGCTCGCTAGCTGTTGGTATAGCCTGCGCTTTATATGTGTGCATTAAATATTAATTATGAAACTTATTGATTTTGATAAGATGTTTACAGACTGCTTCGTTGGTCTAGTGGCGCAAGCGCGACTGCTGAGCATGAGGTCCTGGGTCGACTCCCGGGTCGGGCAAACTGTTATTGAATTTTTCTATCAGGAATTTCTCAGTAGCAGCCACGGAGTCTGGATTTGTTCCCGGTTGATGGCAATAGGCTCGCCCACTATTAAATGGGACTTAAACATAACTGGCGAAATGTGTGTACCTTTAGGTACACCTCTGCCTGACCCTTCGGGGATTACAGGCGTGATGTTATGTTATAATGATTTTGATAAGATATTTACAGTTTAACTTGATAAAAATGATTATTGTCAACCTCGTGAAAGCCGAGAAAGTTAAGCAAAATATCAAGTATCTTGACTTGGCTCGCGAAGTTGTCGATATGTGGGATGTGGACTCAACGATCATTGTGCCGATGGTCGTATCAGCCCGTGGTTTAATTGCCAAGAGCCTCAATCAACACCTGAGGAGGCTCTCGTTAGGCAGCTGGATCAAGGGCTTGGTTCAGAAAGCGGTACTCTTGGACACGGTCTCGTATTGTTAGGAGGTTCCTCTTTCTGGAACCCTGACCGACCTGTAGCTTGGACCCTGTTCCTGATACCGGTGGAATATTTTTTTTAAATATTTTTTTTTTTTTTTTTAATATTGTTTTAGATTGAAATATTTAGAATTAAAAATGTAATTATGTATGTAGTTGATTAAGAATAAAGGAGAATAATAATTATTCTCATAATATATTATTTATATGAGTGAAAACTAACCCTATATCTTACTGAAAGCCTTTTAGATCTATTGCCCTTGCTGGATCGCCTGTGATAATATTTAATCGATAAAATTTATTTACATCAACCAATCAAGGTTTGTGAAAACCAGTTTTCAGGGACTGTGATGCTCTATGAGGTAGGCGGTCCATCTAGAAGTCATCTGTGTTATTTGTTATATCCAATTCCATAAATTACAAATTTATTAACTAGATCTCAGGTCGCATGACGCTCGTGCGAACATCACGCCCTTAATCCCCGAAGGGTTAGGCAGAGGTGTACCTAATAGTACACCCACATTTCGCCGGTTGTCTTCAAGTCCCATGTAATAGGGGGTGAGCCTAGTGCCATCAACCGGGCGCAAATCCTGACTCCGTGGCGACCGCTCCGTGGCGTGTGACGTATTAAAGATAGAGCTAAAATATCAGTAGTGCACTCAAAACTTAATATCAGTAACTTATTACCACATTTAATTACACAGCTCTCAAAACGAACATCACCATAAAGATTATCAAACCAAAAACATAAAAGTCATAGAGTACTCACGACGACCAACCAAACTATATTAACCAGTTTATGCGAATCTCTCATTGTACGGGAAATCTATGCAAAGCGAGGCCATGTTATACTGGAGTATATTGCTTGATGTGTCGCCGTGTGTACACAAACATATAATTATAATAAATCATTTGATGCGCAACTCTTAGCATGCACCATGAACTCAAGAACGGACTGAACATAAATCTAGCAGTCGCACCTTTCTCTGTGCAAGTTGACTGACATCTCGCACATTCGCTCGAGAATCGTCGGGCGCGATCTGCAACGCATCGAGAATATTCACGAGCTCTTTATTCAAATTCTTGAGACGAGAAAGTGATTTATCAACAAACTTCAATGCATTTTACGTGAAATAATGTCACATATCCTGTTTTTTATTTATCTTCGAATAGGCCTTTGTTTCGTCACCGATGATATAACTTTGGCACTTACGAGTATGTTATGTGCTTGCAAATTTCTTTTTATTAAGGTATGCATTAGGTAGTGCGGTGGATTTCCTGTTTTGTAGTCCCGGGTGTCATTTGTCATTTGTTGATCTTTGACAGTCGTTAGGTAGTCAGTGGCCCAAAAAGTCTGACAACCAGTCTTACCAAGGGATATCGTATTAACTAGTCCTAACTGGGTTGTGGAGGTCAGATAGGCAGTCGCTCCATGTAAAATACTGGTATTCAGCTACATCCGGTTAGACTGGAAGCCGACCCCAACATAGTTGGGAAAAGGCTAGCCAGATGATATTTACTGGCCTATCTACAATATTGTTACGCTGTTTATCCTAATAATACAAGCAATATGATACAATTATAGTGTACAATATGATGCGACAAACACAGCATGCAAAAAAACTAAATTATAAAATTTAAAAAATTACAATAATCGTGCAGAAATAACACTTTCAACAACAGTAGGTAGCTTTAAAAATACAGCGAACACAAAGATGACAGAAAAAAAAAATGGTTAATTTTGATGGACTTGGCTATTACTTATAACCAGCTCATACTTCACTTCTTAAGGAACGATACGAAAAAATAATAATAGACCATTTAAAAAAATTAAAATAACAGTGGAGAAATAACACTTTCAACAACAGAGGGTAGCTTCAAAAATACAGTAAACATAAAGATGACAGAAAAAAAAAATGGTGGTTAATTTTGATGAACTTGGCTATTACTTTTAACCAGCGCATACTTTTTATGGAACGAAAAAAAAAATAATAACAGACCATTTACGCAGCAAAATAATGACACATAAATGAGCTTTAAAAACACACCAACATTAAACTGAAGTCACCGACTAAAATGGCTGAATCACGGTCTATGACTCACAATTACCAATTTAGTGTAAGGATTACTCCTACGGTATCCTTAGGAATGTTTTGCCGTAGTATTTGCCAACAGCCTTCTGGATAGATTCCAAACTGACAGAAGATTGATGGCCGTTTTAAACCAAACGGAGGCGAAGCCACGAGCGCACGATTATTCAGCTTATTATTGTGATTTAATTCACATTCAAAGGATGAATCTGGAATTTAAATTGTCTTGGAATAGGTTCTAGAGAAAGAAAAAGCTTGACTTGAAGTTACGTAATACGAAGTAAGCTTTATAAATAACTACATAGCAGTAGCGAATGGTCAATTTTTGTAAGAGGTAAGCCGGAGTACATATCTTTAATCTAAATATATAAAAGCGAAATGTCACTCATTCACTCATCACGAAATATCGAAAACTGCTTGACGTCTATAGTAAGTAGACGTTCGCTAAAAATGGATTTTGCGACACGGCCGGATTAAGAAGGTTTAAGTGTCTAAACACACTATGCCGAAGTTACGCGACCGAAGTTCAGCACAATTACGCCTGCAATGCTATTTGAATTACTGACGACACACTATGCCGAAATTACGTCGCGGCATAGCGTACAGCCTAATTTCGGTCGGGCGTAAGTTCAGCGGCAACTTATTCTGTGAGCACACTATACGCAACCGAAGTTCGGTTTGATTGCCGACGAAGATCCGGGGGGGGGGGGCCGTGTGTTCTTTGATTTGCGTCTGTCTGTCCAACTGTTTAGATAACACGACCCGACGTGGACGCCACGACAGCGTTCGAGACACTGAATGCAAACACAAAGTTGCGGAACTGAATTTCTGCCGCGTTAGTTCGGCACTTATGGTGTGTCATATCAGCCGAATACGTCGGAACGTAACATTAGCCGCCGAATTTCGGTCGCGTAACTTCGTCATAGTGTGTTTAGTCACTAAGGGCTCTCGCAAGTTTGAAAGTATGAAAGTCCTTCATTTTTTGTGCTACAAGCTTGAAATTTGGCAGCGAAGTAATTATCGCGGACGAAGTCGCGGGCAACAGCTAGTGTGATTATTTATCTATAGAATACTGACTGTGCCATTTTTCAAAGGGAATCCGGTAGGAATCGAGTTGTATGGAACCTTCGCCACTGCTACATATTAGTTACTATCGCACTCACTGACGGTCGGCCACTTCTCACCCTTACGCCCTGAGTAATAAAGTTGAAAATTGGTTGAGCGGTAGTGAATGGGGTAGTACGTATATCATCGCATTATTTTCCAAGTTTTAGAAGAATATTGTCTAACGGGACGACTGAGATCAAGGCTGATAGAAATCTATGAAAGAAAAAAATATGCTGCGCCGACCACAAATACATTGGTGTAAGGGCAGGAGGCTGAACAATTTTGATCCGAATGCACCTCTGATAACGTTCGTATACGGGGTGTAAACAAACCCTTCACCAAGCCGTCAACCAGGCATTCTGTACATCAAACTAAGTAACTTTACGCAAAAATTATTGCTGGGAAACGACTTTTTTTTTAGGGTGAAAAATCACGTTTTACGGTAAAACTCAATGTAACGTACTCAAAACATTGTGCTGATGGATGGATTGAATAGTAAGAGGGTCGTAAAGGTGTTTAAAGTAAAAATCTTACATTAGACACATGTATTTTAAAAAAAACTTGTGAAAAAGTTGGAACTTTGACCCCCAATATCTCCGAAACTGGAAGGTTCCCAGGTATGGTCTAGAACAAAAAAATGATCGCAATGGCGGGGAGAACAAGTACCTTTCGGCTTCGTTAAGGGTCTTTTTACACCCTTTATTTGGTTTTAAATCACGACTATTCGACTTAAGTTTTCGTACTGGCAACTTCAAAGAGCGTATTCAAAAAACACTACCAGCTCAACTGCGTCTCACAAATAAAGTAAAATAAGGAAAACATAATAAAAATGCTCTATAAAACCAGCGAGCTATACCCTCCTTAATTACTGTCAAACAAGCACTTGATACCTAATTAACTTTTAGTGTTTTATAGTATTATTTCACGCTATACGAAGCATACAACATTTTGGCAGTAAAAAGAGGTGTTGTTCTTAAAATTTCATTAGAAAGTCTCTATTAGTGTGGTCTTGTTAATTAACATGGTTATAATGGTTATCATTGTCCGTTTTGCAAAGGTTTTCAAAGGAGATACAGCCATAGGCTTTGGCCATTGAGAGTAGAATCTTCCAAACTTATCAGTTTTAGCCGTGTTCCCAGTCTGATACTTACAAGTGTCTAAGATCTTTTCCGACTTCGATTTTGGAGCAATAATATGAAGATAATAATATGTAATGCAAGTTTTAAGGGTTTTTTTTTACCACAAATTATATACCTAGATAACGCAAGTATAACAATCCGAAAACCAAGCGTGCCATTTTTAACTATCTACTATGACGGCCATAAGCACTACTCAGTTACTATACAAACAAGTTACTATACAAAATAGACTACGTTTTTGTTCTCTAAGTTCTTGAGTCGTAACGTTGTTTTAAACAAATTAGGGTGAGGGGGTCAAGTCAAATCTCACGATATCTCACCAAGGGGGGACGGAGGGGTCGAAAAATCGCCAAAATTGCATCAACGGTGCGACGTTTCGAATCATGATTGAATTAAATTATTACAAGCAGAGTAGAGTAGAGTATTGTCAAATTCTAAATTAACGCGAGCGAATCCGCAGGCAAAAGCTAGTTCTTTTATAAGTAGAGTCTATTTAATAAGATCAGTAACAAAATATGTGGGTACCAAGTCCCGTTACCCAAGGTTCAAGTGCAACCCGATTGTAAAGCTACACGCACACCGTTTCCGTTACACTATTCTGATATAACTATGACATTTTGCCCAATGGGAGCCTAAAGTAGGACGCACATTGTGTTACTAACCCGGCCACGCTCTGTAAGGATACCGCACGACAATTGACACATATGACCGCTACCGTCTAGTCGTCACACTTTTGTATCGGTTTTGTGTGTTAATCTATGAATTAATTTTGGGGGAATTGGCCCGAGTAGGGGTCCGAAAAGTTCTGGAGTGGCGACCGCGAACCGGAAGATGTTGCGTTGGAAGGTCTCCCATTAGGTGGACCGATGAGCAGGTGAAGGTTGCGGGGATCGGCTGGATGCGAGTCGCAGGGGACCGGTCAATGTGGCGTCACTTGGGGGAGGTCTATGTTCAGCAGTGGACGTCTTTTGGCTGAAATGATGATAATGGCCCGAGTAAACATACAGGGTGGAAGGGATATCAACAGCACAAAAAAATACCACGTATTCATGTTTTTTTTATGGGGTGTTTTGAATGATATTCTCTATACGTGGTATTCGTTTGTGCATTTATGCCCTTCCATCATGTATAGAACGTTTCCACTCAATGCAACAAGATTGCGTTTTTAGCCTGAAACCTTAGAGTGTTACCACACCAATGGATCGATCGCCGATCATCAATCGATCGATGGTAGAAATGACGACGATCGATCAATTAGTGTAGTAGAAACTGTCGATTGACGTCAACTTATCAATTCTATCATCGATCGATGGCTTCGATCGACGATGGATCGATTGGTGTAGTAGCACCCTTACGTTTCATTGCTCAGACAAGGTGATCGCTGATAACGTAAATGGAAATATCAGTCTGTATTAAATTGACGTATTAAGCGTCTCTGAAATACGTAATGATCTGTTGAAAATTGTACAATGATTTTAGAAATTATTTTAAAGCTATTGTTGATTTTCATGAAACGGGATGGTATACTTTAATTTTGCTAGGACACAACAATTCACACAACTCTCAGGTATCAATAATAGAAACTTTCGTCTGCTGATCGGTTAGCAGGAATGTGGTCAATGACCGTTCATCCAATTTACTTTACAAAGGGTGTAAAAAGACCCTTAACGAAGCCGAAGGGTACTTGTTCTCCCCGTTATTGCGATCATTTTTTTGTTCTAGACCATACCTGGGAACCTTCTAGTTACGGAGATATTGGGGGTCAAAGTCACAACTTTTTCACAAGTTTTTTTTTAATACATATTTCTAATGATTTTTTTTTTACATTAAACACCTTCACGGCCCCCGTATTATTCAATCCATCCACCAGCACAATGTTTTGAGCCCGTTACATTGAGTTTTACCGTAAAACGTAATTTTTCACCCCTAAAAAAAAGTCGTTTCCCAGCAATAATTTTTGCGTAAAGTTACTTAGTTTGATGTACAGAATGCTTGGTTGACGGCTTCGTGAAGGGTCTGTTTACACCCCGTATAGTAAGCTTATTGGTTTGGGGTTGAAACTCTAGAACCGTGGGGTCCGAGTGCTCACAGCGTTTTCGAGGAAATTCAAAACGCTTAGTTGACACTTCCCTGACCTAAAGGCTTAGCGTTGCCGTACAAAGTGGCAAAGCTGCAGCGCAAATACCAGTTGACAGCGTTGAGGAAGAGAGGAGTATTGTGACGCCATTTTTTATTGTTAAGTTAGTTCAGGTTATTTTAATTTGTAAATGTATATATCATTGTTACATTAATAAAAATAAAAAAAATGTTTATTATTCGACTTAGCTATTTTATAATGAAGAAGAAAACTCCAAGTTTTTGTAATTTTATTTTCTCTACCATTTTAAAAAAGACCTCTCATGCTCAATTTCTTTGAACTTTCACTAGGCTTACTGTTATAATTTGTGTTAAAACAGTCTAAAGACATAACAATCTAGGTGACCATTGTCGTAAAAATGGACTATTTAAAAACTATAAGCAGAACCATTATTTTTTTAACCACTAAACAAAGTGAACCGAAACACGTACGGCCCATTCATTTTAAGTTCTAACGGCACCGGTCTTCGGAAATCGGGTGACATTATTGTCCGCCATATTTTTTCATATGTAAAGCAATTTATGGGACCTTGGACGGACCATAAATATTCAGAGACGTTCCGAATTTCACAAAGGTTCGGCTGTGAATTCTATACGTGTTGCCAGTCACCGTTAGCTAATCAAAAATATTCAGATGGCATTTAATGAGTTGCGCAGGCTTTGGCATGATGAATTTTAAAGTTATTAATATCCATACTTATGTTTTAAATGTAAAGGTTAGTATCTCTCTTTTATATTCGATTTCAACTACGCAATAGCAACGATTTGATTGCATTTAGCAGTTGGACGGCAAACCAAGTGCGTCTGCGGATGAAGTGGGCGCACCAGATTTGCTTTCTAGGTGTCAAAACTGACTTAGTCATCATCATTATCAGCCTTCAACAGTCCACTGCTGGACATAGGCCTCTTCGATCGCACGCCACTCATCTCGATTCTCGGCAACTCTCATCCAGTTGCTACCAGCCACACTGCGAGGATCGTCGCTGCACCGAGCCAGAGGGCGTCCCACCTTACGTTTGCCGATTCCAGTCTCGACTCAAGAACACGTCTTCCCCAACGGTCATCGGTTCTACGGCTAATATGGCCGACCTAGTGCCACTGCAGCTGACTGAGGTTAAAATTACATAAGATTCATTTGTTTCGTTTTTTGTTGCTATAAAGGGTTTTTTTAATCTTTATTCATATTTGGAACAGAAACAGAAAAAGTGTCCAAAAAAACTTGATGCTTCCAGACGCATAAACTTTTTTTCAGCTTACTCCTTGGTGGTGGACAAACCAAAGCCGGGTTTTTTTTTTTTTAAGCATGGGAAATCATCAAATAACTCCTCCCGCTCTGGGTGGAGTGGGAGGGAGTGTCAGACTTTTACTGTCTAAAGCTCATCCATGTTCCTTCTTTGCCCTTTGTGTTCTAGGGCCGCAGTATCTCTTTCGAACAGTCCCGCAGCCCCGGCAGGCATCGGCCCTTGCGGGCTCCTTCCTTTTGCTGACATCTCTTTGAGGCGCGCGTGGAAAACGAACGCGTCGACACGGCAAAGTCCAAGCTTCAGTCATGAAAAGAATAAAACCGTACATGCAAAACTAAAATGATTTCATACACACATTGATGTGCAATAGAACATAAGTTTAAGTACCCATAAAAATAGTTCTTTAGTAAGTTGCAATAGTTTGCGAACAGATTGTTAAGTAGCGTTTGTCAATAAAATGCATATAACGAACGAGGTTGTTACACATTGTGGCACCTATGTACAGTCACAAGCACCAGCCGTTTTTCTCCTACAGTATTGATTGCAATTTCATGTTTATTGGTTAAACCTGTATATTATTATGAAATAGGTCATTTCTTAAAGATGCAATTGTTTTTTTTCCTCTCGAAAATCGATTTTGACATAACATCCCGCTTGAAATCCTCGAAGTTTTTTAGTCACAGGTAAAACAAACATTTCACCACTAATAAGGGTCGAGTTTATTGCCATGAACCGGACACAAATCCAAATTACAGGGTGTTATTGAGAAATTTCTGATGAGAAAACCCAATAACACCATTAATCGAAATAGGCCCAATAAGCTTCTTTTGGGTTAGCTCGTTCCATCGTCGACCTCCTCTCTACCCTCGGGAGTAGATTGAGGTCAAGAGTAGGTCCATTTAATAAAGGGTGTAACAATACCCTTAATGAAGCTGAAAGGCACTTGTTCTGCCCGTCATTGCGTTTTTTTATGTTTGAGACCATACCTGGGAACCTTCTAGTTACGGAGACATCGGGGGTCAAAGTTCCGACTTTTTCACAAGTTTTTTTTTAAATATAAGTTTTTAATGTTATTACTTTACTTTAAATACCTCCTCGACCCCCGTACTATTCAATGCATACATCAGCACAGTGTTTTGAGTACGTTACTTTCAATCCTACCGTAAAACGTGATTTTTACCCCAAAAAAAAAGTCGTTTCCCAGCAATAATTTTTGCGTACAGTTACTTAGTCTGATGTACAGAATGCTTGGTTGACGGCTTCGTGAAGGGTCCGTTGACACCCTAAAAAACACTTTGCCTGACTCGAGAATCGAACCGTGGACCTCATGTTCAGCTGTAGCGTTTGCTACAACATACGACATATTGGTAGTCGTGTTTGTGACTGTATGTGTATATAGATTGTTATGCGCGATGACATTGTGATTTTTCAAAAGGTATTTTACTTACTTTGCGGTCAATAAATCGGTGCTTTCAATTCGTAATGGTTGTAAATACGTTACAATTATGTAACGTTTAAGTAGTGACCGTTTTATAGTTTTTAAACGGTCCACTGATGAAGATGATTGATTGTTTATTGGGTTACAGTTGGTTTTATGTTCTATGTTGAGGGATTTGGTTTCCGCACTTAGTCCTTAAAGTGGACCATTGTACGTGAGCCATCGTGGCCGTGACTCCAACCGGCCCACCTTCCTCCAGAAGCAGATCAAACTTCCCGGTCTTCTCAGGAAATCCGCAAGGGATCTTGGTGTTCCAAGAGTCTCCTCGCGGATCTGGGTGACGCCGGTGCACTCGAGGAGTACATGCGCTACCGTTTCCTCCGCCTCCATGCACGCTCTGCACAGGGGGCTGTCAGTGATGTGGAAGTGTTTGTTCAGTGAGCAGTGTCTATGGTCCCCGCCACCAGTCGCAGGCTATCTCTGTCCAGGCGCAGAAGGCGCTTGGTCAGCTTCCTATCCAGGGATGGCATAGCTTTATAGTGGGTTGTTCAAGGTTGATGATGTTTAAGTGATCAGCGAGTAACATTCTATTGCCAAATGAGCTTCTATGAGTCCTGCTTAATCTGATAAGAAGAATTAGATATTAAAATTGTCATTTTTGGCGATTGAAGAGTAATTTACATTAATTTTAATTTAATTTGCAACGCCGCCAGTCTCTTGGGCACATTACCAGCTGACAGCGTTGAGGAGGAGTTTTTTGATGCCCTTTTATAGTTTATTGTTAGTTTAGTTTATTTCATATTTTTTAATTAATAATGTATATAGTTAGTTTATTTTGTGTGTACTGAATAAAATACCATCATATAGATAGATGAAAAAAAAAATTAACATATTTATTACATAAAATTAATATTAATATGCATAAAAATATTCACAATTTCTTGAAGCAGCGATAGGTCATAGCGGTTGTAGAAAAAGTCAGAGGTAACGATGAGATAATATTTATGTCGCATTTCTCAACACAAACATAGAAACGATAATCAGATTAATCGACTTAAAAAAAACCGGCCAAGTGCGAATCGTTCCGTAGGTACCTATAGAGTTCCGTAGCACCAAACAATATAATAAAAATATTTTAAAGGCTCATTAATATGTTGTATTGTATTACATTCAACAGGAAAAATTTGTTTTTCATAGTATGTTAATGTAAAACAAAGTTACTGCTGCAGTTTGATGAAAAAGTCCCATATCTCAAAAACTAAACATCAAATCTTATTCAAACTAATTTTCGTTGTAAGTTTTTTTTACGTTCTACAATCCTAAATTTTTTTCAGAATTTTCTAACACTTTGGAAGTATCTATCTTTCAAAAGATTAACTTTGAGAAAAAATGGTTGTCTCAAAGTCATTTTTAAAGACCTATCTATAGACAGGGCACGTAGAAGTTTGATGTTTTTTTTTTAGATCCAGTTCCATGTACCCCCGTAGGCCCGCTTAATCTTTTAATTTTTAATTTTTGTATAAAACCGGAAAGGCGGTTCACAGAATACATCTACCTACCAAGTTTCAACTGTGTAGTCCTAATAGGTTCGGCATAAAGTGGCTGTGACATACGGACAGACAGACAGACATGGCGAATCTATAAGGGTTCCGTTTTTTGCCATTCGGCTACGGAACCCTAAAAAGGAGTAGGTTATTTCATAATACAAGTCCTCAATGCCTAAAAATATAATGAAGCTGTGTTTTACCTAAATAAGATTTTGCTCATTTGTACCTAAATAAGAATGATATTCAAAGACCTAAAGGTATCTGTTATGGTGGCACTACACTTGGCAGATCTGGGCAAATATTCGCCTTCTATCATTAAAACAAAGTGAACTATATCGCAATAGGCATAAAAAATATTTTGCTTTGATCCAAATCGCGAAAATTTTGTTGTGACAAATACGCCATGTCAACTGCCAGCTTTACATGCAGCATTACAAGTAGTTTGACGAACATCATAACTGGTAGGAAATAACAGTTTCTCCCTTCTATGAACTGTTATTAAGTAACATTAATTGAAAGTACTTTTAATTGTTTCACGCATGATACCATCACTCAAGAGAGATGTTTATGTTCAATTACAATCGACCTAGGGTTACGCAACAGAGAAAGTTGATCACGAACAGTAGTATAGTAGCATGAAATCTATCTGTTCACGACGGCTTAGACAAACCTATGACTCTGTGGGCTATTGAAGAAGTGATGTTATGGAATCAGTCGATAATATTATTATAGCTAGCCTGGACTGGGAGTTCGGGGCTAAATAATAACAGCCGCTCTGATAAATCTTCAGGTTAAGCCGCGCTTGCCTAGATTGGTCTGTGGTCGGAAAGCATGTTAAGCCGTTTGTCCCGGCTGTCATTTGTCAGACAATCTTTGACAGTTATGGTTAATCAGTGGCCCGAAAGTCTGACAACAGTTGTACCTAGGGGTATTACTGTATTAGCATAATATAGTATTACCCAATACTAATTGGGCTGTAAAGGTCGGGTAGGCAGTCGCTCCATGTAAAATATTGGTATTCAGCTGCATCCGGTTAGATTGAAAGCTGACCCCAATTTAGTTGGGAAAAGGCTAGGCAGAAGATGAGGACGTTGGACTGTCCCATTACTAGTTAAAGGCCTCCCCCATTTATTTCCACACGTTTCTCATTGTCAGCCACGGCATCGTCTGGCGGTTCCACCAATCCTTTTTACAGGCCCACCGCTCGCTCGATATTCCGCATACATGTCGAGCCTAGCTAGGCGTTACTTCGTGGAAATCCATCAGAGAATAATATTATGTGATTTCAAGATTTAGTTTTGAATCCACCTAAAACCACAACCAGGTTGTGATGCAGAATGCGGCAACCTCCCTTCCGCAAAAATATGATTCAACATCTCTCGAGGATGAACTGTGAAGGGGTGAAAAACGGTTATGGTTGTATCAATGTTGCATTTTAATTATCGCACCTATATTATACACGCATGTATTTTTGCGGGCAGAACGTGGTGGTGCATTATGCACCCGAGCCTTATTGACGGAATCAATTAAAAGGAAATATTGAAATTACATAGGTAACAAACTTTGTGAAATCTGACATTAGCTAATACCAAATATATTCAAATATTTATGAGCGATAGACAGGACAAGACGAAGAAAATCCTCATCCTCATATCAGCCCGGAATCACCCACTGCTGGGTATAGGCCTCCCTTTTTTTCTGCCACACTTCCCGGTTCTGTCCCTTATCCAGGTGTTTCCCACGACTTTGACGATAGCGTAAACCCAACGAGCTTTAGGATGGCCCTTATTTCTTTGGCCAAACCTTGGCCACCACTTACTACTTAGTAACAAATAGGTATGTCTACTGTCATACGTCCGCTTGTCAGGTAGCATTCGTGTGTCAAAATCAAAAATATTCGGAATCAAGATTTTTGTTTGAAAATACGCCCAATGTCCACTAGATAAGTCTTTTAAATCTCTTTGGTTAATACACACCTAAACTTGACATTTGTTCTTTCGTTCGGAAACAAATTCCCACCACCGCTCGACCAAAATGAATATTGATGGGGTTGATTGTCGCGGCAGCAGGGGCAAGTGGTTTTATTTTTAACCGAATTCAAAAAAAGGTGGTTCTCAATTCGGTTGCTTTTCTTCATGTTTGTTACCTCATAACTCCGTCATTGATGAACCGATTTCAAAAATTCCTTTTTTATGTGAAAGGATATACTTTCCGATTGGTCCCATAGAAATTTTATCGGTTCGATTGGTTTTTTAATACCATTAATATTAATCGAAGTCTGAAGTGTGGTTTTTAATGGATCGAGTGTCCCGCCCGTCCGAATGTCGGCGTTCAAGTTGTATGGTTTACTAGCTGTTCCCCGCGACATTCGTCCGCGTACAATTATTGCAATATTTTTCATTGATGCCTCGCTCCTATTGATTGTAGCGTGATATTATATAGCCTATAGCCTTCCTCGATAAATGGGCTATCCAACATTGAAAGATTTTTTCAATTCGAACCAGTAGTTCCTGAGATTAGCGCGTTCAACCAAACAAACTCTTCAGCTTTATAATATTATTAAGTATAGATAAATTATTATCGGATCCCGTCCTAATATTTGATATCGACAATGTTATAAAACTAAAATTCAGAGGCATTACACCTACACTAGGCACAAGCAGCTGGCCTCACGGCCCTGCGTAAGGGCCTCTCGTAGAGAGGATGCCTTTGTCCTAGCAGTGGGAACGTTATATGCTGATAATATATGTATCCGTATGTTATGTAAGGAAGACTAGTCCTGTAGTGGACACTCGCAGTTCATTTTGGTAATCGAGAAGCATCGTTCAAGGCAGACGGCAATCGAAGGTCGAGCTGACACCCGATATATTGAGGCGAGGTTCAAGACGAGTACTTTTTATTTCACTACACTAAATTAAAAACAGGTTTAGCAAGAAAAACTTTAGGCCACCTAGGAATAAGAGAAGTAGAGGTATACAGGCTGGCTTTTTCAAGTGGGTGTGGATGGCCAAATCTGAAACTATGAGCAATGATAGCATTAATATTCAAAGGAGTTTCGAGCCTAATTTTGATGAAATATTACATACTCAAACTCAAAGCATTTATCAGACCATACTGAACCACTGTACTTAGAACATACTGTATTATTACACCATTCGATAGAGTCACTATTTAGGGTCAAATACTGAGACGTAATGACATACAGACTCCTTTGAGTATTTTTCGCTATTCCTCATAGTTTCGGATTTGGCCATCTTCGCCCACTTGAAAAATTCGCTCTGTATAGTAACGAAAACAAAGTAATGTCATCAGCGATAATCATGAAAAGCTGGTGTTTTTACTGGTGAAGGACTAATGTTCGTTTTTACTAATAATAAGTAACATCTAAATTAATGCTAAAATGTTTTTGTAGTGTTGGTCTCGATGTTAACTGTTAAAATCTAAATAACAGCCGCTCGGGTCGATCTTTAGGTTAAACGGTGCTTGCCTAGGTTGGTCCGTGAATGGATGACCATCCATTACATACCGAGTTTTCTCCGTGCTACAGAAAGCACGTTAAGCCGTTGGTCCCAGCCGTCATTTGCAGATCTCGAAAGTCTGACAACCAGTCTTACCAAGGGGTACTGTATTACCCTGTACTAACTGGGTTGCCGAGGCCAGGCAGTCGTTCCATGTGAAATACTGGTATTCAGCTGCAACCGGTTAGACTGGAAGCCGACCTTTGATGATGATGACTTTGAAAAACCTTCAACTCTAAGAGATTTTTTCTTTTTTCTTCGAGTATCGGAACAGCTGTAGCGCACAAGAAAAACGTTACAGCCAATTTGCAATCCAGCCGTGAAATCAATAAGTTTACGACCAGTAATTTTGTATTCGTTTAGTGTTTAATATGGAAATTAATTGTAAAATGTTAACGCAACTTAAAATGATTTATTTGACTAGTTAAGAGACCCATGCGAGTTCCTAGTAAATATAACACATAACATTCATTTATTCTTAGGCAACTTTAGCCCATAGATATACAGGGTGTAAACAGACCCTTCACGAAGCCGTTAACCAAGCATTCTGACCATCGAACTAAGTAACCCTACACAAAAATTATTGCTGGGAAACGACTTTTTTTTTGGAGGAAAAATAACCTTTTACGGTAAAACTCAATGTAACGCATTCAAAACATTGTGCTTATGGATGCATTGGATAGTAAACGGGTCATGGAGGTATTTTAGGTAAAGTTATAACCTTACAAATTTGTATTTAAAAAAAAAAACTTGTGAAAAAGTGGGAACTTTGACCCCCTATAACTCCGCAACTAGAAGGTTCCCAGGTATGGTCTAGAACAAAAAAAATGATCGCAATAGCGGGGAGAACAAGTGCTTTTCGGCTTCGTTAAGGGTCTATTTACACCCTTTATATGTGCCTTATAGACTAACATAAATATAATACAATTCAATTTGTAATAGTAATACTTCACTTGTGCACAATGTCACTGTGCGTTCATGTGTAAAAGACATGACTATGTTCTTCGAGTAGGCACCTGCTTACTTTTAATTTAATAATCTAAATCTTGATTTATTACACAGATAATTATACTACTTCTTATAAGCAGGTATGCAATAGAACGTTGTGTAACTTTGAAATATTTGCATGACATTAAGCTGAATCACATAACATGGTGAGCAGTGTGAACCTCCACTAAAAGGATCTCTGATGCGAAGCCTGATTTTCTCCCTCCCAAATTATTACAATATCCTAACCGAATATAATGCTCCTTGTTTGAAAAACACCAAAATCAAAATATTTTATTTCACATAGGCCTAGATGGGCACTTATAAAACGTCGACAAAAAGGTGCTCGGTTCGGGTTGGTCGTTTCCTATGGAGAATATAATTTCAATACGAATACAAACATAGCCGTGTTAACTACAATCTTAACTTACCGTCTGAGAGATGACCTGATGTCCTTGATGATTGCCGACAAAAACCGATCCGGACAACTTAAGGATTAATTATGATAACTCAGAAGGTACCCGTTTTTGATGCGTCTGCCTTGACCAACATACGTTTTGAACTTCAGACTTTGAGGTGTGGCAGATATCTTAAATTGACTTATGGGTATATTGTTTGTAAATGTGACTTTTGAGGTCCTGGGTTGCATGGTTTTGTTTTGCTAGCCTACTTTGTTCCCACGGCTGGGCAAAGTCCTCTCCTTTTTCTGCCTAATTTATGCGACATTTGGCCAAATAAACAAGACCAGATCGTCACACTACCTACAACCAACCTACAACCATTACATCTATTGTGCGAATAAAAATGTTGATGAATAAAAAAAAATAAAAAAGTCAAAGCCAGTTTGTGGAATTCACTGCCGGCTTTTCTGTTAACAACATCGTAACATCACGCCTGTAATCCCCAAACGGTTAGGCAGAGGTGTATCTAATAGTACACCTACATTTTGCCAGTTAGGTTCAAGGGCCATGTAATAGGGGGCGAGCCTATTGCCATCAACCGGGCGCAAATCCAAACTCCGGGGCTGCTACTGAGAAATTCCTGATGGAAAACACAATAACACTTTTCCTAAACTAGGACCAATAGGCCAAGGAGGCTTTTCTGTTCCCTGATCAAAATAATCTAGATCTATTCAAAATTCGAGTGAATCGGTTTCTTCTGGGCAAGCGTGCTCCACCCTAGGTCGCGTCATCGCTTTACTTCAGGCGAGTTGCGGCCAAACGCATGCCTATCTAGTATAAAAAAACAACCTTCACCGCGCTCGACCTTATGGCAATGTCCTTCATCAGGTTTCCAGAGTGATTGACGATCTTTGCTCGTCTCTCCAGATGTATTCATGTGACGTGGCTAGCTCTTCCATTTCATTTTTTGAGTTTATCAATTCTCAGAACAGGCGCGGAGAATAAACCTGTTCCCGGGTATTGGAAATAGGACCCTCCTAAAACATGTTACGTACTATAATCTTCTATTTACCTCTTCGGGAAATCTAGTCGTATTCTTATTACATTAACGAAATAAAACAGCATAAATCAAAAACAAAACATAATTTATTTTTCTTTAAGTAATTCTAAAATGACTAGATATGATTTGGTTCCAATGCATGAACTTGTTTCTAAACTTGACCTTCCTTGTTCATCATTGAAATAACAAAACTGCATTTATAATAAATACTTAATGCTAATGAATATTATAAATAACTGATGAAATGACGTATCAAGATCACAGGAGCACATATTATGTATGAACTTGAAGATATCTAGGCAAACTCGATTGAATCTGCTTTTGCGTTTTATTGAGGCCGTTGCAAGTGCAAGACTGACCAAGACTTGCTACTAACTACTTTCCGCTGTTCTGAATTAAAATGTGAATGATATAAGGCTAGTTTTTTTTAGTTTTTTTTTCCTGTTTCTTTCTTATGTTCGTCAACTTTCGGCACTGATTCGAGTGTTGAAAATTCGAAAAGTTGATTAGTGTTAAACAGAAAGGGATTAAGAATGGTTTCTACGCCTTGGCCCAATTTTATGCCTGTGTGTCAGAAACTTAGAACTGGGGGTCTAAAATGACCGCTTAAGAATAGGATAATAATATGAATCAAGTTAAAATTCTTAAAATGGTCACAGACGCAGTTAATATTATAAATTGTCAATTTGTGACCATTTTACGAATTGTAATGTTGTTTATTTTATATTATTATCCGATTTTTCTATATTTCTATATTTTCTATATTTTTATTCTTAAGCGGCTATTTTAGACCCCCTGACCTAATTACGAGATCTTTAAAAAAAATAAGCTAACTTTAGACATTATTGAAGGCAGGTTCATGTTCTGACCTCAATTTACAACATGATGTAAGAACATTATGTAGTATTATGTTTGTTTACAAATTTCTCCGTAGCTAGCACAGCTGCCTACACTGGTTAGAGAAATCCGGTCGTAACATAGATTACGCATTTTTGCCTTTGGCTTTGTTTGCGTGAACTTGAATATTACTAAAACTTACAAATAAATAAATCAATACAGCCTTTTACTGAATGCTTATGAAAGTATAATACGGTAGGTACTTATAACAAAAAAAACATATTTGTTTTCATTTTTGTCTGTCTGTCTGTTTCGGCGACTCTCCGAAACGGCTGGACCGATTTTGACGGATCTTTTACTGACTGATCGCTGTTTTAAGGAGTAAGTTAGGGTAATTTTATTTCAGAAAAAGGATTTGGGTTCCGTGTAAAAAAAACCCTTTTAATTGATGCAAGTAGGAAAGTAATATGTTTAAAATCATTTCACGCGGACGAAGGTCGTGGGCAACAGCTAGTATTAAATAATTACGAGGTAGGTTTACGATTATTCATACAAGAAATTGTTATAGATTTGTCTATGGTTTTCATTCATTCACTTGTCTTAACATAAATATTGTGTCAGTATCACAGGGCACATTGTCGTTGCATAAGGCGATTTTAATAACTGTGCTATTACTGTATATAGAAAATTCTGCCAGCCTTTTGGGCACTTTTCTTTTTTTTCTCTTTTGATGCCCAATGACCTGCTACTTGTATATCATTCCGTTAATTTAAGGCTCTGCCAAAAAGATAACTATTAAAATAAATGGCAAGTGAATCTATGGGATTTGTCTACCTACTTATGAACTTTTTTACTTGAAAGATTAATTGAGATGTGGCACGTTTATGGAATGCTGCCAGAGGGCCTAAAATGGCCGCTTTAGCAGAATCGTAATAGGATAATAATTTAAATCAATCAATGAATATTCTTAAAATGGTCACAGATGCAGTTAATTTTATGAATTGTCACTTTGTGACCATTTTACGAATTGTAACGTAATTACGATTCTGCTAAAGCGGCCATTTTAGACCCCCAGATTGAACCTAAGTGCTGTATGACTACTAAGTATCTATAATTACAAAGACTAACGTCTACTTTGTGGATCACCGTTCAAATTGCTATGTATAATGTACATGATTTTTAATAAATAATTTGAATTTGAAATTTGAATTTGAATTGTACCGAAATAAACACCTTTTCATTTCGGCTAGATTCATGGAATAAACCGGTACCTTACACGTGAATTTTCCGTGAACTTGAATGAATAATTCAATGTCTCCACGCGTAAATTTTAAATTAAATGCAGCATCAGTTTCCGTTTAGATTTGAATAATTTGTGGCTATTTTAGAACTATTGATAGACAAACAAATGAATTTATAAATCCCTGCAAATGTGAAAAATAATTCTATTGGCATTTTTGGTAAGTAGAAAGTACTTCCACGCTCACTGACGGTCGACCCTTTTTCATCCTTATGCTCTAAGTAAAAAGGTTGAAAAGTGGTCGACCGTCAGTGAGCGCGCTAGTACGAATCAGGAAAATAACGCGATTATATCACACATATTAGACTAATTACTATCTCTTGGAATAAAATGTTAATATTTAGGCACTATTACTACACTATGCATAATCTACTCTTAGAATTAAATTACTATTCTATTTACTAACTACTAATTAAATAATAAACCTACGAGGTAGTCTATTTTTGTATGTAGAGTACTTTTTAATGTTGTGTTACTTTAATGATTTCTAAATGAACACAAAAACAATATGAAAAGACTCTAATCTTTATACTTATCAAAATAATCCAATATTTTCGTATAAAGAACTTCAGGGGCGTTATGACCCCAGATGTGGTTTTGATGACTCCAGTAAGGTTCAGGCACTACGTAATTTTCCAATAAATTAGGTAACTTGGATGCTAAAATAGCAACGTCTTTCAGTGATGATAGCCTATCATTTTGGCCACTTATCATTACAACTGGGGAGGATACTCGGGAAACATTGTATTGCGGAGGCTTTCGAGTTCCATATCGTTCAATGTTCCCCTCAGTCCCTTCATCGTAACGTTGGAAATTCCCGCTTAAAAGCAACTGCGCAAGATGTGCTATGTTCTTTGCTGATGTACCGCTAAACAGATGAGCCAAAGCCACGGATACATCTTTGAGTGGTATGGTGCCAGGCTTGTGCCCAGTTAGCACAGTAAGTCCTGCTTCACAAAGCTGAGGAGTTAACTCGCATAGGTACTCCATAATGTAATGTACGATATGCTCTCTACCAAATATTTCAATTAAACCAGCATTATCAATGAAAGCTTTTATCGCGACGTAGTTTTGAGCACCTATGCGAGCTATAGGGTTTTTGAAGTTCTTAAACCATGCTGCGGGCCCTAACATGATGGCTACCCTAACCTTGTCATTGTATTCAGGGCGCAAAGAATTCATAACAAAATAATCTGTGGTACCTAGAGAGTGTCCCATGTAGAACAACTTCGAATGTCCAGTGGTGCGCAGAATGTAGTCAATAATTGCGGGTACATCGAAGTTGCCATGTTCGTCGAACGAGAATTGCCAGTATTCTGGATCCTTATTAGCGTCAAGTTTAACGTGTCTTCGAGAATAAAAGTTTCCTCTATGGTTGGCCGCCCACACGTCGTAGCAATTGCTGGCCAGTACGTAGCCGATCCCGGTCCGTGTCCCCGTAACGATCCACAAGTCTGCCGTATCAAATAGTCCATTCAACAAAAACACTGGGTAGGGTTTAACCACATCACTGCACTTTGATAATATTCTAAACACATTTAAAATGTATCCATCGTCTGTGGTCACTGTATGCACTTCTGTAGGATACTTGTACTTGTCGGTAAGTTCTGTGAAGTTCAAGTATACATCCTCGTTGAACCCCAGAGCTTTCTTGAATTCTCGATTCTGTGGCAGGGAATAAGATACGAGTCTAGTCGGCCGAAACGTGGTCCTTGATGTGTCGATCTGAGCTGTGCAGATCTGCATATACTGTGTCAGTATCAAAAAATATAATGTAAATGTGATTGAATATTGTTCCATCTTTATTCTTATGTCACGGAAAGTTTAACAACGTATGTTTTCAATTTAGGCCAGTATCCAGTTTTATAACATTAGATTGACCTTACTGGAAGGTCTTAAAGATAACTACGCGAGTAAAAAATTCAAATTGAGATGCCTACTTGAATTATATATTGAATTATAATTATGATAGATTAGAATAGAGTGTGATAGGCTAGCGAGGTGAACAGTTAAATGGTTCTTTTGTACTTCCTGGTGTAAAATGCTTGCTTGTTAACGTTTTGCGACCGTAAAATTTCTGCTTGCTTCCTTTAAAAAGTACCAAAATCTTTAAAGGAAATCAAAATCGATTTGAGTTGTAAAAATAATATTATTTATCCTTTTCGCAAATTCCTTAGTCAGTCTAAAAAATGCATAACTGCTTAAGTTGGTCACTATTAGTGAACTATTCTCACTGACATCAGAATGGTAAGGTACTATGCAGGAACCGTTCAAAGGTTTGTTTTTGCGGATACACATTTTCAGTCAGTGGTAGTCAGTTTTTCAGCCTAAAGTGGCAGTTAATTTAAAATAAGTAAGTATTTATGTTTTTTGTAATGTTTATTTTGATTGACCTTCAGCATTCGTACACAACATTATCAGTAATATATAATGGTAAACGGAAGTCGATTGGACATAAATGTGTCTGATCTTTCTTTCTTTATCGTGTGGTTAGTTCGTAACCTGGTGTCAGAGTTTTTAAGCCGCCCATGGGCCTCTGACTTGGCTTTACATGCCGTCAAGAAATATCTCTCAGGCATGCTGGTTTTCTCACGATGTTTTCCTTCACCGAAAAGCAAGTGATAATTATACTATACGCACATGAATCCGAAAAATCAGAGGTGCGTGCCTTGGGTTCGAACTCGAGACCTATGACTTGGCAGTCCGACGGTCACACCACTAGGCTATCACTGCTTTTTATCTTGCTTTTTTTTTCTGATCAATTTATTGTATACTAGCTTTTAGCCGCGGCTGCGTTCGCGTTATTTTAGAATTTGACAAACAATTCGGGTTGGTCTCTGCTTGTAATAATATAATTCAATTATGACAGACACGTGGCGGCATCTATTATCACGACGATAAGAACGTTATTGTTGTTTTCCTCGGGAACAGTACTTTTTTTCGGGATGAAAGGTACCCTATGTCCGTTTCTGTAAAATTTCAGCATGATCTGTTCAGTGTTTTAGGCGTAAAAAGGTAACAAACAAAAAAACTTACTTTCGCATTTATAATATTAGTATGGAAGTATCGATAAAAAGTAGCGCGCTTGTTTGTTTGTGTGGCAGTGGATATTTTGATGCAGGATGATTTTCATCAGGAATTTCTCAGTAGTAGCCAAGGAGTCTGGATTTGTCCGGTTGCTGGTAATAGGCTCGCTCTCTCTTACAAGGGACTTATAGTCTGTTTCTTGCCTCTGAGACAAAACTGACATTACGTGGGCTGCAGTTTTTTGCAATTTTTAAATAGTGATGTGCAACTATCGTAAATTGACGTTTATAAAATCAAGTATCGTAACCGAGCTTAACACACAGTTAAATAGACATGTAACACTTCATGAAAACCAGTTTGATTTTCGACCTAAACTATCCACAGAGAGTGCAATACTGTGTCTAAAGCACACCGGATACGCGAGCTTCCTCGATTTATCCAAGGCCTTTGACCTTATTTCATACGACATCCTCTGGGTGAAGCTGGAGAGTACGGGCTGGCCTTGGGAACTCATCCGCATGCTCCGGTACTGGTACGGACACCAGGTCAATAGTTTCCGATGGGCGGTAGCTATGTTGGACCCTTATACTAACGAATGTGGTGTATGACAAGGAGGTCTGACCTCGCCTACATTGTTCAATTTCTATTTAAACGAACGACTTCTGAGCGAGACGATCAGCGTCTCGCTCAGCGATAGTTAGCTCGTCGATCTGTGGGCTGAGGAGACTACTCAATACGTGTACGGAATACGGTGGTTGATACGATGGTTTTTTACAGGCCATCGGCGTGTCGAGCTCTATGAAAATTCCAAATGTTAATCTTAATGGTGTTCCAAGAGACCGAGTGGACCAATTTAAGACCTGTTGACATAGGGAGCGGAGGGCACTCTTGGTGCGAGCCAACATGATACCCTGCAGGTTTTCGCGTTGTCTACTGGTGTGAAAGTCACGCTTTTTAGAGCATAAGCGTATAAGCGTAAAGCGTAAGCGTCTTTCACTATAGTGAAAAGGCATACAGTGCCCTTCGTGTTCAGTACAACAACGCGTTCCGAGCGGTGTCGGGGTGGTCCGTTTCTGTAGCGCATCAGGGATATTCGCGATAACACGCACTGAGTGTTTTCACGCTTCTACGCGTAAGCGGTGCGCCTCCCTGATGCGCCGGGTGCGAGCCAGTCCCAATGCTATCCTGGCAATGATCGCAACCAGGCTGACACTGCCCATATGTATGGCATTGCTTTGCAACATGCAGCGTTGCTGTTCCAGTGCTGGTTACAAAATTATAATTATTGTTTTTATTATATTTTGTATGACCAATAATGCGTCGCCATGCGCCCGTCTACGTGAGTTTCGAAGCCCTATTTGACTCTGTTGGAGAATTATTTTGGAAATACTGTGATACTTGTGTGTCATAATTTTAATTGAAGAGTGTGTACACCAATTTTCGAGTCAATAGACCCAGAGAATATAAAGTTTCACAGAAAATTCAACCCAACATTTCAACCTCTTAGGGGTGGAAAACCTTTCTTAGTGGATACTTTCGAAAAACCCTTTCTTAGTGGACATTTATTCTTCACAAAGAATATATCCTCCAAATTTCAAGTCTGTAAGACCAGCGGCTTAGGCTGAGCGTTGATATATTAGTTAGTCAGTCAGGACTTTGAATTTTATATATATAGAATTATGTAAATATTAATGAATAAATTAAATTAAAAAAACTACCTTCAACGCGGTCGACCTTAATGGCAATGTCCTCCATCAGGATTCCAGAGTGATTGACGATCTTTGCTCGTCTCTCCAGGTGTATTCATGCGACGTGGCTAGCTCTTCCACTTCATTTTTTCAGTTTATCAATTCTTAGAGCAAGCGCGGAGATTAAACCTGTTACATACTATAATCCTCTATTTACCTCTTTGGGAAATCCAGTCGTATTCATATTACATTAATGAAATAAAACTGCATAAATCAAAAACAAAACATATTTTATTTTCCTTTAAGTAATTCTAAAATGACTAGATATGATTTGGTTCCAATGCATGAACTTGTTTTTAAACTTAAACTTCCTTGTTCTTCATTGAAATAACAAAACTGCATTTATTAAGTTTTTAAGTACTTAATGCTAATGAATATTATAAATTACTGATGAAATGACGTATCAAGATCACAGGAGCACATTTATTATGTATGAATCTGCTTTTGCGTTTTATTGAGGCCGTTTCAGGTGCAAGACTGACCAAGACTAACCACTAACTACTTCCCGCTATCCTGTATTAAAATGTGAATGATGTAATATATGTAACTTTTTTGAAAAAATCTTATCTTTATTTCTAATGTTCGTTAACTTTCGGCAATGTTAAACAGAAAGGGATTAAATATAAGAATGGTTTTTACGCCTTAGACAAATGTTACACCTGTGGCAGAAACTCAGAACTGGGGGTCTAAAATGGCCGCTTAAGCAAAATCATAATAGGATAATAATATAAATCACGTTAAAATTCTTAATGAATTGTCCATTTGTGACCATTTTACGAATTGTAATGTTATTCATAATATTATCATATTCTGCTAAAGCGACCATTTTAGACCCCCTGACCTAATTACGCGGTCTTTAATAAAAAATATGCTAACTTTACATTGAAGACAGCAACCACGCCCATATTTGCAAATTAAGGGCAGGTTCAGGTTCTGACCTCAATTTACAAGATGATGTAAGAACGTGTAATATTATGGTTGTTTACAAATTTCTCCGTAGCTAGCACAGCTGCCTACACTGGCAAGAGAAATCCGGTCATAACATAGATAACGCATTTTTGCCTTCGGTTTTGTTTGCGTGAACTTGAATATTATTTAATCTATACAAATAAACTAAATTGAAGTTTCTGTTTGGAATTTCAAAAAAGTTAATTTTTACTGAATGCATATCAAAGTATATACGGTACCTATAACAAAAAAAAAAACTTTTATTTTTGTTTCTTTGTCTGTTTGTTCCGGCTAATCTCCGAATCGGCTGGACCGATGTTGACTGGACTTTTAGTGATAGATCGCTGATGTTTTAAGGAGTGAGTTAGGCTAATTTTATTTCAGAAAAAGGATTTTAGTTCCGTGTTAAAAAATAATAGGGAAGTAATATGTTTATAATAATTTCACGCGGATGAAGGTCGCGGAGAACAGCTAGTAATTATTGTATTATTGGTTAGGTTTACGATTATTCATCCAAGAAGTTGTTATAGATTCGTCTATGGTTTTCATTCTTTCAATTGTCTAAACATACAATATTGTGTAAGTGTGTTTGTCATGGCATGAGGCGATTTTAATAACTGTGCAACAGTAATATCTACTGTATATCTATAAAAAATGCTGCTAGTCTTTTGGGCACTTCTATTTCTTACCTTTTTTATGCCCAATGACCTGCTTATTGTATATTATTCCGTTAATTTGAGGCTCTACTGTAAAGATAACTATGAAAATAAACGGCAAGTAAATCTATGGAATTTGTCTACCTAATTATGAACTGAGGAATGTCTATTTGAATGATTGATTGAGAGATGGCAATATGATTAACGACCCTCAAAATGGGGTTTAGATAATGTTGTTTCGCATTTATGGACTGCTGCCAGGGTGCCTAAAATGCCGCTTTAGCTGAATCATAATAGGATAATAGTATGAATCAGGTTAAGATTCTTTAAATGATTACAGACGCAGTTAATTTTATGTATGCCACTTTGTGACCATTTTACGAATTGTAACGTAATTAAAATTTTAGACCCCCAGATGTTCAGTCTGGGGGTCTAAAATGACCCCTAAGCGCTAATCGCTGTATGACTACTAAGTATCTATAATTGTACCGAAATAAACACCTTTTCATTTCGTCTAGATTCGTAGAATAAACCGGTATCTTACACGTGAATTTTCCGTGAACTTGAATCAATAATTCAATGTCTCTACGCGTAAATTTTAATTTAAATGCAGCATCCATTTCCGTTTAGATTAGAATAATTAATCATACCTTACTAATGATTTCGACAAACTCTACGTATTTCCTGTTTTTGCGGAAGTATTTTGTGGCCATTTTGGACGTATCGATAAAAAAATAAATTAATCTATAAATCACTGAAAATGTGAAAAATAATTCATTTTTGGTAAGTAGTAAGTACTACCGCTCTCACCGATTGTCGACCAGTTTTCACCCTAATGCCCTGAGTGGTCAACTGTCAGTGAGCGCTGTAGTGCACATCGGGAAAATACCGCGACTATATCACGCATGGGTATGCTAAGCTAAAGCATTTTAGACTAATAACTCTTAGAATAAAATATTAATATTTACTATAACTACACTATTAATTATCTACTCTTAGAATTAAAATGAACTGATCAAAATATTCTTCTTGTTTTCGAATCGATGGTCATAATATTGAATATTAAATGAGTTGGGCACAATAATTTTCCATGATCACCGCTACATCACAATACTTGAATACTTCATTAATAAGAATCCAACTCGCAAAGTATACCTATTACGAAAGATTAAGTTATACAGAAAATTTCGAGAATTGATTAAACCTACGAGGTAATCTATTTTTAACCCGATATGTTTTCCGTTGTATGTACATATGTATGAAGTGTACTTTTTAATATTTTGTTACTTTACATATTTCAAAATGCACACAAAAACGACATGAAAGTTTCTAATCTTTATACTTATCCAAATAATCTAATATTTTTGTATAAACAAATTCAGGGGCGTTTTGACCCCAGATGTGGTTGTGATGACTCCAGTAAGGTTCAGGCACTACGTAATTTTCCACCAAATTAGGTAACTTGGATACTAAAATATCAACGTCTTTAAGTGATGATAGCATATCATTTTGAGCACTTATCAGTACAATTGGGGAGGATATTCGAGAAACATTGTATTGCGGAGGCTTTCGAGTTCCATATCGTTCAATGTTCCCCTCAGTCCCTTCATCGTAGCGTTGGAAATTCCCGCTTAAAATCAACTGCGCAAAATGTGCTATGTTCTTTATTGATGTACCGCTAAACACATGAGTCAAAGCCACGGATACATCTTTGAGTGGTATAGTGCCAGGCTTGTACCCAGTTGACAAAGTTAGTCCTACTTCACAAAACTGAGGAGCTAACACGCACAGATACTCCATAATGTAATGTACGATATGCTCTCTACCAAATATTTCATTTAAACCAGCATTATCAATGAAAGCTTTTATCGCGACGTAGTTTTGAGCACCTATGCGAGCTATAGGGTTTTTGAAGTTCTTAAACCAGGCTACAGGCCCTAACATGATGGCTACCCTAACCTTATCATTGTATTTAGGCCGCAAAGAGTTCGTAACAAAATAATCTGTGCTACCTTGAGAGTGTCCCATGTAGAATAATTTTGAATGTCCAGTGGTGCGCAGAATGTAGTCTATAATTGCGGGTACATCGAAGTTGCCATGATCGTCGAACGTGAATTGCCAGTATTCTGGATCCTTATTAGGGTCAAGTTTAACGTGTCGTCGAGAATAAAAGTTTCCTCTATGGTTGGCCGCCCACACGTCGTAGCAATTGCTGGCCAGTACGTAGCCGATCCCGGTCCGTGTCCCAGTAACGATCCACATGTCTGCCGTATCAAATATTCCATGCAACAAAAACACTGGGTAGGGTTTAACCGCATCACTGCACTTTGATAATATTCTAAACACATTTAAAATGTATCCATCGTCTGTGGTCACTGTATGCACTTCTGTGGGATACTTGTACTTGTCGGTAAGTTCTGTGAAGTTCAAGTATACATCCTCGTTGAACCCCAGAGCCTTCTTGAATTCTCGTTTCTGTGGCAGGGAATACGATACGAGTCTAGTCGGCCGAAACGTGGGCCTTGATGTGTCGATGTCAGGCATATACTGTGTCAGTATCAAAAAATATAGTGTAAATATGATTGAATATTGTTCCATCTTTATTCTTATGTCACGGAAAGTTTAACAACGTATGTTTTCATTGTAAACCAGTATCCAGTTTTATAACATTCGATTGACCTTACAGGAAGGTCTTAAAGATAACTACTCGTGTAAAAAATTAAACAGTATATATAGAGATGAGACTGACGTTTTTCTTATGATACATTAGAATACAATGTGATAGGCTAGCGAGGTGAACAGTTAAATTGTTGTTATGTACTTCCTGGTGTAAAATGCTTGCTTGTTAACGTTTTGCGACAGAAAAATGATATTTATTAAAGCAGCGACGTGTTTTATATAAAGCTTCCTTAAAAAATGACCTTAGGAGTACCTAACAAGATCTTTACAGGAAATCAAATACAGCAATGAGTTTTAGAAATTAAGATATGTGTTTCTTTTTGCGAATTTCTTGATTTTCAGTCTATATAACGTGAAACTCCTTGCTTAAGTTGGTCACTATCAGTGAACTATTGGCTCTGACATCAGAATGGTAGGGTACCAGGCAGGAACTATTTAAATGTTTGTTTTTGCGCATATAAAATTTTCACGGTCAATGCCTAAAGTGGCATTTAATTTAAAATAAGTAAGTATTTACGTTTTTTGTAATATTTATTTTTATTGACCTTCGGCATGCGTATGTACAAATCATTATCAGTATTATATAATGATGTAAACGGAAGTTGATTGCATGTAAATGTGTCTGATCAATTGTATATAAAGCAATGTGCTTGTTTGTTTGTGTTGCAGTATATAATTTGATTCATGAACAGACAGTCCTATTGGGTACTGGGGTCTCTACAAGAGGCGTTATTTTAGTAAGTAAATAGCTACGTGGCTGACGTTGCGGACTCCCGGTCGCAAGCGCGACTGCTGAGCATGAGGTCCTGGGTTCGATTCCCAGGTTGGACAAAATGTTATTGGGTTTTTTCATCAAGAATTTTTCAGTAGCAGCCATGGAATCTGGATTTGAGCCTGGTTGATGGCAATAGGCTCGCCTTCTATTACATGGGACTTAAATATAACTGACGAAATGTTGGTATACTATTAGGTACACCATTGCCTTACTCTTCTGGGATTACAGGCGTGATGTTATGTTACGTAATAGCTACGTTTGGTGCGACTCTAGACTGCCACCCCCTGAGCAAACTGGCTGGATAGTTATTATTAAAGTCTTGGTAGGTTCTACGTATGTATAGCTCATAGTGCTAAGTCCTTTTCTCCTTCTGTTATACTAGAAAAGAAAAATATTTACATCACAAGCAGAAAAGTATCTTCAGGGGTGAGGGAAAAAATACTAATGCAGCCGCCCATAACGAAACTAAAATAATGTTTATTGCAGTACCTATATACATATTGGTGGTTGGGAGTTGGTATAAAAACAGAGGAAGATCAAAGAAACAATGGATGGACTGTGTAAAGGATGATATGTCAAGAAAGGAGGTGACTGCTGAGATGACGAGTAATAGAAAAGTATGGAAGAGGAAGACATACTGCGCCGACCCCAAATGAATTGGGATAAGGGCAAGAGAATGATGATGATGATGACCTTCATAAGTATTAGACATAGAATCTAAAGGGCCGATGAAAATACCAAGCAGTATGTCATTAGTGGCAAATAACTGTAGTCACAAGGTGATTTGTACTTCAATGATGATACTAATTATTATAGCCGTGCTACACACAGCGATTGTGGAGTAAATCGCAAAGATAAAGATTCTTCTACTAACATTATTCATTACAACTATGAAAAGATCGTAATCTTTTATGAAAAGATTACCATCTTTTCAAAGTTGTAGTAGGAACAGAGAGGTATTTATTTTTTTCTGTGGGAAATCATCAAATAACCCCCCCGCTCTGGGCGGAGTGGGAGGGAGTGTCAGACTTTTACTGACTAAAACCCATCCATGTTCCTTCTTTGCCCCTTGTGTTCCAGGGCCGCGGTATCTCTTTCGAACAGTCCCGCAGCCCAACAGAGGGGTATTAGTCGGTAGGAGTTAGATATAACTTTCTATTCAAAAACTAGAAAAAAGTTCATTTCAATCGTTTTTCCATACCTATTCATCCCCTCGAGGATGGATGGATAGATGGATGTTTGTTACTCACGCAAAAACTACTGACCGGTTTTGGATAAAATTTGGCACACAGATATCTTATAGTACATAGGATACTGTTTATCCCGGTAGTACGATCCCGTGGGGTATTACCGAACTCCAAGCGCGCGAAGCCGCGGGCATAAGCTAGTAAAAAAAATAACCTTCTGTTCTACCCAGACGTGGGTATCAACGGAGACTTTCCCACAAAAATAATCAGAAAAAAGGAAAACGTAAGTTGGGGTTGAAGGATTGCCGAACGATAGCTCACCGTCACCTCTTGTCTTGCTCTCTGATTTAACCTTCCAAGGAGCTATCGACGAAGAACTTTTCCATATTCGTAGTTATAGACTGACCGCTTTATTGAGTCCTCCGCCTTGCCCCATCAAAGGCACATTAAACGTCCACAAAGTCCTAACAATATCTCACAGGTTATTTGCTTTAAAATAACCATAATCCACATAGGTATTACGATACGTGATCAACCTTCAGAATATTCCATTTAAATTGATACCTCGCGAGGACTCATTAAAGCTGTCGGACTATAGACGTTTTGGAATCAATATTACCAAAATAATGAAGAATAGGATGTAGAAGGAGGGGAGGACTTTGCCCAGCAGTGAAACTGAATGGCTGTTTAAAAAAAAGGATTTGGTACCGATCACATGTTTACGTACCTGACTAGAGGTATCCGGAAGTTACGGAAGCAATAGGTGTAGGTTATTAGCTATCGAAAAAACTGATCAAGGAACCAAGAAGGGGCCCGCAAGGGCCGATGCCTGCCGGGGCTGCGGGACTGTTCGAAAGAGATACCGTGGCCCTGGAACACAAAGGGCAATGAAGGAACATGGATGGGTTTTAGTCAGTAAGAGTCTGACACTCCCTCCCACTCCACCCAGAGCGGGAGAAGTCATTTGACGATTTCCCATCCGTAAAAAAAAAAAAAAAAGGACCATAACAAAGAAAGGTCAAATGTGAATTATGGGAGACATAATAACCATGTATAATTCATAGGACAGAGACGACGTAAAAGAAAAAGATTACATCATGGAAAGGGCCTGTAGACAAGAGAACTAGAGGCAGACAGGCAGAGAGATGGCTCGATGAAATTTTGAAAGTGGCGGGAAATGAATGGACTGAAAAAGCGAGTTTCAGAACTATCTGGAGGAAAATGGAGGTCTATGGAGAGGTCCTTAATAAATAAATATAATTATTAATGTCAATTAAATTAAATTTGGTCATGGATTTTTACCTAGAAATTATTGAAAAGAAGTTTATTTAATTTTGAATTTTATTTTTAATAATAAACTGCTTGCTATCTAATCGTAATATAATTGTAAATTGAATCTCATTAAGGAAATAAAAAGACTTTATGAATGAATAATTCATACTAATATTTTTAAGCATAATTTTGAACGAACAAGTCAGGACTTAAACAAAATATGGGCTTTATCAAATAAGTAATCTAGTGGTAGTGATCCGAATATTCTTTATCCATAACGATTACCTGAACTGTTGTTAAAAAGTTAGCTAAAACCAAAACGTCTTTGTAGTTAATGCCTGTACATGATACTTGGAAAACATGGAGACCCAGAATAACTGACAAAGTGACATTTAATCAGCGATGACGGTGATAGGTAAGTCAAAAGAGTATTGAATTGACATATCCTCCCGAAAACTTCTTGTCAATCGCTTTCAGCGCGATCGTTAAGGGTCTTGTTACACCCTTTATATAGTCGAACATAGAACCTCCTTCTTTATAACCCATACCACATACGGAAGTTAAGCAACTATTCCGAACAATAAGCAACAGCTTCAACTTTGTCAGCAGGACATAAAATGTCTAAATATCTATGTGGTTTGCAAATGTTCGTAGTTGATAGCCCGACCGGCCTTGGGGTTAATGTAGGGCCGTCCTAGCCGGGGTTATGAATTAGAATGAGAATTATCGGAATTTTGTGGTTTGATTTATAGGTATAAGTAAAACGTCCGTGTGATTGAGGTGAGCTGTTATTTATTTGTCGCTTGTTGAGTTTCTATAGCATACAGGATTTGTTTTCTAGAGTGTATGATTTTTAACTGACTTCGAAAAAAAAGGAGGTTCTCAATTCGGTTGTTTAAAAAAAATGTTTGTTACATCATAACTCAGTGATTTATGAACCTATTTGAAAAATTTATTTTTTTATAAAAGGATTTTCCGATTGATCCTATAGAAATTTCATCAAAATCGGTTCAGTAGTTTGATTTTTATAACTTTTTATTTATTGTCTCAATACTGAATACTTAAAAACCACTAAGGAAGTCTAAAATAAATTTACTTTCGAAAGTCTGTGACAAAAAAGTAAATGGAAAAACCAAAGTCACCGACTTCCGAAAGTAAAGTTTTATTGGTGAAGAAAGACAGATAGTTTTATTATATTAGATCGTTAGGTTAACTAAAAGTCTGCAACATCACATTTTCGTCAGAAAGTGCTTCTCAGCCTTAGGTTTAAAGCAAGTTTAGTGCTGCTCTCTCATGTAAATAATCCTTAAGTACAGTCGACCTCGTAACCGCTTCACTAACTTATCACTTTTGAGAAAAAGTAATAGTAAATTGGAACTGCCCCAAGTTTCAAACTATCAAATTTTCTTCACATTGGTCCAGAAGCAAACTTCTATGTTTTATGGCGTGCAAGTGGCAGGCAACCTAACGATGGTAAAGCAATTATGAGGTTGACTCTATTCATATTACATTGGTCACTTAAATATAAACAAGAGTGTTGTAAAAATTTGTTAACAATTGTAAGACAACATCTACCTCCTATTATTGTACGTCAATCTTGTCACATTACGTAAATGCGAGCAAAGGACAAAAATGTAAACGCTTATTACACACAGACAGACATATAAACTATTTAATTATACCAATAAAAAGATTATACGTTTATAGTGTTGTAGTACCAATTATGAATATAGCCATGACCGTGATGAACTATAAAAGAACCTTGTAGTTAAGGAGTATACATTCCAGTTTAAGGTGCACTGAAATAGTTGTTATTATCTAATAGAATAACTGATAACAAAGTTGATTTGCATGCCTTTGCCATTTCTAGTGCAAGCTAAGTAAACGAAATAGTAAAGTGTGTAGGTACATGGTGGTACATTAGCGGACTTAATTTGCGGGACTGTTCGAAAGAGATACCGCGGCCCGGAACACAAAGGGCAAATAAGGAACATGGATGGGTTTTAGTCAGTAAAAGTCTGACATTCCCTTCCACTCCGCCCAGAGTGGGGGGGAGGGGAGGGCTCATTTGATGATTTTCCATCCGAAAAAAAAAACCATTCTGTTCTTTTGGGTCAAATATGGTAATTTTGGCTTAGTGGCGGCAAGCGGTACTCCTTAGTATGAAGTCATGGCTTCGATTCCAAGGTCAAGTAAACTGATAAAGAGTACTTATTTTCATCAGGAATTTATCAGTAGCAGCGGTTTTAAAACACGCTTTTATTTGCTTCACCTGTAACTGTGTAAAAAATCTTTCCATTTCCCAGTTTTCGATGGAGCTGAAATTTTGCACACATGTTTAGTTTGGTTGACAATGCATGGTTAGCTAAGTGACGTCATTCTAAATCCAATTTCATGCCTATCAGGGGATGGCAAATATTCTATCTAGTACAAACGCCCGCAAATCAAGCTACCCGAAACTGTCAAATTTTCCCAGTCGAAATTGAACCTAATGCTCGGTAAAACTCGGTATGTATACTCTGTGTATGTGGATGGCTATAAGAGAAGAGGAAGACCGAAGAAGCGATGGACGGACTGTGTGAAAGATAAGACTGAGATTATAGAGAAGCATCCAAAAAGAAGATGTGCTACGCCAACTTTAAATAAATAGGGATAAAGGCAAGAGAATGATTAATCATGGTGGATGCAACAAGCATCGCCTTAACCAATGATATAAATAATTTTTCCAATGACCGTGATACGAACTCTGCCATCTAACCTTCGTGTTAATCAGGCAAGTAACTGTCTCACTTCCGTGTTATTCCTATAGAAATGTTGTGAGTTTTACCTGAGTACTTCATCATCATAACATTACAAAAATGAGATCGAAGCGTCATCAAAAAAATAGAAAGGTGTCTACGGATTTCTCGATATTTGAAGATCAATAAGCGACATCAATAGGCTCGCCCCCTATTACACATTACTGGCAAAATGTGGGTGCATTATTAGGTACACCTCTGCCTAACCTTTCGGAGATTTCAAGCGTATGATTTTCTTCTTTCTTCTTTTCGTGTCGATAGACTCAAATAATACCCGACCAATATATTAAGAGATTTCCAGATTGGCCACTGCAGTTCCTGTCCAGGAGGAAGATGTTCTACTGGATTGATGAAGTGAGGAGGGGTGGGATGTCTGTATCTGTATGGTAATCTCACGAATAACAACACCGTTATGGCTGTACCCCATATTATGTAATACGCATCTATGTGACACCTGTTTGTTGATACAGATTGAGCCATGACTTTAGGCCCAGCATTACGTATACGTACAACGTAATCTTGACTTCAAATTCGCAATACTTTGGTGACGCATAAGTAGATTGAGCAATTGGTTTCCCTAAGGCGACACTTTCGACTTGGGAGGTGAGGTACGCAGTCAACATGACATAGTTTCCCTACTTGGTCATTGACACTAGTCAGGCGTGAAGGAGTCTGATTTTACTACTCTAAAACTAATCCCTAGGGAGACAGTAAACGGTAAAATTAGATTTCTGCATAATTCCTTTGTTAACATTTATTTATTTTATTAATTAACGTGTGCATTTGTTTTAACTAGCCAAGCCAAAAGTAAGACCCAAGCTTACAAAAGTAGTCATGAATTGTCCAGTCCCAAGTAACGGGTCTTGGTAGAAGCACAAGTTACAAAGTGGACAACATACTAAGTGTCACCCTCTGGAATTCCGCCAAAGAACAAGAAAATATCTCCTAACGCCGAGAGGCACGATTATGTCACAGTTATATTTCATTAGATCTAAAATCACCGGAACAGGAAGGACTGGCTTTTATTTAAATTCACACCTGAGGTTATTAAACCATAAGATCTAAATTACTATGCATACATTATATTATTCATCCAGTTTCCTTAAAGATTGGATCGGCCAGATGATCAGTGCTCTTGACCTCTGAAATAATCTTGAAATCATCTGCTATGATCGTTGGAAAGTTAGGGTATCGAACTTAACTTGTTTTTTTTTTAAGCTATTTTACTTTGCATTGACGATGATGAAATACTTAGCGAACAATGTTTTCGCATAATCCATATCATTTTCTGCCGTATTATGTTAACTAGAAGTTTGACTAAACGGATATTGTGTAAGAAACTGACAGCTTTACAAAAATATGCTTATTTCTAAATAAAATATCGACAATGATATGATATCATAACACAGCGTCCCTTAACATGTAAGAGTAAGTTATTATTGAAAAGTTAACATACATAAAGACGCTCCGTCCCACGTCGGGTGCATTCCCACTCAGATCCAGCCTGACCCTTTGCTGTCCTCCCCCAGCGACGCCCTAAGCCGAGGCTGGTACCCCACAGGGGGTGCCCTTAGCTTGTAGTAGCTTAGTTACTAAGTTTATTGCCCTGGCTGGAGGCCTTACACTCAAGCCACCCATAGGATTGTCCGATTAAGCAGACGACAAACTCATAGGTTGAACTGCGAGATGCCATTTAGAAAAAAAAACCGGATGCATTCGCCTGTAAAACAATCCAAGATTCAATTTTCAATTTTGTACAGAAACAAGTGATTACAAGCGAATGCTCCCGGTGAGGCGAGCGCTGTAACATAATGTCGTGGTCGATAAGGCATAGTACACCAACATTTCAATGTTAGTCCGATGTAACAGGGGCCAGCCGATTCCCACCAATCGGGCACAAATCCAGAGTTCAGGCTTCGCGTTGCGAGAACTAGAAATGAAGAAAAACGGCAGAGTATGGTTCGAGTGATTATGTTTACTGAAGTAATATTTGTTTAAAAACTGACATAAGAAGCAAGACGACCAGCTGATCCACCGCACAGAGAAAAACTGCTTGTTTTGTTTGCCGTCAGATTACAATACAAGAACAACTGGAAGTACATAAAACAAAGGTTGACCCGTACAGTAGCTACTGTCACTAAGACCGTAATTGAGCTAACGATTACGTAATGGCTAGTGTTGAATGTGATGTGTCTGTATTTATCTTTCAGTTTAACTGTTCTTTTCAAGTATTTTGAGAGAGAAGATTATGTCATGACATGTCATCACCTAGCCTAGCCTTTTCCCAATTATGTTGGGGTCGGCTTCCAGTCTATCCGGATGCAGCTGAATATCAGTCATTTACATGAAGCGACTGCCTATCTGATCTCAACAACCCAGTTAGTACTGGGTAATACGATAACCCTTGGTAAGATTATTATCATGACATATCATGTCATGATTATATATGTAACTGTTGGTCTGGTGGCCCTAAGCAATATTGCTGGGCTTGACGTCCTGGGTTCGATTCACAGGGCGGCCAAAGGGTCATTGTGTTTCTCTATTAGGAATTTCTCAGGAGCTGCCGGAGTCAGGACTTGAGCGCGATTGACGTCAATAGGCTCACTTCTATTACATGGAACTGAAACAACATGGCTGGCGAAATGTTGGTACACTATAGTGACACCTTTGCGTAACTTATCAGGATTTACAGTATTATGTCGTTCAGCAATGAATCAACAAAAATTGTTTGTGCTTCAAAATAAAAGATTTTTTTCTGAGTCTACTTAATTTTTTCTTAAGTAAGTCCTTATTTATGCATTAACCAGTCCTCATTCAAATATAAAACAAATAAACAAACAATTGACAGCTCAACCCTTTATCCGGATATAAATAACTCCGAAACTTGTAGGTCAGTAACCGACTGAGTACTCGAACCGACGACCTTTGCATGCGCGTGCGCTTCTCCAAATGCCAGCGATTGAGTAATTACAAGCTTCGTGTCAGAAGAGCATTGATGTAACAGTTTACGTATTACATAGGCTTGTATGGATTTCTCGATGTACATTGATTCTTTACTATCTATTTTGAAGAAAATCGTCAAAACAAAAGCAGCAATGTATTGCAAAATAGAATTTTCGTGGGTTCGTTTTTTCTGGTTATGGTTATTATCGTTACGTACTCTGTTCGAGTAGAAGATGGCTATTGACAATTGAATTCGAAAACATTGTTTGCTGAAGGTACTTAAAAGGTTGAAATCCATAATTCATATGCGTCTGCGTAACTCAGTAGTTTTGTAGGTTACTGTACCGTATTTACATGGAAATAGTTTTCGTTTGGACTTAGGGCTTACCTCATTTGTGTTAGCTGAAGTAAGTGGGTCATAAACCTTTTTTTTTCGTTTTGGAAATCTTCAAATGACCCCCCCACCGCTCCGTGGAAGGGAGTGTCAGACTCGTACTGACTAAAACCCATCCATGTTCCTTCTTTACCCTTTGTGTTCCAGGGTATCTCTTTGGAACAGTCCCGCAGCTCGTGGGTCGTAGACCTAAAGTAGAGGTTGGTAGAATGCTTGGCAATGTGAAAATTGTAAAGTTCTTCAACCCTCATAGAAAAGTGAGGATCCTCCGACCAGACGGGTGTTGTGTCTGGTGGGCTACTGCCCGACAGTATTTTCGGGTATTTCTATATAAGTAGTCTTAAGTCACGGATAACTTTAATAGCGCGATTCAGCATTTTTTATATTAGTTCTTCGTTTGTGTCATAGATGGCGCTGTAGTACTTTTTTATTACTATGATGCTGTAGTTTAGTTTGTTAATTTAACCATTTTTTTTGGTTTTGTCGTGTGCGAAACTAATAAATACTTTTTCTTTCTTTCTTAATGGGGATCGTAGAGCAGCAATTTATAGGAGACGGATAAAAACGAATAAGTTGGCACATAACTGCAATCCGACCCAGACAGGCTTTATTTTGTGTAGATTATTAATTTCATCAATCATCTGCTTTGTCTTTTCCCAACTATGTTGAATCAAACTTTAGCCCTTCGTCCACCTTACCTGGGGCCAAGATGTCTGACCGGAACAATCAGATGACATGATCACAGTAAAATATTCTTTGTAAAATCCATTATCACATTGAACACTCCTAGAATCGATAAAAACTAAAATATTTAGGTAAACGACTTCTTACATCATTGCTATATTTAGTCACTCGCCGGTTGTCAATATTATTATCTAATGTTCTCAAGGCTAAGAAAATGAGGTTATTCTTAACGATATAATTTTTACGTTAATTATGTACTTAAATTCCTTATTGGCAATTACAAAATCTATTCGTTTAGTCACAGGATATGATGTCATTTCATTTAAAGTAATGTGTTCCGTAAATTCATAAAAGTTAATTAATGGAAATAGATTAAGTATTACAAATGGTATGATCATTAAATTAATGTGATATTATGTCATAAGATGAAGATCGAATAAAATAGAAAAAAGACCATTTTTTTTTCACGAATTTGTATCGGTGAATGATATATGGAAATGTATGGTAAAACAAGACAAATTGCTGAAAATAAGTCTCAATTATCAATGATTTAGTAAAAGTTAAGTAGGTGTCTGACGAGATGATGAGTAATAGATAAGTGTGGGAGAAGAAGATATGCGCCGCCGTCCGCGCCGGGAATCGACGTTTTTCCGTTACTGGTGCGTCCCTAGCACCAGTAACGGAAAAACGTCGATTTTAAAATAAAAAATACTAGTTTCACATATAAAATTTTCATAATTTTAAGTGTTGCCATGCAACGTGGCAACACCTTCAGTCTCTTGGGCACATTTCCAGCTGACAGCGTTGAGGAGGAGTTATTTGATGCCCTTTTATAGTTTGTTATTAGTTTATTTAATAGTTTTTATTTTAACAATTTATTCATATTATCTATAGATGATAGTGATTGTATTTGTTGCAAAGTTAGCAAAAATGCTATAGTATAATTAAGAAAATGATGACAGCACAAAGCAAAGTAGTTCCTTCTTTGACGGTAACCTGCTGCTGGAACACGTGCCTCCTCTTTATGACAGTGCAAGGGCAATCACCACTTAGGCGCAGTGCAGGTTGCCAGAACCCGGATGCCATATCATATCTTTAACTTTTTTTTAGGACATGGCAGATGATGTTCTCCTTCAAGGTTTTGAAATCAGTGACGAAATTAATGACAAAAAGTAAAGTGCTGCCTGGGTTCAAGACTTTCCCTCATAGTGGCTCTTCTGGCTAGCCCTTTCCCAACTATGTAGGGGTCGGCTTCCAGTGTCACCGGATGCAGCTGAGTACCAGTAGTTTATATGGACCGACTGCCTATCTGACCTCCACAACCCAGATAGTAGTTTTGTCCCTCATAGTGCGTTACAGTACACATATCCCCAAAACCATTTTGAGAAGAGTGGTGACGAAACAAATGACTCAACGTAAAGTGCATGTCATGGTTCAGCTCGACACCTTTCCTCATTAAAGCTTTTAATCTTCATACATAACGTCACGCCCGTAATCCCCGAAGGGTTAGGCAGAGGTGCACTTAATAGTACTCCTACATTTCACCAGCTATGTTCAAGTCCTATGTAACAGGGGCGAGCCTATAGCCATGGCTGCTACTGAGAAATTCCAGACGGAAAAAACCCAGTAACAATTTGGCCGATCTGGGAATCAAACCTATGACCTCATGTTCAGCATTCGCGTTTGCAACCACTAGACCAACGAGGCATTTAAACTTCATACGTATCCCTAAAATACGTTCCTCATTTAATATAGTCTACCATACACCGTTGTATATGATATACAATCAGTAGCAAGTGCGCGTACGCCTCGACTGTGCACAATTTCGTGCGCGCAGCCTTTATGAATAATAAGCGAGGAGTACCGTTTTGTATCAACTTATTGGGATCGCATTGAGTTATTGCCATTGACTATGGTTTCTTGGGAAGTAAGGCATCGTATGCTAATGTGGTATATGATTTGAATAATTTTTATTTATAAGTATTCATATACATTTATTTTGCATTTCTCGTGTTGTGATGGAGAAACAGGCGTTTTGGTTTACTCTCTTATGGGATGCCTGATTGGTTTGAGATCACGAAGACTGCCTTGAAAATGAGCTGTGGATGACCATATGACCATCGCGTGGTTCATAAACCGATGTCTTTCCTATGCCACTAATTTCACACGGATCGGAACTTATGAGAAAAGCGCTCAACAAAAATAATATCGCTAGAAATGGTTGTTATGTAGAAATATCCGGCAGGGAATTATTAGATTGCAGTACCTATATTTTCCAGCTTTTCGTATCATAATTATCGATTTTACCTAGTTATGAACGACAGAAAAGCCGATAGACCAAATACAGGGTGAATAAATACAGAATAACCAAATACATTCAAAACGAGAGTTTGCACGAGATTGAGCTTCTATCTGTCTACGCAGTACATTCAATTCAATTTTTTTTTTCATATCACATGTGTTTTACAAGATCTTAAAATAATAATAAAGTTCACATGTGAACTTTCGGGCACAAAAATGTTATAAACAAGAAACGGTCATTAAAAATTTATAAATTCATTTAAATAAGTAAATAATGTTAAGGATAAAATAAAAAGATAAAATAGAGGATAAAAGTCCAATAAAATAAAATTATAGTCAAATACATCATGTCATTAAAATAGTAATCAAAATACAATTATGTTAATAAAATATACGAGTTAAATTCAATAAATAAGTAGTAAAAGGCAATCCATTTTGATTTCATCATTAAAAATAATTCACTGAGTGATATCAATCATTATTGTCAATTACTAAGCTTAGCCTATTTTCCGTATTTATTGTTTTGTGCATGTGGTGTTTACCTATAAGTAATTGTTGCGCTGTAATTTAATTTATGAATGAATTATGTAACTGTATCCAGTGTGAACAATTGTTGGTAGACCTAATATTATAATAAATAAATAAATAAATAATTAATAGGTACCTAGTTTTCTGACTCGTTTTATAAATATTTTATCATTCTCTTCCATTCTTATTCATTAAACTGTCAGTCAGTAATTTAAATTGAAAATGCAATGTTACTAAGGCACGATTTAAAATACCTGAGGTAATTCAATTTCTTTTGTTCACTTAGATGGAACAGTCAGTACCCTATTCTTAAAACGTTTCACAAAATTCCTTTATTTACCATCAAGAGTTGAATACTATAATTTTAGTGGTGATTGTAAGTTTAGGCATTTCGTTGTCACCCCGCTACCTTCCGCATACTGCACATAGCTGCGCCGGCGCAGTGAGGCAAACATCGCGGTGACGACGGCAAAGACTAGGCTATTAGTCATATTTTGTAACGAGGAGTAGGTAGAATAGGTCTTTTTGTTAATGGCAGATAATTTGCAAAAAAAGAAGTTAAGTTATGATTTACTTTATAATTATTGTCGCAATGAGCAATAGTATTTAAAATTCCAGGAAACTAATATAATTAAATCAATGAGTTTACGTAACTAATTGATTAGTAGAAAGTTTCATTAAGCGTAGGTATTATTAATTTGATGAACGTGGAATTCATAATGTCAAATTGTGTTAGGTCGACATTTTAAGGTGGATGCGCAAGGGTAGCCTAGTAGTTAATTCAAATTTTCTTATGTTTTTTGCAATTTGTAGGTCAGTGTCAGGTTGTATGTTGATGAAAATATAATTCGCGCAAGTAATACGTATGTATTTACAGAATTATAATCATTAAAATCGTCAATACAGCCCTTTAAGTTCATAACCCCCATTGAATGACTTTTTGCTCCTGCAAATTGCAAAAAACGTAAGAAAAATCGAATTTCGCGGAAAACCCTGGCGCTTACACCTTAAATAGAAATGCCATGATCAGCCAGTAACATCTTTGTAGGACATGAACACATGGAACAGATCGTTAAACACAACTAAACAAAAAAGGATTTAGAAATAAAATAAAATAGACTTTATTTTGCAAAACTGGGATCCCTAGTGAATTTTATGAATCATCAATTTTAATAAAATTAGAGACCCACTTACATAATTTTGTAATCGTAACTCTAGTTTTTAAGGTTTCGAAATTCAATAAAAAAACCGAGCCTTTATCGTCTCAATTCTTTGTCTGTTTCAGAGAATAATTTATGAAAAACTAGCTTATGCCCGCGGTTTCACCCGCGTCAAGTTCGGTAACTATCCCACGGGATTGTACTACTGGGATAAAAAGTATCTTTTATGTTAACCCACGTTATAAACTACCTATGTGCCAAATTTCATCCAAATCCTTTCAGTAGTTTTCGCGTGAAAGAGTAACAGACATCCATCCATCAATCCTCACAAACTATCGCATTTACACAAAAATGCGGGCCGGTATCAACCAACTGCCACATCTACACTTGTATGCTCGTTGGACCTGTGCCGTGAAACCAGCAGGCCTTCGCGTCGGGCGCGGACGGTCGTCGACTGCTGCCTACATCCTTGTCCTAAATATACGCACTTATCGTATGCGTGATCTTATCGATCACTTGCCATAATACTAGCCCTATAAAGGTATCGAGGAAATCGAGATAGAAATGGGTATGGCAGACTTTGGGTCTCGGGAGTTGTATGGAAATTGAGTCTACTGTTTGGTGCTACAGGTTAAACTAGCCGTTGCCCGCACCTTTGTCTGCGTGAAATTATTATAAAAATATTACTTCCCTATTGGAATCCGATTTTTTTACCAATTTAGGGTTTTAATTTTTATGCAGGACCCATTCATTTTTGACACCATTTTGTTTTACACTCCAAAACATAAGTTCTTGAACCCTAATTCTTTTTTTAAAATTAACGTAGCCTAAGTTACTCCTTATAATGTCAGCTATCTGCCAGTAAAAGTCCCGTCAAAATAGGTTCAGAGATTAGCCGGGACAAACAAACAGACATATAATAAAATTTGTTATAAGTACGGTATATACTTTCATAGGCATTCAGTAAACGCTATTATTTTGAAAGTACAAACAGACACTTCCATTTTATTTATTTGTATAGATGTATAGAAGATATGCACACATACCGTGTACATTTATATCATATTCATTTATTATTTTATCGATCAGTTGCTGTAATGGCGTGGAGAAAATCCAGAAATAAATGGATTTGATAAAATTTGGATCTCAGGAACCATATTATCGACCAACCCGCACTGGGCCTGGATGGTAGAGGGCGTACTCCTTCTCAAAGAGAGCAGGTCTGTCTCCCAACACTAGGAACATTATATATAAGCTAATTCTGCTTATAATTAAGTGGTTAGTTAGGTTGCGATTAAGAGGAGTAGATACCTAAAGTGTAATTTTTTTAAATCCATAGGATGCTATAAAGCCTTTAAGTTTTAGAAATAGACGAATAGGGAAATTGGATGTTTGAAGTAAACCTTAGAATCTCTCTAATACAATTTCAAAAAAATGTTAAAACATTGTTAGGAAACCAGCATACCTGAGAGATATTTCTCGACGGCATGTTAAGTCAGGTCAGATGCCTTTGGGCGGCATAAAAACTGACACCAGGTTAGGCACTAACCACACGATAAAGAGAGAAGACCCTTTTGCCACGGAGACGGACAGAAATTACCAAACGCCACTCGCACTTTTAATAACTTAACTTTTACGAGATCATAACAATGAAAGACATGACTCGGCATATTTTTTTAAAAGACGGTTCTAAGTATCATTTACAGACACTACGCACTGATAACTATCTTAATCTGTATTTTCCATCTCTTTACTCTTCAAAAATTCTATTATACATTTTAATTCTTATCTAAAATGAAGTAACTCAGTAAGTATATTTGTCAAACAAGAAAGATTTCTCATAGTTATAAGCAACGTTTGAAATGCAAAAAAAAATCTAAGTAACGAACTGTGAATGAAAAATCATAAATCCACCTTTTTATACATCCGTAGTTCCGTTCAAAGATATCAATGAGAGATTCTGGTCTCCGAACCTTGCAAGCTAACCTTAGTTATCAGCCGAGTGTAAAACTATTGTTTTGATATCTATGCTATGAGAATATCAGTAACTAGCTTATCGCTGTGACTCCGTTTGCAAGAATTACAAATATAATAAACTTGCCAGCTGTAGGACATCATCATCATTCTCCTGTACATCTCAATTTATTTGGGTTCTGCGCAGCATGTCTTCTTCCTTAATAATTTTCTGTTGGTCGTCCTCTCATGAACAATATTAGAGAAGGGTTTCCTCACGCATTTCAATGAGTTGGAGATTGTCAATGGTTAATTTTACAATTCAAGTGCTATGCTTTTTTTTTTTATACAAGTGAGGGTTTTTGAGGCTGGTGTGAATGGCCAAATCCAACACCATGAGGAATAGCGAAAAATACTCAGAAGAGTCTAGAGCCCGATTTTTATGAAAAATAAAACGATATCATTGGATTTTTGATTAATCAATATTCCTAGCTAGGAATCGAACTCGTTGTTTTTTAAAAAAAAACACACTGTTGTATTACACCATTTGATAGCGTCGCTATTTAGGATCAAATTCTGGTCAGTAATGGCTTACGTCAAACTAACGGAAAGAGTTCATTTTTGGTAAAATACGTAACACTATGCAAACAGTTAGTAGAAACCAACGAAAATCGAATAATATCACTATTGGCACCAACTCACTTGTAAGTTCTAATTTCAATTATTTTCAACTTTTTTTTCTGTGACCTCTAACCGCGGAGGAGTACTTTGACACCTAAGTGTCCACTTACGCGTCAAAGTACTCCTCCGCATCACTGTCATCCGGGAACGTGCCCAGAAGACTGGCCGCATTGCCACGTTGAATGGCAACGCTGACATACCACCGAGATTTTTCGACTAAGTATTTTTCCATCATTTAGGTAGAAACCTGGGTTAGAAAACTCTTTAGTATTTTCACGAATTCAAACTGCGTTGTCCAACAAACAGACACGGAACTATTTTATATGTAAAGAAAGATAGAAGATAAAACACAGCTCCACCTCATGCTAATTTTATTAACCTCCTATTATGGTAAGAACATTTCCTTTTATGACTGCGATGTTTAATTCAAGGTCCGTAAGCCATCGATCAGGTACGACGTGATTCATCTCGGAAAACACTTTCGCTGTTTGTAGAGAACACTGGACCGTGGACCACTTGGCTTGAAGATCGCCTGTGTTGCTTGAGTGAGCTCGAGATGGTTTGACTTAGTGGATTTGAGTATCCTCTGACATATTTAAGAGTATGAGGTAAAACACATCAGGCGAGTGAGTATACATGTATGACTGTTTGTAGAGTTAGACTGACCCTCTGATAAATCAAGGGAGTGCAAAATATGTTTGAACTCCCAAAAATAAAATCCAAGTAGTGTTACGTGCTACCAGCTAGTCGGTCTAGAACAAACTAAAAAACAAAATTAATTAAACATAAATAAAAGATGTTTTAACTAATTTTAACATCTTGAATCTTGATCAAGACATGTATTTACCAAATAGATTTAGCAATATGGTTACAGAAATTCTTAATCGTGTCCTAATACTCTCAGAATATAAAAATAATAAAACACACAAGCAACGATTACCTAACATACGCGATGATGTGTACAATGCGTCAATTGTGTAGATTCTACAATAAACGAATATTGATTACACATATTCATAACACAGACGAGAGAATGATTTATTATTATCTCATTAATCTTTAGAGTTTCCATTACAAAGTAGCGCCGGAGCAAGTATTTGGCTGGGTGTACAGCAACAGGGACTAAATAACTGCAACCAACTAAATGAATTTTCCTAACACCATGATCGAGTGATGATGATGTGCAAACGTTGACAGCGTCGCGGGGGTGCGCTTGCACCCCGCGGGAGTGAGGAGGGCGCGCGCGGGGCCTGCGCGGGCGCCGGCGTCGCTTTTCACCGTCGCTGCGCCGCGTACGCCTACCCGATATAAAAGCCTCAACCGCCCATTCACCCGCTCGCAGTGTGTGCTTGAACGTTACAGTGTCCACTTCACTCGTGCAAGGACTTACAGTTTAATCATGAATTCACGGTGTTTATTAGTGCTAGCAGCCGCCCTCGGCGTGGGTACGTAACATTTGAAATATTTAGGGTGCGCCCGCGAAGCGATCGACGGATACCTGTGTCCAGTGACGACGGAACAATCTAGATGTGTGGCTCGCCTGCTCTCATGTATCGATAAAAATTTAATTGGCGTAGCAACGCAAAAGCAGTTGAAGTGTTATCGATACAGTTTCCACACTTAAGCGTTGCAACTGCGCGCGCGCAACAAGTGTTGAGAACAGATAGATTGCGGCCAGCGATGTGGTGTAACGACAATGACTTGCCCCAGTGACACACGGACTGATCGTATCAGTACTGGATATTTATTGGCGAAATCGTGTTATGGAGCTTTAGAGCTATCAGTGTCCACTACGCTGAAAATCAACCCTGTTAGTACTATTGCATAAAGTACAAAATTGCATCAAACATTAATCTAGCAACATGACATTCTGACATCTTTGCAGAACAATAGAGTCTGTAACACATTGATATAATTAATCACATAATGCTTCACAAGTGTGTGAACTAGGTCTTATTGCGATGCCAATCAACCCCATTTCTACTGGCACTATTCTTTTTTCACACATGTCAATGACCTCATAACGTCATAGTACAGAAAGTGTTAACTGGAGCTGGTATTTGTTCCCAACTAAGAGCATGCAGCTATCGACTGCACAGCACGAGAAAGCGGTTTCTCAAGTTTTCATATAATAATTGTTTATTATGTCAAAACTATTGCTTGCCCGTTTAAAGTTTATTGATATTAATTTGAAAGCTTTGCTTTAGCTTCTAATAAAGAAGCTTTCACTTAATTCATCGTTAAATGTAGAAAAATAAAAGATACATTGCATTTACAATCGCTGCATAAAATGTGATGGACACAAAAAGATTACATCATAATTTTCTATGCAAAGAAATTCAGTGACCTTAGAGTAATGTTGTAATCCTTTTAACAGTATATTTATTCTCTACATAGAGGGTGTTGCGCAATCAAAATTGACTGATTAGCATTTTTCGCAATACACGCACCCACTATAGTGTCAAGTTATGACATAGATGTATATTTGTGTTGCTCAAAGCCTTTGGAATGGGATCAATCGGTCCCACGTGCTACTACATAATGATTATCGAAAGTTGGTTCTAAAGTTAACTTAAGTTTACATAACGAGTGAGTTCCGAAGTCGTTTAGTTAAGTTATGTTTGTTTACAGAAATTTATTGGGCGATAGCTCTTTCATAACTTTGTTTCTCGAGTTCTTGGCACCAATTAAATTCCATAAATAACGAAGACTTAAAAAAAAAAGAATTTAAAGTTCTCATCCTCCGAAGTCATCTAGAAATAGTCCCATGTCAAGATGAATTGCTGAAATATTCAGCCTAGAATAAAATACCGTATAGATTACCTGTATTCATACTATCATCATGATCTGTCACTAATTTTTTTTTCTATAAAAATACACTATCGGTAGAGATAACTGTTCAAGGGCAGACTTTCAATTGTGACATAGAGTATACATACGCAATTAATTATTAATAAATAAATTATTCAGCCAATTACCGTTGACCATAGTATCCGAACATCCTCCATATTATGGACTTCCTCATGACTTCTATAGCACTCACTTCCGTTCAAAGAATGGCGGAAGTCGAGTGTAATGACAATATCATTTCACATTGACTTGAAGAATAATCATTGTCTTTTATCATTGAGTGGCCTAACGGTCATTAAGATGATTCACAAATATTTTAATGGCTGCAAAATCTTGATACTTGGTGGCCAAGATACGTAGTATGTTGCCATCATCACCGTCCTGCCCTTATCCCAATGTATTTACTGTCGAAGCAACTTGTCTTCTTCTTCTATACTTTTCTATTTGCCACTGTCTTCTACAGCCATATAATCTTACAATATTTTCTAACTATACTTACTAAGTATTCCAGAAGCTTAGGCTTTCAAATTCTTCAGTGCAACAAACTATTTGATGCAACCTCCTTGACTTTTTCGTTGCTATTTAACCTCTGGCTTATAAGTTAACGTAACTCAGACGTGTCCTTTCACATTCCTGCAAGATGATACAGAAAGTCTTTAGTATTAACTAATTTTATTCATCATTGTCTGTTATTATTGGTAGTTTTGTTTCACTCACTGCCGCAAGCCGTCTCCCTTCTTTGCTATGCTACCCTGGTACAATTCTTTACCCTATTTTAGGAAGCTTTGTTTCGCCCACTACTAAATAGAATTGACCTTCTCCTTTTACGTCATGATTCCCTGGTACTTCTATTAGATAATCTATTTTTGTTCACAATTTATTTTCCATTTTCTACAGGCGTAGTGCAACTTGCCCCGAAGGCAGGTTTTAAGTGATATCATTAATATAAAAATCGTGTTCTTCTACAGGATGTTCAGTTTTCACTCTGAGGTTAGTTATGAGCCGCTTGTGGAATTCACCATTGTTAGGATTTCTAACACGTACCCAGTTCTCACGGACAACGCGATCAATTGCGCAAGCGCCGATATATCTCGACTTTTTCTTTAATAGAACAATCTTGAACGATGTGTGCTTGTTTTCTAATTGCTTACAAATTGGTTTAGTAACAAAAAATGTAAACTTTAACTGTTTCGTGTGAGTCAGTGTTATTGTTTTCGGTCATTTAAATCTATGGTTAAATTAAACCTTAGTAATAAATGGCCGGGTTACCTTAACACTGCTAACTAAAAGTAACTTTAACGGCAGTTAAGCACGCAATCAAATATTCATAATGTCATTATAGCAAGCGTGAAGGTATTTGATTATCGAGTCTCGCGGTGCGTGCGCGAATTTCACGAGAGCAATGAAAACACGGAGAAAATGTATCAGTTGCTTGAGTGCGCATATAACTACTATGCGTTAGATATTATCTGATGTTGTTATAGCTTTTAAACGTGACTTTGTTCGAGAATAAACCTATCACTAACTTGATTAATTAGGCAATAGGTAGATTAAAATAACTGGCTATTAGGAATCATGATGCCCAAAAAGAGGTAAAACAGGGTGACTTGTAAGATAACAAATAATAGAAAGGTATGTAAGCACCGACCTTAAATAAATTGTCATAAAGGCAGTATTGATCAATGATTATGACACAGGAGGAAAAACAAAGCACTGTCGTCTCAGATTCTTTTTATAAAAATGAAACAGGCTCATCTAACTTGAATATAAGTTGATAGATACCTGTACAGACTTCAAAGTCGAAGATTACCCTCAATGACAGAGCTCAAACTTATTAAAGAAACGCTGCCGCAAGCAAAGCTTAACTGAAGTAGAAAATATAATCAGCAGACAACGACTTTCCTTTGCAACCTTTTGTCTGTATCACCTTGGAGTATTATTTCAGAGAAACAATTTAAATAAAATATTCAGAAAAAGTAATTTTAGTCGCTCAACAATAGAAGCTAAGAATCAGCTTAATTGGTGTTTTCGTAACATGTTTCTTTACAAAAATAAACAAGAATGAATTCTTTTTAGAGAAAATATACGTCTATTACAGTTTTTATTACATTTCGTAGTTAAATTGCTGTCGATAGTTAAAAAGTGACCGTCAATTTGATCATGCATTGCGTGTTCAGCAATCTACATTAGATTTAATTGGATAATTAGTTTACTCTCTCCGATACAATGCGATAATAAGGCGTAATTGAGTAATCTATTACGGTAATAATATTATTAATAATTTGTTCGGTAAATTGTTTAATATCTTGAGTAATTGTAAGCCATTGAACTGACTGGACAGTATTTCGATCTGATATGTTTTGGAACAAGTTATTTTAGTGTCGATACTGAGATTGCATTGAACTATAAGTTCTTAATAAAAGAAAATCATCATCATCTCATCTTCTGCCCTTATCCCAATTTATTTCGGGTCAGTACAGTATGTCTTCTTCATCCATACTTCTCTATTACTCGTCATCTCAGCAGTCACCTCCTGTTTAGCCATGTCATCCTTCACACCCATCCATCGTTTCTTTGGTCTTCCTCTACTCCTACCGCCATCCAAAAATGAGACAAATTATGTTGTATAATAATAATTACAAACAATTTTTTACCAATGTAGGAAAGTAGGTTTTAATGAAATGAATTCATCCATAATCGCTTTTTTGTAGGCACTATCTATAAAATTCATTGAGTAGGGAACTTTGAATTCATGATCCTCCTGCCCTTATCCCAATTTCTTTTATCCTTAAATTAAAAGTAATTTTTGTCATAATATTATGACAAAGGAGTATACGGGGTGTAAACAGACCCTTCACCAAGCCGTCAACCAAACATTCTGTACATCAAACTAAGTAACTTTACGCAAAAATTTTTGCTGGGAAACGAAATTTTTTTTTAAGGTCAAAAATCACATTTTACGGTAAAACTCAATATAATGCGCTCAAAACTTATTGCTGATGGATGCTTTGAATAGTAAACGGACCATGGAGGAAATTGGAGTAAAGTTAGAACCTTAAAAAGTAGTATTTAAAAAAAAACTTGTGAAAAAATTGGAACTTTGACCCCCAATATCTCCGTAACTAGAAGGTTCCCAGGTATGGTCCAGAACAAAAAAATAATCACAATGGCGAGGAGAACAAGTGCCTTTCGGCTTCGTTAAGGGTCTTTTTACACCCTTTATGAAGAGCAGGTGGAGTTCTGTAGTTTCAGCCTATCCTCTCGAGAAAAAGGTTTTAGTCTATGTTTGTATTATGAGAAAACTCATAACGTACCTAAAGACATTAGCCATTGTTAAAACGTTTGTTTACTAAGATATGACCCACAGTTGTCAAGATATCTCTAAGGTTACTTCTCAAAATAAAGTCAAAGTTAATCAAGAGGTCGTTTGACCGGAAATCCACGAAATAATTAACGATCTTGCACCTAAACAATGCACCGGAAACTGTTGTTCTTTGGCAAAAATACACCGTCTACAATGATATCTCACGGCTGAACGTTTTATTGAACAATGCATGCATCCTGTGTGTTCCCATCCTTAATACAATGACTGACGATATTTTTTTTTATAAAAAAATGACAATGTTTCCTTCAATTTATTGGTCCTTGACAGAAATATGAATGATGGATTGTTTAGGCATAATTTTCACTGACAATAATTTTATTTGAGTTGCATAACATGCATCTGTTAAATCATAACTTGAAGTAGCATATGCTGGCTGAATGCTGGATCTATCATCTTCACTTCTTACTCTATGCACTCAGTGTCATTCAGAAACAATTGACTATCGACAATAGAACAGGACCTAAATTCAAATCTAAATCGATTTTAAAAACCAACAACAATTGACTGTCTACAATCGAAAAGAAACTTAATTCAAATTTAAATCGATTTTAAAAACCAAAAATAATTGACCGTCGACTATCGAACAGGGTCTAAATTTAAACCGCATTTTAGCCTTTTATTTTCCTCATCGATGTTCCATTCAATCACTACTATTTCAAATCACACTTCGATCGCCTACAAGTCGCATAGCCTATGCTGAGAAGGTACCTAGTACAGACACGACTACAAGCCAGTGATTGTCTGTCCTTCATGCGACGATATAAATAACTTCTTGTTAGCCCTACGCATTGTGCTGTTGTTTACATTTTTTCCATCCATTGACATCACCATACCTTGTTTTCATGACTATTTTCGGCACATACAAGCCTCGAATTTATAAAGGATAATTAAAACTCAGTAGGTTTTATTTTGTTCAGATTACATCCTGTTATTCCATGTTTAACATTGTAAATTTAATTAATCTTAAATTGTGTTTAAATACACGGAAGATTTTGTATGCAATAGGATATTATTGCAGTACCTAATGGAGTGAAATAAAATTAGGTACATATTCATCTCTACAAACTATAAACTTTTAAAATGCTGCAATCGGATTATGACCTAACACACTGATTTTAATAATTAGTATGTGCCATCTGTGCCATTCATAATTTTGCAAGTGCCACTAAAATGTTGCTTTAATAACTCTACCCTTTAGATGCGCAAGAGGTGGTTCGAAATAGAATTAGTGGTTACGTAAGGATTACGCGACGACACCGGCGCACGCCCAGCCTCTTAGGTACGATGTGAATTTGTATTGCTCATTAATTCGTTATAGGGTCGAAGGTTTTACTTCTGGCTTTGTAATGTGTCAATTAAATGAAGCAATTAAGATCTAAGAATAATGTTGCAAGTGAAATGTTGATTACTATCGATTAGAAATCTAAAAAATAATACCTACTAGAAAATCTATTCAATTGTCAAAATATACACTAGTATCATAATAGCACAATAAGCTATTCAAATTAGCAATACCAAAACACAATTCTTATTATTACTCACGAATTAAAAGTGATACTCTCCATAACTATTAACATAATGGCCTCTCAAATTAAAAATAAACGCTCCTATTAAAGCCATTACACTTGTGGTGAGCTTACGAACTTTCACCGTCCGACAATGAACGTTATCTAATGGTGTATTACGTCAGATTACTCATGAAGTCATGAGCCAGTAATCATTTCTTTTTAGAACATCATGAACGCGAGCGTGAACTCTTTTAAAAGTGGAACGTCTCGTTCGAATCGGTTGATGAACTGATTTTTTTAGGCTGTGTCTGTAGAGGTTAGCTTTTTTATTAGGTTAGTGGCATTAGAATAGTCTGTGTGCCAGCGCCATTTTAGAATAATTTGTAATGCATTTGATGAAGTAGGTTATAGTTTTGACTTCTGTATAGTATTAATTACGCAAGTTTCATATTAAATATTGAAATGAGATGAAAAACCTTGCTATTCAATCGAAGATGAAATTAGTACTTTGCAACATCCCATATGAAAATGAGGCATTTAAAAACATGCAAAATAGACGTGAGCTAATTTATGTGATACATTCATCGGCCCACATGATAAAGGTCAGGCGTGAGTGAAATTACTCAACTGCACAGACTCAGGCGCATCGTCTTAACGAAATCGAAAGTTCCGCCCACATCTCGGCGGTAGGTCAATTTTTGTGGCTTTCACTGTATTACTTAATATATTACACGACCTTTGTCATAATAATGTATCGTGTTTATGTAATGTACACATGGAGCCATTACACAATAGGCGTAATTTGCAGTTGTAATTTCTCTTGGCTAGTGACTAGATACTTCTTGTGTAGGTATATTCTCGCTTTATGGCCGTAAGTGTACATTGTTTGTAACACAATGCGTGGTTCATGAATATCGTAAAAATAATAATTATATGAGGGAAAGCTTGGCTCGATAATTGTGGGTTTGAGAACATGGTCAGATAGCTATGTAATTACTCTTTTTAATTACATAATTACCTCTTTTATTGCCGTCAAGTCTATGAAAAGGTGTGAAGTTATTGTTTTAAATCCCATCATTTTATTTTGGTCTCATGTAAAACTAAATTACCTTTTGTTTTCAAGCCCTGCCATAAGAAAATTTAAAAATTATCACTCATAATTTTCATTTCTTACTTCACCCACTTCAGAGTACCAAAAGTACCTATAAAACAGGTGCAAAAAATCACTTCATTACAAAACAAATTCCTCAGTAGTCACTACTTCTGTTACATAATACGTTATGACAAGGCAAGCATCGGGCAGATCAATAATTATGTCATGTGCACACGAGGGCTCCGGTGTCGCCCGGGCATTGCGCAACCTGCCCGGTTCACTGAGCAACCTGACCGGTTCACTGGGCATGGTCCGGTTAATGTTGACACTAATACGTCATTATAAAGCTGGGATAAGCTGGGCTTGAAAATTCTTGAAAATTTTCCACTGCTTTTTTTTCATGCAGTGCTGTCACATTTTTGAATATCGAATCAGTAGCTCACTGATTGATTGGTAATATTAATTATGTCATGTTTGTATAAAGCTGGGCTGGCGAATTTTTGCCAGCCAGAGTTATTTTTCTATGAGGAGCTGTTTTCGATCATCGATTCAGTGTGCTTTGTAAGTACGTAAACCTATGTTTGAAAATCGAATGATAAGGAGTATATTCTAGAACAACTGTTACCTACATATATCGAATCTAGTTTCAAATTGTGAATCAAGGAACGTTCTAGAATACGTGTGAACATCTGTCACACGAAGAATTGAATCTTCGCCCTCAAACAGTGTGTGAAATCCACTTAGTTCCAACACAATAAGTATACTAATGTTTGACATGTGTAATCATCACCTCATTTCAGCTATACTCGCTCGCTCCACAAACTTAATGAGCGATTAAAACCCCAGTCATCTGCCAATTAGCAGATGTAATTGGCGTAAAACAAGCATAACGCGACCCAAAGCGGTGATCCGAATTTTCAATGATATCGAAATCGCTCTACATTTGTTCCACATTGCTCATTAGTCTGCCGGCCGAGGTATGCCAGGCATGCGACGCTGGTTCACCTCGATATCGCGTTTGATTTTAATAAGAAAAGTTGTTTGCGAACACTTATGCAGATGAGTATAACCTACAGCTTTTTAGGAGCAATTTAATTCAAGGTTATTGAATAATAACAGATTTTACCGATATTAAATGATATCCAACGTTTATTTTTAATAACGATACTATTTTAATCGATATTTATTGTAGTTTTTTTTAATAATCGATAACTGGTTTCTAAAATTGATAATGACAATTATGCGGAACTTAAGTGTGGTCACACAGGCACTAGCGCAGAGTTAATTAAAATCGATACAATATGCGATCCTAAAGATTACATAAAACAATTAGTATTGTTTTCGTCAGAACATGTTGTGTCTAAATGTTTTGTAATGATGACTTAGACGATTGAATAACAAAAGGGTTATACTGTTCCGATTCATTCGGAACAGTATACTAGTCTTAAACTAGAGGAGTAAGCACTATATCCTGTTTCAGTTTTCTACTTAATGCTAAATACCGAACCGGTCTCGAAAGTTGCTAAAGCAATTTCTAAGTTTACAACTCGATTCAATTCACAGCAGTACCTTCACAATTTATCAAGCTAATGCACTTGCAAATCGTCGAACACTCAAGAGAGAGAGTAATGTATTGCAAAATGGCGCAATGGGGCTTTCTTCTCGCAAATGTCAACCGGTATAGTGACACACATGTTGTGACATAATGTGACATAACTCTTACGGGGAAGCGCGTTCGTAAACAAGGTGTTAACGCGGCGTACATAAATTACGTATACCACATTCAATAGTCCTGAGGTAATTTAAACCACATTCAGTTTACTTAAAAACATCAACAACATAAGCTGAGATCTATATAACGACTAATTCAGAATTTTTTACTAACTCCATCTAAGTGCAGTAGGGTTTCAAATAAACATGAACCTTATTTCCATCAAGTTAGATAAATAATCAGATACGAATATTTCCATATGATACGATACGCTTGATGGCAGACGCGTGCAGGAATATGCACATTTACATTATACGAATAAAGTTTATTTTCGGAAGAAGCGCGACTGTATTTAGCTTGAGGTAACTCTTAGTTAGTTCTATACATCTTTGACTTAGATTTCACACACATAACGTTCAAATTAGCATCGTTTTCGCTGACACCTAAATGTATAAGTCCATACAATTGAACTTTTACTGCTGGCACAGCATCATTCGGAACTGCATCGAGCCAACAGTGTTCTTTTATATAGGTACTAGCTTTCGCTCACGGCTTCGCTCGCGTTAATTTAGAATTTGATAATCAATTCGGGTGTACTCTACTTGTAATAATATAATTCAATCATGATTCGAAAGACATGTGGCGCCATCTATTATCATAAGAACGTTATTGTTGTTTTCCTTGGGAACAGTACTTTTTTTTGAGGTAAAAGGTATCCTATATCCGTTTCTGTACACCAAACAAAGTATGTGCTAAATTTCAGGATGATCGGTTCAGTAGTTTAGACGTGAAAAGGTAACAAACAAACAAACTTACTTTCACATTTATAATATTAGTAAGGATTCGTTCAGCTGTTGTTTAGTATAAGTTAAGTTAAGTTGAAGTTAAGTAAAGTTGAAAACGAACATACACATGCTAACCAGTCATAGGCTGTAGTTTGTATCGTTGTTGCCTCATTACGGCTCTGCGTTCCTTGGAGAAAGAGCGGCCCTGCCCGAGCCCAGTCTGACGCAATGTTCGCGCACCATAATCGTTATTTAGCAAATCCCCTAGCGGTTCATTTTGTAATTTCATTAAAATTCAAACACTGTGATGTGTCGTTACACCACCGCTGTTGCCAATGTTGGCATTTTGTCAAACAGTTATACAGATTTTCAAAATGGAGTCCAAGGTGTTTGTAAATTATGCAAAGTATTTAGTATTCGAAACTGGTTCGACGGACGATAACAGCCTCATTGTTCGACCAGAGCTCTCAACAGCAAAATTACCCTGACTTTTTCTTCTCAACACGAATTCTCCAACAATTCCTAACCAAATTTTCTCTTTGCAGCGGTCGGCCAGGAGACCTTCAAATGTCCCGATGACTTCGGCTTCTACCCCCACCACATCTCGTGTGACAAATACTGGAAGTGCGACAACGGTGCCGCTGAACTGAAGACTTGCGGTAACGGTCTTGCCTTCGACGCCACTGACTCCAAATACTTGACTGAGAACTGCGACTACCTGCACAACGTTGAGTGTGGAGACAGGACACAGCTTGGTAAGATATGACTCTTCTTTTTGTTTTACATCTTTGTAAGTAGCTATCGTAGCCTCGTTGGTGATCCTGGGTTTGATTCCCATTTCAGGCAAAGTGTTATTGGGTCTCAGTAGAAGCCCGGAGCTAGGATCTGGCCCGGCTGATGTCAATAGGCTGGCCGCCATTACATGGATCTCAAACATAACTTTCGCAATTTGCCGAGATAGTTGCAGATATTACAGCATACAAGTATGAAACAAAAAATGCAATCGAACAAAAAACTATCATCTAGTTTTCCTCGTCACGTTTCCGTCTATCAGAAATTCAGCCATCTGTCTCATAAAAATCGAAAGGCACACTTAACTTAGCAACAACAATTTTTTGCTAGCACAAACGGTCAAGGTCGAAAATTTTACATAATCACACATGTGTCATAAGGATAATATTATTCAAAATACCAATCACCACCAGGATGTCGTAAAGGTCACTAGGCCAATTCACACCATAGAGGTATTATACAAAATTATGTATGTTGACAATATTCTTTACATCACTAGATGCTCAAATATCTATTTTATGCAAATATGTTTAAGATATAAATATCCATATCACTGCTTACCTTGAACTAGAGCCAGTTCGTAAAATTTAATGTTATTGCTGCCAATCTTAGTAGGTAGATTTTTTGCTCAACTCTTTGATGGCTTTTTTATGGAAATGAAGATTGAAAGCTTTTTGCTGCTTTTGATTGATAGCCAATTATCCTCAGAATGGAGTGACATTTCGGAGAACAATAAATGTTTTGACGCTGAGTTTTTGTAGTTAAGCTAGTCCTTGTCGAAAACAAACAGTTCTTGTCCTGTTCCAACCAATTTTAAACTCTTTTTTGTGTTTTTTCGTTCGTCTCGTCAATGTCTCGTTTCGTTCCACAGAGCCTCCGATCGCAACCCCCCACTGCGAGCGGCTGTACGGTATCTTCCCTGACGTAAACAAATGCGACGTCTTCTGGAACTGCTGGAACGGCGAAGCCTCCCGCTACCAGTGCAGCCCCGGTCTTGCCTACGACAGGGAATCCCGTGTGTGCATGTGGGCTGACCAGGTCCCCGAGTGCAAGAACGAGGGTACGTAACATTTGAACGTTATACTAGTAACTTGACCTGTACTGCACCTTTATTGATTTGTGGTCAAGCTGTTGTCGATCTGTGGTTTACGTTAATGACAGTTAGTGACCGCAGATCTTCAATCCTTGAAAATGCAATTCAAGCTCAAGAGTTGTTTGCAATGATTGTTGTGGATATAAATCTATAAGAGTCATGCAGTCTGGTTAAACAATCAGTCTGGTATATTTATCGTCGAAACGTGATTACAATCAAATGAGTATCTTAAGCACATGAAACCTCTGTGCACGTACTATACCAGTGAACTTCCTTCAACTTCATCACCGCTGTCGCTGCTGAATTTCGGTTTCGCCTTCCGCACTCTCGCTCACGTAACCTCTTTGGTGTTTCCCAGAAGTAGCGAACGGTTTCTCTTGCCCCGCTCCCGGTGAGGTGTCGAACGCTGGCTCCTTCAGCCGTCACGCCCACCCTGAAGACTGCCGCAAGTACTACATCTGTCTGGAGGGAGTCGCCCGCGAGTACGGATGCCCCATCGGTACCGTGTTCAAGATCGGAGACGCTGACGGCACAGGCAACTGCGAAGACCCCGAAGATGTTCCCGGATGGTGAGTTACCTTTCTTAAACCTCGTGTACATATTGTATACACACCACATCATAGGACATACGCATTTCAACATCAGTTCAGCTCCTCATGACTCATGATCCATGAAACTCTTGATATTATTATATTTATGTTCATAACTGCACGATCGAATGCGGATGTCCTATCCTCACCGTTCAAGTAACGCAAGTAAGACAGGCAGCTTGAACGCACTCTAGGACTCTTCTACTCACTGGTTGAATACTGGTTCTGTGGTGTTACCAGCGTCTTGTGGGGTACATTAACATCTAGTACCTACCCTAATCATGGACACCAAGAAAGTATCCTAATGATCACGAAATTCTTGACCAAAATAACTAATATTGAATGGGCTCCCAAACATTAATCTGGTATAACGATATTCTTGGTGTCCCTCAACCCTGAGACCCTGTAACCACTTCCACACAACCAATGTCGTCCTTGTGACTAACCACTCTTCTTGCACATAAATAATGAAACATAATACGAACACAGATCGGTTGCACTTCGTGTTGTCTTAGCTTTATTATACACGAATCGATCAGCATTGTACAGATGTCGTTGTGTAGGTAGACATAGGTGGATAGTGCGCCGTAGTAAGCTCGCCCACCTGAATAGCTGGCCGCAAGTATGCGGTCCGGAGCCTTGCACGCTTGCGACATTTAGGACACTTTGAAATTAACATGACTTAGAGCAAAATAGTGCGCTCACGTCGTGTCATGCCCGACGTGGTGGACGACCGTGGTCAATGCCGACCGGTACATAACGGAGCGTATGGTAATGACCGGTGTTTCACTCAGACATATCGTATCGAGCGTAACTGTTCGAGTATGACACAAAGGTTGAATTATCAATGCCTTTCATAAAAAGAGGAAATGTTCAAAAGAATGCCGGTGACTGGCGCGGACATGCAATCATGAAATAGTTATGAGGTTTTTTTATCCTTAGCGCTCGAACGTACTTGTCATTTATGAAAGTAGTGTTCACTTGTCATAACAACTAGTCAGGTCTATGCGCAGTTTCTTAAAAAAATCAGTTACATTTATCTGAACCAAACCATACCTCTGTTGAAACAATGAGAAAACTTTCAAAATGTTTAAATCCGGTTCATGGTCTGTGTACGTGGAACAATCGCAAGCAGATCGATACCGAGATGCGCCTGCGCCGGTCACGATGTAACCACGTTAACCGAAGGTCGTAGAACCAGTCGTTTTCAAAAGTGTTTGCGAGAGCTCTGGACCACATAATTGTCTGCCAAGAAAAACAAACGTTAGATAACGCTAGTTGGAAAAGCGAGCGGATATCATTCTTGTTGCCATTTCAAGGCGGTTCACTCTTTAACGCCGACTGTGTACAAGATTACATTACACAATTCTCGCAGCCAGTTCCACTCGCGTAGTAAAAGTTGCTAGAAATTTAGATAGCCATTTATGTTTAACTCACTCGCCGTCGGTAGGTTATAAGACATAGAGTTAAGGCTAGCTGGTAGACGAGGCAGGTAGTAAGGTTCGCGTACATTTTCAGCGAGGACTACTACGGGGATCTGGATCTGAAGACGATCCGCAAGAGCGAGCTGCTCGCCGGCCTCCAGCAAGACGGCCAGACCCGCAACACGCCCAAGCAGCTCAAACCCCGCCCCCAAAAGGAGAACTAAATACAATTCCCCACCCCATAACCTTTTAATACTCACATAGTTAACTATAAACCAATACTCTGCGCGCACTACGAGCAACCCCTACAATCTGACAATTCTGGCTGAATAGAGATACATTAGCTTTGTAAAAAAAAAGAAAAACGTTGCTCATGGTGTGTGGAGATCGTGTTCCAGGTTCAAAAATATTCGATTGTTTAGTGAGTGAGCTACAGTTGATATGTATCACTTCTAGTTGCCAAATACTTCTCGTTGTAGCTTCTTCGAACAGTTTCATTGAGGCACGTTAGGGAATTAGTAAAACCATACAGCGATAGATATATTTATTATTTTTTTATAATATCTTAGAGTTTATAGTGTCCTTTCATATATTGAAACCAGTTATCCTAGCCTGTATAAAGTTTGCACTATAAACAACTCGCGATAAAGGAAGTTGTTCTGCATTTATGACAACGTAGTTCTGTTTAAAATCCGTAAGGACATCGATATACCATTGTATCCGTTTAATACCATGACCTTGTAAATATATTATTGTACTGAATTATTTCGCTGCGACTGAGTGTTGTTGTTTGATAGAAACTGTAATACTTAAGTTTTATTTTTAGTGATAAAATAAACAAAAAATTATAAAAAATAACTTCTGTTGTATTAATTACCTCTATGTAGTGATGCACTTTAGCACCGTTTTCTAACATTTTCCACCTCACTGTTTTCTGTTTCATTAATGCATTCACTTTCTAATACTTATATTAATATTTTCTTGGTTCTTTTAGTAATTTTCTTCTGTCTAATCATTTATATTACTGACTGTAACAGCCGACCGTCATCCTTGGGAATCCAGGTATGTTAATTCTTCTTTAATGTTGAAACCAATGCATTTTAAGGTGTACCCTTCTGTAAGTAAAATATTTGTTCATCTATGAAGTTATTAATTCTATTCTTATCGTGAAGAGTAAGCATGAGCCTTGTTACAATGCACTTCAATGAAAGTCGATTTAATACGACGAAGTACTTCATGAATATCATCTATCTCATCTAGTATTTCTTAATATCCTTTCTGCTTTATGTGTATACAGTGTAGACTGTAGATAGAAACAATGTGTGTAGATAGTCAAGAATACATGCAATAAATCTGCTATTGTAGTCACATTCAGCTTAAAAGCCTCACTTACTGATGTAGAAATTCAAACTGCACTAAAGATAGATAATATTCCGAGTACTAATTTCCTAGGTGTCATAAAAGATGACACAAGAGTAAATTAATGTGTATGAAAAGTAGTATCCATAAAGAAATTAAAAGTATCTACTGCAATAGCAGTTTCTTCTTATCTTGCTCAATGAAGTAAAGCTCCCACAGTAGCTTCATTTGAAGTAGATAAAACTACTAAAGACACCAAAAGAACTGATTGTGTGTTTGAACAGTAACGTACAAAAGTTCCTACTTCCATAGTTAAATGTGCTAATGAAATTAATACACATAACGACAAAAAACAAGTAGTATTCTCCCATTCTATAGAAATTAAAGACACTAAAGCAGTTGATTCATAACCTGATAACATTACAGCGAGGATTACTACGGTGACGTCGACCTGAAAGCTTTGAAGAAGTTGGGATTCTGAATGTCAAGGAGCGGCTCAAAGGACAGGCTGAAGCTAAACCCGTTCCATTTGATATAGTGTACGAACGGCCTCTTCAGAGTCATACGAGTATGTTATTGTTAGGGCCCCTTGTGCTGTGTCCTGTGACGGCACTTCGACTGTAAACCATCCAACATGATGATTGACATTCGATAAATTATTATCTTATTCTCTCTCTTTATCATTACCGTGAAGATGATCTGTTTTAGTCTTTACAAGTGCGTTTAGTGAGCTTGGTTTTGTCTGTCTGAAGAGGCGCTCGAGTATCTCTAAGCCATGGACTTCGAAAGTGAGTTCTTCGAATATCATAATATTTTTGGTCTGTTATTGTCTAAAACAATTGTTGCCAAATTTTGGAAATCTTCAAAAAACCTTGACATGGTACCAACACAATGTGCTGGTGCTGTGTCGAAATATAAATGTTGTTCTTAGTCATAAACACGTATGTAAGTTAAGTTTAGCGAACTTATATTTTTTAATATTTTTGTAAATAAATAATATTTTATACAAATACTTCTTTTATTTCTTTTTCTTCAATCACCGATCACTGTTTGACCTTAGAGTAAAAAAGGAAAAAATAATCAACCAAAGGAATAATTAGGTAGAGTTTATTTAGTAATCATTTCAATAATTTAAAATGCAATTTGCCGATAGAGTGTTAAACTTAAATAAGCTATTAATATTAATCTAGGCGGAATCTACTAGCCAAACTAGATTTACGACCAATTAATTGCTCAATTCAACTTATTGATATGTATTTGAACAAGGTTTTTAGTAACAACATTTTAGTTACAAGTACACGCCCTATTCGATCTCACTCTAGCCAAGCATGACTATATTAACCTATTTTCAAAGGAGTATTTACCAGTAGAGGTAGCAGAAGCCTTAAGATATATAACTACAAATAGTGTTAGCTTAGACATCGACTTTGGCGATGTTACCGAGGTGCAGCTGACGGATGGCATCCTGACGAGACATGGCTATGTGGGTGGAGGTCCAACCTTGAAAAAAAAAACGTGTGGTTAGTACTTTAGTCTGAAAACGATAAGGATCAAGGAAAGATCGAGGACACACACTACATGACTGTCAAAAGTTAGTAGCTGAGAATCAGCTGTCAGAATCAACTCAAACAATTACAATTTTAATGCAACTGGCTCTTAATACTGTCTTTCTGAAATAAAACCGTACAAAGTGACACATTCGCAACATTCATCTAGTCCAAACACTCTAATTCCTCAATGTAGTAAACGGTTATGAAATCTAAGTTATGACCATTTTAATTAATCATTTAGGCAACGGTTGAGCATTCGCTAATTAGCTTGTATCCATTCGCATCGTAATAAACTTTTAAATTGAGCAAATACCTGGTAAATTGTATTGATGTTGAAAAATACAAGGCACTATTAAATTAGATGTCTGAAATGAAGTACACAAATCTTGCAACAGTCTTTGTCCAAGAAATGATCTTGCCTAACATATAATAACGACTTAAACAAATAATAGACAAGGTACTGCTCTTTAAAGTATTACTAAGCGACCCCAAAAATAATGCCTAGAAATCGAAATTCAACTCTCGGCGCTGAGCGGAGAGTTATAAATCCATCAGAAGGAGTGTTAGTGAAACATAATACGATATAAGTATTCAACTTACTTTGAGTATTAACTAGAGAGTTCTCCGAGAATATAGTCTTGATTTCACCAGGTTTCAATAAAGCAGGTGCTAGTACTATAGGTGTCGCTGGCGGGGTGAAGGTCGCCGTAGCTGCTACAGGTGCCATTGGAGCTATAGGCGCTGATGGGGCTTCAGAAGCAGAAGCTGGTGATACAACTGGCGCAGAAGTGGGTGCTGCTGGTTGAGCTGATGTTGATTGAGGAGCGAAGACTTCGGTGTTGATGGCCGTTGATGAGCAGTCAACGCGTGTAGGGTAGTCGCAGACGCCAAGTTGCTGAAAACAGAAAGAGATAGATGAATAAAAAGAATGGATGAAGACAGAAAATAAAATTAGTATTATTAAGTGACTAAAGGAAGATAAAAATAGAATAGCTGCTTATGCAAAAAATACTAAAACTTTTTGTAGTGCTGAACAAGTAAACACGATAAAAAGTGGCTACAGAACTGCGTAGGCACTTCATAAAAGTACTATAAAACTATGCGAAACGGTCATGTTGCAAATAAGGATTTCCATATTGAAATGCCTGCAGGCTGCAATGGATAATAATAATATGTGAAATGAGTCACTAGCTCCAGAGAGCGTTCGTGATATTGAGAGAAAACAAAGACGGTAGGCAATAAGTAGGTAACAGTTACAATGACTAAGTAAGTAAGTAGAACATTTATAGCCAACCTCATATGGATGGCGGTAGGCATAATAGTGCAATTACTGGTGACAATGCTGATACAATTTTAGAAAAAATATTTCAATTGACGTTGTTTCAACGAAACAAGGAACCTATAAGCAAACTCATTGGAGCCCCAGTTATCTCGAAATCTATACCTGTACGGGTCGTCTATACAAGGTGTAAGGGACACCGATGCTAAAACGGCTACCACGGATTCAGTACATCATTCTGAACCCCCCATAGAAAATTTTCATCGGTCATTAAAAAAAAAATCTGCTGTTCCATACATTTTGACCATGTAGGTATTGCAGTTTTGTAGGAAACAGCTGTTTTTTTTTAACAAATTCTATGTGTGGGGGTGGGGGGGTTCAGAATGAAGTACTGATTACGTGGTAACTGTTTAAGCGTCGGTGTCCTATCCACCCTGTACATCAAGTTAAGCTGTTATCCATAACATTCTCACAACACTACAAATTACTCTATGATAAAAAATATTAAAGTCAGTTGATGTCCTTAGGACCTCAGGCTATGGCATTCACAAGTACCTGCTTTCCCATACTAGTACAATGAAAAGGTTATTTTATTTATTTATTTATCTCATAAAACGAAAAAATAAATGACTCTCATCAATAAAAAATATTCGATGAATCTTAATTGTTATTACTCTCAAGCTATGCGGAAGATACCAACATCAAGTAAGTATGAAGAATGGTATCTTAAAATAGTAAAGTATGAAAGTACCTGGTTGTATGAGAGGTCAGCAGGACACTTGAATTTGACGGGCTGTCGGCCAACGCATACAAAGAACTCAGTACAGTCTAGAGCACTTCTGAATGCTTCGAAATCCTTCTTGCATGAGGGTTGTGTAGGTGGCTCTTCTCCTGTAGAAAGAAAATAGGAAAGTTAAATTAATATAACATAAGATCACGCCTGTAACAGGGGGCGAGTCTATTGCCAGCAACCGGGCAGAAATCCAGACCCCAAGGCTGCTGCTGAGAAATTCCTGATGGAAAAACCAATAACAATTTGCCCGAACCGGGAATCGAACCCAGGACCTCATGCTCAGCAGTGGCGATTGCGATCACTAGACCAACGAGGCAGTGACTGTGTGACCTCCACAATCCAGTAATTTTCAACAGAATGTCACTTTAATTCACAAGATTCCATTATTGGGGCTTTGTAATAATTGTTGATGAGATAGAAGTCTCACAAAGAAGAGGATGAGAATTGCTTTCACAATACTAGATTTTTATGTTAAGTTTAATTAATGTTATTACAATACTAGCTGTTGCCCGCGACTTCGTTCGCGTGGAAATTTTGGTATGTATGTGCAAGACTGCCTCGAGTGGTCGCAAGCGTGACTACTAAGTATGAGGTCCTGGGATCCATTCCCGGGTCGGGCAAAGTGTTAAAAAAAAAGAATGTTTAGGTATTTCAATTAGATACATAAAGTTATGACACACATGATTTGTTTATTTTTTTATTTGTTTTAGTTATTTTCGTTATTTCTCTTCACTCCACAATTGTAAATAAAGCCTGCTTAGCATAGAAAAAATGCCTAATACAGCCCCCCCCCCCCCAACTGTTCACCGAATGAAAAATATGTTGAATACACATAAAAAAAACTAAAGTCCCAATAGCGTAAAAAGTATGGTTGAGGTAGATGGGCAAGAAATTCACTATAACGTCGATGAGTACATTTGAGTTTGAGAGTTGCCGAGTCGAGAACGCCTGGAAGAGCTACTGGTCCATGAAGTCGCTGATGAAGGGTGACCTACCTTTATCCCTGAAGCACAATCTCATCGACATGTGCATTCTGCCCATCCTAACCGCAAAAGTCTAAACTCAAGGTTGGCCAAAGCGCGATGGAACGTAGCGTATTGGGTATTAAGCTCAGCGACAGAATTTGCAATACCACAATACGCTCAAAAGCTGGAATCGCTGATGTGGGCGATAAGACTGCTAGTTTGGAGTGGGATTGGGCGGGCCACGTCTGTAGAATGCATCAGGACCGGTGGGCCAGAGTCGTCACGCAGTAGGTGCCAGAAGACGGGCGTCGTCGCCGAGGGAGGTCTAGAAAACGCTGGTGTGACGACTTAGAAGCGTTTGTGACAGATTGGACGGAGAAAACCGCACGGAGAGAAGAATGGAAGGCAATGGGGTAGGTTTTTGCCCAGCAGTGGGAAAATAAAGGCTAAAAAAAAAGATTACATAAAAATTATAACGAATGGGTTGCCTAATCATTAAGTCAAGAATATTTAAAACTGCGACAGACGCTAGGCTTGACCGCTTTTACTTAGACAACGTTATACTTTCCAATCACATTTAAGCGTAAACTTGTCGACCTGTGTATCCTGCCTATCCTAACCTATGGTACCCAGACATGATCTTTGACGGAGGCTGAAAAGTCCAAACTCAAGGTTTGCCAAAGAGCGATGAATTTTAAACATCAAAATCACCGATTAAATACGCAACACCACAATGCGCTCCAAGACAGGCATCGCCGATGTTGGCGATAAGTGTAAGAGGTTCAAATGGGACTGAGCGGGTCACATTTCCAGAATGGGTCAGGACAGATGGGCCAGAATGGTCATACAGTAGGTACCTGAAGACTGTCATCGTCACCGAGGCAGACCCAACAAACGCTGGTGTGACGATTTGGACTCGTTCCTGACTGATTGGCCAGAGAAGGCAAAACACCGGGAGAGTTGGAAAGGAAATGGGGAAAGCCTTTGTCCAGCAGTGGGACAGAATAGGCTAATTAAAAAAACAAAACGTTATACCATCGTGTTTGTTATAAAATTACCTATCTGTTTTTTAATACATATTTTAATAAGAAAACAGATGAGTGTATACATATAGTACCTAGTAGTACACCCACATTTTGCCAGTTATGTTTAACTCCCATGAAATATTTAGCGAGCCTATTGCCATTTTGTATAAAGAACAGGTTGTAAGGTTCTTCATCCCCCATTGAAGAGGGAGGATAGTCCGACCAGACGGGTGTAATGTCTGGTGGGCTATAACTGCCTAACAGTTGTTGTCGGGTACTGCTATATAGTCTTAAGTCGCGGATAACATTATTTGGGCGATTTATTTGACCCAGGCAGAATTTAGACGTATTTCGATGTTTAGTTCATCACCTGCGTCATAGATGGCGCTGTAGTACTTTTTGTTATATGTTGCTGTAGTACTTTTTATAGTGCCGATACACTATCAACCGGGCACAAAACCAGACTTCGTAGTTGCTACTGAGATTTTGCTGGTGGAAAAACTCAATAACACATTGCCCGACCGGGAATCTAACCCAGGACCTCATGCTCGCTTCTGAACACTATACCGATCTATAAAAGAACAATAAAATTCCAAACTGCGATTGATTATTGATAATTTGCAAATCGAGAAGGAAACAGACTTCTAGTAAAGCAAGAACTTTTTGTAGAAATCATCATCATCATTCTCCTGCCGTTATCCCAATTTTTTCGGGGTCGGCGCAGCATGTCATCTTCTTCCATACTTCTCTATTACTTTTTGGAGAAACGTTTGAAGAAAAAAGGAGAAAAAAAAAATGTAAATCTAAAAGCATCTAAAAATATTCAAACAAATTACAAAAAAGTGAAAGTAATAGTGGGGTTTGAACTTGCGACCAGTAGCTTACAGAACGTACAAGAACCCGCTAGGCTGTTTTCTCTGTTGACATAAGCTTTAAATAGCCATTCTGGTGCTTGTCATGACTGAAACGTCAAACAAATGAAGGGTACTGACATAATGCAATATTGCTCACCCCCTTAAGCGAGTAGCGTGATAATATATAGCCTAACATGTGAAGAAGCCTGTAAGGAATATTTGTGCAAAATTTGAACAGGATCTATGCAGTAGTTTTGGCGCCAAGTCGGAACATAAAATTGGATTTTTACGATTTTATTATATGTATAGATGTATAGATGGTAAACCATATTTTTTAATTGAAGGTGTAAATAAACTATTTTAGTTTTTATTTATTTATTTTATTAGCTTCACCTGTCCCTAAATGTTAAAAAAAAATTAGAATTTCAATTTGACCCACTTCCCGGTTTTCGATTGAGCTGAAATTTTGCTTACTTTTGCATTTTGCATTTAGTTAAGATGCATGGTTAACTAAGTCACATCATTCTAAATCTAATATGGCGGACTCCCAAATATGGCCGACTAGTTATTTTTTATGCATTCCCATGATAGGAGTATCAAATGAAAGAGCTTGCTGAGAAAAATACGAGAAATAAAACAACGTCACTCTATAGCGTGGTTTTCTAACATTTTGAACGCTAGAGCATAAACGCACGCGCGTGCCAAACCATAATTTCACCTACCATTTTGTCACATATTTGTGTCGTTTGGCTTACAAGGCACGCGCTTGCTTGTCACGTATATGTGACAATGGCGTCCCAAAGATTAAGCTATACTTATTTATTTTATATCAGGAACTACTCAATCTAGATCAGGGTTCAAACTTAGCATCACAAAAACATTCAGGGGTTATAAGCGAGTCGGCGTGACCAATATGCCAGGTCAGAGGCACATCGTATTTCGTAACGCGACGACCCGGCTACGGATTTTATATAACCCGTCTGACATTTCCACGTGTGACGACATCTTCTAGTGATAATATTATTTACATATCCGTCGGTAAGTAGCTATGAATCTTCACTTAACTTACAGTTAGGTGGTACTTATACATGGTATTTTATGGGACGTCGTGACATTTACTTTTACCATGCATGCAGTCGAAATCCACGATAAAACTGAACAGTAAAAAATATCAGGTGTCCCATACAATTTGAATCAAATACGTATTGCACTTTTGTATGGACAGCTGAGCTGTGGTCTAGAATCATACCGAATCAAAAGTAAAAGTTTATGATACGAATCGTAACATTAACATAAAAACAAGCCAAGTGCGAGTGGCACTCGCGCGTAAAGGGTTCCGTACCATCGTAGTAGGGGAGCCCCCTTTAATTTTTTATTAATTGTTGCTATAGCGGCAACGAAAATACACATTCTGTGAAAATGTCAACTGTCTACCTATTACGGATCATGAGATACAGCCCGCTGACATACAGACACAATATTTTTTGGGAAAAGTTGCTTAGTTTGATGTACATAATGCTCGGTTGACGGCTTGGTGAAGGATCCGTTTACACCCCGTATTAAACATAATTATGAACTTATATACCAAATAAACTAATAATTATGACATGTGATGTAAAACCTACTAAACCATCTACCTACCTACTAAATAAACAAGATACATAAATTCGATTGCGTTAACATTTAAATCATCTCCGGTGGTGTTGTAATCTTAGTGACATACACAAGTGTAATTATGTTTAATGAGCTTTAAGGTTTTACGATACTCAGTGATGAAAGATTTTAATGAAATTGCAGAAGTACGCGTTTATGTGAAATTGAAATTGAGACTAAAACCTACATGCATTGAAATTAACTGGCAATCATCGCAAGAGGTGCCATTAAACAGTAGTAGAATTACTAGAAAACAACTGCGAATTCGAATCCCCCCTGCTGCACTATTGTCATAGTACCCAGTGTCAAATCGAACGCCACGTCAACACATGACATTCGTTCGATGATCATCGACAGAGGGCAAGTTTAGGTTTTCCACGACGATCACTAATTATTGATACGAGAAATGGTAATCCCTCGAAAAAGGCGCCATCTATTGACGTAACTACGCACATACAACTAGTACATTTTAATATAAGTGGGAAAACTTTGTTATTGCATTCAAGGCGGAATTCACAGCTGAGCCGCAGGCGAGTTTGTTTTGGAGCCGATAACTGCAGTAACTCAAACTCAAAGCATTTATTTCAATTAGACCATTATTTTTTTTTATTTTTTTACTGGTCGGAAATCATCAAATGACTTCTCCCGCTCTGGGTGGAGTGGGAGGGAGTGTCAGACTCTTACTGACTAAAACCCATCCATGTTCCTTCATTGCCCTTTGTGTTCCAGGGCCACGGTATCTCTTTCGAACAGTCCCGCAGCCCCGGCAGGGCAATTAGACCATTACATTCACTTTTGAATGTCAGAAAAATAAAGAAATGCGCGTGTGAAATACATTGCTTGCTGAGCCTAATCGTAGTGCGATAAGAGCCACTTTTCGAAGAAGTGTATTGAAAAAATATTATTTAGTTTGTTACTGTTACAAAAAGATACTCACTCAATTGCCTACTCCCACAGTTCACACTATCGGAATAGTCACAGTACCCTTGACTGCTAAACAGCAGTCCAGTCGGGCACTCCTGCTCCACCGCCCACCCATCCCAGCAGTTCAGATAGTTGTTACACAGCTTCGGCGAAGGAATCTGTGCCCTCTTCCCTTCGCACAGGGGGTTCGGTTCGATGAGAGGGTCTGGGGTGTGCGTCAGCAGCAATTGGTTGTGGTATCCAGGGTCTTTCTGGATTTGCTGGATAACGTCGTTGGAAACTGGGATTGTGAGAGAGAATATGTTGCCGAAGTCCTGGGGGAATAAATGGTTTATTATTTGGTGATTTTCGTAAGTATTAAATAAATAAAAAAACTACTTGAGCTTTAATGCTTCATGGATTCATAATAACCTGCCTACCATAAATTGAATACTTCTGTTTATCGTTAATAAACCAGAATTCTACTTTTCATCTCTTTTATCATAAAACTTACTAAAACCAAAATGCAACCCATACTGAAAGAGTGCTGGAATTGGGGCAATTGAGACTACATACCGACCACTGTAATGAGTCCTCCGTCTTGCCCCATCAAAAGGCACATTAAGCGTCCACAAAGTCCTAACAATATCCCACAGGTTATTTGCTTTAAAATAACCATAATCCACGTAGGTATCACGATCACGATACTAATTGAACCGATACGTGATCAACCTTCAGAACATTCCATTTAAATTGATACCTTCGCGAGGACTCATTAAAGCGGTCGGTATATAAATCTTTTCATAAGAGATACTGCATATGACAGTCACTTGTGTACAGTCACGAGCACCAATATGTACACACTTTCCTTAATTTGAAAGCAATTTTCGCGAGAAATAACGATTGTAACTTGGAGATGGGATCTTTTTTTATAAAAATATGAGTTCCAAAATACTATATTCGTAACAACATAACATTTTAATCAGAACAGTAGGAGAAAAACAGTTTCAAAAGTTGTTAAGTGGTTACATATTGGTGCTCATGACTGTACATAGGTGTGCTTTAAGTGATCTACCAATGGAGCCATCATTGAATGTGTAAATACTGTTGCTTACTTTGATGAAACCGATGAAAGGGTTCAAGAAACTTCCATAGTAAGGCAGGGAGGGCAGGTGACCAGCGTTCAACCTCAAGTTCTGCAGGAACGGGTTATTTGGGTAAGGGTTGGAGTATGTCTTCACTAGGTTGCCTTCCTCATCGTAAACTGAAAAAAAAAAAAACATTTAAAATATTATAAAATCTACTTACTCGTAGAAGTAACCAAGGGTGAGAATTCATGATATACGTCTTCGATTCTTGGTTTATGAAAAAAGCGTTAATTCACAAAAAATAACATATTATCATCATCTTCCTGGCCTTATCCAATTCTACTTGGGGTCGGCGCAACACTTTTTTTTCTTCCATTCTTACATCATCTGCCAGCTCTTCTCAACTATGTTGGGATCGGCTTCCAGTCTAACCGGATGCAGCTGAATAAGAGTATTTTACATGGAGTGATTCCGTATCTGACCTCCACAACCCAGTTAGTACAGGGTACCTTTTGGTAAGACTGGTTGTCAGACTTTTTGGGCCACTGACAGGGTCCGTTTACACCTTGTATGTATTCTGTGCCTATACTAACACAACCTAACTGTATTGCAACTTGTATAAAGGACCTCTGCGTGCGGCCAACTTGTAAGTCAAAACATTTCCTGGTACATTGTAATGTCGAGTTCAAATTTCATTTCAGAAAATAAATCGTAACATCAGATCTGTCTTCATAAGATTATCCCACAAGGGTTTGTGGACTCACACTGACAGTTGGATTAAACGAAAATAATATTAATTTAGTTGAGTGTCGGATAAAAATTTAGGTAGGTAAATGGTTTAAAAGACAATTCATACATAAACGTTCCTCAAAATTTAAAGTATATAGGACAATTCTTCAATTGTCTATGGAGTTCGAGGAAAAGAGTAACCATGGAGTTTCTTGCCGGTTTTTCTCCATAGAAAACGACCGACCCGAACCGTGCACCTTTTCTCGATGTTTTATAATGCCCATGTAGGCCTCCTTAGGTCCTTGTGAAATAAAATATTTTGATTAGGAGGCTGATGATGATATTATCGCGATTAAAATCACTAAATTCAAAACAGATTTGTTCATATTAGACTGAAAATCTGCAATATATGAATGGTACAATTACATGAGCGAAATCCAAAATGTACGTTTTTCACCCCTAACGCACTATTTTAGCTGAAGAGAGGAACTGGCGAACAAGTCCCCGCCGCTCAAAACCGACATATAAAAAGACAAGTAAAACACTACAACAAAATGTAAATTCACACGCCTAGTCCGCCACCTTTTCCAAACAAACTTGACAAATATCGACAGTCATAAAGACACTCAAAGGCACCGCGAAGCACCACGATACAGCTCGTTCGTGTCAGCGGTGCGTAGACATATGAATCGCCCTTAACGTGCCGCGCGCAAAATAAAAGACTCGAAGACGTATGGCTCTTCTCAACGGGTCGAACAGAGCGATAAATTCAGTAAGAGATCGCACGCACTAATAAATAAGGGAGTGTTTCGTCCTCATTTAGGTACTTGAGATTTGGTTCGTATAAATATTATTGTAAAGTTTCCTGTGGTTAACGGCCCTGTAGTATAACTGTATTTCCCTGAAGTGAATATTGGCGTGTGAATTACACAGAGTTACTTAAGAGGAAACAGTGCCAAAAATAAGTATTTACAGGATATATTGCCGTCGCGCTGCGTTAAGCCTGCCCCCGTTGAGTGCGATAGGGTCAGCTGTAGCTCAGACCGATTATATCACAAAAAATTGACGAGATCGACGTTTCATTTTCCCCTTTTTTTCTCCTCGAAAACTGAACCGAAATTTTAAGAAAGAGTATGTCTAGGTTCCTATAATTTTTTTTATGTTAAAAACTTTTCGAATTTGTCTGGTAGACCTCTAATCACGGCCGTAAAAATGGGGCATTTTTGTAATTTTTGGAGGGTCATATTTTCTTTACTTATTAGTATCTGAAAAAAGGAAAGAACAGGGACGTGTCTACAGTAGACCTTGATGTTATGAAAAAAAAAATTGCTCTAGAGGCATTATTCAGGAAACAAAAAGGGGAATAAATTGGTGGTATGGAGAATTGCAGCCCCTGCTCCCTCTTAATGTCTCATGAAATAGGGGTGAGTCTATTGTCCTTAACCGGGCACATATAACCTGTGGGCAGCTACTGTAAATTCCTAATTTAATGGGAACGCCCAGGATCACTTGGCCCGTACTTTTAATCACTTTCGGTAGCGTCCATCAGGTCCCGTAGTGAACAAACACACACGCAGGACACGATATTAAGTGCCCCATCGTTTGTAGAACAGCAACACATTTAACTTTATTTAATCCCAATGAATGATTTTTCAAGAAATACTCAAAACGGAACAAAAAAAAATTCGCCAGCTGCCCTGGCTCTTCCTCCTTAAAAAAAATCAAGTACCCACAATACAAAAAGTTCAAAATGTTGCCAAGGATATAACTTCATATATAGAGTTAAATATGCACCGAGTGCAATATAATAAAGCAAAAGGTTATCGTCCGAGATCAGTGACCGAGAACGAACACCGCATTATATGAGATATCCTTACTGCCTGTCATGTTACCCGTAATTGAAATATGAAAGGATAGCCGGCGCGCCCGGATTGTCTATTTAAATGTAGGCAGGTCGCTTACCATGCATCTTATAATAGATCATTTCTGATACTTGTGAATGGAATTTAATTTCTTAGTGTCATGAGTATTACTCCTTGATGCTGAGCTGAAGAGATCTGTACGATATATTAAGATGAAAAGTTGGGACACATTTTTTTTTTTTCGAAATTGCATCTCGCAGTTCAACCAAGGAGGTTGGGAACTGCTTAACCGGACTATCCTGTGGGTGCTTTGAGAGTAAGGCCTCCGCCAGGGTAGGGATCACACGTCATCAATCCACTTTTACACGGTTAAAACCCATTGCGATTTGAAACTGCCACGTGATCTCAAAACTACATAGTGAAATAGCTGGTATTGTCATGCGAACGAGTACAAAGCAGTTTATTGTAGTTCTAAAAGACGGCTAATTTCTACCGGATGTTTTCAGCGAAAGAAGTTACGCATTCAGACATACCACAGAATAGGTATACAGAAATAAAGATGGTGTCTACAAGGGCGTGCACAGCGGGCGTGCTTATGATAAACCACGGGTAAAACATTTTATTTTTTAATAGAAAATATGGGTGTCAAAGTACCCTTAACGAAGCCGAAAGGCACTTGTTCTGCCTTTCATTGCGATTATTTTTTCTTGCTTTCTTTTCCTCGTGAAGGGTACGTTTACACCTTGTATAGTTTCTCCCCTAATAGATACCTACTAAAGTAAAAATATATGAACATAAATAATAAACTAAGTGCCATAACTATGTAGGTAGTCGTGTTTTGTTAACCCTTAAGCCACTTACCAACTATTTTTATTGAGTCTATTTTATTCTATTTTTATTACTTTGTTACCCAGAAAATAACAAAACCATTTTGTTTTGAACGTTACTAAAGATGTGGGCGAAGGTTGCTCCTAAGTGAAGATGCAAATGAGAAAATTCCAGTACTTAGGTGCAAATAACATTTCTATTTTCGATCTCTATTCGTTTTTATTTATTTGTAGCATACTGAATTGCTATTTCTATTTGCATCTGTGCAGTTTATCGAGTGCTTGATTTATTCGTATACGATCGATTAATTCTTACATCTTAAGTGTGTTGCTTGGAGCCAACATGTCGCTTGTTTGCGACAATAATGAAATAACTCGAAAAATAAGATTTCTGAATAATAGTATTCCAGTTAAAACCTCCAAGTTTTATTTTTATACTAAATAGGCTTACGTTTGTCCGCAACTCGCCTGATATAAAACGATGATGCGGCCTTGGGTGGAGCACGCTTACCTAGAAAATCCGATTCACTCGAACTTCGAATCGATCGGGATTACAATGATTAGGAACTAAGGTAAATGCCTTTGAGAGCAATGGATTTTTGTCAATAGAGCTACAAGCCTTAGTTCTTTGGCAGAATTTAAAAAAGGAAATACTTATCATAGATTAAAGATACGGTGTTAAAGAAATGTCGCCACATTTAGTAAAGATTGTGAGTCCAGTACCTCAAACCATTTGATTGTAGTCGACTGCAATGGTTTATTGAACCTTTAGGTACTGGTTTGCATTATGCTATTTTTAACTAAGAATTGACGTAATACGAACACATTAACCCGTTGTGTCGGGTTTATATCGAAAAAAAGGTTCCGTTTTCAACAAAATTAGGCACTTTGTACAAACAATAGCTAAGTGAAACCTATGGATAAATAAATCAAGGCATAACACGTCAATTCTTACGCAATATCCTCTCGTTTTCTGACTTATTTATGACCAACTGATATTGACTGTACCATTACAATTTCGGTTCATTTTACGACTATAATCACTTCCTGCGAAATCATCGATTGACGTAATTATCTGACTAAACAAATAAATATTTAAGTGTCTGTTTGTAATTTCGAAATAACAGCTCTTTACTCAATGCATATGAAAGTTTATACGGTACGTTTTACAAAAAAAAAACGTATTTTTTAATTTTTGTCTGTCTATTTATTCCGGCTATTCTTCGAAACGGCGGGACCGATTTTGTCGGGACTTTTACTGGCAGATAGCTGATGTTATAAGGAGAAGGACTGAATACTATTTTCGAAAAAGTATTAAGGTTTCGTAAAAAAAACCCTTGTAAAAAATGATAATAAAATCCAATTCAAGTATATGAATTCAAGGAAGTAATATTATTATTTTTATAATAATTTAACGCGGACGAAGGGGCACAGCTAGTATAAAATAAATTACAATTCAAGGATATTGAGATACACTTTTATACAACTATCCGAATTAATTAAAGTTTAAAACAATATTTTCTTTGTTATTAACGAGTATTAAGAAAACAATCAACTAAAAATAAAAAATTCAACACGTCAATCGCACCTCACATAATGGCACTTAATTGGAGCTTACGTCTTTTTATTATATCCTGATGTGCTTTATGTAAATAAATTATTAAAAATGTTACTGTAAGAGAAAGAAACAGGTGACAATGAGTTTTAAATGTCAAGTGCATGCGCGCACGCAGGAAAGTTGGACGGACGGGTAAATCAAGGATCCGGGTCGTATCCCTCTTCTATGTACCAACCTCTTAGAGTAGACTACAAAAAAGTTTATAATTACTGAATGCAGGTATATAGATGAGCAAGAGGTCTATATTTTTACACTGAGCTGAATTTTTTTAAAACCCCGATACGTAGCAGTTTATGGTTTAAGTGTATTTTTTTAGTCAACGCACGATTTTAGTAAAAAAAATATATGTAGTATGAAGTAGAACACTAAAAGTTTTGAGAACATCTATATTTGGTTGGCAAATTGATCAACCACCATACGGTGGGGTCAACGGGCACAATTTTTAATTATTTTAATCAATTCTCGCTGGCCCCACCAGTGGGACCACGGGCGGTGGGACAACGGGAATTCACCATGACATCATAACACTCATCATCTGCCTAGCCTTTTGCCCAAACTACGTCGGGGTTGGCGTCCAGTCTCACAGAATACCAATATTTTATATGGAACGTCTGCCTATTTGACCTCCAGCCACGAACTGGGCAATACGATACCCCTTGGTTAGACTCTCGGGCTTCTGACTATCCGTAACGACTGCCAAAGATCTACAAATGACAGCCAGGAACAGGTGACAATGAGTTTTAAATGGCAAGTGCATGCGCGCACGCAGGAAAGTTGGACGGGTGGTAAATCGGCTTAACGTGCTTACGACAACCGACAAGCACGACTATAAAAGTTGTAATTAGCAAATCTAAGCCAGAGGCCAGAGGCATGGGTACTTAGATGAAATGTCTCATAAGAAGTTTTTTTTTTATCTTTTATTATTCAAAAAACATGGTTACAAACCATTTTGTAAAACATAAACATACCAACAAACTATCGCGGGGTTAACTGCGGTATGCTAGACACGGTGACTCGGTGCCACGACATTATTGATTAATACATACGAGTAACTATATATTAATCAATAAAGTTTCCCCGTTGCCAGTAGGTACCCCTCAAATTAGAATACCAAAATGATGGTTAATGATTCAAATAGGTATGGTGGTTGTTCTACCCTGCACAAGTCATTTCGCAAGCAGAGATTCCTGTTCCCCCTACTGAGTTTTTTTTATTTTTCTTTAGGGAACGTCTAAGAATATCAGAACAGAAACGAGCACAACAAACTTTGAAAAACAAATGGACCATGTGCATATCTGGAAATTAAGGAAACAGTTTTCACTCAAAAAAATGTAGTTAACTTTTACCAGAAACTTCATGATCTGCAGAAATACAAAAGCAGCTTTGAAAGCCCATTAGACAAACACAACATTCGTCCTGACACTTACAGACTTCCTTCAACATATTTTTATGTTAGTCATCTTTTCGTTAAGATACGTTTTTAAAAGATTTCATCAAATATTTTCTAACTTATTCCGTAATTGAAATTACTGCTACTACTTTACTTTTAAACTACTGATTGACCAGAGGAGACAAAACACCGGGATAGCTGGAAAGAAATGGGGGAGGTCTTTGCCCAGCAGTGGGACAGAACAGGCTGATTAAAAAAAAAAACCCTAATTTCTTCTAACACCCCGAAAAACAAAGTAACATGTACTTACACAACAATCGCTTCTGCCGCGTATCCTTCTCACTCGCGTCTCCCTTCACACACACCGCGCAAACCAAAACGGCTAGAGTTACAATTCTCATCTCGATCCTTGTAGCCAGTGAACGGACAGGACAATGTCAGGGCTATAAGCAAAACCTAGCTTATATACTCTCGGAGAACGAAAACAAGTACTTGGCTTGGCTATACATACGTGGGATCTAGTTTAGTCAGGATACTAAAGGAAAGCCTAAAAGGGTGCGTTTGTGCTATAATAAGTGAAGTTTTTTTTTATTGTTTTATATTGAGTCATCGGTTTTTATTATTGACCTTTTTTGGTGTTTTCTTGTTGGTTGTTGAGATAATGGAATTAATAACTGGCTGAAAATGTATAGACCTATTGTCATTTGTTTTAGTATGTGCTCAAGTATTGGAGTTTTGAATTGTATTCACTCATGTTCTACAAACAATAGACCAATATTTTTGATGTTTTCTTGTTGGTTGTTGAGATAATGGAATAAATAACTGGCTGAAAATGTCTGCATACCTATTGTCATTTGTTTTAATATGTGCGCAAGTATTGGAGTTTTGAATTGTGTTCATGTTCTACAAACAATAGACCCATATTTTTGGTGTTTTCTTGTTGGTTTTTGAGATAATGAAATAAGTAACTGGCTGAAAATGTACAGACCTATTGTCATTTGTTTTAATGCTTGCGCAAGTATTGGAGTTTTGAATTGTGTTCACTCATGTGCTACAAACAATAGACCAATTTTTGGTCATAGTTCTAGGTCTGACTGTAGTCATGCCTATGATGGAGACATACTAATTGTCTAGTTTGAGGTTCATTAGCATCAACATTATGTTAACCAGTTTTAGGTAATATTTAAAGCCACTTTTAACATCTCTTGTGTATAATACTTGGTAATAAACAATTTTCTCTATCTTTTTTCTATAAATAAATAATTAAAGTGTTAAAAGAGTCGCCTACGCAGTTGATGTTAGACAACTGCACAATACAGATACAGATGTCATTGTAACATTATCATCGAGACAAATTTCAGTTACCTAATCACATTTTTATTTTTCAGTAGTCGTGTATGTCCCACTGTTGGGCAAAGACATCCCCTTATCCTTCCAGGTACTCTTCTCTCGAACTAGCCAATTTTTCTAAAATAAAATTGAAATTCAGTATTTCAAAAATGAGCAACCTTTTTCAAAAATACAGACCCTTCATTACAATATCAACTCAGAGTACCAATATTAAAATGTTATTGAACATGCCACAAGAACTAGCTTAGGTACCATAACTCAAACTTACCCGATTCCTGTCCAAGCCGGGCATCTAGGCATTCCGGTTGCATCATTAATTTATGGCCATAGATCTGATAGAACATTCCCGAAGCCCCATTAATCAAACCTGTCTGGTCCATCTCTATTTGAAGCATTATTACATGTCCTGAGATATAAATTACAAATATCTTGTTAGGAGACGAGTCTCGTTATCAATTCGCTGACGATGTTATGTGTGACGCTTAATTTTGAGTTGATTTTTATATTGACAAGTGTTTGGTAAGTGAGTGTAATCAATCTTTATTACGGGGTGTGGAAATTGACTGCCTCGTTGGTCTAGTGATCGCAAGTGTGACTGCTGAGCATTTGGACCTGGGTTCGATTCCCGGGTCGGGCTTAGTGTTATTGGGTTTTTCCATCAGGAATTTCTGATGGAAAAACCGGTTGGCGGCCCTCTATTACATGGGAGATAAACATAACTGGTGAAATGTGGGTGTACTTGTTAGGTACCTACACTTTTGCTTAACTCTTCAGGGATTTCAAGACGTAATGTTATGATGATGATGATATGAGCATCAACACAGACTGGTTCAATATTTGGGCAAAGGGGACATTGCTACTGCCAAATATATGAAGTGCTACAATGAACGGTTAAACTCGATTTTGCTTTGCAGATTGATTGTTCATGTTTGTTTGTTGACGTTGCTCAAAAAGCCGCTAAGTTGAAGTGGGACTTAACTGGCCACGTCTGCCACATGCCTAATGAGCTGTGGGCAAAAATGACCACTTTCTGGAACGCTGACACAGCCAGAAGGTGTCGCGACAGACCTCGTAGAAGATGGCGGGACGAGCTGGACAAAACCGACGAATAGTGGCCCACATTAGCCCTGGATCGATGCAACTGGAAGTCATGCGGAGAGGCCTTTGCCCAGCAGTGGGATGACGCAGGCTAACAGTATCAGTAAGAGTAGGTGGACACTGCTGGTCTTCTCTAATTACAAATTCAGTTTGTGGAAAGTGAAACCGAGATCTTTTTCAAACAACGATGGCTGAAATGTTGATAATTTAATAAGTTATTGTCAATGGTTCGCAATCATTGTCTCATAATCAATGATGTCAACATTTTCCATTGCTCAAATGAAATTAATTCACTAGTTTTACGACCATTGTAGCGATCCTTGCGTAGGATTTCCACGAATGTATGCTTTTATTGTATTTAGTTTAGTTAATTACGGCAGAACACGCGCCAACGCCTTCCGCCAACCTTAATGAATCTCTTTATAAGAATAATTATTGAGATAAGGAATTGATTATTATCAATTAAATTGTAAGGCCCAGGTACCTTATAATTTAAAAACGTACCCACTTACGCACTAGTGCTGGAATGGTCAACTTTTGACACCGTAATTATAAATTTGACAGCTGCTGTATATTACCACTGGCACTTCGTTGGAAAAAATTATCGTATTTGGTAATCCCGTACATACAAATCGTTCTCTTCTATAAAGGGTGTAAAAAGACCCTTAACGAAGCCGAAAGGTACTTGTTCTCCCCGTCATTGCGATCATTTTTTTGTTCTAGACCATACCTGGGAACCTTCTAGTTACGGAGATATTGGGGGTCAAAGTTCCAACTTTTTCACAAGTTTTTTTTCAAATACATATTTCTAATGTAAGATTTTTACTTTAAACACCTTCACGACCCCCGTACTATTCAATCCATCCATCAGCACAATGTTTTGAGTGCGTTACATTGAGTTTTACCGTAAAACGTGATTTTTCACCCCAAAAAAAAAAGTCGTTTCCCAGCAATAATTTTTGCGTAAAGTTACTTAGTTTGATGTACAGAATGCTTGGTTCACGGCTTCGTGAAGGGTCTGTTTACACCCTGTATTTTGACATTTTATTTGACAGCTGTCACTCTATTGTGCATTAAGGATGTTACTGACTTTTAAAACAGTTGTAAGGGCGTTATCTTGGTACGCTGGTCACATCTAATGATCAATCAAATCGAAGCACAGTACAGGGGACCCTGTACTTCAGCTTATGATAATGGCTATACATCGCCTATTTCAAGGTTACTTTTTCAAGGGGGACATGCAGAAAAGTGCTAATAAACCGACCGAAATGGGTCGCTAGATAAAATTGAGTGGCATCGTTTAGCCGAGAACTAACACGACATTCCAGAGCTAATCACTGCCATAAAATCTCCACTAACTTTCGTTGATACCAATAAAATAAGCTGTTACTAAGCTAAAAGCTAAGTTCTTGCAATGTCTTCTGATCAGTGGGGTGCTTTATTATAAGGTCCATAGATAAGGATTAAAGTCAAAGCATTTGGTGCTTTTGTCTAGTAGTGACAGGCGTCACAAGCGTGTGACTTCTGGGTTCTATTCCCAGGTCGGGGTAAATGTTATTTAGTATTTCTGTCACCAGAAAATTGCAAACGCGCGATTATAAAATTTCGCGTGAAATTGTAAACAATTTTTTTAAATTTAGACACGGATACATTGGAAACTATTGATTATGTATGGAATTTATTGTATACAAACCGATTTTTCATAATATATCGAGAAATTAGAATCTAGTAAAGATTTATTGCAGTCTTACGTAGTCTGCAATTTTCCAGTGACATTTCCATCACATTAGAATCAATCGTACACAAGCTGGATAATATTTAACATAATATTATAAATATAATATGTTTTTTAGCTTGACATTGTATACAGAATTATGGAATATTGGTTGTAAAACGGTTCCTTATCCGTGTTTACATCTATTTGGAGCTGACTGTACATTGGACTAACAAAACTGGGGAATCTTGAATTGATACAATGAGTCTATCTATACAGTTTGTTTACACCAACGCTCTGTAGAACGGCGCTTGCGTCTTGACTAAAACATAGTTCTCTTTTTGTAACCGCATGTATAATTAATTGGTATACTTAAAAAAGCAATTCCTTTTTATCGAAAGATTCCCAGATAAAAATCCTACAAAAGAATACTTTCACGCGATCTTAGTATTCCAGAGGCCACAGGGTAGTCAAAGTGCTTTTTAATGTTGATTTTGCAAGGAATGCATGGTATGGTTAGCCGCTAGCGCTAAGCAATTGCTCATTACAATTTATTATTTCTCACGAGAAATACTTTAGTTTAAGGTGGTGGTGGTTTGTGCTGGTTTAGTTTAGTTTAACCCCATTCAATAATCGTTTCATGAAAAAGTCAGTCAATGGGGTTAAATGAACTTGGAGGGTTGTATTGATGATTTTAATGAATATAATTAAAATTATTTTCAGATGTACACCTACCATTGCTTGTCTCTGCATCACCCAAAGGCTGACTGGTAGAAAATGCCTATGGCACTAAGTCCGCCTCTGTACTTTGTACTTAAAGTGTTAAATAAATAATTCTGTAACTGCATACGTGTTACTTGTGCGGATCATATTTTCATCAACGTACAACTAGACAGTGACCTGCAAATTGCAAAAAAACGTAAGAAAATTTGAATTTTTGTCCGGCTACCCTGGCGCTTCCATCTTAAAGGAAAAATAACCCAGAAAATAAACAGAGAAGAATTATTCCTATATTAAGGTACCTTAGGTACCTTAGGTATTAAGGTAACTTAGTTAGGGGTAACAGCCCAACAGCGGCAGCAACGTAGTACCTACTGTTGAGAGTTCGAACCCCACCGGTTTGCTCTGTATACATAACATCACACCTCATCATCGCCTTCAATCCCCGAAGAATTAGGCAGAGGTGTACCTAATAGTACACCAAAATTTCGCCAGTTATGTTTAAGTGCCATGTTATAGGGGGCGAGCCTATTGAAATCAACCGACATTGTGCTGATGGATGCATTCAATAGTACAAGGGTCGTGGTGGTATTTAAAGTAAGTTGTAATATTAAAAACTTGTGAAAAAGTTGTAACTTTGACCTCCAATATCTCCGTAACGAAACGTGACTGGAACAACATTTTAAAATAAGAATAAGTGTTGTGGAAATAAATTAAAAAAATCGCAACGACGGGGAGGACAGGTGCCTATCGGCTTCGCTAAGGGTACTTTTACACACACATATGGGGTGGTAAGTACAGTAAACCACCATGTATTTATACTCTACTTCCTTATTTATAAATCATAGATACAATCACGGATACAGAGAGTTAGTTCTGGAATTGAGTCAGTAAATATTTTTTACATCGTATGAAACTCCTTGGAGAGTGGTAACAAGTTTTTCAGGAGATAAAAACGTGAAATTACAAGTGAATCAACCAAAATATACACATATTTTACAATTACCTAAAGCAGCTCCAAAAACGTATCTGCTATTTATCCGACACGCACCTGAACATGATTTAACTTCCAACATTAAAGAATTAAGAGCTAACTAATCATAAAATCAAAATCAGCCAACGAAAAACGCACTTTAACTATATCTGTTAAAGTTAAATTTCGACCAAATGCTCTAAAAATGTCATAAAATCTGTGATAAAGTGAAACCATTGCTTCAGAGGAGATCACTTTCTACTGCGCGTGCGCCGATGAAAGCGATATTAGCATGATGCGCACGAAATCAACAATTATGTTATACTTACGCTCATTATATGCATAAATCGGTAGAGAGTGGATTTTATTAATTGCTGCGATATGTAGAACGTACTCGTAAATACCGATTGTATCTAAGAAAAACTGACTGCCGCGTTGGTCTAGTGGTCGCAATCACGACTGCTGAGCATGAGGTCCTGGGTTCGATTCCCCGGTCTGGCAAACTGTTATTGAGTTTTTCAGCAAGAATTTCTCAGTAGCAGCCACGGTGTTTGGATGCGTGCCCGGTTGATGTAAATAGCCTCGTCCCCTAATACACTTAAACATAACTGGCAAAATGTGGGTGTACTATTAGATACACCTCTGCCCTTCGCCCTTTCGGGGATTACAGGCGTGATGTTATGTCATGTTCTCTAAGAAAAATAACGAGTGTCATCTCTTTGGTCAAGCAGACGTGCTGGGGTGCCTCGGGTCACCTTGTGCCCAATCAAGGCAAACCCAACATGTGTTTGGTTTGGTGTTTCAAGCCCTGTCTCAAGAGTTGGCGTCACAATGTAATCGTTATTTCAATGTTATAATTGGTGGTAAATAAATAAATAATAAATAAATAATTTCCAATTAATAGCACTTTTTAGGCCTTTTTCAAGAGAGAGCAGTCAATAAAACATCACACTCAAAGCAACTTTCTACCATCCAGCTAACTAATAACTAATAAAAATAAACCTTGAGTAGCTAGGTTTCTGGGCCGAGAGAGAAGCACTGACTGTGTTTAATAATAAAAACCAACATAAGATAACATCATGCCTGTAATCCCTGCAGAACTCTTCAGGGATTACAGGCTTGATACAGGCAGAGGTGTTCTTAATAGTACACCCACATTTACCAATCATGTTTAAGTCCCATGTAAGGGTACCATATAGGGGAGAGCCTACTGCCAAAAACCCAATAAAACTTTGCCCGACCTGGGAATCAATCCCAGGACCTCGTGTTGAACAAAACGCGAGCGGGCAAACCTGTAATTAATAAAAAAAATGTGTCAACTAGATATTAAAATAAATATCTATTCCGTAGAGCCGATCATAAAAAATCACTAACAAATGAATATTTAAAATTCGAACTGAAAAACTCGTTAAAGTAAATAATGAGTTGCCTGAATTTGGAAGCGCTCCATGTCCAACGGTGAACTATGTTGGAGCTAGATAGTTTTTTTTACACCATCTAACTGCTCACCTTGCCAATAGAGGGCGTGTTGAGTTGTGTGAAAGGATGCTACATTAGGAGTTAGATTGGCTTTCTTTCGATAGATGGCACTAGTAGTATCGTTAGTTACTTATTATTGATATAGCATAAGCAAAATCAGGCCTCCTCTCTATGAGATGGAATGGGCTGTAATTAACCTCGCGGGCCCAGTGCGGGTTGGTAGATGTCACATGTCTCCAAATTTCTGGTTCTGGGACATCGGTGTCTTCACGATGTTTTCCTTCACCGTTTTGAGAGCAGTGCTAATGAAATAAATTACACAAAGTAATGCGCCTGCCTGGGTTCGAACCCACGACTTACTGCTCGCAAGTCCTGGCCGCCACCACTGGGCCACCGCTGTAAAATGTATCTTAGGGCAGAATCAAAATAGAAAAAAAACCTTTCTCGCCAGACTATTATAGGCATTCTTGGTTTCATGATACGGAAATATTAAAGGGTAGTTAGTTGTCCAAGCTCTTGGTCATATATTTTTTTCCTCGCAGGATGACACTTAATTAAAACCGTTAATTTTGCAGTTTAATGTGTTAATAAACATAATTACTTATTGAAGATACGTAAAAGGATAAAATTACATTAGCACAGCAACCTTATACTTTCAATTGTATTTTATTATTACTTTTCGTTTTCCGCATCCATACGTCATCTGTTAAGTATCTCTGAGTTAACTTTGTGATTACATATTATCAGAAATAAAGAAGTTATTATTTCAATACCTTTTACTCTTGCTCACGCAAAAGATTAAGCACTTAATATTTATTTTTATCTTTTGATATATGTATCAATGTATTTTTGTCGGGGCTATTATGATTCTGTGATATTATTGATTTATATATTAGTTTTGGTCGCCTTGTCGTTTTTGTTGCTAATTTTGTTTTGGTTAACTTATATTATTCGAATAAAACAACAAGTTGAAAAAATTTAATAGTTTCAATAATTTGTAACCTAAATATTACTTTTTCGTCCCATTAATTAATCCATACTTACTTTATATTCTATTTTATAGTAATATTATAAATGCGAAATTAATATTATCATCCTGAAAGTTTCCATATACGTTGTCAGATGTACAGAAACGGATATAGGGTACCTTTCATCCCGAAAAAAAGTACTGTTCCCGAGGAAAACAACAATAACTTTTTTATGATAGTAGACTGTGTCTTTAGAATCATGATTAAATTATATTATTACAAGCAGAGTACAACCCGAATTGTCAAATTCTAAATTAAGGCGACAAAAGCTAGTTGACTATAATTCTTCTGCTATAACAGTTACCTACCTTCGATTTACACACTTATTAAAAAATCTCTAGCATGACTTGCGAAACAATTTATTTTGTCGATTACTGTTCCAACTATAATTGCTTCAGAGCCTCGAGACGATAATTATTGAAATATCAATAAATATCAATTCTTGTAAATCAGTAACAAGTATCCTTCTGCATGTAAAGTCAGCATAAAATACACCAGCCTGTAATACGCTATTATTTATAACAAGTTTATTAACTGTACGGACAATGGACAAGATAATGACGATGTGCGAATATCTTCGGACATATCCTGGGTACTTAATCACCATGTAAAGTAAAGTAAAGTAAAAACAACACCAGTAATTTTGTTCGTTTGCTACCAACCATCTCCGGAAAAGGTGAAGGACTTCTATCCGGTGCAAGATTATTCTGGATGGGAGGGTAAATTGCGATCGTCAATTATTTTGCTATGGCCTTTATATTTTTTAATTAAGGTATTTTCCCGTATGGTGAGTCAGACTTAATTTATAAAACCAACGAGTTTTTTTATGTCGGGAAATCCCAAGAGGAACATATTTAAGGCCTCAACAATTAGTACTTACTTACAGTCCTACACCGTTCGGCACGTCTTGGACAGTCAGCCTTGCGATAGCTAATTTTCTGGTTGGTTATTTTCACCATAGCTCGAATCCTTACTTCCTTACTAATATTATAAATGCGAAAGTAAGTTTGTTTGTTTGTTACCTTTTCACGCCTAAACCACTGTACCGATCATTCTGAAATTTTGCATATACGTTGTCAGGTGTACAGAAACGGACAAAGGGTACCTTTCATCCCGAAAAAAAGGAGTATTCCCGAGTAAAACAACAATAACTTTTTATATGATAAAAGATGGCGCCACTTGTTTTTCGAATCATGATTTAATTATATTCTTACAATTGATTGACAAATTCTAAATTAAAGCGAGCAAAGCTGCGGGCAAAAGCTAGATTACAAAAGTGTACGTTTAAGCGCAGTGATGTTATTTCTCATATAATGGTATAATTTGTGCTTATAAGTTAACTATAACTAAAATATATTAAACAGTTGCAGTTAATACCTATGTAGCTTATGGCGAAATATAGGAAGTAGGTATTTTTTTGTGAGGTGGCTAGTTAATAACAGCCGCTCAGGTCGATCTTTAGGCAAAACCGCGCTTGTCTAGGTTGGTCCATGGATGGGTGACAACCCATTACCATACCAAGTTTCTTACATGCCTCGGAAGCACGTTAAGCCGTTGGTCCCTGCTGTCTTTTGTAAATCTTTGACAGTTACAGGTACCTAGTCAGTGGTCCGAAAGTCTGACAACCAGTCTTGCCAAAGGGTTTCATATTACCCAGTACTTATTGGGTTGTGGAGGTCAGATACGCAGTCGATCCATATAAAATACTCCATCCCAATATACTTGGGAAAAGGCTAGGTAAAAGTTGATGAGGTATTTTAATCGGTTTCTAGGTACATCATAAAACTCGATATAGTTAACATTTCGAGTTTACAAGCTTAGGTTTTGTTAACGCTACACCTCTTAAGGGGTACTCATGGACTCACCAATTTCTTTACGTAGTATAAAACAAAGGCGTTCCCGCTGTTTGTACGCTTAGATCTTTTAAACTACGCAACGGATTTTAATGCAGTTTTCAGCAATAGATAGAATGATTCAAGAGAAAGGTTTATATTATGTATATTGCACCCGTGCGAAGCCGGAGCGTTGTTAGTATTAACAACCTTTAATAAGGCACCAATCCAAAAATCAGTAGACCTACATTATGTTCTAAATCATCTTCTGCCTTTTCCCAACTATATTGGGGTCGGCTTCCAGTATTAACCGCATGCAGCTGAATACCAGTATTTTACATGGAGCGACTGCCTATCAGACCCAGTTAGTACTGGGTAATACGATACCCCTTGGTAAGACTGGTTGTCAGACTTTTTGGGCCACTGACTACCTAACGACTGTCAAAGATCTACAAATGACACCCGGGACCAACGGCTTAACGTGCTTTTCGAGGCACGGAGAAAACTCGGTATGTAATGGGTGGTCACCCATCCGCAGACCAACCTAGGTAAGCACGGCTTAACCTAAAGATCGACCCAAGCGGCTGTTATTATTTAGCCACAAGCTCCTCACATTATGTTCCAAATGTTGAGTGCAAAGACTCTTTAAGAGGGTTAGAATAAACACAAAAATGTCGGACTTCAAGAAGTACTGAAATATAACTCTTTATTGCTTAGAGACCCCAACAAGCTTACAGAGTATCTTAACCGGTACTTGAGATATATTCAAATTGCGCCAGACGTTGATAGAATACCTTACAACTCTGGCAAGCAACTTGGCAAGATTTTTGATGTTAATTTGTAGATTGTTGATTTTGTAGATTGAGAATGATTTGAATTTAGAATCATGATGTAATTTCCTTGATACTGGTTCTGTGATATTTCTTAAAAAGTATTTTAAATTAAGCGGTACAATTCTTACAATTCTTGTAATCCGCCTTATCTTTCCCAATATTCTTCTGAAACCTCTTTCAGGATTTCGGATTGCTGAAAAGGACACCCCGCATCACGCCGCATGCACTTCCAATATACGGATTATCGAAGCGTATGGTGTCACTATTTGTAAATAAACAAAAAATCTTCCATTTTTGGTAGTGCGTTCTTTTCGTCTCCTCTGCAAACACGTACACATGTTCTAGATGTTTTAAAGATAGAAGATAGCAAAATGTATAACTACAGCTGAATCTTACAAACGCTCAAAAACAATTCCAAGTTATCATTTTTAAAAGTAAACTCAGTATACAAGGTGTAAACGGACTCTTCACGAAGCCGTCAACCAAGCATTCTGTATGTATCTATATGTATGTGTATGTATGTATAAGTAACTACGCCAAACTTATTGCTGGGAAACGCTTTTTTTTTGGGGCTAAAAATCACGTTTTGCGGTAGGACTCAATGTAACGCACACTCATAACTCTGTGCTGATGGATGCATTGAATAGTATGGGGGTCGCGGAGGTAATAAAAATAAAGCTTAAACATTTAAAACGTGTATGTAAGAAAAAGTTGGAACTTTGACCCCAAATGTCTAACAAATGCCTTTCGGTTCCGTTAAGGAGATTTTTACACCCATAATAAGACTATATTTGTGGTGTCTTTGTGGCAGATGGCGAGACTAATTCGATTCTTCTCGAGCAATAGATAGAAAAAATATAGCCTCCTGACCGTTTTCGTGCACGTCGGACATCTCATATTATAGTTCACAATTGTTCACAGGTGCCCTTTCTGTGGAGAGAAGAGAGTGAAGCTCTCATAGTCCGATGGGAGAACAAACCGACACGACCGGAGAGAGTTCAGGCACAGAACCAATGGCTTAACTAAAACGGCTTAGCTTTCCGGTACCATACCTCTAACTTCTAAACCGAGCTGCTACTGAGATATTCACAATGGTAAAATCCAATATCACTTTTAGCTAGATCCGGGAATCGAACTCAGGACCCCACGCTCAGCAGTCGCGCTTGCAACCGCGAGACCAACGGAGCAGTTGAGCAAGAATAAGGAAAGGGGAGACTTTTGTCCTGCATAACATAACTTCATAACATCACACCTTATAATGCTAGAAGGGTTAGGAAGAGGTGTGTCTAACAATTACAGTCACGAGCACCAATATGTAAACATTTTCCTAAATATAAAAGCAACTTTTTCGAGAACCAACGATTGTAACTTAGAAATAGGATCTTTTTCATAGAAATATGAGTTCCAGAATACTATATTTGTAACAACATGAAATTTTAATCCGAACAGTATGAGAAAAACACTTTTAAAACATGTTAAGTGTTTACATATTGGTACTCGTGACTGTACACCCAAATTTCGCCAGTTATGTTTAAATCCCTTGTAATAGGGGGCGAGCCTATTGACATCAACCTGGCACAAATCCAGGCTCCATGGCTGTTATTGAAAAATTTTTGATGGAAAACCCCAATAACACTTTGCATGACCCAAGAATCAAACCCAGCACCTCATGCTCAGCAGTCGCGCTTGCTACCACTAGATCAACGAGGCAGTCAAGTGAGTTAGTCCAGCAGTGGGACAAAAATAGCCAATCATGATGGTAATGCTTTCAAATTGTCTGCAAGTTTCTCAGTAACTCAGAAATTTAATCCCATAAAAAGAAAGCCCCATTTTCTTTTGACTGTTTATCTCTATTTTTTATTAGTACATAATTTATCTTTTAACGGCTTGCAGTCCATCTTTCCACGCACCGAGCCGTGTCCCCCACACGCAACGTTCTTTCGACGTAAATAAAATACATATAAAGGTGACACATGCATTATAAGGAGGCAGTTCCACGATGTGCAAGACATGTTACACTGCTTTTAAGGAGTTTTAATCTCGATTCAGGTTATTAAAACAACAATGAACTAGACTATAAATAGAGCTATCCAGCTTAGGGTTCTGGTGTTAGGCAGAAGTATATTAACAATTCATCATATACTAAGTTTATAAAAATACCATTGAATTAGGTCCATTTTGGATCAATTAAATAAAATAGAATATTGAAACTCTATGCTCATTGTATATGTATATTGTATACGTGTATTGTCTCTTCACAGATATTTTTATTAGAAAGTCCTTTCGTGCTGAAAAATTAAAATGTCTGATGGTAATTCGACCACAGTATGTATCTGATGATATTTGATTTTGTTTTAAGTATTTTATTGAATGCCTTGAGAAACCGCACGAATTAATCAATCGAATTAAATTTTAAGAAAAAAGAATATACAAACCACTAATAAGTAAATTACCCTATTCATGGTCATTTATACTAACCATTCAACATTAACACAGTAATGCTCTAGTTTCCTAATTTTCGCAACAAATTCCATTCAGTAAGCAATCAGTTGCAAGTGCAACGATCAATTACGAGTAATTACTAATTTTCTAACATCACTTAATTAACTAAAACTTCATTTTAAAACGGATAACTGCATTTCGGCATTTGTTAATATTCTTGCAGAACACGTAGAACAATAACAGGATCCAAAGAGTTTACGGAGGGAAAAAGATGGAGATGTGAAAATGCGTGAGGGGGAGAGAGATAGAGAATTAGCGTAACCTTTCGCTGAGCTGTGGCACAGCTAAGAATGGATGACAAAAAGTGAATAAGTCAGTGCGGCATAGAGTGCGGTGCGGACGTCAGGCAGACATTAATAAAGTCACTTATAAGTGACATTTAAGTAAATAAGTGATAGGGTAGTGATATCACGAGATGGCGTTCCGATCGTGCGTGGGAGTCGTTTTCTTGGGCTGTTTAGTGGGTGAGTTTTCTTTTACCTTATTAAAACAAAAAACAAAAAATACCATTTACATTTTTTTTTAAGTTATGATAAATAAACAAAGGATTCGAAAGTTCTGTTCTTGAAGTTTTTGTTTTTTTTTCAAAGAGGCCGCCTATTGTAAGAAATATATTAAAAATTCGAATCATGTACTTTCATTACTACACGGTTCGGTTACGACCTATTTTGATAACCTTTAACAAATTAATATTCAGTGAAGCAGTAACTATTACAATATGTCAGGGTACACGTTAGCCTTGACGCCTAGAATTACAATTCCTGTCTAATTTGAATGCTAGACTGTAACCAATGGTAATAAAGTTATAATTTGTTTGATTATTTTTTATCACAATAGAAATGGTTTGTATTATTAAACAAAGCCTTCAGAACAGTCTCGTGGCTGATTGACAGATATCAGACTAAACTACTGATGGAAAAGACAACAGGAACAGGATATGGTATACCTATGATTACCTAATCTTGCCTTATAAGCAGATAAAATACCGTTTCACCAATGATTGCCAGATATAGCACGAGCAAAACATGATAAAAAACCACGGAAGACTCTCAACGTCGAGAATATACACATGAGTACACGACAGTAGTTTTTTTTCTTAGTTAACACCTCTATTAACGCTATGGGGGTTAGGTTGGGTTTCAAGTTTTTTTGTGACCAAAGTCGCAGCAACTTATTAGCGTATAAAGACACCTTTTCGCAATCAAATAACAGTTAAAAGCTAACAAATGCTTGTTTAATCTGTTAGCTAATGATTTCGCATCGTAACGAGTCATCGGTTACGTCTAGGAAGAAAAGACATCAACGCGCGAGCACCTTTTCAAAAGAGAAAGTATCATGTTTTCTGAAACAACATCGCTCAATGTTTGATGGATCTCAATGGTTTTGCATAACAATAAACTGAAACTAGTTATTCTTTATAATAATTAGACACGATTTCTTTACTGTCTCGTTGGTCTAGTGCAGCATGAGGTCGAGCAGTGTAATTGGGTTTCTTATTCAGGAATTTCTTAGAAGCACCCTGGATTCTTAATTTGTGCCCGGTTGATAGTAATACACGATTACGTGGGACTTAAACCTGTCTGGCAAAATGTGGCTGTACTATGATAGGCATACCTCTGCCTAACTCTTCAGGGATTACAGGCACGATGTTATATTTTTGTTTAAATTCTTTAATTTGTACAAGTATGACCACAGATTAACATTAAATTTTAATTATAACTGACATTAGTCAGCTTGGGTAGCCTCATAATCGTTTTATAAGTATCCTTACTAATATTATAAATGCGAAAGTAAGTTTGTTTGTTTGTTTGTTACCTTTTCACACATAAATCACTAAACCGATCATACTGAAATTTTGTAAATACGTTGTCAGGTGTACAGAAACGGACATAGAGTACCTTTCATCCCGAAAAAAAGTACTGTTCCCGAGGAAAACAACTATAACGTTCTTTTGATAATAGATGGCGCCATGTGTTTTTCGAATCACGATTGAATTATATTATTTCAAGCAGAGTACAACTGGAATTGATTGTCAAGTTCTAAATGAACGCGAGCGAAGCCGCGGGCAAAAGCTAGTTTACTTATAAAACGATTATGAAGCTACCCAGCGATTACCTGAGTTCAAATAACAGTTAAGAAAACGTTTCTAAGTAAAGTAACGGAGAAATGGCGTACTTATTCGACGCACGCAGCGTCGCTGAATTCCATTAAAGTTCAAATGAGTACAATATAGATAGGGATACACGTGTCCTATGTATGTTTGGAATTTATAATAAAGATGGTGACATCAACAAACAATTTAATGAGGCCTCTTGGTACTTAAAATGCACCAATTATCCAATTGTATTTAAAAAAAGTTACTTAGGGTCGGCGCATTAATTTTCTTTGTCCCATTCGACCTGTGTCAACCGTCATGCTATCATTTACTCCTTTTTCTTTCATATTATCCCTCATACAATCCATCCATCGTTTCCTTAGTCTTCCTCTCCCTCTCCATCAACATTTTATATTCATTACTCTTTTAGTCACACGTTTCGTCCCTCCTCATCACATGTCCATACCAATACTGTCGATTCCCTCATTCCTATCATTCTTCTGCCATTGTCACAATTTATATCTTGCTATCTTCTTCTACACTTCTCTTTTAAATGTGATCTCAGTATTCACCTTCTTCTTAGCCTTGTTATTTTTCACTCATTCCATCCATCGTTTCTTTGTCTTTCCTTACTTAACTCTCAAAGTCAGAACTGCTTAGTACCAACCAAATATCAATAGAATATTAACAAATGCCAAAATTATAATTAAATTAGCTAACATATCTAGTTGGACAGGTACTTAAGAAAAGGTTAATATAATAATACATGATTCGATAGTTCAAGTATTTCGTATTTTAGTAACTAAAAGTAAAGGTCATAACGATTGAACTCTTCATCACACGTTCAGACCATACTGTAAGACTGTTATCTCTTGATGTTTTCATGCCAATCTAAAATTACTTTTGATAATACACATCATATATATATATATATTTTTTTTTCTAATGAACCATCGTAAAGAGCTCGTGGCTAAATAATAACAGCCGCTAGGGTCGATCTTCAGGTTAAACCGCGCTTGCCTAGGTTGGTCCATGGAACCATGGTCCGTAAACCAGGGCTGTACCTAGGATTGGGCAAATAAAGTACTTTCATAATTATTAAGCCTTGTGACAGGGACTGTAGCTTCATCTTTTTATTTCTGACATTTCAAAAGTGCCTGTCAATTCTAGACCACCACTACATCGTCCAATGTTAGTCGCTAATCTGTGATTCTAAATGCTTCATAGAATCTGTGGGTGTTTAGTTATTAAAAGCTTATGGGCACTTTCGCATAATCTGAACCCGTTATCAGTGCAGTTAGGTTCTTAAAATATTAATACTTGCATACAGATAGGTTAGAAGTAGTCTTTAATGGATTCGAGGTTATCGTTTTATGGGAAGGTTAATAAATGGGAAGCTGGATAACTTCTTTGACCTTTAGCGTTGACCTCAATCATAGATAACTGGGTACTTGCTTATACATAATGCACTTTAATAGTGAACCTCTCTTTTATCTAATAGTGTATTGTTTTGTTGCGTTTTTGTTGTAGCCTTTCTAAGTAACTTCATTTGTATTGATAAACACGGAGTCGAGTGATCAATGCTTTATTCTAATTTAATGCTTTACTTCTTTGTCTTTCTGACCTCTTTTCTTCTGTTCTTCTTCAGTTGGCTGATGTTTAAATACTTATAAAAATGCTTCTTTCGCTACCTCATACCTGCATTTTTTTGTAAAATAATCTCAGTATGAATTATCATTATCACAATTTTCATTTCTATTAAATTCCACTTTTATTCGTATACGTGCCTTTATCAATTTTTCCTGCTGATTCACTATATTCGGTCTTATATTTCAACAGTTCTGATTGTATCGCTACCTAGGTATATTCAGCTACTTATTACTTCGTACAGTGAAGGCTATCGATTGAAACATTAACACAGCACTAATATTTGGCCATACCACCTCGTACAAAGCTACGTGTGTTAGGTAACAGAGAAATCAGCTGTTACACCACAGTTTTGGGTATCTTTTATCTGATTGTGAATTTGAAGTTGCAAAAATATGTTTTTTTCTCATATACTTCGTGAAATCGTGACTTGAAAGTAAAGTTTAGGAGTAAGAGAACATAAAGTTGGAAATGTACAAAGCAGGACCAATTATTTCTTAAAACAGAGCATCACGCCTGTAATCCCTGTAGGGTTAGCTAGAGATGTACCTAATTGACATCGGCCGCTCGTTATCGACTGCAGACGTACTGTCAGTTCTCTCAACGATTTTAATTTCATAAAGTTGTCTAAAATACTTTTTCTGCTATAAACTATTCACAATTCTAAAGTGCAACATATAAGTGACAATCTGTGAAAAAATTGTAGTGATACACCCAGTGGAACTATACTAAATCAACATTAATAAAAAATAACGAACTCATTGTTTGTTTAAAAGTGAACGTTTGAAGTGAACTTTGGACTGTGTGATAACGGTACCAACCCAACCCACAATTACATCGGCGACTCGTTGCGAATTCTGAGAGGAACGGATCAACAATTTTGTCAATGCAATTAATGTACGATTAGCCTTGCGGAAATCAACTCGACTCCGCTCCTCGGGAGTCTAAGTTCAAACCCCACGAAGCGGTCGCTCTTTTTGTAGATGTGAAAGTTCTGTCTTTTTGTTGTATTTGTTTGTTTATTATTTTGCAAACACTTTTAAACTTATAATCTAATTATATAAAACACTACAAATTCTTTGAAATGGAAGTAGATTACATTACTACAAGAAAGCCAAAACGTGCAAATTCACTCGATAATTTGTTTATGAATAACTCCACATTGCTCGATACCACAATGACGAGTCTGCCAAGTGCGTCCATACATGACGACGACACAATCACCAACCTGAACGAAACCATTAGAAGATTAACTATGGAACTTCAATCAGCACATCAGGAGATTGAGGACTTGAACAGTGAAAATTTCCGGCTAAAACTGGATATAGGTGAAGGTCAGAAAATTATCGGAACGTACAAAAAAAATCTCTCATCCGACATGACAAATACGACACCAGTGACCTCACGCAAACGAAATCTCATTAGAATGAACAGTAGGTCTACTCATTCTACACCCCAGAATCACGTTGGAAAGTCTAGTATACACACCCATTCAATGCCCCTAAAACCTCAAGTTTTACCTATATCCACTTGCTTCGATAAGAGTCCAAGCCCGTCCACACATAGTCCATCCAATCTTAGTCAGGATACTCGCCTAGAAGACAATTATTGTAACGCAGAAAATAAAGTTGACATGCTTAATAAAGAAACTCAAACTTCCGATCAGACTTATGACAATGCATTGACACAGAATAAAAAACGGACTTTAATAACTCACTTGAGTGATGTTGCTATTGAAAAACCATCAGGCGTACTTCCAAAACAAAGGAACAAACTGGCTATAATAAGCAGCGGTTGCACAAAAGGAACTCTGCCGTTGATTGAAGAGGTCTTCTCAGACAATTTTGAGTATTGTCATTATTTGCTGCCAAACGCCATCACAGAAGACGTATTGAGCACTATTGAACACCAATTAAAAACCTTCTCTATTAACGACTATTGCTTAATTTTTATGGGAGAAAACGATTTGAAGAATAACGATTACATAGGAATTCTTGATAACTTAAGAAAGTATCTGAAAAAGAATACCCACACTAATCTCGTAGTGTGTGCCCCAACGTACATATGTGGTGCATTAATACATAATTACAAAGTCGAACTCTTCAACAATCTCCTCTACTGGGACATTAAAAACAACAGACATGCATATTTCTTCGATAGTAATCGCACCCTATCGCTTGAAATGTTTTCCATCAATACTGGAAAGATAAACAAACACGGATGGAAAAACATCTTCGAACAAATAAGGTCCAACATAATTTATGACTACGAAATATTCAGCTGTCAAGACAATTTGACAAACCCAAATGGCAGAAGTGAAGACCAACTATCTACTACAAATAACACGGTGACTTTAACTGATCCGAATGAATTGAGTGCAACGCAACAAACTTGTGACTTTTTTCGTAAGTAACAGTATGAAGGACTGTGGTTTAAATGACTTTAAATATAATATCTATCATCAAAATTTATGTGGACTTAACAACAAGAAGGATGACCTTGAAATTTATTTGAATGACTTAAAATCAAAAGTAAATTGTATTTGTATAAGTGAACACTTTTTAAATGAAATCCAAATATCACAATTACAGATGACTAGTTATAAACTTGGTTCCTACAACACAAGAGTAAACAAAAAAAGAGGTGGTACTTTGGTGCTAATAAGCGATGACAGACAAATAGAGGACATAGAAATTTGTAAAAAGCTCTATAAACAAGATTATTTTGAGGTATGTGGACTAAAAGATTTAGAATTTAATATTAATATTGTCTGTTGCTATAGAACTCCTGTGAATAATAATTTTGATAGTTTTCTTGAAAGGCTGGAACAACTATTGAAGCATTTCTTCAATAAACAGTGTTTGATTTGTGGCGACTTCAATATTAATATGATAAAAGATGACAAATACCGAAAATCATTTTTATCATTGCTCACATGCTACAATTTTAGATGTTTGTTTGACACTACAACATTCGTACGTAATGGCACAGAGTCATGTATTGACAATATATTGACAAATCTAATAGATACTAATATTAACGATATCCATATTGACCACAACGGATTATCAGATGGACATGCCGGTCTTTTTTGCACAATAAATGTAAAAAAAGTAACAGAAGAAAAAAAACGAAGTAATTTTAAGTATATTAAAAAAAGAATATATAATAAAAAAAATAAGGTGGAATTTAGGAAAAAGTTGGCAGAGATAGATTGGAATCTCGGCATAAATACATTTATAAGAAAATTTAATGAAGTACATGATAATTCTTTTAAAAAAAAGGAAATTTTAATTGATCTCAATAAGTCTGGTAAAAGTTATTGGTTTAGCAAAGGAGTTAAAGTATCCAGCAAAGTCAAGCGCATTTTGTGCCTTATTGATAAAAAGAGATGTGATAAATCAATTTTAAAATATCGCGAAAACTACTTAAGGATATTTAGAAAGGTAGTAAGATGTGCAAAAAAGCTCGACACTAGGAAAAAGATTGATCAGGCACCTCTATCTAGTAAAGCCATGTGGAAAATAGTGAATAGCAGACGTAATTCTAATAAAAAACAAAGCACTGATATTGTAATACTTAAACAAGATAATAAGATATATGACAGCCCTGTAAACGTAGCCAACATTTTATCTGACCAATTTGACAACAAAATTACATTAAAGTCTTCTGATCATAGCTTAGCTAACAAATACTTAACCGACAATATGGCTAGAGTAGACGATAACATGTTGTTTGATCAAGTAGCCCCGGTAGAAATCTTCAAAATGGTTAATAATATGTGCAATAAAAATTCTCACGGTCAAGACGAAATACCCATAAGTATCATCAAGGATAACATTGACATATTAGCTGAGCCAATAGCTGACTTTTTAAACAAATGTATTGAGCAATGTGTTTTCCCTGAGCAATATAAAATTGCTCGTGTTTTGCCCATATTCAAAAAAGGCTCCAAATTAGATGCGAAAAACTATAGACCCATTTCCCTATTACCGGTATTCTCTAAAATATTTGAAAAGGTAATGAAAGATAGGCTTGTCAAACATTTGATTAAACACAATATCATTAGCTATCAACAGTTCGGGTATCAAAGAAGCATAGGAACCATTGATGCAATAGACTCACTAGTGGATGATGTGGTTAGCAAACTGAATAATAAAGAAAAAGTGGCAGGACTATTCTTAGATCTTAGCTCTGCCTTCGATACTGTTGAACATAAAATCCTTTTAGACAAACTAGAACACTATGGGATAAGAGATAACGTCTTAAAGCTTTTCAGTTCTTATTTACAGAATAGAACACAGTATGTCGAAATTAAGTCAGTTGAAAGCGGACATGAAAAAATTAACAAATCTAAGCTTGTTAGAGTACAAAAGGGAGTTCCACAGGGCTCAGTCTTGGGTCCAATATTTTTTATAATATTTCTTAACGACTTAGCTAAATATATGTATAAGATAGTACCAGACATCAAAATGGTTATTTTTGCTGATGACACAAGTGCTGTTATGAACGATATCTCTATAAGGGACTTAGAAAACAAAGTGAATCATGCACTGTCTGCTTTTGAACATTGGTTTTCCACTAACAATTTAAAACTCAATGTGGAGAAAACTAAATGTATGCTATTCAAATCAACTGTGAGGAATAATGATAGTATTGAAATAGCTTCATTGGGGAATAAAGTGGAAATTGTGCAAAATTTAAAATTTTTAGGAATACAAATTGATGAGCTCTTGTGCTGGAAACAAGAACTGGAAGCAATCACAAATACTCTGAGCAGTGCATGCTATGCCTTAAGAAGTTTAAGGGACGAACTAACCATTGCTCAGTTACGAAATGTTTATTTTGCCTTAGTTGAGTCCAAGCTGAGGTACAGTATTAAACTATGGGGGAACAGTTATAAATACAATATAAATGCAGCCTTTGTTATGCAAAAAAGGGCCCTCAGAACTATTCTTCGCATAGAGCAAACTGAATCTTGTAGAGAGCATTTTGTGAAATTAAAGATTTTACCTGTACCTTGTCTTTATATTTTGGTCCTACTAAGTAGTTTTCTAAAAAACCTAGAGAAATACGAGACAAAGGAAGAAAGGGTAACTAGGGTGGAAACGCGCAGGAAAGATTTGCCTAATTATTTGCAGCCAAAATTAAATGTTGTCAAACATAGCTCTAAAGTACAGTCTGTACAAATTTTCAATAAATTGCCATTAGAATTAAAAATGATTAATAATCCAAGAATATTTAAATTCAAATTAAACTCATTCCTGTTGACGAAGTGCTACTATAGTATAGAAGAGTTTTTTAGGGACAAAAATAATGCCACAGTGTAACTTGTTTATCGTTTAAGTCTCATTCTTGACATGTTATTATTATTTTTCTTGATTTTTTTTTTGATTGAGTTGAATTCTTATTTTATTTTTGACTTTTTATCCATATTATTTGTAAATTTTATTGATTATTATTATTATTCCGTGTATTAATAACTTGTAATTAATTGTAACTTTTATTGATTATTATTATTGTATTAATCCTGTATTCGACACAAATGTATTTTTGTTCAGAATAATATAATTGAATTAATAGAACACCCACATTTCGCCAGTAATGTTTGAAGTCCTTAGTAATCGGGGGCGAGCCTAATGCCATCAAGTGGTCACAAATCCAGACCCCGTGGCTGTTACTCACAAATTCCTGATGGAAAACCCTAATAACACATTGCCCAACCGGGAAATCGAACCCAGGACCTCAAGCTCAGCAGTCACGCTTGCGAACTCTAGACCAACGAAGCAATCAGTTATTTCTTAAAACATCACTAAAAGCATTTTGCTCAACCAAAAATACATTTAGTTACCTATAAACTAAAATTACAACACTCTTGTTTTGAAAAATGCTTTTAATATCCAAGGTAAGACTTTAATTTGATTTTAATCATTTTAATTTCTTATTTCTGCGAATATAAATTGAAATATATATTTCAATTAAAGATTTCAAGGATCACTGTTTTGGTAATTACTAATCAATTTATCTGTTATAAAATTGAGGGACCTGTGGCTATACCTATTAGCAAAGCTTAAAACAGTGTTCAGGTTGATTTGCTATTTAGTAAGTAATGAAAAGCATTGATGTTTGCATAATTAATTACTTAATCTCAAGTAATTATTTTAACTTGACTAGGGTACGTCATATATGACGGTGCGCATCACACAACCTTTAGTTCCCACGGAAACTAAATAATCACTATGTATGAGAAGTATTAAATTGGAAAAAAAAACTTTTGAAAATATTTCGTGAAATATGGCTACGTATTTCAAGTATTTTCAAGTATTTTCAAGTATATTCAGTGGTTTTATGTTTTGCTATTTCCCAGCCTATTTTCAAGATTTGTTTTGTTATCGAAAGAAAATGTAGGCATGCACTTATACGGACAATCATGACCCCGCCACGGGTCATGACTTTTGTATGAGAGTTTCGACTTTAGTCCGTTATTATAAACTAGCTATTGTCTGGGGCTTTTCTCATTATTAGGGGAAACTATACTGAGCTGATATTTGGCCTCAATCTAGAAAATGCCTATGAGCGAAATTTTATTCCAAGTCAATCAGTCGTATATCATCATAATTCTCCTGCCCTTATCCCTATTTATTTGGGGTCGGCGCAGCATGTCTTCTTCTTCCATACTTCTCTGTTACTCGTCATTTCAACAGTCACCTCCTTTTGTAGCCATATCATTCTTCACACAGTCCTTCCATAGTTTATTTGGTCTTCGTCTACTCTTATAGCCATCTACATTCATATTCAACATTTTCCTCATTTCATTTTACGCACTCAGTCGTATATGCGTGAATTACATGCAAAAATACTTCCAACTTAACATTTATTCCGATAACTGTAGTTTTATTGACTGCTGTCTGACCTACAGCGTTTCATAGACAGACACTTTTATAACATCCGCTTTTAAATAATCAGGTAAAAACGATTCTATTTATATCTTTTTCATATTTCTACAGTAAAATATTCAAGTTAGATATCCAGTTTTCTTATAGCCCAGTATAGAACATACTTCTTCCTTACGAGTCGATTTTACTCAAACTTTGTCCGACTAATATGTGGCCACAGCTCTTGGCTTTATTTAAATCCTGGAAGGTGCAGGTGGTTGGGCAGGCTACCCCTATCCTGGCATATCTTGTAGGGGACTACACACTGGGTCTGTGTTTGGGAAGGGTCGAGAATACACAATTTGTACAGCGACCAACCTGGGTCAATCTGTAATTAATTTACAAATAATTTAAAGTATCCAATTTAGAAAGTTAATTACGAGTACATTGAAGTCTAATTTAGTTTTACTGCAGTCAACTGCAGCATTGAACTTCAGGAAGTGGCCGCATTCAATGTGAACTACTTTTGTCAACGTGCGCACACGCAGGAAATGTAGCGCGCGTGTCATTGGTCTTAACTGATGTGTATAAAAAGTTATGTTTAATCTAATAAGCTGCGGTATAAATAGAAAGATTACCTTTGCCTATTTGGCTGGTTACAAGGTCTTTTTTCGGTCTCTTTGAGATATTTGTCGTTAGTAAACACTACTCGTAACACCCGTCGATAATTTACTGTCGCGACGTTTTCAACAACCATTCTTCTTGTGTTTTTCGCTCGTAATGCACAACCTCCTTTTTTAAAGTTGGTTAACATTTGCCTGTGGCAAACATAACGAAGTATTTTTAATTTTGCAAAATGTAAAAAAAAAAATGTTTTTTTTTTCCTACTGGACAAAGGCGGAACGTAAATAAAGCATTAGACGTTTCCCAATAGTCCAATATTCTAGTTTCGTTTCGTATGTTAATACCACTAACCGTTGATGACAAAACTTAAAACACACATAAATGTGTAGAAAGATCTTCGTCTTAAGTAACACTAACACATTTACATAAATTAGCAATGTATATCAATATTACATAAGCAAAGCTTAACGAGTTTTGTTATCAATTGAGGCCACGTTAGGTAACACTTAAGAAGTAAAGCTATGATGCTAATTTGTATGGCCTATGGAAGTTTTTAATGATAATTAGGTATAATTCAGGATTATATTCCTCTAAGATAAAGGCCGAGGTTCAATCATTTACATTTCCCGAAGACGAAATTGCCCCACATATGATATCTCAGCGCTCTTTGAGCAATATTTGTTAATTTATTTTCATAAGGGTTCAATTCCCGGGTCGGGCAAAATGTTATTGGGTTTTTCCATGAGGAATTTTTCAGTAACAGCCCGAAGTTTCATCTGTGCCCAGTTGATATAGGCTAGGCCCCTATTACATGGGACTTAAACATAACTGGCGAAATGTGGGTGTACTATTACAGCCCTGCCTAACCCTTTGAGGATCACGGGCGTGATGCTATGTTATGGTATTTTCATATTTTAAAGTTTCATCGCATTTTCGTAGGATAGTGCAGAAACAAAACATATTTATTATAACCTGTTTCGTTGTGCATTTAGCCACAGATGTTTTAATAAATTGATCAATCAAATTCAATCAAGGACCACTCACTATTCTAGTAGTACAAGTTCTACAAAAAATTTAGATTCTTTCCAGAAATCATTAATTCTGCTTTTGCACCAAAACATCCCAGGGTCTATGACCTATCGTTGGTATATGTTCAACATGATCTTAATGTGTGATACGAACCATTACCATTAATCATTTTCTTTCTCGTTCCAGTGCTAGCATCAGCTGTAGTACCAAAGCCGAAGGGTAGGAAACCGGTGAACTACCCGACCCGGACCATCAGTGACAACGAAAGGAAAGCTGAGGCTGATGCAGAGATCACCAGCGACTGTCCTGAAGACGGCTTCTTTGCCGATGCTGAGCAGTGCGACAAGTATTATGAGTGCAGGTGAATTATGTCTTTATTTGAGAGCGTTTACGACTTACGGCATTTCATACAACATTTCAAGTCCTTTTTTTTTCTAAATTAATGAACCGATTTTAATTAAACTTCATGCGCATAAGCAGGATACTAAGATCTAAAAAGTTATCAGAGGACATTTTCGAAAAATAGTGTAACAGCTACATTAGACCGACTTTAAATTTTCCATAGAAACAGAAATTTCCTAATTTCTTTTTGTTTAAAAGACATTTCGAAAATGTTCAATACAGTTGCCACCTCATTCGCAGATTTGAAATTCCCAAAGCTTCTTAAAAAAACAAGTCCCAAAATCTCACTGGACAATAAATAATTTAACCTCAAATTAATCACTTCAGTCTCGCATAATTTATTACAAGCCCAAAACGGACAAACTACAGTGTGGTTATCCTCGTTAGGTCATCAACCTTGTGATATTTCGAGAAATATATACGTAAATACATTACTCTTGCTAAATATTTGTTCAAAAAGTTTCTTGAACGGAGAAAGGATATTGACTCGTAGCTTAAAAGTCAGGGATATTTGTTGAAGTGATGCTCACAAAGAACTACTGAGTGGTTTTAAGTGGTGATTGTTTACTTGCACTTTGAGTGCATTTTGCAGGATGAAAAGGATGAGTTTATTTTTAAGCATTTATTGATTTAACTGCCTCGTTGGAGGAGCTCGTGCCTAAATAATAACAGCCGCTCGGATCGATCTTTAGGTTAAGCCGTGCTTGCCTAGGTTGGTCTGTGGATTGGTGACCACCCATTACATAAATAGTTTCCTTCGTGCCTCGGAAAACACATAAAGCCGTTGGTCTCGGCTGCCATTTGTAGATCTTTGACAGTCGTTACAGGTAGTTAGTGGCTCAAAAAGTCTGAGAACCAGTCTTACCTAGGGGTATCGTATTACCTAGTACTAACTGGATTGTGGAGGTCAAATAGGCAGTCGCTCCATGAAAAATACTGGTATCAGCTGCATCCAGTTGGACCAGAAGCCGACCCGAACTTGAGTTGAGAAAAGGCTAGGCAGATGATGACTGCCTCGTTGGTCTAGTGGTCGCAAGCACGACTGCTGAGCATGAGGTCCTGGTTTCGATTCCCGGGTGGGACAAAGTGACATTGGGTTTTTCCTTCAGGAATTTCTCAGCTGCAGCCACGGATTCTGGACTTGCGCACGGTTGACGGCAATAGGCACGCCACCTATTACATGGGACCTCTGTATTACCTTTATAGGCGTGATGTTATGTTTATTTGTAATCACAAGCTCTCTTTCTTCCCTTACACTTGACCGATACAATGAAAAACCAAAAGTACATAGAATTAATTTTCTGACGTAAAGTTCCAAACAGCAATTTTACTTATCGTTTACACACATTAATTTAAGAGTTTAAGTTATTGAGTCAAAAATGTATGTATATGGCTTTTATTTCAATATTTATCGTCAGGATAAATCGGTGCCGGGGCTGCAGGACTGTTCTGGGGCTGCGGGACTATTCGAAAGAGACCGCGGCCCTGGAACACAAAAGGCAAAGAAGGAACATGGATGGGTTTTAGTCAGTAAAAGTCTGACACTCCCTTCCACTCCGCCCAAAGCGGGGGGGTCATTTGAAGATTTCCCATCCGAAAAAAAAGGGTAAATCGGTGGTCTACCTATTCCAAAGTACAACATGATCAATAAACATGATAGTTGATATTATTTCTCTAACATGCATCTTATCTTTTCAGAGCCGGCACCATAATCGAGAAGCTGTGTCCTGACGGCATGGTGTTCAACGACTACAGCTCACAGGAGGAGAAGTGCGACCTGCCCTTCAACCTCGACTGCTCAGCTAGACCCAAACTCCGTAAGTTATTTTTCTTTTTTTTAAAAAAAAGGTTGCTCCACACTAGGAATTTCTCCTATATCGTGGGTGCGTTTACAAACATTTAAACTCACATACACAAACAGCCAGACCATCTACATTTCATTTTATTCACTATGGCCATCTACATTTTGGCAAAGGTTTCCCTTTAAAAAAAAGAACAATCTGCACACAGATTTTGTTTGAAGAATACACACAGGTTTTATTTGAAAAATGCTTAATGAGAACCAAAGAGTGATCAATCTGGCAGACAGCGTAATGCCTAAGAACAAGTTATATGTGTATACTGCTATCTTTAAAATAAAAACCAGGCTGCGAAGTTTTATTTGAAAACGCTGAATAGCGATCATTAGCATCTACCTAGCCTTTAGCCAAATTTATTGGGGTCGGCTTCCAGTCTTACCCGATACAGTAAAATATCAGTATTTTACGTGGAGCGACTGCCTATCTGACATCCACAACCCAGTTAGTACTGAGAATACGGTAGCCCTTGGTAAGACTGGTTGTTAGACTTTCGGGCCACTGACTACCTGCAACGACTGTCAAAGATCTGCAAATGTCAACCGGGACCAACGGCTTAACGTACTTTTCGAGACACGGAGGAAACTGGATATGTAATGATGGTCACCCAGACCGACACAGGCCGACTGTGGCAAACGCGGCTTATCCTTGTAGATCGACCCGTGCGGCTGTTATTATTTAGCCAGGAGCTCCTCAGGCTGAATTGTGATAGAATAGAAAAGAAAAGATATGGATCAGTGAAACACAGGTTCAACCTAGTTCAGGCAAATAAGCAAATGTGCTCTATTTTAATTGTTAAGATATTTTATTGTTAATGTGCCCCCTTTTTATAAATAAACGATTTATTATTATTATAGTTAAGAGCGTCTACGTGGAGTTACATCGAATTGCTTCTTATTTTCACTAAGACATGGGATCTCAATCATGAGTAGACTAGGTTTTCCTTCTGGGTTCATTCAATCACCCCAAATCCGGTTTTACATCATGATACTAATATTATAAAGCTGAAGAGTTGGTTTGGTTGAACGCACTAATCACAGGAACTTCTAGTTCGAATTAAAAAATTATTTTAATGTTGGATAACCTATTTATCGAGGAAGGCTATAGGCTATTAGCATCACGCTACAACCAAAAGGAGCGGAGCATCAACAAACAATGTTGCAAAAACGGGGAAAATTGAATTTTTATAGGTAATAAATTCACGCGGGCGCGGACCTCAGCTAATATTATTATATTATTAGTTAGCTTTGGAATCGCTTAGTCAACAGACTATAGGATTTATGACAACCAATGAATAGTTAACTAGTTGCTATTTCCGGCTAAAGACACGTGCACTGCTAAAACACGTGTTTGCGGTTATGTAATTAAATAGGGCTGTCACAGTTACCAGCCTATTGAAGTAGGTACATATTTGCCACAAAATTTATTGCTACAATTTAGCCTAGGCTGATTGGCTGGCTGGTTACCGTAACACAAAAAGTTTATGGGCTCGGGCCGGCTCGGCCTTTTCTTGCCTCACAATGCTGACAGTTCTGGCGATCTAATAAAGGTCTTAGGTAAATTGAAATGATGATGATGCTATTGGCAAGGTCTCGTTATAACTTTAGGGAGGCACTAATAAAAATACTGCAGTGGAACAATTTCATCTTTATTCACATAAGTAGTATCTATCATTTGGCAGCCCCTCTGAAGGGAAGGAATGGGTAAAAATAAAACATAACATCACACTTGTAGTTCCCGTAGGGTTAGGCAGAGGTGTACCTAATAGTACACCCACATATTGCCAGTGATGTTTAAGTCCCATGTAATAGGAGGCGAACCAATCGCCATCAACTGCAAAATACGTGTCCGCTATTGAGAATTTTCTGATGGAAAAACCCAATAGCACTTTACCCGACCTAGGAATCAAACCCGGGACCTCATGCTCAGCAGTCTCGCTTGCGATCAATCGACCAAAGACGTTGACAAAAAAAGTAAGCCTTAATAAATGAGCCTTTTTTGTTAAGTAAGGGTTGTGTTTTAGGGTTCCGTAACCAACCCTACTACTAAGCCCTATTACTAAGCCTTCGCTGTCCGTCCGTCCGTCTGTCAGCGGGCTGTATCTCATGATCCATAATAAGTAGACAGTTGAAAATTTCAACAACAACAAATAATAAAAATAAATTAAAAATTAAAGGGGGCTCCACTATGATGGCATGGCTCGCACTTGGCCGGTTTTTTTGCTTTACATTTTTTCGCAATGCGCCCTTTTGAGATCAGATCAAAACTGACGTAAGAAAAACAACATTGCCTACCACAGTACTGTCAACCCTAGATAAAAACCCAGAGTGACTGGTTAGTGACATCATTAGAATACAGATTACACATAAATGCCGTAGGTCACAGCGCTGGAACAACTTTCACATCTCAAGGGGAGCTCGGCCTTGGCGGCACGACGCGGAATTTATTGTCCGTCCGAAATATACATACGGATCGTTATACGAGTACGATGGGTTGAATATTAACTGACGTTTAATACGGCTGGAGGCTGGATGTAAGAATATTGTCTATAAAAAACAGGGATTAAAATCTTTGTCAAGTATCATGAAAAATGGGCTGCGGGACTGTTCGAAAGAGATACCGCGGCCCTGGACAACACAAAGGACAAAGAAGGAACATGGATGGGTTTTAGTCAGTACGAGTCTGACACTCCCTTCCATTCCGCCCACAGCGGGAGGGGTCATTTGATGATTTCCCATCCGAAAAAAAAAAGTATTATGATAAAAGCAGTATTGTGACTATCTCGTTTGTCAACAATAGTTTTTTTGTGTACTTCTGGTTATCGTATTTCCCAGTACTAACTGGGTTGTGGAGGTCAGGTTGGCAGTTGCTCCATGTTAAATGCTGGTATTCAGCTGAATCCGCTAGGACTGGAAGCCGACCCCAACATAGTTGGGAAAAAGCTAGGCAGATGAGGTAGATGATGGTCTATCTTATAGTTCCTTGAGCACTTAAACCTTTTTATTTTGAATCTCATTAATAGTGCAGTCATCATATAGGCCTGTACATACAAAACAAGTTTATTTTTGCTCTTTGAATAATAATACAAGGAAGAACCTAAGCTTAAGAAGGTGAAAATCTCACTTGAAAGCCTTAATATATTTTCCCGTTTCCTACAATGTTTATTTATAATAACTTTCCGTTTCCAAGGGAAATGCAACCTTGTCAAATGTCGCAAGCTTTTGTTGCTATTTCAAATAATACAATACTTTTACAAAAAGTGTTGTAGAATATAAAAATACAGTTAATTTCAGTCAGTTAGGTAAATGTTTAAAAAAATTGTTTAAATGTAGACAGCCCTTAGATATCTATCGCTCATCATCCTTATCCTTACTAGTCCTTACTTCCTTACTAATATGTATTATAAATGCGAAAGTAAGTTTGTTTTTGTTTGTTACCTTTTCATGCATAAACCACTGAACCGATCATCCTGAAATTTTGCAAATACGCTGTCAGGTATACAGAAACGGACATAGAGTACCTTTCATCCCGAAAAAAATACTGTTCCTAAGGAAAACATCAATAATGTTCTTATGATAATAGATGGCGCCAAGTGTCTTTCGAGTAATTAAAGAATGATTGTAGAAACTTTAGTAGTGAGATTCTAAATTAACGCGAGCGAAGCCACGGGCAAAAGCTAGTTACTAATAAAAAATCAAGCTTAGTTGATGTCATCTATAAGAAAGATGCTGCCACCTATTGTTCAGGCGCTGCTTAAAATTCACTTGTCCAGACTTGAGTGTACAGCAACCTTACTTAAAACAATGTATAATCTAACAAAGACCCATTATTCATATCAACAGAAACCCCAATCACCCAACTGCATTGCCCTCGTCTGAACGGCTACTTCTCGCACGAGGATCCTAAGGAATGTGGCAAATTCTACTACTGCGTCGACGGCAAGTTCAACATGATCACCTGCCCCGACGGCCTGGTGTACAACGACAAGACTGGCATCTGCACCTGGCCTGATGAAGCTAAGAAGAAGGGTTGTGGCGCTGCTGGTGAGTAACCGGTCTCATGTTTCTTATTTTTAATGTCAATATTATTTAATACTTCAAGCATAGTACAGAGGTGGACTTACTGCCATAGGTATTTTCTACCAGACATTCATGTTCGCCAAAGTGACATTTTATCAGCGATAGTTGTTGAAAAGTCAAAACATAATTGATTGGACGTAAGCTATAGCAAAGCTTATATGGCAATTTTGCTACGCTTGTAAATATGAAGCTATATGAAAGTTACTGACACTTTTCTACACCTTTTAGGTCGCTCAGTTTGCCGTTCAAAGCTTTTGTCTTTATTATCAATTAGTAAATAAATAGTTAAGGTTACTATTACTGCAAAAGTTTTATTTGAGGAACTTGTGGTGGTCGATTTGTCCATAATTAACTCAAAAGTTGACATGACCACTATAAAACTTGTTTACATTATCTTTTTTATTTATTTCCTAAATAAAACTTACTACTTGCCCTTCTTTTATAACCTATACCAAGACCCTGAAAAGTACTTCTGCGCTCTCTGACGATCGATCACATTTCAACCTTATTACTCTTGGCATAAGTGTGAAAAGTGGTCAACCGTCAGTGAGAGCGGTAGTACAGTTTAGCTCAAAACATTATTATTTTCCCCAACAGATGTATTCGACTTCGACTGCCCCCCTGTGAACGAGACGTTCGGTCTGACACACCCCCGCTACGCTGACCCTGAGGACTGCCAGTTCTTCTACGTATGCATCAACGGCAACACGCCCCGACGCTCCGGCTGCAAACTCGGACAGGCCTTCGATGATGTGCACAAGAAGTGCGAGTGGGCGAGGAAGATACCTGAATGGTAAGTTCTCTTGATGATGGATAGATGATAGATCTAAGACTTAACTTTAATATTCTGCTGACAAAATGCAATATTAATTGATATCCAAAAAAAAATCTGATACAGTTAGATATGAAGAAAATGTTCCCAATTTTTTCATATAACTTGATTGTATTTGCATGTTCGTATTTGGGTTCGATTATGAGATTTAAAAAATCTATTTTTAAAGCAACTAGTACATTTAGATAACATGGTTACTCCGAAAAGTCATATCAAAGTTTTTCGCAAATAGAGATAAAACCTACTTAAAGCGGTATAATTTTTTGACTGTCCAATTTCATAAATTCACTTATCTACTACAGGAAACTAAAACAAACGATAACCATTAATATCATATATTTTAACTGGCCGCCAAATCTCGTAAATTCTGGTATCTGCAACATCCTAAAACAAGCGATATCCATTAACATCATGTATCTCAATTTCCAGCGCCGATTGGTACAAGGGCCAGCTGACCGATTCCGAGCTGGACGCGCTAGAGAACCCCCCCGTCCACAAGCCCAAGCCCGGCAGCGCAGGCCCTCGCCGTAAGCCGAACAGGCCCCACAAAGGCAGCAAGGCTTCTGAGTTCGAAAAGTAGCACATCTAATGTAGGCTAGATTAATAAAGTATTTTTTTTGTAAGTTTAACTTTCGTTTGATTTTAACCATCTCTATTATCAGCCTGCATCTTCTCAATGCTGAGCAAAGGATCCTGTTTTGACGTAAATTCGTATGAACTTTTTTTTTTTCAGCCTTTGTTGTCCCACTCCTGGGCAAAGGCCTCCTGAATTCCCCCTCATGAGCCTCTATTCGCAGTGAATTGGGGGTGCATCTCATAAATGCGATTAAGACAATTTGACTGTTCTTTGCGAGGTTTATATCTCGAAACATATAATAGATGGCGAGACGGAAGTTGTACCATCGTATTAGGCATATGAGCCCAAACGAAAAAGTACCGGGTAGGTGACCTTGATACACGTGGGCGTGGCCTAGCAGCGTCTAGACGTAGACACAAGGAATTCCCTTTTACATACGAATTCACGAAACAGCAACGGCAGTGTCGCTCAAAGGGACACTGCGAGCCGTTTTTTTTGGATCCAGCTCTCTTGTTGCCAAGTTTTCTTTGTTCGAAGACAACAAGCTGACGGTCCACCTAATGTAAAGCGATTACCAGGGCCTATGAACATTTGAAATAACAGTAGTATCGCTGCGTTGTTGCTGTTCCAGAGGCAGAGCCCAAATATCTCATGAGCCTGTAATTATAACTTTTCAAGTTGGAAAAAGCGGAACAACAGAAACAATTGTATGGTCGTAGTGCTGTCCTAGACAAGCTCGTTCATAAAGAACTCTACTAATCTCCCAAGTTTTGGATCAAGCTTTGGTAATAAGTACATGGTGGAAAGGACACCGATGCACAAACGGTTACCACTTATTCAGTACATCATTCTGAACCCCACATAGAAATTTTTCATCGGTATTTTCTTTTTAAATCTGCTGTGTCATATATATTGGCCGTGTAGGTTGCACTTTTGTAAGCAACGGCAGTTTTTTTTTTTATTGAATGCGTATTAACCGCTTGTGCGTCAGTGTCCCTTCCACCCTGTATAGCAATCCTACAATCCTCAGAGTAGCAGATTAGCAATGCAGTATATTGAGGTTGGCAGTTTAGAACTGCTAGATGGTTCATGCTCTCTTCTTAGAACATTATCCTCCTCTTGAACTCAGCCGGATTCTAGTTAAGGGAGCTGAATGACGTCAGATCATGGGACTTATGGTGTATGGAGTTTATTATCTAATTAAGGCATAGCAAAGAAAAGGTAACTAGTTTTAGTCTTAAATTTTTGTGCTATGTTCTTCGTATCATTCTTAGGAGCTCGTAGCTAAACAATAACAGCCGCTCGGGTCGATCTTTGAGTTAAGCCGTGCTTGCCTAGGTTGGTCTGTGGATAGGTGACCACCCATTACATACCGGGTTTCCTCCGTGCCTTGGAAAGCACGTTAAGCTGTTGGTCCCGGTTGTCAATTGTAGATCTTTGACAGCCGTTAGGTAGTCAGTAGCCCAAAAAGTCTGATATCCAGTCTTACCAAGGGGTATCGTGTTACCCAGTAATAACTGGGTTGTGGAGGTCCGACAGGCAGTCGCTCCATGTAAAATACTGGTATTCAGCTGCATCCGGTTAGGCTGGAAGCCGACCTCAATATAGTTGGGAAAAGGCTTGGCAGATGAGATGATGTTCTTCGTATCATTCTTAATACCTTACTTTCTCAGCTACAACCATAGGTTATATAGTCTTTGGCTACAACAAAATGCTTTCTTGCAATCGTAGGCATTCCATACACCAAGTAATTAATAAACGAAAACAAACAACACATTAATTAATTAAATATATTTCTCTTCTCGCATAACTTTCTATTTACATTTCCACTATTTCAGCAGCAATATTTACAGAAAAAATACATACATTTGACGTTTTTATTGGTTAACGATACATATGTCTATGGTAACTAATATCACTCACGAATTAGCTGTATTTGGCAAATCATTCGTTTTTAGTGTGTGTTCGGGAAATTAGAGGGATCACACGGAGTTAATTAGGTTTAAGGAATAAATAGGACTCGGTGGAAATATATTCCAATCATTCAGTGAAATTAAATTAATATAAAATAGTGTATCACAAAACGAAAACGGTTGTATTAATAAATTAGGGATTTATAAGACTTTTGTCATTTTTTATTTTGTCCTTAGATTGCCATCGGTTGGACTTATTGATTTTCTTGTGGGCAAATCAATTAGGATGTAAGGAAATATAATCAACTGTATTGTAATGACAATATTTTGGCTGGCTTAGGAGTTTAGTAGTAATTTGGCACTTAAAGAAACTTTAGGTTACTAACTTTTATTCTGTCTCTTTGATTTGCAATAGTTTTTCGACTTTTAATGTACTGCTCTACATCAATTTCGTTTTCGTCTTATGATACCGATCTCCATCACTCAATCACGCGTGTCCGCAGTGTGGGACCAGCTCTGGGTCCTCACAGGTCAGGCTCTGGTCATCGAACACCTTTCCTTCACCACAGCTGATGAGACGGGGGTGTCCTTCTACGCAGGTGATGAGTCTGTGGCAGTCACCGGGCACGGGGAAGCGGGGGAAGGGCCAGAACTTCGCCGCTTGAGAGTTGGACGGCACTTTGGCTGGGCATTTGAAGCCGACGACAGCTGTTGGGTTAAGAATTTGATTAAAAACTGAAGTAGAGATAAAGGATGTAACAAGACTCTTAACGAAGCCGAAAGGCACTTGTTTTCCCCGTCATTGCGATCATTTTTTCGTTCTAGACCATACCTGGGAACCTTCTAGTTACGAAGATATTGGGGGTCAAAGTTCCGAATTTTTCACAAGTTTTTCTTTAAATACATGTTTTTAATGTTAGATTTTTACTTTAAACACCTCGACCTCCCGTACTATTCAATCCATCTATCAGCACAATGTTTTGAGTGCGTTACATTGAGTCCTGCCGCAAAAGGATAATTTTCACCCCAAAATAAAAAGTCGTTTCCCAGCAATAATTTTTGCGTAGAGTTAATTAGTTTGATGTACAAAATGCTTGGTTGATGGTTTCGTGAAGGGTCCGTTTACCACCCTGTATAGTTAATTAGTATTTAACTGTTAACTGCGGGCAGCGCCCTCTATTCTATTGTCATCATTGGCTTGAAGTAGGACAAGGCAAATATTTTCATTATCTCGCTAGATGTCGTTACTATAATATAACTATGAAAGAATGACTGATGAGAGATATTTAGTAAAATTGTAGTATCTCGTAGAAAAAATTACCTTTAGAAGAGACTTTAAATATATATTAAATGATAGCGAAATTATTGAACAGGTCTCTGAATTACTTTTTTTTTTCTGGACACGATTTATTTTACCACAAAAAATGGTTCCAATTTTCAAGCAAGCCTCAAAAGTAAAATGCTTTAATTTTAATTTTTGATTCGTTAATCAAAGATTCTTAAATTAAATAATAACTAAATCTGTTACCTTCAGGGTTGCAGAAAGGCTGGAGTAGATCGGGCCAGTTGCATCCATGGATGCGCTCATCGTAGACCAGGCCAGGGGTGCAGGGCTCCTGTTCGGGGATGCCGTACGCGCACTTGACATAGCTGGTGGAACACTCGTTGCTGTCTGGGTAGATGCCAAACTGGTATTCGCAGCCGGGTGTTGATAGAGGAACCACTGGAAATAGAAAATAAAATTGGGTTATGAATTGCTGTCCAAATGTTTCCACTCTACTAATAATTGTACAAAGCTCGCATCTTTATTGATCTTTATCCCCGAACAGCTTTATCACCAGGCTCTACAGGGATCGTCCATTACAAAAGTGTGTGTATGCAGTACATTCAGAACAGCTGAATGGACAGTGACGTCATCGATAATAGAGAATCTGGTAACTACCATTCTTTCTTACGGCCAAAAATAAAAAACACGGAAAAATAACATAACATGACATCACCGAAAGTTAAGGCAGAGGTGTACGTATTAGTACCCCCAATTCGCCAGTTATGATTTAAGTCCCATGTAATAGGGGGTGAGCCTATTGCCACCAAGAGGGCACAAATTCAGAGTCCGTGGTTGCTACTGAGACATTTCTGATGGAAAAGCCCATTATCACTTTTTTCGACCCGGGAATCTAACCCAGGACCTCATGCTCAGCAGTCGGTCGCGCTTACCAACGAGGCAGTCGCAGTTACAGAAAAATAGAAACTGCTATTTGCTGTTCTACTACTTTGAGGTCCTCTGTCTTCTGTACACTTATTTCCATTTTCAAAAGAAGGCCGCTATAATTATTTGTTACTAAACTAAACTAAACTGAGGAGCTCGTGGCCGCTCGAATCAATCTTCAGGTTAAGCCGCGCTTGCCTAGGTTGATCTGTGAATGGGTGACCACCCATTGCATACCGAGTTTCCTCCGTGCCTCGGAAAGCATGCTAAGCCCTTTGTCCCGGCTGCCAATTGTAGATCTTTCACAGTCGTCACAGGTAGTCAGTGCCCCGAAAGTCTGACAACTAGTCTTACCAAGGGGTATCGTATTACCCAGTACTAACTGGGTTGTGGAGGTCAGATAGGCAGTCGCTCCATGTTAAATACTGGTATTGAGCTGCATCCGGTTAGACTGGAAGCCGACCCCAACATAGTTGGGAAAAGGCTAGGCAGATGATGAGATGATGACTAAACTTCACTGACAGACTAATTCAAGCATTGGAAGGTGCTACTCACAGTCAGCTTTCCTGGTACCACAGTCGACGGCCCAGTTGTAGTTGCAGTGGTTGTGCACGGCGCCTTTACCGTCGAACAGGAGACCATTCTCGCATGTCTCCACTGTCAGCGAACCGTTGGTGCACAAGAAGAACTGGTCGCAGAGCTCGGGGTGGGCGTATGCCTGGAATTTTTTGAAAGGGAAATGTTTTATGACATTGAGTAGTGTAGATGTCAGCGTAAAATTGTAAATACCGTTAGATTATAATCTATCTCGCGATATTGTAAACTGGCGAAAGAATCGACCGTAAAATATTGCTTATAATTGAACGCATTACTATTCGGTAGATTATAATCTATCGAAGTGAAACTGTCAAATTGTGACTCTCGCGCTGATTGGTTGAACGAAAAAATAATGCGTTAAATTGTAAGCAGTATTTTACGGTTTACAATTTTTCAACAGTTTACAATCTCGCGAGATAGTTTATAATCTAACGGTATTTACAATTTTACGGTGACAAAGACATTGCATTTTAATAATCTTTCGAGACAATACTTGTGGGGGAAGTACAATGAAAATTCGGTCAAAATAAGTTTCCCCGTTGCTTCCATAGTTTAGTTTCCTTTAAAGGTATTTACGCATCTCACTCCTGGATCATATTTTTATTGCTGTTAATATCAACAAACATTGTTCACCAATCCCTTTTCGTTTCGTTTGGGCCAATGATAACAAATACTACTTAAACATAACATAACATCACGCCTGTTATCCCCAAAGGATTTAGGCAGAGGTGTACCTATACAGTACACCCACATTTCGCCAGCTATGTTTAAGTCCCATGTAACAGGGAGCAAGCCTTTTGCCATCAACCGGGCACAAATCCAGACTCTGTGGCTGCTACTGAGAAATTCCTGATGGAAAAACCCAATAACACTTTGCCCGACCCCGAAATCGAACCCAGGACCTCATGCTCAGCAGTCGCGCTTGCCATCACTAGACCAATGAGGCAGTCTACTACTCAAAAAATAGCTAAATATTGTGTTTAAAAGTACCTGAACTCCATGCTGCTCAGGGCACGCTGGTGCATGCTCCAACACGATACCAGCGCTTACTGCAACAAAACACGATCAACATTAATTCGTTATTCAAAAATCACACTCTTACAACGGACAAAAGATGGCGCTGCTAGGCAGTTCATCTTACTTGTTATCGCTCTTACAAATGCGAAAGTTTGTGAGAATGTATGGATGTTTGTTACTCTTTCAAGCAAAAACTACTAAACGGATTTGGATGAAATTTGGCACATAGATAGTTTATAACTGGAATTAACACATAGAATACTTTTTATCTCCGTAGTACGATCTCATGGGTCAATTACCGAACTCCACGAGGGCGAAGCTGCGGGCATAAGCTAGTGTTTAAATAGTATAGTGTAGTCGGTGAGTTATTAACTGAGCTGTTAGTAGATACTGATTACGATTGACTGATTGATAGAAGTCGTTCGTATTTAATTACTCGAGGTCTTCTGGTAGATTTCTAAACTTGTTATCGCAACTGAATGTTTAGCTCCTGTATGCCTATTTTCAGAGTTTAATGACTGCATAGGAAAAAATATTAATATCAGCCGTTCACTATCACCTTTTTTATTATTTCTTAATTAATCAAATGTATCGCTTGATTAACATATCTATTTATTTTGGAATTACCAAAGATCTTGCTTGTTTGAATTTTCCTTAAACTTAAACAATAATTGTATAGAGGAATTCCCACTGATATTATAAATGCGAAAGTTTGTGAGAATGGATGGATGTTTGTTACTCTTTCACGCAAAAACCACTGACTGGATTTAGATGAAATTTGGCACAAAGATAGTTTATAACCTGGATTAACACATAGAATACTTTTTATCCCGGTAGTACGATCCCATGGGACGATTACCGAACTACATGCGAGCGGGGCCGCGGGCATAAGCTAGTCATTAATATTTTGAACCAAAACCATTTCTAACACCTCAATTAACCCCCATACTAAAACACCCGTAACGACATTTTCGACACGCATTAACCAATCACCGCCGAGTCAACGATCAAGGGTTGGCAAGAGCTAATTCGAGGTTGCACTTTCGATGTAATAACATGCGTGTGTAATGTGCGTTGAAGCATAACGTGTTGCAACCCTAGTAAGTGAGGTCGCCGACAATTGCCTGTAAATGAAATACTGACGGAGCTATTAGGCTAATTGGTTCACACTCCGGCAGAATGATTGATTAAATAGGTAAATGAAATCTGTTTTAATGAGTAAAGGTCGTGTAGGCTTTTGTCTTGTGTCATTTTATACAAATAAAGTGTATGTTTGTAATATCAAAATAACAGCTTTTTATTGAATGGCTATGAACGTATAATTGGTACTTATAACAAACAATCATTTTTTTTAACATTTTGTCTGTCTGTTTGTTCCGGCTAACCTCCGGAACGGCTGGACCGATTTTGACGGGACTTTTACTGATGTTGTTATAAAGAGTAACTTGGTATTCTTTTATTTGAGAAAAAGAATTAGGGATCAGTGCCGTCAATATTAGTATTTATTGAACTATAAATTAAATATGTAGGTAATATTCCTGAGTACAAACAACTAATTTCCAAACGTACCTTGAACAAGCGTAACAAATCCAATCTTTTTAATTCATCACTAAAGAATTTAAAAGACATTTCGACAAGTTAATTTGTTCGTTATGTTTTATTGATAGACAAATTGATTGCCTGAAATGGATAAAGCAATACAAAGGCCTGTTTGGTTTCTTGACATAATAAAAACCTTTTAAGTGCTATAAGGGTATAAAAGAATAAGCCAAGATAATAAAAATCAAGGTGTCCAAACTATTTTATTATCAAGTCAAGATTTTTGTGAGGACCAAAGACACTGACAACCTCAGAAACTTACATAACTGGCTGATAAGCAAAAACGCAAAATACAGCAAAACTAATGTCGGGTTATTTTGGAAAGGGCTGAAAGTGGCTGGCAGGTGTGGAGGGAACACAGACGCAGAGTGTTCCAGACTTTGGTCGTCTGCGTAAAAAATGTTGAGACGCAGGAAATGCATTGAGCTGTAACTAAGGTCAGATCAAATGACAGGTGCTGCATGGAATATATTCAATCTCATTTAGTGAGACAGAAAGCCGACCCCAACATTATTGGCATTGAAGCACCTTAAGATAAAGAATCACACAAAGCAACAAAGTAAAATACATTTCTCAAATCTAAGTCTTCCAATTAGCACAACAGAACAAAAATAAAGGTTCCATCGCTTCCTGTAATCCATAAACCACCTACTTTAGACTCAACAGATTAATCGTGAAAGGTCAGCTTTACTCCACGACCTATGGCAGCACTTTCCCCTAGCACTCTGTTAACTAACAGGTATATAGGTATGTATATAGAATCTTTCACTTATACCGTTTCAAACGGTACAGTTCCTATTCGTGCTTCCGATCACGAAGTAAACGAAATCATACAATTATATGATGCATATCATTATATGCTGGTTATATTGTTCATCATATATTTCAGGTTGAATGTACTGAGACACCGACAGTACTCATCACTACCACAAATGGAGTTATAATTTGTGGGCACTGTAATCATTATGATATAGGGTGACTGGTAATTAGTGACCGATACTTAAACACGTGATTGTACTCATGTCAAAGAAACAATTTTTTTATACTCATTCACTTTTATCCCAATAATACAACAGCTGTATGAAATTCGTGCGCGTGCGCCTGTGACCTATACGCTGTTATAGCCGTGTGAAAAGTGAATGAGAATTTAAAAAAAAATCTTTGGGAAAGTTGTTTGTATTATGAGTACAATCACGTGTTTAAGTATCGGTCACTAATTACCAGTCACCCTATATAGTCTCCAAGATTGATGAAAATTCAGTAAATACAACAGAAGAAGATTGTGGTGTTAATATTCATTTAGAAGTCAATATATATTTTTTTAATTTGATAACTGAGTTCAGTATATTCCTGAAGCTGACCGCATACAATGTAGGAAGTCATTTCACAAGAATATAGGAAGCACAAATCTTTGCACACGAACTGACAATACAAAACAATCGTTATAGCGATTGCGTTTATCTCGTGAAAACTGTCGAGAATGTGGCAATTGTAAGACAGCAGAGTTGTAAACAATAGTAACACGGAGTCGAGGTGTATCTTTATGGTTGGGTGAAAAGTATTGAACCAATCATACATCAAGGAATAAGAGGTGAGAGTCTTCAAAACTGATACTCTACTATATCTACCATTGATACCATTGATTCAAAACACATGATACACGATGATACCTACAAAAGTTAAGAACTGTGTCGCAGCTATCAACGCCCATTTAAACAAGAAAACGAAAAATACGAAAAACAGTTAAGATGAATCCAGATGCTTAATCAAAAAAGTACGAGAAAAACCTACAACTATATACATACCTCACCAAAGAAGTATAGAACTCTTCTTCTGATGAAGATTGGTGTTTAGGTACGCGAGGCTAGCCAAAAATTCATCCTAAAATATACGAAACTACGGTGCTCAGACCTGGTCGCTCACTGAATCGCAAAAGTTCTGCCTTGGAGCGTGTCAAAGAGCGCAGCATTTTGGGTGTAAACAGATCTGACAGAATACGAAACACCACGCTGCGATCCAAAACAGAAATAATTGACGGAGGCAAAAAGGCTGCTAGACTCAAAGGGGATTAGGAGGATCACTAGAGCCACATGCATAACGACCACTGGGTAAGCCTCCAAGCAATGTGTGCCTGAGGATGGACGTTGCTGCTGAGGGCGGTCCACAAAGAGGAAGTAATGGCTTATTAGAGATGGCGCACGAAAGAGATACCGTCTCCCGTATTTCTCCAGGTACTCTTTTCGTCCTCTCTTTCCGGCTTTTGCCCAGCATCCATGGTTATTTAAAAAAAAAACATAAACAAAAGCACCAATTTTCGCACAAAATCCTCAAAACTACTACAAAACAATAGCACGTCGATTGCGTCTATCTCGCTCCAGATGAATAGCGTCGTGAGTGAGGCAACGTCATCGCAGATGTCGGCCACCGAAGCAATAACCTCGAGCACTTTTACTTTTACGATGCGAACGTACTAGGGGAACATCTTCGTTCAATTGAAGTGGTTTGTAGTGTTATTTGCAGTGTGTAGGTCATTATTCAGATTAGGATGTGTATTTTTGATGTGTCAAAATTGGTTACCATGCATATTTTTGGTGCAATTGTTTTTGTTCTGCATTATAATTTTCGTTTATTCATTTATATACACATTCTTCATATTTTTACTTTTTTTTTAAACATAAAAAAAAATATAGAAAATAAGTTTCTGTCGGTATCGGGAGCAGGGTCCAAGCTACCGGTGGTTAGGGCTCCAGAGACAGAAACCTCCTCACAATGCGAACCGTATCGAGGAGTACTGCCTTCTGAATCAGGCCCTTGATCCAACCGCCTACTGTATTTATTATTATTAAAGAGTGGATTGGCTGGTGGTCCTTTTGTCACAGGGGTTGCTATTAAGCCTGATGAGCATGGAGGGAGAGAAGAGAGAGAGAACTGTTCTAGAGAAGCTTGAAATAGAGAGAAGTGGAAAGAGAGTAAGTAGGGCCTTTGACAGAATAACTGTGTGAAGTGTGGCAGTTCTTTTAATAATAGTAATTGTATTCTTGGTGGTCTATTTCTGTAGTTAGTCCATACAAAGGAAAAATACGAAGGTCATCTACTTCTTTAAAATTTACCAACAGCAAACTTTCATGGAATTGTTGATTGAATATTCTCCTCGTTTAACGTTTGATTGAATGATAATTAATTTTTACAAAGTCTAGATTTAAAAAAAAAAACTAGATAAATAAAATTGACATTCAAATTAAAAACAGACTGACACTAAATCGAATCAAAAGTCAATGTCGTCTAACATTGTAATGTCAATTACATATCAAGAAAATAAAAAATAAAATGTATATTGTAACATGTGCAACAAGTTATTGGGAATACTAATTACACTAAACGTTATATAAAAGAACCGCTGTTATACTTTCCGTGACCTTGCGATATATAGTAAATGGTATTACAGACTGATAATGTGTGTCGGGCCTCTAAAATGTAACACCTGGAATTCTTTTTCGTTTTGAAAAAAGTTTGGTTGTGGAGGTCAGATAGGCAGTCAAAACATTTAAAATACTGGTATTCAGTTGCGTCTGGTTAGACTGGAAGCCGAACCCATAGTTGGGAAAAGGCTAGGCAGATGAAGATTGCTCTAGTTGTTCATTCCCAAAGGTAGTTTCGTGTGGAGAAGAAGATAAAATGTATTTTACGAGTATATCAATAGTATTAGAAAACTATTGAAAACTTGATAATCAAAAAAATTATAACTACATAATATTATGATATTATCGCCGTAACAGGTATAAACGATTTTATTTAAAAAAAAAAACAGGATATGCTCTGGTATCTTATCTAACGCGGGATTTCCTCCAATTGAATGAACCTCAAAGAAATTTTCCCACGGATATAACTATTATTAGTAATTAACCTAATAGTTGTTAGGTAAACCTGTTATTAAACGCTAGATGATTATGATGCGATTGAGATGGAGATTATGGTGATGAAACTTTAGGCCTAAACCTTTATTAATTATGTAACCATTGCCTATTCTCGGACGATACTCATACGCAGGCATTGATCTTACTTTACATCTACGATGTATGAAATAAGTTACAGAGCCTAATTCAGCATAAAGGTTTAATGACTGTTGCTGTTCTGTAATTAATCGAAATACATTCGCTGTGTAATTAATTCCAAAGTTTTTTTTCTTTTGTCTGTTGTTGGTATTAAAAGGAGAGAAGGTTACTCTCAATGTTACATTTTTAATTATTTAATTTCAACAAACGTTTTAATTAATTAATGAAATCCAAAATTAGAAAACAGTGAAAGTGTTTGTTAAGAAAATTATTAATTTAACAAACAAAATAACAAAAAAATTGTTTACACGCCACTGTCATGTTTCAAAATACCTGACATTATGTTACAATGTGTCTAATCCAATAAATCCTATGCAGTACAATGTACCACTGCGTTAAAAAACAAATATATTATTTGCTGGATGCAAATATTACAAAAAAAACCATTGAAATCGACGTACTTAAGAATCTTCGCTATACAAATATACAAAAAAACTGATAAATTGTGAGCCTCCTTTGTATGAAGTCAGTCAAAAAGGTCTCCTAATAATTATATTCCATGAACCTTGCTCCGCTCATCGCTACTTTTATGCACCAACATTCTAATGCATCCGAACATTACTCGTACAAATATGAATAATTCATGCTCTGGGCTCTGGTTCGATGTAATCTTAGCCGCAGTGTCGCGTACCCATGTCGTGACAGAAAACCAACGCGCCTCTTGAATTTATGATATCTACCATGATTGATTTGTGTGGATGATTTATTTCTTTGTAAAGCCACGTCCATGCAAATTCAGAATTATGTTATTAATGCAAAAGTAACTCTTTTCTGTCTTTTGCCTTTTCACGCCTTAATGGATGGATGTATGAATTGTCGTTTAAGATTTTTTTTTAAATAAGATAAAACTTGTCTCATATCAGGAAACACAAACACCGCACATGTTGCTGTTGTTTTATCACAGAAGTACGTTCCAGTGGAATAATGTTAATAAGGGCGACCCTGTGCTCACGAGCTAGATTATAGTATTCCAATAATATCAACCAGTTACTTAAGCAAAGTACCATTAATTAATAAATCAGAAAGCCGGAAAACGTCTTGGCGAGACGCATTTGGTTCGATATTAATCTCACAACAACTGGTTTCAATGTGTAGCAATAAATGATATAAATAATTAGTGCAGTTAACCATAACTCGTTTTACGATTGCAACAAAACCATACATTTTGCAACATTTAGGAGACCATAAAAGACCCATTTCGAACTGTAAAATACCACATTTCACTTGCACCAACTGTCATATTTAATATCTATACAGAAATCAGTATCGTAAAACATTTTGCAATATTTAGGAGTCAATATCCTTTTCGATCTGTAAACACTACATTTTACTTGAAATAAAATATCCGTACAGAAATCTGTACCATAAAATGTGTGTGCAACATTTTAGCGGCCTGGGTGGCTAAAAGGCGAAAGTAGTTGCTTGCGAGTGGCTAGCCTTGATGGTCATGCGCAGTCGCCGTCTACTAACTGCTACAGATTAGATCGTACATACTCGTATGCTACATTAAACAATGGTTTAGCAGACAATCTTATGTAATTATTATAATTAACATTGTTTAGCGACTGGTGATCTTGATGGATAGTTTTATATCGTGGCGTAATATTTAAGCAGGGTCTTGACAAATTATATTACGACATTAGCTAAAGCCCCATGTGCGAATTGTCAGGTTAAAAAAAAATCTTTATTTATTTTAAGGAATGTTATCACTTAGTGATAATGTCACCCCCATACCACATTCATTCAACAACTTAAAACTTAACGATGGGTAATACACAGTTATCAATAACTCTAGAAACGGGATATTTACCATGTTTACTGTTTAGTGTATCTCTCTCTATCGTTTGCTTGCAACAGCGCCGAAATATCGGGAACTCAAACCAAACAGTAAACATGGTAAATATCCCGTTTCTAGAGTTAATGATAATGTTTGTGACCATGACAGTTTAAAAACTTATAATACACAGTTATAAAAAATATATGTATATGTATATATAATAGTTAATTATGACCTCTTATTTTCCCTACGCGTTCTGATAAATAACCAACAACAGCCACACACAACATGCTAGCCTCCTCCGACAAAAGGGGACGCTGGAATGCTGTTACATTGTAACTTGTCAGAATTGGTTTAATTCTAATTTTAGCTTTAGTAGAATAATTAGCAACAAATTGAAAGGCAATATCGCTCGAAGTGGCTATTTTGATTTAGATTGATGATAAATAAATTATTACAGTAACTAATGGTATAAAATTATAAACAAGTTGAAAGCAGGATCTATTATAAATAAAGTAGTAGTAAATGCAGGCGTCTTGATTGGCTAACTATTTCAGAGTAATTCGAAGTAAACAATATTTATTTGAACATACTTTGATTCCAGTAATCAAAATTCTTTACTTAACTTGAGGAATTTATTGTTTTTGTGCACAAAACTAGCTGAAATAATTGCAAATGAGATAATTAAGTCTTATTTTAGGTGTTATTAAATTAGCCATACGTGCACATTCTGCACATAACATAGAATATAAGTACTTAGACTTAAGTAATTAGAACAGCTCACATTTATTAAGATTAAAAACCTCATTTACATCTTGTTTTCAAATGGGTTTTTTGGAATATTTGCCACAGATAAGTTCATACATCTATCTACATTCATTGTATTAGATACTTTGATCATTAAAAATGTTTACATTTTTATGTTTACGAAAATGTTTACATTTTATGTTTTCGATCATAAAATATTTCCTGTTTTTTCTACTATTAAAATGGTCTTGTAATTTTAATTGCATCTAGGCATGAAATCTTAATATAGCTTAAAACATGATAGGAACTTGGTAATAGTCGAACAAAGGCCGTAATCGAGTTTCAAATGATTGTAATACTCGACCTTGATTATGTAATTTGAGAAGTAATAAATTGTAATCATTCTATTTTGAGTTCCTTGTCTAATTATTTAATACCAGCTTTTCACCCGTTTGGAGGTCGGAAATTATCCCAGGGGAACGGATTTGGATGAAACTTGGTACACAGATAGATTCTGGTAGCAACCAGAGCCATCCAAATCCGATTGGTCTTTATGCCGTGAAAAGCTAACAGACAGACTGAGTGAGACTTTTACGTGTTTCGTTATATCAATGATAGTATAAATAAAAAGAGGTAGATATCACACTAGCGCGCAAATTGTTGAAGACAAATTCAGACAATCTCGTAATTTAAGTACTTCAAGCGCAATAGTTATATCTTTCTATATCATACGGTCCGTATTATCTATCGCATTCATAACAACGCAACGATATTTGAACACCGCTTAATATGAACGTAGCGTATCTTTCTTTATAATATCATTGCCTTGTATTCCAAATAGGTTTCTTGGGCCTTCCTAATAAAATCGACCGAAGAAATTGTCAAAAGTTTCTTTCTTACATTTTCAGCTTTTGTAGCTAGTAGAGAACTTGTTTATTTTATCTAAATGTAACATTATATATCCGTTATCTTTGAATATCGTTCTATTCAAGTACTTCCATTATAACATCAGCCTTGATCACAATCTCATTGCCAATGCCACAATTTCCTCATGAATTCAATGCGAACGAGATTAAATTAACATAAGGTGCGATTGTATGAATAACAATGCTGTCACTTGCTGTCGACGTAATTATGACATTAAATAATTTTACTTATTAAATAATATGATTGCTGTTGATGTGAATGTTAATATATTATGTGCCTTTGATTGTGGTTTGGTTTCTTTTAGTAAAGCACCGATCACATGAACTTTTCAGTTTGAAATAGTACCTACTTTTCTTTTCAAATGAAAAATGTTTGCCTTTTTACTTAGGTTAGATTCCGTTGAATTCATCATGATGATTCAAAAGTTAGTTTTAAATAATGACTCATACTTGTTTGTGCATAATTCCTAAAGAATTTACTATTTCTTTATTTATTATTATCATTTAACATATTTTTAAATATTTCTTAAAAAAAAACATAAAAACATTTAAAATATAAAAATAGTCCACCAGCATCGGGAACAGGGTCCGAGCTACCGGTGGTCAGGGCTCCAGAGACAGAAGCCTCCACAAAATGCGAGCCGTATCGAGGAGCACTGCCTTCTGTATCAGGCCCTGGATCCAACCGCCATAGAATTATTATTATTATTATCAGCCACTTGTGTCCCACTGTAGGGCAAAGGCCTCCCCTCCCTCCTTCCATTTCTTTAAGATACACTTAAACGTTAATGTTTTGTAAGTGTTTCCACATAAAGGACATAAAGGAGTACATAACAATAAAGGAACCTTATATATAATCAAACAGTTAATCTTTATTCCCGTCTAAGCGAAAGTATCGTATTTAACTTTAAGATTACAACAGCTCTAACTACTTCGATGCTGTGGGAAACTACCTATTCACTATTAACTAATAGTTAACTGTGCGTCTTTGTTACCAACATTTGCCAATCCCTAGCTTGTAGGAACAGACTATTAAACTAAGTTACAAACAATAAGTGAGGCAATAAGTAGGGCAATATGAATAGTTATGCGACCATTTGTCCCGGCTGTCATTTGTAGATCTTTGACAGTCGTTACAGGTAGTCAGTGGCAACCAGTCTGATCAACAGTATCGTATTAACCCATAACTAAATGGATCGTGGATGTCACATAGGCAGTCGCTCCTTATTGCTGCATCCGGTTAGATTGGAAGTCGTTTCCAACATATTTGGGATAAGGCTAGGCAGCTGATAAATGGGCTAGTCCAATAGATGAGTGACAGGATGAGTAGTGCCGTCTTTCTGCTTTCTAATAACAACAAAGTGCAGGCACCAGACTCTACTAACTAAGGATGGTGGGATTTTCCTTTTGATGGACTTAAGCCATCCATTAGGATTTAGAAGGTTTCTGCTCAGTGTTAAATATAATACATTAACGTGCTGAGATAATTATGTGACAACCAACATTGTAAATCGACTTTAATAAAAAAAAATGTACTTGACATGTATTAGTTTATTATTGTTTAACATTATTTTATGTATTTGAGTTTGAGTCATCGTGGTGAAGATTTAATTGAAGCAAATGTTAGAGCTGTGCAGGTGGCTACATACTAGTCTAACGCAATTTGAGCTCATCGACACGTAAAGAAGAAGATTTTGTGTATATTGTGTATGCTTAGTTGTATTACTATTAATTCCTGGAACGAATTTTCAAGATAATGAGGAGTTTTTAGAGACTATTATTAGTTCACACCAGACTCTAAAACTAGGTTTACCAACGATAAACTAAAAGGTAATAAAAAAACACCTTTTAAAACTCGCCACACAGAATATGTCAAACGTTTCCTCGGGTGACGCAAGCCGAGATGGCTCAGAGCCGGTTTCTCCGAGGCTTCCGCGGTTTTGCAATCCTATTATCGAATAAATAGGAAATCGACATCTTATCAGCCATTCGTAGCTTCACGACTTCATTTAAACAAACGGCTGAGGTCTCGTTTTCTACTAGACTAGAGTGGAAAGTGACTTTCGTCTGACTTAAGACGATTTCGGCGTAGAAATATCTAAAATATGGGTGCCGGTTTTTTTTTATTTTTAGATGTAGAATCTTCTAGTCTGTAAAATCTAGATTTTATGTTTCGAGTTATTTTTAAGTTGAGAGGTGTGGCTGCTTCTTATTTACTTTTTTTATACATATTAATCTACAGGCTCTTTCGCTTTATAAGTTTTAGTATGCAGTTAAGTTTTAATTCATTTCACAAGATTTAAATCAAAAATCTTTTTTTTTTTTTTTTTTAGAAGTACATACATACATTTTATTCATTTAAGTTGGTGCCAACATAAACTCATTAGAGTTCAATTTCTTTGCAAACATGGGTAGTAGGTACATAAATGTTCTTTTATAATTAAGCTTCTCCACATTTTGCCGTCACATGGGTATGCAAATAGTTTGTTTATTATTATTAATTAAAAATAAATGGCATGTCATCGGAATGTTACACAATAAAAAAATATATAAAAATGTCAACATGGTCAAAGTTTCGTCGTTCGTCGTTTGACATATTATGCCAACTATGTAGAATAACAATATGTCAGTTAGAGAATTAAAAACCTAGATTTTGAATTTGGAATGGCTTTTATTGATTTTGAACGGTATAATCTTTATTCCACTTGCTAAAATAACAGTTAGTGGTAGAAAGCTGATATATTCTTATAATAAATTACTGTTTGTGAATATTTCTTAAATAAAATATATTAGTAAAGGAAAGAGTTTTTGTCGTAGAAACCTTGAGTTTCTAGGATGTTACGTATACGTGAAAGGACACTTAGGACAAGAAATTTCCCACCGCAGCAAACCACTTTTTTTTGCTCTCTACATGGCATTTCGCAGGTTAACCTATGAGGCTGGCTTCTGCTTCACCGGACTAACCTGTGGTTGCCTTGGGTGTAAGGCCTCCAGCCAGAGGACAGCCCCTCATGGTCATTATTCTTTTTTTTTATGAGCCTTATGTATCCCACTGCAGGGCAAAGGCCTCCCTTCCTTCTTTCCAAGATTCATGGCCGCCTTTTATGTAAAAGTTTGCAACCAGTTTGCAGAAGGCAACCCGCACTGGGCGTGCCGTAAATTGTAGCTCACCGAGAGGAGGAGACCTACGTTCTAGCAGTCTGCCTAGCCTGTTACCAACTATATGGGGGTAGGCTTCCAGTCAATGCCAGTCCAAGATGCACCTGAGTACCAGTATTTTACATGAAACGACTGCTTATCTGACCTCCACAGCCCAGTTAGAGTACTAACTTAAGTCTTACCAAGGTAAGACTGGTTGTTAGTCTTTCGGGCCACTGACTATCTGTAACGACTGTCAAAGATCTACAAATGACAGCCGGGACCAACGGCTTAACGTGCTTTCCGAGGCACAGAGGAAACTCGGTATGTAATGTTAAACGTTATAGGCTGATACAACTTAAAAAGCAGTCAATCTTCATCATTATCATAATATCATCGATCATCAAAACAGTCATAAACACTTACCACTATAACCAGAAGCTTATTATTTCGAATGACACATACTTCCTTACTATAAAACCGTACTACAAACCACTAACAATCGTGGTCATGTAAACTACTTACGTATTAAATAATATCAGTAGTTAATAAACGACTTAGTCACAATATAATAAAATGTGAAATTCTGCGGTTCGGTAACGATCCATTCATCACCCTGGTTTTGTTAATCATTGATACATTGCTCATTCATGATACTCGTATTGCTGATGTCACGGAATGCATTCAACTTCTTTTAAGTAATAAGTAGGTATGTTTCCAAGTGTGAATTGAGAAAGTATGATTTGAGTAATGATATATTGTAAGTGCCTAAATTGCGACAATATGCACAAATCGTAAGAATGAAACTTATACTGTCACTTATCTGATAATCGTAAGAATGAAACTTATACTGTCACTGTACGTCACACGGGATAATATCTTCCCTGATTATTCATTATTTTGAGCTCCCGATATTTATTTACCATCCACCGGTATTCTCCAGTCATCCCGCGATCATGGCGCTTGCAAAAGCGTCGAAAAATCGGGAGCTCAAAATGATGAATAATCACGAAATTCCCGTAAGTGACAGTACAAGTTTCGTAAGAATGCTGCTAATAAGATAACCGTGTGCCTTTTAGTGAAAAAAAAAACAATCTTTCATCAAATCTAGCTATGGCAAAGGTGTCATCGAGCTTTCAGAGAAAACAGGAATAATGATCTGATATTAAATCTTATATTGGATACTGGATTAGTAAACCCAGTAAAAATTCTTTAAAACCACGAAGCTACTTACTTAAATATTTAAGTTGCAAAAATCTAGTCCTTTCCAATTTATGTCACCCATGGTTTCTCTTCTTAACGAAACCCACACTTCACAGTTATAATATTACATAAAATATTCATAGATTCATCTTTTATTTGATATGTTGAATATGTTTTAAATAGCAAAAAAAGATATATAATTCTTAACGGAATCTTGAGGAAGCAGCCAAAGAAACTGGGTTACGATAATTTGACTCGGCAGGCAGTTAATCCATTAGTGTTAAATGAGGCATCAAAATTATTACGATTACTCACTCTATGAAGAATGAAAACGAACTACACATGCTTCTATTAAATATGATATTCGTGCACAGACAGTTGTTGACGATTTGAAAAAAGAAGGCTCAGAAAGTGACATGTAACGGTTGGTATGGCAAGAAAGGAGGTATCTAATGAGATGACGAGTAATAGAGAAGTATGGAAGAAGAAGAGATGCTGCGCTGATCTAAAAGGAATTTGGATAAGGGTAGGAGAATAATGATGTTAACCATGATGTCAAATTGAAATATGTCGCTACTGAAAAACTTATTATTGACTTAGCTCTGAGTCCTATTGAAAATTTTTGAAGAAATACTAAGCGCTTTGAAGCAATTGCTAGTCTTGGCCTTAAGGTCTACCTAGAGGTTTACTACCGTATCAAAAGCAAACGGAGGTAATGAGGAGTATTAAAAATGCTATAAACCACTTTTTGTTATAATGTGTTGGTTTCCAGCGTAGCTGCAAACACAGATTGACCTGCCATTTGAATGTGTTCATAATTATGGCAATGAGATGGCTGATCTCAGGTGAGTTTTTTTTAAACGTTGCCTCACACTAGGACTTTCTCCTGTATTGTGGGTGTGTTTACTAACATTTAAACTCAAATACACAAACAGCCAGACAACTATCTGTAGGCTATAAAAATATTTGTTCCGTACGGGGATCTAACCCGCGACACCCAACGCAGCAGTCAATCGCTCAGCCACTGAGCCAACAGTGCAGTCAACTATTTTTTTCATGTTAATCTTTTTAAGTATTCCTATGTTATACCAAACTCACTACTTTTCCTTTCATCAGCTAATAAGTCTTGAAATTGTCTCCTCTCCCTGTGACCATATAAAACTCTATACAAATACATGCAAATTATATGTAATTTTTCACTAATTTCCCTAAACTTCACATACGACATGGCAGTCATGAATGATACGCACAAAATGACGTGTGACATAAAAGAAAGCTCATTACTGTGCGTACGCGCTGCGTAACAGATGTTAATATAGGCAATAAGATGAGCGCACCATTGCGTAAGCGACACGACTATCCGTGGCGGGCTCGCGTTACGAGCGAAACCGATTCGCAAGGTTTTATTGATGACTTGGCTTTTATTGTGGTTTTATATGTTATTAGTTTTAATGGCCCTGTTGGTATTTTACTAGCTTATGATGTTACGCCAATATATATCACCCGAAAATATTATAGTTAAAATATTATATTATATTCTGCAAACATAAAATCACACGGTGTTCTTATTCTAACATTAAGACTGGGTCAAGCCTTATTCCCCAAATTAGTAGATAAAAAAGGAGGGGTGTATAGTTATGGAGTTAGTTTAATGAATGTCTATAAAAAAAATGTTTTTTTTTTGTTTTGTACTGTGCGAGTTTAATAAATACTTTTTTCTTTCTTTCATTTATAGTTAGTTATTCACAGCTAGATTTCGCCAGTTATCAAGAACAAAAAATAATTTGAAACATGTAAGTCCAATGAATGTAAAAAAGGGCTAGCCAATCCTGACTACGCGCTACCTCTGAAAAATACGTACCTAGTAGATATAATACTTTGCCCCACCTGGTGATCGAATCAGACCGTCCTAAACACCACCGGGGCACTTAGTAAAAATCACTGTCTTCTAACTCTAAATATAAATGTTTTGTAGTCAGATTGTACTTCAACTTGAGGTGGCTGTTTGACCTCTACAACACAAACAATTGGCAAACTGGTGTCACCGGTTTCCAAATCCTAATATCTCCACAGTATGGTTATTTCTAGAGAGCTGCCTGATCTATGCTATACACAAACACAATATTCAAACCACATTCCTTTTTGTGAATTTTACCGCAGAATAGCAAGAGCGCATGCGACTCATCTGATGCTAAGTGGTCGGTACGCATATGATAACTGCAATTCAAGAAAAAATGGGGTTCAATTCCCCGGTCGGGAAAATTGTTCTTAGATTTTTCCATAAAGAATTTCTCAGCAGCAGCCACAGAGGATTTGTCGCTGATAGGCTCGCCCCTTGTTACACATAAACATAACTGGACAAATGTGGGTGTGCTATTCGGTACACCTCTGCTTAATCCTTTGGGGAAATCAGACGTAATGTTATGTTATTTCAAACATAATATTACTGTTATACAGAATGACCTCTAGAGGAAGCCCATTTCATATCTTGCAAATCCGTGACTGAAACCATTGCTTAATCATAGTCGTTTAAGTGTAAAAACAAAGCCGAAACGATAAACATGAAAATAAAGCAATTGCCGTTATATTTAATTTAACTATTCATAAAATAATGGTATTACTTTTGTATGTTTTTTGGTACTGTATAACCAATTCGACACAAGCAAGTTAGACATTAATGGGTCATTCGGTTCACGAATATGGATATCGTTTTTATGAGCAAAACACAGTCACACATAACTAACGTGTTTTACTGCTATCGAAAAGTGAGATTACTGTAATTGATGTCAATCGAAAAGTAGACGTATTTTGTTTTTGTCGTCTACGCCTGTACTTAAAAGAAGTACTTACTTGACACGAATTATTTTATAGGAATTAGCAAACAAATTGGAACATGTGGTAAACTAAATAAAAGCTTTGATTCGTGTGTATAAGCAGTAGGAACGGTTCAGTCCGATTAGCCTTTAGAGGTATGAAGAACAGGGTGTAGAGTTCTTCATCCCCCATAGAAGAGGAAGGATCCTCCGACTAGACGGCTGTTATGTCTGGGCTACTGCATGACAGTTGTTGGCGGGTTCTTCTATATAGTCTTAAGTCGCGGATAACTTTAACTGCGCGATATAGGATTTCGACGTTATTTCATTATCTATGTCATAGAGGGCGCTGAAGTACTTTTTGTAGTGCCGCTACAAGCCTATATCATTCCCACTGTCAGCACACAGGCTTTTTTCCCGTATTTATGAGCAAAGAATATAGGCAGCTTGCCACGCAATCTGGGGACCACACTTAGAGTTCGCAACAAAACTTTTATAGTTCAATAAAAAATTGCGCGAAAATACGAGAATCAACTAAAACTTAACGAAATAACAAAAAAAAACACGTAATATGGCTGGAACTATATTCCGTGACCCACATGAAAAAAACAAACATTTTATATTATCTGTTGATAAACTGAACGCCTAGACAACCGCACATTAAAATCATATATAAAAACATAAACTAACAAACGGACACTCTGACCGCGTAATTGTTAATCAGCTACTTTAAGCGGCTGTCACAAGGTTAACGTCGTTCACATATAGTACTGTACACTGTATATGGACAGACAAACATACAGACTGTATAAATATGCACTTCAGAGTGCAACCACAAAATATGATTACGAATTTATTTGTTATAATCTCGATTTAGCAAACGATATTTCTTAAGTCCAAAAAACCCAATTGCAGTCAAATTAAATTTCATTTTTATTTGCACAAACGAGACGCCAGCACATCATGCTTCTACAATCTGTCAAATTTCTTTAATATATTTTCAACTTTATCGCTAAAGTATTAGGTTCAAGTTTGATTGGGAAAATTTGACACTGTACGTCTACAGGGTTAGAAGAAAAAGTGTAAAGGAGAAGGATCAGTGAAAAGTAAAAAGGAAACAACGATGTAAAAAAAAAATGACTGACTATTATTCACTTTGTATGGTTACTTTTTCTCGTGATCCTAGACAATGATACATTTTTGTAGTAATACAATCAAACAGAAGTAATTCAAACTATGAAATGACTCGAACTATGACAAATAATTATGGCAAAAAAATATTGACAGTCGCACAATAAGCAATTGGTTCGATATTGCTGCGTCCAAAGCAAAAAGTTGTTAATAGCTTAGTCTTATTGTAGGACAATTATAAACTCAACACGTGTTCTTATATTTGTAAGTACATAGATACAAATTGATTATGAATACATTTGTGTGTGAATATACTTTTTTGAGTATATTTGTTCCGCCATGTGTGAATATTTTTTGTTACTTTATTCACTTTTGTTAACCATTGTGCATTGTAATTTAATTTAATTTTTGCTGCTTCAGTGACTACAATTGGTAGCCTTGATTGTGCTAAAGTTTAAAGCCACAATTTTCTTTGTTACCTTATTTTGTGTCGGTGTATTCAAGGATGTTTTATTGGTGTCACATAATATACACAAGACCTCGCGTGTGCTGTCTCAGATCACGAAACTGAACCACTTTTGTTCTATGAATTTTGGAAATTCATAACTTTTTTTTTAGTTTTACTATACATGTCGGTCTACTGATCGCGTCACTTCCCATAGAAAGACCATTTTTTTGCAAGTTTCAAAAACTCGTAGAACAAAAGTTGTTCAGTTTCATGGTCTGAGAAACCATACGGGAACTCTTGCGTTTATTATGTTACACCTTGTATAATAACATGTATTATAAAGAGGTACAGTTTGGATGTAGGATTTTATCTCCGAAACTACTCATCCAATTAAAAAAATATTTCTCTTATGTAAAGCTACATTATTACCGAGTGCCATAGGGTATGTTCGCAGACGTAGTTGCGGGCAAAAAATAGTATGAAAATTAAGTTGTTAGTCAAGACACAACGTTTATGAATACAAAATAATCAAATAAGTAAGGATAACCTTGCAAACGTAAAAATGTAAGTACGTACTTAGTTAAACTTGAATTGTTTAAGTGCATATCTTTTGTTTATTAAACATTCTCATCACGTCAACTCTACATGACGCATTCAGCAAATATTTCAAAAATAACACGCAACTGTAATACCACAAAGGTTAGAAGCAGAGGTGAACCTAATAAATCCACGTTTCGCCGGCTACGTTTAAGTCCCATGTAGCAGGGTGTGAGCCTATTGACATTTAGAAATTACTAATAGGAAAACCGAATAACACTTTTCCTGACCTTGGAAACGAACCCAGGACCTCATGCTAAGTAGTCGCGCTTGCGCCCCCTATACCAACGAGATAGAATTTAGAATGAATTTGAATTGTTTAAGTACATATTCCGTGACTCGCATTTTTTGAATATTAAACAGTGAACATTTTTATATCATGAGTTGACGTGACTCATTTAGCAAATATTAAAAAAAAACTGCATTCGTAACATCATTTACGGAACCTAAATTAGTATAAAATTCAGTGCTTATTAGTATTACGAACAAAAGCAGGTGATTACGAGTTTACCTGAGAGATAAAATCACAACACGTACAATGGATTGTGTAAGTAGCGCGTTGAACTCTTTTGTATGAGCGGTATTAGCTTACGCCTGTTATACAATTTAAACCCGACAATTACGGATTATAACCGTACGATTATTTAATCTTTATCTCACGATTAACATTGTAATTTTTACTTTTCAGTTCACGTTGGGAATTATACAACTAGGTGCATTCTTGTGTAGTTATTTGGTATGATCGTATTTCCACATTCGCATGTTGTGGGTAATATGCATTTTATATATTAATTAGGCATAAATATACATGGGTTTTATAATTATGAATTTGGATAGGTATAAGACTAGAGGAAGATCAAAGAAACGATGGATGGACTGTGTGAAGGATGATATGGCAAGAAAGGAGGAGTCTGGTGAGATGACAACTAATGATAAGAGGAGTGTGGAAAAAAAAGACATGCTACACCGACCGACAAATTGTGATAAGGGCAGGAGTATGATGAATGATGATGGCATGGGCTTTATGCATTTAACATATTATTTGAATGAGCATTTAAGATAAGAGAGTATCTTGCCCAGGGATAAGCGTGATCAGCTTAAAACGCTCCCTTTTTGCTAGAATACTCTTCTCTGTGAGAGAAAGAATCCACCAAAGGGGCCAAATCTGAGCCAGTTTTCAGGGATATATCGATCAGATAATTCACTACGTTGTCGATAATTAAACATATCCAAAAAAATATGGACGTAGAACAACGTAGCATAGTTCAAATCAACAGAATTATCCGAGTCAATCAATTTAACGTATTTACGCAAAAATGGACGTTAAATCAAGTCAAACCAGAAGCAATCACATAAACCCACTTTGTCATAACACATCAGACATTTCAATACCCATTAACATTTCACAACCGGCACATAAATCACCCACAGGTCGGCCCAAATATTATATATTTTTAAATGTCGTTCAGAAGCAGGTGTGGGCCTTGAGTTTCGTACAAACGGTCTCGATTCCGGCTCCCTTTCCAATTGGTTTGGTTGAGCAACCAACTGCAGGAAACAACTCTATTTTATACAATTATAAAGTACGTGAACTAAGTATTAATTGATATTTTTTTAAAGGCTGCTAATTGAAATAGTGTTCTTAGTTTTAGATTTTGGCGATAATCAAAAGTTGCTACAGTTTTTTGGTAAACTATCGTGAAGTTATAAACTTGATATTTATGTAATTAAAATTCGGGTTAATGTTTTTGTGCGTGCAGTTCAGTATATCGGTATTCGTGTCAAGAATTTGAACAAAAACTGACAAGATTGTTAACACAACTTGTCGCAGCAAGGACTTGCGTAACACAACAGTTTCATGTTAGGTAAAGCCTCTTTAACGAAGGAATAAATACCAATAAATGAAAAAAGATCCTATCCAAGAAGATTATATACCTATATTGTTGGTCTTCGACCCCCTGATTGGCAGATTAAATCTTCAACCTTTGCAATAAAAAGATCAATGATTAATTTTAGTTTAGACTTAAATAATGTTCTAAATGTTTGTTTGTTTGAATATTTAAGCAGTGTCTCTTTCATCATGCAATCCTGTAAGCCGGTTGTCAAAGAGATGTAAATTAATTGAATATTTAATTTGATTATTTTCGAAATTTAAAAACAAAACATCTGGTCTTTCATGATGAAATCAAAAAATTTGGAGAATAGGTAATATGTTTTTCGTAATGTTGAAAAGGTTGATTTTACAAAATCATGCATAAAGCCTTATCGACTGACATTTAAGACTAGACAGTTTGTCGTGGTGTTACATATGTGGATAACATTTGTTATGTACCCAAACACGTTTAGCTAGTTTACTAAAATGAGACTATTCACTCGTGAAAAGTTAATCGTTGGATCCAAATTATATTCTGGTTATGTATACCTGTTTCTACATAAGTATATGCATGCAAATATTTGTACATGGCGATTGGTATTTTTAAGAAATATCTGTTGACATATAAGATTCAATCTTTGTCGTTTATATAAAGCTGATATATATGCATTATATCAATGAATTAAGTGCAGTGATTATTAAGTACTTAATCATATATTTATCTTCAAACTTATTTTGCTTGTCGCTTGTTATTAAGTCAACTGTACAATGATACTAGAAATTAATATTCTCGAATTACAAACCCGTTCGTCGGTTCTAAGAGCATTAGGTACTATCAGCTATGACTTGTCAAAGGACAAATCATCAAGGACTAGTTTTATTACCTATATTTTACACAGCTTTAAAGACTTGATTTGTCGAAAATTTTCTTCAAGGCAAACACATTATTTTAAATTATCCATTTATCACGCTTACAACCCCTAAAAGGGTCTAACAGTGATTATCCTAAACCTGGTTTTTTGACCAGATATTTTAGTTCGTAAATTAAGTATTTAGTTGTAAAACTTACCGTAAGCCACGCAGGCGAACAAAACCGCGAACTGTGCACTACTCCTCATGTTTGCTTGTTTGTTTGTGTGTGTGGTGGTCGCGACGTGTGCGCGTTGTACTCGGCCCGGTAGCACTGGCGGCGCGCGCGCAGACCACCGACCGCCCGCCGAACGCGGTTTAGTGGAGGTATCTATAGTGTAGGTGGGATTTTCTTTTGATTTATCAGATAGTTAGCGAAAAGGGTTGCTTTAAGTTAGTAAAACCGTTTAAGAGAGATTCATTGACTTTATTGAAACCAAATAATTGCCAATTTTGTGTTACAGAACTATCTGGAACTCTTTTAAACAAAATTTTCATGGTTTATCCGGATTCGTTATAATTTTTGCAATCCATACTTATTAACTGTGGTATTATCATATCTTAGTCTTCAAGAGTTGTGTTCCTGAAAACAGGGAGTTAGACCTCTGTATTTGTAGTAGGTATCGCTGATACAACAGGCCATGGCCCTGTCCCGAACACGTTTTCAATTTTCTGGGCACTTTTTCCGTGCCCAAAATCTTTATTTGGCAGATTTTTCACGGGACCGGAAAGGGTGGCTAAATGTTACTCGATCTAGGAAAGTGGTCTTGCTATTACGGTGATAACTACCTATCTGTAGATTTTATTAAAACATAGAGCATTATTTACTTCTATTAAAACCTCGAAAGGATAACAAAAAATCCGTCAGGAAATTCTCAACTACATTTTCTAGGTAATACTTATATATTATGATCCTTGGCAACAAGACTATGAATACAACACCTGTCGGTATCGGTCTCAAGTCACCTCTTACGAAAACGGCCATACACCTCACGCGGCATGCTTTGATTGACAATACGACATACGTCACAGACATACATACATTCATACACGCCTGGAAGTGATGGCAATTAATCGAAATTAAACTTTAATCTGTTGCGCAAAGTCGTGAGAGAAACTCACTGTGTGTGTCACTGACAGGAATAGCTGTCAGTATATGTAATTAAGATGCCGGAGAGATTAATTGTGTACATAGATAGTTACGACTTATTATTTTGTAACTTTTGTCGCAGCAGATTAATAATAGCCGCTCGGGTCGATCTTTAGGTTAAGCCGTGCTTGCCTAGGTTGGTCTGTGGATGGGTGACCACCCATTACATACCGAGTTTCCTTCGTGCCTCGGAAAGCACATTAAGCCGTTGTCCCGGGTGTCATTTGTAGATCTTTGACAGTCGTTAGGTAATCAGTGGCCCATAAAGTCTGACAACCAGCCTTACCCAATACTAATTGGGTTGTGGAGGTCTGATAGGCAGTCGCTCCATGTAAAATACTAGTATTCAGCTGCATCCGGTTAGACTGGAAGCCGACCTCAATATGGTTGGGAAAAGGCAGGCAGATGATGATGTCGCAGCTGATTATGTCACTTCACGCCTTTTGTTGCCTATTTCTTGTCTCGGTCTACTGAACCGTATGTGCTAAGAACTCATGTTTTTCTGTAGGTTGTATCAAAAACAAATCGTTTATTTATTGAGTGGCAATATCTGTTTTAATGAAACTATCTGAAAACACGCGATTGAACTGATATTTCAAGTTCATGAAAAATATATATGGCTACATCCCGTTTGGTAACTTTCCTGTTTTGCCAACTAAACGGTTTGATTCTGATTTTATTTTGATTATGTTATATATTTTTTTTAATAAAACATTTATATGACACCAAAACTTGTCCATTTGTCGAGTATATTTAAAATTTTCACAACAGTTCTATAAATTCTTGATTATATGTCGGTAAGACTGGACTATATAACCAGAAGTGGTTTTTGTCATTTCGGCAAAATCTGGCTGCAGCATTTGATTCTTCATGCAACACAATCAACAAAAAACTCGGCGTCAAAAAAAATACAAATGAATAATCATAGTACCATACAACAAGATAGTTACGTGAAGATACAGTGGTACTTATCATTGAGTCATTCAACTAGTTTTTATACTTCTGTTAACAAGGATTTATAACCGTTGTTAAATCGCAGTAATCGCAGTAGCAATGTAAACAAGCTGATTGCGTTCTATGAATGAATTTGGCCTTTGCGGCTAGCATTTTTGTCATTGCGGTTACTATTTTGAAACTTGAAAAGTCATTCATGATAAAAAAATAAGGTCGTTTCACTTTTAATCTTACTCGGGTAGGGAACCCTTAAAGGGTTCCCTACCCGAAAGTTAACCAACGGGACCCTATAAACCTCCGCTGACGGTTCTCATGATCCGTAATAGGTACACAATTGGCCGGTTTTTTCAGTCACCAGTTAACTTATTCTATTTTCCAAAATGTAACCTCATGTCAAAAATTCCCGACAATCGACAAGACTGGACAGAGTTCGGATGTTGGGTCTAAAAGTCCAACGAACCCCGATCATCCGTTCGGGTTTGTGGGGCTTTTAAGCCTTTTGACACTTCTTTAAAAATAAAAATGAATTGCCAAATGTATGAAGGATCATTATTTGAGAACAGCTTGGTCAACATCGCGATTTTTTTGTACAAAATTGTCAGATCAAGGTTTATATAAAAGGAAATGTGTTTTTTTATTAATTTACTAAAGGCAGTTCTCATCTTCTTCATTAGGAAATTATACACGTGCGAATTTGGGGGCGGGTAGTTTGACTTGCAGTGAAGAGCAAGAGGTAAGTAAAGCCTAAATGTGGATTACCACGGCAAACGACGGTTGGATTTTATAAAAGATGTCTACGACTAATAAAAATATTTGAATTAACAGAAATAATCTCTTTTTGTTATTAAAATTCATCTCTATCTTTCTGTCTTTTTATCTCTCTCTTTAAAACAAATCTACATTATCATTCTCCTGCCCTTATCGCAATTTATTTGGGGTCCACACAGCATGTCTTCTTCGTCCATACCTCTCTATCTCAGCAGATGCCTCCTTTCTAGCCATATCATCCTTCAAACAGTCCATATATCGGTTCTTTGCTCTTCCTCTACTATTATAGCCATCATACTCAAAATTTTCCACACGACTTTTTCCTCATTCCTCCGCATCTCATGTCCATACAACAATAACCGATTACCACACCACTTTTCAAATCAAATCAAATTAAAAATGTTTATTTGCAAGAAAATACATACAAATTACAAGGAAAGACCTTGTGTCCTAAAAGTCACAATAATCGGCCTGCAAGTAAGCGTGCAAATTGTTTACTTAAATCAGTTTTTCCAATTAATATTATTACAATTATATAAAAACAATTATTCATTTTCATTCATCATTAACATTAATTTTTTAATTTCATAAATTCCTTAATGCTATAGAAACAACTACTTTGTAGCCAATCTGTCAATTTTTTTTTTATAAATTACCCTGCAACAAATGTTTTTTCAGTTTCACCGGTGCGACTAAAAATACTTTTTTTAGTTCAGAAATCATAGATCTGTTTCCCTCCGTTTCTTTGAACGTGTTCGGTGGATAAAAGGTGATCGTTTCGCAATCCTGAGCGTGGTAAGTTGTCAGCTTGACACGTTTCGCAATCACTTTTCTTTATGCTAATCCTATGTTCAGTGCGAATTTTAACAACGGATATTTGTTAATGTTATTTAAAGTGTTTCTAGGAAATATTAAAAGTAAACTACCTCGTTGGCTTAGTGGTCACGACTGCTGAGCATGAGGTCCTGGGTTCAATTCCGGGGTCGGGCAAATTGTAATTGGGTTTTTCCATCAGGAATTTCTTAAAGGCAGCACGGAGTCTGGGTTTGTGTCCAATTGAAAAAGGCACATTCCCTTGTTTACAATAGGTCAAGCTTGACCAAATGTAAACCAGCTCTGATTGTGTTGAAAGAATGAATTTGGCCTTTGCGGTTAGCATTTTGTTAATTGCGGTTACCATTTTGAAACATGAAAAGTAATCCATGAAAAAAATAAGGGTTTTTTTACAGGTTTAAAAAATCTCGATTTTTTATACCTGTTAATTAGAAAAGCTTCTTTGCCATAATAGGGTGATAACGGTCCCTTAAATAATTTTGTTACCATTTTATTTCTTCAGTATAAGAGGGCGGGTATGATAAGCAAATATGGCAAATGCTAGACAAAAGCCTCACTCCAAGACTTGTAGCGCTTTCGACCCTGGTTTAATTTGGACCACTAATTCTTTGTTCTGGTCAGGTACTCTCTCCTCTACCATCTACAGAATCTGCTTCGACACCTTTAGACTACGTGAGGGCTTACACATCGTGGCTACTCTTATCTTGGACCGCAGCATATAGGCGTTTAAAGTGCGTTATTGCATAGTTATTGTTTGTTCAACTCTATCCGCATATAGAGCTATACAGACTGGAAGGGACACCGACGGACACACGGTTGCCACGTGTTCGGTACATCAAGCCGACCCCCCCCCCCATCATCCATTTTCATCGATAATTTTAAAAAAAACGGCTGTTCCATACATTTTCACCGTGTAGGTATTGCACTTTTGTAGGTAATAGCGGGTTTTTTTTAAACACTGACGGAAATCTTGTATATAGGGGGGCTCGGTATGTAACATGTAGTAACCGTTTGTGCGTCGGTGTCCCCTTCCACCCTGTATATCTGCAGTAAAGCACGTTCTAATTTCGCCAGCCCATTTATTTGTAGGCCTTACTAACTGCCGGAACCAACCAGCAATACACACAATTTATACAGAATTGCTCTCATTTCGAAAACTTCTAAATTAATACGCTCACTATTTCGGAATACTGGACCAGGTAGACAAAGTAAGTGGCTACTAAATTGACATATTGGGAACGATACATTATGTTTTGAAAGGGTATTTGCAGAATAAGAGCTTTGTGATTTAAAATGCAATAAAAACTAAGTAGAAACTAACTCCTTCACGTGACCAGGGGGCCTTTTTTTTGGCTAAAGAATCAGCCAACCATCCAACATGGCACTTTTCTTACTGACAGCACTGGAATTATTTTTCATCAGAAAACAATTTAAAATATCACCCTAAAAAACGCTGGTCATAATTCGGACAAAGTGATTCTGTATTAAGCATGATACGAATAAAATAAGTTATCATCTCTAAGGTATACGAAAATATTCTCAGTATTTCTTCCATAAAATAATCTTTATAATTGCCTCATTTTTCACGTGCTCGCAAACCCAAGCTAAGCCTGAGGTCTTGGGTTAGATTCCCGGATCGGGCAAATGTTATTGAGTTTGAGAATTAGGAATTTTACACTAGTAACCCGGAGATTGAATTTGTGCCCGGTTGACGGGCAATGGGCTCATCCCCTACCACATGGGACTTAAACGTAACTGGCGAGATGTAAATGTACTATAAGATATACTTCTTTCGGACGTGATGTAATGTTTTATTTAAAACAAAGCTTACGTTACTAAAACAAATCTATCAATCAGGAACAATTATCACTATAGTTCACGAAATAAATCTGACCAATAAAACAATCAAGTATTATTACAAGTTGCGTACGCGCACAAATCAGTCACGATTCGAGTGCCCGACAAAAAGTTGTCGTTATCTGTTATCAGTCGCTCCACTAGTTATGTTGTAAAGACTCGACGTGAACTGAAGTTGAGAAATACATGGAGAAGGTAATTTGCAAACCTGCTGAATATTTTCGTTCTTGACGCAGCCAGAAGATGCGTCTGCTGAAACCCACGAATATAATCGTGTTTCTTAACACACAATTTATTTGTGCTGAACTGAAATGATCCGCAAAAATTCGTTCAAAGGCAGTGATTTTAAATACTTTCTAATTTAATAAATTAAGGTCAATTTAATTTAAGTCTAAACTAATTAAGTCCAGATTTTCCAAAAAAAGTAAAGATTTAACTCGTCTACAACTGCAGGTTTTCTTGACAAAGGATGTTAGCTTCGACTGATACTCAAAGGGGCTCTTATTTATGCAGTAATCACAAAACTTCTGTATTGTGAATGTTATATTATACAAACTAATGATTCCCTTAAAAGTACAATCACAAAACTTCCGTCCTTGTTTTTACCCGATTGCCGAAGAAGGGATATGTTTTTAAGTTTTCTTCTCCTAATCCTAATACAACATTCATGCATAAATATAATTCTGAAAACTGCACACGTTTCTGCGAACATACACACACACTCTCTCTACATATTAGCGCAAGATAAATAGCACATAATGGATGTTTATGTAATGTCATATTTGAATAGGAGTTAAAAAAAATGGCAAGTCGTGTTCTACCAGCTAAGACACACATAACATATCTTATATCTGACAAAGAATATAATACTCACGAATGTGTTACATATGTCTATACGTATAGTCATGAAATATAATATTTATGTTTGATTGACGTGTCTATTAAAATCTATTTGTGTAAACTATCAATAATATTTGGGTTTAAATAGGCCAATGAAGTGGACAGTTACCCTGCGGCTTTTAGGTTTTAGGCCTTCTTTGTTAGGTTGGTATTCATTCATGTGGAATTCCTTTACAGAAACAATGAATTGAGAAACAGTTGTAGCTGGTTAGCATAGCACTATAGTTGCTGCCAGTTAAGATGGCAATGGCGGTCATTGACCCACCTACATTTATTAAAGTTCTTAACTTTGAAATCCACAAATAAGCCAGTTCATGTCTTGAATCGTCATCTATCGTGATCTTCAACATCTTTTCTAATGAAAAACGATACATGGTTCATTTGTTTTGGTTCGTATGAAGAGATATTATGGAAAGAGCAATGACCGCTATTGCCATCTTAACTGGCAGCAACTATAGTGGCAAACCAATCCATACATCCATACTAATCCATAGAAATAAAATTGAAGTCTGTTTGCAATTTCGAAATAATAGCTTTTAATTGCATATGAAAGTATATACGGTACTTATAACAAAAATACATTTTTTTTTGTCCTTCTGCCTGTCTGTTGGTCTGTCTGTCTATCTGTTTGTTCCGACTAATCTCTGAAACGGTTGGACCGATTTTGACGGGTCTTTTACTGGCAGATAGCTGATGTTATAAGGTGTAACTTAGACGATATTTCTTGGAAGTGTCGGAAAAAGTCAGGCCGCTTGGATTCTTTTGAATTCTAATAAAACAATGCATGGTGAAATCTTTCAAAAGTTCGCGATGACATATATCTATATTTTAAGAATACTACTATATACTACTAATACTATACCGATTCTATCTTCTAAATCGGACATCTTTGATTGGCAACAAGTTGCCTTACAAAAATGTCCGATTCAGTTCAAAATAAGTCAGTTTTATTTGGTAACCTACTCGTATAATCATGTTTTATTTGATTATCTGTTCAATTGACACCTGATACGTCCACAATAATCATTATCTGCCCTCCTTGATACCGATAGACGTCAATTCGATTATTGACTCATTGAAAGTAGCAAACCATTGGTTATGACAAGCATGTAATTTAATATGTAACCTGAGGTTCTCTTAAACGAAATTATAATTCGATAACTTGAAGGTGATGCAATATGAAAGCTAATTGTTACAAATTGTTGGTACAGGGTTGTGAAATACAACCTGTAACTTTTTTATGTAATTAAGGCGTGCCAGATTTTGTATGATTCTTAAACAACAAAACATACTTTTTAGGGCTCCGTACCCGAAGAATAACCAACGGGACATTATTACTAAGCCTCCGCTGTCCGTCCGTCCGTAAGTGCGTCCGTCTTTCTTTCAGCGGGCTGTATCCATGCTCATGATCCATAATAGGTAGACAGTTGAAATTTTCACAGAATGTGTATTTCTGTTGCCGCTAAGATAATCACAAATTAAAGGGGGCTCCCCTACTGCGATGGCACGGTACCATTAATGTGCGAATCTGACTCGCACTTGGCCGGTTTTCTTTATTCTGTTTCATGTTAGAGCCCGTTTCTGAAATTCCAGAGAGTGCCTATCTGCTAGGTACGTAAAAAATTTGTAAATTTATTTTTTAGAGAAAAGCCCCGATGTTTAGAGTTCGAAGAATCTGGACTTATAATTAACTAGCACTTCGCCCCCGACTTCGTCCACAAAAAGTGTAATAGCTCGGCTAATTTGCATGGAATTTAATATAATTTATTGCCTTTGTTACTTCCTAATAATTCAGCTTTCTATTGGCCCAGTAGTTTCGGAGCTTATTTGGTACAAACAAAAAAAAAAGTCTTTCTTCTTTATAAAATTATAGTACAGAGTATAAGTAGATATAAGTCTGAAATCGCCACCCCGCCTTGAGCAAGCGTGGTGATTGTGCCCAGCAGTGGGACAGTAAAAGTCTGGTGTTATTATAGAGAAAAGCTGCCAGATAAATTGACTAGAACTTTTCAAGAGATGTTTAAACAATCCATAATTGTCATTTTAAGCCATTCCAGAAATCTTATGAATTAAGTCTACCTACACACAAGATTTTTCAGACAGAGCAAATGTTTAAACCCCATCTACGAAGTATATAGTCTCTGCGTACTATAAGCTACGATATTGTGTGTAGCGCCATCTATCCTCGATAAACATGAACTAGTCACAGAGTAATGCAGTAATATTACCAACAGTTCACTAGAACGCCGACAGTCGTCGCAAGTCATGAAGCTTATAGTAAACTAGCTAAAGCCCACGACTTCGTTCGCGTAGATATTTTTATGTGTATGTGTGAGAGGAAAAAAGGTACCCTATGTGCTATTCCAGATTATAATCTATGTCTGTGCAAAATTTCATTCAGATCTGTTCAGCCGTTCTGGCGTGATTGAGTAACAAACATCCATCCATCCAAACTTTCGCATTTATAAAATGGACATGAAAATGTCTTAAAATGTACATTGAATTTTTGTATTTAAAAGAAGTATTCTGAATTTAAAATTACCTAATTTCTTATTACTTACCGCCACCAGTGTACAGGGAATAATCTACTAAGATGTTGTGCAATTTCCTTTAGAATCCTTTCAAAAGCAGTCAACTCTACCTTTCCTACATCGATGTATCAAGTACAGGCGAGTGCGAAAACGCTTGCGCAACTGCTACAATTATTGTCTGTAATCGGTTTGCAATACTGGCTGCAACCAACGACTTTAGTTGCTCAAATAAAATTAGCAGGACAATTTGTTTGTGATTTGATAATGACAGTTAAGTTGGTAATAATGGTATTAACTGTTTTACTGTTAACCTGTTAGCTCTGTTAAGTGCCCCTAAGGCGCGAATTACACAGAAACGGCGTAAGGCGTAAGGTGCGGCGCAGGCGTGGAATTTATAAGGAAACGAAAGAACGGCGTGCCTGCGTCGCGCCGCTTGAGTGTAATTTAGGACACATCGCCTACGTACATTTTGTATGAAAATGTTTTGAAGCGGCGTCATGCCTGCGCCGTGCCTTCACCTTACGCCGTTTCTGTTTAATTCGCGCCTTATATAATTATCATGTTCAAAAGTCTCTTCTCGTCACCTTGTAATGTGACTTTTACCTTGTCATGTATAATTATTATCTTCAGCTCATTCCGTGGGAGGACTGAGAGGATTCGTTGTGGACATGACAATACTTTAAACGATAACCATCAGGGATTGGAACGGTTCAAGTTTAAAGCAAAGATTCCGGCAGATCTTATAATTCATACTGTCTTATATTCTGTTTGCGAAGACGCAATTGGCAAAGGTGTCTTACTACGTTGCTCTATCGATCATAGAGGGCGCTTCTCAACTAAAATATTCATATTAATAGAAAGAAAGAAAGAAAGATAGAAAAAATATTTAATCATATTATTCTTAATATTGATTAGGATCTCCTGTTGGAAGTCAGTGTATACCCGACTTGTACGAACTTTAATAAGCATATAAATAACTTTTAATTTACTCATTTTCAAATTCGTAAGCAATGTGATTTTTTTTTTATCAATTAGATCAGCCCATTTTTTTTTCTCAATTATTAGGTAATTGACATCTGCATTGCGAAGTAGCTATATCATATTTTTAAATTTTTCCAATTATTATTATGCCTCAATTAGGTTAGCTTTAATAGTTACGTACGTGCCTTAGTCCTAGACCTTATTTCAGATAGCTTTGCTTCGGTATATTTTTATAAGCTTTTATTTAATAGGTACACACGGCGACACATCAAGCCATACATTTCCAGTATAACATGGCCTCGCTTTATTTAGATTTCCCGTACATAGAGAGATCCGCATAAACTGGTTTTGTACAACTAGATAGGTCGTCGTGCGTACACTCCTGCTAAAAGAAATTTACTTTCTGAAGACTAGTATTACAGATGCTCAAAAACGTAAATAAAACACATAGTGACTTATTAAATATTTATTAATACATAACTAATATCTTAATAAGTATGACACACTTTACGCCTTCTTAGATTTGCTTGGCTTCTCAAACGTCTGGCCTTCATAGTAGTTTTCGCTGAAACACAAAAAATCATTAGATTACAAGCTGTACCAGATCTTCGTATTTTGGCCGTCTTTGGGTAACGTATTTACCAGAATGTAGCAGTGTTAAAAAAGATGAAGTTTACTAGTAATGTTGAGGCTGATGATTCCAGCACTAAAAGATATGGCAGCTACTGGCATTTCTGAAGTTTTTTATAAGCACCTTTAAATTTTATCACCAGAGACGAAATAATACAGGGTAAGCTATTCTTTTTCAATGGAACCATCGTTATTTGACACTTTCCTTTAAGACGCCATATCTTTCTAGGGTTTGAAGTAAACTAACCTTAACAGTTGGTCAAGACCTGCAGTTAATCACTCTAAGTTTAGCCAATCTTATTTATCAAGCCATGTCCTTACCATCCTTGAACCTTCTCAGCGTCATCGCACATGAAAGTATCCTCGTTGTAGACCTTGCCAAGAGGGCAGAGTCCCTTCTGGGGCTGCACTCCGTTGCGGCAGATGTAGAATTTCTGGCAGTCTTCGGGGTGAGGGAAGGTGGGGTGGGGGAGGGCACGGCCGTTGGGTCCCATCACTTCACCATCGGGGCAGGAGAAACCGTCGTCAAGCAGGTCTGGAAAAAGAGGTGATTGGTCGGTAAAGTCTCAATACCTTTTGAAAGAAATTAAGTGCCTACAAGCTAGCAAGAACTGCTGATTTAATATTCACTCATTATATCAATTTTAATATGGGCTTTCTTTCATTAAAAGTAACACTATTTAGAACATTCTTCTGAAATGGCCTGTATTGGATCATTTTTGTAATGACGACACCGTGCTCCTCGAATTTATGATCATAAAACAGGCATATAGCAGATAGTGAAAAGACTAGGCATCATCATCTGCCTAGTCTTTTCACTACTAGGGGTCTAGTGTCGAGTTACAATCTAGCTGAATACATCTTTATACCAACATTTTACGTGAAGGAACTGCCTCAACACACCAGTTACTCTGTAACAAATCAGCCAGTAACATGGTGTTAACCGTATATTGTTAATATTCTCAAGAAATCTACTAAATGTAACGTACCCTTGGTGAGTTGATCACACTGCCTCTTGACGGACTCCTTCCAGTCGCAGTTAGAGGACTCCTCGTCGAAGTACAGGCCGGGAGGGCAGGGCATCTCGTTGGGTGTGCCGTCTGAGCAGTAGTGGAACTTGTCGCAGGCCTGTAAATATGTAAGTTTTTTCAAATATTTTTTCAGTTTTAATTAAAAGTATACTAAACTCCTTAAAGTTTTCGTTATGTTTTTTGAGTGACGACTTTGGGAAAGTTAATTTATTTTGCGTTTATCACAAACAAGTATTATGTGTATAGGGGTATGAAGAACAGGATGTAAAGTTCTTCATCCCCCATAGAAAAGGGAGTTGGGGTGTTGTATCTGATGGGCTACTGCCCGACAACTGAGCGATGTAGGATTTTGATGTTAGTTCTTCATTTGTATCATAGATGGCGCTGTAATACTTCTTGTACGGTGTTGCTGTAGAACTGTTTTAGTGCCGCTACAATATGCAATTGGATAAAGGTATTTTGTACGGTTTCAATTTCATCCCCGTAGTCATTGTTTTATAACCTCTTTATCCTTTTCAAATACCACATCTTACTTCAAATTTCATTGAGAGCACGCCAATAAATGCCCTTTGCCCAACCTTAGAAGCCACATAAATGCTAGTTACAATACTGGTTGGTTTTGCAACGTACCTGGGGATCGGGATGTTTGAAATATCCGTTCTGTCTGGGGCAGCCTTTAGACGGCTTCGGCTCCTCTGTGGAGAGTAAATGTGGTTAGTTAAAGTAAACAGTATTGTGTTATAAAATCAGCTATCTGCCAGTAAAAGTCCCGTCCAAATCGTTCCAGCCGTTTTGGAGATTAGCCGGAACAAACAGGCAAAAAGACAAAAATTTAAAAAAAAATGTTTTTTTGCCAAAAGTACCGTATATACATTCAGTAAAAAGAGGTCATTTTGAAATTACAAACAGACACTTCAATTTAATTTATTTGTTTGTATGTACTACTATGTACAGATAGAGATAACTCACGCAGCTCTTTCCTTTCTCCGCAGTCTACATTGGAAGGGATGTCGCATCGCTCCTTGTGGGGGTTCTCATCCGAGAAGACCAGACCATCGGCACACAGCCTCGCTTCCGATACACCTGTAGAAAGATAGAAAAGACATGAGTAAGTAAAAAGATATTGCTGTAAACATAACACATCATGCCTATTCCCCGAAGGATAAGGCAGAAATACACGGCAGAAATGCAGAAATACAGTGGACCCACATTTTACCAGTTATGTTTAAGTCTCATGGAATAGAGGCCGATCCTATTGCCATCAATCGGGCACGAATCCAGACATTGGGCCGGTTACTAAGGTAATTCTCTCACGACACCGCGAGGCGCGAAGCAGATGTATACTTAGTGAGAGACGGTATACGTGTGTTAGGCAACAATGGATTTCATACAAGCCAATAGGCACGACGTGAGTTTCGCTTCGTGGCCCGACCGCGCGGACGAGCAGTGTCGTACGTGTGATAACTGCCTTAGGCGTGGTATTACACAGAAACGGCGTAAGGTGAAGGCGCGGCGCAGGCATGATGCCGCTTCAAAACGTTTTCATACAAAATGTACGTAGGCAACGTTTCTTGAATTACACTCGAGCGGCGCGGCGCAGGCACGCTGTTGTTTCGTTTTCTTATAAGTTCCACGCCTGCGCTGCACCTGCGGCGCACCGTCACCTTACGCCGTTTCTGTGTAATTCGCGCCTTAAAGTCGTCGCGTCCTGATAACTTTAGTTTAGTATATTCACCTTGACCGAGACCTTGTTTAGTAGATTTGCAACTTCCTTTAGATAAAAATGCCTTGTTTATCGTTTCGCGATCCTCACAAAGAATTGGGCCCTACTTAGGTATATAACTTGTAATTTCCTTGATGCTGGGTCCGCTATCCCAGCAAAGCATTTGGTACCGTCAGTCGTATACCTACCACGACACAGACCCGTCAAACGACAAGCATGGACAGACGCCAGCACATCAAACTACCCGAAACTGTCAAATTTTCCCAATCAACCTTGAACCTAACGCTTTAACGATAAAGTTCAAAATCTATTAAATAAATTTGACAGATTGTAGTAGCTTGATGTGCCGTATTTGAACTTTTGCGTTGGACGACACTTTGTCATACAAATAAGTCTATAAATCTATGTACTACAACATTTACCTATATAGACACATACGTAGTCATTGCAAAACCACAAAATACCGCTCACTTGTAGTACTGACGGAAATACAAGAATGCATGTGTTGGTGCATTACAAAATGTTACTGTGAAACTACATACGTTTATTAAGGCTAAGTGTTATTGCTACTATTTCTAGAAGTTATGAATTTGGCTTAATTTTGTATGGTTAAGTAGAACAGCTCTAGTTAGGTAAATGTTATTTTGAATATATTGTGATCACGCTATGGCTAAATTATAAATTGTAACATGGCTATATTATTGATTAAGTAATGATTTCCCAAAATATGAATGATAAAAAACCGTATTTAAAACGTTTAAAGGATTATCCCACAGTATATACTTAAGAATAGAGAGATACCCTCGTTGGGTTAGTTAGTGGTCACAATCGTGACTGCTGCGCATGAGGTCCTGGGTTCGATTCCCGGGTCGCACAAATTGTTATTGAGTTTTTTCATCAAGAATTTCTTAGTAGCTCACCCCCTATTACATGGGACGTAAACACAGCTGGTGAAATGTGGGTGTACTATTAGGTACACCTCTGCCTAACCCTTCGGGCATTACAAGCGTGATGTTATATTATGTCATGTTATGTAGAAGTACATAGATTATGATAGTTATAGATTGTCTTGGTGCCAAATAATCTGAACTAACTCTTATGAGACGTCTTAAATATCTATATTTGTCTTCAAATCTCAATAAAACACCGAACTATGTCTTTACTTTTTTTTTTTTTTACGGATGGGAAATCATCAAATGACTTCTCCCACTCTGGGTGAAGTGGGAGGGAGTGTCAGACTCTTACTGACTAAAACCCATCCATGTTCCTTCATTGTCCTTTGTGTTCCAGGGCCACGGTATCTCTTTCGAACAGTCCTGGTTGCTGACATCTCTTTGAGGCGCGCGTGGAACACGAACGCGAACTATGTCTTTACTTTAATCACTAACTTTGACAAAATAAGCCACGATCATTAAATAAATTCCAGATATCCATCCTATGATCAAGACTGACCTATCACGTGCTTTCAGAATGTTTGGGAACACGAATCCTATCCGTCGAACGTGCACAGAGACGAATCATGACAAAATTTAAGACATAAATAAGACAAATTGTGGATATTATAACAGTTGATTCTCAGCAAGGCAATTCGTTGCTTAGTTAAATCTAATACATTTTTGACCTTTCCATTATAGTTATCGCTTACATATCTAAGCAATAAAACTAAAAGATCCTCAATATAGGTAATTTAAAACAAAACTATAACATAACACCATCAAGCCTGTAATCCCCAAAGGGTTAGGCAGTCCCATGTAAAACGGGGCGAGACTATTGCCATCAACCGGGCACAAATACAGACTCCGTGGCTGTTACTAAGAAATTCCTGACTGAAACTCAATAACACTGCCCGACCTAGGAATCGAACCCAGGACCTCATGCTCAGCAGTCACGCTTGACCAATAGAACAAAGAGGCAGTCAAAACAATACAATTATATAAACTATCAACAAGTAATTGAATTATGATTAGCGATTACGCAAAAAAAAATCACGATTAATAATTACGACTAATTATAAATAGCAATTATAATTGTTTTAAACAGTAAAGCATAAACTTAAACTTTCTCCTTGCACAATGCTTTTACTTGCAAGCGTGTTTAAAACGAATTTAAATTCGTCATGAAAGGTCAAGATAATAGAAATCTTCGTTAATATTCTCGGTGCATCTGTCTTACATTCTCTTCTGTAAGTTTCCATTGAAATTGAGAGAACTGCTGTTTTGTATACATATATTAGAAAATTCAATTACCTAATAGGTTATATGTGTAAGCTACCTACTTGAATAGGTTGTCTTGATTTTGAGCTAAATTTAGAAATCTCTATACAAAACACGTACGGAGAATACATATGCTAACAAAATCCGATTCAAATAGGGAGGCTATTTGAATCGGATTTTGTTAACAATTTCATGAGTATTTTTGTACCCTAATTCTTTTTCTAAAACAAAAAAAAGTACCGTACTGTATGTACTTTCATATGCATTCAGTAAAACGCTGTTATTTTGAAATTACAAACAGACGCTTCAATTTTATTTATTTGTATAAATGAGCACCGTAATGGCATCTCCTCGGATCAAGATCAGCTAGTGAAAATTGGGTGTGGTGATGGCTTTTTTTTTACGGATGAGAAATCATCAAATGACTCCTCCCGCTCTGGGTGAAGTGGGAGGGAGTGTCAGACTCTTACTGACTAAAACCAACACAAAGGGCAAAGAAGGAACATCCATGTTCCTTCTTTGCCCTTTGTGTTCCAGGGCCACGGTATCTCTTTCGAACAGTCCCGCAGCGTGTGGTGATGGCTGATGGCCGATTCGGTGCCTAAGTGTAATATGAGTTTGAGCTACCTGTTTACCATCCCAACTGAATAGGTTAAGTTTCATCATAAAATTTATGTTGCAATAATTAATCAAAGGTCCTATCTATGAATATAAATTTTGTTATTGCAAAACTGATGCTACATTATTATGTAAGAACGGGTCATCAGATTGCAGTCAAAAGTTTCCGCTGACACGACGTTAGTAGCATCCTCCCCTTCTAATAAATTATGGCATTTAATTGACTCCAAAACTTAATTAAATTAGATTGGTAATAATTATTTATAGCACGACGATATCTTAAGACGACTGTCTGAATGGTGTTATGGTCCTGGTTTCGATTCTAAGGTGCTCAATTTATGGCAAAAGGTCATTATTACATGGGATATAAACAAAACTGACGAAATATGTGCACTTTAAGCACAAGTCTGGGGGTCTAAAATGGCCGCTGCAGCAAAATAATAATATGAATTACGTTACAATTCTTAAAATGGTCACAGACGCATTTAATATTATGAATAGAATAAAATAGAGTAGAAATAATTTATTTGCATTGAATGTAGGTACATACATGAGTTGTTACAGTAGTAATTATTTGTTCCTGGTACATTCAACATTTGGCATGCAAAAATTTATACTTATAAACAATTAAGCATACAACTTCAATTTAAAAACTTTCAAAACAACTAAACAATTATGAATTGTCATTTTGTGACCATTTTACGAATTGTAATGTAATTCAAATTAGTATCCTATTATGATTCCGCTTAAACGGCCTACTTAGATCCCCAGTTTGACTTCATACTAAACAAGCGTGTTGTTATGATATGATGTGTAATTTACGCTGCCCGATAACATTACATGTCTAGCGCTACTCATAAAAACAATTTTTGCATGCACACATGATTGCCGATAGACATATTTTGGGCAATACCGTGCAAGCAGTTTATTACCCAGTTATGGTCGCCTTCGTAACATTACGCTATTTAATAATGTGGAAATATTAGGAATTTTTACACTCTACTTGCGATAGTAACGAGAGTGGCCGAATGTTGGCAAAAAATACGAGTGGTCACGACATTTTGTGTAGTAATGTCACACTTCACAATGGGCTTACTCGGTGATTGAATTCGTAGTAAGCGTATTGGCGGTAAATTGTAAATGTCAAAACTGAATGACGTTTTATTTGACATTTGTGTGTTTGAGATTTAGGTACTATTTTTAAACTGTTAAGTTTTTACACCAGGATTCCACATTATCAAGATGATTATCACTCCGAACCATGGGTTTACACAGGCAATTGTTTATTTTTGGAAAATAACAGCATCAGGCTATAACGTTCCCAATGTTGGGACGCAACACACACATAATTAATGTCCACATTTTTTTTTAAGTCCCTTGTAATAGGGGCGACCCCTATTAACGTAACTGGCGAAATGTGGGTGTAGTATTAGGTACTCTTCTGCCTAACCCTTCTGGGATTACAGGCGTGATGTTATGTATATTATTATTTTACGATACCAGAAAACGACTGTCGAAGTAAATGTACAAGATGCAGATGCGAGAATTATTTGCAAATGCTTGTTTACAAATTCTATTGCACAGGCATTAATAAATTAAAAGTTTTGATGCTGTCTTGAAAGCATAATTATGAAGTAACCTTGCTTGTTTAAAAATTCTTGAAACTCATAAATTTAAATGCTTTATAAGAAGAACCGCTTTTATTTTGGACTATAATAAAAATATAACGATGTGAAATAGACCGACTTAAACGTAACTTTTTAGAGCATTTTTACGAGTGAAAACTCCATAGTAAACAGTAGTAATAAAAAATAATACCAGCCTCTTTTTCCCACAATAAATCTGAAACTCATTCATATTTTGGTGCACATAATACCTAATTAAAAAATATAAAAACTGGCCAAATGCGAGTGCTTGTTATAGCGGCAAACAATTTCAACTGTCTACCTATTACGGATCATGAGATACAACCCGCTGACAGACAGACGGACGGACGGTGGACAGCGTAGAGCGCTTAGTAATAGTGTCCCATTGGTTACCGTTCGGGTACGGAACCCTAAAAACTTCTATTAAAAAAACCTTTGTAAAAAGTGAAACCCGGAATACAAGAAACAATCTTCGATGTCGCAATCATCTTGCATGCACCATGACGTCATAGGTGTTAGTACCTATGAACTGCACGGTTGACATTTGTAGTTTTGTACTGACCTCTGCTGCATCTGTAGTAAAGGTCGCATTGGTAGGGATCCGGGTAGAAACCACTCTTCTCTGGGCAGTCGAACTCTTGTGCTGAAACTGAAAAATATTTTTCCGTTAGATATTGCTAAATAAACCTTTATTTTTGGCAAACATATAATAGATAGGTAGAAAATGAGAACAACAGAATTTGAATCTATTGAACACGGGAAACGACTGAAAATTGGGTGACCTAAATCAGATAATCCACTATCGCTTATAAATATAGCGAGAGAAGAAGGTGATAAATGTGTCACATAATTTTGTCTTCTCAGAGAATTCAGGGCAATTGTGATGAAAATGCGCCTATGTTGATGAAAGCTCAAAAGAACCTGGGTATAAACTTAACATCATCTGTTCAAAAAATCTATCATCATTCTCCTGCCCTTATCCCAACTTATTTGGGGTTGGCGCAGCATGTCTTCTTCTTCCATACTTCTCTAATACTCGTCATCTCAGCAGTCAGCTCCTTTCTAACCATATCATTCATCACACAGTCCATCCATCGTTTCTTTGGTCTTCCTCTACTCTTATAGCCATCTACATTCATACTGAACATGTTCCTAACTACATTTTCCTCCGCATCACATGTCCTACCACGATAACTGATTACCACCCACAACTTTTCAGCCACCGGCGCCACATTCAGACTTCCTCTTATGTACTCATTCCTTATTTTATCCATTCGCGTTACACCACTCATCCCGCTTAGCATTCTCATCTCAGCCACATGCAAATGCCTTTCATTTATCCCTTTTGTAGCCTAATATTCTGATCCATACAAGACAGCAGGTCTAACCATGGTTATAAAAATCGAAAAATTTAATTCAGTTTAAATCTATCAACGAAAGCAAAAACAAAATATTGTACACACTCAAAGTTAACTACAGTAAGACCAGCGGCACTTAACAAACAAGAAAGTAACTTAACGCCTAAACCAAGGCCGCTAAGTCTTTGAACTAATTCCAGTCAGTAACCGTATGAGTTATTATCAGTGAATTATTACTATCGTTTTACTGGAAACAGGTGTTTCTAATTATTTTGGTGATCGTTCTATTTGTCAAAATCAGATTATTCGTTTTTGAGCTACGATCGAACATACATACGTCGGAAAGTTGACTGACAAGCTCTAACGTTGTTGCTTAGATAAAACAGTGATAAACGCTTTAGAAGTGGTTTAATGAATAACAAAGAAATGACTTACATAAAAAACATAGTCTCAACGATTAAACACTTCTGTTATCATCTATTACGCTTTATCCATCAATGTCCGACAAATCCGTCTAATGAATATTGTAAGTGCTTGAAAATACATAAAGCATATAATCTATAACTCTAATCGTATTTGCGCTTCATTAATGTAATGGTAATCGTATTCATAGCAATGAATTTATGTAAAAGCAATTGAACTTCACAAAGTCAAGGAATATCGTTAATTTAAACAGAAGAAATCACAATACTTGACAAGTTTTCTACAATAATAATCATAGAAATTATATAATATCCATAAAAATTTAAAAAAAAACAACACACTTAGTCTATAAGACACTATTTGACAGCAGCCTTCATATAGTTTCATGTCTTAAAAAAAAAATAAGAACTGTTCCGTTTAAAAAAATATATAAACAAATGCGAATCGATCTTCTATAGATTCAAACCTACCTATAGAACTTAGCTACGAACGAGCTATCTCAGGCTATACAGGAGGTTCTAAAACAAAGCACAATACACCCGAGACATTGCCTAACGTTCCTTTGTTACCATCTATTGTTAACGCTCACTTCATTCTATTATACAGGGTGATATAAAATTGCTTAGCTGGCTTTCGCCGGTGACTCCGTCTGTGTAGGTGGTGCATTGTTTTCTGTTGCTTAATGTTGTCTGTGAAATATTTATTGATGATTGTATTAATATATTTTGAAAGTTATGAACTTTGGATTGACTGCATTGGGTACTAACTATGATATTAGAACTTTATTTATTTAATATATTTAGTACAGCATAAGCCATTAATACTAAATGAAGTTATCCTTTTATTCGGTCTTCTCACAGAACCACAAACATGCTAACATTATCGTCTTCCATTCATCAGCAAACAAGTCCAATCCAGTGTTAGTCTCCACGAGCCCGTTGAGCATCATAAGCATATATAGAAATATTTAGTAATATTTCCATAAATATAGGTGCTTCTTGGCGACCGAGAATAATTGGCCTTCTTATAAAACAAAAAGTATGCAATTAACTACTAATAAAATATGAATATATCAATCGATTGATATATTCAAAAGATCAATCCAGCGTATATTTTAGGCTTTTTATTCATAAGACCTTCATGATACCTTATTGAGATGCAAATGATCAAAAAATAAACATAACATTATTTATTAGACTAGCAAAAGGTGGAATACATTACAAAAACCAATTTAATGTCCCAGCGTAATTACCTCTTCTGTTTGATTACATGCGCATGAGTACTTTAAATTACCCGAATAAGAAACTGGTGACATTAAAATTCTGACCTATAGTTTCTTAGAATTTTAATGTTCAAGACCAGCCTTGAACAAAATTACTAGACTAATGAGAACATTGTACAGTGGACAAAAAAATTTGGTATGCAGGTAAGAAATATATAAACATCATTGATTTTTGGAGTATCCTAACAACACAGGCTTTAGACGCCTAAAAGGAAAAATTATTATAATAATATATTATTAATAATTATTATATTATTTATAAAATGTATTAGTTCATTTAATTTTATTTGTAAATATGTGTGTTAGTATGTACCTATTTATGTATATCAATTAATGTTAACAAAATGGTATTTTTCTTATTTATTTTTTTGTACTCTATCACAATGCTGTCCTATTTGACTCAATGGTTGACTGGTAGAGAATGCCTTGTGGCATTAGGTCCGCCTTTGTACCACTTTTGTACATGAAGTTTAAATAAATAAATAAATCCTCGTATCTCTTGTTGTCTGTACCTCCACAGACAAGAGCTAAATGACTTGCATTGAATTCTAGACTTAAGTTGTTGACCCCGGCAATTGTCAATCGAAGCCTTAAGACTGAACTGCCAGCGACTCGATTTAGCCTTGCATTTAGCAATCAAACTACTTGTTGCATCATTAGTAATTGATAAGTAACTCAGTGAGAGTAGAAAGTGTTAAAAATGAAACAAAGTGTGACTTATAACTAGATTAGGTAACTGACAGTTGACAGTGTTATGTTTAGAGTTGACGACCACAAAAAAAAAACCTTGTTATACCAAATGATTTGAAAAGAGTAACCATGGAGTTTTTTGCCGGTTCTTCTCCATAGGTAACTACCAACCCGAACCGTGCACCTTTTTGTCGACGTTTTATAAGTGCCCATCTAGGCCTATGTGGAATAAAATATTTTGATTTTGATTTTATCTCTTCAGCCGGGAAAACACAGAACTAAAATAAATGTACGATGTTTGACATATCGATGCATGTTTGCTTGACATGCAGCGCCACCTTGAACTCCACACTTAAAGTGGTCATATTATAATACTAAGTTTTACGACCTTCAGAAGCAACAATATGTTTCTTTTTTAATTCAATGAACTCTTTTCCAGACTCAAAGCTATCTCCTGTCTAACAACAAAAATGCTTAGTGTTTAAAACAATGATATTATAAATAAAAAGAGGTATGTATAGCACAAGCGCGCACAAATTGTTGCAGACAAATTCAGACAATTGTAGTAATTTAAGTACTTCAAGCACAATAGCTATCTCCTTCCGTATCATACGTTCCGTATTATCTGTCGCAGTCGTAACAACGCACCGATATTTGTACGCCGCGCGCCGCTCAGTATGAACGTAACGTATAATATCTTCTTTATAATATCATTGGTTTAAAACCTTATTAGGATAGGTGCATAGAGACGGAAAAACCATCGTTCTTATCAGCGAAATATCAACAATACTCCTCCTAAACGATCCCACATATAAACTGCATCAGTCAACGAAATTCGCGTAGCAGACTTTTGGGTTAAACCCATTCGAAATTATCACAATCTATAAGCTAATAACAAGAAAACTGACCATGAAGACTGACCTAATTGACTGACTGAAGAATGACCATCAACATACTAGCGACGGAATAAATAACGACGAAGGGACTATTCGAGACGAAAGCAGAAAGATTGCAAGATTACAATCAACACCAACTGACCTCACGTTCATTCTAGAACATTGGCAAGCGAACAGGTTTTCCTTAAAAGAGCGTCATATAAAAAAAAAATATACCTAATACTTTTTTTTTTTTTAAACTTTGGCGCGCACTAGGCATTTCCCCTGTATCGTGGATGCGTTTACAAACATTTAAACTCACATACACAAAAAGCCAGACTCGGAATAACTATCTGTAATATTTGTTCCATGCGGGAATCGAACTCGCGACACGAAGATCTCATGTCGCTTATTTTTATTTAATGTAAGCTCTGATGTCATACTTTAATATCAATGAAATGACGAGATTGACATTTGCCATCTTATATAAGTTCAAGTAAGTGCCTTGTATGTAGATTGGAAATATAACCGCGTCTTGAAGTTCTCTATTTATTTTTTGGAGGACTGCGTGGCTATAGACTGACAGTCGCACGGGTACATTGAAGGTAAAGCTACGTCGACCCTTGGATGGGTGACCATATATGACACCGATTACATGATACAGATTGAGACCTCCCCGTGCCTCGGAAAGCACGTTGGGCGGGTGACATATGTAGATCTCTGAAAAATGGATCCAGGGGTAACTTATTATCCAGGAAGTGGGTTGTGGAGGTCAGATAAGGAGTCACTTCATGTAAAACTGATATTCAGCTGCATTCGGTTAGACTGGAAGCCGACCCAACATAGTTGGCAAAAAGCTAGGCAGATAGATTGGTAATGATGCAGTACTTTATTTTTCATCGAGTCATTGATGAAAGTTTAGAAAAAAAAACTACCAATTTTAACCAAACGCGAATTTGGTTCATACTACACAATATTTTATTATATTTATTGTGTAAATAAGATATCGGTCATTTCGGTTCGGTTTATTACTTTACAGGTGTCAGTGTTACCAAGCCGAAAAAGGTATTTCGCAATGAGTTCAGATATATTTTAGGTCGTAACAAGCAAGCTGACATGTCATTACTTTTGAAAATATAATTACTAGGTTACAAAACTTCAAATGTAGACAGTACTTATTCGTTTTAGTATGGATGAAGAAATCAATATTAAAGAATTAGTGTTTACATTTAGTAATAAATCCATTAGCAACTGTAAAGTGTGGGTATCTCAATCTTGGTTTGAATTGATTTATTTGAAAAGACTAGCCATATACGTAATGACCTTTCAAAACTGATCATTAGTCAAAAAGTTCAAACTATTTTTAGTATTAAGTCGTTTGTCTTAGTATAGACATGTAATGAGGAGGGATGAAAGGCATGTGACTAAAAGAGCGATAGATATAAATATTGATTGATGAAAAAGGAGAGGAAGGCCAAAGAAATGATATGAAAGAGAAAGGAATAAATGATGCCGTGACATCTGACAGTGGAGAATGGAAGAAGAAAACGTGTTGCGCCGATCCCAAATAGAATGGGACAAGGGCAGGAAGATGATGAAATAATTTAGTCTCTAAATATAATCTACCAAAATGCAGTATAATTGAATGCTTAACTTCGACCTTTGCAGCCAAATATCTGTTGAATACCGGATATTTTAACCGGTTACCTACATAAGTTTTAATTCCTGATATCAGCCGTGACCACCGGCTTATGCTGATCGAGGTCTGACCACACCTCAATCTGCATGTTAGCAATTTACCCACGACCCTTGAATTGTGCGCAGTAATAAGGACCTATTTGCACATAGACCATTATTATTTTATTAATTCTTTCCTAGGAAAGATAAGACTAATAGGTATCTGCATTAATTGCTCACAATAAACATTTACTTATGCTTTTAACAAGCTTCTACACATTAAAATGTGTGTATATTAGAAATAGAAATAACATAATCTTGTAAATTCTCATGTTCATCATTGTGTCCTTAGCCAGCTTATTATTTTGGAATCGGCACAATTTGCCTTTTTTTTATCTTTCAAAGTCGTCATCTCTATGTTTTCTTCTCACACCATACCATCCTCTCTCTTGACTCCTTTGCTCTCTCATGTCGAAAGCTTAAACAATTACCTACTATTCTTACTTCATCACTCTTACAACTTACACTGCTTAACAAAATAACCTATGAGCAGCAATCGTGACTAGTTGCCATGCATTTGCAACATATGTATTAGGCAAATTAACTGGAGCATCGAACATTGACGTGAAAGGAAGACGAGACTGCAATTGATGACATACTGTATAAAATAGAATACCACATTAATTTTAGGTATGACCTAAGATTTAACAAAAGTAAACCTGGTTGAGGACTTGAGGAAGGTCAATATACCAGTGGCGAAGGTTCCATACAACTGGATTCCTATCGGATTCCCTTTGAAAAATGGCACAGTCAATATTCTATAGACAAATAATATAATCACATTAAAGATTATATACTCCGGCTTACTCTTACAAAAATTGACCCTTCGCTACTGCAATATACTCCTAGGTTTTCAATCAGGTATAATCACCAGTTTAGCTTAGTGGATTGAAATTCACATCATGTAACAATTAAAAAGGAAAGACAGTGTCAATTTAGGCGCTTTTAAAAAATTCACCAGTAAATATATTTAATATCTAACTTTAGTTGCTAATCAATTATCTTGATTCGTGAAGACACTGTGGTTCTCACTTTTCATACGAATCCAGTTCTACCATCATCATCTTCCTGTCCTTGTCCCATGTTACTTGGGGTCGGTGCAACACGTCCATTCTCTTCTATCAACCGTCACGCTATCATTTACTCCTTTTTCTTTCATATCATTCCTCACACAATCCATCCATCGTTTCCTTGGTCTTCCTCTCCCTCCATCCATCAACATTTATATTCATATCTGACCCAGTTCTCCTAGCCTTACGAAAATAAAAATACTCATGCATAGTCAGTCATTATTCTAGTAGTTCGCAAACCTAAGACTACCCTATCTACGTAATCAGTTACCGAATTATAACAGCTATCAGCTTAATGCACATATATTACAGACCAATTACCAAATGTAATGAGAATCGGAAATCAATACATAAGCCTATAATAAGAGTAATTAAAACCAGGAATGTTAATACGTAAATGGTATTAATACAATTTATAATTGTTTTCAATTATGTAATTTGAAAGGGCGAACGAAAATAACGATATCCGAATACTCATAACTTGTTACATGTGCTCGATATTGTTCTCATAACTTATACTTTATGCACTGTTATAACAATCATAAGAAAGAATTGAATGATTACAATTAGACTATATATTTATACTGAAGGTCGCGGAAGACCGAGGAGAAGATGGCGGGACGTCTTCGATGGCTTCCTCTCGAATTGGCGAGAAAAACCACAGCATCGTGAGAAGAGGAACGAATGGGGGGAGGCCTTTGCCCAGAAGTGGGACAATACGGGATAGCTAAAAAAATATATATTTATAGACATATTTTAAAGGCTCAATGACCACTAAAGATGATTGACCGATGCACGCTCTTGTCTGTTTATAAAAAAATAGAGCTCTCACTAATTAGGATTTAAAATAGCGACTATTATTTTACACAGAAGAAGTCATTGGATTGCTAGCAGCTATGCATTATTTCAAAGAAATAAAGAAACAACTAAAGCAGAAGAATTATGAAATAAACTATTATATCATTTTAACAATTTTAAAATAGGTATCACCAAATAGTTTTCAACATCACCTTTAAAGAACAGATTTATGAAAATTGTATTTAAAATTTAATGACTGTTATACATTTCAATTGTACTAACAATTGTGTGTAAGACCAGTTAACGGTTTCTAGGAAACCTAAATAACTAAATACGTAACAAGTGACTAACAAACAAGACAACAGTTCCAGTTTCACACAAAACTTATTGCGAGATTGTGTGACAAACCTCTGACGTCATTTCAGAATGTAGTGCAATAATCCCTTAATAATATATTTCCTTGATAATAATATATAGGTGGTGAGACAATCTGATAATGTTGATTGATTGCACAGAACAGAGAGGTTTGGAGGGAGAAAGGGGAGGCCTTTGCCCAGCAGTGGGACACATTGTAGGCTATCAAATATATATATATATATATATATATATTTCCAGAAGTAAACTGCCCTAACAAAAGGCAATGACAGGTATTAGCTGGATGAGGGTTGTCAAGAATCGAGACGAATAGCGTATATTTGGATAGGCCTAGGTCCAGCTGTGGACTGCTGTAGCCTGATAATAGTGATGATGAGCATATAAGCCAGACAAAAGTATTCAATTCATTGTCCTAGGAATAAATCTAAAGTTATTGCAATCCAAAATACAGCAACGTAGATTACTGCTAAGTCATAAGATCCAAATCTCAACTCAGTTTTCAAAAGCGCAGTATTGAATACGTAGGTACACCTTCCAAACAAATGTTCTAGAAGTTTCATACATTGCGAAAGCAAAACCCTACGTAGGCATTGTCGTAATCGGTAAAAGCTTAATCAAGTATCAGAGATTAAACAAGTAGAAGGATCTGGAACAAGCACTAGGCTACCCCAGCCCGGAACAATTTACTATGAATATTACAAATATGATCGAATAAAATTAATAAAAACAATAATTGAACCCATGACTATAAAGCTAAATTATGGTCAATGACCGCTACAACCAACGGTACTGTAGTGTGACAGATATGTTCGATTCATTGACTAAAATGGTAACTAACCCGACCCAACTATGCATACTGCATACAATGTCAAATTGTCCATATAAGGCACATTAAATACGAAGACTTTTAAGTTAAATGGCCACGTAATAAAGTGTGAACTGTGAAAAATTGTTTAATAAGTGTTACTGATTGATTATCCACCTTTGTCGGTGCAGTTCCGATTGAGTCATAAGATAGTTCTTGCGAAATCAACAGTAGGTAAATTGCATGACTATTGATGTTTCTACGACTTCAAAAGGGGTTGGAGTACTTAAAGTGTTGACTCTATGCCCACAAATGTTACGTAAAATAAATACTGTTGACGGACATGTAAATATTAAGTGAGTCCAATAGTAAACGAGTTTATTATACTCGAGAAGGAAATAGAAGGTGATATTTATGTAAACGATGACGGAAAAAGCTTTTACGATGTCACATAATAGGTACTGTACTTTTTCATCGGGAGATTATGAGGATTGTGAGAACTTGAATAATTTACCAGAAATATAAGGAATCAATAAACAGTGGTCCTCATTCGCCCTGGATCAAAAAAAATGGAAGTCATGGGGATTTCCTTTGCCCAGCAGTGGGATGACGCTGGCTAACAGTAACAGTATTACGAACGTATTTGGTTTTTTACGTACTTTAAAATAATAATTGAACATACTCTCGCATTAAAACAGTAAAAAAAACAAATTATATTAAAATAGTAGTTCATAAAGCAGTAAGTAAGCACTATTACAAAATACTTCTAACTAAAGTTTAATCACCCAATTTCTCAATCGATTCCCGTTGGCAACACACCTCTCTAACAATATCAAGTTAACACGTATACTAACTTAATTTAAAACTAAGTTTAAAATAAGTAAAAAAAGTAACACTTACCTAACCCGCACACAAAACCGACGACAAGAAGTAAACTTCTCATTTTTTTTTTTTTTTATTAAATTTATTTGAGGTAGAAAATATAAATAGAATTAAACTGTTCGTACGTGCGTTTCCTTCCGAAGGTTGCTCTGTATTGCGAGCGGGGACTATTGTGGCCTGCGCAGGCGCAGCTTACTACACCACGCACGACCGATGAAAGTGAATGAAAGTTTTAAAAAAAAGACATTGACTGATGAAGCTTGGACATGAGATGTATTTTTAGAATCCATGTTTGTAATTTGTCTGTTGTAAGGTTTTGAGTATGTAGAATGTAATTAATCTTTAAATCATTCACTTGCTTTTCTTTACTTTATTAGTTTTGTTATTGAATATAGGAAATCAATTACTTTGTCTGTTTTGACAGGTTATTAGAAGAAGAGCGTAATTTATTATCGAGTAATTTTGAGTATGAAGAAATGATTGATATAGATACGAGATTTTGGTGTCAACGGCTTGTTATGGCAAATTACATGTGCCCTAGTGAATTGACATGATTTTAATAATAGAATTTCCTGTAATATTTGTAATATCTATTTCGTTACCATAGTGAATTTATAATGATCAAGTCCTATGATGATCAATTGCCATCATCTGCCTAGCCTTTTCCCAACTATGTTGGGGTCGGCTTCAAATCTAACCTATAACTAAACTAACATACAATTAAATTCATATTTTACATAGACCGACTCTATCTTTTTGACTTCCACAACTCACTAACTTTTTGTGTAACACGTTATCCATGGAAAGACTTCCCGTGTTTGTTTATTGTTATAAAACCTAAGTAAGTAAAGACTAAGACTTAATAATCTGAGCTGTTGTTTTTATTATTTTATTTCTAAGATCTTAAAAAACTACATTTATGATGTGCAGGAAGCTGAAGCACACTGCTTATCCAATGAGGTGGCTGTTGATGATGAGAAACTGACAATATATAAATTAGATGCTATTAAATAATCCTTTTTTGTTTGACATGTGACATCACTTAAATTCAAAATCGCGCAAGCAGAACCGCGTGATTGGAACATACTCAGAAACCCGTCAACAATCATCAAGCCCACCAGACACAACATCTGTCTGGTCGAAGGATTCTTCCTTTTCAGTTGAGAATTAGGAACTTCCTAACCTTTAAAGATGCATTTATTTATGCTCGCACCCTAATCTAGTGCACGACCTCTCATTACAGTGAGTGTCTCAAGTCACCAAGAAAAGTCACGATACATACCTATAGCAGTGTCTATACATAATGTATACATATATGTATAACCGCATTGTCGAGGTCCAAAGACGATAGCCTCCAAAATGGCCACGTCACGGCCAATTTCATGGAATTTAATGCCGTTTGTCAGCCAATTGGTACCTTATTATTATGCATTAATATGATGGCCGCCGTATCCTGCTTTTTGGAGTGGGTACTTAATTTTTATAGGGTACATCGCTGTAGGCTTGTATTTTAATGATGAAGTTGTTAATGTACATCAATTATGAAGGTTATTACGGGACTCAAAAAAAAAATCTTGATGGCCCACAGTATGTTTCCTTAGTCTTCCTTCTGTATTACCCAGTAACTAAATCATGGAGGTCAGATAGGTAGTCGTTTCACATAATATTCTGGTATTCAACTGCATCTGGTTAGACTGGAAGCTAAAAGCTAAAAGGCTAGGCAGATGATGATGATACCATTTAACACAATCTTGACATTAAAGAATCCCGATATTGTTTCATAAGGTAATTAGTATTTAAATTCTAGCCTAGATTAGGAAATTAAATTAAATAAGCAATAAAGATGTTGTTTTGCTGTCATCATCCAACATCGAATCTGTAGCAACATAAATAGCAATACTATTAATTCCCCAATAGATCACGTGGTGAAGTGATCTAGACTGAAAAATATATTTTGGGTACCAGGTTTCGAATTACTGTCTAGGGATGGAAATGACAATAATTCACACTAGTTCTCCAATGCAATTTTAAGCGAAAATCCACCGCCATTTTATTTTATTAATGAAAAAACCGCAACTATAGGTTCACCGGTGACAAGAGCGAAAAAGAATGTTAATTTTTATTATTAACTTGTAGGCACATGAAGGTTGTACGGATCGTTTAAATACTTCGGTGCTTCGAATTAATGGGTTATTGGCAATTTTAAACACTACCATTTTTGTCTTCCGATAAACTAAAGACTATATAGGAACTTACAAAATTAATTTAAAGGCTGTATTTATTTAACACTTTTGCCCGCGGCTTTGCTCGCGTTAATATAATTCGGGTTGTACTCTACTTGTAATAATATAATTCAATCATGATTCGAAAGACACGTGGCGCCATCTATTATCATAAGGACGTTATTGTTATTTTCCTCGGGAACAGTACTTTTTTTCAGGATGAAAGGTGTATGTACATTTCTCTACACCCGACAACGTATATGCAAAATTTCAGGATGATCGGTTTAGTGGTTTAGGCGTGAAAAGGTAACAAACTAACTTACTTTCGCATTTATAATATTAGTAAGAATTTCATATTCGGTGTGAACTAGAATTTTTGTACGTCCTGGTAAACTTAGTATGAACAATACGGATCTATGTAACGTAATAATGTGATATTTCTCGCTAGCCATTCTCACACATTTGTCAAGATACCTATTACTTACTTCCAAGAAGCTCACAATAGTGTTTGTTACGATTTTGTCTATGGTGCCATGACAAGTGAAAACTAAAAATAAATCCTGGTCTTATGACTCACATACGTTCACCTACATCTAATCCATCATTGGATTCACACCAAAGACACAGATCCTCCTAATCCTATTGGATAATGAGATTAGAGGATCTAAACAAAGTAACATTCATTTTATCAACAGTAACATCATCATCAATTACTGCTTAGCCTTTTCCCAACTAAATTGAGGTCGGCTTCCAGTCTGACCGGATGCTGCTGTATTTTACATGGAGCGACTGCCTATCTGACCTGCACAACGCAGTTAGTACTGGGTAACACGATACCCCTTGGTACGGCTGGTTGTCAGATTTTCGGGCCACTAAACCCTGTTACGACTGCGAAGCTCTTATAATGACAGCGGGTGGCAACGGCTTGACGTGCTTTGCGAGGCACGGAGGACTCTGTATGTAATAGATAGTCACCCATCCACAGACCGATAAGCACAGCTTTACCTCGAAGATCGACCCGTGCGACTGTTATTATTCAGCCACGAACAAAAAAAGTATAGGATTGACACCAAAAAACATAGAATGTCAATATTTTCGCGAGTAAGTCGCTCTAAAAGTACGAAACGGTATCAAAGGAATTGCCATTTATGTAAGCATTAGGTGTATTTACGGCTCTCGTCAGAGGTAGAAATATCAGCTGTACTGAGTAGGTACTAAACATAATAAACCTCGAAGTTCCGGTTCAACTTTCCACTTTACGAAAAACCTTTTGCAGTGTTTTCCACTGCCCCCTGCTCTTCTGCCTACCCTGTAGGGAAGTAATCTTGGCGATACAAAACTTTCATCTAAACATTACCATAGTACTCTACTTAAATTAACATAATAGACTACTTTCAAATACTTTCGTTTTGTACCTCAACTTAACTTGTATTTACAACTATGCGGAGACCTTGTCGATTGTAGCAAAAAAATGCGCACTTTTTCAAGGACTTAATGAACATTCTTTTGCAGTCCATTTACTGGTTTAAAATTGTTAATTGAAAGGGTTTCTTAAAACATCCGGATCAAGTTAAATTTAAATGCCTCGAAAAACATGATTTAGCCGTTTGTCCCGGTTGTCATTTGTAAATCTTTGACAGTCGTTGGAGGGATTCAGTGTCCCGAAAGTCTGACATCCAGTCCTTACGAAAGTAAGTATCGTTTTACTCAGTAACTAAGTTGTGGAGGTTGAATAGGCAGTTGCTCCATGTAAAATACTGGTAATCAGTTGCATCCGGTTAGATTGGAAGCCAACTCCAACATAGTTGGGAAAAGGCTAGGCAGATGATGATGATGATATATTAAAAGCAGAATAAGAATAAGAATATGAAACTTCTATATGTAAACATAGGTAGTAACACGGTGTGTGAGATGTTACAATATACTTAGTTAGATTCTCTATGTTTTGCAGTGAAGAGTACAAATATGAAAAATAAATGAATTAATTTAAAACAATTTATCAGTAAGTGTTTCATGCAATCATAATCTTATGAAGTTATAAGATTATTTAAGTTAAATTGAACTAATGATGTTGAATGTGGAGCCCCCGGAGTCCGATCTCCAAGTTGTGCAAATTATATAATATATTAATTTTACCGAAAAGCTGGCGTCATTCTTGTAGAAATACGAAGCACTTTGAAAACGATTGCCGCTAGCCTCTTGTCTAGGTAGGCTCGCTGGTCTTAGGATTTGTGCCCCATTAATATCAACTGAGTCGAACTTCGAGACATGACTGTATAATTTTGTATTGGTACCACTGCTTGACCGTTTGAGGAAGAAATCAATGATATCACATATATATCATCATCTGCCAAGCCTTTTCCCAACTATATTGGGGTCGGCTTCCAGTCTAACCGGATGCAGCTGAATACCAGTATTTTACATGGAGCGACTGCCTATCTGACCTCCACAACCCAGTTAGTACTGGGTCAAATCAATGATATCACATAATCGTCACGAATATGTCACGTAACAGCGCCGAAATATCGGGAACTCAAAACGAATAGTAAGCATTGTAAATTCCCGTTTTTAGTGTTAAAAGTATCACGTAATAATTATGTGATCTTACCACACTATTGAGAAATATCTACAGATGTACACTCTGACTCTTATAAAGAAAGAGAAACCAAATTAAAAGGACAAACAGAATACTTCTTGTTAAGCACAGAAGTATACGGCAATTAAGTCATGAACTGTCTTTGTAATTTATTTTATCGCATAAATTAATCAGTGAAAGTGATTGCTTAAATAACGAATCTATTATTCGATGCTATAATATGCCCTAAGGACTAAGAATTGTTGCCAATGTAGTCAAGCCAGTTATTGATATGCACGAAATGGAAATCACTATAGGAATAGGCAAGCCTATCAGTAGCAAAGGCCCAATTTTTGTAAGAGGTAAGCCGGAGTACATATCTTTAATGGTGATTATATTATTTGTCTATAGAACACTGACTGTGTCATTTTTCAAAGGAAATCCGGTAGGAATCGAGCTGTATGGAACCTTCGCCACTGCTGCCTATCCAACCTCCATAACCCAGTTAGTACTAGGTAATACAATACCCCTTGATAAGACTGGTTGTCAGACTTTCGGGCCACTGACTACCTGTAACGACTGTCAAAGCTCTACAAATGACAGCCGGGACCAACAGCTTAACGTTCTTTCCGAGGCACGGAGGAAACTCGGTTTGTAATTGGCGGTCACCCATCCAAGCACCAACCTAGGTAAGCGCAGCTTAACCTGAAGATCGAGCCGAGCGGCTGTTCTCATTTAGCCACGAGCTCCTCAACTTTGACTTCTGACATGACACCCACTAAATTGTGTCAACTACATTTCAAAATTGTCCCGTACCAAGACAGATACAATTCGATTCACTGATTAGTCGATATTAGGCAATATTAGCACATTTATAGTTGGGTAACAGCATGCCTGGCAAACTGGTCTAGGCATTGTGAACTAGACACAGGGTCTAAACGTTGCGTGTGCATATTCACGAACGCGACTTAGGCCCTGTTCACACCGCGACCATAAACACAATATCTTACTATTTAATTTTGGAATCACGTAGAATATACGTACTGCATTTGTTTTGATGAGGGATGTGATCCCAGTTTTTACCGTTCTGGTTATCGTCATGTGTATAGGCCTTTAGGCTGGAGACACATGAGTCTATTGTCGTGATCACGACTAGATGTATCGACACGTTTTATGCATAGAAGCACCTTTGTCGGAAGGATGTTGTAAATTACACTTTAACACTACAAAGAAATGATAAAATATTGAATGTTTTATTGAGTAGGTATCAGTCGCAAGTCTTCTATGGTGTAAATTTATTCAAAGCGTCTTTATTTTGTAGTAGTAAGTGCGATTTTCGTAGTTTAAGTGTTACTTCCTGATGTGCGAGTGGACCGTTCTTAGTCATATAGCCTAGCTTTCACACAAAGCGAAAGCTTACACACCTGAAGGCTTATTCAATTGATCTGTTAGGTAAGTCTTTTTTTCCTGTTCAATCAATGATTCTTTATCTAATCACCATGAGGTTTGGCGAGATGTAGTCACGATCACATGTAGGCTTAGCGCTCATAAGTTGAGTAGACTTAATACATGTAAATGTGAACAAAAGACCTTCTACTATTCTCCAGTTTGCATCATATCTTCAAGGAGACACAGTGGGCTATTTTTAGTTAAATCTACAGGGAGATAAAACCTCCTTTTATTCTTTTTTTAAAGCACAATTTTTCGATGAAATCAGATAGCTATTGTCTCGGGTTCAGAGGACCATTCTTTGCCCTTCGACTCGTGTTCCTCCAACATTCTACTTATCCTTTTTTTAAGTTGGTTTTGAGTTACGGGAATACCTAATAAAATAATAGTGGCCAGTATTTCGGGACGGTAATGAAAAAAAAACATGATTATGAAAATGGAAGTCTTGAATGAAAAGTCTAAAAACAAATGAAATACCTTCCTTTGTCATGAGATCCTTCATCAAATGAGTAGAAGACTAAACCTTGAAAATATTTCCTCATATTTCTACGTGCAGCCTATTGCTCTGTCATACTTTCTGAGTACTTTTCTCATGTCATAGGAACCTCGAACGTGACACTACTTTATTTTTTATACGACGTTGCGTGCCTACATGGTCTTGATTAAGAGCAGTGATCGTCCACTGATATTGGTCACGACTTAGGAGTTTTATGTCATACCCATGGACCAAACCCACTGATTTTTTTGATAGTGATGAGGATAAACATCGTTAGGAAACCGGCATGTCCTAGAACCAAAAAAAATCTAAGACATGTATAATCCACAAATCAGCACTGGAACCGCAAGCCGCAGCCCACTCGCTCTCCCAGATATTTTATTAGTTCTGTTCCCAGCAGTGGCAAAATTATAGATACGGTCTTGTTATATGAAACAGCAGCACGCGGACCTGCCATGGGTTTGATTCCCGGGTTGGGCAAATTGTTATTGAGTTTTTCCATCAGAAATTTCTCAGTAAAAGCCCCGGAGTTTGGATTTATTCCCTGCTGATGGCAATAGGTTCGGCCTCTATTACATGTGACTTAAGCATAACTGGCAAAATGGAGATATACTATTAGGTACACCTCTGCCTAACCCTTCAGAGATTGCAGGCGTGATGTTGTGTTATATGAAACAGGCCTTACCGGCGCCAACATGCACGATGGCTGCCTGTCAAGAGCCTTGCATCACACGCATAGGTGAGATAATTTAATAATGTTGTAATCTAAAAGGTTGGAGAAATAATTGTAATAACATTTGCTGAACATTACCGACTTTTCGTGTTAAGAGACCATTAGCGAATGAGATTATCCACTTTATTGTTTTCGTCATTGTTTTACAATATTAGTAACTGTTGCCAAAAGATTAATAACTGAAGTTATCAGCTAGGTATTGTTGACCTCGTTATAGTTTTACCACCCAAGTTTAAGTAATACTTGCTTGTCATAATATGACAATGTCAAAAACACCTTGTTATATGTAATGACAATGTGGTAATTATGTCATATCAAAATTAGTTCAGTTACAATTTTATTTAGGTAAGTGATAAACCAATTTCCCAATCATTGAAATAATCGTGTGTTTAACAAAATAGATTTATTAAGAGAAAAAGTAAAAGTAAGTAAAGGATCACTTAAGACAAACTTAAAAAAATATACAGGATAACAAACAGAATTAAATACATTTTATAAGATTATAAACCATAACAGTATAATATATAAGTAGTAGCTATGTAAGTAAGGTGGTTCATTGTTATGTAAAAGAGCGCCTCTCGCCATCAATCGTAAAAGTTTGGTGAGTTTAGAATTAAGCAAAACCTCTGTACTATAATTTCAGTAAATAAATCGAAAATAAAAACATTTCTTTCGGCCTATGGTAACCCTGGTTCAACACTTTAAATACTCGTATTCCCTTAAAGACATCTCAAACATTCGTCACACATAAAAATCACGAATGCATAGGTATCCTATCAGAACTAGTATGCAAGTCCTAACATAGATATTAATCGTCAAACTAGTTGAATGTATGAAAGAATTTTAGTACACACGCTAATTATAATTAGCCTCAATTGCCTAGTTTTGTGCGTTTTCACAGTCCACAGCCATTGAACTGATTTCTAAACTGTGTTTCATAATTGGAAAGTTTGACCTTTGAGGGTTGTGTATACAATGGAAGGCCTAGCATACTAGGCCTGAACTGAGTTTATGGGGCTTTGACACGCTCTAAATATCACTGAAAATGTTATGGTATAGGCAACTGAGATACATTAATAGGCTGCGGGGCTGTTCGAAAGAGAAACCGCGGCCCTGGAACACAAAGGGCAAAGAAGGAACATGGACGGGTTTTAGTCAGTAAAAGTCTGACACTCCCTTCCACTCCGCCCGGAGCGGAGGGGGTTATTTGATGATTTCCCATCCACAAAAAAAAAGTACATTAATTTAAAACCAGGGCATTAGACCTTAAATCTATCCTCTTAAGGTGGAAGCACCAGAATAGCCAGCGGAATTCAAATATTCTTACGTTTTTTGTAATTTGTAGCATTGCACTATTTCATAAAAATGGACTTAGAAGGATGTATTTATGATTTTAATGATGATCATTCTGTAAATACATAAGTGTTACGGTCGCGAATCATATTTAGATCAACATACAGCTTGACACTGGCCAGCAAATTGCAAAAAAAAAATGTAAGAAAATTTGAGTTTCGGGAGCTACCTTAGCACATCGACCTTAACAGTGATCTGATTCCTGCAGCAACCTTGTCAACGTCCTCAATATAAGAGCCACCTTTGGGAACAAACTATGCTGGTGCATCTTTAAAAAATGAGGGATAGTACCATCGACCGACGAAGTAGCTAACTTCCGTTGAAAATCAGTCAATGTCCTGTCGTTTGTTCCCTACAGCAACTGATGGACGCTACCGCAAGCGCCAAACTAGTAGCTCAGTTCTGGGCTGACACAATTTAGATTGCCATCGACACGCTAAGAAGAAGAAGTCTAGTCTAATACTAGCTGATGGATTCTAGAAGTGACAGGGTGAAGTGGTATCTGACTAGCAAGCAAGAGTTAACCTTTTGATATAACAGAAAGGTATGCCAATAATACGAGCAATAAAATGATATAATGACTATAATGTTACATACTCGTATGCGTGTTGAAACACTGAACATCAATCATCACAACGATGAGACTGATCTGAACACTTCCGACGTCCTTTCACTAAACTATAGCACTTTATCCGAGGTAAGTATGAGGATTTATTATTTTATCTCCATTGTATAGGTGTTCAGGTGTTGAGGAGCTCGTGGCTAAATAATAACAGCCACTGGGGTCGATCTTAAGGTTAAGCCGCACTTGCCTAGGTAGGTATGTGGGTGGACGACCGCCCATTACATACCGAGTTTCCTCCGTGCCTCGGAAATCACGTTAAGCCGTTGGTCCCGGCTGTCATTTGTAGATCTTTGACAGTCGTTACAGGAAGTCAGTGGCCCGAAAGTCTTACAACCAGTCTTACCAAGGGGTATCGTATTATCCAGTACTAACTGGGTTGTGGAGGTAAGATAGTCGCTCCGTGTAAAATACTGGTATTCAGCTGCATCCGGTTAGACTGGAAGCCGACCCCAACATAGTTGGGAAAAGGCTAGGTAGATGATGGTGTATAGGTGTTCAGCAGTGAGCTTTAAAATAGAAGACTATATCGAGGTTTTTATAACCTTATGCTATGGAAAATCTCCTTTCATCTACCACACAAGTTTAATATTGTATAGCAGGCATTTTTCGATACAATTCGAATCGTATGAATATATCGAAGGACTAAATTTTTTCTGACCTCCGCACCCAAGTTAGTACTGGGTAATACGATATCCATTGGTAAGATTGGTTGTCAGACTTTCGAGCCACTAACTACCTGTAACGATTGTCAAAGATCTACAAATGACAACCGGGACCAACGACTTAAAGTGCTTTCCAAGGCTCGGGAGAAACTCGGTACGTGGCCACCCATGCACGGACCAACCAAGGGAAGCGTGGCTTGACATGCAGATCGACCCGAGCGGCTTGTGGCTCACTTCCAAAGGGCATATAACCGATGTGAACATAGTCATTCGCCATTTTGATTTTTCTGCAAAGCTAAGCACGATAAAACTGATGGAGGAGTGACGCTATACCAGCTTCCTAAGGTAAAAGTTCAAACTCCTTGACGCCAAGAAAACATTCGCACATTTTTACATCACTTGACTGTAACCAAAAATGCATTAAAGAACTTAATTGATAGACATTTTGTAAGCCTAAGTCAGCGTTAGGTCGTAAGCGCAACACAAAAATAACCAGTACATGCTTACACAACACATTGCTGCCTGTTGCAGCATGCCATTTGCTACACTGCACGATGGATAAATAAATATCTAATAGTGCTATAAAAACAAAAAGTTCACTTTTAATGTTACGGCATGAGAGAATTTCAAAAGTATTGAATTTTGATTTGGCACGCGCATTTGTTTTTCATTTGTTTTCGGTGTAATTGCATTTCAGCGTTTGACGGTTATTAATAGTTTATTTTTATTTCAGGCAGTTTTTTCTTTCATCTCTATACAGGGTGTAACAGAAAGGGTATACTCATATGAAAGGATATGCTGCAGACGATCAAACTGAACTTTCTCTTCTTCGTGGGTCTAATATTGTAAATGCGAAAAACATATCAGCTCTCCCATACATTTGGGTCGAGTAGGCATTGAAATTTTGTATGGGACAGCTGATAATTTTTTCGCATTCACGATATTGGACCCAAGGTGAAAGTTGTTCAGTTTGATGGTCCGCAGCATACCCTTTCATATGACTATACCCTTTCAGTTACACCCTGTATAAGTAAGTAATACAAAAAAATTCTTCAATATACAAAAAACGACTGTCTTGACTGCCTCGTTAGTCTAGTGATCGCAAGCGCGACTGCTACGCATGAAATCCTGGGTTTGATTCGTTAAAGAAATCGGTTAAAGAGTTATTGGGTTTTCTCAGTAGTAGCCACGGAGTCTGGATTTGTGCCCGGTTGATGGCAATTGGCTCGCTCCCCATTACAAGGTAGGTGTACTTAAACATAACTGGCGAAATGTAGGTATACTTTCAGATACACCTCTGCTTTACCCTTCGCGGACTACAGGCGTGATGTTATGTTATGATGATGTTTAGCATTAATTTCATTTTTAACCGTTTATTTATTTATTTATTTAAACTTCAGGTACAACAGTGGTACATAGGCGGACTTAATGCCACAAGGCATTCTCTACCAGTCAACCTTTGGGTCAAATAGGACGGCATTGTGATAGAGTACAAAAAAAAAAAAGCCATTCTGTTAATATTCTGATGAACATTTATTATTTTGATGTTAAAATTTTTATGTTTCATTCTGCTTATGGCTTTTATAGAAAATCAACTCATCTACAAATTAATTTTTAGGGGTGTATTTTTTTGCCCAAGTTCAGATGTGTTCGTTTAGCATATTATTAATCATATTGTTTTCGTTCTTTTCTACAAACTTCGAGACTGAAAAGACCAACTCCAAAATGGGATCATAATAAGCTCATTAATAACAAAGTGGTTACCAAGGAGATGTCATAAATTGTAATTAAGAACCCTTCTCCACGTACAATAAGTCTTCCTTACAAAGGCATGCCAAAAAGTATAACTTAAATAAATAAGTATGTAGGTACTTATACTGCCTATATTATGTACCGTCGAACCAATAAATATAATATTGGTTGACATTTTTTACGTAAAACTGGAACTTCCATATACGGTAGTAAGCGACTGTTTCCTGCATTGTACGAATATTATTAAGATTAATGAGGGAATGTAATTGTTTATCTTGAACAAGAGGAGCTCATGGCTAAATAATAACAGCCACTCGGGTCTATTTTCACGTTAAGCCACGCTTGCCTCGGTTGTTTCGTGGATGGTTGACCACCCATTACATACCGAGTATCCTCCGTGCCTCGAAAAGCACGTTAAGCAGTTGGTCCCGGTTGTCATTTGCAGATCTTTGACAGTCGTTACAGGTAGTCAGTGGCCCGAAAGTCAGACAACCAGTCTTACCAAGGGGTATCGTATTACCCAGTACTAACTGGGTTGTGGAGGTCAGATGAGTCGCTCAATGCAAAATTCTGGTATTCAGCTGCATCAGGTTAGACTGGAAGCCGACCCCCTACTTTGTTGGGGGAAGGTTAGGCAGATGATGGTTGACATCAGTTATAATCATCTTGGTATTTATTGTTGTGAAATTGTGATCTCTATTGTAATGGTTTGGAAACTGTATCAAAAGAATCTGTTGCTTCTACTAAATTAATGACTGAAAAATAATCATTTGATTACATCTACAAATAAAGAGAACAGTTTAACAACTTTCAAAATCAAATTCAGGGCATCAATGACGTTGGTACTATTGATCAGTATTACAAATACTAAATAAATAAATATCTATACCAATTCAAACACAAAAATAAAATAATACATTATTGTACTCGTTCGTTTCAAAATCTAGATATCTATCTAAATTATATTACTCTTTAATTAGTGTTTAGATACGGCAAGTTAAATAAAACCGAATCGTGATATTATCATTAAAATCTCATCATGACTGTACTCCTTTCTCAATACAATAAAAGGAACGAATATGTGTTTGTGTATCATTATAACGAATCATCGGGTTCCGTTTATCAAAAAAAAGGACGCCATCTTGCGAACAGCCATCTTTTCTAAATATAAACTCTAGATGGCATGTTGCAGTTAGTTTCTGAGTCGCCATCTTTAGTTTAATTTTAAAGGAAAAGCTTTGATATTCTATTTTTTTAACAGTCAGGAGAGTAATCATAGGACTAGAAGTTGCACACAGGATAAATAAGGAGTCCTTTTGCACTATCTTCTTCTTAGCGTGTCGATGGCAAAAGTTCAGATGTTATGTTTAGCCCAAAATTCAGCCACGCGGACCCCAGTCACTGATGCAGTAAGCAGATCTTCGAGTGCGCAGGTGATAGGGCATGCGGTGCAAGATGGAAGGTGGGCCATTGTCTGTGGGAGACGCCGCATACGCACTTGAGATCTGAGCTGTCCATGAACCCCCATCTGCAGAAATTGTCTTTGGTCCGGCCGACTTGGGTTCGAAGTCTGTTTAAGGATTTCCAAGTCGGCCACGGCAACGCGTGCCCAGTTGGAAGGTTTTCTGAAGGGTCGTTAAAGTTGTCCGGGGGTTTTGCACTATAAAAGAGGGTTTATTTCAAATGTAAAAACGGTTTACGAGGAACTAAAATATTTACCTGTCATTAGCTACTTACTATCACTGGTCGCTAGCCCTGCTGACTCCCCGAAGCACACCAGCCTTACTTACTTCACATTAAGTTGAAAGTAAGCAACACAATTGCTTTAACCTCTACGGATCCCTAACTGCAATCCGCAGTAACCAGAGGTCTTCCAGTTTACAAGGTGAACGCTTTTGGAGGCCACTAAAAATAAAAAAATAAAATACTTGAGTTTAGATTGGAACATATTACTGAGGTTGTCGACCTTTGCAAACCACTTCATGTACGGATTTGAAAGGGTTTTTTTTTACATTTTGTACGTCATCATGAGAAATTGTTTACTTAAGGTCTTATTGCACTCTCAGACACTGGGTTTTTTTTTCGGAATAACCGGTAAGATGTCATAATTAACCAAAGCGATTTAAAAGACTTATAGAGCAGACATTGGGAATACTGTCATACAAAATTTTTGATCTCGAACATTTTCGATTTTGACACACGAATGAATGCTATAGACCGACCACTTTAATGAGTCCTCCGCCTTGCCCCATCAAAGCACATTAAGCGTCCACAAAGTCCTAACAATATCCCACAAGTTATTTGCTTTAAATTAACCAAAATCCACGGAAGTATTTCGATACTAATTGAACCAATACGTGATCAACTTTCAAAATATTCCATTTAAATTGATACCTTCGCGAGGACTCATTAAATCGGTCGGTCATAGACGACAAGCGGGCGTACGACACTAGACAGACCGATTTGTTACAAAGTATTAACAATTAATAGATTAATTTTACGATTTTCTTCGTCTTGTCCGGTCTCTCGCTTGTAAATATTTGAATTTCTTTGTAATTAACCATGTATAGGTGTGTAAATATATTACAATTAGTGCATCCTGTAACGTTATCACTTGCTGCGGTGAAGGAAAACATCGTGACGAAACAAGCATGCCTGAGAGATGTGTCTCGACGGCATGTAAAGATAACTCATAAAAACTCTGACACCAGGTTAGGCACTAACCACACGATAAAGAAGAAGGAGAAAATGTAATCACTGGATACCTCCAGTCACTTGAGGTATTCACAAATGCAGGATTATAACGTCCAAATGTGGGTTTTTCCATCAAGAATTTCTCAGTAGCAGCCACGGAGTCTAGACTTGTGTCCGGTTGATGGCAATAGGCCCGCCCCCTATTACATAGGACTTAAACATAACTGGCGAAATATGGGTGCCTCTGCCTAAACCTTCTGGGATTACAGAGCGTGAACTTATGTTTGTTTTTCTCCGAAGGTGCTTTAGTCTCTATGTACGACAGAAACCAAACTACCTTTACACATAACAGCTTTTACATAAACGTATTCACATTGACGATAGTTAAAGGTCATGTAAATGTCAAATGAGAGTCAAATGCTGCGCTCAGATACACGCATGTCAAATGCCAGCGACACTGTCTTCCTGAGCGTGTCGAAATAACGAGAATCATGTTCATTTTAATACCAATTATGGAAAATTTAAGTACTAGAGTATCGTGAATTTATGTGATATGTTGTGGTTTGATGGATGCCAGTCTTCAATTTTGTAGGAGTCGTGGGAGCCGCCCGAACTCATTTGGTGAATCGACTACTGCATAGTTAGAATCTATGCAGCAGTCTTTAAGATTTTTTTGGTGGATGTTTTAAAGGTTATACTTATAAGAGGAGTTCGTAGCTAAATAATAACAGCCGCTCGGGTCGATCTTTAGGTTAAGCCGTGCTTGCCTAGGTTATACCGAGTTTCCTCCGTGCCTCGGAAAGCACGTTAAGCCGTTCGTCCCGGCTGTCATTTGTAGCGAAAGTCTGACAACCAGTACTAAGGGGTATCGTATTACCCAGTACTAACTGAGTTGTGAAGGTTAGATAGGCAGTCGCTCCATGTAAAATATTGGTATTCAGCTGCATCCGGTTAGACTGGAAGCTGACCCCAAAATAGTTGGGAAAAGGCTAGGCAGATGATGAATACTTATATTAGAAAAGCTAGTGTAGAGGCTGTGTAGTACTGTATAAAGCTGTTCAAGTACCACTTACTGACTGAGGTCACATTACTAATACTAACTACGCCAGCCATTTCTTGTTTCTGGATTGCAGCGTGCTATGTATCTCATAACCGATGTGGCTATACCAGTGGCGAAGGTTCCATACAACTCGACTACTGGCTTCCCTTTGAAAATCGGCACAGTCAGTATTCTATAGACAAATAATATAATCACATTTAAGATATGTACTCCGGCTTACCTCTTACAAAAATTGACCCTTCGCTACTGGTCTATACATAATATAATACAAAACCAGTGTTTAATGTTCCCATTGCAGGGACTCAGACTTCGTGTACGTGAGAAGAAGCGGACGTTAATCCACCAAGCGGGCCCATTAAGGCTTAGGTAGAAGACCTAGTGACATTTACAAGCAAGCTATCAAATTGTTCATGTCCGTCGAAGGACCGATTAGAGCCGATGACACCTAGAGTGAAGACTGCGTATTGACAAGCGTAGTGGAGGAACTGGTGGCTGTGACAGACTGGATGTGGACCCCGGGGTGTTGCGGTACAACTTGCAAGAGTTATTTGTTCTGCTGTGAACTGCGACAGGGTTTTTTCTTTACTGGGACACGTAGCCAGACTATTTCCAATCCACTGCAACTCTTGACAGCCATAATCAGCAGTGGTGACCAAAAAAACACCAAAACAATGAAGCTCTACGAAGTCCCGGAGAAACAATTTAACTGTCTTTGATCTCGCAACGAAATTAATCGGAAAAGAAAAGTGCTGGAGTGAGAATAAAAATAATTCCCACTTCCCTATATATCAAGCAGGACACAGAACAAACCAAACGCAATACGCATAAAGGGACGTTAACAACTTGGCACACCCAGTTGCCTAGCAACACTGATTAAAAATCTCATTAACATCAATGCTATTAATTTCTGTGACTGAGTGACTAAAATCGATTTATAATTGATTTCAAACTAGTGATAATCCCCTGACACCTCACCTCGTTCAACCACAAATAGGGTGGCCAGTTCTCAGTACTCCCCAACATATTCACATGCACATTGTCTACAACACTATTACATTATATTTCCTACGTGCAGTGGGAACAAATTTTTGAAAGCTCATTGTGTCTGACATAGTTACAAGTTAAACAGCTCAAAGCGTTGGTGAGAGGATGTGACTGATTTTATAATTATCTGACACTTATGTTAGATGATGTATTACAATGAGTAGACGTTATAATTATGTTCTGACTTTTTTAATTATGATATGCTTGAGTTGTATAATGTTTCAGTGGTAGTAAAACCGATGAGAGGAGATAGAGATGGATAAAGACAGAGTAGCTCGTGGCTAAATAACATCACAGATCGTCAATCTTCAGGTTAAGCCACGCTTGTCTAGGTTGGTCCGCGGATGGGTGACCACCCATTACATACCAAGTTTTCTCCGTGCATCAGAAAGCACGTTAAGCCATTGGTCCCGGCTGTCATTAATATATCTTTGACAGACGTTACAGTTAGTCAGTAGCTGGAAGTCTGGCAACCAGTCTTACCAAGGGGTATCTTATTAATGAGTACTGGTTATAGAGGTCAGATAAGCAGTCGCTCCATGTAAAATACTGGTATTCAGCTGAATCCGGTAAGACTGAAAGCCGACCCCAACATAGTTGGGAAAAGGCTTCTCAAATGATTGTATTATATTCACCAATATTGTAAATAACAAAGTTCCGTTATTGAAAGGTTCCGTTGGACAGAACTCCTAAAGAATAATAATTTTGTATTGTAGATGATACTAATAATTTTGTATATATAATAATAATTTTGTATTGCACAGCTGTGGGCCCGAATATCGCAAGACTAGAGCCCTGAAACAGCTTGACGGGGTCGCGGTAGACCGAAGAGAAGATCGCTGGACGTCTCGGATGGCTTCCTCGCGAATTGGTCAGAAGAAGCACACCATCGTGAGAAGTGGAAGGAATGGGGGGAAGCCTTTGTTCAGTAGTGGGACAATTCGGGCTAACTAAAAAAAAAATGGTAGATGAAAGGATAATTGCACTAGCAAAAGGTTACAAAAATCTCAAAGTGCTGAACATCTGAATTTTTGATCCTGAGATCGATTCCTTAATCGCTCATACTACCCAATCTGGGAATCGATTGGTGTTTTCATTAAGAATTTCTCAATTGCAGCTCGGAGTTTGAAATTATTATTTAAAATACTGCTGCGCCTGATCTTTTCCGGTCATGTCGGATTGCCACACTATCGGACTATGAGAGTAAAGGAATATAGAGTGCCCACACTAGTACACCATGGTATCTGTTCGGTACTTGGCTAATCTCTGGATGGACAAGGAGAGGAAGACCAAGGAAATGATGGATGGATTGTGTGAGGAATGATAAGTAAGAAAAAGGTGTGAAAGATTGCGTGACGGTTGACAGAGAAGAGTGGTAAAAAAATCGTGTTGCGCCACCACAAGTAACATGGTACAAGGGCAGGAAGATGATGATGATAACTTGGCTAATCTCCGCTTGGGTGCTGTTACAGACATTCTATCGGGAGAATAATATGCTATTATTAGTATTTCTCGTTGTATAAGTGACTGCTGAGCATGAGATCCTGGGGTCGATTCCCGGGTCGGGCAAAGTGTTGTTGGGTTTTTCCATCAGGAATTCCCGAGTCTGGATTTGTGCTCGGTTGATGGCAAAGGCTCGATCCCTATTACATGAAACTTGAGCATAATTGGCAAAATGTGGGTGTACAGTACACTTCTGCCTAACGCTTCTGAGATTACATGCGTATAATATGTTTTGTGGTCGTGTTATCAACATTAATTTTGTAACACCTAAAAAAACCCAGGCCGTATTTTCAACAGATACTCATGCAGCTTTAGTGAAACCTTATTTCTTTAAATATTTCCTATATGGACAAGCTGAGAGTTTCACAAGGTATTATCATCGGCCCATTTTTGCTTCTACGTTTATTCATTAGGTAAACATCTATAAATTACATAATATTAGAGCTATTGTTAGTAACGTGTGTTCACGCAGTCAATTAATGCGGCGATCATCGTTTGATGTATGATAGTGATTTATTATTTGCTTTGCTGTATATGCTTAGCTGCACTCGGCCCGGGTAGTGAATTATTGCCCATTTGCTCTCATAGAGATAAGCCCAGTATCTCACCAGAGGAACAATGTTGGCTGATGCCAATGTTATCAAGCTTCTGTCCGATATTATTTGTAAGTATGCTTATTTCTTCAACGTATTATATGAAAAGCTCAAAAGTCAAAGCTGAGTTAACAGATGGACTGCTCACTTTGTTGCATATATTTTAATGGTCTTGTTACTGTTGAACAAAATGGTGACATACACCACAAATAGCGAGTTGAGTTAAAGGCCATTATGGTGGTCGAAACTATTCATCAATACCATTTTAAATCAGTTCACATAGGAAAATAAAAGACAGTAATTTAACTTAAAATGTATTTAACTTATTAAGTCTTAACATACAACTATATTACGATATCACTAGGTCTTAAGATCTCGCTTTGGGTCCGGCAGGGGCGTCCTCGGAGTCTTTGTACCAGTCCTCACTGTAAACATAGAAAGACAAGAATTAGATACCACGTTAGAAATATTTGAAACAATACTGTTCGGGGACTTTAATCTCCAGCACAATTGCTTAAGAAAAAACGAGAATGTAAAGCATTAAATCGGAAACTTAAGTTTAATCAACATCAAACAAACATTAAAAAGCCAAACACGATTTACAAAAATGCTATTATGCACTCAAAATATTGAAAAAGTGCATGAGTAACACCTACACCAGTAGTCCAGTAAGCTAAATTTTTGTGTTTTAAACAGATTTTTATCTCAGAATCTAAATCTAATGCTTTCAACAGTATATTTTAAAGATTTAGATGAAATAGAAATGGCCCTATGACCTAGGTTCATGGGAACCAAAATGAACGGGAGAAAGTCCCCCTTTTGCCCGTACATGTAAGTTCCAAAATATCATGACTTTAACTTACCATCCGCGCACATTCTCAGGTGCGTCACACCTCTCGGTCTCCTCATTGTAGACCTCTCCAGCAGTGCAGCCAAGGTCACGGGGCTCCACACCGTTCAGGCACACGTAGAACCTCTGGCAATCGTTGGGGTGGGGGAACTTGGGGTGGGCTACGATCTGACCTTGGGCATCGACCTTGGGAGACTCGGGGCACTCGAAACCGTCTTTGGTTTTCTCTGTAATAGGAATGGGGTGAGTTAGAATTTGGATTAGGAAAGCAAAATATCTCCGGAAAGTGTTTTGGTCACTGGTTTTAAGTAAGGAAGACGATGACAGAATAAGTATGTAACTTTCTTTACAAGAATTATATCAAAGAGCCAAAACGATTGATAAAGCTAAATAGTTTTTGGCACATCTTGGCGAATTCAGCCTCTTTACTAAACTTGCTGACCTGAATATAGAGAATAGAGAATATTCAGGTTACGACAGCATTCAAAAAGAAAATAGTTGCTAATTTTATTATTACTATCAGCCATTTGTGTCCCACTGCAGGGCAAAGGCCACCCTTCCCTCTTTCCACTTATCCCTATCCAGTGTTTTTGTTTGCCAAGTTGTTTGCCAGTTGCTAATACTGATTTGTCTTGCTTTATTATAAGCTACGCTACCGCTAGTTTCGCGTACTGGCACAAAATATTGTTTAAACTTATTTATATTTTCTCTTTATGCCAAATCGTAATTCTTTTGAAGAATAAATATCTAAAACCGTAATAGCAAAAAGATACTCACTCTCTTGAGCCTGGCATCCTTGTCTGCCAGCAGAGTCGGGCCACACGCAGGTTCCGGAGTACTCATCGAAGTGGAGACCAGCGGTACACTTGACCTCAGTGGACTCTCCCTCAATGCAGTTGAAGAAGATGTTGCAGACAGAGGGGTCAGGGTGGGCGAAGAAACCGTTGCGGCGGGGGCACCGGTCGTTGGGCTTGGCAGTCTCTGCAAGGAAGAAATGGGGGTGAGTATGTTAAACGAAAAGAGAAAATGCATAGACAAAAAAAATCTGCTAGAGGAAACTAAGATACTGAAGAGTTATTTGAAAATATGGAAAAGAAAAATCAAAAGTTTAAAATCATCTTTCCAAACTCATTTGCAACGCCAATTAACCATCAATCCAAAGCTTATGCAAAAGATCATAAAAAATGCAGAAAATAAAATCAATTATGCAAACTGTAAAATAAACAATCTAAAAATAATAGCGTGACCTATTGCATTTTAATAACATTCATCCATAAATCTTGTGGTTGCACATCAAAAACATAAATTAAGACAGATGCAGACAGGTTGCATAAATCCAATGCAAACTACTTTTTGAAATTCGAATTATTTAAAAACTTGAATTAATTGTCTCTTCGTCTAGAAATGCAAGGAGTCCGATTGGTCTGGCATTGACTGTCCGATTATTGTTATTTAAACTCTAATTTAAAGTAGAGACTTTATTCTCGTTGACATAAGGGTTATTTCAGAAGCAAAATAATTGTTAAAGAACTGTTGGAGACACGGCCTTGATTATAGATGGTCATTGGTTATTTAACCTAGGAAATGACAGTTGCATTGCGCTGTTCAGGAAGTCTATTCGGTTTGGTATCTTTCACTCAGTTATGTCAAGATCTCTACCGTTTGAAGCTATTTTTTAATTATTTACGCTTGTTCCGGACATTTATAAGTGTTTAGGGTTGCCTTTAACTTAATCATCAAAGACATTATTTTCGTCTAGATTTATGAGATAACTTTTCGAATTAAACTTCTTGATAGTATTTTTAGATTACTTATGCCTTTATCTCTTATTTTACTGACTTCCTCCATTTGAGGTTTTTCGTCCATAAAACCCGAAGAATTACATTAAGTAAGCTGACAGTGTCAAAGTTACTCAACTTCCAAGTCACGAACTTTAAGTTGTTGCATTCCACACATTTGAACGAACTCCGTAACTTTACGCATTCCAATGTAAATGTTATTACTTAGAATATGCGGTACAATCGTTTACGTTTACTAAATAATTTGGAAAAGTAACGGGAATGGGAAAATGAAGAAATAGCTAGAAAACGTGTGTGATAAAATAGCAGCTGACTATCAGAATTATGAAAAGGTTACTCCCTAAGAGAATGAAGATACCATAGACACGCCTTTAAAAAAAAATTGAAAAACTGTGAACCCATGTCTTAGTTGTTATTATGTTGCCATATCTTAGTGTTGGGTCCATTATTGCCAAGTTTACCACGTCGCAATTGTATGTATTGGCATTATTTTCATACCAGTATAAAAACTTAGCTTACCCTTATAATCTATTACCCTGCATCTGCATGATGTTAGGGTTTCTGAACTGTCGGCTTGCCTCAAGGGCTTGCCATATTGTTGGCTCCCAGGCACGCCACTGATTGTATGGACAACAACTATTTGGCTCTTTTAAGTAGATTACGATATTTTTCACAGTCCTGTCTATTGTAAGTTTGTTTAAATGTTCACATAAATAGGTTTTATTTCAATCTTCAAGCTTAAAACTATTTTCTTTCTCTCGACACAATCTATAAATAGAATAATCTCATACCCGGAGCTACTACAGCACACATTTCAAATACGCACATATGAATGTCTAGAATTGTCTACTAGTTGGCCTAGAAAGTCAGCCGCATGTCGCCACGACCTAGCCGGTCAAAGGTAGACAGGATACCTTCACTTTATGAGAATTGTCGCAAGTGACCTCATACCGACATTTGATCTAACTTGCAGTTGGACAACGCATTTAGTTGGTAATTTTTCCTGCTGTGGTTTTTGTAATTAGCTTCCGAGAATATTGGTTTGTTGTTGACAGAAGTTTTATTATGAAATGAATTCTACGAATAAGGACTCGATTCGTTTTTTTTTACAATTATTTCTACTAGGTATTGAAAAAGTTTTATGGTACATTAAGAAGTTAAAACTTGTTCATATTTAACCCTTATGCCCTGAGTAATAAAGTTGAAAAGTGAAACCTGGGTCATTGCCACGTACGTACCATTTCCACCTACTACGTGACAATTCCATACAGCCCTGTATCTAAAAACAAAAAAAAACTGAAATACTTACGCAGCTCAGTCCTGTCTCCACAGTCTACATTGAAGGGCTGGTCGCACTTGTTGATCTTCCTGATGGTGGGGTCGAACACCAGACCGTCGGGGCACAACTTGGTGGTGGCCGCACCATCCACGCACTCGTAGAACTTGTCACATTGGACCGAGTCCTCGTATTGGCCGTCCTTGCTTGGGCATTTGAATTGTGCACCTGTAAAAAGACGGAGAGGTTAGTTTCGAACGTATTCTAAAAGTGTCATTACTATGCTGAAAAAGTGTAAAGAAAAATAAGCCTTCATAAATCAGAAAGATGGATCTATAGACCGACCGCTTTAACGAGTCCTCCGCCTTGCCCCATCAAAGGCACATTAAGCGTCCACAAAATCCTAACAATATCCCACAGGTTATTTGCTATAAAATAAGCATAATCCACGTAGGTATTACGATACTAATTGAACCAATACGTGATCAACCTTCAGAATGTTCCATTTAAATTGATAACTTCACGAGGACTCATTAAAGCGGTCGGTCTATAGTAAGACTCATTTATGCGTTATTTTTACTTACGGCTACAATTAAGTATTCTTTGTGAAAGAAGAAGTGTAAACAAGTTAACAATTTACCCAATCTTTTATATGACGGTAGGGCAAATACAGACTCTTTGTAATATGTAGTTTATAAAAACGTAAAATATTGGGCACAAACAAAGAGATTTAAAAGACTTATAGAGCGGACATTGGGAATATTTTCATACAATAATTTTGATCCCGAACATTTTCAATTTTGACAAACGAATGCTTCCTGACAAGCGAACGTATGACACTAGACAGAACGATTCGTTACTAAGTAGTAACAAGTATTGGACTACGATTTTTTTCGTCTTGTCCCGTCTATCGCTTGTAAATATTTGAATGTCTTTGGGCAGAAACCACATACTATCACATTTTCGAAACTATTTTAATTGGGCTCAAAATCTTTCTTAACACCCAGTAGGTAATTAATATGTTAAACACTTTCGTCAATATGTTTCAAAAATGATTAGCAACATGCGTTAATTAACGCTAAACGCGAACATTACAGCAAGCTAAAACGCGTTGACCCAAAACAATTACAAGGTGCTACATCCATCATTATTTTATAAACTTATTACTTCAATATTAACTCATTAACTACCTAATTAAATTAGTTACAGAATCGGTCAGCCGAAACCGTTCCGGTAAGACAGGTTTGCCCAAAAATCGGACCGGTCAGTGAAAGCCGATTTAGGTAAATAAGCAAGTTTTTCTTCTGAGATTCGGATCGAGTTTCTGTTACATAAGTATGTACTGTTATATAAGATGTGACACACATTCTGTTCTCGAGCGCTCGATATGTTACGAATAGTGTTGTGATCGGTTACTTTACGAGTTGTGCAAATTTTTTTTTTGCGGGTGCCCGAATTTCTTTGAAGTCTTTTTGTTCACTTTCATTATTATGATAGTGAAAACAAAGCTTGTTGTACAGTGATAAAATTTAAGCAAAAGTCAACTTAACTGGATTCACATTTGAGTTGAAATTAATTAAATTGAGGGTGCCATGAGTCTTCCAATATAGTCATTGGTTTGGACATGCTTGTTAGTACAAGGAAGTCTTTGATATAGCTCTTATTAATCTTAGCATATCTATAAGTTTATTAATAGATACATAGTGAATATTTAATACCAAAAGATTTGTAAGGATGCGCACCGGCGCCACATCACTAGCTAAATATCTAGGATTTTAGATTGACATTTTCGGACTAGCGGTTTTTCTGCAATTTAAATCAAGTCTAATTGTCAAGGCCGTATAATATTAGCATATGTAGTAGTTTTACTAAGTAGGTATTATTCATTTAATTCGCGTTTATTTTAAGATCTATTAAACATAAATTGGTGATTTAAAATAAACAAGAATGGGCACTTATTATTTAATCATTCAGAAAATCGTCTCTAGGTCATCGAAAAATCTATGAATTTATGTTAACAAAGTCGTAATTGAAATCTGACCTTATCAGTATCAAGTAGACAAAAGGAATTACATTATCATAAATCTACAGGATATAATCTTGACCTTTTCATTGGCAGACCTTCTATTATATGTCTGTAGAAACAGACGTAAAATTGTCAATTTGCTAATGATTTATCCATGAGAGATTACTATGACAAGTTAAAGTCATGTAAAATGGTTGTGATAACTATCTTGATATAAAACAATAGAGATTTCTTTGATAATTCAAGTTCATGAAATATTGTCTATTTGATTGCTTAATTTATACAGTACAAACTTGTACAGTCTTAAAACTTTACCATTATTTTCTTTTAAAATGATTTTTAAGTCTCAATATTACCTCGGTACTAAGAAAACTGTGTCACCAAGTGACCTAAGTAGCACATATTATAAAACAGTCTCACACGACCCGGAGATCATGTAACGTGTACGACGCAATGGAAGTAATTGCCTTCAAATAACCCGCGTAGTATGTATCTACTGCAGAAGTGGGATCGCTTGGAGGTGTTCATGGATAATGAGACAGTAATGAGGAATTCTGAAAATGAGTATGTTGCCGACGAACATCAGATCTTTAAAGAAGAATTTCTTCCGGTAAATCGGTAATACTCTGTGTTTGGTATCGAAATACAAAGTAATTAGGAAAATTTCTATAAAATAATCTTACGATTTCTATCATATTTTAACCTACAGAACTCAAAAGACGAAAGACTGAAGACTCTCGTTACCTTTTTCTACACCTATTTTTACCTACTGCGAGCCATAAATTCTCATCGTCTTGATCTCTAGCTCGGTCCATGTACCCAAGAACAATAACTACCTCCTATTACAGCCAACCCACTCAACTTTAACCCAACCTTTACCAAACACAAAACCTCAACAATCGATCAGTACATCAACAAAAGCTCGCAGCGTAATGTAACACATGATTATCAAGACGTACACGAACCGACGAGCGCGTGACGCAAGAAGTGAAAGTCACTCGAGACTTACGACACCAGTGCATCGCGCTGATGCAGCAAGGGTCGAGATCACACCTATGATGATACTGTTCTGTTGGATGTGTTATGTGATGGTGGAGATGTGTTTGAAGAATTATCTTATGTGATATTTGATAATCAGCTGGGACTAGCAGTAGAACATAAAATTCTAGAGCAAGAGGCAAGTAATGATGAAGAAAAACTGACAAATAGTTGTCCCTCTTCTGATGTCTTTATATCAGAAGAGGGACAACAGAAGAGATAAAGTGACCGGTTATAAATCTAGTCGGGATAGGAGCTACTGAAGAAACGTGTGGAACCTTGAAATAAAACAAGAAGAAATACGATGAAGACAAAAGTAACTCATGAAGCTGAGGATAATAATGAAATGGAAGATTCCTCTTTATCAGTTGTAATGGAAACTTAATTTGAATTTACAAGAACATTAAACAGTAATATCCATATCAGATGCTCAACTGGTTGATTAATTGAAGAATTATACTAATAATGTCAGCTAAGCATGTACTTGTCTGCCATGATTCATTATAACAATCTTAGATGGTCTATCAGCTGTTGCTATGTCCGCTTATATTAATATCATTAACATATTTAAACGCAAAACAAGTATAGTTTTAATACTCGACAACAATATGCATTAAAAGAAGCTCAATCGTGAGTAATTGTAGTCATTATAATAAACTACATACAGCTGATCGAAGATAAACGAAAGTCTCTCAAGGAAAAAAACATCTTCTACAGGTACAGACTCCAAGATTATTCTGAGACCTAACCCTGAATATTAATGATTTGTTATCCAATAAAAAAAGCGAAATATATTTAAAACGCGGACATGACTGAGAATCACGTTTTTCACAGGTAGTGACAGGCATACGAAAATAACTGACTTATAAGTTGTGGATAAAGACATTCCGGCAAACTTGTTTGACATTTATTTGTTCAGTGGCTTTACGAGCAATTCCATTAATTATTTATCTTTGCTTTTCCGAGTAAATGTGTGAAACATTTGGAATCTACAATCATTCAAAAGGTTATAACTTAGCGACACCCAAATTAGTGCTTAAATAAAAGCAGACTGTTCGATTGTCTACGTTTTAATCAGCACCGAGATTAAGGCATCATTATCATTATTATTTATTGCTTAGAGTTAGTGAAAACGGGTATCATAATCTTTCAAAAGGTTAATTTAAGCAACTTGTAAGTTTCCATGTTTAAGTATTTAATTACTTGTCTTCTTCTTCCTACTAAATGAGGATTGGGATTTCCTTGATAGACTTCATAATTTACATTCATATTATGTTAATTTTAAGTAGTTTCGCAAAATTCAATTCGAAATGAACACTATTACTTAATGTAAGTATTTAGTATAGTTTAAACGCATTATACATATGATCAATCACAGTTATTGTAATATTATCATTAATCTGTCGTAATTAAGATTGTTCTAATTAATAATTACGCCAATCTACCCAAATTTTTATGAATGTCATACACTAATAACTTTTATGATAATTACAAATATGGATATGTCGGAATGCTGGGCTGTGAAGAAGATGGATGAAAAAAGATTGTATGTAGAGGATGTGAATATTGAGGTGGATGTGTGGTGTGACAAAAATGGATAAAATAAGGAATGAGTATATTAGAGGAAGTTTGAAAGTTGCGCCAGTTACAGAAAAGTTGAAAGGGAATCGACTGTCTTGGTATGGACATGTGATGAGGAGGGACGAATCGCATGTGACTAAAAGAGTGATGAATACCAAGAGGGGGAGGAAAACCAAGGAAACGATGGATGGATTGTGTGAGGAATGATATGAAAGAAAAAGGTATAAATGATTGCGTGACGGTTGACTGTGGAGAATGGAAGAAAAATAACGTGTTGCGCCGACCCCAAGTAACATGCTACAAGGACAATATATTATAATTAGAGCTTAATGGAAATAGACTTAACCTTTCGTGTGTCGGAACGTAGATCTACACGAGACACAATGACTTTTTAATTGTGTCTGTATACTCGGCATACGAGTGGTTAAATAATTCAAAACTAATGAAGATGATCGTGTAAACAAAATATAAACTGCTTTAAAAGTACATAGCTTAATAAAAATGAAATTGTCACTGAAATAACTTTTCATTAACACGCAACAACACGCCTGTAATCTCCGAAAGTTTGGGCAGAGGTGTACCTATGCTCACCCACATTTTGCCAGTTACATTTAAGTCCTATGTAGTATGGGAGGAACTTATTGCCAACAACCGGGCACAAATCGAGACTGCTTCTAAGAAATTTGTGATGGAAATGAATCAATATCTATTGTTGCAGCTTAGGTTTACTAACAGTACCAGCCAATAAATTTCCAATACCATTACAGTTTCAGCACAATATATTACAGAAACATAAATCTATACTCTCACCGCAACATTTATTACAAAACTCCACAATATTTGCGTAAATTTTAATATCACCGGTGTCAAAACAGTTTTACGCAATACTTTGGGGAAACGCGTGAACTTTTTTTTATTTCACGATAAAAAATATTCATAGCCACCGAATGTCAATGTCGTATTACAAAGAAACCAGTCGATTGTGAATGTAAACGCAATTTTCTGTTTATTTTCTTTAAGTTTTTTTATTATTTTATGATTTTCTTTACGTAAAGTGAAACTTTGTTGAGTCGAGTATTTCTTTAGTAATTGGTTAGTTTTGTTTTGGACGTGTAGTGTCCTGAAATAATTACTTTTTGCTGTAGTATTTTTCGCGTCCATATTGTATTTTATATTTGACGTCTGACAGGGGAAAATATAAGAAGAAAATATATTGCGCCGAACTCAAGTAGAATGGGACGAGGGCAAGAAGGTGATGAGGATAATGATTGAATTATATATTTGAAAATTAGTTGGAAGTTTGCTTTCTTAAGTTTAAACTTTGATTTATTCTTCCACTGAAATAAATGTTGACAAGCCAAGAGATCATTTTAAATTATTCATAATTCAAATGTTAATGTCCATCACTGATATCCATATTGTTTCCATAAAGCATTGATATTTTATATTAGGCAATAGGCAACATTGACATTAGGCAACTTTAAAGGGCGTGTCTGAAATATTCCTCACAATTCAAGGTAAATGTCGGTTTACTGAATAACACCTCTGCTTATCCTTTCGGGACTTAAGGCGTGATGTTACGTTTTATATCAAGGTCCCCAAAAACTGCCCCCATTTTGATAAGGAGAAATAACAATTAATATCGGCATAAAAACCTGATTGCAAACAGCCATTACACATGGCCGGCTTACTAATTGATTGCACATATTTTATGAATGCAAGCGAGGTGGCCTAGCGGGCTATTACTAGGCAATTGAACCCGAAAGTACGTGATGGGAATGTTCGATAAATTCATAGGAGTATATCAGCTGTTTCGGGATCAGCTTCATCTATGCATCAAGGATCTTTTATGACCCATGATGTTTGAAGGACTTGATGTCACATTACGGGTTAAATACATCGCTTTTTCTTTGAGATGTTGTATATTTGCTGATTTGCTATAGAATTCCATTTTTTTTTCCTTTATCATTTCCAACTTGAGAGAATCTCAAGTTATTAGCAAGGTTCGATCCACCTTTGTGGTCACAAGTACCTACTTAATGTACGCATATTATTTTAATTCTGATTTCTAAATGTTTCTTTTCATAATTATATTTGACACACATTTATATCAGCTACAATCGATTACAAAATCATTTCGAAATAAACTTGCGACACCAAGATTTGGATCAGTTTGATCGAAATATACGTGCATAAAATTGGTTGCTTTGTCAGAAAAACATGTAAAATAGATGTTCTTTGTTGAAAGGGTAATTGCTTTTACAGGTTGTAAGAATGTAGGTTTAACAGCATTTCAGTGTTTTGCCTTGCAACGATTATGTTCAAAATAAATGTTATAATTTCAGTGTCTGTATATTATATCAAGCTTTACTGACTGATAAAGAAAGATAACTCTTTTAAGGTCAAACCTGTACAACATTGTGGATGTGGCTCCTGACACCTTCATACATATATTACTGAAGTATTTGATATGTCAGTGTCTGATGTCCACAACCAGTTCCACATTTCAGTACCAGTTCGACTGATTCTTTAGTGATTGATAGGTTTCTCTTTATATTCTGTTTTTTTTTTTTAAAAGAGTACGTGTGAACAGTTACATTATATGCGTTCAATTAGCTGGGTCAACAGCTGGTTGTATAATATTTTCGCAATAGTTACATAGCCCTACTAGGTATTATGGCGTGGTATATAACAAGGGACTTTAATTGCGTTATGTCAAGTAAATAACTACTATTCCTATGGTAATAATAACAGAAAATATGGGTGTGGAAATCAACTGAACTGCACTGAAAGTTTGTGGTTGTCAAGGGGTTGATTATTAATATAATTATAATGTATTTCAAATAAATTAATAAAAACTTATTTTAAAAGAGTATTAAAGGAGTATAATATATTTAAAAGCATTATAAAAATAAAACTCTCCCGATTTTATAAAAAAGTGCACTCGTTGAAGTCTTTTGTACTGACAGTAATCGAAATATTTCAAGTTAACTTTTTTGAGTCTAATTTCGACTACGTGGCTGTTTATGGTTGTGCAACCAGTTAAAGTATATAGGTTACACACTTTGACATTATATATTCACTTAACACTGGGAATATTAATCACAGAATTAATTAATGAATATCTATTGGGCCCGGCGCGGCGGCACCTTTATCTTTATGGGTGAATATTGGATCTATAAAAGCAGTTTTTCCACATAAATTAACAATTTTCTTCTTCCACAAAGAATACTTTACATATAACTAACATATTGTCACAAATATATAAAACTTATATAAAGTATACTTACTCGCTAGCGCGGTGACTGCTGTTAGTACGATGAACACTTTCATGATGGTCTTTTGATTACAAAATTATAAAAAATACAATTATAAAAAAAGTTTTTAATGACTAGATTGTGGTCCGACCCTTGTGGCGACCCTGGCGAGACTGACGAACTCGGGCGTCGCGCGCGCCTTTTCTTCGCCTGCGCACACGCTGGAACCGGTAAGACTTAGGCGTGATTTAACAAATTCTTCTATTAGTGAAACAATAATAATTTGTTATAACATTACGCGGTTGCATAGCCCCATCATCAGCTGATTATGTTAACTTTAATTCTAATGAGATCCTAGGAATCCGAGGGATTACGAACCGATGCAGCGATGGTGCAACAGCCTCGAGCTTCACATTATTTGAAAAGTTTTCTTACTTGCTCTCGCGCAGGCTGTGGTGTCCTTGAAAATGCAAACTTCTCACCTTTTGCCTGTTCAAAATTCCAATGAAGTCTTCGAAATAGCACGTATGTGCTTAAAATTGGAAAAGGACTGTATGCATGTCTAATTTCAAGGTCTCGATCAGGTATTTAATAAATTAATCAGACAGAATTATTTAGCATTTATGAAACGTCTGCCTTGTAATTTTCCGATGATGAATTTAATTACCAGATGGACCGTACTTAGAAAACTAAGACCATAAATGTCTATTGTTTAGATAACCCACTTTTCTTACCATGATTCCCTTCAACGTGGACCAATGACCTGGTGAAGACCGCAGGAATTCGATAGAGCCGACAAGCACAAGAACGGGCGAGGGCGATCCTTGGAGAGGCCTATGTCCAGCCGTGAACGTCTTCAGCTGATATGATGATGATGATTCTCTGAACAGGCTAACTTGAGAAGTGCATAAGATCTATTTTCAATACAACGTTAACAAGCTCTATGCATTTTCAAAACAGATTATTTGCCTGCCGCACCAAAAGTTGAGTGTGATTAATTATAAATTCGCATGTTCGATTCCATCACATGCAATTTGCCATTTGATATCACATGTCGAGTTGAAGGAGTGTTGCAAGTTCTCCGAATGATTTGGCAAAACTTTAAACTTTTCGTTTTCCTTATTTTGTCCCTCATTTCACCTTCACCGTCGTATTTTTCAGACCCTCAACTTGAATCTTGCAACTTGCAAGAACTTTGAATAATTAAATGACCTACCTACGTTATGCAGTTTAGAATTTATTTAATTGAACAGTTCAGTCGTTCAGTGAAGCAAATATGTCAATTATGCTAGTAGGTCCGAGGCTAACAACTTCTCACTAATTAAGAAATTGTAAAAAAGAAATAGTTATTAGTTTTAATTTTAATGAGGTGTTCAGTTTTTCTATTAACGGAAAGTCAGGTTTGCTTAGGAACACTGTCCCCTCTCTCATTTTTCGAAAACGTTTTTTTTTTTGTAAAATTTATTTATACGCCTTGAATGGCTTCCTCATTAATTGGCGGAGGCACAACATAGAGAGGTGGGAGGAAGGAGGAGGCTTTTGCCCCCTAGTGGGATAGTTCAGGGGGTTACTATGACGTCTTAAAGCAGGAGTAATTTTAGTGTGGGAAAGAGATGGCGCTAGACGACCTGTATAGCTCTGTCTCTTTCCGGAATTACTCCAGCCTGCTTCATGGTAGGCCACCAGGATAACATAAAAAAATACATCTGACAGATATAAACCAACCGGAACTTGTCTAGAAGAAATGAAACACTACGATACATAGGCCTATACCTACGTTTAAAGATCAGAGAGTTATTGATACGGCAATATAAACTTTCATTTATTATCAGTTAGATAAGTTTGTCTCTATGCCAACGTGCTTGTGTAAGTCGACAGAGTGACTCAGCCTTTGTTCAATGCTTTATTGTTTGTTATGCGTAATCGTAGGTTACAAAATAAAGCCTTAGGGTTTAACTAAATCCTAAGAAAACCTCGTACTGTAAATTGTGGGTCAACACGTGCACAGTGCAATGTTTAAGAAAATTAATCAATTTTGAAAATTAATAATTAATACAAGGGTGGTCTATTAGCTGCTTCTTGTTCGTGTCATGGGAAGTCTTGCACACACTTCGAGAAAAAATCCATATTTTGAATGGAGCAAATCTGGTGCCTCGACAGCTCAGTCATTGGAAATACTTTGCATTCTTACTTGTAGATACGTATATATTTATTGAACATGGCATAAGCTCCTTTCCAGGTATGAATACCTAAACGGGAAAGCTTTGGCTTTCAAGACTTCTAGAAATTGGTGTACCTGTGTATCACTTTTTTTTAATTATCCTGTACTGTCCCACTGCTGGGCAAAGGCCTCCCCTAATTCCTTCCATGAGCTCCTTTCCCGTGCTTCCTCGAACCAGCCCGCGGTACGCGAAATCACCTATGTATCACTTAAGTTTTAGACATTTTATAAACATTCGTACTACATATGTACGAAAATGCGCTATGTCTCACCACCCAAAACATTGTCAAAACCCGGCTGAGTACAGTAACTAGCGTATTACATTATTATTCCGCTCGTTATCCATGTTTTAGTACCCTGACATTGTTTGAACATAATGTAATTATTATAATCTACACGTAACTGCCACCTGTGACTTGTAATATGATTGATTTTCGTGCCTAACTGTAAATATGTATAGTTATATAGGTACTTATTGCCATGCACTGGGGAGGTCTATCATGGAGGTCCATTATGTTTATAAACTGATGCGCAAAAGGTTTTATAGGCATTTATTAAGTAGGTAGTATGTATCCAATCAAGATAGCTCTATGTTACCAGTCGTCAGTTTATACTGACTGAATTCGCCGCACTATAATGGGTGTAAAAGACCCTGAACTAAGCTGAAAGCCATTTGTTCTCCCCGTCATTGCGATATTTTTTTTGTTCTGGACCGTACCTGGGAATGGGAATACTATACTAAAGGTCAAAATTCTAACTTTTTCACAACTTTAAAAAAAAATACAAGTTTTTAGTTTTATATCTTTGTACAAATTTGTATATTTTGTATTCAATGCTTCCATCAGCACAATGTTATAAATGCTTTACACTGAGTTCTACAGTAAAACGGTAAAGATTTTTGACACCAAAAGAAGTCGTTTCCCAGCATAGTTTTCGCATAGATTTACTTATTTTGATGTACAGAATGCTTGGTTGAGGGCTCCGTGAAGGGTCCGTTTACACCTTTTATACAAAAGTCACAGACTGACAAAAATCGTCTGATTAGTACTTACTAAATATTTTTTCTTTTCAAATCAATCCCAACTTGCGATAATGTGGGTCGCCTGGTGTTAGGCAACCTACGACGCCCATGCACATTGTATCAGCAGAGGAACGGTTGCATTGCCGACCTTATAAGGAGACATCACAGTCTCTTCTTGAAGGCGTGACGAGTAGGTACAGAAATATCACTAACATGCACGAGTATTGAGTCGACTCCGATATAGGCTAGGAGACGATCACGTCTGCCTAGCCTATGTTGGAGTCGGTTTCAGTCTAGCCGGATATAGCTGAACACTATAGACCAAACGCTTTAATGAGTCCTCCGCCTTGCCCCATCAAAGGCACATTAAGAGTCCATAAAGTCCTAACAATATCCCACATGTTATTTGCTTTAAAATAACCATAATCCACGTAGGTATTACGATACTAATTGAACCAATACGTGATCGACTTTCAGAATATTCCATTGAAATTGATACATTCGCGAGGACTCATTAAAGCGGTTGGTCTATAGTACCTATATTGCGTGTAACTACTGCTCATCGGACTTCCACAACCCAGCAGAATGCATAACAACTTCTGACTATTCGTAAGGCAAGTCATAGACTTGCAAACGACGGCCAATACCAATAGCTTAACCTTCTGAACGCTAGAGCATAAAGCCACGCGCGTGCACAATTTTACCTACCATTTTGTCACATATTTGCGTACAGGGCACGCGCTTGCTTGTCACGTACATTTATGTGACTATGGCGGTGAAAAGGTTAACTTGCTTTCCGGAGCACGGAGGGGTCTCACTATGTAGAGGATGGCCTCCCACGCCTACTTGACAAGCGGTACTTTTCCATGAAGATCGACTCATGCGGCTATTATTTGTTACACTCAATAGGCTTGCGTTTGGCCGCAACTTGCCTGATGTGAAGCCACGATCCACGAATACAAAGTTTTCAGCTACTATAAGTGCCAGCTACCACACTATAGCGCCATAAAAATACATAAAAGCAAATCAATTCAACATTATTCCTTGCAACACCTCGTACCACTTACGACATACAGGAACATAATTAAAAAATATGAAGTAAAACAAAAGAACTGGAGCACGTTTCGGCCAGTTAACTGTCCAATGTCCATTCCGAAAATCAGTCAGTATGCTGATACGATACGCATTTCAATATGTAAGTACAATCACGAGCACAAATATGTATTCACTTACCTACATTCCTTACCTAAAGACCTAAGTAGGTATGAGGGCTGCGGGACTGTTCGAAAGAGATACCGCGGCCCTGGAACACAAAGGGCAAAGAAGGAACATGGATGGGTTTTAGTCAGTAAAAGTCTGACACTCCCTTCCACTCCGCCCAGAGCGGAAGGGTCGTTTGATTATTTCACATCCGAAAAAAAAAAAGACCTCGGTATTTCACAACATTATGGTTCCAAAATACGATACAAAACAGGAGGAGAAAAGCACTGATACAATTTGCTACATGTTTTACATATTGGTGCTCCTGACTTTACCTTAATTTATTGCTGTCATGTCGTATGCATGTAGCGAACAGTTTGTTTAAAGACGAATGTCTTCGGCCAAGTTGAAAGAGAAAATGCTGCGATGGATAGAAGTGGAGTTGTGGAAGGAATCTTAAGAGATTTGTGGAGAGAAAACTGTGTTTTATCATCCACGAGGTTTTGCCCGCGGCTTCGCCCGCGAGAATTTCGGAAATTATCACACGGGAACGTAGGTACCACCGGGATAAAAATTGCTCTGATTCCTAACCCTGCTCACAGGCTAGGAAACTGAGTGTACATATCGAAATCCACTGTCGTTAAGGCGCGAGAAAGTAACAGATAGAGTCACTTTACCATTTATGTTAGCATATTAGCATGGATTTGTTTGATGCGAGAATACTATACCTATACTAATATTATAAAGAAAATAAAGAAAAAATTGTTTGTAAGTTTATACAGGGTTCAAACGGACCCTTCACGAAGCCTTCAACCAAGCATTACGTACAGTCGCCAGCACATCAAGTTACCCGAAACTGTCAAATTCTCCCAATCAACCTTGAACCTAATGCAGTAGCGATAAAGTTTAAAATCTATTAAAGAAATTTGACAGATTGTAGTAGCTTGCTGTGCTGGCGTCTGTACATTGCTTTTCGATCGAAAGTTAATAAGTACCGACTTATCTAATATGGGCTTATAGTAATCAACTTAACGATAATTACCTATAAGTAATATCCTGTACAAAACGACGTGTCAATAAATTGATTGCAAAATCGTTCAGTGTAATACAAGGCGGAAGTAAAAAATATTTGCCTAATGTAATACCTACCTCTTAAAGGTATTACATAATGTGCACTGACTGACTGTAGGTATAGTGTTCAATGCAGGCATATGATAAAAAAATAACACTGGTACGCTGGCAGAATAGTCAATAAAGACAACGAGTCGGATGCCAAGAAGAAAAAAAACGATTAGGATGCCAAAAAGAAAAAAAAACGATTCGGATGTCAAAAAATAAAAAGTGTTTTGTGTATATTATATAATACTAGCGGCCCGTCCCGGCTTTGCACGGGTGGACATTTATTTTTTAAACATTTTGGGATAAAATATAGCCTATGTTACTCAGGGATAATGTAGCTTTCTAATGGTGAAAAAAAATTTTAAATCGGCACAGTCGTTTTTGAGTTTATTCATTACAAACATACACACACACACACACAAAAATACAAATCTTTCCTCTTTATAATATTAATAAGATTATGTATATTATATATATATTTGTGTATATATTTATAGATAGGAGAACCAACAGCTATGACAAATGAATAACAATTGTATAGGCAACACAGAGCCAATTACAGATGATTGTAATGATTAGTGTTTTCAAAATCGCATGTGACTAAAGGAGTGATGACTATAAACGTTGATGGATGGGGAGGGAAAGCAAGACCAAAGAAACGATGGACGGATTGAGTGAGGAATTATATGAAAGATAAAGGAGTAAATGAGAGCGTGACGGTTGACAGAGCAGAATGGAAGAAAAAAACGTGTTGCGCCGACCCCAAGTAACATGGGACAAGGGCAGGAAGATGATGACTTTTTCAAAATCAGACCTGTAATTTTAGATAATTATTAATAAATAAACCAAACTAAACTAGGTAGTGTTTGTCAAGTAGGTACTAATTATAGTACCTATTAGAGAAGTTTGATGATCCCTGAAACTTCGCTTTACTTCACGCGATTAACCCTACGTGCAGCTAACGAGCCTTCTCGAAATGTGATCAACTAACCACGACTAATTATTTTTAAATACAACTAGCTTCGTTAAGACACCTTCTTATGAATTCATCTTTAAATATTGGAACAGTGTTATTTGCGGCAAAAACTATTTTCAATTTTATAGTGTTGACACTCAAATATTATTATGTCCTCACTTTCGTGACTAAATCCGTCTATAATTCTCCCGTCAAAGCATTCACCAAAACATTTACTAATAGCTACCCACCCATTGTTTTAACTTTCCGGGAACTTAGGTTATTACTTACAAAAACAGACAGCGGATATACAATCAGCTACATAATGAAAATAGCCCGCGTTACGCGCAAACTTGCGCACAAAAACAGCGGCCATGCGCGTGCGCACTTTCGCACAATCTCCCCGACACGCTCCTAGATGATCGCGTGACCTCGCCTGCCAGATTGTCGCTATCAGCATGTTCCGATCGGTCGGAGATAATATGTTATCAAGAGAACTTGCTTGGACCTGATTGACTAAGATAATAGGTTTGATTACTTTATGGCTAGGTCGGTAGGTTGGCTGGTCGCTGTATAAGAGAAAATCTTGATAACTGTCGTTTTTGCTTGTGGTCAATATTACAGTATTGCAGCATAATATGAATCAAACGGGGATCGGCATTTATACACATGGGTGATGCAGTTTATGGAATAACCTTTCAAAATACAGATCTTACATGTCAAGAAGTCGGTGTACTTACCTACATGCACCTCTGCCTAACCCTTCAGGGATTAGAAGCGTAGTAGTAGCGTGCCGTTATGCTTTCTTAGTTTTTAGTTCTTTGTATTTACTTCGGATACCGATTTTCGATAGACGAGCCAATTCATTCATTCACCGTTATACAATGCCAACAATTTGAATCGCTTTCTGTGAGTAAGACCTTGCTTTTCTTTTTAAATTACAGATTAATCGAAGCGTTAATAGTCTTGTCTGCTTGTCGACTAAGCACTGAATAATTTTAAAGGGTTATATAGCTTCCTAATGTCATAATTACATTTTAATGGCGATCATTAGTCTCTAGGCCACATAGCACGTTTAACAATTACGCTTGTCTCCTTACAATTATTAGCCTTACGGACATTCCGAAGTACCTCAGCACCTACGTAGTCAACATCATCTGCCAAGCCTTTTCCCAACTATATTCGGGTCGGCTTTCAGTCTAACCGGATGCAGCTGAATACCAGTATTTTACATGAAGCGACTGCCTATCTGACCTCCACAACCCAGTTAGTACTGGGTAATACGATACCCCTTGGTAAGACTGGTTGTCAGAATTTTTGGGCCTTACGACTGCCAAAGATTTACAAAATTTGTAGATCTTTGGCAGTCGTGAAAAAAATGAAAACAAAAAAAATGAAAAAAAAACAAATGAAAAAAATGACAAATGACACCCGGAACCAATGTCTTAACGTGCTTTCCGAGGCACGGAGGAAACTCGGTATGTAATGGGTGGTCATCAATCCACAGACCAACCTAGGCAAGCACGGCTTAACCTAAAGATCGACCCGAGCGGCTGTTATTATTTAGCCACGAGCTCCTCCATTGTGTACCTGTCAAGCGGGCGTGTGACACTAGAAGAGAGACAATATTCCCAATGGCCGCTCTATGATTCTTTTAAATCTGTTTGACTGTGACATATAGGTACTTATTAGCGCTTGACTGTACAATATTTAACTTCGAACCGTATCAATGACACATTCTCGGTATACGGAACAAGCAACGCCAACAATCCAGATCGATAATTTCATCAGAACTCAGAACAGCTTATTTGCATAAATGAAACCGGTCGCGCGACAAGATTGTTAGATAGATCACAGACAATGTAAGTGACAGACAATAGTTTTAAACTTTCACATCTTGATGCCACGTAGGTATCTTTGATTGTTCATATGTCTAAGTAGGTACACAGTGCATTCACGAAATCCATACTTATAATACTTATTAGTAATCTATACAAATATTATAAATGCGAAAGTTTGGATTGATGAATGGATGTTTGTTACTCAATCACGCCAGAATGGCTGAACGGACCTGGATGAATTTTGCACAGATATATAATAAAAGTACTCTGTCGGTGGCACAGAGATAGATTATAGTCTGGAATAGCAAATAGGCTACTTTTAATCCCGGAAAAATACATGAAAATTTCCACGCGTACGCGAATGCGAAAGTTTGGATGAATCTTTGTTACACAATCACGCCCGAACGGCTAAACGGATTTGGATGAGTGGCACAGCTAGATTATAGTCTGGAATAGCACACAGGCTACTTTTCTTATCACTCATACATAATATCTAAATTTCCACGCGAACGAAGTCGCGGGCAACGGCTAGTATTATGTATTACAAATGCGACAATGACTGTCTGTCCGTTACTTTTTCATGCCTTAATGGCTGACCGGATTTCCGAGTCATTTGGCACACAGCTCCCTCCTAGGAGACCATGACCGAGGACAGGGTACAGGATACTTTTTATCCCGGTAGAACCTTTCGGATAGTTACCTACCGATATTCGCGCGGGCATAGCCACACGCAAAAGTACCTAGTTAGGATAGTCGTTCATATATCATATACATACCCAGTGCAATCGCGAAATCCTAATATCATACCTAAGTATGAAAGTCAGTTTGTTTGTTTGTCACGCCCTAAAAACTGAATGCACTTCGATTAAATTTGGCATACAGGTAGACCATAATCATGGGCTAAAACATTGGATACCTAGGTTCTTTTTGAGATTTTGGATAGTAACCTACCGACACCGACGTGAGCTTAGCCGCGGGCAAAACCTAGTCGTTCATATACTCAGCGTGCAATCGCGAAATTAATTATATGTTAGTATTTGCGTAGGTATGAGTGAATGGGTGTAGGCAGGGAGTGTGCCCATCATAAGATTCCTGAGGCAAGATTATGAGTAGGTTTTGTTTTCTTACTTAAGGCGTGGAACATAATTGAGTCGGTGTCGATGCAATGTGCGAATATTTATACCTACACTTTGGCTATAAGCTTACAACAGCACCTATTGGTAACATATCTGCTACTCCGCTGCTTCACCTTTCGGGGATTGCAAGCGTGATTTGTAGTAACAATAATACCTTATAGGCTTTTTTCTTATTTTATTTATTTATCCAAAATTTGTATAGCAATAACATATACAAAGTCTGCCAAACTGCAAAACAGTTTGTCGGCAGTTATTCTCGTTCCACAATATCATTATAACAAATTTCGATTTTTATAATAAAGTAACGTGTAAAATAAGGTAAGTGAGTTTACAAAAAGAAACACATTTTACACCTATGGAAAATTGCTGTGCTTAACATGAGGAGTTGTGTCCTGTTTGAAATTAGGACGCTGAATCTGGAACGGTTTCATCAAAATATATTAGCGCCCCCCACACGTACAGTTCGGACCGCGCATCTTGGACTGCGTTCCAAACCGCAGTTAGATCTGTACAGTTTGGACTGCGTATCAAACTGTTGTGCTAATTACGATTAAAAATGCATTCACAGTTTGGATTGCCGACGAAACTTACATAATCTAGACAAACGTTCCGAACTGTGCGTGTAAATTGATTTTCAAGAGTTTGGACTGCAGTTTGGACTGGCGCGTAGAACGTTATAACTTTTAAAAGTTTTCTCGCAGTAGTAAGAAAAATGGACGATCGTTTGGTCATCGCGTTAGCGTTCTGTATTTTTTTGCTGACGAAATCGCGATCAGCTGAAACAAAACCTACTGACTTGCAAAAATCAACGAGCTCGTCATATGCTTTATTTCTCATATTCCTGTTAATATACTCCTTACTTTTTATCTTCCAGAGTTCATTCGTTTGTTCCGTGAAAATCCGTGTGGATGTTCACGGAACAAACGAATGAACTCTGTGATAGCTTCGACGCTCCAAACCGCCATTTTTGTAATTTACGTTTACACGTGATGCGCGCATAAAACTGTAAGACATGCGTTCGCGTCGATGTGCCAGATCGGATTGTTAGACCCGCACATCTACACGTACAGTTCGGAGCGAGGGATGGAACGGCGCGTGCTGTTTCCCGCGGTCCAAACTTTACGTGTGCAGGGCGCTATTGTCTCACCAAGCTATGAGAGAGTTAAACAATACTACTAGATACTTCGCAGAGTTTTATAGAAGAACGTGGGGTTCTTCCCAGGAAATACATATTTCCTGAAATATTCAATGCTAACCAAAGAGAATGTCTGTTTGCTTGTCCTGACTCCATGTCGCATAACTAACAGACACCGACAAAACACAGATGAGTCTAAAGGCGACGTTGCATAACCACGCGTAGCATAGCGACGCGACGGAGTCAATTACCGAAAGGTCACAAATACATAAGCGCAGGAGTGTCGATAAAAATTAAACAAACAGTGGTTTTACATTCTCTACCGTTGTTTTTATTGTTGGTTTTAAAAGTTCGCTGTGTAGCTGACAACATTGTGAAAGAGTTTATTTCGAGAATTCGACGCGACGATCTGTTATCCTATCGATTGATACGATCCTATCTTCGAATTGAGAACATAAGCTAACTAACTTTTTGAGACGTTTTTCCTACCGAATTTCTCGGCTAAAAGAAGTCTCAGCAAATTCATGGTAGGTGTGACCAACTCAACTATTAACGCTAATGTTGATTTATTAAGTTTCCTTCTTTAGAAGATTATGGAAACAACTGGTTATTTATAAGCATCAATTCATACCTTAACCCCTTGGACGGGAAGGCATCGCAATGGAATCCATCGATTGTTTTTGCTTGCACGGTCTCGTCATACGGTCACAGGACTAAAACTTCTAAATAAAATAGTCCTTGATTGCTTCTAGGACACGGTGATTGATTCGGTAGAAATGTTCCGAATATTTGTCCTAAGCTTTCGATTGCGTTGTCTAAGTAATGTAGGTACTCAGTTACTCACGTCTCTTAAAATATAAATTGTTGACTACCTATGGTGTCTTGTAATGCAGCGTAATAACTTACGCTACAGCAATGTTTATGAGAGATCTGCTTAAATACCTGCCTGTTCAAAGTGCGTATCTCAGGGTTTCATACTCGGTCCATTTATGTTTATGATAATAACCATATGAGAAAACCTAAACCTAACGAATCCTTGACCAAATTGAGAAACTCTTAAAAAGTTTAAAAACGACGTGTTTATTCGGGCTTAAACCCTTATTTGGTTTTAGTAGATATGAAAAAGTTCTCGGATCAATGCTTCAAGTGACGTGGATTTTGAAACGAAAAAGGAAGATTAGTTTTCATAATTCCTCAGTTCTATTAAACATTAACACACAAGATAACAGTAACTTAACTTTTTTATTAATCTCTTACAGAAGAATTATAATTAACTACGTCTCCTCTGTCATCTCCACAAGTCTTAACGCGACATCTTCTAACTGCTTATTCTTTGACAGCAATTCATTATTCTTTTTCTTCATATATCTCAGTTTCTCCTTCAAAATGAAGATGCTTTGCAGATTCTGCCCCAACTTTTCTCTTTGGGTCTCATCTTTTCTGCGTCTCTTTGATCGATGACCGTCTTTTATGTACCATATTCTTGTGTTCCCCTCTTTCCCTCTTTGCGTCGTAGTTATTTTGAACATGGCTTTTTCATTGTATATATTTGTGAACATATGGAGAACGTCCATATACGTCTCTTTTGCAAGAGTTTCAACGTATTTCGGGAAGTGGGGTTGCGTCATATATTTATCTATGTTGTATTTATGTACGTATTCATGTTTTGTGTATGTGTCACCTGATTTTCTGTTAGAGATGTCATGAATTATCTCCACGTCGTAATCTTCGTTTCCTAAATCTTGTGTATCGCTGTAACAGGTGTAAAGTGGAAGTTAGTACGTAAGTTTTGATAGAGAGTGTTGCGAAGGTAGTCTATAAAGCCATTAACATCTAAAATAGAAAGATTAGATTCTAGTTACGAAATAACTATTCGTAATTTAATTAGAAAAGGTTTTATAATATTTATAATTCTCACCTAGCTGTTATATCTTCACTAGTTTGAATTTCTTTATCTACACCATCTTTTAGTCCGGTGATCAAATTATCGTTCACAACAAAACCCGTAACATTTCCATCCTTCATATACACATCGAAAACTGGCAATAATGAATGTGCTGTACTGGCATTGCCATCCTCGTTATCTTCAGTTTGAGCCACAGCTTCTTGTGAACTTTCTTCATTTACCTCGTCATCTAAATATTCTACTTCATTATAATTTTCTCCGATTACTTCGGTTGTACATTCCTCATGATTTTCTTCTTCGACAATTTCCTGAGTATTGTCAAAATCATTCAGAATTTCACTGTGGTCATTCTCATCTTCACGCTCAACAATTTGCAGTTCAACAGCTTCTTCGATAGACGGATCATGTTCTGTATATTCTTGCACTAAGTTCTGCGTTTCGTCGATATCATTAGTGACGACCGTTTCGTAAGCAATATTGTCAATATCGTTTTCATCAACTTCGGCAACTTGGTCGTTATTCATGATTTGAACGAGTTCATTACTAATGTTTTCATGATTATCATCATCACAATATTCTATTGTGTAGCTCAAGTTTTCGATTGCATTTTGTGCCAATAAATGTATGTCTTCGTCTAAATGTTCAACTGTGTGGATGTGTGCAGATTCATCACCAGGTTCAGATTTGATTGCAGTCCTGAAAAGACATTACAAGAATAAGTGATAAATGATGTTAATTTTGCAAATAGATTTTTACAAACACTTTTACGCGTCATTTTTTAAACTAGGTGAGGCCGGTGTTTCGTACCACACTACTCTAAGAAGAAACAGCCGCAAGTTATTGATGGTTAAGGTATTAGGTTAAAATAAGAGTTCATCATTTAATCAACTACCTGTTAGGCAATACCGGCACACATTGGTCTGCAATCCACGGATATTTTTGTATTCCACATTTGATGGAATCTTGTAAATGCTTCACACTTTGCAATGTTTCATTGCTGTAGTTACTCTCCCTAGGCTCTTTTTTAATTTTTATTCTTTTGGAATCTTCGGAAGACATCACTTCTTCATTTGTTTTTGATCCTGTGAATTTGAAATCGAGTATTAATGTGCAGTGTTAATAATCTATACTAATAAATAAAATTGAATTGTCTGTTTGTACTTTAAAAACAAACAGCTTTTTACTGACTGCATATGAAAGTATTTACGGTACTTAAAACATTTTATTTTTATCTCTCTGTCTGTTTGTTCCGGCTAATCTTGAACGGCTGGACCGATTTTTTCAGGACTTTTACTGACAGATAGCTGATATTATAAGGAGAAACTAAGGCCTTTTAGAAAAAGAATTAGGTTTCCGTGCAATAAAACTTTGAAATTGTTATCAAACCCTGATTCAAATAGAAAAGTAATATTTTTATAGCTAGTATTTAAATAATTCTGGTACTTGGTACCACCATGTTACTTACGTCTTTTCAATGGTGGAGGAATTTTGTTTGATCTTGCTGTTTCCAGGTTTTGAATTGCCTGCCTGCGCTTTACCTTCTTAGTTGCTTCCATTGCATCATCATCAGTATCTGAGGGACACTTGGGTTCTATACATTCAGAAATTTAATTTATTATGCTCAGCACATATTGAGAAGAGCGCTGAGTTGAGAATGTTATCTTAATATTCAGTTTGAAACTTTGTTTTCAGTGTTTTAAGGTATATAGTTGTACGAATGTCGACGCAGTCATCATAACTTTTCGGGCGCCGTGGAGTGCGCTCGCGCGTTCTCATTTTAAATTGATATTATTTATTTATCATCTGACATTGCTCTACTGCGCTTCTCTCAGCATATTCTGGCCAAAATGAAAAGCCAACCATTGATAAGGTACCATTGTAAGGTTTGCTGTAAGAAAACCCAATTCTGGGTTAAGCTCGCCGTGGTACATAAGCTATCTATTGTAATTTTGTGTGTAAATCTTTTAAGTTAGAGTGCAATAAAGAATAAGAATTGAACACCATTTAAATGGGTGATTTTCCTTTGCAGTCTTCAGTCTAGTTGGCTTATTTCCATCAGCCACCAGTCTGCCTAAAAGTGGCAGCTCCTCAAAAGACAATGTACTTACGATCTTGCAACTGCTCGGCCATTTCCTCTCCGTTTTCCTCGTGATTGTTTGCGTACATACCGTCTACGGCTGCAAATAAATAATACGAAAAAATTGTTACATATAACAACAGACTAAAACTATGTGACTTAGAATTGTCTTACTCAAATAGTTGATTAGGAGTTATGTTTCCTATTGCCAAGTTGTTTCGGTGTTGTGTTGTTGTAGTTTGTTTGTGTTGTCGTAGTTGTTGATGTTTGTTGTTGTTGTGTATTGTTGTTGTTTCTTGTTGTGTATTGTTGTTGTTTGTTTTGTGTATTGTTGTTGTTTGTTTTGTGTATTGTTGTTGTTTGTTTTGTGTGTTGTTGTTGTTTGTTTGTTCTCAGTTACATAAAATTACTAAAATGAGTTACCTGCAATTTTTTGTTTCAACAACATCAATCTCTGCTCACTGATATGCCTTTCTACCTCTCTGTTCTTCAAATTCTTCTCTAAAGCATAGAAAAATGCCCGTGTCATAGTGAACCCCGTTTCCATTTCAACATACGCCCTGATTTTCATTATATCGACTTTGAGTTGCAAGAAGTCCTTTATCTGGAAATGAAAAATCGACAAAAATACTGTTAAATTAGCATAAGCTTTGGGAGATTTGCTATAGATAGAGATAGTTTAGAGACGGACGTTTGACTTTGAAGATAAAGTAGAGGAAAAATAAGGGGCGAGCCTACTGCTATAAACCGGGAACAAATCCAGAAATCATGGCTGCTACTGACAAATTCTTGATGCAAAAACCCAATAACACATTGCAAAACCCGGGAATCGACCAGGACCTCATGCTTAGCAGTCGCACTTGCAACCACTCGATTAATATAGTAAAACAATAAGTAAAGATTACCTCTTCTTTGACGTAGGGCGGTAATCGACGGCCATGCTGCAGCTTGTAAAACTCTTGTATAGATAATTCATGATCGTGATGATTACAAACATAGACAACAGTCAGTTCTTTCTCGTTGGGTAGATGCCTTAATTTTATTTTGCATGGGCAATCAGTCTTCATATTATTGTTCCTGGAATTACATACAGGGTGTAAGAAAATACGGTACTCAAAACATTGCGCTGATGGATGCATTGAATAGTGCCCGCACTATTCAATGCATCCATCAGCGCAATGTTCGTGGAGGTGTTTAAAGTAAAAATCTTACATTAAAATCATGTATTTAAAAAAAAAAACTTGTGAAAAAGTTGGAACTTTGACCCCCCAATATCTCCATAACTAGAAGGTAAGGTAAGTATGGTCTAGAATAAAAAAAAAATATCGCAATGACGGGGAGAACAAGTGCCTTTCGGCTTCGTTAAGGGTCTTGTTACACCCTTTATATCGATACATAATTGTTTTAAGGGGTAAGCTACCTTTGCCTATGCCCACTCTAAAGATAGACATAGCTATGCATCTTATAGTATGATGATTAACCCTCGGCAGATTATGGCAAGGGAGAATGCAAACAATACCCATTTCATAAAATGCACAAAAAGCCACATCCTACCAAAGCCATCGTCTTTCAAACACGTGAGTATCGCGTTCAGTTCGTTCGGCGAACATGAAGGTAGGGTCGTGCCGGCAGAGGGCGCCTACGGGTATCCGTAGATTCATACAACTGCCCGCTTTGGTTAGGATTCAGGGTTATCCCTTATTATTAAAAAAAGGACCCTTCACGAAGATGTCAACCAAGCATTATGTACTTACATCAAACTAAGTAACTTTACGCAAAAATGATTGCTGGGAAACGACTTTTTAAAATTACGTTTTACGGTAGGACTTAATGTAAAGCACTCAAAACATTGTGCTGATGGATGCATTGAATAGTATGGGGGTCGTGGAGGTTTTTAAAGTAAAAATCTTACTTTGCTTCCTTATTATTAAAAAAAAGGGATGTACAAACCTTCTTCTCAACCCCTTCTTCTTATACTTCTCCTTATTTCTCAAATAAACACAATTGTACGTATAAGTTTCACCACCTGTGTTAGGTTTACGTGAATCAGAACATCTGTAGTAAAAGCACCATCTCTTAGCGTTCTCATTCAAGTATTGTACAAAATCATCGTGGGAGGCGAATTTGTCACCAGGCTTCACTAGTTTCTCATCTTTATGCAAGAACAGTCCTTGGTGGTCTGAACAGTATTCACTGAATGGCAGGTACACAAGCGCTGACAAAAAAACAAATGAAGTATGAATTTTATTTAGAAGAAAAAAAAATGAACACTATTTTACTTGAAAGCACTGCAAATGACTAAATGCTTAGCGCCGAACACATTTAAAATGTTCCTTTTTTTCTTTTTTTATTTGACCATGATAGAGACAGAATATAGTTTTAAATATATGATCGTCAGTAAAAGCATTTTGTTATGGTGCAAGTGGTCCATAAGTACAGTGCAACTGTAAATGGTGTGATTCTTTTTACCTTTTTTGGAATATGTATTGCTATCTTCACTCCTAACAATAATTCTGCTATTAGAACTATTAGAACTCCCTGATATATCTAAATACCTGGAAATAAATAAAAAATCTTATTAGATTGGTATGTGCATGTTTATTATGAACTTATTTTTTTTGTGTGGGCAATGCAATTAGGCATTCAAAGATTTTTGCAATACTTCTAATTAGTACAACCTTTTTATAACAAAATTAATATTTATGGCTCTAAAAATGACTAGATACTGGATATGGGTAGCGTAGGACTGGTCACTGATATCTTTCAGCTGATAAAGAAAGGAAGGAATGAAACATACATAGACTGATAAATACAATACCCTCCTTTGTGTCACGCAGTGATATAAAAAGTATTTATTAGACTTTCACAGGACAAAAAATCTTATAAAGACATACAATAAACTGAATTGGTCCTGTACAAGGCCAAAAGGCTCCTATTTCAGCATGGTGCAGTAACATTTAAAAATGTCATAGCACAGATATTCTGATAGGGCAAGTGATGCCACGGTCAGATAGAACAAATTAAATAAAAGTTTATAAATTGACATAGAGAGAGGATGCCTTGGATGGCTTTGTTGTTTGGCGAGAAGAGGCACAACATGGAGAAAAGTGGAAGGAATGGGTGGAAGCGGTTGCCCAGGAGTGGGACAGCTCAGGCAAACAAAAAACAACAAAAATCTATATTATGATGATGCTAGATCTATTTTTATCTGTGTTCTCATCTGCCATCAGTCAACCCTGAGGCAAAGAGGTATAACATTTTTAAAGAATCAGGACGAGATTCGTAATTCTATTTAATCAGGCAGCACAATGTCGGCGTTTTGAATTTTTAAATATGATTTGGCATCAATAGCAAACGTGAAAGGGGACTTGGACTATAAACATCTATTTTTCTACATTTTCAAGAGCAAACTTGGATGTTTGTCACTTAATATTAATTAGCAGGTTGAAAATGACCTCTCTATGTCAGCTGAACGTTACTGGACAGAACTTGTAATTTGACCCCATTTGTAGAGACAGGGTTTGACTCATGCATTAACTTTCTTTGGTCCACCAAGACCGTTAGTTTTTATATAGTAAGTATAACAAGTTCTTATATAGAATAGGTTAATGCAACGCACATAACACATTTTATTACTGAAATAGGCACTATTGATGAATTAGTAAAATACACAATAACGCTATAAAAATTGGATTTTATGCATTTCTAAACTTGCAAATGCATATCTAATTATCGTATTGTTTAGATTGCCATTGAAACGCTAAAAGGATTAGCCTAAAACTTTCAGTATACCATGCTAGCCTCAACTTAACGGGCACGGGTAATAACATTCTGCAGTTGCTGCCTAGCCCTGCAGGGTAATGACTGCACAGTTATTATTACCTTACAACAGGTTTGTCAAGGATAACATTATTCTGAGGAACTTGACAATTCTCATCCATGATTTCCACATTCATTGCCACACTGTCTGCAGGGTCATCCAAATAACAGTGGTCTTGATTAAAATGTTTATCAAATCCCATTTTTCTGAAAAAAAAAACATACTGTTTTAAGAGTACATCAGGATGTTTGATTATTGTCTTATTAAAAAAAGAATAGATATTAGGTGGAGGTCCTACGTAAAATTTGGATTTCAAAAAAAGTTCTGTACTAAAACTTTAGCAATCAAAATATCATAAAGTTTTACTACAGAAATGTTTTTGAAACCAAATTAACAAGCTAAAACTTGTGATCACGTTTGGAAGGTTACATTTAGAGGTGCTTCAGAGATAAAACTTGATACTGTTCCTACAAAAGAACCTTACCTAAATGTAGTCAACTCATAAACTTAAATTTTCTACATTTAAACATACACATAGAACTAAAAAAAAATCTAAGATTTTTAGTACCAACACAATGTTTTCTTTCATGCACTTTTTCCTTTTCATCAAGACATCGATATTTTTTGACATGACAACCATTTTGACATTTGCGTGAAATTACGTGACACATTGGTACAGATGAAAAAGTCATTAAAAAGAATCTCAGCGATTTATAAATCGAATATCAAAACTTTTATTAACATTAAATAACATAGATAATTAAACTATAGAGACAACAGGCTTTCACCTTTGCCAAAGTACGTTGGCTATTTGACTCAATCTCTTTTTCATCAAAATAAGATAATCATCTTTATTTGTTCGTTACAAAAAATCATCTATAAATATTAATAAAATTGAAGTATATTTTTGTTTTATTAAAATAACAGCTTTTTACTGAATGCGTATGAAAATATAAACGGCACTTGTAACAGAGGAGCTCGTGGCTAAATAATAACAGCCGCTCGGATCGATCTTTAGGTTAAGCCGTACTTGCCTAGATTGGTCTGTGGATGGGTGACCGCCCATTACATACCGAGTTTCCTCCGTGCCTCGGAAAGCACATTAAGCCGTTACAACCTAGGGGTATCATATTGCCCAGTACTAACTGGGTTGTGGAGGTCAGATAGGCAGTCGCTCCATGTAAAATACTGGTATTCAGCTGCATTCGGCAGGCAGATGAGTTGTTACAAAAAAAAATATTTTTTTAATTTTTGTCTGTCTGTCTGTTTGTTCCGGATAATCTTCGAAACGGCTGGACCAATTTTGACGGGACTATTACTGGCAGATAGCTGGTGTTATAAGGTTTACCTAAGGCTACTTTTATTTTATTTTTATATTTAGGGCTCTGTGCCAAAAAAATATTACCCTTGAAATTGATAGGTAACAAAATCCAATTCAAAAAGGGAAATAATATTTTTTATAATAATTGCATGCGAACGAAAGTCGCGGGCAACAGCTAATTTAAAAAATAACTGAATAATTTTTTTCAGGAAATAATGTTATGTTGATTATTACCAAGGAAGGAAGGAAGGCAAGGCTCGCTCGTTTTTTTTTTTCATATTTCGTATGAAATAATAGTTTCTAGAAAACGCGTAACACCAACGGACTCTTACAAAAATTGTCGTGTCGTACGGAGTAACACACGTTATGTCAAATTAAAATTATAATTTTCGATTCTGCCGTTGGCTACGGAACCCTAAAAACCCTGTCTATGACTATTCTTCTACGTTAAATGTCACTGTCAAATCCAAAGTCAATCAAAACAAGAAAATAAACATGTGAACATCTTGGCATTGTCGGCTTCTTTCCGCTTTTCACCATCTCGTTGGAAGTTAAATAAATAGGCAATATCTTGAAATCCCCAGTCCAATCCGTGAATCATGATTGTTGCACTTCAGACTTTGGTTTTTTTCCGTGAATCTTTGTTTGCTGCATTAGACCGTTTAATGCGGCCTTATTATAAGCAATTAACGTTAGGTTTTATCGACGGTAGTGGGAGCGACTTGGAGGATGATGATGCAGATGACCAGGTCTTCTCGGAGTTTGACGAGGAGAAGGGGGTCACGTTCTACCCACCGATGTACGCGCAACGCTATGCAACTGTTAGCGACTGTCTCTTGGATAACTGCTGGGCTGGGAAGATTGAGAAGGTACCGGTATACTAAAATTTATCTAAACTATTGTTTAAGCTGCTGGCCTGTGGTCTAGATAGAAGGATCAGGCAGAACGAGTTGTGTTGTTTGTGGAGACAGATTAAGATTTTACCCTGAGTTCAAGAACTGACTTGACAACACAAATTCAATAATATGTCACTGATGAACCGATTTTGATTAAGTTTTTTTTGTTTGAAAGGTGTCGTAATTGAGAGTGTTCCTAGCTATGTTTCAAGAAAATCTGCTCAGCTGTTTGAAGATCATAATAATATAAAAAATTCCAAAGATCTGATAGATTTAAAAGCCTGTCACTTGTCAATGATGTTACAAAAGTATGATAACCTAGACCTGATGTGTATCAGCATCACCAGGATAATGCAGGATATGGAATTTTTAAATTTTTAGTTTATTTTCTTGACTATTTATTCTTGCCTTATTCAGTACTCCACTTTTTTTTTAAAATAATTTTTTTAAAGTTTTTTTTCTTTCCTCCAGTCGATAAGTCTGAGACAATTTGAAGAGTCTAGAAGGCACCTAACATCCATACAAGTGGGTAGATGTAACCGTAGTATAAGAGTTGCTTCTTATTTCTTGATTTTATTACCTTGTGTCACAGGTAGTGGATTTTGGCCACCATGACATGAGCTTCATCAAGTACTTGAAGGAAGTACCTGGTATTCGCTGCATTCTTGGTGTGGATATCGAGACCATTCCTCTCCGATGTTCCTCTGACCTGCTGGGTGGTGACGAGTACACTCCAAAGAGGGAGAGCCCCTTACAAGTCACTGTAAGAAAACTATTTGTTTTAATTTTCTGTCTCTGCGTTTGTGTAAGTTGACCACACAAATTCTTAATGAACTAGTGACCTGGACCCTGACTAACGAGTCTATAGCTTTACAATTAATATAACAATTGTAATGTAAATATTACAATACCACTTGTCTACTACACTACAATACTACACTCAAGAGAGAGATTCTCCTCACAATGGTTCCTGGAGATGGAAGGCAATCAACGCTGACCCGTTAGAGATGGTGTGATGACTTAGATGCTTACCATGAGGGCTGGTTCTTGATGGTGCTAGAAAAGTGTATCTGGTAGTATTTGGGGAGACCTAACATGACTAACAGTGGGACAGCATTTGATAATTAACAAAAAGAAAATATACAGGGTGGAAGGGACGCCAACGCTAAACTGTAACCACATATTCAGTACATCATTCTGAACCCTCCAAATAGTCAGTCTTCATTGGTTATTTAAAAAAAAACTGCAATACCTATACGGTCAGAATGTATGGAACATCAAATTTTCTGTGTGGTTCAGAATGATGTATTGAATATATGGTAACCGTTTTAGCCTTACCAAGGTGGTAGGGAAACCTTCCCTACCACCTTGTATTGTTTCCTTGTCTGAAAATATTATCTCAAATACTACATGTATATGTTTTATTTCCAGTTATTCCAAGGCAATGCAGCTGATCCAGACTACCGGCTCATCGGCTGCGATGCGGTTATCGCCATCGAGATGATAGAACACATGCTCCCCCATGACCTGGAGAGATTCATTCACACTGTTTTTGGCTTCATAAAACCCTGGATTGTCATTTTCACTACACCCAATGCTGATTTCAACGTCCTGTTCAAGGCGTTAGAGAAGAATGGACTCCGACGTTGGGATCATCTTTTTGAGTGGACCAGAGAACAGTTTAATGATTGGTAATCACTTTTTAATAAAAATTTTAACATAAGATCTGAAATGAAATGGTCCAGAAAAGATCTGAAATTTCCGTAGGCTGGCCATGTCTATCGAAAGACCACTGGCCTATGGAGCAAACGCGTCCTAGAGTGATGACCGCGTATCGGCAAACAATGTGGGAAGTGCCCCAGCTACATGCACCAACAACCGAGTGTCTGACAGACTGCATGTGTAAGACGGAGTACAGGATGCCACAGCACGGGGGAGGCCTTTGTCCACAATCTGTGATGGGCCGAGTTAATTCATTGAAAGTTTTTTATATGAAATAGTTCACATAATAATCAGCCTCCCTGGTTTAGTGGTTGCAAGCCTGACTGCAGAGCATGAGGTCGCGTGTTCGATTTCCTGGTTGGGCAGTGTTATTTGGGTTTTCCATAAGGAATTTCTCAGTAGCAGCCACGGAGTGTGGATTTGCGCCTTGTTGATGGCATGGCAATAGATTCTTCCTATATGGGACTTAAACATAACTAGTAATATGAGTTTACTATATGTACGTCACAAGCACCAATATGTTAATACATAACAACTTTAAAAATGTTTTTGTCAAATGTAAAATTATAATTTCATGTTGTTACGAATAATATTATAGTATTTTGGAATACATATTTTTATGAAAAAGATCCTATCTCCAAGTTACAATACAAATTGCTTTTAAATTTAGGAAAGTGTACACATTTATTGGTACCTCATCGACTGTACCCTACTACCTAACCATTAGGAAACATCACGATGTTATGTTATACCCATCTAAATATATCGATATTTATCTTTACAGGTGCAGCAACATAGTAGCGCGGTATCCTAATTACACGGTAACCTGCAAGGGTATCGGTCCTGGACCACCTGGGACCCTGCACTATGGCTGCTGCAGCCAGTTGGCGCTGTTCGTAGCTAAGGAGTACAATAAGCAAGCTGACCTAAATATCAACGCTCTAGCTACTCAAATTGTTGAAAGTAAGTATTTTGCCTCATATTTAATGAGAAACAATGTGATGCAATATTGGGGAACATGTTGTAAACATGTTCTTGAGTTGCAAGTAGATACAATTCAAATTTAATAATGATTGGGAAGCAAAAGCTCCTTAAATTAATGTTTGATGTTGCAGGCAATAATGCTTGCAATTGTTCTTCTATTTTGTTTCCAATTTATGAAGAACAAGCTATTAATGTAATAAGATTAATAACATAAAATTTAAAAAGCCTCCAACGAAAAAGTAAAAGACGAAAGATAAATACTCACTTTCATCCTGCATGTCTAGGAAATGGCTGCACCGATTTTGATAAAATATGTCTAATTTTAATTTACACATGCTGCACCGATTATCATAAAACGTATCTAAGAACCATCGCCAAGAAAATAACTTTCAAATAAAAAAAACTGCATCCTAATCAGTTCACTTGTTTAAGAGCTACGGTGCCAGAGATAGACACACACGCAAATATTGCGGTCAAACTTAAGACACCCCTCTTTTTGCGTCGGCGGTTAAAAACAACTACAAACATTCATTGTTATAGTTCTAACTGCTACCCCGGATGCAGTTTTTTTCTCCTCTAGAAGTTCATAATATAGTTAATGTTTTTCTTCAGGTGGCCCGCTCCGCAATAACTTCAACGAGATCTTTGCAGGGTGCTGGGAAGGTTCAGGGTCACCTGAATCCCCCGATGGACTACAATGTATGTCACCACTACAACCAGTGGAATCTGTGTAGGTTTAGGAATATTTTTTTTCTTTAAAATAATTCAGCTTTATGCAGCTAACATCAGGAGAGAAAAATACTACTATAATGCTCGAAATTTTCGGGGAGAGCCTTCTATTGCATCTAGGCCTGCACCCGGCTAAAGCGATCTCTTTACAACACGTACTAGCTTAAGCCTGCGGCTTCTCCCGCGTGAAGTTCGGTACCTGTCCCACGGGATAAAAGTATCATAAATGCATCATGTATCCAGGTTGTAAACTAACTATGTGCCAAATTTAGTCCATATCCGTTCAGTAGTTTTTGCCTGAAAGAGTAACAAACATTCATCCATCCTCACAAATTTTCGCATTAATATTATTAGTAAGTAAGAAGTAGATAAAATAGTCGATGGACCACCATATAACAGACCTCTTCACAGTGCCTGGTAACAGCAAGCCTGACTAATATTCTTTTCTACCTTGAGGACCAGCCACCACGCCCACCACCATATAAAGTAGGTCCTACCTATTATAGCACATTTCAGTAACCCCTACCAACCTTTACAGCCAATCCATGACCAACATCCTTTACCCCGACGATCAGTCACGCATGACCCTCGTATTCTCTACCACTCTGTGCAACTCCGTGCCTGTAACTGAAAAAACGTTCACCATGGAGACTTTCACGTATCGAGATAAGACTTTGCAATGCAACCTCGATGTCGAAGTAGGGAAGAGCTTCCTGATGTTCGACTGTCAAGATTACTTTAATGTGGTGATTCCCCGTAGGAGGGTCAGCCATAAGGTTTATGAAATTGAGGACGTTTATAGCAGGTTGTGGAAGATTTTGTTATAGTACTATAAAGGGTGTAAAAAAACCCTTAACGAAGCCGAATGGCACTTATTGTTCTCCCCGTCACTGCGATATTTTTTTTGTTCTAGACCATACCTGGGAACCTTCTTGTTACGGAGATATTGGGGGTCAAAGTTCCAACTTTTTCACAAGTTTTTTTTTTAAATACATGTTTTTAATGTAATATTTTTAACTAATAACTTTAAACATCTCCACGACCCCCACACTATTCAATCCATCCATCAGCACAATGTTCTGAGTGCGTTACTCTCAATCCTACCGTAAAACGTTATTTTTCACCCAAAAAAAAGTCGTTCCCCAGCAAATTTTTTTGCGTAAAGTTACTTAGTTTGAGGTACAGAATGCTTCGTTGACGGCTTCGTGAAGGGTCCGTTTACACCCGGTAGTATAATCTAGAATACTAATCTAGGCTAGGCTAATCTAGGCTACTATAATCTAGGCTTTGTAGTATAATCTAGAACAGTTACTTCAACTGAGTATACTGAAGCTCAGATAGAATTTTATAGAGAGTTTTATTGAAAATTCGGTAAATACATTCAACCTTTTTAGTATCTTACAATCTGACACTGCCCTGCATACTGCAAAAAGTTTAAATATTTAAATTCCGCCCGCTACCCTGCGTAAACCCACATAAATGATGCCGCAATGGGTTTTATAGTCAGAAAAAACAGCTGTACCGGTAATAAACCAGTAGTATTCAAAACTGATCAGTTCATAACTTACTATTCAACATTTCAGGTTGAACTGCACGACGTTACAAGTGAGAAAATTCTCAAAAATAACACAAAATTTGATGGCAAAAAACAGAATCGACTCTTTAGTTCACACCAGAGAGGTTGTGAATGAAATCCGTTACCTTACTAAGGCGTTGAATTTTAATAATTTCAGTCAGACTGATGAGGGGGGGAATATCTGGTGTAACATCAACTGGGGGGAGAACGCACCGTACTGGAATCAGTACTATAAGATCGTGAGGGAGTACGCGTATCCTTTTGAGGTAAGTACTTTATTTCTTCTACCTCTTAGGGTATCTAAAAAGTTCAAACATGTTTGGCCGAAAATTCAGTTACGTGAACTTTGCTTGCTAAAGGTGAACGCAGACTTGGCCGCAACGCACGCGCCGCAGTCGCCGCAGTCATCGCTTTTGTTAAAGGTACTGCGGTGACTGCGGCGCGGGTGAGTGTGCGAGGTTGCATAGAATTTCATATAATGATTCGAATGCGGCGACTGCGGCGCGTGCGGTGCGGCCAGGTCTGCGTTCACCTTAAAGCGTCATGTTTCCGGGGTACATACGGAGTATATGGTATATCAAATCGGATATTTCTATAAGATGTATATTCGAACACCTTTCTCCTACAGGGGTTAATAGTTTGGGAATGAAAGCTTGTAATATCTAAAGTTCCTTATTTTTGCGATGTAAAATCCCATTGTGCACACGGTCTTTTTTAATAAAATAGTTTATCTCAAAATATCTTATTTTTTTCTACATTTCAGACTAAATCAGAAGAGGCACGCATCTTAGACCTGGTGTCTGAGGAGATCAACCGTCTCATAGATACTGAATACGATGAAGAGTTCTCAGTGGACGTGGACCGGCTGGAGATTCCACTGACGCATCTCATGAATGTATTGTCGAACATTACCAACGATATTGACAGGGTCCGGTTAGTATACGCTATTTGTATGATAAGAAATCTGTCATTTTGTCGACACAATCTTGTCATTTTGTCGATTCTTCCTTCAAAGAAACCCGTTTCTACGGTGGTCCACACAATGACATTGTGTCGACAAAATGACAGATTTCTTTTCACAATCGTGTCATTTTGTCGATTCTTCCGTCAAAGAAACCCGTTTCTACGGTGGTCATGCTACGCGTGCTGGAAGTCTAAATAGACTCCGGAACCAGGTTGGTCGCAACTGGCTGCTCAGGTGGAGATTCATTAATCACTCTGCCCTGGAGTGTAAATGTGGTGCTGTACCACAAACAATGGGGCACTTAATATCGTGTCCTGCGCTATATTAAGCTATATTAAATCTTATTTGAACACTCATTAAAATGTATAATTCTTTCACAGGGATCTCCTAGAATGGAACGGCTATGAGATCGTGAATAACGTAGTAATCCATTCTCGCTTAGTGGTGGACGCCAGCTCAGTAGCCACGCACGAGGAAGACTGGCAGGACAACGACTTCTCTGATGTAAATGTACCAGATTGAACTTTGTCATATCGTGTAGATGTTGTCGCACTGTATTGTTAGACGACTCAAGTTGGTTGGACTGACCATCTCATTATTATTTTTTACTCGAATAGGTTGGAATGACCATTTCATTTGTTAGTTTTTTTTTCAAATGCTTCGACTGCAAGGCATTTTGGGTAGTCGGTGACTGAGATTTAGCAGATTAGTATTTGTTAATTGGAATGATGGACTGAATTCGTGGTAAGTGTTTGTGTGTCGGTGTCCCTTACACACTGTACTATGGCTATACTACAAAATATCGTTAGTATAAAAAGCATTTGCCGCGGAAATTTTAACGGGTTTTATTTTGTATGGGACTACCTTAATCGGCACAAAATATAAGGGTCGGCAGATATGGCGAAGCGCAGTGCGGTTTTCGTTGCCAAAAACAGGGCCCCCTCAAAAACGTAAGCATGTGAAAAAGCACTCAACTATAATTATTTTGTTTTGTTTAAATGAATTTCAGTTTTATTTAAAAAAAGGCTAGGCTCGTTACCTTTCTTAGAGGTCGTCTATTAATCACGTGAGGCTTCAAAAGGGGGGAGGGGTTTGGAAATAATTTATTATTACTAATTAAAAAGTTACTAAAAAACATCACGTTATTAATGGACGACCCCTTAGTAGGTTAACAAATAACACTGCACTAGTTCGAAATTATAATTTTATTTGAATGTGTGAGTTGATTTGTTTTTGTTTCTACCAGTGTATGTGATAAAATGTATTCGAGTCGCGAATCTCTCATCGGGGTATTATTACCAAAGAATCAATTACTTGTGGTTTAGATTGTTTGTCTGTTGGTATAGTCTAGTGATTATTCATTTGATGACTGATAAAAACATGTATGATTGATATTATTATAAGTTCCGTCACGTAAAAAGAACGCTGAGCGACATTGGATGGGATGTGTTTGCGCACGTTATACAGTCGCGTCCTAAAGTACTAAGCTATTGTTTTATAATATAAGTAAGTAGAATCGTTATAGTTACTTTACTAGCTACTTAGTACTTTGGAAGGCTGGAATAAAAAAAGTTGAGAAAGTTTATTTAAGCGGTCAGCGTTCTTTTTACGTGACGGGACCTATACTAGTAATATGCCATATACGAGAATATTAAGAGTTTTTTAGTAACTAAGCTATTACCATTCCATCACTGCTATTGAAAGAAAACTTAAGAAGTACTCGTAGTTATAAGCAATTATTATAATTGATATGAACACTAAGCATTGATGGTTAGTTTGTAGAGTTTAATTATAGATATAAACGTACCCATTTTTGAGTTATTAAATAACGTGTTCCTCGTAGAGTATCCACTTTATTGTTTGAAATAAATATTGTTCGTTAATTTTGTGTTCACTAAATGTATTTGCTCTTCACTGTGTTTGTATAATGCTAAAGGCCTACCCTTTAACTGAGACGGTGCCTTACGGTCCCTAAGGCACGAATTACACAGAAACGGCGTAAAGCGGCGGCGCGGCGCAGGCGCAGCGCAGGTGTAGTTAACGAAAAAAAAAGAACGGCGTGTCTGCGCTGCGCCGCTTGAGTGTAATTCACTGCACGTCGCCTACGTACATTTTGTGTGAAAACGTTTTTAAGTGGCATCATGCCTGCACCGCGCCTTCACCTTACGCCGTTTGTATATAGTCACACGCCGTAAGGAATTTATAAGGAAACGGAAGAACGGCGTGCCTGCGCCGCGCCGCTTGTGTGTAATTTACGACATGTCGCCTACGAACATTTTGTATGAAAATGTTTTGAAGCGGCATCATGCCTGCGCCGCGCCTTCACCTTACGCCGTTTCTGTGTAATTCGCGCCTAAGGTAGCTGCGCATTACGGAAGTGTGTGGTGAGATGTCGCCATAGTATATTTTTTCACCCGATAACGGGCGTCAATGCCCCCCTCCCGCACCGCGCAGCTTACCTCAGGCACCTCAATAAAACGTTAAGCCTGAAGTAGTAAGATATAGTTTGAAAAAGTTGGGCAACGTTATTTTCATGTCACAATTACATTTTAGCCCATAGCTAGTAGGTGTTAAGGCCTATTATTGTTTGTTGATACTGAACTACTTGTATGTAGAAGTCAATTTAAGTTTTCATGTTGCATTTAATTTAGTTTTTAATAAGTGATTGCGTGTAATGTGGGCGAAATTTTTTATTAAACTGTTGTGGCAATTTCAGTCGTTTTAATATATATATTTAATTATTTTCCTTTCCTAAAATGGGGCATATCCACGGTCACACGGCGTGTCAGTACGATATTTTACTAAATCACACTCTAATTGCTGGGGGTGAAGGTATTAGTTTGTATAATGCCTTGTTTTTTTACCATACGCACAGTGGAATATTGGTTAGTCATACCAACTTTTTACCGTCATTTTTGCACAGGACACAACGGATACCGTGTGAACGGACGCTCTCAATGTGATATTTGGAATGAATTCGTGCATCTTTGCTTTATTTAGTGACGATTTGACACACTCATTGCTATGAACTAGAGCGGTTACAGACTACCGTATTTTAGACAGCGCTTATAAGCTCGTTTTGGCACACGCGGAAACGCGGGCCACATGCGCTTAAAAAAATCCGCCGCGTGTTCGAGCGGTGTGAGTGCCCGCCCGTCACTCGCAACTAGCGCTTATACGCGCGTCAACGCTTGTCACTTTCTCATATTTTACCTCTGTACCCTGTCGAAGGACTGTATTGCTAGTTTGACGCATTTGGTTTGGGTTCAAACCTACCTGTTTTAGAGTAAGGTTCTTCCTAAGCTTGCATTTGGTTATTGTATTATTTTATTTGCAGTGGGACACCGCAGATGTTCGTTCACAATCGGTATCAGATGGCAGCACAATCGTACCGGATGTAACTGGTTTGATTTTTTTTGTGTTTTTCGGTATGGTTGGCTTGACAAGGATAAAAAAAATGTAAAATGGTTGGTTTTTGTCATTTGAATACGAATATTTTAGGAATCATTTGCATGACTTTAATGAAAATTGAAAGTAAAGTAAAGTTGTGTTCATAATGATTTTTAACAGGTTTGCTGTTTTTTTTAAATACTAGCTTTAAACTAGATTAGACTTACTAATAAGTTTACACTGATATTTATTTTAGCATCCACTAATTCTGACGTAGAAATATTTTATATTTTTTTCATCCAAAGGGCGTTGTCTTCGCCGCGCACTGGACCAAAAAGTCCGCAATCTTCGTCAGATGTTGTCATATGATGAGGATATAACCACGGAGTTGGACAAGGTTGTTTGTCGGCTGATGAAGTTGGCACTGCATTCTAGCATGGGACGACAGAACCCTCCCCCTGCTAGGTGGATGCAGTGCAAACTGCTAGATCTGCTCACACTCACTGAAAAGGCCATACGAAGACGCAAGAAGTATTTTATCGAGAGCTTTCCTTTGAAAATTGGTACGTTAAAGATAAATTAACTTTAAGGCGCTCCACCCACTGCACCGCGCCCCGTCGCTTTGCGCGGGATGGCAGATTTTACCATTGTATGCAAGTAGCTCAATTTATATAGAAATCACGCTTAGCACAACACACTGTCGAAGCGGAAATGCGCGGGAAGGCGCCCCGCGCGCAGTTTCTGCCAATCTGCGCGGGAGCGCGGGGCGTGCCGCGGGATATGACACACCGGCTCCGCAGTCCCGGGCGTGATTTGATACTATAAAGACGTTTGCACGATGGATCTCGACGTAGACAAATTTATCGTAAATAGGGATGTATCCAAAATCTTCTATGGACGCAGTGTCTTTTAATTCTTGTATACAAAAACCAAAATGACAATATAACTGCAACATCTTGAAATCGAGTAAGTTCGTCCATTCTCCACGACGATCGACAACACAGTGAACATATGAGTTTATTTAGCGCGAGGTCGCCGTAATCTGCATTACCGCGCGGGGGAGCAAATTACACCGCTAAGTAAGGCAGATCTGCGCCTCCGTCGCCACGCGCGTTATCTGTCGCTCCGCGCACCGCGGCGGGACGCATCTTCAGTGGGTGAACCGCCTAAATAACATCACGCGTCGTTTTCATAGTCTCAAGAAATTCCGGGTACGTTTACCAGGTTGGAACTGGTTTTTAACCGACTTCTAAAAAAGGATGAGGCTATGTTATGTCCGGTTACTTTCCGTTAGAATTTTAATAGTACCCTGGATCATGGATTTTTTATGGTAATAGGGTCACACACTGTTAGTGTTACATGGGACTTAAACATAACTGGCGAAATGAGGGTGTACAGGTTGTACTTTTATAGCTACTGGTCACTTACCGAAACCGATTCATTTTAATGCTTTTAATTTTCAGATAATAAGCCAGATTTACGTGAGCAAGATACTAGAGTGTGAGTTCTAATTTTATAATACCACCTTTCACGGTGCTGTACGTGTCACCTAGCTCAGTCATTCGCTCTCTGACGGATGTCAACTAACCTCCCGAACCGCGTAGCTACCACAGATGTATTTGATTAATTGTAGGCCTGTTATCACCAATTTTTGCGACGTGTGTTCAAAATGTCGATCTTTTTGGTGCAGGCTCCTTTCTACCTAGACTGTTTAGTTCAGATAATTTTAACCCATAAATGATGAGCAAAAAGTAGTGAAAAGAGTAACCATGGAGTTTCTTGCCGGTTCTTCTCCATAGGAAACGACCAACCCGAACCGTGCACCTTTTTGTCGACGTTTTATAAGTGCCCGTCTGGGCCTATGTGAAAAAAAAAAAAAAGATTTTGATTGAGTACAAATAACCCTATATCATTTCTGTTCTCAGGAAGGAACTTGTTGATAAGTATCGTCATTTTATTCAGCCATTAGGTAAGTTGTATTCAAAGTAAAAATAACTCGTGTAACGGCAATGGAATTTTGATTAATTTTTTTTATAAACAGAGAAAATGACAAACACTGATGATGACATTGATCGTACACCTGGCGTGGATATTGAAGATGAATTCTTAAGTACAACCAGTAACGACTTTACGAAAGGTTTGTCAACTGCAATTTATGTGGACTACGTTTTAACTAGAGATCGGCTTCCCGTCTAACCGGATGCATCTGAATACCAGTATTTTACATGGACGAATGCCTATCTGACCTTCAGTACCCAGTTAGTATTGGATAATACGGTACCCGTCGGTAAGACCGGTTATCAGACTTGCGGGCCACTGACTATCTGTAATGACTATCAAAGATCTACAAATGAGAATGACAGCCGGGACCAACGGCTTATCGTGCTTTGCGGTATGTAACGTCACCCATCCACGGACCTAGGTAAGTGCGGCTTAACCTGAAGATCGACCCGAGCGGCTATTATTATTTAGACACAAGCTTCTCAAAGTCATGTTAAGATCTGCCACTTATTCAACAACTTCAGACACTATCCCAGTTAAACGGTAGGCCTATGGCTATTTGAGAGCAGTGATGGCCCAGCGGTAACGACTTACGAGTTGTCGAAGTATCGATAATTTAATATAGGCAGACTATGCTATTATGGTTTTGTTACAGCTATTTAATTCCGATAATATAATATTTTCAGAAAACGAATATATAGTGGGAATGTCCCCTAGTCTAGTCATTCTGCCTGCATTCAGCGCGGACGCATTCGCAACTCCAGAATCAAGTCCGGATGGAAACCCATTAGAAAGAACTAAAGCTTGGTTAGCCGAAGACCTTAAAGTGGAGCCGTACTCGAAACTTGACATAAATTATGAGAGTGTTAGTTCTGGCGATACAGATAATAGCTTGTCCAAGATTAAACACAAGAAATCTATCAAAAAGCGCAAGATAAGTAATAAGAATATTCGAGAATCAGTCGCAGTTCCAGCCAAGATATCTGCAACCAAAACTTGTTGCAAGTTTAATATTAAACGTGAATATAGAAAGCATAGTAAGACTCAAATTACTAAAAAAGTGGCAAGGAAGAGGTCTAATTACAACAATATAGTTGAGAATCCTGACTGCGAATTTTCGTCTGCTGATTACGACAGCTATGTAGCCGAGTCAAAAAGAAAAGTTAAGGAGCGCCAGACTTTGAATATGGTGGCAACTAAGCCGGCAAGTTATCTTTTCACTAAATTACTATCCAAAAATTGAATAAGCATAGAATTTTCCTTGTATGATTTTTGCTTTTAATGTTTGCTTTCAGATTCCAGAAAGTTTAATAGCGCTCTGTCAGCCAGATTTAGAAGAGAAAAAAGGCACCGATTCTGCTAGAGTATCCAATACTGATGAAAAAACCAACACAGATAGCATTTCTAGTTGCATATCTGCTACTGTAGATAGTCATCACATTGATATTATTACGGAAGACTATAAGGAAACCATAGCTTTATGTAGAACGATAGCAACTGACACAAAAGTAGCGCCAGAAATAAAAGAAACACATTCATGCGATGATTCCGATAAAAATATATGTACTAAGCATGAAGTCAGCACAGAAAATGTGCAGGCGCAAACAATTTTCCTTAACGGTAACTACTCAGAATTTGTATCATTTATTCAGTACTTATAATATGTTAAAGTATTGTGGAACCATTTTGAATCATATCATTTTTATCCTTTAGATATAAACGAACCCAGTACATCAAAAGGAATCCGTCATAATTTAAGCACGGATGTACAATGTGGCCCCGACTCTCTTGCGGCTTATCCAATAATAACGCCTGCTACATCCGTAGTCAAAATACCTCAGGTGTTTTCTGCTGGTATTAAAATAAATGATGTGGGTGCCGATGCCGACAGCAAAGTCAATGGGACAGATTTTGGCACATCTACACAAGAAACTAGTTGTTTCAAAACGATAACACCAAGGTTGAGAACGATTGGGATCAAAATAAAAGATTCTGACGAAAATTTATGCAGTCACACTGAATGTTCCACGATGACTTTACCCGACTGCGTGCCTCAAACGTTTGCAACGGGTACACCACTAGTACATACTGCAGTGACACTCAATGACAACAACAAACAAACAATAAACCTTATTAAGCCTATATCAAGTACTTTAAAAGTAGAGGTTATGGATTCTGGATCAGATGTTTGTGCACCAAGCATCGCAAGCACATTGCTGTGCTCGACGCACACTTATGTTATGGCTGACTCTGTAACGGCCAGTAATGTTTTGATGGAGATATTTGGGAGCAAAGATGTAATATCAAGACCAGAATCGCCTTCCAAAATGCTCACACTATCATGTGGACCTGTTAATGTTCATAGTTATAAAAATACACCAGTTTCTGAGGACGTTGTCTACCAAGGTGGGTGGCAACGATACAAGCCAAACGAAAATACACCGAAAAAGAGTATTAATTTTACAAAGTCAAGAAATCGAACTAACGAATCGGTTACAAGTACAAGGAAAAGTAAAGAAATTTTAAAGGAGAAGAAAGTTAGTTCCAAGGAAAAAGTTTATAGAAAAAGACAAGAGAAAAAAGAAATGGAGGCGGAGCCTAAGAAAGCTACACAAATTCGAAATATAAAGCTACGTAAAGTAAGTCCGGAAGAAACGAGTGCCGATGTTAAGAACCCTGTTTCTAACAGTGTCGTTAAAATGTCAAATAAACCTAAGGGGATCCCGAGACCTATAAAAATGATTACCAAGGTAATGATAAAACCAATATTAAGATATAACATAGTTCTCATAGTTTTCCTCATTAATATTGTTTAAATATTACAGGTGGTATCAAAACTCGCAGTAAGGTATTATTATTTTTCATACTTATCATCTTCTTGCCCTTGTCCCATGTTGCTTGGGGTCAGCGCAACACGTTTTTTTCTTCCATCCCCCCTGTTAACAGCCGTCAGGCTATCATTTACTACTTTTTCTTTCATATTATTTTTCATAATAGTATGCAATATTCAAATTAACGAATATTGCATCATTTTTCTATTTCTAGTGCAAATACTGCAAAAAATGCAAAATCTACGTTCACTATCAAACGATCTGGAATGTCAGTAAATGTTAATGCTAAAAAAGAAATCGATAAACCACAGAAGCCCAGGAAGAGTTATATACCTCTATACCTAAAGAAAGCTTTAATCAAAGATAAACTAAACAAAAGTTTAGATTCTGCTACAGATGCCACGCGGGACAGTAAATATACCCCCAGTATAGCCGAGAAAATTGCTCCCCTAAAGAGATCGAATACAGATGAGATCAAAAGGGATTTACTCAAATTTGGTGATGACTTGCGTGTGAATATGAATTACATCGTCTGCCGTAACGACATGGAAGACAAGATTAAAACACCTGATGACCAGGCTAGCGATAACAGTAAAGATATTAAGAGTACCTCTAAGCCATTAGACATCCTTAAGCGGTCACATAGCCCAAGCCATTCTGTTAATAGTTCTACTTGTTCTTCTCCGAACAGTATTGCTACAGTTAGAGCTGCTTCCACACGAGCTAAAGTAACGACAAAGAGACATTCCGCTCAGCCTTACAAGATTAATGTCACTAACAGTGAATCAGATAATCCTTCACCACCAAGGATTAAAAAGGTTGTCAAAAGGTATAAAGTGGCGAAAAAGTCTGAAAACAAAGATATTGTAAACAAAGAAAATATTCCGGAGTCCACAAAGAACTTTGTTAATAAAGATAAAGAAAAAATAATTAAATCTTCGTTTGCGGGTAAACCCAAAAGTATTTGCATTGCACAAGTAGAAAAGGAATGTTCGTCACCGCCTTTAACGCAAAAAACACAATTAATATCAAACAAATCTAATGTCAAAATACCTTCACGAAAAGATAGTGATGAGAAACGAAGAGCAAGTAGTCCATCTGTTTCGAAGAAGCTAAAATCTAACACTTCTTCCATTTATGACGACTTTATCCAAAATGAATCGGAAACTTTTAAGACGTTGGATTCTTCGGATAAGGTTCTTGTGTTGGAACCACAACAGAATTATGAAAATCTTACAAAGGCACGAAATATTTCGCGAAAATCATCGGCGCAGATGGCTATTCAAAGCAACCACAATCTGTTGGATGAGTTGGTACATAAGTCGAGTTTACTCAGTAACGGCAGCGTAATTCTGGATTCTATGAGGCAGATCTTAGAAGAAACTTTAGATCGAGTTCTTACTTCGGATCATTTCACTTCTCAGCATAATGTAGTTTTAAGTTATGATGATGTTCAGAAAACTAGCATTGACAAAGTTACATCTCCAAGAATTAAAACAAGCATTAGTCTTGTAGAAACCAGCCAAAGCGACCCAAAAAATGATTTGAATCGGACTTTTGATTCCATCCTTGGCGGCGAGTCCTCGCTTAGTTTAAACGACACCAAGTTAACGGTTACTGATATGGATTTACTTTCATTCAAATCCATTACATCAGACTCAAAATATTCGGAGTATTATTTGGCTGACAACGAATTTAATAACTCTCAAGAACTTGATCAGGTACAAACTGAAGACTCGACTTCAGTGCAGGATATATTTGAGCGAAAGGAACCGCATTCGATTCAGGTAATTTTGGGAATATGTAGGTACTACATTAATTAATCTTAAAACAACCATAAGAAATACCAATGTCTACTAATTGTAGAGTAAACCGGGTGCTCTTGCGATTCAAGCATTTAGTGGGTTCTCTTTGGACGCTGAGCCAGTAGCCGGTGACCAACCGGACTCAATCGCTCTTGTCGACTCTGAGACCGGCAGTATGGCTGTGGAAATTAACAGACAAGCCGTAAGTATGCGCTTACTTTCATTCCTAATAATAGGGTTATCCTATAAACAACTCTACTTATTTCATACAGTTGAAAGTAAATTTTATGGAATAATGTTTCACGGTCTAACATGTTCTCAATACGGACTACTTTTAAGGCAGTAAAAATATGAATTGTTTTTCTAGACGTCAGAAGAATTGTTTATATCGGGCAGATCATCGGACAGTTACGGGTCCTGTGTCCTAGATGACGATACCGTTGTCCCCAATTGGTTGTTTCAACTGATTAGTCATCAACACTCGGTGAGTTGATGAATGTCATACTGTCTTCACTCTCATCGTTTGTTCTCTCTGATCTAATTTGTGTGTTTTTAACGATGGTTATAAAAATAATTGACAGTCCAACACCTCTTCCCTTAAATTATTTTATGCTGAATGGAGGACCTAGATCGTTTTCATTTTTTTTTTCAGGTACTCCATTAAGCATAAAGAATTGTTAAAAGCCTGGGCGACTGCGGTCACGATCAAACCTTTACTTCTAGTTGATAATATATACATATACTTCGGACGCTGCACACTAAACTTTAAGCTTTAAATAGGTGGATGAAGAGCCAGTGCTTGATCCTCTAGCCGAGCCGCTTGATGAACCGCACTATGACGGGAATGGCAACATCGTAGAACCGTCCTTGTTTGGTGCAGCCGCCGGCGCAGGTGACGGACGAGGCATGCATAGTGACCACTCGCAGGATAGTTCAGGGAGAGGCACATCGCTTAGTTCCAGTGATACCTCCTCTGGACTCCAGAGCGAGGTCAGCGTGAGTACTCTAGCTTTTGACGTAATTATTGGTTAAGTACCTACTTTTACTTTTATCAACTAGGTATAATATTTACTAGCCAAGAACTTATAAATAGGCATACGGTTGTAATGATGGTGATGGGAAATAAAACCAGCGTTTGACACTCAAGGTTTGACCAAGTGAGTTGCTAACGGACTTTTTGGAAAAATGGTTGTTTTCTCATTTTCCATTTTTTTGTACAGACTGTCTTAATTGACCTTTCGCCCCAGATGGAACAACTTCGGGATCCCATGACCAGTTCCGCGGTGGGGCCAATGATTGACCATCGCCACTCCGCAGATCGCACTTATGAAGTTGAAGGTAAAACATTTTCTCAAAATTATGTCATGGTTATCTCCATGACGATGTCTTGTACGATATTTTACTGTAAAATGTTCGTCAACAAAATACAACAGTACAGTAACAGAATAAAATAACGCTATCGATATGATAGAGTTCTTGTCGAAGCAAAAGTAACTAAAATGTAGAATTGTCAACGATCTATGGAACTGCCATTCTTAAATTAAACATTTAAATATCGTGCATCAGTACTCATTGAGTGGCGTTGATTGCAACGCCATGTGAAGGGGCTCAACAGGGTCAAAAATTTTATTCTGAGTTATGTAGGTGCTTGAGTATTATTTAAATAGATGATACGGGTTTCAAATTCGCTTAAGGCATTGTGCATTTGCCTAAAACTTCAGAATAACTTTTCTTTTGTATTACAGGTGGCCCCGGGTCACTGACAGTAAGTGGTTCTCGCGACACCCGGAGAACGATAACCGGGGTTAGTGACATCGAGGCAGATATTAGTTCTATCGATACCGACGCTCCAGATCTTTCTGATAACTGAACATCTTATCATACACTGTACGAAGTCGTAGTGCCTTGTGTGACCCGATAAATCTTTGAGTACTTATCTGGGTTATGGGGTTTAGGCTGTCCTCCTCTTTAAGGTGAAAGCTCCATTGTAGCCGTCACGTCAGTGTCGGGGTATATGTTGATTAAAATGTGATTTGCGGTTATAATCATTAAAATCATCAATATAACCCTCGTATGTTCATTTAATCCCATTGAAATAGTCATTGAATGGCATTAATCAAACTTAAGAGGGTTGTTTTAATTATGTTCATTCTATAACCGCCGCGAATCACATTTTGTTCAACGTACAGTCTCACACTGTCCGGCAAATTGCAAAAAAACGCAAGAAAATTTGACTTTCGTAGGTTACCCTGGCGCTTCCACCTTAAGCTAGGAGACAAATTACCTGTTAGAAATCTACACTGGTGGACAAAAAAATTAGGCCACCCCTATTTTTATACAGGGTGTCAACCGACCCTTCACGAAGCCGTCAACCAAGCATTCTGTACATCCAACTAAGCAACTCTACGCAAAAATTATTGCTGGGAAACGAATTTCTTTTTTGGGGTCAAAAATCACATTTTACGGTAAAACTCAATATAATGCGCTCAAAACTTATTGCTGATGGATGCTTTGAATAGTAAACGGGCCATGGAGGTAATTGAAGTAAAGTTAGAACCTTAAAAAGTATTATTTAAAAAAAAACTTGTGAAAAAATTGGAAATTAGACCCCCAATATCTCCGTAACTAGAAGGTTCCCAGCTGTGGTCCAGAACAAAAAAAATATCACAATGACGAGAAGAACAAGTGCCTTTCGGCTTCGTTAAGGGTCTTTTTACATCCTTTATTAATTCAAGTCGATGGCATAAGGGTACACCTCTGCCTAACCCTTCGATGATTATAGACGTGATGTTGTATTACATGAAATGATATTTTGTCGACGGAAGAATCTCAAAAATGACAGATTTCCTTTGTTGATAATATGTCATTTTGTCGATTCTTCCGTCGACAAAACCCGTTTCTACGGTGGTCATGCTACTCGTGCAGGGGGTTTAAAATGGCCTTGGGCGCTTCAGCAGAATCATCATCAGCCTAGCCTTGTCCCACTTTTATTGAGGTCGGCTTCCAGTCTTACCGGAATTAGCTGAAACCAGTATTCTAGCAGAATCAAATAGCGGCCATTTTAGGCCCCCACCTAGACAGCTGTCATTTGCCACATTTAAGTGTGTTGTATGCTATTCTAAATATCATTTCATGTAATACAACATCGCGTCTATAATCATCGAAGGGTTAGGCAGAGGTGTACCTTATTGCCATCGACTTGAATTAACATAAAAATAGGGATGGCCAAATTTTTTTGTTCACCAGTGTATGTGTATATACCACAAAATTCAAATCTCTCTCTCTAATTTTTTTTTGCGAATCTCAGCTATGGGCCTATAGCTTTTCGTGCAGTGTGTTGAGGATTAAGTGATATTAGTTTAGACTGGCGATGGTTAATTTTGAGGCAGTGGGCGAAATGTACACCTTCAAATTATAAGTGTGATAATTCTGTTCGCCGGTTCGGCGCATTGTGGAAATTAGTGTTCTAATAAATTATTTGTTATCCCGGTTTTGAGTGGTTTTATTTTTCTTTCTAAGACTTTGGAGAAACTATTAGTAAAGATATTACTAGGCTTGATAAGAGCCAAATCGGTCCATCCCACTTCTAATCGTTACGCATGTAAACTGTTACTTCTTAATTCGATATGAGGTATACAGGATGTAAACGGACCCTTCACGAAGCCGTCAACCAAGCATTCTGTACATCAAACTAAGTAACTTTACGCAAAATTTTTTGCTGGTAAACAACTTTTTTTTGGGGGTGAAAAATCACGTTTTATGATAGGACTCAATGTAACGTACTCAGCACATTGTGCTGATGGATGGATTGAATAGTATGGGGGTCGGCGAGGTGTTTAAGGCAAAAATATTACTTTAAAAACATGTATTTTAAAAAAAACTAGTGAAAAAGTTGGAACTTTGACCCCCAATAACTCCGTAACTAGGTTCCCAGGTATGGTCTAGAACAAAAAAATGATCGCATTAACGGGGAGAACCAGTGCCTTTCGGCTTCGTTAAGGGTCTTTTTACACCCTTTATACATACTGGAATGAATCTTCCCTAATTCTAGTTATATGTGAGTTGTGCAGAATAAAAGAAAATTCAAAACAAACTCGCGAGTTTGTTTTGAATTTCCTTTGGAATATTTCTTATTCGTATATGAATAACTTAAAATTCGACGAATTTATACTGTGGCGTAATCGTGTGACCAATATGTATCCATTAAACCACCGCAAGGAACTTAATAAAAAAGTCCAATGAAAATCCGACCCCTATAAACACCGTTCCACCTTTTGAGTATTTTTTGTCTAATTGCAATCGGCTATTAAATTATAATATGAAACGATTTCTGCCCATGAATATATATGTCTTCACGACATAAACGGAAGGTACCGTTAATTAGACGAAGACTTTTATACCGGGTGAAAATCATAATGCAATAATAATTTTACCAGAGCACAGCAAGGATGAAGGAAAAGGAAAGGGGAAGGAGGAGGAAGGAAAAATATGTCGCGGAAGCTGTTTCATACGATAAGTTTATGGTTAATATCTCCAATAACGTGTTGATATCAGTAAAACGGCGTCAGTCTATTTCCAAATATGTGTAAATTACGTACCGCTACACAGTTCCAAAAAATAGGTAACTTAGATGCGCTGGAAATAATGTACATAGAAAAGTACTCGTTTGCTAATAAAACTCAAAAGGGCAAAATAAAGACAGTAACAAACTATCTGCGTTCTTATTTTTACCATTATTCATACATAATTTCATAAAAAACACGATCAAACTCTTGAAAAATATAACTAAAAAGTCTTTATAGTGCTGACCGTAAACCCAAGGTTCATCATTCGATTAAAAAGTTGGATTCAGCCTAATCGATACTCGAATTGAAATCAAGTTTGAAAAAAAGAGTTGAAACGGAATAAAAACTCTTTGGTATGATTTCAAAACAATATTTAAATACTAAATTAACTCTTTCAAGCTATCTGTTTAAATAATTTCATTTAGTAATTATTCGATGTTTTTGGTTGACTTCCAAGAGAAGGAGATTTATAAATGATAAGAAACACAGAAATGTGTAATCGCAAAAAAAAATGCTTCTAAATAAACATTCTGATATATAAAGGGTGTAAAAAGACCCTTAACGAAAACGAAAACCACATAATCTGCCCATCATTGGGATAATTTTTTTGTTCTGGACCATACCTGGGAACCTACTAGTTACGGAGATACTGGAGGTCAAAGTTCCAATTTTTTCACAAGTTTTTTTTTAAAATACTACTTTTTTAGGTTTTAATTTTAGTTTAACCACTATGCTCGACAAGATTTTGACACATGACACACCAGCTGAATCAGCGGGGTGATGTGAATTGTCATGAAATTCAAGAATTTTCGTGAACTTTCAGCATTCGATTTAATAATGAAAAATATGTCGCGGAAGCTGTTTCATACGATAAGTTTATGGTTAATATCTCCAATAACGTGTTGATATCAGTAAAACGGCATCAGTCTATTTCCAAATATGTGTAAATTACGTACCGCTACACCCTTCCAAAAAATAGGTAACTTAGTTGCGCTGGAAATAATGTACATAGAAAAGTTCTCGTTTGCTAATAAAACTCAAAAGGGCAAAATAAAGACAGTAACAAACTATCTGCGTTCTTATTTTTACCATTATTCATACATAATTTCATAAAAAACACGATCAAACTCTTGACAAATATAACTAAAAAGTCTAGTGCTGACCGTAAACCCAAGGTTCATCATTCGATTAAAAAGTTGGATTCAGCCTAATCGATACTCGAATTGAAATCAAGTTTGAAAAAAAGAGTTGAAACGGAATAAAAACTCTTTGGTATAATTTCAAAAAAATATTTAAATTCTAAATTAACTTTTTCAAGCTATCTGTTTAAATAATTTCATTTAGTAATTATTCGATGTTTTTGGTTGACTTCAAGAGAAGGTGATTTATAAAGGATAAGAAACACAGAAATGAGTAATCGCAAAAAAAAAATTGCTTCTAAATAAACATTCTGATGATCTTTCATTTAAAAACTTATAGATAGACTTCCTAACTTTCCGTTGAACTAGTAGCGTGAGATTTGGCAAGAAATAAAGTCTCACAGTTCAAGCAAATAAAAAATCTGGAAATGGATTGATTTTCAATTGTACATAAATACGCACGGTTGCGTTTTTTTTTGTTTCAAAATTTAAATTAGGAATGCGCTCGCATTTCACATTTATTCTTATTTTATAAGTGTATTAATTTACTATTATCATTTATTGCGAATTTTTTGAAATATCTGAAGGTTTGATATAGAATCTTGGTAAAAAAAATTAGTTTGATCCGCAAAAAATATATAAATTGTTGGCAGCGTTTTGTCGGTTGGGTTATTGTGTTAGATTAGGACAAACTTTTTTTCTTGTTTAGCCTATTCTTTACCACTGCTGAGCAAAAGCCTCTTCCATTCCCGTCCAACTCTGTCGGTGATTTGCCTTCTCTGCTCAATCAGCCAAGAACTAGTCCAAATCGACACGCCAACGTTTCTTGGGCCTGCCACGGTAACGATGACCGACAAACTTATTGTCTTTTATTTCACAATCGGCAATTCATAAGCCGTATCCTAAGGAAACGTTAGTTTATTCTTTGAAAGCGGTTCACTATCCACTCTAAAAACGTTTTTTACAACTGCAAAGTTCAGGTTATCCATTATAGGCCGGGGGCCGTGTCACTTGAATGAAGCCGTGAACAGCTATGCGACAGAACCCTCATGGCAAGAGCCCTACTCGAATTTGTAGAGTTTTCTTAGAAATATAATTTCATATCTAGTTTTTTGGGTTGCAACTAAACCAAGCTCATTAAGTATAAAAAATATTCACCATTAAAAGTATTAGTCGGAGAAGGCAAAAGATAAAGAAAATTGGAATGCCATGGGGAGGCCTTCAAGAAAATTGGAATGCCATGGGGAGGCCATGGGGAGGTACGTCATCTACCCTGGTCCCAACGGAGAATAGAACCGGCGAGAGATGTCGTGCGGTGTTCCGCAGGGGTCGGTTCTAGGGCCGCCCTTATGGAACATCGGTTACGACTGGGTGCTGCGCGCCGACCTCCCTAGCGGCGTCAGCGTAGTCTGTTACGCTGACGACACGCTAGTACTGGCACAAGGGAGGTCGCACGAGGCGGCGGCCGAACTTATGACACGCGGGGTTGCGATAGTCGTTGAGAGGATCCGGCAATTGGGTCTCGAGGTGGCCTTGCACAAGTCCGAGGCCATGAGCTTTCATGGGCCTCGGAATGCGCCACCGCGCTGACGGTAGGAGGGGTTCCCATCGGCGTCGAGTCGACTTTGAAGTACCTAGGACTCGTCCTCGACAGCCGGTGGAACTTCGTTGAGCACTTCCGACGTTTGGCTCCCAAACTGGAACGGGCCGGGGCTGCCTTCAAGCGGCTCTTGCCCAACCTGAGGGGTCCAAACGCCTCCTGCCGTAGGCTCTACGCGGGGGTCGTGCGGTCCATGGCCCTTTATGGGGCCCCGGTGTGGGCGCGTTCAATTAAGCGGCGTGCCGCCCACTACCTGAACGCGCCCCAAAAGGTCGTAGCCGTAAGGCTGATCCGGGGGTACCGCACGATCTCCCGCGAGGCGGCGAGCCTCCTAGCCAGATTGCCGCCATGGGATCTGGAGGCGATAGTCCTTGCGCGCCTGCATGAATGGCGCGCGGGGGCACTACGTCGGGGGGAAAGTCCGCTGCCGCGGCAAATCACCGCTCAGCGGACAGACCTCCGACGCGATCTCATGGTGACATGGAGACAGCGACTGTCGCAACCCAGTGCAGGGCACGCCACAATAGTGGCGATAAGTCCCCTCTTTGAGGAGTGGCTAGAGAGGCGCCACGGCGCCCTCACCTTCCGCCTGACGCAGGTCCTCACCGGACACGGTTGTTTCGGGAGGTTCCTGCACCGAATCGGGCGGAAGGAAACGCCCGGGTGCTATCATTGTGAGGATCGCCCAGAGGACACGGTGGCGCACACCGTGGAGGTCTGCCCCGCTTGAGCTCCGCCGTGTCCTCGTAGCGGCGATCGGCGGCGGCGACCTCTCGCGCCCGGCCCTGGTTCAGGCTATGTTCCGGAGCGAGAGGGAATGGGAAGCCGTCACCTCCTTCTGCGAAGCAGTCATGCTAGCGAAGGAGGTGGCGGGACGTGAGAGGGAGAGAATCTCACGTCCCAGCCGCCGCGGGCGACGCACCGGGCGTCGGGGGCCACGTGATGGCTGCCGGCCACCGAAGGCGCGGGCCTGTGGACGGTGAGTAATGGGTTAGCTCACCATCCGTCCGTCTTATGACGACAGGCCGTGTCGACGGCGCGTTCGTGTTCCACGCGCGCCTCAAAGATATGTCAGCAACCAGGAAGGGGCCCGCAAGGGCCGATGCCTGCCGGGGCTGCGGGACTGTTCGAAAGAGGAACACAAAGGGCAATGAAGGAACATGGATGGGTTTTAGTCAGTAAGAGTCTGACACTCCCTCCCACTCCACCCAGAGCGGGAGAAGTCATTTGATGATTTCACATCCGAAAAAAAAAAATGGGAAGGCCTTTGCCCTTTCGAGAAAGAACAGTATGATAAAAGAAGTATTTGTAAGTGATAAATCCCAACTTACACAATAACTAAACCAAACTAAACCCAATTTTGTAGACTAAATAAAATTCATCTTGGGAACCAAATAAATTTTTACTGTGCCTAAGATATATAAGATCCTGGGCATTCTATATCCAACCGACCAACAACAATAAAAATTTAATTTTGTCGTATTCTGTACATTTCTGATACCGAATCACTATATTATGCTATTCACCGTTGAGGGGTGTCCTCACGAAAAGACAATCCTAGCTGTAGGTCAAATACGATACAAATTAGGTTTATTCATCAATTGAACGCGTATCTATACAAAGTTTCGTGTCTGGGCTATTAACCATTGAGGAGTTTCCTCGTGAGAAGGCAATTGTGGCTGCAGGATGAGGTCATGATAAAAATCATACTTATGTATCAAAAGTGAACGCGTATATAAAATTTCGTGTCCACGCTTTTAACCGTTGAGGAGTTCCCTCATGAGAAGAAGATCCTGGTTGCAGGATGAGGACATGATAGAAATCATGTATATTCGTCAAATATGAACGCGCATACAAATTTCCGTATCCGTGCTATTAACTGTTAAGGAGTACCCTCATGAGAAGACCATCCTGGTTGCAGGATGAAGTCATGAAAGAAATCATCTATATCTATCAAAATTAAAAGCGTATACAAAGTTTCGTGTCCGCGCTATTAACCGTTGAGGAGTTCTGTCGCGAGGAGACGATCCTGTCTGCAAGACTAATAGTAATGTAATGTCATAAAAATGTATTATCACCAGAACCAAAGGCATGTGCAAAATTTTAGCTCAATATTTATAGGGGAACTGGTTTGATATTCAGTTGCAAGATTTGACCAATACTTACTAACACGGGAAGTTAAATAAAAGCATATTTTTATAATACAAAAAAAATACTATAAATTATCTAGTAAAATACAATGTAATTTGAACAGAAAATGAGTTCATAATTTAAATTTTTATTTGAAAAAAAACGGCGCGAATTTAGCCATAGATCAGTCTGTGCTGTTTGTTGTTTCGGTTTTAGTACCTACAATGTACGAAAAACTATTAAAATTACCATTATAAAGCTTAAAAAATATTATTGTATTTATTTATTGTATTTTAAGCTTAAAACGAAATTATTTTAATTTCCATCTATCGATTTCTTAAATTCTTTAATTTAATTTCTCGATTTGATCGAAATTTACAAAAAACGAATCGATTGAAATAATCGCATCCACACATCACAGAAATTTAAAAAAAAAAAAATGGCCGTCTATTGCGAATACAAATTGAGGAGTGGTAATGAATATTACGAGTTATTGGTCCCGTATTAGTAAATTACGCTAAGATCTGGGCATTTTCATGTTGTTTATAATATTTGGAATGATATTTGTCATATTTGTTATCGAATCTGTTCGCGTCTGTGTGATGTAATGTGAAAAATAAAAATGTAAACACGCACGATTGGCGCGAAACTTCGACTTTAGATATCAAAACTCATCGTTACCACTGCTTATTTAAATTGAACTATGGATTAATTCGTCACATAATTTAATGACGAGTTAATCATTTTCAACATAGTGGAGCTTGGATGTCCGAAAACCACAATTTTTATGATTTTTAGCCTCGGCCAGCACTGCCGTCAACATGGCGATACCCGTATTTATACACTTGGATTTTATAAGGGTAAATTAAGAAACTTGCGCGCTAAATACTTAAGTTTTAATGGCGATGACATATGAACTTTTTATCCAACTCTCTTAATTAACGCACACTCATAGTATTTGATAATCAGAATATTAAATATTTACATAAATAATGAGGATGACGTATGACTTAAACGCCGACCCGTTCGGGGGTATCTACCAAGCCAGCGGAGGTTTATGTGTCAGACCCCCGAAGGGGTACGTACCGAACTTTATGGTTAATTACCTCCATGTCCCGTTTACTATTCAAAGCATCAAAGTCGTTTCCCAGCAATAATTTTTGCGTAGGGCGACTTAGTTTGTTGTACATAATGCTTGGTTGACGGCTTCGTGAAGGGTCCGTTTACACCCTGTAGATAGTCTCCTAACTTTCCGTTGAACTAGTAGTGTGAGATTTGGCAAGAAATAAAGTCTCACAGTTCAAGCAAATAAAAAATCTGGAAATGGATTGATTTTCAATTGTACATAAATACGCACGGTTGCGTTTTTTTTTGTTTCAAAATTTAAATTAGGAATGCGCTCGCATTTCACATTTATTCTTACTTTATATGTAAGTGTATTAATTTACTATTATCATTTATTGCGAATTTATTGAAATATCTGATGGTTTGATAATAGAATCTTGGTAAAAAAAATTAGTTTGAGCCGCAAAAAATATATAAATTGTTGGCACCGTATTGTCGGTTGGGTTATTGTGTTAGATTAGGACAAACTTTTTTTCTTGTTTAGCCTATTCTTTACCACAGCTGAGCAAAAGCCTCTTCCATTCCTGTCCAACTCTGTCGGTGATTTGCCTTCTCTGCCCAATCAGCCAAGAACGAGTCCAAATCGACACGCCAGCGTTTCTCGGGCCTGCCTCGGTAACGATGACTGACAAACTTATTGTCTTTTATTTCGCAATCGGCAATAGGGAATATGCAAGAAATACAAAACTTTTATTATTTCTTAAAAATGCCTTGTATAGGTGCATAAAAACATTGTGGTACACTTGTTTAATTTTCTAATACAACACTTGCTTTACAATTTAATATTTCATGTAGCGTGTTTTTGGTGAAACGGAACGCAAACTCAAAACGCATCGCCCCTCGATAACGCCGGTAGTGACGTCAAAAACCATGTGTCAAAGAAACACTTTTATTTGAAAAGTACTTAAAGTTTCACTAAGATTTTATTATAATATATTGTTATTGCAATGTTTACTTGAATAAAGGACATGCAATTTGCCAAATTAATATATTAAGGGTAAAAAAATTGATTTAAACAAGGCAGATAGAGGTAAATGACGTCACATAACATGACATGAATGGCCGCGACAGTCACGGACGTTTGAACTGTCGTAGAAAATTGTAGGAGTTTAATTTATGTTTTGAGCGACAAGCAGTAGTTGAACTTAACTTTTAATTATTTTCTTGGGTTGATGGTATTGTATTTTATTGATTTAAGTGAAGAAAAAATTACATGCATATTCCCTATTCATAAGCCGTATCCTAAGGAAACGTTAGTTTATTCTTTGAAAGCGGTTCACTATCCACTCTAAAAACGTTTTTTACAACTGGAAAGTTCAGGTTATCCATTATAGGCCGGGGGCCGTGTCACTTGAATGAAGCCGTGAACAGCTATGCGACAGAACCCTCATGGCAAGAGCCCTACTCGAATTTGTAGAGTTTTCTTAGAAATATAATTTCATATCTAGTTTTTTGGGTTGCAACTAAACCAAGCTCATTAAGTATAAAAAATATTCACCATTAAAAGTATTAGTCGGAGAACGCAAAAGATAAAGAAAATTGGAATGCCATGGGGAGGCCTTTGCCCTTTCGAGAAAGAATAGTATGATAAAAGAAGTATTTGTAAGTGATAAATCCCAACTAACACAATAACTAAACCAAACTAAACCCAATTTTGGGGTTGGGTTTAGAATTGCGTCCTCTGAATTCAAGGATTCTGTCACTGTGGGGGGGTCAAGGGGGTTGAAGGTATCCCATGCGATTTTAGCTGCCGGAAATATTTAAAATTATTTTCTAAAAATATTGATAACTAAACTAACTAAACGTGAAACGGAACGAATATTTAACTAAAGTCTAACGTTTTCGACGTTACATCTGTCAAAATCATCTCAAAATGCGTAATAAATATTGTTACGAATAAATATATGATTTTGAATGAAATATCGAAAAGATCCTTTTTTAAAAATGGTGGAAGCTATAAATTATGTTTATAAATTAAAGTGAGTTTCGTGTTTCATTGAGTGCAAGAGCGAGCGAAGCGAGCTCGGGATCTGGGGCACCCCAACTCGGACAGGTTAGGTTAGAAGGGGATGGCGGGGTCGAGTGAGCGAGCGAAGCGAGCGATTAGACCCTGCCATCCCCTTCGCGGTTATTTATTTTGTAAACCATTCAGAAGTAGGAGCCCCGCGAAGCGGGGCTCCGTCGACCGGGCTTCCCTCGACTGCGCCACGTTGACTGGCAACAACTAACTCAACTCTCTCCCCTATAAATCAGTTTTATAATGTCAAAAACAGTAAGCAAACATAACACCAAATTGAGATTTTAAAAAATGTATTAAAAAAAAACTATGCGCCTCCGGCAGGGGGGGGAACTGGGGGGTGACTCTACAACTCCCGCCCCTCACCCTCCCACCTCTCACACCTCCCAATTCGGAGGACGCGATTCTAAACCTTACCCCAATTTTGTAGACTAAATAAAATTCATCTTGAGAACCAAATAAATTTTTACTGTGCCTAAGATATATTATAAGATCCTGGACATTCTATATCCAACCGACCAAGAACAATAAAAATTTAATTTTGTCGTATTCTGTACATTTCTGAAACCGAATCACTATAAAGAGTGTAAAAAGACCCTTAACGAAGCCGAAAGGTACTTGTTCTCTCCGTTATTGCGATCAATTTTTTGTTCTAGACAATACCTGGGAACCTTCTAGTTACGGAGATATTGGGGGTCAAAGTTCCAACTTTTTCACAACTTTTTTTTTTAAATACATGTTTCTAATGTAAAATTTTTACTTTATACACCTTCACGACCCCCGTACTATTCAATCCATCCATCAGCACAATGTTTTGAGTGCGTTACATTAAGTTTTACTGTAAAATGTGACTTTACACCCCAAAAAAAAAGTCGATTACTAGTAATAATTTTTGTACAGAATGCTTGGTTGACGGCTTCGTGAAGGGTCTGTTTACACCCTGTATTATGCTATTCACCGTTGAGGAGTGTCCTCATGAAAAGACAATCCTAGCTGTAGGTCAAATACGATACAAATTAGGTTTATTCATCAAAATTTAACGCGTATCTATACAAAGTTTCGTATCTGGGCTATTAACCATTGAGGAGTTCCCTTGTGAGAAGGCCATCCTGGTTGCAGGATGAAGTCATGAAAGAAATCATCTATATCTATCAAAATTAAAAGCGTATACAAAGTTTCGTGTCCGCGCTATTAACCGTTGAGGAGTTCTGTCGCGAGGAGACGATCCTGTCTGCAAGACTGAGTAATGTTTGTCATAAAAATGTATTGTCACCAGAACCAAAGGCATGTGCAAAATTTCAGCTCAATCAGTATAGGGGAACTGGTTTGAAATTCAGTTGCAAGATTTGACCAATACTTACTAACACGGGAAGTTAAATAAAAGCATATTTTTATAATATAAAAAAAATACTATAAATTATCTAGTACAATACAATGTAATTTGAACAGAGAAAGCGTTCATAATTTAAAATTTTATTTGAAAAAAAACGGCGCGAATTTAGCCATAGATCAGTCTGTGCTGTTTGTTGTTTCGGTTTTAGTACCTACAATGAACGAAAAACTATTAAAATTACCATTATAAAGCTTAAAAAATATTATTGTATTTATTTATTGTATTTTAAGCTTAAAACAAAATTATTTTAATTTCCATGTATCGATTTCTTAAATTCCTTAATTTAATTTCTCGATTAAAATTTGATCTAAATTTACAAAAAACGAATCGATTGAAATAATCGCAACCACACATCACAGCAATTTAAAAAAAAAAATGGCCGTCAATTGCGAATACAAATTGAGGAGTGGTAATGAATATTACGAGTTATTGGTCCCGTATTAGTAAATTACGCTAAGATCTGGGCATTTTCATGTTGTTAATAATATTTGGGATGATATTTGTCATATTTGTTATCGAATCTATTCGCGTCTGTGTGATGTAATGTGAAAAATAAAAATGTAAACACGCACGATTGGCGCGAAACTTCGACTTTAGATATCAAAATTCATCGTTACCACTGCTTATTTAAATTGAACTATGGATTAATTCGTCACATAATTTAATGACGAGTTAATCATTCTCAACATAGTGGAGCTTGGATGTCCGAAAACCACAATTTTTATGATTTTTAGCCTTGGCCAGCACTGCCGTCAAAATGGCGATACCCGTTTTTATGCACTTGGATTTTATAAGGGTAAATTAAGAAACTTGCGCGCTAAATACTGAAGTTTTAATGGCGATGACATATGAACTTTTTATCCAACTCTCTTAATTAACGCACACTCATAGTATTCGATAATCAAAATATTAAATATTTACATAAATAATGAGGATGACGTACGACTTAAACGCCGACCCGTTCGGGGGTATCTACCAAGCCAGCGGAGGTTTATGTGTCAGACCCCCGAAGGGGTACGTACCGAACTTTATGGTTAAACAACTAATAGAAATGAATTTCATTCACATTTGTCCACACCAATTTTTCAGTTACCTTCTACCTGAAAGTTTCAGTTACCTTCAGTAGTTCCATAAGTTTCAAACTGCTGGGGGCAAAGACTCAATGACATGTTCATTCATTTTGTCAGTGGTCTGAGGATACTCCCTTTTGATAACCCCTGTTTCTCATACCTCTAAAGGTATAACGTTGTTAAATTGCTATGACGTAGCAAAACTGCTACGAACGCTGCTACGAAGTAGCAAAACTGCTACGACGTAGCAAAACTGATACGAACGCCGCTACGACGTAGCAAAACTGCTAAGAATGTTGCTAAATAGGTATCAAAGTGGTTTTACGTTGTTGGGTTGGATTAGGTCATTGAGTGTTCTTCCACTGGCTAGCAACTTCACCTCGACCACCTGGCAGTTGAAGTAATTAAAACGCATCAAATTATATGGTGCATCTTTTCAGCCGCTTGTGCAACTTCCATGGTCTAATTCGTCCACTTTACTTGAACCTCTGATGGACCGTCGCTATCGCTATGCTTTGTCGGTCAATGTAAAAACACCTAGGTATTAGTTTGATAATGGAAATTGTCGTGTTACTACGACGTAGCGCTATGGGGTCCATCAGTTGCTACAACAGCTTTATGGTCGTAGCTACGTAGAGTAGATTTCTGTTGTTGGGTTGGTATTGATTTGGTGATACTGATCAGATAACTATTGGTTTCCATAGCAAGATAGGCATCTAGTATCTACAATTATTTTCGTTGTTTTATTGAAATTGTAGCTAAAGGATAATGATCAATTTTATTTGTTAAAAAAATTGTAAACTAATCACACCTACCGAAGGGTTAAACAGAGGTGTACATCATTTCAACAGTTAAGTTCAAGTTTACCTACTTAATAGGTTACTTATTTACTACCCAATATTTTTACGATAATCGTTTCTGAACATATTTTATTCAATTGTTTAGCCTTATTGTTAAGGCCTGTTTACCACCTACAATTTTTGCCTTTAACTTACTTGGCAGATAATTCCATACAAATTCTGTTCCATTTTTTAAATTTATTCAGTAAGTAGTGGCTATTTGGACATCGTGTAGAGGCCCTTAGTCTAGTCGCAAGTGGGGCAGTCGAGGCGGTTATTTGAGCCTTATCGGCAACTCCTTAAAGGGACAATATTTGAAAAGGGGATATGATAAGATTGATTTTAGAATTAATAATAAATTAAAATTTAAGAATTTAATTTTGTCATTCTAAAATCAGTCTCAATAAAAACACATATAATCGAGGAAATGTCTTTTTTGCATTTATTCATATTGTACAATCTTATAATATGATTCATTCTGCAAAATTTTACAGGCGAGCAAGAATTCATATATAAAACAGTAGCTCTTTCGTATTGTACATAACCATTTTACCAGTATAGTGAAAACATGCGTATAGTTTTTTAGTTTTAGGATAATAAATTACTTAAATACTAATTTAAGTTTGGTTCTTTATTAATACAATATCATTAGGATTGCACTATCCTGTAAAGTTATTGGAACGTACCAAAAAACATACTATGGTGCTTCTCTCGACGCCGATGAACTTTCTATGCTAAATATACAATTATAATTATAACTTTTAATATAAAACATGATCGTCGTGAAGCGATTACACAGATACAAGGCAGGCATGACATCTTGGCTCAGACTTTCTCATCTCACTTCAATAGTTGCAATTTATTAGATAATTTATAGGTAACGAGCACACGAGCTTATTTATATCGTAGGACTATTATAATATGAAGTTTCAGGCTCAACATTGAATATTGCAAATGAACGGCTCGTCTGCAACGTCCTAAGTGAAGGAAGTGAGCTAAGAGAGTGTTTATATTAGTTATAATTTATTTATTAACAATTTTATTACATCTTGTTTATTAGCTGCTGCTGTCATATCGGTGTTCGTATTGTATTATTTGTCTCTATTCGTTCATCAAACTAATTACTTTGAACGTAAACCGTATCGTTGTTTGTTATTCAATACTATAGTGTGAACACGGATCAATAAAACGCATTAGAACAATTGAAATGCCACTTATTTGTAGTAGTTTAGTAACTATTACATCGAATACTTTCATTATTACTTTAAGGCAGTGAAACACCCAACTTAAATTGAAGGACAGTTGGGGACGAGATTACCTAGCTAACATTAACTAGTAACATATCACTAGACATTTTCACATGCGACCTCTACACAACGGTCGCTTTATATTTTACAATATTTACACATCTTATACACGTATGTTAGTGAAACATCGTCGTAGTCAATACGAGGGAGTCACAAACGCTAAAGCGGGACGCACTCGGTACTCTATTATACCACTCAGTCATCGAAAGTCCATCGGCTTATTGTAGATATCATCCTAACACCCCGATTACAAATGACGAAACGAAAATACCCATACGTCTATACAATAACAATATAAATATTTCTCTTGAGTCAATCTTGTCAAATAATAAAACTACATAGAAGAAATCTAACACTCTGAAATCGAGGGCAACAAGTTTATATTTTGTGAGACATGCATTCCTTTGCGAACACTTTTTAAAAAACAATTTTTATTTATTTCTTTTATTACGACTAGATTAGCATTGTAATTATAACATTAATAATATCAATTGTTCAAAACGATCGATCACATATATATGTGTAGTTTAAACGGAATTATGAAAACAGGCGTATTTATTAACAAAGTATAGGTATTTAACTATAATAATGGACAATATACTGCACAAAAATGACACGATTCGCGTACCAGCGTAGACACTTTGTACTAGTAACTATAACAGAGGTAAAATATAAAAGCTATCTTATAACCCGTTCCTGCCCTTCGCAACAAACATCAACGATCAAAATATTGAGGGAGTAATATCCGATTCGACTAAAGGTATCTACTGTCAGACGCGCCGCGTGTTTGGAAACAACAGGTTTGTCCCGACTCGGGTAAAACGTCGCCTCATCCGAACCTTTCCGATATTCAGACCGCAATACTTTATAATTATTAGATATTGAAAATTGAAAGGCAACTGTATGGTATGTAGGTACATGTTGAATCCGCGTGTACTACATCTATGAAAACTGAATAACGTATGATATATATTTTTTATCTCAGCTTTATATATTTCTTTTATTCGGCATAACACTTTATTATTAAATGACGCTCTAATATCCTTCTAAAAATCGAGAATCTTTAACATTTCTTCGTTTCTGCCAAACACGCGTCGTACCCTAGAGAAATGAACAACACCCCTATGCAATCACACAGTTCTAATAATTATTCTCATTTTTTCCTCATGTTATCACAGAAAATTATGTATTTACAATTTTGTCGTACTAAAGTAACCTACATCATGCTTTGCAACAAATGTGATTTGATGGTGTTGATCGATTTTCTCTCTGTTGCGACTATTGTTGCTCGTCAAGTCATCAATGACTTGTGACGTTATGTAACGTTATGTGGATTTTAAAATAAGTGAACCGTATTGAAAGATTGACCGAATTATAATTATTTCTAATATTTCTTAATACACGTTTTCACTAACATTTAGGTATAGAGCACACTTAATGAATGCCTTAATAAAAGTGCACTGTTGGATGTTTACTGCTCCATCGAGAGTTACAATTCCAAGAGTGCAAAAATATTTAAGCACTCATTAAGACGTTATTCCGTGTTAGTGAAAACAGGTATTCGTTGTGTATTTGCACAATATTTGCCGTCTTCAGCACAACAGTCGCAGCAAAGATGTCAGCTAACGAGTGACTAGTATGACAATGGCATGAAGTAGTATCAAGTGGGATTAGGACGAATATCGGATTTATAATATACGGTACATTCGTTCGCAGAATTGGTTTCACCGCTTTTGCATAGGTGTTGATCCAAATGAAGGTGATTCTTATCAAGGTTTTCTTACTATTACTATTTATTTAATAATGCTTAATACTAAAGTTGTAAACCAATTCTGATGTAGAGTGTACAAACAATAGTTTGATTTTGTGCCTGGTGACACCTGTTTGTTTTGTTTCGCATTTAATAATCGGCCATCGACAATAGATTCCTTATACGTATTAGGTAATGCCGTGTATCTTCTCAATGAATATTTTAATCTATGAATTACCTACTTTTAACATTTTAATTGAAAGTCACTCATATTTGAACTGTTGAGACTTACAAGTAGTTATAACTCATACACTACTATTTTAATATCGCTAACGTTAAAGGCGAATAATCAAAATGTCGATGACTGTATCATTCTTCAGTGGGAGTATCCTGTTTTTCCTTAGTATAATAATAATTATAGTCAACAAAACTTTGGCTCGTCTTTAATTTACATCCTAAATGTTACTTTGAGGTATATTTAGAGTTAACTCACAAAGCAATAAGATACTCCCACTCGCTACAAAACTGCGCGTCGTTTACATTACAAGTAACTCTATGTCAAGTAGTAACACTTTACAATCCAGGCGACAAAATCTTTTAAACAATACTCAGTACACGATATAACAATTTGGGTAATCATTTAATGCAGAAATATATTTTCAAAGTTTACACACATGTCATCTTTATTTAGTTTAATCGTATTTAAATTTAAATAACGTAGGTATAAAGCACTTGGGGGAAGGACAGCAAATTCAATAAAAAATGTTTAATTATTTATTTAGTATATATTAACTAAGTAAAAATTATTCGCTATGTAAATATTTTATACAATACTAGTATTAATTTGTCTGACGATGAATCGCTAGTGTTCTCCCAACGTGTAACTTGAATACGAAACGGCGTCGGGCGGGTAGGGGCCGGGGCCCGCGCCCTCCACCACGCGATATAACGTAGACTTTACGTAGTGCAAATTTAATATAGAAAGTTTACTTTTACAATACAGACTAGTAATTTCATTTTATGTAAAAATCCTAGCGCAAACGAGTCGTCCGGCACCGTCTCATACCTCGATCGCCCTAACCGTAATACAAATCAAGGAGTAAAATTTTAGCGAATTAAAAATTAAATTTTCCAAAACTTCGTAAATACTAGAATTCGGAGGCGGGCCGTGGCGGGCCGGTAGCGACGTCCGAACCGCTGAGCAACGGGAGTCGTCTATGTACACACGGTCGCCGAGTATAAAACGAGATCGTTCGAGGCGCGGGGCGCTCGCGGGCGCGTCAGAGGGAGTGCGGCTCGCGGGGCGCGGGCGGCGCGCGCACGTCCCGCTGCGAGCGCGCGCGGCGGCGCCGCTAGCACCAGTCGTCCTCGTCGGAGTCGGAGTGGCGCGCGCGCGGCTTGTACCCGTTGGGCAGGCGCGGCGCGGGCGCGGGCGAGGGCAGCGCGCGCGCGCCGCCGCCCCGGCCCAGCGCCAGCGCCGCCTCGTAGCTCAGCGGCGCCTCGTACGCGCGCGCCGAGCCCCACTCCGCGTCGTAGCCCCGGCCGCGTCTGCACACGCCCAGCGATTAAGCCATCCTCACACAGCACTTGTTTCGATGCTATATTGCATGCGGGGACGCCACAATACAGTAAAAACAAAAGAGCTACAATTTACTGAAAGGAGGTTAGCGAAAGCGGAAAGCTCTAATTACCCAGTTTTCTGCATCTACGTCAATGTTAGCTGCATGCGTGCATCCGGGCACTGACGACGATCTGGCGACTGATAGGCGCTAGAAACGATTCTAGCTTTTGCGGGTTAAAATACGGTGGTCACCAAATTTTTCCACTATTTCGAGGCTCATGGTCAACAATAAACGTTAATATACTGAGAAAATGCGCCATTTAGCATAAGTAGCAGAAACTAACTAAATTACAATATTATATTTTAACTAATAAAACAATGGAGCAGAGAAACAAGTCTTGTGTTCGGCGCGCTTTAAATAAGGTACTACCCAGAATATTAAAACTTTCTGGTTCGAATATTTGTGGACCTCATTTTGCTGGTTTATGTAACTTGATAGGTCCACCGGTATTTCCACTAAGTAAACGATATTTTTCGAAGTACGTACCTCTCTCTAGATCTATAATCTCGGTGTATCAGTCTTTCAACTTCTCGGCCGTACTCGTACTCATCGTGTTGAGGCTCCACCGGTTCTCTGACGGTGTGCCTCAGCGATAACTGCAACAATCGTTGGAACACTTCTACATTTTCTGATCATTGGGGTTGACCATGTGTTTCGGATGAAAATAAGGATTCCAAAAAGTCTGGTCAATAACTATTTCGATATCACTTATCACCAAAAGGCAGTTCCAAGCCTAGCCACAAATCAGTGCAATCCTTTGACCCGGGCAGCCATTGTGATCTCGTTGCTAGAAGGCTCGTAACGCGACATACCTATATAGAAACACATGTTCCCTTGGTTAGGTACTCACGTGCGAAGGGCTGTGGCTGATTCTGGTGAAGGGTTGCTGCTGCTTGACCTGTAGCGTGGACGGCTTGGTGGGCGTGGGAGGCAACTGACGGCCGCGGCCGCGCCGCGCGCCCTCGCGCTCCCACGACCGATCCCGCCATTCCCGCCACTCGCGGTCCCGCTCCCGATCCCGCTCACCTATCGGGGCCCAAACTGCTCTCTGAATGATTTGATATTCTACACCCCAACCAACAATAATATCGAGCTATGCGGTAATGATAAATATGATATAATAATCCGTAAATAACAGGACGTTCGAATCAAATCAAGGAAAATAACAGGGGTCATAATCAAAGTATAAGTATACCTATTCAGATGAACAATAAACAGATGTGCAAACAATTTTCTCGTGGATGTCCACCATGCTCTCCGTCTACACTCGCGCCGCTTTCATACATCTACAGACGTGCAAAGCCGGATCGCATCAACATCGATTAACTAATAATTTAGACACATTGCTATTACAGCAAAGGGTCTTATGGGTCTAACAATTTTGAACGTAGATGCCAATTGGAATTTTGGTTCAGACCCTTTGCTTTACAATCAATGACACTGAATACAAATAAAAACGCCCGACCGAAAATTTTGAAAACAGTTTGAATTATATGTTGATGTTGCTCATGGCTGCTTTTCATTTTCGAATTCGGGTTGAGGATGTATTCCCTAGTTGATTGTGATGGTTTGTTATGTTAATGTTAACAATTTATTTTTAGCGAGTTTTTACCTTATTATAATCATAATAACATCGGAATAAGTTACCGTAACGTGCCTGTTCTTACACCTAAGTTGTACTGAATGTTAGTTGTCGCAAAGCGCTTATCGTGATGATAGTCAGTGTGGTATGTGAGGTCCGGAGTGTGTGGCGAGTGGATCTCACCGTAGGTGTGGTGTGGCGGGCTGGGCGACCGCGAGGGCTGGCTCAGGCTGGTCGTGGGGTGCGGCGCCCTCCACTCCTTCCCTGCTGTCAGGAATACCTTCATGTACCTTCCACCACGGTTTACCCTAAGCCCGTCGGACTACCGACCTTATTTCCTTACTCACAAAGGTGACTCTAAAAGTTTTGGGTGTCTGTCCTACGTGGTTCCAAATGTAAAGGTTTCATGGACACGGAATTGGAATGATAGGGATAGGTTCTTGGTTGATTAGCTGTGTGTCCAAAGTTGTAACTACAGTTGTAGGAGAACCGAGAGCAATACGATACAATACGTAAAAGTTGTACATTACAATATGAGATAAACTTCTTGATGACTATAGCAGACTATAGCAGAGAATACAAAAATAAATACAAAACCATTATTAAGCTTTTGCATGCTGCATGATTCATGTGATATCCTTGAAGTGCATGCAGGCACCTCTGTTGCGAGGGACCCATGATTAGTTAAGCAGTTAAAATATGTGCAAATAGGAGCAGATATGTTTGATTGGGCACCAATATTTTAGCATGCAGCAGGCAAATTAATTTCAGTCGTTATATTATAATACAGGCCAATTTATATAAACTTTACATCATATAATGCTTCATTAGAGTATGTTGCGGCTCAATCTATTGCCAATCTGTAATGTACTTACAACTAAGTAGTATGAGTGGACTGGTGAATAAAATATTAATGATAGGTACCGCTAACAATATACGTCACGAGCATAATAAATGAGCAGTTATCAAATCATAGCTAATTAGCTACAAATATAATGTTAAAAGACTAGCCTTGTGAGAATGTTCAATTTATAGCTAGATATTACAATCTAATCATCTAAGTTCATGATCTTATCAATTTGCAGTATAACTGCTTCGCTCGCTGACATCTTAAAACTACAACTACGAAAAACATGAATAACTACATCTACTGTTAAGCTAGACTTCCCATCTTCTCACAAAACTTTCAGAGTACCTTCATGAGAAGAAAAATGTTTGCAAAACTGTTTCAATTTGTTAATTGAAGCTAAATAAAATATATTTGGTATGTTAACGGTTAATGTTTTAGTATGAGTAAATAATACTACAGGAATAACATAAGAATAAATAGTTAATAGCATGTAGCTCGTTTAAAGGCTATATGTTTTTATAAGTATGATAATATATTTTTAAAACGCCGATTTATTTCAAAATTGCAATAGCGTTAAGCCATAAATACTTGGCGAGATGGCAAATCTGCTGATATGCTATCAAACAAAATAGAAACACACGGTATGATCTATATTTCTAGAATGAACATCTAAGGAACTAGATTATCTATAGGATTCCTTCAAAGGTTATCACCAGATTTGCCTGTAATACATAACTTTACATAAGTCGTTAGTATAGATAGTTGGTAATGGTTAGTTCTGGCTTGTTTAGCGGAATAATGAAATAATCGCTTACCATGCGGGTGGTAGTAGTGAGGGGCTCTGTGCGTTCGCCCGTGTCTTTGATGTTCGTGCTTTACTATCTCGACGACGTTGCTGACGGTGTCGGAGAATCCGATATCGTGATGATAACCTCCATAGTGGCCTCGTCTTCTCGGACTCGGTGTTCGTCTGTAAACAAACCACGTTTAGTGAAGACATATTAAATGGCCACGTTCATTTACCATGCATGTTACCAATCATGCAACACCGAGAAAATCGGGGAATGAAATTGGTTAGTCCTGAAGAAAGTACATTCGGTTAGTAGAAGATGTGTATCATGGCACATACCATTGTTCACTACGATAACTTTGAGATCAATGGACTCTTCTTCGATGACACTATAAACATAAAAAGGAAACAACAAACTGAATGATAAAACAAACAAAAAGTGAGATACATTTGTGATTTATGTGTATTTACCTTAGACTGGAAGATCTTCCGTGGTGGTGGTGACCATTCTGGTATGTGTGGGGTGCTTGTAATCGCCCATCGTCTAATGACTCCATTGAGGCGTGGTGCGATCCTTGCAGCTCCAATACCTACAACATTCCTTGTATTAACGACCCACACAAGCATAAAAGAGACAAAGCGTTCATCTGCAAGCTAGATTAGTTTACGTTTCATTAGACTTACTGTCCCATATTTACAAAATTTTAGATTGCCATAAAATAACTAATCATGCACACGAAAGTGTCAAACTTTGCATTCCATGCAACAGTCCGTGCTTGTGCAATATTGTACTGTACACTACTTACCCATTCTGTTTAGGAAATATATATTTGAATATCTAGAAACATGCTTGGTTTTGTTAAGTTTGCATGCAAAATGTATTCCGGCAAGAAAAACGACATGTCCTGGTGTCATGTTAGATATTATGACTGTTATGTTAGTATGTTCATGTATTGATAGTGAAAGTGCTATGTCTAAGGAATTTTCAAATAGTCATCCCTAATGACAGAAGAGTCGTTTAAAAAACCATTCCCTATCGAAGAAATAGAAAAGACAAAAGTTCTACAAGATTGACATAAAAAAAACAATCATCTATTACTGAAATTCTTTACCTAAACATCAACAACCATCTGTAAACTTTCAATTGTACGATTAATACTTTCGAATGTACATCACATAAATTGATTCACTATGAGCCTAAGGCCCTAAGTTACTTTTTTTACGACAATAATACCTAGAAAAACGGTTAAGGGCTAAGTTGTAACAACAAACATTAGTGTCCTATGATCTTGTTAGTAAACACCCAAAACAAAGCTCTGAACATAAAATTACAACATCGACTATCTATGACATAAGAAAATGCATCGATGTATACTTGTACTAAAGGGGGGGAACCCACTTAGCGGATACACATATAACATCACATTTTCGACCAACATCACGTATGTATGGGGTAAATTGTCCAATTGTCACTTTACTCGTATAAAAATTGTTACAAAAGAATTTTGTTTGTGATAATGATATTGGTGGGAACATCGATTGCACTAGACAATGGCTATCATGGCTCTGGCTGATCAGGTTTACAACAGTAATGATCGAGTCAATATAATCACCGTTTCACTTAAGGTTTCACACACCTTTTTATTGTTCCTGGAACAAAAGAGAAACATGATGAAAGGTAAGATATATTTTGCTATCTTTGTTTTGCATAGTCATCTCTCTCTGCCCTAAGGGTGTATAATACCAAACAGGGTGTTTGCCTATGAGATGTACAGCAGTATATGCCTCTCTTAATATATTCATTTTTGTTACGCTGCGATCACTAATATTTTCTACAATGCGTCAGGATAATTTCCAGCTGACACGGTGACATTCTTTCTCCAACTCCTTTAGCGGTACTTTGTAAAACTTTTATTGCAGAGGTAGAGTAATATATTTTCAATCTTCAGTTTTGTTATCACTAATTTTATTCAGAAATATTCAGATTTAACTGTTTAGAGACCTGTTCATGAAATGTTAGTTGAAATTATACAACACAACTCACTTGAGCGATTTTCTGTTGCCGCGTCTGGCGAGGTTGGCAAGCAGATGCGGGTCGTCAGGATGTCCATCAGCGGTGACGGGCCCCTCGTGACTGAGCGAGCCGGCGCGCGAGCCGGGGCCCAGCCCAGCCGCCACGTCCATCAAGCAGTTAAAGAGCGACGCCTTCTACACACGCACCCCACATCACGCATCCCCCCCACACACGCACTCTTGCGCATGCTCATGTCACACAGCGACCAAGCGCATAGGACTCAATAGTCACTAACGGCTAAAGCCTACATGAGTTTGCGCAAACATCCCATACATCATGTCCATGCTGGAGTTCTCTTTAATTGTGTATGTGTGTATTGTCTGTGTAAGAGATCCAACTAATGGACAATTGGACATACAACCGAATTGAAAATGTATAATCTGTAGTGTAAGTGAGGAATTCGGCTACAGGTATCTGAGAAAACAACTATCACACTTTAGTTGTATTATGTTCGAGTAAATTTTGTTCAGTCCATGTCGGTAAAATCGTGAAAGAGCTGAAATTACAAAGCTTCAAAATCTTGTTTTGATACGGGTGCTGTTAAAATTATAAAACCATGTGCGACAAAGTTGAAGCCAGAGGCAGAGGTTGCGAGTTCACGTTCACGTTTGCATTTTATATCTCAGAGATATGATACGGTAGTCGAGTGACTAAGTAATTTGGTTCTCCAGCATGCGCAGACTTGAGAATAATGATTTTTAGTTTTAATAAATTCTTATGCTATAGTAATATAATAAATAAATTACAGGAGGCAAATAAGAGCGTAGGTAGCAAGAAAGCGTAATATTTTAACGTTTCTTATATCACCAGGCTTCTAAAATGATAAATATCGATTGAGCCAAAATGTAATCGAAAGTAAATTGTACGATATTAAAAAGCGAAAGAATGAAATAAATATCTGTTGAATAGTTTGTAACAGTTCACCATGCAGGCTACCTAAAACTTGTAAAAATAAATGGATCACAGTAATCTAAAAATGCAATGTGAATATATTTAATATTTTTTTCATAGGAAGTAGCAGCAAGAGGCAAAGGGGACGATATGACACACATTGGTAAGACAAACAAATCTACGAACAGTAGGATTTTCTATCTACGAGACACGGTTCCAAACATTGTAACAAACACATTCGTTAAACTACTACATTATTTTGCAACTATAGGACAGGTATTCATGTTGTGGTTTACAAAGCCCTGACGGACACTTGACAGACAAACGTGCCAGATTTGCACCAGTTTGCCAAACTAATGTGTTATCAAGTGCGTCACTAATTCTAGTTCTAAATTCTTCAATCAATTCAATCTCTAAACTACGATTTTTTATTTGTTTATTTTATTTCTTGACCATCCATTTAGTCTATAAGGCCATCGTGTATTATTTAATGTTTCTTTTTTAAATAAATTTATTTAAACACAATGCGAGAAGAAATTTATGATAAAGAAAAATATCTAGAATAGTGCAAGAAAAAAGTATTCAAAGTTTCGTTCCGTAAAATATTTTAATACTACCGGCTGAATGGCCGTAGGGCTATTCTCGTTGAATGCCTGAAAAGTAAACCACCAATGTAGTCGACTCGTTAAGAGTCGATTTCAACTAAAGTGATTCTGTATTGTTGTACTCTTTGTTATACAGACATTTGTTTATAGGGAGCCAATCACAAGACGTTATGTTTTTCGAACACAGGAATAATGGTTATCGACAGAATTGAAAAGATTTTTTAAACTTGGTTCTGTAAATGTACACAACAATACAACCACAGGTAGACAACACAACCAACTCTATAGAACTAACTATAATGTTCCAAATTGTAATCTAATGTGGGGGAATTATAGGGGGGCCATCAACAAACACTACTTGTAAACGTGTAGTATTACCTACCCACGTAATAGTTACATTTGGCTCAAAGTGTACATATATACATACTGGCGTAAGCCACACGAAATTTACTCTGGCTTCATTTGGATCTACTAAAGTTACTATATTTGTATGTTCATCAAAATTTCCATTATTATACATAAATACAGTGTTGAAAACAAATTTACTCAAGAGGTGCGTTAAAATGGCGGTTGTACTTACCGGAACACCGTTCTGCTTGAACCTTGTCGATCTCCAACTCTCGAGGATCAATAGTCCAGCGTATATCTTCCCGACTGTCAGTTTCCCAGCGTTGAGTACATCGTTTCGAGGCACCAGCAAGTCGAGCATCTTCTTCGCTTGTAATGGCCATATATGGGTTATCGTTTCTCTTAATTCCTCATCTGCTTGGTCCATTTCCTCGGCTGCAATTTTACATTTATTTCTCTTAGTATTATGTGGAGGATCTAGGTTCAACTTTATTTTGTGTCTTGACAAGATGTTATTCGGTTATCCTTCGTTTATCTTTGCAAGCACATGGTCTCTATCGTAGTTGTCTACTACAAAGTGATCAATTGACAAAGTGAAAATAATACTAGGATACTTACGAGATCTCATTTTGATGTTTAAATTTTCTCGTATTAAGGCAAATAGTGTTGTTGTAAAATTAACTTTCCCCTCATCGTCTAGCGGCATATTCATTCTAATAAGCTTCTTATATGCTAGTCTATTTGGACATTTGTTACCAAACCCCAGTGGCGGATCCATATTCTTCAACATATCATACATTTCTGTATAATGGATCTTACCCCTGAAATGATAAAATATTATTGTTTAAGCTCTGTGATTTAAAAACCAGCAAAACACAAGAGTAGAACATCTATGTGGCTAATAATATCTAGAAAATGTACTGACGTGGCGTTTGGATCGTATTCTGCCCATATTCTAACAAATTCATCAAGATGATGTGCGCCGAGGATGGACGAGTCCCTCGTTAGGTAGTCAAAGTTATCCATAATAACGGCAACGAACAAATTCAACATCTGAAATCAAATCACTCGTTTAAAGATGTACAACAAATTAAAAGGAGGGGTGTTTAAAGTAATAAAAGGTATACTCACAAGAAACGAACAGAAGAATATAAAAGATACGAAGTAGGCGTAGGCGAGCGTACTTCCACATTCTTCGTTGGAGGACTTTCCAGCTGCTATGTCGCACTTGGCGGGTTTGCGGCAAGCCAACATTATGTTGGGCCACGACTCTCCCGTCGCGCATCTAAACATACAGTGGCTCACAGAAACCGTTCCAAAGAGAACAGCACATTCAAAAAAATCTTACAAAATGCAATGAAGATTACTATAAAAAGAGCATTTCCAGAATTATTAGTATCGATTGATTTTGTATTAATCAATTATGGGAAAATACACATTCGGTATGCACAAAACAGACTGTTCTACACGTTTCACAACTAAGTAACAGTGAGTGAGTGATGAAGTAACTCTTGATAGTTGAAGTGCATGCATGAGACGTGCGCGATGATACACAAATGAAACTCATTCTAAAAGTACTCCCATAACTCCATTGAGAAGCTTACTCATTACTCTACGGGTTCTGAAGATTTCAACTAGATTGCTTCTGGATTCAATTTATTAGAGCAGTCTAAATGGTGTTTTAATAAATGTTTGTATTTTCCTATGTTTACAATATTTTACAGTAATTATCCTCAGGCTGGTAACTTGTATTCAATGTTCCTTACCTGAATAGTAGCATGAGTGCTTGAATGAAGCTTCGAAAATTGTTGTGTCTGTTCATGTCAGACTCTGGTGTTAATTCTATATTGCCAAACACCTGTGTCCAAGCAGATACAACACAGAAGGTCAGCTTTGTTCAAAATTATAACAGTAGCCCGACTCCTATGCTTCACCCACAAAAATAAACAGTCTACCTAATGACGTATCTATCTAAACTAGCACTAGGGATACGACAAACGATATCAAACAAGGGTATCAAACTATCTAGAGATACAAACATAAGAAGCAATCTCAAGTTAAGGACACCAATCAGGATATTGTCACCACTAAGGATCTTCTAAATCTACGTTCTGATTATATGAATATACATATTGATGATAGTAGTATTGCCAATGATAATGATAGTAAGTACATATGTAACACTGATAGTAGAGACAGATTTTCGGCAGTGGCCGCAAGACTGAGTAACAGCTACGTCTTTTGTACTCTCACCGAAATAGTAGCAAGAGTGCCGCCACGAAAGATTGGAAGTTGTTATGCCTGTTGATGGCATCATCTGGATCATATTGTATGTTTCCGAAAACCTGTCATTAGAAACTTATCAATACTGTTTTGTATTTTCTTAATCCAATCTTATAATGTACTCACTACTCATAACTATTATGAGTCTGTCTAAGATGAATTTTGCTAATTCATCTTAGACTGGCTTATTATATTTTTGAATTTTAGAAAATTGTTCTACACAACTAAATACGGTTACATTTTGGAACAAAATTTGGATTAAGGTTGACAATACTTGGATTATCTAGGAATTTGTTAGTTTTTGTCTATTATTTAATACTAGGATTAGTAAATGGACTAATTTACACTAAACTTGACTATGTTTTTCTAAGCATATGAAAAGAGGAATTCTAACAAATATCTGATGCTATACTGATAATTTTAACTAGCCCCTCAAAATATTCTATTGTACCAGGGGAATTACAACATCACAAAAGGATTAGAACTTATGATATTTCTATCAAAAGTCCGTCTCCTAGCATTACGCTAATGTTACTAAGACCTATGGTTATTAGACCCTAACTCTACTGATACTGACTATTATTATAAAAATGAACTAGGAAACTTTATTATTCAAAAACTAGTTTCACTAGTGAACAATTAATTACGTATTCAAAAATCTATAGAAAAAACTATTTTCAGTTAAATTACAAAAATTACCCCCAAAAAAGTACCTATCGATTCAATTATGTTAAATTATATTTCCTGTTATAGATTAAGTATTAGAAATTAGTCTTTTTTTAAGTAAATTGTTAGTAACATTATAAATATTAATTAAGTTAAAAATTAATTAGGAATTTCATGTGAGAAGGAACAGGAGGAATTCCAACAGACCTGCATCCCGATGATGGCGTAGATGAAGAATAGCATCGCGATGAGAAGGCACACGTAGGGTAAGGCTTTGAAACTCTGCACGAATGTCCAGAGAAGTATCCGAATAGTGTATCCCTGTCGGAGCAGCTTGATCAGTCGCGCGGCTCGGAAAAGGCGTAGGAAACCGACGTTGAATGTGTTCTCCTGCGAATGATACACTCATTTACATACACACCCCTTTACAAAAGCCCCAAACAATTCAATAAGTAAAATCACACGTTTAAAAAACAACCAATGTCTTGGACAACATGTCTGGTATTCAAACAAGCTGATGTTTCTGCCAGGCATACTCCAATATTCTAGTATTGTATAATTTAAAACTAACGACAACGTTAAAATAAAACTAGTCAATGAGATAAGATGTACTAGATAAAATCACGAAATTAAGGAAAATAAATTATATTCAGATTACGTAATGAAGAATATGAAAATATAAAATGTAATGAATATTATATTTGTACCAGCTACTTCTTTGTACAGTATTGAACAAACTTCAATACTTTCTCACGATTTAAAATAAGTATATGAAAAATCTAGCAATATTTACGAGAAAAATTCAAATATTCTAGGGTTTTATGGAAAATTAACACACCAATGTATAATTGTCATAATATCTAAAACAACCCCAAAAACAATTGGTCCCTAGCGAACAACCGTACATACGTTATAAACTACAAAACTTCTATACATCCTAATTTTCTAAAATTATTCGCTAGCACTACTAATATTATATTAGACCACTGTCCAATAGTATGTACACACTCTGTCTAAACCATCGACCAATCCGTTACAAAAATCTAAGATTCCTAGCAATCAAATAGTTGATTTGTTACCTGCTGACAGGATATGTCAGCACAGTTTTCAGCAAGGTCGGTCTGTAATCAGGATAGATCCTTTATATTCACTTTCATAAAAATAATTACAAAAATTGCCAGCAGCAAAGAAGGATCGAGTAGGCAAAAATGAAATTAGTAGAAGAAATGTAAGTAGAAGCTGAGAAAGATTAAGGTTAATTAGTAGATGATAATACTTACGCCAAACTCCATAATGAGGGCGTCAATAATACTTCCAATGACCGTAATGAAATCGAATGTATTCCAAGGGTCTTTGAAAAAATTCTGGAAACAGACCATTATGTTAGCAAAGATTCTGTAAAAATCATAATTAATTTTAAAAGAATTTCAGAAAACGAGTACAATAATATTTCAAGGGAAAACTGTATACAAATGTACACTTTCCATTCATAGACTGTTTTATGATCAAAGGACTTTATGAATGAGGAAAGGAATTAGGAAATCTCTCTTTATTTTGTAAAATCTATGCAAATACATAAAAATACTTTATTCATAAATCTAAGAAAAGTTAATGCATTTTAAAACCTATGTCAATTAAAAAGCGTAATCTCGTAAATTCTCTATAAAAATGAGTTCTAAATTGAATATATTCAAGTCAATATTGAATATTAATAGCTAGGCTAAAATATTTATAAAATAATGATAGTGTATTGTGTTAGGCGCACACGATTATTTTGCACATTCCATAATGCATTCTTCATTTTAAATACATTTGCAGCACAAAGTCATACAATAATCTCGAATGATTCAATACTTATTTAGCTTATTTTCACACCTACAATTGATTTTTGTCTTTACATACCCATGGCTTCTTGCAAATTTTATAAAAATAAAGCTATCATGTTCTTGTTAAATGATAAAATAAGTTTTAATAATTAATTAGATAATATTAAAAATTCAAAGTGTGTCAAATTCTTACCGTGCACCCGAAGGCGATCAGCTTCAATACGGTCTCGAGAAGGAAGAAGATCGTAAAGACGAGGTTCATGAATGTTAACATGTCCATGAGTAGTGGTGGAGCCTCGTGAAACTACCACAAAATCAATACCAGTTTTTTAAACCTTAACTCAAAACATTATCAAATTAATGAAAGTTAAATGCAAGACCAGTATAACTGTCTTTTTAATCAAATGTTCAAAAATATCCATTTCGTCAATGGACATATTTCGTTCTAGCATTTAACTTTGTATGATTAAAAATACTTTTATCTAGCCGATATTATAATCTAATAAAATAATGTTTTGTTATGTAAACATTTTTCATGTAGAAGTGAGTGTGTTAGTATTTGTGTATTGTTCCTTCATTGTCGATGAGTATCATGTTATTGAGATGTATTTGCGAGACTTGTGGCATAGGGTGCACGTGCGTCATGCTGTTCCGAATGTACAAACATGCGATTAGGTGTTATGACGGACAACATTAATTACAGGAACAAATATAAAATTATACTGACCTCAGAAACCGCAGATCTCCGCCAGATTTTAAAAGATCACAGTACTTACCTCATAAAAACGCTCGGCAAGTATGGATTAGTAAAATCGGGAGAAAGACAACATTATAACGCGTGTATTCACATACAAATAGTGCTACATGCAGCAGGAGAAGAAGCCATGCTTTACAATTATTGCAAATAAACCTTTACAATCATCATCGTCGTCAGAGAGAAACTAGTACTGGATACTTGGGAAGGGATAGTAATTACACGGCTGGAAATAATCCCATACAGTCATGTAAATAGATAAAACAATCACGTTAATAGCAGAAAGAGTACATTTGTACCTATATCGTTTATTTATATTTCATTATGTACTTGTACTATGTGTCGGTCGATACTTTGTGTTTGTGTACTTACTTTGACACCATAAGCGATGATTTTCAACACGGTTTCCACAGAAAACATTCCAGTAAACCCCATATTCGAATACTTGAGGACATCCGCGTAGATGTCATTTTGATTATAGTACTGCCATTTTGTGATGAAGTGCCGGACGTTATGGATAAACCCATGGCAATGAAAATACATAATTGTTACTTTATAAATTACCTCATCAACAAGAATTAGTATTTTAATGTGATGTACAAAATTGAAATTGTATGGAATCAATGTAAGTAAGTAATTAGTTATGTTACGGTTCATGTAACGGTTAATAGTAATACATAATATATAGTAGAAGGATAAATATATCAAGGGGATAAGTGATAAGAGTTTGGTGAGGATATGTGCGAAGATCTTATTAAATTATACTAACATAAAATTAGACAGGGTCACAGTAAAATTAAAGCTAAACAGATTTATAATACTATAGGAATATATAGGAAAGTAAACATATAGATCTTAAAAATAAAAGAACGTAACATCGAACAAAAAATCGGGAAGAACAGAAAAAATAGTGTTATAATTTTGACCACGTAATATAACTTTAGTTCCTTTTAAAACATTGTCTCAATTAGAAAAATGATCAATTTTGTCAATTTTCCAATAAATATACAAAGCAGCCCATAGCCACCAACAGATCACGCCTGGCAGTAGGCCATTCCACCAAGCATGCACAATATCCACATAAAGACAATAAGGAATAGGTCTTAAATAAGATCATGCAACACGAACAACATATATGGCCCATGCCACGTCCTATCTGTACCCAGAGAATGTTGTGCATTCACAAGCACGAATAACCGAATAAAATGTTTGGTGTATCTTGTGCCATAAATGTGCTGGAAGGACAGGTATATCGTGCAGTAAACACCGATACATACATATTTAATTAATAGCAAGCGAGGAGTAACGAAAGGATTATCCAACGAAACACAGGAGAAAATAAAATGATATTTGGCGGTAGGTACATTTGACGGGATAGGCTCGGTAATAATTTTAAATACGGCGCATTCCGATGCAGTGTATACTGACGCCGATAAGTACAGTGATATCGTAAACACTCTGTATGTTGTGTGTATGTGTGTGTTGTGATTTTTGAAAAACCTAAATCAGTAGGCAGTACTAATGTTGTGCCAATGATGTTCTTGTATCATGTCGTCATCCAGGTATAGTTTAACATTTAAAACATTTAAGACGTTACACAACTAACAAAATAATTCACTAAAAGGTTCTATCGGGTGCGAACATATATTAGACGCATATACGACAATGGTTATATCTTAGTATATTTTGCCAAACTAGAGAGCTTATGACTTACATTTGATGAGCTCTCTAGAATGGTACTGTGCAGGCTTCAAGGATTGGTTGCTAATCTAGATCGTCACTTTGAGTGCCCTGTGAGACAGGCTAGGTTCTTCAGCAACTACCTTAAATAAGTGATCATTTTCTACTTTTCACATTTAGTGCTTCTTCTGTTTATGTATTTTGTATGATCACTTTTTGAAAAAAGTGTTTGTACTTAAAGTAAAAATATCTTTAGGTATAATAATAAAATTATGATTAGTATTAGTTGATCTTACGTTAATTATTCTAGGACAGTCAGAAGCGTCGGTGATACATACCTTCATCATGAGCAACAATGTGTTGAGAACGATGAGGGTCATGATGAAATACTCGAAGGGCGTAGAGACGACTATTCTCCACACTTTGTACTTAAAACTCGCCCTTTTGCTTGGCATATACCTCTCAAGAGGCCGCGCTTCTATCGTGAAGTCTATACACGATTTCTGTAAACAAAAAAATGTAGTATCATGTCTTCATCGGAGGGTGGTTGAAATCAAAATATTTTATTTCACGGTTCGAGTTTGTTGTTACCTATGGAGAAGAACTGATAAGAAACTCCATGGTTACTCTTTTAAAAATTGTTATTTTTTACTTGTTTTTTTATTATTGTCATATGATTGGCAACTAAATTGAGTCTAGCCTTTACATTTGGACTCACCTGATTCTTATCAATTTCACCATCCTGCAGTTCAGCTTCACCCTGCTCTTGAAATGTGATAATTATCAGAGCTACGAATATGTTAACAAAGAAGAAAGGAAACACCACAAAGTAAACGATATAAAATATGGACATTTCTATTCGAAAATTTTGTATGGGTCCCCTGTCTTCGTAGGTGGCGGCCATTGAATTTTGTAATACTCTGTAAACAAAGAACAGCATTAGTGTAATGTTTATTAACGGGAGAACATTCGATTTTGAATTAGATTAGTCAGAGTCTAGTTGGAGAGTCAGATTATTAGACAGAATTCCAAATTTCTCAATTCGAATATTAAAATACTGGAATACTTAACACAATTGGAGTAATTAACTTGAAGTTGACAAAGATCTAGTTGGAATCAGGTTAAATGGCGGAATATAAAATGTCGTAATGAGAATAATAAGAAATTCTAATATTCTTTATATGATCTCGTTCCAACAGGACAAGACGTGAATAAAAAAGATGTAGAAGAATTAAGTTATAGTTATTGACATTACTTTTAATCGTCTAACTGCATTTAGTTTTATTGGTATGGTATTTATTGAGAGATAATGAAATTCCCAGACGGCCAGAAAAAGGTTTGAAAAAGATTTAGTTCTAAGGCACAATACTCACTGTGGCCACCCCTCCCCGGTCTGTACTGCAAACAACGTAAGCATCGCCACTGCTACGTTGTCGTAATGGAAGGATTGCGTCGTCCACGTGCGCTGGCTGACTTTCGGCAGTAGGGTGTTTGACTCGTACACGAAATACGACCCTCTGTCACACACAATAAGGTTTGCATTAGAATTTAACATTGAGTAGCATAGACAAGTGGGTTATGTTTGGATAATTATTTTGGTTCTATCTCTGTAAGAACAATCATGCATTACAATTTCTTCATTAACTTTGCAACAAAAGACGACCTTACATTTATAAATTATAACATAGATTAGATTGGAAGAATACATATGGAAATATTTACACAAGCTGAAATAAATATAATAATAAATATAAAAACTCAATACTCACTGGCAGTCTTCAAAAGTATTCTTACTGATATCGTTGCAGTGAAAAAATTTACCATTAAAAAGTTGAACTGCAATTACAGCGAATATGAATTGAAACAATATGTACACAATGAGAATGTTAATGACGTTTTTCAAAGAGTTCACAACACAGTCAAACACTGCTTTTAACTTTGGAACTCGTTTTATAGTTTTCAAAGGTCTGAGCACTCGTAACACTCTTAACGATTTTATTGTGGACAGATTCTGCCCTGCGCCCTTTTTCACGCCTCTGTAACAAAAAAATAGGGAGTCATATTACAATAATGCAGTTAAAAAATAAAATGAGTATTTTCATTTGGATTCACGTTTGGGATATCATCAAATTGTAGTTGACTATTGAATTACATATGACAACGTCCCAATCGTGATGGTAACTTCGAAACTGATGGAAATGTAAATAACGGTAACGATATTTACGATATTGTTAATGGTTTACAGATCCATACGTGATATCTATACCAATGATGAATGAATATGTCGTCAAGGTAAATAATATTTATTCAAATACTTATAATAATGATTTCATATTTGAAACAGGCATGTTCGTATATTATAAAATATACAATCTGTCATTAGATGCCCAGAGTAACATGACATCACGTATATTCTATCTAATTGGGGGATGACTACAGAAAGGATAATCGTATTAATGATAATATTGAAGTTCAAAACATACCCGATCTCAAATCCGAAGCTGACAAGGGCGCATATGACGACAGCGGCATCCATGATGTTCCACAGGTCGCGCAAGTACGCGCCCGGGTGGAACAGGATGCCAAGGTCCACTATCTTCAACAGCATCTCCACGGTAAACACGCCCGTGAACGCGTAATCGAAGTAGTTCAGGATTTTGTTCCTGTGGTGGATCACAGAATAAGATTAGTAGGATTAACCAGACACAAATGCAGACTCCGTGGCTGCTAATGAGAAATTCCTGATGGAAAATTTCAATGAGACTTCGCCTGACCCGGGAATCGAACCCAGGACCTCATGCTCGGCAGTTGTACTTGCTACTGCAATTTTGGACGTATAATACAAAATTCCTTAATTCGGCATTTTAATTATTTTGGAAACATATTCACATTAACTAGGCAGAAGAAGTATGTTGATAGATGCTAGGTAAAAAAATTTTCAGTAAAAAATGTTTTCTGCTAGGCTACTTAGGATAGATGATCTTTTACGACACATACCTGTCACTCTCTTCCACTACGGGGTCTTCAGCCGCTAAAGCCGCAGAACTCATACATATAACTACCATGATAAAAAAATCAAAATATCTTAAATTTACAACCCAGTGTGCGCCTCGCCTAATTCTGTAACAAAAATATGATGTCGTTACAATACCATCAAGTCATACAAAAGAACAAGTTCATCAATATGAAATTCACAATAAGCTAAACACACCAACATAATTCAATAACAACTCTGTAACCACTGTCTCACAATAAAGATCTTTGTCTTTGACTTTGACTTTGAGCTATCAGATCTACTTACGGATTAGTAGGTGACAAAATAAACATGGACGAATATGGCAGCATTGGTTTTGGTCCATCTGGTACCTCATCATCATCTTCTTTTTTGGCCTCTTCTTTCTTTTTGTTCTGAAATATTACAAATCCATAATATTATACGTTCCCTTAACTGTTTTCATCTACGTTGTTTCCACTACTTCTAATGTTCTTGCTCTGGCTCTATAAGAGTTCTTCAAAAATATCGAAGAAAACTACACTAGATTCGGTAACAGATTTATGATAAATTACATGAAGATGTTTTATAGCAAGTGATCACTATTGTGACTTATTCAATGAATAAGTACACAAATGAAATTAGAATAACTTAATACTAGAAGTTTCACATTTAGATTTAAAAGTAAAGACTATTACACAAGCCATTACTGATGAATGTCGTGGTAAAACATGCGTTCCAAATCAACATCGTAAATAGAAAAAAAAATCTAAAAAAGTGAAAGGAAAGAATGATCCTCAAGCTAGAAAGAAATCATGTATTGAAATTAATGAACCAGTATGTGTTTTTGTGAATTAAGTAGCCACCTAGTTGAAGTTAACGTAAAAAGTCAAGTTGATGTTGACATCCATTAGCCATCTAGAGATAAAGATCATAAAGATTTGATAAAAACACCTATCATGACATTCTGCTCACATAAGCGACATCGAACCGTCTAGCGTACTTAAAATGTTGTTGATATCGAAGTCATGAACGAACACACATAGGAAACAACAACACATCAGACAGCGTGCAATGTCATGCAGTGTTAAGAGAAGCTGCAGAATGAGATCTTAGAAGAATTCAATGAGAATAGTGGAAGTTTAAAATATCAACAATATTTTAAGTCGTCGACACCAATACATTTTGAAGCATAGCTTTGCCAATGCCGAGCTCTTTTTACCTTCCTACTCGTCGGTGAAGAGGGACTTAAGTCTACTCCGGTTGGAGAGCCGTCCACCGCGTGTAATGCACCCATCTCTTTCTCCAATTCCTAATTATCCGGAATAATGTATGAAATATGTACAAATTTCGTTCCAATCAACAGCTTAAACCAATTAGTACAATCGCTTGAAAGTAAATGCTTGTGGAAGAGTGGTTGAACATGCTATGGCTTTGAAATTGTGATACTATCAACTAAACTCCAAAGCATCAGAGGATGAATACTAGGTTACTATAAACGTATAGAAGCTTGAGACTTACTTGTAGCTGTTTCTCCTTGTCTTCCTCGACTTGTTCCTCTTCTGCCGCTGTCAATTCCTGTAAATACAGATTTGCAACATTTACACGAAAAGCGGCGTCAGATTTACAAGAGCGATGACTTCAACACACATCAAATTGGCGAACGTCTTCTTTGTGTACACACACATTGATAAATGTTTTACGTTAGTTGACCTTAATACAAAAACCACACACAATAAATTTTGAGATATCATTTAATTTGATATCCTAAGCATGACGATGAGCCCAACCAAATAAGACCAAGTAACGCAAAACAAAGCACAGATGCAGAAACGTACCTGGGCATTAGCCAAATTGTCGACAGCGATGGCAAGGAACACGTTTAGCAGCGTGTAGTTGCCAAACAAGACGAGGATTACGAAGTACAGCGAGTAGATCATGCCTCTCTGGATTCCGCCCTGAGACTGGATGCCATCATACATCACTTCGTTCCAATCTTCACCTGTTAGAATCTGGAATGAAGAGAATAAATTGATGGTTAATTTTCACAACTTGGGTAAATGTATAAACACATAATGAATCAAAAATATAACGAATGCTGTTGATAAGGCATTGTCTAAGACACGTAAACTGCAAAATCCTTAAGATGGCCCTGTGTGGCTAGTTGTTTTTAACCGACATCACAAAAAAGACGAGATTATGTATCGACCGGCATCGTTTTCTTAGCATTTAATATCACTCTTATGTTGTGGCGGTATCTCTATTGAGATCACCCGACAGGGCAGAGCCAATGCAGCTTCATATTGCCCTAAAATTATGGCAACAATTGCTGGTAATAACTGCAAGTGTTAGCACAGCTATAAAACACACAATCAAGAAGTTCTGGAAGGCAAATTAATAAAATGAATACCTAAAAAAGTAAGTTCAGAACATAATCACCTGGAAGACAGTTAGCAACGCGATAGGAAAGGTGTTGAAGTTGGTCGGCGGCGTGCCATCCTCGAAGTTGAACTGTCCTCCGAACAGTTGCATGCCGAGCAGTGCAAAGATGAGAATGAAGAGGAAGAGGAGGAACAGCAGCGAGATGATGGATCTCATTGAATTGAGGAGAGATATCACCAGGTTTCGAAGTGATGACCAGTACTTGGTGACCTGGAAAACAGAAATAATGTTATTAGCATACAGTTTAATTATCTAGTAATTACTGTAATTAGTTCCTCCAGAATAGGAATATCAAATCACTGTACACCTTATAGAAACTATCTATTTTGAGAAAACTGAGTACCAAGTTGAAAGAAGTTTTTAATTTTTACACTTGAAACCTTTAATAAGCAATATTTAGATTATAGTCATCCATTTGCCAGTCAAAAAAATTCCTTCTTCAAAGTCAAGCAAATTGTTTCTATTGTTTTGTTTTTTCTAATCTAATAACAAATTCGAAGCTTCAATCAACAAACTAATCAAGATTGCATTAAAAATCCTTACCTTGAATATCCTCAGCAGTCTTAGAGCTCTCAGGACAGATAGGCCGAAGGAGCCACCCTTGACCTCGGACCAGACGACCTCAAAGATGGAGCCGGAGATGACTACGCAGTCGAAACGGTTGAACGACGACTCGAAGTAAATCCGCGGCCCCAGCGCGTACATCTTCACCCACATCTCCATCATGAACAACCCCAGGAACACAAATTCGGCATAGTCTGGGGAGAAGAATGTCGTTATTTATTTGAAGTCTTATGAGGCATTTTTTGGGTTCAAGTTCATTTACTACAATTTATTTCTGAACTCCATAAAAAATACAGAAACTTGGGCGTACTCAAAAATAATTATTTTTAGGAAATCGAAAATAAGTCTGAACAATTAAAACATTTGAACTCAAACTCAAAGCATTTATTTCAATTAGACCATTACAGGCACTTTTGAATGTCACAAAAAACAAAGAAAGCGAAGCTACAGTCACAAACATAATAACTTGCGAAAGTAGGTACTGTAGTTGCCCATTCCAAGGCTTAGATCTCTATGGAGAAGAATGAGCAAGAAACTCCATGGACACTCTTTTCAATCAGAATATTTTACAAAATCTTGGATACATCATTCAAAGAAGTCTTTTGCCATCTGATGGATATCTAACATCGTTAAGCTAACTATACATTTTAATGAGTGTGACAGTAAATCTCGCTTCTATAGCTAGAAAACCCGACTCGTCACTGAAATGACGAATAACATAAAATAACAGAACACATTAAGGATCGGTCCAGCGGTGACCAAATTGCTACAGATTATTTCTACTTACATAAAAACGAAGTCAGCCACTTCGGTTGTCTATAATGCTCCACAGCCACGCATATCGTGTTGAAGAGCACCAAGACAATGACAAACCAGTAGAACCACTGAGTCTTCACTGTATGTCTTATCCAAAACCGGAACCTTTTCTCGGCCCGCCAGAAGTCCGCGAATCTCCCGGCGGACCGCGCTTTACTTTTCAGAAAACCTGTTGTAATAAAACATATGTTAGTAAATGTCTTGATGTTAAAGCAGCCGTTGATCTTGCAATTAATTGTTGACACGTTAAATTAAAGGTCTAGGCTTTGTTTTATTAACCTTTCGTGTGCCGGAACGTAGATCTACACGAGACACACTGACTTTTTAATTGTGTCTGGATACTCGGCATACGAGTGGTTAATCAGGTCTTTACTGTGCGACTGGTGCCTTAAAAATATGAGCCACTTTTAAGGTCCACTTTTCTATGCTTCCGTTGTAAATACATCGCGTGTAAATAGTCGTGTTCGCTACCAAATATCGGCAATTTAAAGGGTCTAATGTTTATTGCATGATCAACGGCATTTGCATTTAACTAAAGGATTCGGGTTTAACATTCAGCTAATTGATTATTAACTCTAGCGTACGCACGACACGTTAGCAGTCCTACTACGTTCACAGAATTGCGACACATAAATGCTCTTGTGCTTTTTAAGCTGGTTTTTGATCGTTAAGTTTTATAACACGAAGTAATTGGACGGTATGGGCATCGAAATTCAATCGGGGTCGCAATCCGATACTTCGCTCGTATAAATCACTAACAACCCTCTTCTGAGATACCGTCATGTTATCCCCAGAAAAACATGTTACGTTTTATGGTAACTTTTTTGTGAAGCTCACGCTGTACAAGCTTTGGGTGTGGGCAGTGGAATTAGCGGACCTAAAGGTAGAAGAGTAGCAGGGGTCAATACAGAGGGTATTCTGACGTCTGTACGGTTAAACGATGACTCCGAATCACACAAGGTAAGTAGAACATTACTCCATTTCACAGCTACATTATTTGAAATAATTTTGGGAACACGTACAAACGCTTTCATAATTTGGATACGGATAGGGTACTAATCCTAAATCTAAGGCTAGTCTAGATTGACTACTGTAGAAGATGAAAAGGAATATTCTACCAGCATCACGTTTGATCCCATACCTTGCTTTTTCTTTGGAACTGTAAACAACCAACACACAAATAGAGTACGAATACGCAATGAAAATGGGTGAAAATGATATAAAAGAGTTAGTTATTGACAAAATATCATGCAACATTCATGAATTTACAATAATATTAATTTAGTAAAAAGAATAGGATAATATTTGAATGATTACAAATGTGACTAGTGTACTGGAAAGTTTAAAGATACCTAACCTGACTATTAACAATAGTTTAAAAGACGATAAAGTAAACAAATGTAAAGAAAATGAAAACATGCTTCTAGAATTTGGTTTTTGTTTGAATAATGGAAACGAATCTGTGGTTTTAATAGAAACTTAATAAATCTTTATCTGTAATACACACAACACGACACTCATATTACGTAATATGTAACATTCATGTGACAGGAAGATGATACTGACCGTCATCACCGCAGTCTTCATCCTGTTCTTCCTCTTCTGTGTCTGTGCTTTTACTTTTACCAAGATTTTTTAACTTCTTTTTGGCCGCTGCTCTTCTCCGCGCTAGTTATGAAAATGAAATAGATTATACCTTAAAAACCCACAAAGTAATGTGAAATAATATTTGAAGCTTTTTATCCAACTATATCTTTTGTATTCGTGTAGGATAAATATCAAGTTGTCTTATAATTAATTCAAAATCCGTAACTATAGGCTTACCTTCTATTATGTGCGCTTTTTCTTCTTCTGTTGTTCTTTCTTCTGCTAATATTACTTCCTCTGTAAGCAAAGTAAAGTCATTAGAAGCTACTCCTTCTATTTTCAACACATTTTATTTTTGTTCTTACTCCATTATTGTATGTTCGAGTGCAGTATGTTCTCCGTACACTATTTGTGTTAGGTCATGTTTTAGTGTTTTTGTTCCTCACTTACCTGCTTTACATATCCACTCAACATAACCATTGAGTTCTCTCTCTAGTTGCTGCTGTCTTCTTAATTTAAGAAATTCTTGTCTATTTTCTACTTTCTCTCTTTCTTTAGCGAACTCACTGCAAATATAATTACGCTTATTGAACTACTCTAGCACTGACTGGTGATACAACTAATGCAAATGTATAAAACTTATATCTGTTATTTAATATACTGTAGGTATATCTAGCAGAATTAGAGACAGCATCATGTTTGAGTTAGCATACTTATAAATCATCACAAAACCCAGCACATAAAACTCTCTTGTATACAACACTAGCTGTGCACATAAGTTTTGAGTACGATGATTTCGTTCAAATATGTGCCACTCCAACATCTTCAACCAAATCGGTAACTACAACATTTAATTTACTTTCTTCTCTAGCATTACTTGAGCACACATCATCATTATTCAAAAGACCTGCTTCAGTAATCCAGTTGAGATATGCATTGAAGTCTGCGTTGAACATTGCACGAGCTCTTTCTTTTACAAACTGAGCCCTTCGTTCTACGCGTCCTCTTTCATTAGAGAACTCTCTGAATATCAATGGCAATAAAGACAATATAAAACAAAACAAACAAAATAAAAGTATATGAAATGTTGGTATATATGTTAAGTGTTTGGACTTACCCGCTAAGAACACCGAGAACTAAGTTGAGCATAAAGAATGAACCCAATACTATGAGAGGCACAAAGTAAATCCAGTTGAACGCACTACCTAGCGCGTCATTCGTCTGCAACAAACAATCGTGTAAACTTTATATATTGTTGAAAAGGAAGTTTTCACAATAACGAGCAGTATCAAGGCTCAAGAAAAACTCCATGAGTACAATTCAGTTCGTTAATTTCACGTGACAGATTATTGTATCTATAAACATCTATATTTCCTGAACTGACTGCAGACGGAGTGGAGAATCTAGTTTATGAGACCTTAGAAGTAGTTAAAGAAGAAATGGAAAAAAAACTGAAACTAAAGTCACATACCCAATAGAGGATGGCAGTCCAGCCCTCCATGGTGATGCACTGGAAGACGGTGAGCATAGCGAAGCCAATGTTATCAAAGGACGTGATGCCTCTGTTCGGCCCCTCCCACTTCTCTAGGCACGTGCTCTTATCGTAGTCGCACACGTTCGCGCCAAACGGCGCTAGGGTTGCGTTGTCCGCATTGCACGGTGTTGCACTATCGCCTTCATTTACTATTTCACCTGGGGGATTAAATAAGGTTTTAGTCACTGCTTCGGTATAGTAGTTTTAATTAGAACTATCACATATTTATTGCTATACCTAAGTGACCACTTATTGAAAATGGAGTTAATCAAATTTACGAGTGAACAGAAAGAAAAAATTCATGTATCCAGTACCTACGAGTCCCGATCAGATATCTCGACACTTATTGAAACTAGTTTGGGGGAACTTGCTTCAAGCTGTTGTAATGAATGATAAATTACATTGAAATGTTTGTAACCTTTCTTGAGTTCAGCATTTTCCCAAAATATTTTCCTTCACGTAAAAAAATATTTAACTCGTAACGTTGATAAAAACACTGATTAAATCAAATCCCGCCCACATTCCTAAAATGCAGCATAAAGACTAGTTTCCAAAGGCAGTAGTAATTAACTTTTATAGCCAATAATTAAAACGTTGAAAAGTTTCGAACTTCTACTTATTACATTTGAAGTTTGGCCGTTAATTTAAATTTCCACATGCAATGGTGTCGCCTGTTCGTGAGTTTGTGACTTCATGTTAGTGTCGTACAAACTTTAACTGGGTTGCTGTTGTTTATGGTTGGTAAGTCCGTATTTACCGATAGGTTCTATGAAGTTTCGATACAATCGATGTAGCGAGCTTTTGTTTCTTGGTAATTAGAATGTATGGTTTTACTTGTGTACTAGTTAGCAATTTACTTGCTCATTTTATTGCTTTATTTGCTTGCTCGATTGAATGTTCCTACGAAGAATTAAAGATTTTTTGGTCGCACGTTAATCTGTTTTTGATTCTTCTAGAATATTGTTGAATTTAATGTAATGATTTCAATGTAACCTTTATCTTATCGCATGATGGCACATTAAACTTTCTTATCTACATTTAACCAACAAAGTCGCAAATGGATATGCACACCTAATGTCAAATAATGGCACACAAAGTACATGAGAGGATGGTAAACACGGTGTTCAATCTTTCAACAGTATTTCGAGGGGCTTAGGTGACTACTCATCCGCAAAATATTTCATCCGCGGATGAAACGTTACCCTTTGAAAATTGGTAGGCGACGACTCATCCGCAAGTTCGGATGAGTCGTCACATAGTTAATATTGATGTGGTCGAATCGGCCAAATAGACAGACAAACATTTGTGTATAGGAACATGGTCTAGGTCTGTTCTTTGGTTTCGCTGGTTTGGCTAGCGGCTATGTGTATAATAATATCGTAGTCAAATAAAAAAAAAAAAAAAAACGATTCTTATACAATCATAGAAGATATTTAAAAACGATTCTTATACATAGAAGATTTTATTTTTATTTAACCACGATATTTTTCATCCGCAGATGAAATATTTTGCGGATGAGTAGTCACCTAAGTCTTTCGAGGGGGCATTATCATATTAACTTTAAAAATATATGTGAGTTTAATACTTACTAATATCTTCTAAATTATAACAAGTCTTATGCAGCGCCCCTGAGTAGAACTCGAGGCCGATGATAGCGAAGATGACTATCGCAAAAAGCACCAAGAGACCGATCTGCAGCAGCGGCGCCATCGCCTTTATAATGGACTTCAATACGACTTGCAGACCTACACGGAAATGGTACTTATTTGTATTATTCTATAAAGCTCAATATTGCGTAGCTTGCCCTGTAATTTATAACCTTTTTTAGCTGTTTGGTGAATGGTCGCTTGAGTTTTGAAAAGCCATTTCATGCAGGAATAATTTGAAATTCGAAGAGTTCTTCTTTTTAAAAATTTGCTCAATGAAGTGAGATTGAAACTATTGGGAAGCAGAATTTTCTTGAAACAAAAGAAGCTGGAACATTATTTTTAAAATGACTGAGTAGGCACTCGTATTCTGTGCGATAAAATTTTAGTCATCAACGTTAACTCTCCCAATTGGTATTAGAAGATAAGCAGTGTATTTAAAAATCAAATAAAGAGAAACAAATAAATAAGATGAGAAGCAAAAATATTTTTATCCAGTGTTTATAAATTACAGGGCAATAATATTATTATATTCGTAAAATAAAATTTTGAAGAAGAGATTTCGATAGTATTTTGGCAATAATTTAATTTTATCTTTGACATCATAATTTAAATTAGATAAAACAAGAGATAATTACCAAATATGTCGTTTTTTTCTCGACGTTAGTTGCTAATTTTATCGATGATAACATTAACACTTTCGCTGCCCAGAACCCAGCATATGAGTCCAAAGTCCATACTACGCGGGGTGTTGGGCAGCGAAAGTGTTAAAAGAAAGTTATAATAAAGATACAGACAACAAGAAATAGATTTTCTGACTAAATGCCATATATCTAGAGATGAAAATCATTAACTATTTATTGAAAAAGACATCAGAACAATGGTAACACAATATAAAATCAAAAAGTTATCGTGCACAATGATTTTCACTGTTGCATAATTTTAATTTAAAATGGCGCCAACGATTTTGATTTTTCCACACAACATTACAGATGGCCAGTATTGTTTTGGCATAAAACGTTTTTTTACAAAATTGCCAGATCATTTATTTGTTCAATACTTTTTTCTTTCCAGCCAGTGTTTATAAGGTAATAAAATTATGCAACAGTAACTAGTGAACTACAATACGATTAACTAATCTATGAATGTTCTAGAACTCACTAGGAACGCCCGATACTAATTTAAGGGGCCTCAGCACCCTAATGGCACGCAAGGTCCTGAAGTCGACGTCGGCTGGCGCGATCGGCAGCTGCGTGATGATACTGCCAAACACATATCACTCGATACTATAGCTTGAACTAGCAACTAGCTGAGTAATAAATTACTACTGAAGACTGTGCTTTTGTTTTACAAAACGAGAATAATTATAATTTTCCAAAAAAAAACCACGCTTGCAATCGAACGATTCGAGTGATTTTTCTGAGTGTCAACATAGCTTCTGCAAGGCGTCATTACCATGGACTCAGTAAGTACTTTCGCAAAGAACTGTGTCCATGGGATAATGCTTGACGGAAGTTATATAGATATTTGCTCAGACAAATCACAATTGGTTCCTTTCAGATTGCGAGTGTGTTACATGATACTCTGCTGGTTATCCATGAGGCCTCGAACGAAAACAATATAAAATAATTTATGGCTTTTATGAATGTAGACGATAAAGTAATTAACCAAAACGTAGGTGACAAAGCACAGCCTTAATTTTATGTAAAAAATAACTACAATCTAAATATCGTGTATCTAATTAGTTAGATTGTTATATGCTAAGTAATCATGTTAATTTTACGCATTTTAATCTAAATACACCATATTTATTCACACCTAAAACCATTTCTTTATCTAATTTCTTACGTATTAGCTTTTATATTTGATGTAAACCTACACAATACACAAAATGTATAGCAAATCTTTACTATTATGCAACACGTAGCTTTAAAACATTAAACATTTTCAATAAATCACATATTAATTAAAATTCACACATTTTCTAATCTATGTTAAGTATGTCAATAAACATGTCGAGAATACGAGGCTACGTATTTTTTTACTAATAATTATAAAAATTCTATTGTCCATAACTAGCTGTAGTTCTACATTCAAAAAAGTTTCAAAATTCGAAAACATCTAGCGAGTAACGTCTATAACAAATAAGGTAGAGGTATTATGTGAACTTTTCGCCAATTACTGTGAATTACTTGGTATCCGCGAGACGAGCTTGAGCGGTCGGAGCACTCTGAACGAGCGCAGCATCCGGAGGTCAACGTCCACGTTGTATTCGGCGAATATCGTCATCGACCTAGTTTTTGTTATCGAATATTCAATAATGTCAACTCTCCTTTGTTTGACAAAACCTAGTGTCCTACGTTTTAGTGTCAACCAATTGTGTGGCCTAATAGTTTGTAAATGGTAATTTGTATAATTTAGATTACAATAAGACGGTTCACTGTAAGCAGCCTCGGTGCTACGATGTTTTTGTGGGTGTCAATATTAGTTTGAGCAATCGAGGATGCTTTATTGCAGTGAAAAATAATGTTGTGATAAAAAAGTTATGTAAAGAATTTATTTTACTTTCGTTCCAATTCAGGTTACTGAAAGCCTGATCAAATCCGTTGCTAAACCATTAATGGTTGGCCAAAATAACAACAACCAAACAACGAGATTTGATTAAAGATTCAGAAACCGTAATTTCTTTACATAGCCCCATCAGTACCTCTTATCGAGTAAATTAATACTATTATAGATGAATAAATATGAAAAATAACTCACCCAGTTACTACTACGAAAAAATCCATGATGTTCCAAACGTTTCTAAGATACGATCCCCTGTGTAAAACAAAACCTAAGGCTAAGATTTTTAACGAGGCTTCTACACAAAATATTCCTAAAAAGTACGCCTCGGTCTTTTCCTGAAACAATAGAGAAAGTGTTTAGTATTTAGTTCGTTATGCCTTTTTGACAAGGGTGAAGGTAGAAACCTTAGAACGCCATCTGCTACGATCCAAATATTTCTACTCTTTTTGCGTCGTTTAAAGTCATCATATCTGGTCATATTTATAAAACAATGGTTAGACCTGGGGGGTTACTATAACGTCTTTAAGCAGGAGTAATTCCAGTGTGTGACAGAGGCAGAGCTATGCAGGTCGTCAAGTGCCATCTCTTCATCAATCTGTCTTGTTATGCAATGACTTGCCGTTAGAATTTAAAAGCATAACCAGTGTAAATTTACTTAAAAACAAAATAATGGACATATTTACTGAGGAAGGGCTGTTACAGTATTGAAGAGTTCATCAGTTGACAAATGACTTGTATTTATGCGATATTTTCTATTACATATTGAGTTTTATTATTATTTTTATGCGTTATTAGGAAATTAAGTGACTATTAATTTTATTATTTTCATCTTTTGACATTAGATTTCTTTATTAAATGACTATTAATTTTATTATTGTAAAAATTAGTTATTGTATTTTTTTTTTAAATATCTTTGACTATTACTTACTAATTCTTATTAATCTAATTTTACGTTATTTTCTACACAATGAATTTTGTTAAGAAATAAATGACTTATGACTTCCCACACTGGAATTACTCCTGTTTTAAGACGTCATGGTAGGCCACCTGCTGTCTTGAATGGATCAGAATGTTGGGCCATAAAGGGGATGAATGAAAGGCATTTGCATGTGGCTGAGATGAGGATGCTAAGGGGGATGTATGGTGTTACGCAAATGGATAAAATAAGAAATGAGTGCATAAGAGGAAGTCTGAAAGCGGCGCCGGTGACTAAAAACTTGTGTGGTAATCGGTTGGCTTGGTATGGGCATGTGATGCGGAGGAATGAGGAAAATATCGTGAGGAAAGTTTTGAGTATTAATGTGATGGGTATAAGAGTAGAGGAAGACCAAATAAACGATGGATGGACCGTGTGAAGGATGATATGGCAAGAAAGGAGGTTATGTCTGATGAGATGTCGAGTAATAGAGAAGTATGGAAGAAGACATGCTGCGCTGACCCCAGATACGTTGATATAAGGGCAGGAGAATGATTACACGCACCGACACACCGGTTGCGAGTACTACACATTTGACTTTACAGAACATCAGCTTATAATATTATGTAAACAGGCATAAAATTTAAGATGATTTCGTTGTCAGTATTTGTACAGGAATCATTAGTTTTTATGTACTCGAGAACCATTATAATAACGGTGTATTAAATACCACTTAGGATGCTTTTATTCCATAACAATAATACAAGCCCCGTATTCTACGCAGCACGGTGTTCATATCGCTATTATCTACCACTAGCTGTGCTCGGCGGCTTTACTCGCCGTTTCGCTCGACTAGCTTGAAGCTTTTAGCTTGATGTTAAAAAATATACGTGTCGAATTGAGAACGTCCTTCTTTTTTTCGTCGGTGAAAAATGTAACCTATAATCTTCCTAAAGAATTTTGCCATCAAAGGCAAAAAAAAAACGACTGGTAGTTCCAAAGATTAGAGATTCGTATTACCCAGTACTAACTGGGTTGTGGAGGTCAGATAGGCAGTCGCTCAATGTAAAATACTGGTATTCAGTTGCATCCGGTTAGACTGGAATCCAATCTCAGCATAGTTGGAAAAAGGCTAGGCAGATGATGATGAGTTCCAGAGATTGGAGCGCTCAAACAAATAAGTATACCGTAACCTGGCTATCGCATGAACCTTAGTTGGTCCTAATTGTGTGTATAGAATTGTAAATGTTCATCCAGTCGAGCGTATAGTTACTGGATGCTCGGTCAATACGCCATATTCCTGGGCTTATGCACACAGTTACAATGCGTACGTGCATTTACAATACAACAACACATACAATTGAGACCGGTGACGCTTTGTGAGGTATAACACGTATGGCCTGTGTATTTATATGACATAATCCTGTTACATGTTTGAAAGACGCATTGATGAGAGAGTTCAAAGAAAGAGAGAATGCAATAGGGTTGTATGGATCACAATTATGATCTAGCCTTTTTCCCAACTCTGTTGGGGTCCGCTTTCAGTCTAACCGAATGCAGCTGTATAACAGTATTTTACATACATGACTGCCTATCTGATCTCCACAACCCATTGAGTACTGCGTAATACTATACCCGTTGGTTAAACTGATTGTCAGACTTGCGGGCCACTGATTACTTGTAACTGATCACGACTGCCAAAGATCTGCAAATGACAGCCGAAACCAAAGGCTTAAGGTGCTTTACGAGGCACGGAGGAAACTCAGAATATAATCGGTGGTCACCCATTTAAGGACCGACCTAGGAAAGCGCGGCTTAACCTGAAGATGATGCTCTCGCCTCTGGTTTGCACTAGTAGTTTGACACTTGTGCGGCAGTGACAGAAATAATCCCAAGCCGAAGATCAAGCAAGTAACGTTTAAAAAATTTCGCATTGTTAATGTATGTCGGGATTTGGAATTCACTAATGGAAATAAGTATGTAAGAGGAGGGTATGAAAGTGTGGTGATTGAAATGCATAGAAATCACTTTTTGTGATGGGGACATGTGATGAGGACGAATGTGTTCGTAACGAATCTAGATAAGAAGAGAGATTATTATAATTTTTTATTTTTTTTAAATTGTCCACATCGCTGTGGAAAAGTGCCCAGAACGCTGGCAGCATTGCCACGTTGGATGGATCTAGATAGTTGTGAAATTAGAGGTGGAACAAAAGTAATTATGAGAGCTGGATTGTGAAGGTGATATGAGTGGAAAATGGGACTACAGAGGTAACGTTTAGTACAGATGTAGCTGTGGAAAAGTCCACACCTACATTATTTGATTTTTCAAAAAGCAGAAGCGGGCCAAACGGGTCAGGCCTAGTATGATACTGACTGGACAATGATGACGATGATGTCGTAGTGTGTTCATGTTTTAGGAACGCCAAGTTTCAACTTGTTATAGGTAAAACAAAATCGCACAGCTATGAAAGATATAAAATGTACAAAATAGAAATGATACTTATCAATGTTTATTGTTAAAACTACCTGTAACTGTAAAAATTACCCGTAGGTGTAGTATAGTACATACGGCGGCATATGAAGCTGTACATTTCCAGTATAACTTGCTCGCTTTGTATAGTTTTCCTACACAATGAGAGATCCGCATAAACTGGTTTTGTAAAGCTTGATTGGCCGTCGTGCGAAGCGTTAATGTTTAACACAACTAGGAATAAAACGTATTAGCAATAACACACTTTAGCGTAATAAATATAAGGTTGAAATTACCAGATTCTGTGCTAAGATGGTCTTATCGCCGTTGGGCAAATGCTCCTCCAGCGCCAGCACCACGCAGTTGGCGATGATGGTAAGCAGCACCGCGTACTCGAAGGGCGGCCACTCGATGATGAACTTTGTGTACCTGGAAATAGAATACATATTTACTTTAAAACTGAATTATTAGAATAAAGTTTCCTAATAAAATATACCCTAATATTGCTTGATGATTGAATTAATTTATCAACGGGTTTCTTAATTCTCACTGATCTCAGTTGGGAAACATTTCAAGCTTAGCGCTTTTAATTATTAGTAACACGAAAGAAACACCAATGCAGGGAAATAAATTGTTATGTAAATTGGCACACACACTTCAATTTGCTGTGCTGAAACTGACAAAGAATGTCAAATTGTATGACAATTAAATTCCCTTACTTTATTACTTATATGCACCAAAGACTTTCAGACATGTTATCTCAATAAAGTTCCAAGTAAACCTCTTTCAATTACCCAACACATTTAAGGGAAACGCACACTTGTCCAAGCCGAAGAATCGACCACGCCGAACGAAGCGTTCTATCATACGTATAACGCTATCTATACGTCCGATTCAACGCGGATAAGTGTGCGAGGTTTCATAGGATTTCATACAACTCAGTCTAAAATTCGATCTTTCGGCTTCTTCGCTTCCTTCGGCTCTGGCAAGTGTGTGTTTACCTTTAATGACACTTTAATAATTTCCTCTCACTAGTCAAGGAGCTTGCGTCATACAAAATATTATCGCGTTAGCGTTCCGATTAGACACGATAATAGGGAACTGGGTCGCTTTCAGACTATTAAGCAATTATTAGATAATGCAGCCCCAGACACTTTGATGATACTTTAACAATTTACTCTCACTAGGCAAGGAGCTAGCGTCATAATACCAAACGTTATGGCGTTACGGTTTGACATGATAATAAACTGTGTCGATAATGTAGTTAGCTTTAAACGCCTCGCACGAATGCAATTATGTAGTGGCACGTAAATTGTTGGTGATACTGGGATGGGGAGGTCCTTTTTGTGTTTGTTGGTTTTTGTGTCAAACTGTGTAGAAAGGAATTGGGTATCTGACTGAAAAAATCAATTTAATCCGTCAGTTAGATTATCAAAAAATATTGGATACGTATTTTTTCTTTTGTCATTTTTGGTGATCTAACTAACGGACTAAATATTTTTGTTTTTTTTCGATGTTGTCAAATAGCCTATTGTTTAGGAGTTAGTTCATTAATTTTCTGAACGTGTTTGTAACCGGCAAGCTGTGTGGTCAATGAGATTTTTCAAAGATGAGGAATTTCCATACATTAAATTATTAAGTGATGATCGAAAAATCCGTTTACTAAAATTCCTATTTGTTAGTCAACCCCTATAAAGGCAACTTTCGTGCAAAATTGAATGTTTTGGAACCGTGCGTTTTCCGTTTGTGTAAGGAATTAAAGATTTTTAGTAAGTAGAGTGGAGACTAGCTGATTGAAGACTGGAAAAGAAGTTTGTGTTTGTACAACCTTTTTGATTTTACAAAATCATTCAATAACCAGTCTAGTGGTGAGTAGTGGAATTAACAGCAAATCTACGCACTTATGATAAACGTTAATATTGTACCTACATTATATTTATTTTATAAAGCTTTTGAACACCAGGCATTAGATAAGTACCTAATAGAATATCGATTTTTGCCTATTCTACCACTCAACGGGTGGCAAATGTGTTGGGAAAGAACTTGCTGATGTGTATAAAAATCAAACGATACTCTGACATGGCCGAAACTTCGAAACATCTTCTAAGATAACATTAGAAAGCGTCAATGTTGTCAAACGTCACATGTTCCAATTTCAAATAAAACAAATGAATATCTCAAGAAACCAAAAAGTTTAAACTCCGAACGAACTCCCATACTATAACTATACAGGTTGCTCTCACAATGTTTCACATTTTACAAAAAGTTCCATAGCAATGCATGAAGGAACGTTTATAGTAAAATGTAGACTATGAATCTCCGACGGCCGGCGATGTGCACTGTGCACCTCTTACAACGAAACTTAGCCAGGTGTGAAAAGTTTCACAACTTTAAAAGGTTTTCTTGCAACATGCTGTCGAATAGGCAAGCATTTTTATGCAGTTCTTGCTTTACGTTTTTCATGGAAAAAGACTTAATAGTCTTTGTTGTGAATATGTTAAGCTGTATAGATATAGCTTTCAAATGTGCAGGTGAAGCTTATAAAGGGTGTAACAAGATCCTTAACGAAGCCGAAAGGCACTTGCTCTCCCCGTCATTGCCATCATTTTTTGTTCTAGAGCTTCTAGTTATGCAGATTTTGGGGTCAAAGTTAAAAAAAAAAACTCGCTTTTAAAGTAAGATTCCGTACTATTCAATCCATCCATCATCACAATGTCTTGAGTGCGTTACCTTGGATCCTACCGTAAAACGTGACTTTTCACCCCAAAAAAAAGTCGTTTCCCAGTAATATTTTTTCCGTGTAGATACTTAGTTTGATGTACAGAATGCTTGGTTGACGGCTTCGTGAAGGGTCCGCTTACACCCTGTATAGATGTTATTTTAAAATAAATCGTATCAATACATGAGAAAAATTATGGTAACACCGGCCAGCATATAGCCTTAAAGCTACTACTTAAAACATAAAAACTAAAGAAAATTACTGTTTACTAATTTAATATAAACTTCCCTGGTCACACCCAAAAAAAATATTGAACGTCGATTTTTATTTTGACCAAAATTATAGTCCTACCAAGGATAATTTGGAATTTAATATACCTTATTAATAAAATTAAATCCAAAATAGGAAACCAGAAGGAAGAGTTCTTCAACTAATCAAGAATATGTATATTCCTTTTGCCGCGTCCTATATACATAATTTAAAGTTGCCATCATGAATTTCGTGACGACACGGAAATGTTTGAAACGACAAAATGTTTCAAAATTAAATGACTGATATGTTCGCGTTCGGGGCTGCGTTCAATGGATCGATTCTTTTTTGTTTACCTTTGTTCCCAGTTGTTGTTTTTCTTTTGAAAGTTTCGCTTTGTCTGCAACTATTATGTTTTTATATATCGTAGTCATAAAAACTCAGACATAGCAGTAAACGCACTAATAGTATGCGATGCTGTCTAGTAATGATTAAAATAATTAAATGCTAGATGGATTTCATGGTGTTCCATTTATAAAGGAAGAAGTCTAGGGTAGTGAATTGTCAACCATCAAAATATCTATTGATTCGAATGAGTGAACGGCTGTGCAAAGAGACATCGAAAACTTTTTCGTCTTCAAAAAACCAGAGTGCCATAACTCCCCAACAATTTTCTAAAACAATCTAAACAGACAAAGAAAAACACAATGAAACTGTGTCCCGTTCCGCAACACGGATCTCTTTTTGTTATCAAATTACGAATACCTAGTGTAAGAACGTTCTTGTTTACAAAATGCATAAGGGGGGCAAATAAGGTGTGCGTTTAATATGTATAAGTGGGGGCAATACCGACCCCGCCTTCGCATGTTCCATGCTAAGTTCTGGCCAGATGTTGCGCAGGGTTAAGTAGTAATATGAACACGATAGTGGACGCTTTTGGGGTTGATTGAGTTCCCTCTGCGGTATAGAATATCTGAGGTAGGTTATGTTCGTTTAAATTTGGAATTCATGAAGATTTTGGATTTTTAAATGTGTCACCGATGTCATGCTTTTAATCTTTTGACCGCCAGAGCATAAACGCACGCGCGTTGCCTCCACGCCAAGCTACAATTTCACCTGCCATTTTGTCACATATTCGTGTCGTTTGGCGTACAGGGCACGCGCTTGCTTGTCACGTACATATATGTGACAGTGGCGTTCAAAAGGGCGTTCTTGAGCGGAAATATTGTTTTATCGCATTATGTATAATAAGTCATATGCCCAGACACTTTTTGTGAATCATCTAGCTTTTGTTAAATACTTTTGACACAACCTATTAAGCAAGTTCTTCTGTTAATTAACCTCAATTATGTTTTTCATAGTAAACAAAAACGAAAATAAGGAACTAAATTACAGTTCCGTTCGCAGTAAACTTTCCAGTTTGTGTTTATTTACGATCCGCATGGATGGGCACCACGCATATCGGATGCCAAACTATGTCCCGTTGAATGACACCCAATTATCTACGCCTACCTTTAAAAAATATAAAATAAACCTTTCATTGTCCCGCTTGTTTTTCGTTGCAAAGCCATTTATCATGGCGTTTTATTTTCCTTTTTTACGAGGTGTGGGCAAAAAATAGCCCTTGATTTTCTTTTGTTATGGAATTTTTGCAGTTTGCAGTTCTCGCTGATAAATTGTGTTGCAGTTTTTTGGTTATTTTTTTTTTTTCAGTAATAGTACACTGACTTTTTTATTGTATTAGGGCCAGTTTGCAAATAAATAAATGCGTTTAGCGATGAACGACAAAAGTATTTAAAACCTTTAAACGCACGCGCGTGCCCTCCGCGCCAAGCTACAATTTCCTACAAAAAGTTTAGGTAATATACATAATTCCAAAACTATTAAATTGTTTATCTCATGTTATAGTGCACCGCACATTTTTTGTCACATATTTGTGTTGTTGGGGTACAGGGCACGCGCTTGCTTGTCACGTATATTTGGCAATGTTTCTGTCAATCGTTTGAAGAGAGAGACGGAATTATTTTTCAATGATGTTTCGTGTTTAAAGCCTAAGAGAAGAGAACATTCATTATTAAGTACCTATTACCTACTTTTGCGATAAAATATTCTCGTCTTCCTGCCATCTATAACCACTCGTATGCGAGTATCCAGACACAATTAAAAAGCCATTGTGTCTCGCGTAGATCTACTTTCCGGCACACGAAAGGTTAATGCACTATATTACAAAAACGCAGCCATAATCGAAAAATCTCTTTCAAGCGAAACACCATTGTTCCAAGACCCATATGTGTGCTCATTAGCTAGCGTTTAACTTATTCCTACTTCCCTAATAGGGTGAGATTATGTACAGTCGCTTAGTTTGACACAGTTGCCTATTGACGTGTGTAATTCAGTACTGTCTGTCTGGTTGCATTTATTTTAATAGAGAGAGAGTGAGAGAGGAAAATCATGTCGTTAAGCTTAGTTTGGAAATTGAAACAAGGTTTACTTATTATGACGTTAAAATACAGTTTCACTGATCAAACATATTAGTAGGCTACAAAGATCTTTTGGCGCGCGAATGACATTGACAGGGGGTCATTATTGGTAAACAAATTTTGTGAAATTTTATTGAAAAAATCGGTAATTTTGGTCAGGCGCATTAAGATCCATGCAACCTTATACTCATGTAGTGAGAAATAAAGATGTCAAACACTGGAAGACAGAACCAGCTATAATATTTCACGGCTTTATTGAATTTTCGCCTTTAAATGCCCCTATGATAAAAACGTTTGTCAGTTGTCCTTTATAGGTATGTAAAGTGAATGGTACTAACCTCCGAATAGGATTTTCGTCGGCAAATATAAAGAGTGAGCTGGGCCCTGGAGTAGCGGGCTGGTGCGCGCCGCCCATGGTATCAGCTGGCGCCGCGCGAGCCTGCGCCCCCGCCGCCTCCTGCGCTGCCGCCAACCTGGAACATAAAGCCGTACACTTACTAAAATGGAACCTCCTGTGGGATATGTGCGCCTGGTACATGGGCGCTGAGTTCTCTTATATTGATATTTCTTCATTTTACAGACATAAGACCGTAGAATGAGTAACATGGAATCTCTTAAGTTATATGTGATCCTAGTACATGGAGGCTCTTAGTAGAAAATTAGCGATGCGTGATACCCTCGTGCCTCAGAAAGGACGTTAAGCCGTCGGTCTTGCGCCTCGGAATGCGTTCACATTGGACTGTCCTACAGTTTCTGAAACGAAAATTATCGTCGGGTCAAAAGTAAACGCATTGCAAGTCCTCTGATTTGTTGAATGAAATATATAAACAGCCAAATGCACCACTTGACCGGCGTTTAATTTTGACCCGTCGATTATTTCCGATTCAGAAACGGGTATACGAACTTGATGGAAGAGGTAGTGTTTGTTCACTATAGTAATATCTTCCGTGTACATGGCTAATTGAGATGGACCGCCGCGAAAGAAATTCAGTCGGGACGATACTGTTATGAAATGAATCCTCACGACTTTTTATACAGGTTTACTTAACTAATGTTTAATTCACGACGAACTAAGACTATTGATGTGATTTTTTTTTAAATATTTTTTCTGTAGGTATGTATAATATCCATAACCTAGAAATGGGCCATAAGTAGCTGAAACATTTTTCAACTATTACTGACTCGTTGGTCTAGTGGTCTCAAGACCACTGAGCATGAGGTCCTGGGTTCGATTCACGGGTAGGGCAAAGTGTTGTTGGGTTTTTCCATCAAGAATTTCTCATAAGCAGCTACGGAGTCTGGATTTGTGCCCGGTTGATGACAATAGGCTCGTCCCCTGTTGCATGGGACTTAAACACAACCGGCAAAATGTGGGTGTACTATTAGGTACACCTCTGCCTAATCCTCCGGGAATTACAGGCGTGATATTATGTTATGTTACTTCCTTTACGTAAGTAGGTGACATACAATTCGATCAAACTACACGAAAAGTTCCAGCAAATCGAATTATTTAATCAAGACCTTAGATGTACCAGGGCAGCATAACCTAGTAGTATTATTAATTCGTTCTGCCGTAGCGTGTTACAACATCATTAAACAGTTCTGTGCATGACTGGGGAGGCTCGAGCGGTTAATGATATCATTATCAATTAAACTCCAATGTCCTGCTAAATATGAAACTGTGTTGAATTATAAAAAAAAAAAATATTAATAGCCTCACTTAGCGAACGTTGAGAAGATAACTTTCAGTTATATATTGATTAGAAATGCGCGGATTTCAAGGTTCCGTACCTCAGTAAAAACGGAACCCTTATAGGATCACTTTGTTGTCCATCTGTCAAGACGCTTTTTCTCAAAAAAACTTGAAGGTATTAAGCTGAAATTAATATCAAATAGTCAAATCTGCTACCCCTTGGAGCAGTGAAACAATCAAACTTGTAAGTCAACGCAATCAAAAGATATGACTGTCGCATATTTTGCGATTTCACAAGGGAATCAAAACCTATGGGTACTTCCCGTTGACCTAGAATCAAAAAGTAAAGAAATCTGAAAACCGTAAATATGCAGTTAGTTGAAGGGATTAAAACCTGATTCAAATCGCTAAACTGCTTTTTGAACTTCAAAACAACCCCAGCATAATCGGAAAATCGCGGAAACCGGAATCTTTTCTTCACAATGGTAATTGTATTACGACTTGTACTGACATACAATATATTACGTGTGTGGCAAAATTGAATAGACATGCAAAATCTAGGTCAGTACCACAGAATAGTACAGAAGGTTTTCCCTATAAAACGAGCCAAAACGCACACGCTTCACGCACAGCGAGCGAGTGCAAGCCTACTCGAGGCAGACATTCAACTGGAGCTCCTTCAATGACAATCCGAATGATTTTGAAGGGAATTCCTGACAAGTACTAATATCTTCAACTGTGTCAAAAACGAATTAACTGAAAAATTGAAACCTTTTTTTTATATACTAGTTAGGTTTGCGTTTGGCTTCAAGTGGTCTGATGTGAAGCGATGATGCGGCCTAGGATGGTGCACGCTTGCCTGGAAGAAACCGATTCATTCAAACTCTACATAGAGAGTATGCGGCGGAATGGCATTGCGGTTTTTAATATGTTAATAGTGAACAGTTGTGATTCTCTGACTGAATAAGTAACAGCCAATCGGATTACTTTACAAGTTTAATTTTGACATGTCGTTTATTTTCGGTTTAAATACCAAGTGTGAGATGGCTGTACTCATAGTGATCTGCTAAGAGGTATGTACAGTCACCAGCGCATCAAGTTACCAACTGTCAAATTTTCTCATTCGATTTTGAACTAAACCATCAACATTTTATGATTTAAAATCATTTGGAGAACTCTGTAAGTGTTCCAGTTTTCGCTCATTGCATGCAACTGACCTTCTGGAGTATAACTATTCTGTGTCAGTACAGTAGGTATCTATTCGAACACGTGACGGCAGAAAGGAAAGCCACGGTTTCAGTACATTAGATTAATTAATACGCCAGTTTTCAACTGTTATCAGGGTTGCCATCTAAAGAGAAGCTTTGGGCTAATAAACAATGGCACATTGCACACAATTAATTAATGGCAATACTGTTTGGGTTCGTTGGGAGTTTGCCCTTTTTATTAGTTTATAATAATGCCTGTTAGAAATAACAAGTAGCCCCTGAGACTGAAGTCCATAAACGTTAGTTAGGATAGGCTTTGACTTAGCAATGTGCCTGTTTTTCCTTGCACTTGCAGTTCGATAGTTGTTGGTAAAAAAAAATGTGTAATTGTCTGTGGAAATTGTCAAGATGGCGGTATTAGTTTGGACTATGGCCACGAGATAAAAGAAGTATAACTTTTGCTTCTTTATTAAAACGCGAGCTTATTAGGGTTCCGTACCTCAAACGGAACCCTTATAGGACCACTTTGTGGTCCATCTATCTGTCTGTCAAGACCCTTTTTCTCAGGAACTCGTAGAGGTATCAAGTTGAGCGAAATTTATATCAAACGTCCCTAGCATTTACAGTCTCTTTTACAGTGAAAAAATCAAAGTCAAAGCAATCAAAAGATATGACCGTTTATTTTATTGAATAATTCGAATGTTGTGTCAACTAACGTTTATAGATCTCGGCCTTAGTGTTGACTACACGAGGCGATCTCTCGTATCCCATGACCCTCGTATCAAACCACTCAAAACGATCATTAAACGATTGATTCAATAAAACTAAAGGGAGGCCGATTCTCGGATCACAATTTCTGATGCGTTCACATCGGCCCCCAACCCGGGAGCGTCTCGCGTCCAGCTAATGTGACTGACCCCTTGACTTGTCCAGATCTGGGTCAACACAACAACTAAATAAAGAACAAACTAATAAAGGTTAGCATCCGTTTATATTCGGCATCGTATCACTGTCTGTTCAACTTGAGTCATTCAGTTTTTTTTTAGTTTTAGCGACATTAGTTTGTCAATGCTGTATTTTTTGCTCTGGTTTTTCGTACATTGATAGTCAACGACATTCAAATATTTGCGAGCGATAGACGAGACATGTCGAAGAAAATCGTAATCCAATACTTGTTACTGTTTAGTAACACAAATCGTTCTGTCTAGTGTCATACGCCCGCTTGTCAGGTAACATTCGTGTGTCAAAATAAAAAATGTTCGTGATCAAAATTTTTGGATGGAAATATTCCCAATGTCCGCTATATAAGTTTTGTAAATCGCTTTGTGGATAGTACACAAAACAAGACATATTTAATGCCAATATCCAATATGAATCTACTGGCATTCAATATGTCAATATAATGTATACGGGGTGGAAAGGACACCGACGCGAAATCGGTTGCCAAGTATTCAGTACATCATTATGAGACGAAAAATAAAAACTGCTGTTCCATACATTTTGACCGTCTAGGTATTGCTTTTTTGTAGGAAACAGCAGATAAAAAAAAAAAAACAATGAAAAATTTCTTTGCTCAAAATGATGTATTGAATACGTGGTAACCGTTTTCGCGTCGGTGTCCCTTCCACCCTGTTTGTATATGACTGAGTAGATGATAAGAGATGAAGCTATTCGTACTTAAAAAGCAACATCTCTTTTTCACAACATAACAATGATAACTGCAACAATAGTACAGGTGTTATTTTTAATCAGCTATCCTATAGTTATTGGCAATGCATCATCATGGTATTCGCAGATAGATACAAATTATAAATTTTATCTAGATTTGGTTTGTGAGTTTGTGAATAAAGACGAGTGACTTCAATGTTTTAGCTGGAGCAAAAAAGTTTTATAAATATACTATAATTTCCGTAAGCAAAAAAAGGTTTTTAAAATTGGACTCAGCGAAGAATTTTTAAAACAAAATGAACCAGACAACAACGCAAGCTTAAAAGGCAGCAAGATTTGAGATGATGATATTTCTGTTTTGTATGATTTCAATGATTTGGTCTTAGATCAAGAAACATTCAGACTAAACAAATCCCCAAAACGTCACACAAAACAAATCACAGGTAAAAGACAAATCACACTCATCCGAACCTAATGTTATGAAAACTTAACACAATTTTGATGAAAGAACAGTCCCGAAACCTCATGAACACAATAGAGAGGCACGGGGTGCGGGCCGAGGGGGGAGAGAAAGAGGGTAGGTAGGGGGTGTTCGGGGGGGCAGGGAGGTCGAGTGATCGGCCGCGGCTAAGGACATCGGCGCATCTTGCCCTTCGCCCGCCTCATTAGCCAGAACACTCGAGTTATTGTCGTCTGGAAATGAGAATAGGGGGGACTGGTGTCTTATGTTACTGGGCCGATCGTGTTGGCACAGCGTTGGAGTGTGTGCTTGCCTTTTTGCTGTCGATAGTTGCGTCAGTGGACAGCGGTGTAGGTGGGTGGTTATAATGCTGGATACGTATGTACATACCTATATAGACACCTATATAAGACACAAATCCCAACCAATGCATGGTTGGGATTTGTGTCTTATTAGATTCAGAGTGCAGTTTGTCTTATTGTACAAAGGTGTACTGTATGGCAGTTGTCAACAGTATCATAGCGAATAAAACCAATAGCTTAAGGTGGAAGCGCCAGGGTAGTTGTATGTTGAACAAATTGTGTTTCGCGATCGTAACATAGACAACCCTCAAGTTCATTTAATCCCTTTTAATGACTATTTCATGAAAAAAGTCATTCAATGGGATTTCAATCAACATACAACCTGACACTGACCTGCAACAAAAGACGAAAGAACACATCCTCCTTAACTTTACCAATCAAAATTATTTAGTTTTTAGGGTTCCATACCCGAAGGGTAACCAACGGGACTCTATTACTAAGCCTCCACTGTCTGTCCATCCGTCTGTCTATCAGTGGGCTGTATCTCATGATGCGTAATAGGTAGACAGTTGAAATTTTCACAGAATGTGTATTTCTGTTGCCCCGATAACAACAAATAATAAAAATTAAAGGGGACTCCGCTACTACGATAGTAAGGAACCCTTCATGCGCGAGTCAGACTCACACCCTGCCAGTTTTTGGAGTAAAAGAAAGAAGAGGTATACAAAAAAGTCGCTTATCGCTAAACTACAATGTAGACCACACTGAATTAGACAAGAGAATAAGACAGCTCACCACTTTTCAGGAATAACAAACAAGAGAGAAGGAAACTCTTCAATAACACAGGTATCAAACAAGTCAATTCGTTCATTTACAGCTGAACTAAACGTTCTAAAACATCTACTAAGCTTGGAGCTTAGTAGATACATGTTATCGTTTGTACTATAAACTCGGTCAATTTATCAAAAAAGGTGATAGATGTGGTACCAGTGAACCACCTTGATTAAAACCGTTGCACTTAGTTGCCAGTATTAATTGTGACAAACAATATCCAAAAATTGTCAAGTACTATCAAACTGTAGTTTGAAAATCGAATTACAGAAGCTGTCTGCAATGATTGGTTACCTGTCAGTTCTTTCACAGTTATGCAAACAGCAACAACAGAACATCAACCTTATTTGTATGGCAATAAAGATCTGTCACTGTGATGTATGCGTGAGTTAGACTGGTCAGTGGCAGCAAACCAATACCAACTTTAATGTAATGAAAATAAGGAATGCAAAATCAGTGGTACACTTCAACCAACTTATCTGTGCAGGCGGGCAAATACAAAACAAAAATAAATGTACCAATTTTGACATATGGATGCGAATTTTTTGAAAAGCAACGCCACCTTAAACTGCGCACTTAAAGTGGTCATACTATAAAACAACTGTGAACTGGAGGACTTCATTTATCTCTTGTTGTCAATCAGTTTGGACATCACATGATTAAATAAGGGTATAACATTACATGAGAATGGAAATGGGAATGCTTGTAACTTTGTAGCCGCCAGCGCATCACAAAATATCAAATTTTCTCATTCGATTTTTAGCTTAACCTTCAACATTTAATGGTTTAAAATCATTTGGAGTTTGTCAGGTTGTGGTAACACGATGTGCTGGCGATTGTACCGTATAACGATGTGAATAGAAACGCAAGGGTGAATCGTGAATTGAGAAATACTTGGAAAGGGATTTTAACGTTGAATTAATATGGTATGATGCCACCAGGGTCTTCAAACATCATATGCATTCAACGTCGAAATCCCTTTCTAAGTTTTTCTCGATTCACGATTCACCCCTGCGTCTATATTCACCCCGTTTTACCCGGTATTTAAGTTGATGAATGAAGGACGGCTAACAGCTGAACTTTAAAACCAGCCATACTTTTTACCAACTACGAATTGGATTATCTGGCCCAACGTTTCTGCGTTTCAAATCACCATAGTCTAAACTGAATTCGAGAAACTTCTCAACCCAGTTTAGTCTACAAAGATTAAAAGCTAAATAGCAACTCAATCATATTCACTCATCACTATGGACACAGTATAACGAATAAAAAAACAAAAAAATCTACTCACGACATGTTATCTGCTCCTTCATTTGACAACTAACACATAATATATCTTAACCTCACTTGTTGTTTTGTTTACTTCATTAAGTAATCTGTATTTTAATTAGTTATTTAAATAATTTTCTTATCACTAAACACAATATCCTTTTCTTCTGTCGATATAATGACACAAGTTGAACTAATTATTTTTAACATACCCTCAATGTGGTGATAACAAAAAAAAAACGGAGATTCGGTTAACCAACTACTGGCTTTTCGAAATGTTCAGATATTTAGTGGTGATGTGTTGCCAGCGTGAGGATCTCGTTGCTAAATAATAACAGCCGCACGGGTCGATCTTTAGGTTAAGCCGTGCTTGCCTAGGTTGATCTGTGGATGGGTGACCACCCATTACATACCGAGTTTCCTCCGTGCCTCCGTGCCTGCCACCCCGGGTGTCATTTGTAGATCTTTGACAGTCGTTAGGTAGTCAGTGGCTCAAAAAGACTGACAATCAGTCTTACCAAGGGATATCGTCTTACCCAGTACTAACTGGGTTGTGGAGGTCAGATAGGCAGTCGCTCCATGTAAAATACTGGCATTCAGCTGCATCCGGTTAGACTGGAAGCCGACCCCAATATAGTTGGGAAAAGGCTAGGCAGATGTAGATGCGTTACCAGCGTGATAAATACATTACTTAAAAAATATAATTTTATTTCATTATATTCGTTAAAGTTATAGTTAGGAGCTAGTGAAACGTTCGATCTGCTCCTGTTTGAAACTTTTCACACTGTAGTTTGAGCGGTCTCTCATCACGCCTTACCTATCAGTATGCTGAATATGCTTGCTGAAAACCCCCGTGGGCTCTTCTATGGTTAAGAAAAGTATACATACACGTATTATGATTTTACTGGATAAACCTAACAGGTCCCTAGCTCTCACTATGTTAAGCAGCATTGTGTGATATGTAAAGAAAATAAAGGGTGTAAAAAGACCCTTAACGAAGCCGAAAGGTACTTGTTCTCCCCGTCATTGCGATAATTTTTTTGTTCTGGACATACATCATACCTGGGAACCTTCTAGTTACGGAAATATTGGGGGTCAAAGTTCGAACTTTTTCACAAGTTTTTTTTTAAAATACATGTTTCTAATGTAAGATTTTTAATTTAAACACCTTCACGACCCCCGTACTATTCAATCCATCCGCCAGCACAATGTTTTGAGTGCGTTACATTGAGTTTTACCGTAAAATGTGATTTTTCACCCTAAAAAAAAAGTCGTTTCCCAGGAATAATTTTTGCGTTAAGTTACTTAGTTTGATGTACAGAATGCTTGGTTGACGGCTTCGTGAAGGGTCTGTTTACACCCTGTATAAGTATCAAAACTGTATAATTCACTACAATAAATACAACAACCCATAACGAACTTATACGGCAATGCGTATAATATATCATCGTAATAAAAATAGTTACAATAATTTCTTCGTAAATCGAGGTCAGCCGTGTATCCCAGATACCAAAATTACTTACACATAAGATTTTGTGCCAAGTTGTTCACAGTATTATAGATAATGCTTGGTTATGGCATACAGCAGCCATGGTATCGCCAAGTTTCGTTTATTCAAGGATTTACAATGAGATATACTTGGCCAATTTCCATTTTGCATTTTGGCAACTCGGTCAATTCATGTTATGGATTAATTTATGGTGTAACCGCATTGGACTGTGAGGGAATCGGCAAATGTTTACATGGATTTATAATTATGGAGTTGTTTGTGTATATTCGGAAGTTAATTGGACAAATGGATAGGTTGCGACATTTAAACGTGGAAGCGACACGGTACCTCCAAATTCAATTTTTCTTACGTTTTTTTTAATTTGCAGATCAGTATCAGGTTGTATGTTTATTCAATATGATTCGCGACCGTAACAAATATGGCTTTACCGAGTTATAATCATTAAAATCGTCAATACAACCCTCTAAGTTCATTTAATCCCATTGAATGACCATTCCATGAACAAGTAACGAAAGAAAATTTCGTGGGCTACCGTGGCTCTTCCCCCTTAACAAACAGATGTGCTGCCCGGGCTCGTCCGTTGTGCCGCTTCCCTAAAGGTACGAGTTTGTAGCCGACCGTACACAGCAGCTGCAGACGACGTGAGGTTGCGACTTGTCGGAGCGACACGTCGTAGAGTCATGTCGTTGCAGTCATAATTCCGAACCCCACCGAGATGTACGCTCCAATATCGGTGGCACTACTGATCTGCGGTCAGGCGGTACGTCGTTTGCGATCGTGCGACGTGTAGTCGTGCGACCTTTAAACACTAGAATGGGTGGGAGTTTTGAGGATCTGTCTAGTGTCTTAATTATGTTACTTTAGACCAACAAAGAAGTGTTGATTCTCACCTTCATCTAAATATATGACTTTTAGCTTTGATTTGCAGTTTAGCTGTCATACCAAGGGGTATCCTACTACCCAGGATTAACTACTGGGTTGTGGAAGTCAGATAGGTCCATGTAAATGTACTGTTATCCAGCTCACCCGGTAAGACCGGAAGCCGAACCTAACATAATTTGGAAAAGGCTAGGCACAGATGATGAGTTTAGGTGACTGCCCATAGTTTGTCCACTTCTAGAAAATCGCAGTAATTTCATACCGTTTCGAGTCTCCCGCCATATTTGTTTCGACAACGCAGCCCGTCGTTTAACAAGCTACGTTTGACATTTGAAAGAGCCCTTATCTGTTCCCTTCATACTCAAAATAATCGTCCACATAACATAAATTAAGAAAATGTATGATATAAGTAGGCTATCTAACTATTTGTTGTACAATAAATTTTACTTTTTTTTAACCAACTTTTATTAAAAAAAGAAGAAAATTTGGTTTATCTATCTACATTGAACGCGTATACAAAGTTTTGTGTCCGAGCTATTTACTGTTGAGGAGTTCTCTCGTGGGGAGGCGATCCTATCTGCAGGATCAAGTCTTGTCTCTCATAAAAATGTATTGTCACCAGAACCAAAGGTGCATGAAAATTTCAGCTCAATTGGATACCAACAATTGGTCGAAAAATGGAATGCAAATTTGAAACGAACAACTTACGTTCAGATGCCAGCACATCAAACTACCCGAAACTGTCAAATTTTCCCAATCAAACTTGAACCTAATGCGTTACCAATAAAGTTGAAAATCGGTTAAATAAATTTGTCAGATTGCAGTAGCTTGATGCGCTGGCGTCTGTACATACAAACAAACAGTGCAAGTTAAATAAAAGATCGTAAAAAATCAGTTATGAAATGTGAATAATTTCAAATATCTGCCAACCAATCGAACCATGGCGTGACTTATCGCTAGCACTAACGATGATGGGATAGTAAAAAATGTATGGGATTGATATATGCTACAAAAAACCTTGTAACAAATATAACAATCCTGTTAAAAGTTATTGCGGGAATACGCTTTGGTATCGACTGCCAATGGAGAAGTTTCCATTATTTATTTTTTTATAAAAAAATAAGTAACAAAAAAAAAATAATGAAAGAAGCATTAAAATATTTAAAAAAATGTAAAAGTTATGAGACTTTAAAGTTGCACTTGCAATGAGGTAAAGTGACGACACTTTACCTCATTACGTTATAAATAACGTAATGAGGTAAAGTGTCGTCACTTTCTTGATGTGTGATTTAAAGAAAAAAAAATTATAACTGTGTATTACGTAATTTTTTTATTTAGTTCTACTTAATAATCTATTTCTCAGTAATTTATTGATGAATTAAAAAAAAACACCGATTTTCTAGTTTTGATCTATATATTTTATTTGCTTATCCTCATATACAGTGTTATCAACATCATGAAACTTCTCTATTGTCTAGATCCTCAGGACAAGTGAACATTCGCCACTTTCGCCCACACGATTAATCACGGTCTCAAAACCACCCCTTTACAGACTACCACATCCAACCATTCCATAATTCTTTCCCCATAAAATTACATTCCAATATCCCTTAAAGACCGTTTACGACCAATAAAGTGCTGAGCTATTTTTAGTCACGCTCAACAGGACACTTTGTTTCCACCTACAGAACCACACGAATAAAGGCAACTTCGCACACTAATAAAGGCACCAGCTACGTAGAAAGTGATCAATCTTGTAAGTAAATTTCACGGTGAGGTCACTGAACTCTGTAAAGCTGCTGAACTCTCAACAAAACAGTGTTAGGTGGTTGGATGGAGGGATATGTACAACACATTTGAAAACATGTACATATCTACAAGTACCTATGTACAATTGTACCTACATACATGCATAATCGAACAAGCTATCTCGTATGCAGATAGTCCTCGTCAACTTGCAATTACTTATGGAATTTTATAATAAGAGTGTGAGTCAATTCTTTTAAGATTCGGTTAAACCGCTACAGAAAAAAATTACCGACTTCCAAAAAAACACTAAAAAGTGGTTTTTTTTTCAAAAAAAGTTTTTTATTTATCTTTTTTAGTATAGATACCATACAAATTCTTGTTATGAATTAATTTTACATAGTAACTAGAAGTTGTTAAAGGACCATCATGTTATCAACATAGGCCAAGAAAAAAAAAGTATTATAGAAGATCACTCATAAATATCCAAACAAGGTAAATAAAATTTATATGGGACCACCGCGCAACAAATGAAAAAAGAATCACGTCAATCAGACCAGTAATGACGGATGGGGTTACAAACATTAAAAAATGAAGCATGTGTCGGTGTCCACAGTGTCCGCAGCCGGTCCGCAACACTTTGACAATGACCTCACGTCATTATTTAAATATATGCATTACCTTAAAAGTGATTACATAAAAAATCAGCAGTGCAGTGCAGTGAAAGGTAAACTTTATTGACAATGCTTTTCTACTACTATCTGTACTATACTGTGTGTACTGTACCAAATTCTGTTATAAGTACTTGCGAAACACACCAAGCTTATAAATAATCCTCACTAAATAGAACCTAATAATAAAAATACAAGAAAGCTAGTGTACAGAAGATTTTATGCTAAAATCTGAGCACATTTTTCAAAATACGCGGTTGAAGAATTTTCAATTTACTCGGGACGCGGAAGTAAGGGAAAATTTTATGCAACTAGGTACTTGAATTAAAGCTCGAGGACCTCGTGGCTAAATAATAACAGCCGCTCGGGTCAATCTTTAGTTTAAGCCGTGCTTGCCTAGGTTGGTCTGTGGATGGGTGACCCATTACATACCGAGTTTTCTCCGTGCCTCGGAAAGCACGTAAAGCCGTTGGTCCCGGCTGTCATTTTGTAGATCTTTGACAGTCGTTACAGGTAGTCAGTGGCCCAAAAAGTCTGACAACCCGTCTTATCAAGGGGTATGGTATTACCCAGTACTAACTGGGTTGTGGAGGTCAGATAGGCAATAGCTCCATGTAAAATACTGGTATTCAGCTGCATCGGGTTAGACTGGAAGCCGACCCCAACATAGTTGGGAAAAGGCTAGGCAGATGATGAGGTACTTGAATTAAAGTTGAAGCAGGCCACAGTAATTCTACATGCTTCATGTTACGGTAAATATGACATTAAAGGTATGCAGAGCGACAGGTAAGCAGATCTACGACGAATTTCACTTCTGAAACTGAAGGCGATCAGCAAGTCGAAACTGATTTTATGAGCTGTCAGCGTCAGTATTCCATAGCTATGGTGACATTGACAGCTCTAGAACGCCGTCAAACTGAGCTGATCGCGTTCAATGTTGGTAAAATTCATCTTAAGGGAGAAGCGACAGTGTAGGCCGCGACATTCAAACTTTCTTACGTTTTTTGCAATTGGCTGGTCAGTGTCAGGCTCTATGTTGAACAAAATATGATTCGCAACCGTAACAAGTACGTATTTACAGAATTATAGTCATTAAAATCATCAATACAAACCTTCATATTGTGAGTTTTTCATGAAATAGTCATTCAATGTGATTTAATAAACTTAGAGAGTTGTACTGATGATTTTAAAGATTATAATTCTGTAAAGCTATATTTGTTACGGCCGCGAATCATATTTTAATCAATTTCGCAGGCTACCCTTGCGCTTCCACCTTAACTTACTTAAACCTATTTTAAGTTTTGCTGAATGATGATAATGAAACCATTTAAACTAAAATGCAGCTGCGTACATTATTGTCTTGCCTAGAATCATAAGTAGTATCTACAAAGGACTAACCGATACGACACCGTAAGACCCACCACTCGTTTCGCCGAAACAAAATATCATTACCATAATATGTACTTTCGCGCCATCAACTTAACCGACACAACAAACTTAACGATGACGAAAACACAACAAAAACGTCCTTAACTCGAGAAAAAAATGACCTATCACGCGACGACACTGACAAATTATAATATTTCGTACACCATAGGGTTTTCCCGGCTCCATTAACATAGCAGGCGGGTGACCTCGAGGCCTATATCCCAGGCAAAAAATCTCTGGGTGTCTTCCAAGGCGCCGGTTTATCTAGTTTTTTCAGAGATGAGGTAGACGAGACGGCGCCGACGTCGCGCCGAACGGGCGCCGAACAGAATTGGGCCATCTCCCTCGAAGCTTTATTCCCTGTTTCATTTTGGCTACAGAACTATTGCTTGAACCCGTTCGGAGTTCGAGTTGAACTTTGTAAATGGTTGTGAACCGAATTGGCTTATAATATAATGGAAGATTATGTAGGAGAGTGGGTGAATCTTCAGATGCAATATTAGATAGTGAATGTACAAAGGCAAAGATTTAAAATGGAGTTGTATGCTGGTAGAAGAAATTATTCTATATTTGTATATGCTTTGGCTTTTGTGAGTTTATTATTTGATCCGTTCCATTTTGGTATTGTTGCACTGTTGAAATTTCAGCTCTCGGTGATTAGTTGAAGGTCAAAAATTCCGACAGTGTGCTTTCATTTCGACATTCATTTAGATGTCGCCATAGTAAAATCCAGCGTTAGTATGTTATTATGGAACTTTGTAAATAAACCAACATTAGCGGTAAATTCATGTGTGTTATTGAATTTTTCCATCGGGAGTTTCTCGGTAGGAGCCACAGAGTCTAGATTTGTGCCGTGTCGACGGCAATAGGCTCGCCCCCTATTACATGGGACTTAAACATAACAAGCGAAATGTGAGTGTACTATTAGAAACACTCTGCCTATCCTTTCGGGGATTACAGGCGTGATGTTATGTTATATTATTAGAATTTAATTGTAGTTTTTTCGTTTCTGTAGGTACTTTTACGGTAACAAAAAAAAAATGTTAACAAAACGAAAAGATTTCCAAAAACTTGTTCAGTTTAAATAAAAGTAAACTTTAACACAGTTAAATTTCAAGACTTGTAATTTCAACTATGCAGTAACATTCAGGTTTTCATATAGCTTAGTGTTAGTCTAATTTTAGTCCTAAGGACTGCAGTACCTTCATTAGTCACGACTAAATTAAAAGGTAATCAAAAAACGCCATCATCTAATTCAATCATTACATTAAAGGCCTAGTTACGGGTATTTAATCGAGTACAACAAGTCTATTCATGGAACAACGAAGCCACCATTCACAGAAGCGGCCAAGTCGTGTATTTGTGACGCATTACTGGCGTGGGTGTTGTAAGAATGGGAACGCGTCACTCGTTGACGCGGAACTGTCAACTGTGTGAATTGTCTACTAATATGGTGTAGCGATTTGATGCTTACTTATAATCGTGGTATGGAGCGCAGTATCTTAGGTGTAAAATTAATAGATCGAGTTTGAAACACGCGCTCCTAAACGAAAATCGTTGACGGGCTCAAAAGGCTGCCCAACTTAAATGGGACTGGCCAGGATATGTCTGTCGCATGCCGAACAAGCTGTGGGCCCGTAAAGCTCAGGATTGGTGCCCTGAAACAGTCGGGGTTGCGGCAGACCACGGAGGAGATGGCGGGACGAACTGGATGTCTTCCTTGAGAATTGGGAGGCCTTTGCCCAGCAGTGGGACAATAAGGGCTAGCTATAATAAATAAGTAACTTGTCTGTCTGTCTATTGTAGCTGTGGGTTGTGGAAATATTCGCCTTTCGAACTCAAGTGGACTACATTCTGAAAGTTGGCAACGTCGCAAAGAACTGTCAAATGTTTCACCGTTTTGATGTTTTAATCTACTAAATAAAATTATGAAATATCACTCTGCACTGTTAGCACAGCACAGAGTACAGAAGTAGTTAAGTCGTGTAGTTGTGACGCATTAATGGCGTGGGTGTCGAGTACGAAGGGGACCGCGTCACTCGTTGAGGCGAAACTGTCAAATGTGTGAATTGTCTGCTAATATGGTGAAGGGATTTGTTGTTTATTAATATCGTACAGGAGCTGTTTGTTGTGAATGCGTTTGCCTTATGAATTTATCATAAGCCAAAACAGCCTATAACAGCCCACGGCTCGGTCCTCTCACTTGATTTGAAAAGAGTGTCCATGGAGTTTCAATGGGCAACTACAGTCCATTCACAGTTATTATGCCTGTGGAGGGACTGTAGGTAGCTTATTTTTGACTATGCAAAAGTGCCTGTCACGGGTCTATTTGAAATAAATGCTTTAAGTTTGAGTTTGAGTTTCTCCATTTTTTTCGTATGTTTAGTGTCTAATTTAGTGTCAGAGTTTTTATACCACCATTGGCTTTACATGCCGTCGAGAAATACCTCTCAGGCATGCTGGTTTCCTCACGATGTTTTCCTTCACCGAAGCAAATGATAATTATTCTATACGCACATGAATCCGAAAAGTCAGGTGCGTGTCTTGGGTTCGAACTTAAAAACTTACGATTGATGACTTGGCTATCCGATGGTCACACCACTAGGCTAGCAGTGCTGTCCTCTTTGGACTCTTTGGAACTGCCAGTACTTGCTCGCAACCACAGCTTTTTATTTATTTGAATGGTCGGTGTTTTGATGGAATATTAAAAATGATGTTTAGCTACCGGAGGGCTTCAACGTAACATTCTATCAGCAACAGCGATGATTGAAAAGTCAAAAATGTTTTGAATTGTCATAAACTACGGAAAAGCTATATTGAGCCTGGATAAAGCGATTATCACTGGTCTCGTCTTATCTGGATATTCAATAGAACCATACCTGCAGACGTGCACCCAATGTTGTGTCCTCTTACGAGACCTAGCCAATTGGGGACAAAGTGTATACAACTATTCAAAAACATCAGGCCAGTTGTTACATTACTTTATGAATTTTTGTAACTTTAACCTTATATGAGCCATACCTTAGTTTTATTCAGTTTATTGTAAACTATTATAGGACTATAATTAATATCTACTACTGAAGTACCTGTACACTTTTTGTAAACTTAATCATCATTTGCCTAGCCTTTTCCCAACTATGTTGGGGTCGGCTTCCAGTCTAACCGGATGCAGTTGAATACCAGTGTTTTACAAGGAGCGACTGCCTATCTGACCTCCACAGCCTAGTTAGTACTGGGTAATACGATACCCCTTGCTAAGACTGGTTGTCAGACTTTTTGAGTCACTGACTATCTATAACGACTGGCAAAGATATACAAATGACAACCAGGACCAACTGCTCAATGTGCTTTTCCAAGGCACGGAGGAAACTCGGTGTGTAATCTGTGGTCACCCATCCACAGACCAACCTTGGCAAGCACGGCTTAATCTAAAGATCAACCCGAGCGGCTGTTAATATTTTAATGAATTTATTTTAATTATTCAAAAACAGATAATATTCAAAAACATACTAACCTTAAATAATAAGCTAACCAAACCAAAACCTACTCACAGACCACTCTACAAACACACAGAATCGTAACATTCCATCTTTCCCAGGACCAATAACGCGTGATGACGTAACAAAGTCTGCATTGTCTGGAAAACAGCCAGTGGCTTGTCCTTCGGTCCTTGGCGGGATAGGGCGACGGCGCGGCGCCATAGCGTTATGGCTCTTTCGAGGTCACCCCGGCGTTCCCGGGAATAGTGCTGTGATACCGCATTCTGACTAATGCGGGAATGTGTGGGATTGAGAGGTTTTTGATGCTGTTTTTTCGGTGATGAGTCATGTGACGAGGTACGGTGTTTGCTGGCGAATGGCATTTGAAAGTCGGTGTCTATTTTTGTGTTTGAATGACTTTTTAAAGTCGAATCGTACTTGTGATATGTTTTTTCGGTTGCGAATGAAGATATATTTTTTAACAGATAAAAGGTCATATCAATTACAGATGTTTACAAAAACAGTATTGATTATTGAAGAGGACATTTGGACAAAGATTCGCAGTCACAGAAATATTCAAACCAGCAAATTTTACCTACACGCTACATCATACACACAATGTTATAAGGTTCGGAGCACACCGACGGAAATAAAAAATATTACAAATGATGGAGGCGCCAACTGTTACACAATATATGACCCGCATTAGTAACATCACTCAGAAAGAATGTTCAGTTATTAAAAGTGTTAATGAACACCCCTATTTTAGCTTTTACCTGTTCCAGCTTAGTTAGCCTGTTTAAAAGTTATTGTGGACATGACTTGGGGCATCGCAGTTGTGTAAGTTTTTAGTGTATTCTGCCGTTGAAACTATTAACAAGTTTGAAATTAAGTAATTATACCATACCTACTTAGTTTCGTGTTAGAAAAAAGTATTTTGGTGATAAAGTAGGTACGGCGCAGCTTTTTTGTAAATAAGTCTTCATGATGTTTGATGTACCGATAAACACGGCAAGAAAAATCATAAGAACCGAAATAGCGCATGACTAAATAGTGCAAATAAAATCGTATCGCTGAAAGTAAATTAACCAGACAATCATTAAATGGACGGTAATTATAACAAAGAAATCAGACAGAAAGGAAAAAAAAATTGTGTCAAGACCTATTTTGTAATTCGTTACTATTATAGTTGAAACATAGAAGTATCGTATCGTCTGCATCGCATAGCATTGACATCATAACAGAATGCTCCTCAAGTAAGCAACCAAAGCGCACAATCTACCACGAATCATGGTCGAGTCATGATAGAACCACGCTACTCCTCCTCGTGTTGACCAATTGCGGAGGTGTAAGTCTACACAAGCTGACGATCCAATCCGAGTGCAACCTTTAACAAAGATGACTATGAAGTACTCAACGGATATTCGGCTTCCGTTGTAATTACGGATAGTCCAGAAGCCTGAAAATCTGACAACTGAGGTCAGACAATAAGATTAGAAGCCGATCCAGCAGAGTTGAGGAATAGGCAAGGCAGATGATGACATTTTAGGTAATTTAAAAGACAGTGCAAGCGTAAGCTTCCGTCGAGGATTTTAAGTAGCTTTACGGTGTAAAAAAATATATCTTTTTTGTCATCCATCATCTGTCTAGCCTTTTCCCAACTATATTGGGGTCGGCTTCCAGTCTAACCGGATGCAGCTGAATACCAGTATTTTACATTAAGCGACTGCCTATCTGACCTCCACAACACAGTTAGTACTCGTACTGTCTAATATGATACCCCTTGGTAAGACTGGTTGTTAGACTTTTTGGGCCACTGACTATCTAACGACTGTCAAAGATTTACAAATGACACCCGGGACCAAAGGCTTAAGGTGCTTTCCGAGGCACGGAGGAAACTCGGTATGTAAAAGGTGGTCACCCATCCACAGACAACCTAGGCAAGCACGGCTTAACCTAAAGATCTACCCGAGCGGCTGTTATTATTTAGCCACGAGCTCCTTTTTTGTCATCCAACCACCGCAAAACGAACCAGTGTTCCAAGCTAGAATCAGAAAAACCTTACTATCGTCGACCACCACTAATTCAAATTTTCATCTCAAAATTCTCCACGTATCACGTCCAATCGCGACACAATAACGTCTTGCCCCTAACAACCAATTGCGGCTAAGCTTACACAAAATTATGAGCCAATCCTGTGTGCAACCAACTTTACAACCACATTGATACAGAGAGGTGACTATGAAGCGTTACCCAGTTAGGCGTAAGTAACTCAGTTACCATGGTTAACCGGGTTGCCGCTGTATTTATAGGCACAGGGACCGGGGCCTGGCGGGGCTCCGGCGTTTAAATATAGGTGATATTGATATACGTGTGCGGTTATGTGATTGGAGGGATTAATGTGGGCTTTTTAGAATTGATTTTTGCTTGATTATTAGGTGGTTTCATATGTTGTTAATGAGCTCTAGGGGCAAAAGGAGAATGTGAGCATCGTAGCTGGTAGTTCTGCGCTGGCGTGAGTTTATGTACTTAAATTAACTCTTATGTATGAAAGATTAAGAGTGAGATTGGCAGCGAATCATTTTCATATTCAAGAAGAAATAGAAATGGGCTATGTTTTTATTTAAATACTGGTTGTCAGACTTTCAGGCCACAGACTAGCTGTAACGACTGTCAAAGATCTACAAATGACAGCCGGGACCAACGGCTTAACGTGCTTTCCGAAGCACGGAGGGAACTCGGTATGTATTTGGGCACCATCCACAGACCAACCTAGGAAAGCGCGGGTTAACCTGAAGATTGACCCGAGTGACTGTCATTATTTAGCCATGAGCCACTCGAGCAATAGGCAAATGTATTGCAAACAAAGCCTTATCAAATAAAGCAGCACTAACAAGATAACAGAAAAGCTAACAAAAACATCACTATTTCGTACAAAAGTGCTAAATGTGCATATTTTATTCTACGAGTTACTATCAGAGGGCACTCGGTTATTTCGTTGCACGTGGGTGGCTCATCACTATTTACGTGCGAACAGCTGTTATCTCTTATCAACACATGAATACTGCACGTGTACTATTATGTGCAATATTTCGGTGACGAAATAAACTTAGCTTACTTTAAGGCTAGTTTTTAATTAATGTTACTAATTTTTGTATAAGTATAGGACGAACAAAGAAAGAAATAGATAAAAAAACAAAATATTTCTTGTTCTGCAAATATTATTATTTATTGTGTGTTAATCATATATATGATATTGGGATTCCTTTTTGAATAAAGTACCTTTTAAAACGATTTTGCCAGATATGTGACCTAGCCAGATCGATTTTTCGCCCCGTAAATCCTCATATTGCAACTTTCATCGAAATTGTTATTTCTGAATAGCTATTTTTCGTGTTCAGCTGCATCCGGTTACACTGGAAGCCAACCCTAACAGTTGGGAAAAGGCTAGGCAGATGATGACGATGATGATTTGTGTAGTATCATTAATATCACTATCACCAGTCTAAACTAAATGATACTTGCCTTAAATAATTATAGTATCACTAGTATCCTCGTAAAACAAGTAAAGAAGGATTTCTTGTTCCACTTATACTTCTGAAGCCAGAGTGGAAAAAGTATGGCGGTCTTAACCTAGAATTGGTATGGTAATGTATGTAGTAAGTCTATTTTTAATCAGAGTTACGATTTGCATGTACATTGTACGTGGCGCTAGCATTTGTTACTATTAATGTACTTTCACTTATGGTATAAGCAGTTCAAAGGGTTGCCTTGTTGCGGTTAAAAGTTCGATTTAAAGCATAACTTTGAATACTTTTTACTGAGGTTATATCACAGGTTTACGGAATATAACTGTTCCTAAATTACCCAATTACATAGATTCGAAAAACCTAAGAGTAATATTCGACAGCAATGATGACGCTAACAGTAATTGAATGTGCTGATTGCATCCAGTATGATCTTTTTTCTTTAATAATTTGTATCCTGGCTAAATAATAACAGCCGTACGGGTCGATCTTCAAGGTTAAGCCGCGCTGGCCAGTCGGTCTGTGGAGGGTGACCATTATAACACACCGAGTTTTCTTCATGCCTCGAAAAAGCACGTGAAGCCGAAGGTCCCGGCTGTCATTTGTAGATCTTTGACAGTCGTTACAGGCAATCAGTGGTACGAAAGTCTGACAACCAGTCTTACCGTACCTATTAGAAACTGGTTATTGACGTCAGATAGGCAGTCGGTCCATGTAAAATTCTAGTATTCAGCTGCATCCGGTATGACTGGAAGAGTGGAAGAGGACCCCAATAAAATTGGGAAAAAGCTAGGCAGATGATGAATTTATAATTAAATACCTTCCTAAGGTAATGATTGACAAAGAAAATATGATTCCTCTGTTCTAAAACACATCCAGCGTAATCCGCAATTAAGTTATAAACATCAATCTTTAACAAACAACTGTGTGAAAGAGCCAAATAGATTACCAAATAACAAAAATACATATTAGGTCATACTGGGTTTTTTCATTAGGAATTTCTCAATAGCAGCCACGGAGTCTAGAGGAATTGCGCCCGGTTGATGTCAATAGGCTCGCCCTCTATTACATGGGACTTAAACAGAACTAGCGAAATGTGGGTGTACCTACTATTAGGTACATCTCTGCCTAACCCTTCGGGAAATATAGGCGTGATGTAATGTTACGTGTGTCAAAAAACACTGCCAAAAAAATTAACAACCAATATCTAGTTTACAGCTCCTTAACAAGTACTAAACACGTTACTAGAGCAGCGATACTAAAAATGATTGCGCAAAGAAATCTTACAAGTGAAGGCCAGATTATATGAGGCGTTGCTGGGGGCTGTGAAACTGGGGGTAATGACCGCTGCCGAACGCGAGCGAAGACTACGCGGCGCCGAACTCGGTGAAACAGCTCGATAATATGCGACGTGGAGGATTTCGTTTGTTTTAGCCACTTTTGAAAGGCACTGCAAGTCAGTGATGAGTTAATCTTGTATACGCGATATGATAGCAGAATAATGCAAACGAATAAAAACCTATGGCAAAATAAAAATGAATAAAACCTATGGCAAAACAAAAAAATATAAATGCCTATGACATTAAGTCCGCCTCTGTACTTTGTGCTTGAAGTGTTCAATAAATAAATCATCATCATCATCATCTTTTCAGCCAAAAAGCCAAGTGTCGCCATATTGACCGGACCCGTGCGACTCGCATCCAGCAAATCCCCGCAACCTTCACCAGGTCATCGGTTCACCTAGTGGGAGGCCTTACAACGCAACGTCTTCAATAAATAAATAATAAATAAGTATTTACTTTACACTTTATTTGCCCACGGCTCCGGCTGACATTTTTTTTGATGCTAAATAAGCTTGCGTTTGGCCGCAACGCGCTTGATGTGAAGCAATGTCGCGGGTTGAGCACGCTTGGGTAAGACACATATATGCTCTCCGGGCATGGGTGCTTAGGATCTGTGCCGTATAGGTCACTTCTGAGTATCGCAGCGCTCAAAGACTATGGAGCGCCGAATTGGGTGTACCGATTCAATAACGTACAACGTAAGAAGTTGTTTTAGTCTCGGCTTTTGAAAGACTGTTTTTGAGTAACTGATCAGTAAATCTCACGTAAACTGTTGTAGTAGATCGTGTGATCCTTATGAAATGATTTTAGTTTTTATGAGGTGCAACGTTGAACGTCCGACAGCGGGGTATTCGTTTAGGTGGACTTGACTGTCGTATGAGAGGTCATCTTGTAGGTACTACCTACACTTTCAACGTTATTACTCAGGGCATAAGGGTAAAAAGTGATTGACCGTCACTGACCGCGTTAGTACTTTTGCAGGAACATATTGCATATTTGGCGTGTTAAATCATTTTAGTATAAAATATCTCGTTTTTTAAATACAGTAATTGTGAAATGCTGGTTGTATTTCGTATAACAACAAACAAACGTACATCATGTAATCAAAAAATAAATGCACCGGCCGTCCAAACACACGTCACTACGCCATATTTAATAACTGATAGTGTGTAAACTTGGCCTTCAATGTAAAACTGAAATCAAAACCATAGCGTAAAAGCGTTTTGTTCGTATTGAAGGCAAGTTGTATCAAATTCCATGAAATGGAAAATCCAACAGCATACAGTCAGCCATGGATTCCAAGTTCGTAGAACTGATATTTATTTAGAGATGCGATTACTACGGCGTAGCGGCGTAGACAGAAGTGCTATGGCGTAGCGGGCGTAGAAGCTAAAGACTACGGCACGCTACATTCAGCGAAATTGGTTTAACCGACAAAAAAACATTTAAAAAAATTCAACCCATCTGAGGAACAACGACCAGTCAGTAGTTGTAGCTCTTCTATTCTGACACCTTAAAGATTCATCATCTTCCTGCCCTTGTCCCATTCTACTTGGGGTCGGCGCAACACGTTTTCTTCTTCAATTCTCCTCTGTCAGATGTCTCTCGACCTTTCTCTTTCACAATAATTCCTCACACATTTAATCCATCTTTTATTTGGGCGACTTCTCCCTCTCCATCCATCAACACCCAAGTATCCTTCACTCTTAAGTACAATGTGACTCATGTGTTTCATCCTTCCTCATGACATATCCATCTTAAAATCTACAGCTCTATATTGTCAATATTCCTGATAACAATTTTCATTAATATTTTTGTTTATTTTTTTTAATCATTTTAAATGCAACTGTACTTATTAAAATTTCTGAAATTCAATTTAATTCAATTATGTAAGTTTCGAAATTTGCTTTCTTAGGGGAGTATCTTGCCTGAAATAAAAGATTTATTTTTATTTTTTTATTTATTTATAATAGTGACTTGGAAGATGTAGTTTGTCTCAGCTACTTTTAGTCACTTTTATTCGTGTTTGTCACTGAAGAGTTCATCTCAACCGTTAGTTCACACGACATAGCAGAAAAATAAAAACGAATAAATCATTTATGGGTTAATGCAATTTTTCAACCGCACAGTTTTTTCCAAAAAAAAACAGCTGTAACTAAAAATCGGGCATTAAAAAGATTTAGACATGACCGGGTCATGAACTAACGATCTCTGAGTAGCGCAGCCCTTTTGTCCCGACAGACTGTGGGGCGCCGAACTGGGTGAAACAGTTCTCTAATATGCGATGTGGATGATGTAGTTTGTGTTAGCCTCTTTTTAAAGCCTGTAAAACGTGTACAAAATTGCCACATGAACGAAGTCGTGGGCAACAGCTAGTTAGCTTATAAGAAACGTCTACATTACCATGTTTAGGTAAACATACATTAAAAAAAAGATTCCGACAAATTGAGAACATCTCCTCTTTTTTTGAAATCGGTTAATCACTTTTCAATATAAACAGTTCTCTTATTTTATCTGCAAATACTTAGATATTTTGCGGAATGCAGTTTGACCAAACTATTACCATGTTATCATTAAAAAAATAAATGCATCGAATGTCAAATCACGATGCACTAAAGTGTTTGTAAACTTGACCTTCAATATGAACCTGGTATCAAAACTTACCGAAAAGTCATTTTGTTTGAAACCTGTTGTCTGGTTGCCCTTCCGAAATTTCCAAGAAATAGAAAATTCAGCAATATTCAGTCTGACATAGAATCCGAGTTCGTAAAACTGATATTTATATAGCGATGCGATTACTACGGCGTAGCGGCGTAGCAAGGCACTCTTAGAGTTGCAGTTGCTACGGCGTAGCGCGCGAAGCTAAAGACTACGAGGCGCTCTGCGCTGATTTGAGCAACAACTCAGTTAATTCGAGAGGAATTAACTGAGTTGTTTCTTCATTGATAATTGGAATTAATGTTAGGATTTTTATATCAATAAAGTTTCTTTTAATACCTGTCTTATGAATAGTAGAATAACGGGGTTATTTGAAAAAATATAATATGATTAGGAAATTACTGACTATTAAGATGAAAAGAAGAAGAAAAAAAATTAAGATGATATCTAAATTAATTGAGAAAAGCACAGAACGATGTTCAAAGTTTCAGTTCAACTTAGCAGTGAGCTAGAATATTACTATAGAAAAAAGTTCTATAAAAACCCCCCTACCAAGGTTAGACTGGTTGTCAGACTTTTGGGCCACTGCCTGTAACGATGTGCAATAAAAATATTAATACTCATCTATGCCTTATCTTGGTACATAAAGCATTCCTTATTTACTGCACAACACCTCCAGGTGCATTCAGTAAATAGAAGTCTGAGCTAGGTCTAGACGTTGTGGTATCGTTTGCATCGACTTCACATTAAGTTCGCGAAGACTAACCGCAGATTAATGTTTTGTTTTGCACACTATATTACTGAAATTAACTCTTGCTCGTAGTTACGAGTTATATAAAAGTGAGTTTATTTCGTTTAGTGAACTCTAGGGAATTTTGTAGGTTAGGATAATAGTGGTCTTAATCGGATTCTGAATTTGAATTGGTACAAAAAAGGTTTTTTATAAAACCAGCCAGTAGTTAATTTCATTTTTTGTGTGGAATGTAGAACAGTTTTTTCATAGTTTCACAGTGATTTTTGATAGTGATGCAACGTCAAATATAAACATAACTGTGAACGGACCTACAGATGAATGAATGAAAGGCATTTGAATGTGGCTGAGATGAGAACGCTAAGGGGGATGTGTGTTGTTCCGCGAACGGATAAAATAAGAAATGAGTACATAAGAGGGAGTCTGAAAAGTTGTAGTAATCGGTTGGCTTGCTATAGACATGTGATGCGGCGGAATGAAGAAAATGTCTGGCTATAAGACTAGAGGAAGACCAAATAAACTATGGATGGGCTGTATGAACGATGATATGGTAAGAAAGGAGGTGTCTGATGAGATAGAGAGTAAAAGAGAAGTATGGAAGAAGAAGACTTGCTGCGCCAACCCCAAATAAATTGGGATACGGGCAGGAGAATGTTGATGTGAACGGACCTATAGAGGTTGCGCCGTGTACACTCAAACACTCATCCACGCTGTATTCTTAGCAAAGTACATATGTATAACTATTAAACTGTTAATCCGTAATTGGCTGTAAGATTAGTTTATATATTTTAAGATAAAATTTCAAAGAGCTGTGAATTTTGTGAATAATAAATAAATAAATAAAAACCGTTAAGTAAATACCTATTTAATAAATTGTCAACACCTTAGTAATCCTCAATCAATTTTGTTATTAAAATTTGAATTGCCTATAGTTTTGTCATAGAAACAGTCAATAGATGTCCGTCATGCGGTGAACGTTTACTGTTCACGCAATATTTCCCTGCCCACATAAATCCTAATGGAATTTAAATATTAATTGTAAAGCATAATTAACAGAATTAATGCTTTGGTTAGATTAAATAGGTACATAACTATTTCATGTTAAATGCTTTGTTTAAGGGTTAATTTTAATTGGTTTGCATAGTATTTTCAAAACATTAAATTATTTTTAAAAAAAACTTCACCATCATCTTCCTACCCTTGTCCCATGTTACTTGGGGTCGGCGCAACACGTTTTTTTCTTCCATTCTCCTCTGTCAACCGTCTCGCTATCATTTACTCCCTTTACTTCATATCATTCCTCACACAATCCATCCAACGTTTCCTTGGTCTTCCTCTTCCTCTCCATCCAAAAAAAAACATACTACTGCAATTTAATTTCGAAAAGCAGTAGTTACTCGATAGTAGAACGAAGATCTCTCGACTAAAGAAGGCCCAGAAGTGAGATCAGAGGTTAAACAGAGTGTAAACGGACCCTTCACGAAGCCATTAACCAAGCATTCTGTACATCAAACTAAGTAACCCTGCACAAAAATTATTGCTGGGAAACGATTTTTTTTTTGGGGTGAAAAATAACCTTTTACGGTCAAACTCAATGTGTCATTCAAAACATTATGCTTATGAGTGCATTGAATAGTAAACTGGTCACGGAGTGATTTAAAGTAAAGCTGTAACCTTAAAAAATAGTATTAAAAAAAAACATGTGAAAAAGTTGGAAATTTGACCCCCCATAACTCCGTAAATAGAAGGTTCCCAGGTATGGTCTCAAACAAAAAAATGATCGCAATAGCGGGAAGAACAAGTGCCTTTCGGCTTCGTTAAGGGCCTGTTTACACCCTTTATACTGACGAGATATTGGTTCTTGCAATGGATTACTTCAAGGTGATAATAATATTAAAGGACAATTCTGGGTGAAATGCGGTAAAAATCACCATCGACATTGAAGACAAGCAAGTAATATTATCTATGTGACGTTTTACGTCGTTAGTGTTACGTTAAGGTGCCATTAGTGAATGGCCGATGGCGTTGCCAGGCGACTTATTGTCGGTTGGCACGCCAGTCGGGCTTGTAAACACGTCGCCATGTAGGCTACAGCATCTGCAATGCTAACTAACGTTCTAGTCTGCTCTGATCGTGAGAATCGGACCGTTCAGTGCCAAAATTGCAAAGCAAAATTATTTTTGTTGAATCAAGGATTACTTGACAATGTTGAAGGTATATGTATGTTTTATATTACATATACCTTTTAGCTAATTTGAAAGTAGAGTAAAATAACGTAGTTTTCAAACATTATTTGTTTAACATGACCTTCAAAATTCTTCATATTGATTTGACAAAGTGAATCCTGGAACATTTATTGTTTTGTTTGTCTAAAAGTTTGATTTAGTAATATTTTACGACTGAACTTTCAGGGTAAAAATAGATATTATGGAAAAGTAAACAACTGAAAGAAATGTAAACAACGTTTTAGTACTTTACTGTCGAGTCGACATTCTGTAGATCAGTTGGGCTAAGTAGGTGATCACATTAAAAGCTACGTGAGTGTGTCCATAAATCATAATGATGAATGATGAATTAATGTAACACGATGTTTCAACAGTAAGAAAGGGAACGAGACCCGCATCCGAATCCCATCGATAGTCAAAAAACAAAACATAAACAAGTTCGAAAATTCAAAATCGTGAGCTCAAAAACATCACTAGAGCAAACATGTCAATCACGGCACGAAAAATTCATAGACTAGGCGCAGTATCCAAACAACGTTTGACTGACAAAACGAGTCGCGTCGAGGTATCGACGACCGTCGGATATGGGGCAATTTCCCGCTAAAAATGACCGCTACAGAGCTGCCAACGATACTGGCAGGTGAGGGTAGGTACTGGCATCTATGACAGCGGGGATGACGGACTGTAGATTATAGAATGGGTTTTCGAATTTATTTGAATTTGGATTTTACAATTACGAGATGAAGGATTGGTAAAATGTGTGTCGTGTTGATTTTGTTTTGTTTTCTTCAAAGCATAGTATTTGGTGTACATCACGTAACATAATATCACGCCGGTAAACCCTGAAGTGTAACACAGCGGTATACCTAATAGTCCCATGTAATAAGGGGCGAACCTATTGCCATCAATTTGGCACAGTCCCGGACTCTGGCTATTACTGAGAATTTCCTGGTGGAAAAACCCAATAACACTTTGCCCGACCTGAGAATCGAATCCAGGACCTCTTGTTCGACAGTCGCGCTTGCGACCACTAAGTATAATATCGATGGTTCTGTATATCCATCATGTAAGCTGTATAGAGTTTTTAATTTTTGATGTGTCCTGAAAATTTCATTCAACAACCAAAACATTGCGGAACTGTAATGTACCTATCAAGATTTGCGCCCGGCAATCAGAAGCAAAAGTAGAGGTTGTATAGTGGCAGTAATTTGGGAAAAAAGTAAAAGGACCTATATACCTCTCATAATAAATTTTTCCATTATTCCTTTTGGCCAATAACCTATTAAACAAAATCCACTACATATATAGTTTTACAAAGATCCTATAGAGCGGGGCCAAAATTGGAACTAACATCGCTATTCAAAAAAATATTTGTCGATGTCATTTGAGCGCCAAAATATCCTTGTAGCACTTGAAAATTTTCCAAATCTCACATCAACCTAATATCACAATAAACCCACCGACATACAGACACGTTTGCATGCAGTTAACAAACACGACTTAACCCATAACCGCCACCGTTCACCCATCAGCTGTTCTCTCACGTCACGACGAGAGTCAGACGACACAAAGTGGATTACAGTACTCAGCGGCGACTCGAGTGTCCATGGACGTCATACGCGATGTTTACTCAACTTAATAATACTCGTTGGCCTCATTGGACTTTTTTAAACACTTTTCCCAACCACTGCAACTCTCAAAGCCAGGATCTGCAGTGGCGATCACCAGAAAAGCGCTAAAGCTATGAAGGTAGAGGAGTCTCAGAGATATGATTCAACTGGCTTGGATGTCGCAACGAAATTAATCTGAATAGAATAGCAAGGAGTAAGAAACAACATAATTTTGACTTTTTCAGTGCCAAAGTTCGATTCCTGGGTCGAGATTTTTTTTCTTGGTTTTTCCATCTGGAACTTTCCAGTAGCGACAGTATAGTGTTGTGCTCGATTAATGACAATAAACTCGGCCTCTATTGACACGGGACTTACACAAAACTAAAAAAAATGTGGGTGAACCTCTTCTTAGGTGTACCTCTACAAAACACCAACAGGCGCTGTACATTACTTTACTCTGTTTTGTAGTTGGGTTGAGCATCGCCTGTCGCGTCAAAGTAGACTACGAGTAAATACAGAACAGTACTTGTGACCCACAATGTCATGCTAATTGTGTATGCCACTGTACTAGGTATTACTTGTGGGTTTAAATATACTGAGTATTGCAGTTGATCCGAAAACACATTACGACTGTAAATACTTCTAGGCCATGTTCACAACGGCAACAGTCTTTGAAAGGCATTACCTACTACATATTTTAATCCTTATTAAAAGTAAGTCTCGTCAATAAACGCATAAAAATATCAGCTTCAACACCACCGTTCAACGGTCTAGATTATTAATTTAATTCAGATTTATATATTAGATTGCAGTTAACTCGATCAATGTATCAAAAAGAAAAAGAGAAAAGCTTCAAATTGAGTTAAACTGCAGTAAAGTGTAATAATACTAAACCTTTTAACAGCTAGCGACGCGAATTTATCAATTTTCACTTAAAATAACTCAATTACTGTTCAAGTGTCGAGATCCTTAACTGAATGTCGCGCAGCAGCTTCCAGTCTAACAGGATGCAGCTTAATAGGTACCTACAAGTATTTTAATAGGTAGGTACAAGTATTTTATAAGTACAAGTATTTTATCGGAACAAGTATTTTATCGGTACAAGTATTTTACAGGTACAAGGATTGCCCTGGGTAACACGATACATATTGGCAAGAATGACTGTCAGAGTTTCTAGCTTCTGACTACGCGTAACGAATGTCAAAGACCTATGAATGACAACCGGGACTAACCACTAGCTTTAAAAATTATAGCTTCTGGCCGCGACTTCGTCTGCGTGGACTCTTTTATCGGAGTAAAAAGTACCCCATGTGTTCATCCAGATTATAAGCTATCTCTATACCAACATCCAAATCTGTTCAGCCGTTGTTGCGTTAAAGGGTAACAAACATTCGTCCAGCTTATAAGTGAAAAAGTTTGTAGGCCAAATGGAAATCTCAATAAGTAACTTAAAACTATAAAAACATATAAAAAACAAACAAACAATTAAGATTATCCATCAAGAAAATGCAACAAATTCTCCAGTAAAACATGGACTATACCGGGTCAGAAATGAACAAGGGGAGGTTGGGGGTGTGACGAGTTAAGACCATTACTTGCAAGGCAACATAGAGGAGGTGGGGGGGAAGGCGACTTCAGCTGTGCAACGCTTTTGTGGGCTATGCACCGATATAATTTGTTGGTTGTAATGTAATGGAGGTTGAGAGCATTGTGGTCAGTAATGGACTAAAAGGCAGAAGTGATTGATGAGATCATAATGATGGTCTCATGCAATCAATTAATGCGAATATTTTGGTATGCGCAATGAATATGGATATCATGTATGTTGACGAAGTATTATCATCTGCCAATGCTTTTCGCAACTAAGGGTGTCAGTGTAATCGAACGGCTAGTGTTAGTGTTAGTTTGTGTCATCCCACTGCTAGGACCAAGGCCTCTTTCTATCGGTGCGTTCGTGTTCCACGCGCGCCTCAAAGAGATGTCAGAAAAAGGAAGGGGCCAGCAAGGGCCGATGCCTGCCGGGGCTGCGGGACTGTTCGAAAGAGACACCGCGGCCCTGGAACTCAAAGGGCAAAGAAGAAACATGGACGGGTTTTAGTCAGTAAAAGTCTGACACTCCCTCCCACTCTGCCCAGAGCGGGGTTAGGTAGCAGGTTAATTGATGATTTCCCGTCCAAAAAAAAGGCCTCTTTCTATGACTTCCAAATCTTTCGATCGAGGGCCAATGCGGATTACTGCACTGGTCGTTGGTTCTGTCCAGTTCGCCCCGCCAACTCCAGCTAGGTCCACCACAACGCCTTCTGACTGTGTCAGGGCTCCTCATCGTGGTTATGTTGGCTCTCAGCTCGTCGGACATTCGGCAGACACGGCCAGCCCAGTCCCACTTCAGCTTAGCGGCTTTTTAAACAACGTCAGTAATTTGTGTTTTGGAGCGCAGTGTGGTGCTGCATATACCGAACGGATAGGTCTGTAATTTTCATGGAGCGACAGCCTAACTGAACTATACAACCCAGCGACTGGGTGATACGATATCTCTTGGTAGAACTGATTTAAATACCAATTTATCAACATTCTAACTACTGGTATGATGGGTTTAATAGTACCCTCAACGAAACCAAAAAGCACTAGTTTTCCCCGTCATTGCGATCAATTTTTTGTTCTAGACTATACCTGGGAACTTTCTAGTTACAGAGATATTGGGGGTCAAAGTTCCAAGTTTTTTTTATGTTAAGTATCACTTTAGTATAAATACCTCTACGACTCCAGTACTATTCAATACATCCATCAGCACAATGTTTTGAGTGCATCACATTGAGTCCTACCGTAAAACGTAATTTAGCACCTCCCTAAAAAATATCGTTTCCTAGCAATAATTTTTGCGTAGAGTTACTTAGACTTGTAGACTGCCAAAGATTTAAAATGACAAACACACTACAACCTTAAACTTTTAATTATTCAAATGTAGAAACAGAACTACGAGTACGTTGCTATGTCAAATAAATGAAAGGATATTTTTTTTACAAAACAAAGTTTCAAACACAATACAAAAAAATATGTCAAAGTTGTATAACTACACCTGCCCCAGCGATAGTTCAATGACCGAAGCAACACTGGATTCTAATTATTACATACATCGCTACCGCGGTATCTACGGGCATACCATAATTTTTTAAATCAATATTGGACTACAACAAACAAATTAATAGGATAAAAAAGCAAAAATCTACCTTTTCGGTGTAAAATTGAGAGTTTATATTGTTAATTCGGAGTTGTTCAATGAAGCATGCATTCAGCATTTTGCTAATATTAACCAAATATAACTGGCTTTTTCCCGCGGTTTCGATCGCGTTAATTTGGAATTTGACAACCAATTCGGGTTGTACTCTGCTTGTAATAATTTATTTAGTCATGATTCAAAAAACACGTGGCGCCATTTAATATCATAAGAACGTTATTGTTGTTTTCCTCGGGAATAGTACTTTTTTCGGAATGAAAGGTACCTTATGTCCGTTTCTGTACACCTGACAACGTATATGCAAAATTTCACAACAATCGGTTCAGTGGCTTAGGCGTGAAAATGTTACAAACAAACTTACTTTCGCATTTATAATATTAGTAAGGATGAAATATCATTTAAAAGTTGCTTTAAAATAAAGTGAGTGAGTGAGTAAACTTGGTATGTAATGGGTGGTCACCCATCCACATGGACAAAAACTAGTAAAGTGTAAAGAAAGTTTCGTTTTCTCTACTCAAAAAGTTCTCGCGAATAGCTGTACAACGCATTTCCTACATATTCACTGTTATTCAACATCATGTCATGATTGAACCCATCAATTTGTAAAGATCCTTTGAAAATACCAATGAACAAGAGTATTAAAAGTGAAATGTAAACCATTCGCAATCCTTTTGTATACGAAATAAATCGCATCAATTTATTCAGTTGCAGTTTTAAATAACTCAATTTCTGAACGTTTACATTATGCTGTTATGACTGCGTCACGAATTTATTTAATTTTAAATATGGAATGCGATGATAAACCGAAATATTGGAATGGATCGAAAAATTATATCAGAATGTGAAAGTTCATGTGCCTTGCGACATTTTGAGGAGGAAAGCGTTGGATGACGAAGTTATCCTCGACGCGGTAAAGTATGACATTACCAATGTAGCAGGGAAATATATTGATATTTATCTAATAACTAAATTTTGGGTCGTCTCGGTCGAAGGAGTGCTAGGAGGAGATCGTAGTTAAAGAATAACAACCGCACGGGTCGATCTTAAGTTAAGCCGCGCTTGCCTACGTTGGTCCGTGGACGGGTGACCACTTATTACATACTTTCCTCCGTGCCTCGGAAAGCATTAAGCCGTTGGTCCCGGCTACCTGCGTATTTATTCCGAAAACACTCAAAATTAACACCATATTAATAAAATCCTGAGTCTCAGTCACGGTTTCCGGGACTCAAATTAACTCTTTAATCAGTTAATCGGCTGTCAAATCTTCATTCCAACCATATTATGGTTTTGCTGAGTCCAGAGTCATTAATCATATCAGAACCAAAAACCGTTACGATTTGAATAAGCTTCCAGAAATGGCTGTTAGTTGAAAAGCGAAGTTTGGCAGTCGGCCACGAATAACATAAGATAGAATAAGTCTTAAAACATGCAACCTGGCATTTGTGGGGCATATCGGGCAGGAATTGATTATTATTTTCGCTATTCCAGCGATTTTAGAGCCATGCATATTTTTTCACATACGTTCCTAGTTTGCTTCTGAATATGTGGCGCTCGCATTGCAATTTTATTTTTTGGAGTGAATTTCACTTGTGAACGAGGTACGCGGTGCAATTCTGCGTGAATCAAAAAAATTACTTTATATAAATATCCCTTGTTGTGTACTAAAAATCATACTTCAGTTTATACTTTTCACGACAATTTTGACTTTTCTATCATAGTTATCAGTTTGTCTAGACACTTAGATCGTTAAATTTTACAGTTTCTAAATGAAGAAGTTTCCATTTTTTTTTAGATTATCTTTAATCATTAAAATAAGAAGAAAAAATCGTTAAATTTTTTCTAGAAATTAAAAAGTTATGATGCTTTAAAGTAAAGTGACGTCATTTTACCTCATTGCGTCATTTATTCTTGATGTGTGGCTAACGAAACAAACCCAAGAGAAGATACTTATTAGATAGAAGATACGACGGATTATATGCTTTATATGTAACTTTTTATTTATTTACTTGGTTCTACTTTACTAATCTATTTCTCAGTAATTTATAAGTACATTTCAAATATTGTACCAGTTGTTTTCTAGTTTTGATCTATATTTTAATTCCATTTAGTTAAATATACTGTTATCAACATCACAAAACTTCTCCATTACCGTAACCTATCAAGAAAGTAACTAAGTAACGCTAAACGCCTATACTATTAAACATTGATGAAGCCTAATGTTCATAACCGGTACCTATTTCCGTATATTATGTACGCCCGGTAGCCTTTACAGTACATACCTATTGTCAGTACCTATGGTTATGTTTGTGTAACCGGCGGCTCCACTACAATAGCTTATCGGGCGAACCTACAACGTTTTAAGTCAGTATTATACCTACTTACTATACTTTTATTATATTATCCTAGCTTTGGCTCGCGGCTTCGCTCTTGTTATGTACGGAAATTTACTCACGGGAATGTTTTAAATGTAGCCTATGTAGGAAATAATGTAGCTACCCGTTTGTGAAAGAATTTTTGGAATCGGTTCAGCAATTCCGAAGATTACCCCCTACATGCAAACTTACAAACATTATAGATTTTTACTTTTATTTAGGCTGGTCTGTAATTTACAAGAATCTGCTTTTAAATGAATGCCTTGTTTTGACGTCCTGGTTTGATTTCCTGCTCGGGCAAAGTGTTATTGGGTTTTTCCATCAGGAATTTCTCAGTAGTAGCAAGGAGACTAGTTTAGTGCCCAGTTGTTGGCAAGAGGCTCACCCCTATTATATGGGACTTAAACATAATTGGCGAAAAGTGGATATTCTGTCACATCTCCGCCTAACGTTTCAGATTACAGTCGTGACCTTATATTCAATGTTATGCCCTTAAATGATCCATTGCAGGGTTAACTACGCTAGGTTATTCTTGCGATTTTAGTTCAAAAGTCTGTCTACCTAGATTTGCCGCTATATTTGTTACAAAATTTCATTTATACTTACAAAATTCATCTGATAAATAATCATTCGTAAGTACTTAGTCTGTACTCGAATAAAAATACACTAGCTTTGTGATATCATCCAATAAAATATCATGTTTCTATACAAATACGCTTATCTATACGTCCAACATTCAATGGTACCTATACACACAAAATTCAAGTGTATTTATACATACTATACCAACGTTCTAAACCAAGGTCATCTATACACAGGTCATCGCGTTCAAACTGAACCGATTATGTCATCGTTCGCCGTAGTTAGCCATTCAAAGTTTCCAAGAATAATGCATTATTAACCAATAATTACTTAAATGGAATTGGCATATTAATGTAAACAGCAAATTTGAAATATCGAATTAATTTAATGTATCAAGAGACTAATATAAGTTATATTGTGGCATAATCAATATTTTTACCATTTAAGTTCAAATTCTGTGAAAAAATCAGGTAATACCGACTAGGGTACCACGTGTATAGGCCCGGGTGGTTGCGTTAAAATAAATATTAGTAGCGTATTTCGGAACGCAGCTTTTCACTGAGGCGACGGTACGCGAGTGCGAGCGGGATAGCGCGAGATGAGATCACGGGAGCGAGCGAGATGACACGAGCTTATCCGATCGATAGCCGCAGCCGCAGAGTGCCGCGAGTGACGTCAGACGCCCGTCTCGTCATCTTTGACTCTGTTCAAAGAATTGTCACTATATTTTTGTATAGAATGAACGCCATTAACAGTTCGATATGAAAACCAACTATTGTAGGGTAGGAAGTGTGCCATTGTGCTCTTGGTGTTTGAATCATTATGTTATATACGTCAATAGGCGACGTAAACATGTTATTCTGTGATTATGATCTTATATAAAGATATGGGATAGACTGAAGTGAATTTATGTAAATATATTTATCCGCAAAATCGAAAAGAATTGACAATAGCACAATTTACGAAGAACCATTTATAAAAGTAATCGTACAAAAAAATTGTCTCTAGGTTACACAGTAACACATACTAAACGATTTTATTATGTACACCAACTAACTAGTTGCCAACGAAAGTGAATCGATGAAAATAACCCAACATAAATGAATTAACAGCTCGATGATTAATTTGTACGCTACGAACTCGTAGACCGTCTACGAGCTACGAGCTACGGCGTAGCGACGTAGCGTTTCACTTTCATGCAGAAAATAGCGAAATAAAACTTTCATCTACGGGGTTCTAGGAAAAAAATGTAGGGAATTTTATATTTCCCTCTATGGTAATTAAGTCTATGGCCTTTATAGAAAGGGAAGGTTTTTCTGTTGCGTTATTTAGGTCATTCGTAGTATAATGTGACAAGGTCGTAAGCTTTCTTTTGTAATACACGCTTCGGAAATTGGAAACAATACGAGTAGTCTTACAATTTAATTAAAGTGCATGCATTTAAATCGTGCTGTTATTTTTTTATGGTTTACTACTTCTGAATACTTTGTAGTAAGGAAATTACACAATTATTAAGATTTTTTTCATTTCTTTCCTGAAAATAATTTAAGTCACTGCTGACTATTTTCACAAGTAATAAAAGTACTAATATTATAAAGAGGAAAAACTTTGTTAGTTTGTAAATTTGTAAGTGTATGTATGGGGTAATCTCCAGAACTAACGATCCAATTCTAAAAATTCTTCCACTGTCAGGAAGCTACATTATTCGTGGGTGCTATAGGCTATAAATTATATTTATATCATGCATATTAGCAGAGCTATCACAATTTTTGCGGACGAAGTCGAGGGCGAAATACTACTCGATAAAATAAATATGTTTGACACAATTTTTCGTTAATCATTCTTCCTGTAACTCTGTATGACATCAATGCAACCAATTACTTTTTCGCTTCTTTGTATCGAAATATCGAGGCACAGTACTCTGAAATATTTTTTATAAAAGCGCAATTTCACAGCTTCGATGTGCAATCAGACTTCACCATAATCCCTATAAAAATTCCAATTTATTTTTCAGCCAGAAAATACTTTAGTTCTCCAATTTTATACGAATATGGGAAATATTTTGATCGTGGACGAAACAAATGGAGTATGTATCGGTCGTAGCAACCCTTCTGTAGTTTCTGCCAACTATAATATGCGCAACCTTTTCCAAACTATGTTGGGGTCAGCTTCCAGTCTAACTAGATGCAGCTGAATACCAGTATTTTACAAGAAGTGACTGCCTGTCATACCTCCACAAAACAATACTAGATTATACGAGTAGGTATCCCTTGGTATGACAAAAAAAATCATCATCATGCCTGTAATCGCCGTTAGGTTATTCAGAGGTGTACTAGCACACCCATAGGGTGCGAACCTATTGCCATAAACTAGACACAAATCCAGACGCCGTGGCTGCTGCTGAGAAATTCCTGATGGAAAAACCCAATAACACTTAGTCGACCCGGGAATCGAACCTAGGACCTCACGCTCAGCAGTCGCGCTTGCGACTACTAGACCAATTAGTCTCAACACGTGACTACCCTTGGTGAGACTAATTAATTATGTACCAGTCTTCAGGCTTCTGCCTGCCCTCATGGGTAAACCAAAAACAAAGTAACTCACGCCAGTTACATGTATTTCTTTTGTTCGGAATATCTCAGTAGCAGCCATGGAGGCTGAATTTGTGCCCGGGTGTTGAAAATACGCTCGTCCCCTATTACATAATGTGTGTAAAAATACCATTAACGAAGCCGAAAGGCACTGGTTCTCCCCGTCATTGCGATATTTTTTTTTGTTCTAGACCATACCTGAGAACCTGACCCCCAATATATCCGTAACTTCTAGTTACGGATATATTCAAAGTTCCAACTTTTTCACAAGTTTTTAATGTTATAATTTTATTTTAAATACCTTCACGACCCCCATACTATTCAATGCATCTACCAGCACATTTTTTTGAGTTCGTTACATTGAGTCCTACCGTAAAATAACTTGACTTTTGTTTACCACAAAAAAAGTAATTTCTTAGCAAAATTTTTTGCGTAATTTACTTAGTGTGACGTACAGAATGCTTGTTTGAAGGGTCCGTTTACACCTTGTATACTATTAGGTACACCACTGTCTAGCTGTTCGCGCATTACAGGCGTGATATTGTATATTTTGACCCATTTACCAAACGACCATTCACAATCAACACATTCATGATACATTCTCATAATAGATATTATACCATAAGTTTAATTTTTAAGCGCGTCCGGTCCGGTACGGCTGTAAACCTCTTAAAATACGCTAGAGGGCGCCCTTCGCGCATTTTAATTGGTCCATGTTAATATTATAGACGATGTTATTCCGTTTTACTGGCACGAGCGGTGCTGCGGACTGTGTATAGGGTCCACGTGTAAGCGTGTTTGTTTTGTTTTTTGGGTAAATATTGAATTTTGTTAGCCTTTGTGATCAATATTTTGGCCGTTGTGTTGGCTATACAGGCTTACAGTCCCTTCACAATTACAAGGTATACATGGACCCTTCACGAAGCCGTCAATTGAGCATTCTGTACATCAAACTAAGTAGCTCTACACAAAAATTATTGCTGGGAAGCGACTTTTTTTTGGGGTGAACAATTAGGTCTTACGATAAGACTCAATATATCGCACACACAACATTATTCTGATGGATGTATTGAATAGTGCAGGGGCCATAGAGGTATTTCAAGTAAAATTATAACATTAAAAACTCGTAAAAAAGTTGGAACTTTGACATCCAATATCTCCGTAACTAGATGGTTCCAGGTATGGTCCAGAACAAAAAAAAACATCGCAATGATGGAGAGAGCAAGTGCCTTTCGACTTCGTTAAGGGTCTTTTTACACCCATTATTTTATTTTTGAAAGCAGCAACATCCTTATGATTGTAACGAGAATAAATATTACTGAAGTTTCGATCGAAGATCCAATCAGATGATTTAATAAGTGTGAAAGACCTATAACACTAGTTTACAAAAAAATAATTTTTTTTTGTTCATGAAATGAAACCTATATTATTTAAGTAGGCTATGGACGGTTACTAAAAAAATAATTTTTTATTTTTCGTAGCACGTCACAATTCGGAGATATCGATGACTTTTTTTTTATCTACCCGCAATTGTTTAAATGCGTTTATCGTTCTGTTTTGTAAACAACTGTGTGAATCAAAAGTCTCATTTTTATATAAAAATGTCATCTAGAGTGTGTAAACTACATCCAGATCGATTTTGTTATGTTTGTGGGAAAATTGTTCAGTTAAATCGTGGTTTCCCTTTAACAAAACCATTGCAAGAAGCCTATTTACAATATTTTGGATTTCCGGTGTCAAATCAAGATAAAAATTGGGTTCCTCATGTGATTTGCACTAATTGCAGATTGGTCCTCAGCTCCTGGTATTCAGGTAAAAATAGATCACTGAAATTTGGTAAACCAATGATCTGGAGAGAGCCAACTAACCACGTAACCGATTGTTACTTTTGTTTAACAAAAACTTTTGGTTTTAACTCAAAAAATAAAGATAGTATAAAATATGCAGACGTTCCATCAGTGACCAAGCCGGTCCTTCATTCAGAGGATTTACCAGTTCCCACACCACCCGGCAGAAGTGACCAAATTCACATAGATCCAACAAGTAGTATTAGAATGCACGAGCCTAGTGACAGTGAACAATCAAGCTCCGATAACTTTTGCGTTGATGAGGATAGTCCACATTTGATAACCCAATCTGAACTCAACGATCTTATAAGAGATTTGCAGTTGTCTAAGTCAAAAGCGGAATTACTTGGCTCCAGGCTGCAACAGTGGAAATTGCTTGATCCCAGTACAAAAGTTAGTATTTATCGCTCTAGAAGCAAGACGTATGCTGGTTTTTTTACAAAAGAAAATGAGTTTTGTTATTGTCATGACGTCAAGGGACTTTTTGAAGAAATGAAACAACCGTATGACGAAAAAGAATGGCGCCTTTTTATAGATTCGTCGAAGAAAAGTCTTAAAGCTGTTCTTTTGCATATTGGAAATGCAAAGCCGTCTATTCCTATAGGTCATGCTGTTAATTGTAAAGAAACCTATGATACAATGGCCAAATTGATTGAACTGATCAAATATAAATGTCACAATTGGTATATTTGTGGCGATCTAAAAGTTATAAGTATGCTTTTGGGCTTACAAAGTGGATACACTAAGTACTGTTGTTTCTTATGCCTATGGGACTCCAGAGCAAAACAGGATCACTATAAAAGAAAAATTTGGCCTGTACGAAATGAATATGTTCCAGGCAAGATGAACGTAAAAAATACATGTTTAGTTGACCCAAAAAAAATAATATTACCTCCGCTTCACATTAAGTTGGGCTTGATGAAAAATTTTACCAAAGCTTTGGATAAGTCCAAGCCTGCATTTCAATATCTCTGCTCTGTATTTACGAATCTTTCTGCGGCTAAATTAAAGGAAGGAATATTTGTGGGTCCTCAAATCAGGAGAATATTGGACGATACAAAATTCGAGAGCCTTTTAACCGATGTAGAAAAAGCAGCCTGGAACTCTTTCAAAAGTGTCGTTAAAAATTTTTTAGGCAATAAAAAAAGTGATAATTACAAAGAGATCGTTGAAAATTTATTGCATAATTATGAGCGTATGGGTGTAAATATGTCACTAAAAATTCATTTTTTGCATTCCCACTTAGATTTTTTTCCAGAAAATCTTGGTAGTGTGAGTGATGAACACGGTGAGCGATTTCACCAAGATTTAAAATTATTTGAGCAAAATTATCAAGGTTTTTGGGACGAAAACATGCTAGGGGACTATTGTTGGTCTGTTGTAAGAGATACAGATGAAAATATTTATAAAAAAAGAGCAAAAATTACCCATTTTTAACTGTCTATCGTTTATTTAGATGTGTTTTTTGTAAAAATCTTCTTAATAAATATTTCAAAAACCTGACGTGCTGGATTTTTTTTAATATTTTTTCCGAGATGTAGATACCCAAAGTAATGTAACCGTATGTATTCCATTTCATGAACAAAAGTGATGTAAACTAGTGATAATTATTCATCGTCGATGCAAAAATAGTTACAATGGCTTAGCTGTGTAGAATGAGCTATACAGCATGACCCAAAATGGTACGGTCATATTTCAGGGTGTGATTGAGACCATCAAACTGAACGACTTTCTACATGGGACCATCGTTTGATCGTTTAGTGATTTTTCGCGGTTTCGATGGTGGTCCCATGGAGAAAGTTGTTCTGTTTTATGGTCTGAATCACACCCTAAAATATGACTACACCTTTAAAACACATAATCTTGAACACAAAAAAAAAATGAAAAACTTCACACCCGGTTCGATGTATTTAGTGGAACCAAATGCCAGGAAACGTCAATACGAAAAGGTCCGGATTGGCATGATGAGATGGGCTGGACACTTTAAGGATTACCTTAAAATTGCAGGAAAATGAAAAATAATTAAAGATCAAGAGCACAGACTCATAATAATAAATTGATTCGATTAGTGTCTTTAGCATTTTTTATGCTTAACATAATCCACAGAACGGTTACCACGTGCTCAGTACATCATTCTGAAACTCCTCACATAGAAAACACTCAACGGTATTTTTTTTTAATCTGCTGTTTTCTACAAAAGTACAATACCCACACGTCAAAATGTATGCAACAGCTGATTTAAAAAAAAATACCCATGTTTGGTTTCTATGTCGGGAGGTTCAGAATAACTGTATGAATGTATAGTTTTATCGTAAACCGGTTGGTAACCAAAGGTGCCAAGTCAAACAGTCAACACTACAGTGCGTGTCAACCAGGTTTAAGCAACCTGCTTTCTCTGGATAGGGGAGGTATAAATGAGTTCTGTTTATACAATGATTTCCTCGTTGTTTCGAATAAAAATGTGAAGTACACGCAATCGCATGACGGAAGGCTACTCCGATATTTGGGCATTAAAAATATCGGATAACGAGGGTAGTTCGGTGTTTTGTCAGGTGTAAAGTGAATTAGGAAAATGTTTGTTAAGTATTAACTTTTATTATTTTTAGGAAATTTAATTTAATTTTGAGCTTAGTCATAAATGGTCTGAGTTTCTTAGATGTGTGATTTAAAAAAAAATGTTTTAGCTTGCTTAATTTTCTCGTAAACCCAATGAAAATGACATTAATTAAAAATTAGAATAATAAATCGTTCCTAGCTTTGATTGATCTTATTTAGAAATCATTCCTAAAATGTATTCGACAGGCTTAAATATCTAGAGCAAGTATGTAGCAAGCTTCCTTTGAAAGGCATAGTAGCATGAGAGTAATGGTTATAACCTCAAGTAAAAACATCACCATCTGCCTAGCCTTTTCCCAACCATGTTGGGGTCGGCTTCCAGTCTAACCGGATGCAGCTGAATACCAGTATTTTACACAGAGTGACTGCTTATTTGACCTCCATAACCCAATTAAGTACTGGGTAATACGACATCCCTTGGTAAGACTGGTTGTCAGACTTTTTTGGACCACTACCTGTAACGACTGTCAAAGATCTACAAATAACAGCTGAGACCAACGGCTCAACGTACTTTCCGAGGCACGGAGGAAACTCGGTATGTAATGGGTGGTCACCCATGCTTAAACCAACCTAGGCAAGAACGGCTCAACCTAGACGTCGACCCGAGTGGCTGTTATTATTTAGCCACGAGCTCCTCCCTGAAGTAAAAACATATTGCAGTTAATACAGGCTAACATAACATAGCACCTGTATCACTCTGGGACTAATTTTCGCGACCTATTTATTCAATTAACGTAATTAACAATAAACGCTTCGTAGGGTGTAATAGTGCACATCAACATATTTTATAACAACCCCGTGGGTCGCTATTATTTACGCATAAAAGTCGCATTACAGAATTAAACTGGTGTTAATAGTTCTAAGCTATTAAAACCTGGTATTCTTTTATATCTAGCTTTAAACTACATGATTTTTATAATGTTTTCCAAAAATCGTTTGGAGAAATGTGACAGCTTTTGGCAACTTGAGTGCTAGCGACTGTACAACAGGTACTCCCTCCTTCCTTTCCACACTACTAAGCCGCACCACTGGTGGTGTCGTGGGGAATTTTTTTCCCTTCTACACTACTGGTCCAGTGGTGTCGTAGGTATTTGTAAAATACATAATTATATATATATGCGCGAAAAAAAAAAACGCAATACCTATAAGTTTATCTAGCATAGATCCAAAATATTTTTTTTTTTTATATTTTTTTAAATTTTGGTAGTGTAATAGGAAACGCATACTTATATATGTATTGTACAAATACCTACGATACCACTGGACCAGTAGTGCAGAAAGGAAAAAAAAATACCCACGACACTACCAGTGGTGCGGCTTAGTAGTGTGGAAGGGAACGCATATATATGTATTTTACAAATACCTACGACACCACTGGACCAGTAGTGTAGAAGGGAAAAAAAAATCCCCACGACACCACCAGTGGTACGGCTTAGTAGTGTAGAAGGGAAGGAGGGCAGGTACATTACACTCTATCTGACTAACCTTATCAGATTTACAGGCGTGACGTTATGTTTGTTTATTCAAATAGAAGTACTAGGATTGTTGTCAGAAAGACTAATATCTATACTGAAAATTAAACTTTATGCTGTCTAGAATTTGGAAAATATATCGTAGCTATCTAAAACTAACTGTTATGGGTAAGAACACGCTATCAGGTGATTATGTACGGTTTAAATTTGAAGCAAATGTGTATGTTTGAAAAGTTTATACAACTAGTTACTACACTACTACTATGAGAGTTAGACAAATAAAGGGTGTAAATAGACCCTTAACGAAGCCGAAAGGCATTTGTTCTCCCCGTCATTGCGATCATTTTTTTGTTCTAGACCATACCTGGGAACCTTCTAGTTACGGAGATATAGGGGGTCAAAGTTCCAACTTTTTCACAAGTTTTTTTTAAATACAAGGTTTTAATGTTGAAACTTTACTTTAAATTGCTCCACGACCCCCGTACTATTCAATGAATTTTTACCGTAAAACGTGATTTTTCACCCCAAAAAAAAAAGTCGTTTCCCAGCAATAATTTTTGCGTAGGGTTACTTAGTTTGATGTACAGAATGCTTGGTTGACGGCTTCGTGAAGGGTCTGTTTACACCTTGTATATTAAAAAAAAACACAAAACGTTAAAAAGTTAAAGAAGTATGATCGCGACGATAGGCCGTGGTGGAGCTAAATGAAATGTGTAGTGGACTGTAATACATGTAAATTAAGAAAATAATTAAATTACAACGGTCGGTTGGAATCGGTAAATGAGAAATTATTAGATGCTATAAAAACGCGTAAGCGCAGCCGTGCGTGGAGGCGTGCAACAGCTGACTGGTATGGTGTTGGATTGTATAGTTTTGTAACAGCGGCTTCTATATGAGTGCACGCACGGAGACCAATCAAGCTATACAAAACCAGTTTAAGCGGATCTCGCATTCTACGGGAAATCTATAGAAAGCGAGGCCATGTTATACTGGAAATGTATAGCTTGATGTGTTGCTGTGTGTGCCAGTAACCTGGAAAACCTTATATTTACAGTTGAAGTTCTGAACTATTCAAATTGTGTAATGACAGCTACAGAAAGCTTGACGCATATAAAAAATTGCATATAAAAGGTAAAAAGAAGGCTTTTCTCCTACAACGTTATATGGCACAACAACTGATGAACATTCTCAATAAAGTAATTCGTCATAGCATACCTTCTGACTCACATAACTCGTACTTTCAAACTTTATGTATACAGTACATCGGTATTTTGATCTTCGAAGTTCAGTTATACAGTCACTTATCAAGATAGTTAGTCAATTAAATTAATAAAAGGGATAATATTATTTTATAATCTTTTGAATCTTTGAATTTGGTCATTAAATAAAATGTATTTTTTATGTTTAATCTTTATTTAAATTATTTCGTCTTTATTAGTGGATCTACGGATAAATTATAAATGAACTGCATTCAAGGTAACATGATAATTATGTTTAATTACGTTTAAACATACTTAATTAATATTTGGCTTACAAAAATAATATTTGATCCTCTCTTTTAGTTATTGGTCTTTTAGGCAAGAGCGAGCGAAGCGAGCTCGGGACTTGGGGCATCCCGACTCCAGACAGGTTAGGTTCGAAGGGGATGGCGGGGCCTAGAGAGCGAGCGAAGAGAAGAGTGAGTGAACGTAATAAACCCCGCATCGCATCGCATCGTAAAATATCGATTGATTTGATTTATTTTTTAAATACATGCCTTAATAAAATTACAAAAATACCTAAGTTATAACAAATCTTACAAAATGTATGTCCAACTATTACGAGATTCCTTTTAGAAATCATCAACATCTCTATAAAAACAATTGGCAATCAGTAAGTCTAAAACACGAAATCAAGTGAATTCCCAAAAATAATTGACCACCGCTCGCCGTCCTGCATACGTGCGGTAGACGAGATAATAACGCACACTTTATTGGTCTAATTGATAGATTGTCGCAGCCATGACGTGTGTAGTCTACGTCATCGGTCGAGTGGACATATTAGTAATAAAAAACAGTATTTCAACTAGAAACAAATGGTAGGAATCCGCTAACACACATAATTATGCAAAGCGTCTATACGGAATTCTACTAAAGTATCAGGTGACTGTTGGTTTATAATTAGAAGGTACGTTTTATATGTGTAGTGCAATATAACAAAAAGTTCAATTGGCAACCCTAAGCCTGCATTTCGACCAAGACATCTGGAGACAAGCTTGAAAAAAATACCAATAAGATTACTTCATTTTCTAGCTAGCTAATAATTTGCGCAAAGGGATGAGTGCTAAAAGCTTAAAAAAAATTACGCATCTTCGCACTACTCAGCTACACAGTTTCACAAACCTCCGATCCGCACTCCTCCGTAGCGGAGACCAGCGGAGCGGAGAGGAGACGTGCGGAAACCGACCAATCAGCGTCTCTCGTCTCTCCTGTGTGTGTGTGTGTATGTGTGTCTCCTGTGTGTGCGAATCTTGCACGTGTATGATTTCACAGAAACGGTCTAGTTAGCTTACTGGTTTTCTTTATACTGTGTCACCGGTGGGCCAATAAAAAGCATGGCGGTTTTATGTCGTTATAAAATCAATTAACACTACGGTTACTTGTTGGGAGTGTTTGTTATGTAATGGAAAGTTTTCAGAAAGTATGGTTTGTCTGGGTATGTGTTTTTTTCTCTTTATTTATTTAAGGACATTTATAATTGCCATGCATGTTAATCCTATCGTACCCTAAATACCCATTGCTCATGTCTGAGCCATGAACCTGAACAGACTTTTCGCATCATCGCCATCTGGTTGAGAAAGGATTTTATGGAATGAAAGTCTTTTCAACCTAACAATATTTGGTTAGATAGAGTAATGGGTGAAACTTATTATTTGAATTTAGTGTGTACATTATTTAAAAACCACAAATTGCTCTAAAATAATAACAAAAATATGTGCAAGTATCAAAATGGGAAAAGAATTACAGGGCGTCGAAAAATTCGTCCACATCGCTGTCGATAGGAAAAATGCCCAAAAGGCTGGCAGTATTGCCAGTACCTAGTATGTTTTCTTCCTAGTAAGACTTTATACACACATAGTCCGGACTGTCTGTACGACAGACTATCGTTTTATGAAAGCAATGATTGCACGCGCATTTGCAACTCTGTAGTCTGTGTTGTCAAAATTTCATCATCTGCCTAGCTTTTTCTGTGAGCCGACCCCAATCGGCTTCCAGTCTCAACGGATGCAGCTGAATACCAGTATTGTGTATAATATTGTGAAAACGCGCAAAAGCTGTTTTGACACCAAGACAAAACTATTCTGTCTTTGATAAACTAAATGTTGTGTTTCTAGTGAGTACATCTCCTCAAGACAAATTTTTGGTGTCTCTAAAAACCGGGCAAGTACGAGTCAGACTCGCGCATGAAGGGTTCCGTACCGTTGTAGTAGCCCGCCTCATTTAATTTTTATTATTTGTTGTTTTAGCGGCACCAAAAATACACATTCTGTGAGAATTTCAACTGTTTATCTGTTACGAATCATGATATACAGCCCGCTGACAGTCGGACGGACAAACGGACGGACAACGGAGGCTTAGTAATGGGGTCCCGTTGGTTACCCTTTGGGTAACTAAAAATCATATTGTTTTTTTTTCCACTTCTAAAGTTTTTGAACTTGGCTAAGACTAACAACTATATCAGCCTTGGATCTGTGTGTAGGCTTCTAAGGTACACATATAAGACTTATGTACAACAATAGACGTCATACGACTATTATGGAAATACGTGTGTGCAACATCGACCGGTTCTACGAATAACTTTACACTGTTTCAATACTGAACAACCAACCGTTATTATACACATACAAACATACACATACGTCTACTAACAGTTACCAGTTGATATACAACATGTTACAAAATAAACAGAAGTTCTGTATGTTGGTCCTGTACAGAATCAACAACAGAATCGATGTTAGACATTGATTTTGTTTGTTAAAAAATATAGCTAGGGGATATTGCCCAGATCTACCCATTGTTGTGTAAAAAGTGCCTTATGTCCAAATGCAGGTTATGGTTTCTGCTGTTAAAATGGAATTGAAATCCGTTAATTCGTTAACGTTTGAAAATTCAACAGACAGACAGACGGAGTTCGTATCATCACGCCTGTAATCTCCGAAGGGTTAGGCAGAGGTGTATCTAATAGTACACCCGCATTTTGCCAGTTATGTTTAAGTCCCTTGTAATATTGTGTTGGCGAGTGTATTGCCATCAACCGGACCCGAATCCAGACTTCGTGGCTGCTACTGACAAATTCTTATTGAAAAAACCTAATAACACTTTGCCCGACCCGGAAATCGAACCTAGGACCTCATGCTCAGCAGTCGCGCTTGGGACCACTAGACCAACGAGGCAGTTACACAGAGGCAGACGGAGGTAGTATGGATAAGTAGCTAATATTACACCATCTGTCTTGATAAGGTTATCAGATTTCTAACTTAGGGCAAATACAGTTCTATCTCAAAATAATGACACACGACTAGTACGAAATATGGCAGATAAAAGAAAATAAAGATTCGTATGGCTTTGAAATTTAAAATATTGGGAAGATATATTTCAATCCCAGAGTCAGGTGTTGTATTGTGTTAATATAACATAACCCTTGTAATAGAGTTACGAGGAGCTAGGCAGATGTGTACCTTTAATAAGCCACTTATGTTTAAAATCCATTAAATGCATTTTAAGCTAGTTTTTTTGTCATGAACCGGACACAAATCTAGACACCAAATATTCCAAAAAAAAAATCTGTAGAAAAAACTGTATATTTCAGGATATTATAATTGTGGCTTAGGTCTGTCGCCTATTCTGTTACTCGTGGTAGAGAACGTTCGTAGTACAGAGGTCGATGTGCCGTAGTACATTTACCGGCTGTTGATCGGATAGGTAAGTTGTACAGTCGCGGAATGAAAAGGCTAAGCATTATTGATAAAGAAACATCTATTTACCAACACTTTTGAACTGCAATTTTCATTATAAATGCCAGCAATGCGTGAAAATAATAAAGATAAAGTTTTTATTTATTTACTAGCTTCTGCCCGCGACTTCGTACGCGGATCCTGTTGCTTATGCCAGCGACAACGGGGTCGTCAAAATCGAAGATCTGAAACGTCTGATGTCGAATTCTAAGAGCCCGGGGACGGGAAAACAACGGGATGCGCGAGGCGATTCGAGACGTTCCAGATCTTTCATTTTTGTAAGTCAGAAGTCGATGCGTAGATACGCTTGGAACTCAAGCGTAATTCTCTATCCGTGAACGTCTCTGACTCGCGAGACAATGCGTGACGTTCACGATCAGTGGTCAGTCGCGCATCACGTTCCCCACTTGTCTCTAGAGACCTAGAAGTCGATGCGTAGATACGCTTGGAACTCGAGCGTAATTCTCTATCCGTGAACGTCTCCGATTCGCGAGACAATGCATGACGTTCACGATCAGCGGTCAGTCGCGCATCATGTTCTTCACAGTTCTCTAGAGACCTGGATGTAGATGCGTAAATACGCTGAGAACGCAGGCGTGCTTCGCGATTCGAAGAGGTTTCCACGGAGCAAGTTGCAGCCTGATGTTCTCGAACAGCATCAAGTCTCTCCTGACGTTCTTCGGTAGATTCTTGAGATCTTATGATCCTCAATCTTTTAGCTCCTTTGGAACATTGGGAAAGATTTGACCTCTTTCTAGGCATGGCTATAGTTTTATTGTGAAGATACCTGATCAATTAAAATCTAAGTGACTGCTCCCCTGCGTTACTGACTTTTTCCACTTATCTTCGTGACGCGGTAGTCTACCCGAGACTACCGCGTCACGAAGATAAGTGGAAAAAGTCTAAAACACTCAAATAACATAAGCCCGAAGGCATATTTATTCGATAAAGTAAAAAAATAAATAGGAGTTTTGTCCAGTAGAGTCAAATTTTCAATGATATACCGTCGTCATCGAATATCAGTCCTAAACTGTTACCGCCTTCACCGCGTGGAGATACTCCCAGCTTATGTTATTTTATAATTATACAGTGTAATTAGTGATAGCTTTGATTTTCACATCAGATGTTTCTGATCTTCGATTTTTATAAGTCAACAGGAAAAGCCCATCAGACCGAACAACTATTGCTAAGACGTCATTCCTATATGTGTTATGGTGTAGCTGGGCTCTTGGAGTTCCACAACAGGTGTTCCAGATCTTCGATTTTTATAAGTCAACAGAGAGTGCTCGTCAGATTGAACAATTTTTGCTAAGACTTCATTCCTATATGTGTTATGGTGTAGCTGGGCTCTTGGAGTTCCACAACAGGTGTTCCAGATCTTCGATTTTATAAGGCAACAGAGAGTGCTCATCAGATTGAACAATGTTTGCTAAGACGTCATTCCTATTTGTGTTATGGTGTAGCTGGGCTCTTGGAGTTCCACAACAGGTGTTCCAGATCTTCGATTTTTATAAGTCAACAGAGAGTGGTCATCAGATTGAACAATTTTTGCTAAGATGTCATTCCTATATATGTTATAGTGTAGCTGGACTCTTGGAGTTCCACATCAGGTGTTCCAGATCTTCAAATTTATTCTCTCAGCAGAAAATGCTCATCACGTGGAACAATTTTTGCTATGGTACCATTTTTGTATCTCTTATAGTTTAGCTATTCTATTGCGGTTCTGCATCAGTTGTTCAAGTTTCCAAGATAAATTATAGCCTATATGTTGCCCAGACTTAATACGTACACAACAAAAAAAAAATCTTTCAAATCCGTCTAGTAGTTCCGAAGATTAGCGTGTACAAACAAACAGACAAACAGACAAACAGACAAACAGACAAACAGATAAACAGACAAACAGACAAACAGACAGAATTTTTTTTTTGGATTCGTGCTCTATTGTTGTTTCTAAACCCCCCTCAATTTTTTTTTTTTAAATATCTTCAATGTACAGACACAGTTTTTTTACTGTCTTATTATATGTATATAGATAATAGACTAGGCTAGACTAACGATCAGGGCACATAGCCCCTTATCAATCTATATAACATCACGCTTGCAATCCCCAAAGTGTTAGGCAGAGGTGTACCTACCTAATAGCACATGCACATTTCACCAGTCATATTTAAGTCCCATGTAACGGGGGCGAGCCTATTATCATCAACCGGGCGCAATTCAAGACTCCATGGCATAAAAACTAAGTAAAGCTTTAACATAAAAAATGGCATAATGACCATTTAATATCAAAACTTTTAGATGTGTAGGTATCTGATTCTTTGATACTTTTCATTCCGCGACTGTACATAGAAAGTTACAGAAACCGATCAATAGTTTGCCAATAAATAGGCGAAGGTTGTGGCAGAATAGACAAAGACATCAGGGGGACAATTAAATCGTTGCACCGCATCGGTGAGGTTCTATGTACGTGATTATAATGTAGTTAGTGGACGAGTGCTGGCCTTCGTGTAGTGCTGACGTGGGGAACTTGAGTATTTTGAATTGACCCGACAGATTGTTAGTCTTATAATTTAGTTTTTAAAACTGAGTATTTTAGTGTAGTCGAAAAATCTTTTTAGGGTTCCGTTTTCGAAGGGTAACCAACGGGACCCTATTACTAAGCCTCCGCTGTCCGTCCGAATGTCTGTCAGCGGGCTGTATCTCATGATCCGTAATAGGTAGACAGTTGAAATTTTCACAGAATGTCTATTTCTGTTGCCGCTATAACAAAAAATAAATCAAAATTAAAGGGGACTCCCCCTACTACGGAGCCCTTCATGCGCGTGTCCGACTTGCACTTGGCCATCAGATAGCCTTATCAAAATAAATGTACTAATCTTTACAGAAACTTGAAAAAAAAAAGGAATAAAAATGTGCATATTTCATTTTTGAACTCAATAATATAAATCAATTTTCTCATATTGTCTGTTTTCTCGGAACGTAGAGTTGTTGCGTTTTGGTTAACGGGGCTAGTACGACACACATCAAGTAATTCTGATACAAAATATTGCACGCGGGATTTTCGATGCTTAGTTTTCGGCAGACGTACCACTAAGCTTTAGTGCATGAAAAATAAAGAAACTACCTTAAAAGTACTCCAGTCGCCTTTAGGCAATTCAAAGTGACATTGCGAAATGGAATAAACTTTACCATGAAATGAGCTAGTCGTGCGAATATGACTGGAAGTTAAGTTTTTTTATTTTTTATTTATTCATATAACAATTCGTATAGACTAGTGTAGTACATGCATTAATTTATTACAGCAAAAAAAAAATTACACTTATAGCACGGCTTATAGTATGACCACTTTAAGTGTGCAGTTCAAATTGGCGCTGCTTGTCAAGCAAAACTGCATCAATATGTCAAATGTGGTACATTTATTTTAGTTCTGTGTTTTGCCGCCAGCACGGATAAGTTGGTTGTTGTGTACGAAACGGTATTGAATAAAACTGGGTGTATAAAGGAAATAGTTTGCGATTGAGTCAAAGTGCATATCCTCCTCGCATAGTTTCTATGAAAATTCTTGTAATCCGAGAGAATTTATTTTCATTTCCCTTTGGCAAACCTACACGTATAACTATAAAATGCTTTAGCCCACGGACGCACGGGTGATTTTTCTCTGCGCACTGGATTTTCAACTCTCAGCCCTGAGCCGAGTGTCTAAAATCCTTCAGAGTGCCTCCCTTGTGCGTTGAAATATTGCACTTTTGGTTACCGTGTCATGGGTATTAATTTTTTCTAGATAACTATGAACTTGTTTGCTATCGTGATGGTTCCTAAAGTATCCAAATCTAATAAAACATTTTTCTTCAACACCTTAGGCAACAGCTTTCAATTGTTTTCGTTTTGCAACAACGTTCGACTTTCAACAGTATTGAATAAGCTTTAAGGTAGTTTATGCCAACCCAATAGGTACAACCAAGTTCAGTGACGGTTGACCACTTTTCAACCTTAGGGCCATAAGGGCTAAGGGACATTTAAGATTTTTCCATCATCGTTAATGCTGGTAGAGCATCCTGCCTAGGCCGAGTTCTCATGCATTTCAAAACCAACGTTTGACTGCAACCCGTAGATTTCTCCAAACATGTTTGTATATAACTCTGTTCAACAGTCGTAGTGCAACGTTCGAAGCTCCAAGCGAATTGGCACCGAGCAAATGTTTGCTTCAATATTTGGACAAACGTTGGTACCAGTTTGGTGTAGTAGTAGATGTCTGTAGATGTATGTAGTCTATGGATTTGGTCTTCATCTTCGTATCAATAATGTTTGATTCAATATACAATTAAGACTAAATGTAGATACGATGCTCATATGAGCATGATGAAAAAAAATGTTGGGATATTTTTTTTAGGTTTGCCTATTATAACGAAGTTCCATTTTTTTAGGTATATTAGACTTCATTTTATATAAAGTTTCTTTAAACTGAAACCGAAGTACCAGGGCGACTGAACTCTGCTGGGGTGAATATAGAGAAAACGAATTTTCCCAGATATGAGACCTAGCTAGGTACATTTTTGGCCCCCGTAAACCGCTATAATATTACAACTTTCATCGAAATCATTAGAGCCGTTTTCGAGAACTTGATTACAATATATATAATAATATATACAATAAATAAAACTCTGATCCCCAAGATACAGACTAACGTCTAGTTTGGGGATCACCGTTCAAATTGCTATGTATAATGTACATGATTATTAATAAATAATTTGAATTTTAATAATAATATTTACAAATATTGCTAATTGAAAAGTATAGGTTAAGGTAAGCTATTGAAGAGCAATTCTAGGTAAGCTATTGAAGAGCAATTCAAATTTCTTGTTTTTTTTTTCAAATAGCACAATGACGATTCGCTTTGATTTTTTATGTTCGCACGTTTAGTATGACTCTTTTGTAATTTCAGCAGAGGTCTCCATAGCTAAAACTACGAAATTCAAAACAGAATTTATTATTCTGTAAGTTGTAAACCACTTGTTAGTTAATATGTTTGGCGCTGACATCGATCAATTTAATTTGAACTTTATGTCAGTGTGATAAGAATCACTTAACACGTCACACAACTCACTCAAGCATGACAAATGTGTGATCGTTTGATATATTAATTTATGTTAGTCTATTTTTTTCTTAAAGTATGCAGGAGAATACAATTTTAATTGCATTTAATTAATACGATGATTTTTTTGTAAAAATGTGATGATACGATAATTAGTGAATGAATTATTGAGCTTTGTAAAAAAGTATTAAAATGTCATACAAAAAGAATAAATTGCAACGAAACTATGTTTCAATTCCACACATGATTTTGCTTACATCGCGTTTTTATAATACTAACTTTTCTTGAAATAGTCATTGAAAATAGTCGTAAAAAGTAAGAAAATTTGAATTTCGTGGGCTATCACTTTAAATTATCAACTCTATTAAAATGACTGGAGCAAAACAATATCGCCATTAAAAAAAAAAGATAATAATTTATCAAATTAGACTTTTACTCGCTGCTATGGCTTCGATAACAACTACATAATGACAAAAAGAACAACTGCCCATGAACAACAGACAACAACAGTTACACGTCACAACTCAGCGATGACGTCATGACAGTATCAGATGTAACATAATGTAACTGGGCTATTCATATATCAACTAGACTTTAATTACTTAGAGCAATCAAGATTTTCAAGGTCCATATAGCCTCGATAACTAGTTAACAATACAAATTGGCCATCATCATCTGCCTAGCCTTTTCCCAACTAAGTTGGAGTCGGCTTCCAGTCTAACTGGATGCAGCTACCAGTATTTTACATGGAGCGACTGCCTATCTAACTTCCACAACCCAATTAGTACTGGATAATACGATACCCCTTGGTAAAGATGCTTGTGAGACTTTCGGACTACTGACTGTGACCTGTAACAACTGTCAAAGATCTACAATTGACAGCCGGGACCAATGGCTTTGTTTCCGAGGCACGGAGGAAACTCGGTATGTAATGGGTTGTCACCCGTCTACGGACCAACCTAGGCAAGCGCGGTTTAACCTGACGAGACCCGAGAGACTGTTATTATTTTCCCTCGAGCTCGTCAATACAAATTAGCCATATTGACAACAAAAACAAAAGCCCAACAACAACAGAGAATAAGACTTTTCTTTCATAGTTAGATGACTGACTGATTGACTGTCAAAATGATAGTGATCTTTATTTTTAACCCCCGACGCAAAAAGAGGGGTGTTTGAGTTTATTAAGTTTATTTTTTATTTTATTTTTTTATTTTATTAAGTTTGACCGCAATGTGTGTGTGTGTGTGTGTCTCTGGCACCGTAGCTCTTAAACGAGTGATCCGATTTGGATGCAGTTTTTTTTATTTGAAAGCTAGTTTCTTGGCAATTTTTAGGTACGTTTTATCAAAATCGGTGCAGCCATTTACTAGATATGGGGGATGAAAGTGGGCATATATCTTTCATCTTTTATGTTGTCGTTGGGGGTTTTTAAAATTTTAAATTTAATTTTAATTATTTACCAATAAGGTTCGTATTCGGTTGCTGACACTGACATGTCTGTCAAATAACATTGATCTTTATTCTAATTAGCGTAAGGTTGTTATTGGGTTTTTACTTTCAGACGTAAATTAACTAAAGGGCTGTAACTCAGCGATGACGTCATGACAGTATCAGATGTAACATGAAACTGAGCTATTGTCAACTAGACTTTAATTACTTAGAGCAATCAAAATGTCACTGCATGCCACGCTACTGTTCTGCTGTTATTATGGAATTACAGCAGTTAAAAATATAAATATATGCTGTTATTATAGCAGTGATAGCCTTGTGGTGTGGCCGTCGGACTGCCAAGTCATAGCTCGAGTTCGAACCCAAGCACAGATTTTTCGGATTCATGTGCATATTGTACAATTGTCACTTGCTTCGGTGTACGTCATGAGGAAACCAGCATGCCTGAGAGATATTTCTTGACGGCATGTAAAGCCAAGTCAGATGCCCATGGGCGGTATAAAAACTCTGACACCAAGTTATATAGGCACTAACTACACGATAAAGAAGAAGAATTATGGAATTTAAAAGTATTATAACAGAATCTACGATAGATAAGAAAATATCAGTATACAATAAGTTAAAAAAAACCCTGACCGATCCGTGACGTATTAGGTATCGAAGTTGGATTCTATTTATGTAATCCTTTTTGGATACTTAACAAGTAAAAAGAAATACCCCGATAAAAAATAAATAAAATGTAATAAAATGAGGAAACTTATGGCAACACACCCCTGTGTTGCCATAAAAGTATGCGGTATGGTTTAGAACAAAAAAATGATCGCAATGACGGGGAAAATAAGTGCCTTTCGGCTTCTTTATGGGTCTTGTTACACCCTTAAGATCAGTCATATTTTAATTTTTGTGTATAAATCCTTTGTACCATAATTCACATAACAATTGCCACAACTATACTTAGTTACTTATAACCATGTTACCAGGTTCCACAGACCACGCAAAGAGGCCTACACATCGTAAAGTTCAGCCACTTAATTTAATCGATTCCTATTCGTCTTACGGACACTTATAAAAAAACGCTTTTCCGTAACGGTAAAAAGTTTATACCTAAGTATGTACGATCAATGATCGATGACGTAATTTCAATGTCGACATACTCGTAGGTATGTTCTCTTGTCTATAACATGTGTTGGTTCTATTAATACGACCGTTATAACATTCTAAAACATCACGCCTGAAATTCCCGAAGGGTTGGATAGAGGTGTACCTAAAAGTACACCCACACTAGTAATGTTTAAAGTCCCATGTAATAGGGGCGAGCCTATTCTCGTCAACCGGGCACAAATCCAGACTCCGTGGATGCGACTGAGAAATTCCTGATGGGAAAATATATTACCACTTTGATCGACCTGGGAATCGAACCCAGGACCCCAAAAACTGACACGAAAACCAATAATGACATGAGCCAACCATGAAAATGAACCATGGAAAATACTGTTATTCAGATGCACCCGCTTATGCTGGAAAACGACCCCAACGGAGTTCGTTAAAGGCTAGCCAGATTGCAGATTGTATAGTAGAAAACAACAATATTTTGTAATTTATTTTATCTCAACAGTTCATGAACGAGATAGACCTAAAAGAACATTCGCCAGCATATCAAACTACTACAATCTGTCAAATCTTCTTTAATAAGTTTTCAACTTTATCGCTAAAGCATTAGGTTCAAGGTTGATTGGGAAAATTTGACAGTTCCGAGTAGCTTGATGTGCTGGCGTCTGTACGTAAAATCATTCACTCACAGCTCTCATTCATTCCCAATCAGGACCCTATTCCGGTAATCCCACGCTATAGAGACTCATCACTGCATCAGTCACGGATCTAAGTTTAATTGAAAGCGCAATTTATGCAAATAGAATCGGCCGCTAACTTCATATTCCCTCGGGTCATGTAATCCGGGATATCGCTCGATAATTGTTCTCTATCCGAGCCGACCATCTGCTGTTTACATTAGAATAGGAACCTTTTAATGAGCGCAGCTGGTTGATTGCCACTTCTAGTGAAATTTTAGTTCTAGTTATTCGCGTTGGAAAATTGTAACAGTGTGAGGTGTGGTTGTTCGTTTTAATTGGTCAAGTCTATGAATTTTTTGGTTGCTTGTTACATCTTGTAATTGTTAGTTTATCGGAATCTGAAGGGTTAGACAAGTGGACATAGCTTTAAAATTGTTTCGTATGTCTTTAACGCCCCTCAACAGGACTGACTTAAGCTCTTTTTGGGAGTCAAAGAAAAGTCAAAGAATATTTCTATCAAAATATTTTCTGTACCAAATAAGCTCCAAAACTACTACACCGATTTTAACCATTTTTTCACCAATAGAAAGCTTAATTATCAGGAAGTAACATAGGCTATAAATTATATTCATATCATGCAAATTAGCCGAGCTATTACATTTTTTGTGGTCGTTTTTTCGCGGGGAAGTGCAGTCGATGATAAAAGTGACTTTGGTTAGGACCCCTGGTGAACAAAGCAACCTTTGGATCACAAGAGCTCTTTGGGAACCTGATTATCAGTGTTTTTCTTTTAAAAATGTATGAAAACATACCTCCTGTTCCAAAATACACCTTATTTAAATTCCAGAAGAACTTCTCAATAGGCTGAGTCAGAGACAAAATCCATGGAAAACACTGCCCACAAAAACCAGCTCAGTTATCTACAAGATAACTTTACACAACTTTCCACAAACCATACCTATATACCTACCTATCTACTATACCTAGTATCAATATCAGCAATATCCGCTTATCAATTGACTCCCAGTTATCACACTGACCGGTAATCACTGCACCGGGTACGTCGACTACACTAGAGTGTAAATCGATTGGCCAGTTGATATTCTCCTCAATCCGGATTATTTTGCGTGCTGAACTGTGTATTACTTCGTTAGTACTATCTGAATCATGGGCCGTGTTAATTTTTTAAAGGGTTTTTGTGAGGTGATGATTTGAAAATTTTGCCAACGAAGCTGTAGAATATTCACGGAACAAAATGCAATTTATGGTGTACAGTCACGAGGACCAATATGTAAACAAATTTTAAAAGTGTTTTTCTCCTACTGATTAAAATTTCATGTTGTTACGAACATAGTATCCTGGAACTCATATTTTTCTGTAAAATATCCTATCTCCAAGTTACAATCGTTATTTCTCGCGAAAATTGCTTTTAAATTTAGGAAAGTGTATACATGTTGGTGCTCGTGACTGTACTTTTTAACTGTTTGTATATTGTTAACTGTTTTTACACTGAAATGAGACAAATACAATGTTTGTTGCTACAGAAAATATTCTCTTTTTCAAGTACGGGTCGTATGTAGTTATACAATCAACGTCAGTTAAGTTATTTACAGTATTTTTAACAGGTTCGGTAGCAACTAGCGATTTATGAACTTCATGCATCGCTGCCTTAAGGGTCGTACTGTTGTAAGAGCCTTAATGTGTTGTAATTGTAATAGAACGCACCCACGATACAGGAGAAAGTCCTAGTGTTGGACTACGTTTTATATATAAAAACAAAAAAAAAAGTTAGATACAAGAAAAAAAAAACTAGAAAATGAGATTTTTTTCTGTAGCTATTCAAACATTGTAACTTAATAATTTGTGTAAAGAAAGTCTACAATAAACAATTAAATAGTACACTATAAATTGCATTTTGTAACTCTTTTCTTTTTGAATTGGGGGAGGCCTTTGCCCAGAAGTGGGACAGTACAGGCTATTAAAAAAAAACTCTTCTCCAATTAGTTTTCACTTAGGTAGTTCAACTCAAGCCTACATGTAGTAACTAGGCACCTAGTCATCACACACCACATTATTATTACCCCCTTTTACAAAATAAAACAAAAGGCTTCTCAGAACATCAATTCTAGTCAATAAATTAAACGTCCAGTGAGCGTCAACAGACCATTACCAGAGCTTATAGAGCCGTCATTATCGGCTAATTGGTCCAAAGACTGCGGGCGTATTGTCCCTGCTCGCTCCATTAGCCCAAAACAGAATACCGGAATAGATTTTAGTGCATTTTGATTTTCAAGCGTCAGCGGAGTTTGTTAGCGGTCGCTGAATAAAGCGCTGCAAATTATTAAGTGGGTGATTGCAAGGGTTGTTTACAATTGAGTTTGAGTTCTTATTTTAATAAACTGCATCGAATATTTTGTCTGTTGTATTGTGATTTGTCGTGTCAGACGGCTACTTGATCGTCGAGTCTGCCACCACTGGTGGAGGATTCCACTAATTTAAGTGTCATGTGCCATCAGTGGGTACAGAGGTAGGAGTAAATGCGACTTAACAGACGCAACCAGCACCAGTGGTGGTAGATGCAACAAATAGTTGCAACTACCACCAGTGGGGACAGACCTGTGGGGGCAGATGGGAATAAAACTTTTTTTGGACTAAAATACAATGTAATTTATTATTTAATTCAGGGGGTTACCATGACGTTTCAAAGCGGTATTAATATTTTTTTCCAGAGTGGGAAAGAGATACAGCTATACAGGACGTCTAGCTGCATCTCTTTCCAATTCTAGAATAAGATTAAAACAGTACTGCTTTAATAATTCATGGTAGGCCACCAGATCATAACAAATCAATTGCCGAGTCATGAAAATGTAAGGGCCTACAATTCAAGTGGCCATCGTTTTTAAAGCGTGACACATTTTTACCCGACTGACCCAGAAGGAGGGTAATGTTTTTCTACACAGACGTTCAACGGTATTCACATAAGTTTTTCGGATGTTTTTTTTTAATATTTTATGTCAGTTTATATATTTACAAATGTCAGTTTGAATCCATAAAATGCATACACAACGTAATGAGCCCAGTTAAAATTATCTTGCTATTTGACAAAATAAAAATCTCTTCCATTGCGCATTCGTAACAGTTCGTACAATATCAACCTTCGGCTTCGGCCCATTTTGGTCGAAGCTGTAAGTTTGGCCGAAGGTGGCCGAAGTCAAAACCGAATCCAAAGATTCAATCGAACACTACTATCATGACAGTTTCATAAATAAACCCCCCCCTCGCACAACCTTCCAAAACACCCCTTACAAATCACTCCAAACAATGTTATTAAAAAACAGAACTGCAACAAATTGCCCCATGATCCTCGTAGCTTCGATTCTATACATGTTTACACGGAAAAACAAACAGCGACAGAACTAGGTCAGCGTATAACCAGCCGGCATTTATTGCAAAAAAGCGGGTAGCTTGCGAATCATCGTTGCATGGGAAGTATCCGCATGTTTTCCGCACTGCTTGGCTGTTATTCCGAACTTCTGATAACTTTTCTTGATAAGGAAACGAACAAGTTTAGAATGCTTGGGTAATTGAGATGTTTTGGAACATACAAGGGAATTGTATAGGTAGTCAGAGTAACTTATTTGGCTCTGGAATCGGAAAGCGCGTTAAACTGTTGGTCCTGGCTGCCATTTTTAGATCTTTGACAGTCGTTACGTATGGTCAAAAGCCAGGAAATCTGACAAACAGTTCTATCAAGGTGTACCGTGTTATCAAGTTGCTAGGTTGTAGAGGTCAGATAGGCAGTCGCTCCATGAAGATTATTGAAGCCGATCCCAGCATGGTTAAGGAATAGACTAGGCTGATAATGATGTTGCCTTATTTGGCACTGATAAGAGATTAGGCAAGAGTTGTGTAGATTGAAACTCGAAGCATGTGAGGATCTTTCGCTCCCGACTCATAGTTGCTTTTAATACTATTTTAATCGATAGGTTTCCGAAATTACATTATATATAAATTTCGCCACACGAAAAAAGTTTAAAGTAGGTACGACTTTGGGCCTTTTCGTTGAAAATAATAATAGAATTCTTCATCATAAACGTGAGTTTGTACCAGCTGCTCCAATCCACCAAATAAAAATGTAATGTGGAAAACGGAGATTGTGTTTTTATTATTTCGAAAAACACTTTATAATTTAACACGTGTCACGGTACTTTTGAATGATCATTTATTAAATAAATAAATAAACAGACGGTGAACTCAGTTGTGATACTCACATTTAAAATGTTATTTTTATCTCAATTAACTCCCAAACAAAACTAAACTTTTTTTAGGCTTTTTCAATTCATGCATTGTGTGGTGCTACGTGAATCTTTTGTCTCTTGAACAATAAATATTTTTTTTAAATTCACCAAAATCCTTTAACCATTGATTGACATTTCCAGGGGGCGCTGGTGGTAAAAAATTGAAAAATTGTCTACGGAACATACAGGGTGGAGACGACAATGCGACAAAAAATTTAACTTCGTAAACCTCATGATGTACCCAGTATGCATATAAAAATCCAATCGAAAATATCCAATAGTATAGTCACAGGGCATTATTTTTATTTTTAGCTTTTTTACATGATTTATCTGTGAATAGGCTAGCACTGACAGGTTAACGTGGGTATAAAAATTAAACTCATTGTGCTAACTCGCTACTTGAAAACCATCGCCAAATATAATTTATATTTTTAATTTTGGGATTTATTTGATAGGTTTAAGAAATATTCATATTAACTAGTATTGCCAGTGTTTTCGTTTTCGTATTGTCGCCCCTACCCTATATATAGAAAAAAACAAGATGGCGGCGACAATACCGTTTAAAGCCACGCGCCGAAATAATCATGTAGCTCTATATTTCTCAAGAACAGCTTCGTCGATCTTGTGGTTGCCTTTGAGCTCATACAATGCAGTTCAGAGAGTTAATTACTTTCATTATTTTGTATTGTAAACACAACATGTTCCCTTGATTGCTTTTGTTATACGACACTTTGTGGACAGACTGGATGGAAAATATGGAACATGAAAAGCCACTTGATAAGTAATAAACGTCAACTAATCAATTGCAGATTTATGAAGAACTAGGTCATTAATAAATGTTTGTTTGTATGTTACTTTTTGTTTATAGGAATAATGTACATTTGAATGCATATAAGGGTAATAACATAAGAATATTTACTTTGTGTATAATATGGAGAATATTCCTAGAATAGGTTAGAGTCAAGTAGAGTGGTATTTTCGCTTATTTTTGGATACTCATATTTTGATAGTTAGCATTTTTTAAGCATACTAGCATGATTCTTAAGAGAGATTGATGTAAATTAGCTTAAAAAAGGAGGTTCTGAATTTCTATGAAATTATCAAAAACACATGTGGTGCTGTTCTACAAACGATGGGGCATTAATAACATGTCGTGTCTTAATATCGTGTCCTGCGTGTCCTGTTGCTTGTTCACTACAAGAACTGATGGACGCTACCGAAAGCGCCAAACTAGTAGCTTGGTTCTGGGCCGACACGATTTACATTGCCATCGACACGCTAAGAAGATGAAGAAGAAGATAAAAAACAAAACCATTTAAGACTTTTATGTTAGTCTCTAATATTAAATAAACAAACAGTTTAAAAATGACTTACTTTTTCTAAATAAAAACTCATTTTATGACCTAAATTCACAGCCTCTTCTAGCCAAAGCTGAACGTTTACTCAGATAGAGCTCTGCACTTGACATAGAAATTCTTTGTTTATTATGAAAGTGCAGTACTTATCAGATTTCCTGGAATACTCGGCGAGCCGTCTGTGAAGCGAGACGTATCCTTTTTCAATTACTTTCACTCTTAACTTGTTAGTGAGTGAATGAATGAATGGATTGATAATGTAGAAGTCAATGTTTCAATCAATCATTTTGAAATATTTTTTTAGCTTTTAATAGTAAAATGTTGTGGAGTATCTCGATATTCCACGGTATTGCAACCATTTTGGTTTCTTATGAGTATTTTCAAATTGTGTGAATGCACGATATCCACGGAAGGTGAATTTTTTGCTTATCTATACTTTTATTATAAAAAGGTAATTTGTATGTAGGGGGTAATCTCAGGAACTAATCATCCAATTCTAAAAAAAAATCAATGGTAGATAGCTAAATTATTCGTGAGTGCTATAAGCAATAAATTATATTTACATCATGCATATTAGCCGAGCTATCACAATTTTTTCAGACGAATTCACGGGTGATGTACTAGTTTTTAGTAAACAAAAAATCATCCTAAACTTGAAAGAACTGGTAATTCACTGATATATTGTTCACGCAATTAGTACTGCAAGAAGAGAAGAAAAGAAGCAATGCGTGTCATTTGAATTGGGTTCAATGACCTACATCTGACAGTTACGAGGCATAGAACTACACGTTGGAGCGAGTGCGCATAGTTAAATCAATAAATTGATAATACATGGAATACAATAAAAAATAAGGCACATATCAAACAGCTTACAGACCTATAATAAAAACACGAGAAAAAAATGTCATGCAACAATAAAATTTTACCTTACGTGTAAATCGGGTGCACAGTCAAACAACACTGTCAAAACACGAGTATCAATTCCGATTCGTGATGGATGCGAGTTACGGCTGCAATATACAGGACGTTCGATACCGATCTCTGTGCCAAATAAAAGAGTGGGGGATAATGTGTCATTTAAAAAAAAGCATACCAGGACACGCTTAGCAAAACTATATACAATATTTTGATATTGTCAATCTTCAAACCTTAGTGTTTAAGGATTCAATTACTGTTAGTCCCTGGATTTATGACGTTTAACTTCTATATCTGTAACTTTGGACATCGCCAAAAATCAATCAATTTTATGAATCGAACAAAAACGACGCGTTGACGCAGTGTAAGCGTTGTGTAAACGCAGCGTAACCGTTCGACAAACGCTCAATGCGAAAATACGTTTATGCCCATTTACACACTAACACTAGGCCGACATCTAAATCAACGCTTAAATAACAGAACGCGGTTGAATTTTTGACAGAGCGTTTCCTATAATGCAAAAATATTAAGGCTCTCATTTAGCTGTTACTGAGTATCAGTGGAAGCGGGTGTATTAACGGTTCTTGACCCCAACATATCCTGTTTAAAATTGCCGATTCAAACGCCCTATATACACTCTCTTAACACTACAAAGTGACCGACAATAAACGCATCCACGCTCACGGAGCAAACAGTGATAGCTCACATCCTGCGATTTTGTCGTCCCAGGACTTTGAAGTGTTAATATTATCAACGTGTTGTTGCAAAAAAAGGATGGAACTATTATCATATAGCCATCTCTTTCTTGTACTGCAATAATGATATAATTTGGTCCCTGACGCGACTACCATTATCTCCTTACGTTTGCTCTAGACACCAAACTGTGCCATTTCAGATTGAAAAATGTTGACTAGATTTTATGAGTTACCGTGGTCATAGTATTTAGTACGAAAAAGTACTGTTTCTGACATTAATGTGCTGGTGTTGCCACCAGTTGGAAAAAAATACTATTAGGTAACTACAAAAATTTTACAAAATGTTTCTGTGACTATCCAGCTACTGAATATTAGCAAATAACTCTGTACAAGTTTCATATGACTCATCGAAACCAGCAAAACTAAAATATAGAACATCCATTTTTAAAACAACTGAACCTCATTTTTTAAGCCCAGTTATTTCCTTCCATCTCTCTCCGTTAAAACGAATTTTACATGAAGTTTTCCACAACCAAAATTATTATGAAACTGGATTATTTAAATACACAGAAATATTTCCTGTGCCAAATAAAGCTGATAAACAATTTTAATTAAAATTGTAATGCGACCATAATGCACTTAATTTCGCTCCTCGTTTGTAATGCATGTAGTTACAGGTGAGTTATTGTTCTCGCCAGTGAATAGGGATCGGTCGAACAGAATTCATGTGAAATTATTTAGGTCAGCTGGGAAATACGGAGTTATTACGTATGGTTGTTTGTTATGGAGTGTAGCTGCTATTGGTATTACTCTATTTGGTTGAATAAATTATTTTAGTCGAACGTTATAGTCACAATGTCCTTTGATAATATTGACACTTGATGGAGGTTTGTTTTATGCGCACATAGATGTTTTAACAGACATTGTGAAAATCTTTTATCAATCCTTGTGTTAGAAAGTACATCAATTTTTAAATTAGCTTTTCGTACTACTTTTCAACCTTATTACTTAAGGCTTAAGAGTGAAAAGTGGGAGACCGTCTGTGAACTCGTTAGTACATAACATCACGCTTTGTAATCCCGAAGGGTTAGGCAGGGGTGTACCTCACAAGTACACACACATTTCGCCGGTTATGTTATGTTTAAGTCCCATGTTATAGAAGGCAAGCCTATTGCCATCAGCCAGGCACAAATCCAGACAAAACAAAACCACAAGACAAAACCCAATAACACTTTGCTAATCTGGAAAACGAACCCAGGATCTCATGCTCTGCAGTCGCGCTTGCAACCACTAGACCAACGAGGCAGTCCCTTTAGGGACATGTTTGAGTTTATTTGCTTTTCTGAATAATAGATTAGTTAACAGTAACGAAGTTGAACATTAATTGTGAGTTATTATAATCATCACTGTTCGAATTTCGATGGCCTTTTAAGACGAAGAAAACAGTCACTTTATATTTAAGAAAACTTGAATATATTAAGAATTTTCTGTATGCTGCAAGTGGGTCTACGGTTTCTTTACATTGTCTTTGTAGTTACTTAGATTGTGTTCTATATCGGAGGTCTACGAGACAAGTGGGTTTTGAAAGCATAGTCTACAGGACTGTAATTGTTTCCGCAAAGCAATAACTGGCAAACTGACAAATCTGTCTATCCTCTTTCTTTGTCTTTTGCTACAGACAGATTTGTCTGCTCTTAACAATTTATTTTCCAGTCAACCCGCGATCATGGCGCTTGCAATAGCGTCGAAATATTGGGAGCTCAAAATAATGAACAATCACGGGAGATATCCCGTAAGTGACAGAATAAGTTTAGTTGTAAACTGTGAAAGCTTAAAACACTGCTAGCACAGTTTTTAATGGTGCTGAAACCGACCCGTTATTGAAGCCAAAATCGAGAATATAATCGATGAACGTCTAAACGAGCGTATCTCCACTTTGTCTACAGACAATATCACTTAACTGACCCAATTCGTAAAGGTTGCATCTTGTCCTAATTCCGTTGTGGGCTAAAATGTGTTTTCAATCGGCCAGCATTTCTCAGCTGAATATCAAAATAGCTATTTGAAGAGAATTTATTAAATGATACCAGAGTGAATTGTTGAATATCTGTTAATATTGATTTGGTTAGCTTGTATCTGAAAATAGTTAAACAGTTGTTATGAAAACATTTGGTCTAGTAATTACCTTCGACGAACAATTACACACATCATCATCATCTGCCTAGCCTTTTCCCAACTATATTGGAGTCGGCTTCCAGTCTAACCGGATGCAGCTGAATACCAGTATTTTATATGGAGCGACTGCGTATCTGACCTCCACAACCCAGTTGGTACTGGGTAATACGATATCCCTTGGTAAGACTGGTTGTCAGACTTTTTGGGCCACTGACTACCTATACGACTGTCAAAGATCTACAAATGACACCCGGGACAATTATAAACATTGGTAAGTTTAAAATACGAAATTATTGGAATAATCTTACTAATATTATAAATGCGAAAGTTTGTGAGGATGGATGGATGGATGTTTGTTACTATTTCATGCAAAAACTACTGAACGATTTGTATGAAATTTAGTACACAGATAGTTTATAACCTGGATTAACACATAGGATACTTTTTATCCCGGTAGTATGATCCCGTGGGACAATTATCGAACTCCAGGCGAGCGAAGCCGCGGGCATAAGCTGGTTATTTATAAAGGGTGTAAAAAGACCCTTAACGAAAACGAAAACCACATATTCTGCCCATCATTGGGATCATTTTTTTGTTCTGGACCATATCTGGGAACCTTCTAGTTACGGAGATATTGGGGGTCAAAGTTCCAATTTTTTCACAAGATTTTTTTTAAATACTACTTTTTAAGGTTCTAACTTTACTCCAATTACCTCCATGGTCCGTTTACTATTCAAAGCATCCATCAGCAATAAGTTTTGAGCGCATTATATTGAGTTTTACCGTAAAATGTGATTTTTGATTTACTTAGTTTGATGTACAGAATGCTTGGTTGACGGCTTGGTGAAGGGTCTGTTTACACCCCGTATATATCAGCTCCAAAAACGAAGGAGGTTCTACAGAGCTGACACCAAAGTAATGTAAAACATTCAACAGCACATTAAATTTTTCATCGGACATTCTATAAAAAGACAAATACGTTTGATAAAGAAAAGAGTCATCAACTTGTTATATAATAAGTTACTTTTATTAGTTGTTATTCAACTATCAGTAAACTTTTAGTACCGGTTTTTAAGATTATTGCTAACCTGGGACCGGTAACATGCAGCCAGCTAGCCAGCTCGGTTAAGGAATATCACAACTTTTCAATATAGGTCTCATCAAGGGCGTCTGATTCGATAATGTTTTTCTGAATACCAATTAGGTATACTGAAAATATCAATGAACTATGACAATAATTAAATGATTTTTTCTCACGAGACTAGTAAAACATTGATCTCCCGGCTTACATTGTTATCTTGAGACAGTGATGGCCGAGGCAAAATATAACTTTCTTAGTTCAAAATTATGGTTACACTAGCTGTTGCACGCGACTTCGTTTGCGTGAAAATTTTGATGTGTATGTGCGAGCAAAAAAAAAAGATATAAGCCTATGTGCTATTCCAGACTATAATCTATCTCTGTGCCAAATTTCACCTAGATCCGTTAAGCCGTTCTGGCGTGATTGAGTAACAAACATCTATCCGTCACTTCAAACTTTCGCATCCATAATAGTATATTATGATTCGGCTGAAACCTTTGACCTGTCACGAATTTAAGGTTCTCTATAACTTGAGTTAGGAGTGCTTATGTTTGTCTATGGAACTCTACAGGCTGTCATGGAAAGTTTCAGTCATATCACTATGATACAGTCAGAGCAATAAAACATCAGTGTTATTACTTTAGTGTGATGGAAGTATGTGGTCGTTTATGCCATGCTAGGTTTGAGTTTTAGTTTAGTGATTAAATCAAAGATATATTCATTTATTTTGGTTTTAGAAAAGTTTGTCTTCGCTATATTTTATGGCACTAGAAATTACTAGTACTAACACAGAGACCTCTCATGCAAAAGTGACACTTAATAATAAGATTCAGTTTTGCTTTTAATTGTGCTAGGCCTTTAGGTAATGTTATTGTAGCTTTTGAATATGCTTTTGGAAGCCAATTTCTGCTTCTTTTCTACTTAAAACATAATACAGAGTTCTGAATCAATATAAATCGAAATGATACCACGCTTGTAACTTTCTAACCTGAATTACAAAAAGATGTCACGATTGTAACTTCTACAACAAAATCGTGGTAAACACCGTCCTTAATAAATAATAATCTATAGCTGAAAACAACAATTACACAACAATTGATCACTTTTTATCCGACATTTGAACTTTAAGCCACATTAACCTACAAAGCATGCATAACTAAGAATTCTTCGAAAAACTGAACACACAAAAATGCCATAAGATTTCGTGTATCACACAACTTTAGTCAATCAAAAATAGCATTAAAATATACTAAAATCTTCTGTACGTATTTCTGTGTATAAAAGCATATATATTTCGGTCGTCGTTCGTACTCTTTTCGCTACGCGCCATCTTTAGCCGAATCTTAGAAACGTTTTTCGGAGAGCCATGAAGTTAGCAACGTTATAATAAAGATTAGGACTATTACAGGTATATGTATAGAAACAGGCTTTAACTGCGATGCGAAAGAAATGTTTTACTGAATGAAAATTCTAGATTCAATTGCTTTGTATTTTAGGTTGTTTTTTGTTTCTGTCATATTCTGTTTATTGATCATTCTCTGATAGAAAACACTTTGTACATGAATACTATATCATTTTTATCTAATCACTTAATGTTCACGTGTATGACCTCCATTGTATGATTGCAGGTCTTATTCACGCGATGAATAAAACATCATTAAAAATCGTAACGTATAAAAACTGAGCAGGTAGCTATGAAGTTACTTTAGTAAATTAAATAAAGGGACAATGGTGTTTATAATTAAATTAATTGGATGTGAAATGGCTGAATAATTACTTCGGTGTTAGAATCCACTCGCAGTCCTGAGGACAACATTACGTATCGACGCAGACAATATTGTAAATACAAATACACTTCAGCCAGTCTTGTTTCGAAACATCTAAGTTATTGGCTTAGGGTGATAAAGTCACCTACGCGGTATTTCTCGCGAAAATGGCACACGAAGCCTTACAATCTATCACTCACCAGAGTTACGGGCATGGGCGCGGCGCGACTCAGCACCCACCGCACTCCTTTAACTAAATGGATCCACGACTATTTACTGCTTCGATTCTCGCCATTTTCTCAATAAAACCACCGAACATTTAGCTAAAGACTCAACGAAGATGGTCGCCCTCGCCGCCGCCGTTGTTGCTAGGTGCAGATCAATTGCCAACCCTTGTAGGTTACATGAATGAAACCTACACATTTTCGGTGCGTCATAGCTATCATATCGCTCGCACCCGACGCGGACCTTCAGATACGCCACGATTGTACTAAAATTACAGAATATTTTGTAAACGTCTTCAAAACTCAGTCGATTGAACGTGAACGTCTCGTTTTGGATTTGGCACGTAAGAGGGGCGGAGGGTTAGTGTAGAGCCTGTCGTGTCAGTGTCGTGTGTCGAGCGAGTGGTAGACGGCGCTGACGGAAGGTCGGGGAAGCCGGGCCGGCAGGGCGCGAGCCCGGGCTCCGCTGACGTCAGCGACGGCTCGGCGCCGCGGACGGAGCGGCGGTGCTCACCACCGGCCTGCCAATTATTATTTTATGTACACGAACGGCGCGAAACAAAAGGCGGCGACGGCGACGGCGGGGCGCGGGCGGAGAGCGCTCGCCGCAGGAGCGACTCCAGGCGCCATCTAGCGGGCGCGCGGCGACCACTCGCGCCTACTCCTTTCGGTCTGCGGACGATCGAATTGAGACGGAACCTTTGCGCTGACCGACCCTCACTGGCCAACCGGACTCCGGTAACACTGTCACTGATCGGGAGTAGCGCGGAGCGCGGTTGGGGGTGGTGGTTACGCTGCGGGTCTGGGGGTCACGTTTCGTAAAATGCGTTCACTGATGCGTACCGTCGTCAGAGCGTGGCTGCGTGTGATGGTGGCGGTCGGGTGGGCCATGCTGTCAGGCGGCGCGGGATAGGCGCGGGCCGGGCATGGCGGGCTCCTGCTCGACACTGCGGTGCGGGCGTCCGCGGCGCGCGCTGCACGCCACTGACCCGCGCACCGCCCGCGCCCGCCACGCCGCCGCCGCTGCGCGCGCACGCCCGCACCGCCGGCGGCCGCACCGCGCCGACCGAGCCTTCGGCCTCCGGCCTGCACCGCGTGCACCGGCACCACACCGCACACGGCCCACGCAACACAACATACGCTAGCTATCGATTGTATACTAGGGTTCTGCACCTTACGAAAGGTCGTCAGTTCATACCTGTGCACTCTCCTATAGAGGCAGATTGACAAGTGTAAATAAACTCGGCAGGCAGACTGATTGACGTAACGACGTGGCTCTTCATTATTTGTGTTATTGGCCTGAACTTGTTCATTCGGAGTACGTGGCATCATTTTTCATTTCGAGTAACATTGACCCCAATAAAGGTGTAGCTGAGTGGTTATACATAGCTTACGATACACATAATCAGTAGGTATATATCGCTAGGTGTTGGTGTCTGAATCCCGTTTGCCTTGCAACCAGACACGTCGTCGCCGCGTCGTCAAAATTTTACGACTTCACTCGAGTGTGCTAACCCAAACAGATTCTATCTGGCACAATGCGATGCAGGATTTCCTTCCTGCTAGGTGCCGAGCACCTCATCATCTCATATGCGGCATCTATGGAGGATCTTGTTTGGGTAATCTTGTCAAAGGTGTGTAGTTACACAAGTTACTTCTAAACATAACAACATCATGTAACCTGTATTGTGTACTGTGTATTTATTTATTTCATTAGATATTGAAAGCAATAAGATAGTTTTACAATGACAATATTAGTTGTGTTCAACAAACCGAAGTAATTTTTAAAGAGATCCTAGAACTAAGCCAATTACAGCTGACACGAGCGCACCTTTTGGCACAATTCTTTTAAATCGGCTTCCCCGCTCTATCTTATATTCTGCTTATCCTGTTATTTTAAGCGTCGCACGTTTATAGCATCTCCTCAAAAATATTATTTGCATCTCTTTATTCGTTGTTTATGTATGTTTATAGCTGATACATTTTCCATGGGTTATGGGGAACTTATAAAAAGGTGTTAAAAGTTCTGTTTCGTACGTTGTAACTGTTATCAAATTGCGCACTGTTCTTTATTTATTTTTTATTTCTTTATCTATCTACAATTGTTACATTTTTTACACTAATAATATAAGCTAAAAAACACACCAAGTGTACAATATGCGATAGACACAGCATGAACAAGTAAAAACTAAAAACTAATTACAGTAGTTGTATATGTATAAATACTTAGTATCTAGACTGTTCAAAAATTAAATATTTCATTTTTGAACAGTCTCAGTTCTTATTTCCTCAAGTGATCCTGTAGGATGCGAGAAACAGGAATGTTGCAACAATTTCCGGATTAGATAGTATGCATGTGAAGTGGTTGAAATAAGCAGCTAACACAATAACTCTGACACCTTTTCCCAAGATTCGAACTCGCGTCAGAATCCGAATTTGAATGCCCTTGAAAAATGTTGTTCGAATCTTATAGAATCAGACCTAGATATCATGTACGAACCGTATGCCTTAAAGAGACAGGCTTATGTGTATGAACCTCTATGTCTTAAAGAGTCAGGCTTAACAGTCGGCAGTTGCTGCAAAGTAACTTCGCGTCGATAACAATGATGGGAAAGTCAGAAATGAATACTATTGACAATAGTAGATATTCAGGACCTACTTATTACTTCCATAAGATTGACATCAGTTATCGAAAAGACTGCGGTCGTCGTCTAGCGTCCCAAGGCGCGACTGCTGAGCATAAAGCCCTAAGTTCGATTCCCGATTTGGGCAAAGTATTTAAGGGTTTTTCAATTAGAAATTTCTCAGTATCAGCCCCGCAGTTTGGATTTGTGCCCGGTTTATGGTAATAGGCTCGCCCCCTATAACATGGAACTTAAACATAACTGGCGAACTTTGGTTGTACGGTTAGGTACACCTCTGCCTTACCCTCCGGACATTACAAGACGTGGTATATGTGTATGTATCGAAAAGCTTATGTCAATTTTGTTAAAACTCGTAGAAATATGAAAACACTTAAAAACTGTTGTAGAATTAGAAACGAATCTAGGTGCTCGGTCCTCTACTGTACCACGTTCGTTATCTGAGGTCACGTTATAATTAAAAACCTTCTTTCTACGAACCATAAAATAAAAATAACAATCCATTAAATTATCAAAGAAACTGAGCTTATCAGAAAAGTGTCCCAATAAATCTGACTCAGTCACTGTGATTCAAAATAAGGTGTGACTTTCTAAGAAGCTGAAGGTAAAACGTGTTTTTAGAAACGCTATTATACCTGATAAGGTTTGTTCATAGTGTCGCCACACTATGTGGTGTAAGTTTAAGTTATAGTCACCATTTATAATAACCAGAGCTACCTACCTACTTAAGTGAGTAGTAGTGGCCCAGTAGAAACAGCCGCGACTCACTGTTCGGTAGTAGATTTGAACCCTGTCAAGCAATTCGCTTTGTTTAAATATTTTCGTCATGACTACAAAAGCCCCATCCTTATTCTATCATTGGACGAGCAGAGATACAGCACTGTTATATGGTTGAAGTTCCACGAACCCAATCTAAGCGCTATGCTTCCACATGTATTATGTGAAGCGTCAGTCTGTGGAATTCACTGCCGGCTTCTCTGTTTCCTGATAATCTAGATCTCTTCAATTCTCTCCAAGTTCGAGTGAATCAGTTTCTTCTAGGCAAGCGAGCTTCACCCTAGGCCACGTCATCGCTTTACATCAGGCGAGTTCCGGCCAAACGCAAGCCTTTTTAGCATAAAAAAAGATCGTAAAGAAACCGCACTGTTCGAGAACCAAAAAATCAAAATCATGTAGGATCCATCCATAAGGTGCACCGGTCCTGCTTGGTGGGTAACAGCCCACACCCTTCCACAAAAAAGAGGCCTATGTCCCAGCCAAGGAAACATAATAGGATTATGCTATTTAGATACAGGGGCTTTGAGTGACCATGCATTCATTCAACATCATTCACGGCCCAACTTCACCCACTGCTGGTTATAGGCCTCTCATTGCTTGTGCCAAGCTCCACGTTCTTATGCCAGCCTCATCTAGGATATTCCCGCGATGGCAACAATGTAGTCTACCCGCCGGACGACCAACACTTCTCTTTCCAGTCACAGCTATACTCCACCTGCCATCACCGTGCCTTGCTAGGTATCCTACCCAACTCCATTTGAGTTCCATACCGCGATTTCCAATATCGAAGACCTTCGTGCGTCTCTGACCACTTTTACTAAAGCTTATTTTACACATGGAAGTAACCAGCATGCATGTCAATATATGCAGTAACAGAAAATGTTTCAGTAGTTGTCTGCAGTACATCATGTTTGAGCTCAAAGTTAGGTGACATTGTTTGCTGTTGAGCAAGCTTCCGTTCCCTGTTCAGAGCTATCTAATCTCCGAAGCACGTGGTTTCGAAAGCTGGCTCGATTTCACGACGGGTGCTAAGCTATAAATCTGTGTAAGCTTGTAAATGCAAAGTTGGGGCTGCGTATTACATGGATACATGCTGTATATTTTTTGTAAGAAGAAAGTTTTTAGTTATTGGTTGATATTGCTGTAGGGTAGGAAGATAGCCTGATGAGTTAGAACATAGCATAATATCACGCATGTAAGCCTCGTAGGGTTTGGCAAGGGTTTGGCAGAGGTGTACCTAATAGTACACCGACATTTCACCAGTTGCGTTTAAGTCCCATGTAATAGGGAGGGAGCCTGTCATCAATCGAGCCCATGGGCATAGTGTTACCAGTAACTGGATTGTGGAGGTCAGATAGGTAGTTGCTTTATGTAAAATACTGGTATTCAGCAGCATTCAGTTAGATGAGATGATGCAGACCCCAACATCGTCATCATCATTCTCCTACCCGTATTCCAATTGGGGTATGCGCAGAATGTCTTCTTGCATGATGCAGACCCCAACATTGTAAAGAAAAAGCTAGGCAAGTCATGATGTTGATGGGGATGGTGTCTGGCTCTATAGTTCAGAAAACATATGAAGTGTATAAAAATATCAAAAAAGACATATGTAGAGGCGATCTATGAAATCAAATGATTGATTGCATACAGACGAAAAAGAAGGCTGTTAACTAAAAATGTTTGCAATTCTAATCTCAAAATACCAACAATTATGTTGCAGCGATTTGCAAATGATCAAATATCAGAAAGCAATATTTCATTTGCATTCACTGTTTCTAAAGCAACTTTGATTTCATCTGAACTTTACCTTGAGGTCAAGTAACAGACACAAGTTACAAGTCTCAAAGCCGTTTTGCTCTGCAATTTCAAAGTCGGGCTTCTCAATTCATCGGGAAATATAGATGATAATATTTTACGGAAATGTGGACATTAGTTTCATAACATTATGGTATAAAATGTGTCCTTTGTTCATTGCAACTGAAGCAATGTCATACATAAAGAATCTATCGCTGCATATCACATAATGTATGTTATTGTATGAAATGGGTGCCCATTTTGAAGTCTCATGTAACAAATTTTTGCTCGAAAGGATACGCATGAGAAACATTATAAATTATGCTCGTAGTATGTTCTCAGGTTACATTTGAAACATGGTTTAAATTACATACCAACTTACGAGTTATGGTGTGTAGCGTTTTCAAATATTGTATAAATGGCTTGGAAGATTTTTGTATGAAGCCTGGCTGGCCTAACTTCCATTAACTGCCATTTTTTTTTTCAAAGTTGCGGGCATAACATCTATATTAATCGATAGTCGGTATCAATATAAACAAGTTTTGTTCAAAATGTTCTAAAGTGTCACGTTTACGAGATATGAGCTATCAAAGTTAAAGTCCACTGATGTCATCTTCAGCACAACTTTGATACCTTACTTCTCGGAAACGTGACACTTCAGAACATTTTGTCTCATACAAAAGTGGTTTGAATTTATACTTATTCCAACCATTAAATTCAAACCCCATTCTAAAAAAATTATAAATAATTCTAATAAAATCTAGGTTTTTACCGACGACTTTAAAAAGGTGACTAGGACAAACTAGACTCGGTTAAGACAGGGTTATGTGGTGCAGCTACGGAGAGCACTGTTGATTTGATCAGCCACGCATGAAACCTTTTGCTGAAGATGCCATCAGTGAATGGACATTAACTTTGATAGCTCGCGTTAAAAGTTAGTAGTGATATAGGCCGGCCAGGCTTCATACAAAAATCTTCCAAGCCCTTTACATACTTCAAATAAGACACTGTATGACCTTGATATTGGTTATAAATTACATCAAGAACGACTTTTTGATCATCATAATTCATCATTTTTCAATCTCAGTACGCTATAAAGGGTGTAAAAAGACCCTTAACGAAGCCGAAAGGTACTTGTTCTCCCAGTCATTGTGAACAATTTTTTGTTCTAGACCATACCTGGGAACCTTCTAGTTTCAGAGATATTGGGGGTCAAAGTTCCAACTTTTTCACAACTTTTTTTTTAAATACAAGTTTTTAATGTAAGATTTTTACTTTAAACACCTCCACGACCCCCGTACTATTCAATCCATCCTTCAGCACAATGTTCTGAGTGCGTTATATTGAGTCCTACCGTCAAACGTGATTTTTGACCCCAAAAAAAAAAGTCGTTTCCCAGCAAAAATTTTTGCGTAAAGTTACTTAGTTTGATGTACAGAATGCTTGGTTGACGGCTTCGTGAAGGGTCCGTTTACACCCTGTATATGTTGTGTATGTGTATGTGTGTAAGACAATTTAAGCCGAACCCACTGTATGTACCACCATAGCTACATGTTTCCACATGTCAACAAAACACAGTCAGGACGAGCACATCACCGTCGCACCTCGCGTCGCAGCATTGAATATTGTATGACTACGAAGACGTTTCGCAAACTGCGCCCACTAACCCCAACAGCTCACTCTGTCTTGGAAATTACCTCATTGGCCTAGTATCCGCAAGGAAACATATCGCGAACACCTGGATTCGATCCCCAGGAAGAGCGTTATTGGTTTATTTTTATTATTATTTCCTTGGTTGGAGTTTACTAGACTTACTAAGTCGTTTTAACCAGTAATTGTGTCTTAGAAGTTAGATAAGTCGCTTCATATAAAATACTGGTATTCAAATAACATAACATCACGCTTTCCCGAAGGAATAGGCAGAGGTGTACCTAACAAGTACACCCACATTTCGCCAGTTATGTTTAAGTCCCATTTAATAGGGGGCGAGCCTATTGCCATCAACCGGGTACACACCCAGACTCCGCGGTTGCTTTTGAGAAATTCCTGATGGAAAATCCCAATAACACGTTGCCCGACCCGGGAATCGAACTCAGGATCTCATGCTCAGCTGTTGGTATAGTAGGTAGTAGGTAGGTTGGTATATGTAGAGCAATCTTCTCTGTTCCAATCGTAATTCTGATGTTGAAAAACTCAATGGACCAGTCGTAAGTACAAAAGGAATATATTGAGAATAATAAGAATGCCATATAAAGGGTGTAAAAAGACCCTTAACGAAGCCGAAAGGTACTTGTTCTCCCCGTCATTGCGATCATTTTTTTTGTTCTAGACCATACCTGGGAACCTTCTAGTTACGGAGATATTAGGGGTCAAAGTTCCAACTTTTTCACAAGTTTTTTTTTATGCATACATGTTTCTAATGTAAGATTTTTACTTTAAACACCTTCACGACCCCCTTACTATTCAGTCCATCCATCAGCACAATGTTTTGAGTGCGTTACATTGAGTTTTACCGTAAAACGTGATTTTTCACCCCCAAAAAAAAAGTTGTTTCCCAGCAATAATTTTTGCGTAAAGTTACTTAGTTTGATGTACAAAATGCTTGGTTGACGGCTTCGTGAAGGGTCTATTTACACCCTGTATTATCCATGTCATGATCAAAAACAGTACTTAAAGGTGCATAATAAAGACAATATTTGCAAACTCCGGGTCAGAAGCTGGCAACTTATAGCTATTAGGAGGAAGCCATAAAAGTAGCAGTGACTGCAACGCCTCGTATACGTACTTACTGTATTGCATGACTGGTTTATTGTGTATTTGTTTATTACTATCGAAGTGGGTTATACGCGGTGTAAGGGAGAAGGATATCGTGACAGAAACTTTTTTCTATGGATGTACTCGTAGTACATGATTGTACACAACTAGAGATGAAATTTTCTAAAAAAAAATGCTTTTTCATACAAAAGGGCCATACCTAAAGAGGCAAAATGTAAGGTACAGCTGGTTTTCATAAATCTACGTACTAAATATATTAGAAAAGAAAAGCAGTAACGTTATGACTGCGCTTATGGTGTAACTTACATAAACGAGCGATACATTTCTTCAGTATCATTGCAAAAAATGGTACTGAAATGGATTAAACCACTTACTCATGAGGAAACGGAAGAACTCTTGAAACCTACGAGAGAATCTATACTCTCATACTGGCACACAAACACACATGCAAGCACAGAACACACACACACACACACACACACAAACTATAATTATGCCAATCTTGTCTGTGTTATCTTGTCTACTTACCTATATTAAATATTTTATTAATATTTTTCTTTATTTTGCTATGGAAGAGTGGAGTCTTCTAATACACACATTGTTTGCTTAAAAGAAGGCTCCAATCACAAACTAATTGTTGTAATCTTGTAGTAGAAATAAACAATTTTGATTTTGATTTGATTTGATCTCGTTAGATGTAATCGTCAACGACTTCACTACACGAAAGAAACATTTACAAAACTAAAATACCAGAAAAACATAACTTTACTACGCAATAATACCAGATATTCTCCCACAATAAATACCGACTAAGCTTAAAAATACTTTACATCCCCCGAACACAGCTCATTTCAGTGCACCCGCAAGTTTATTGGCCCCCATACCCCAGCTGGCAAAGAACAGTAGTAACTTTTGTCGACCCAGTTATAACCAGCCTCAGACGTATGGCACGTGGATAACCGACTCGTTCTTAGGGTGATGCAGACTTGCTACTTTAAGCATTGTCGATTTTGCGACTAATGCCCTCTTCATGACCTCAGACGAAACAACTGTGTCAAGCGACACTGTTTTAAGCTTTCACGGTTTGCAACTAAACTTATACTGTCACTTCACTGCAGAGCCATAATCAACTCGCGATCATGGCGCTTGCAACAGCGTTGAAATATCGGGAGCTCAAAATAATGAACAATCACGGAAGATATCCCGTAAGTGACAGTATTAGTTTTGATACGTCCGTGGTTCACTTCTTTCCTGCACGCGATTACCATCGCTCCGCAAGTAGCGTTGTCGCAGTATCTCGTGGCTAAAGGCACGTGCGCGGCCCAGACTGGAGCGGGCGCCGGCAGCGTGGCGGTGACCGGACGCGTCCTCGCAGAGGTGTCCCAATCGCACAGCGAGGCTGGCTGTTCATTGCTCACTTGATGAACGTGTAACTCAAGGTCAAGCAGGCGACAAGACGCGGTGGGCACTGCATCGTGTTTCAGCGACTCGCTACATTTAGGGAAAATTTTGAAATGAGATCCACCAATGAAAACGCTATCGCCGCAAATCCAAAACGCATGCAACACCTGTCAGAGTCAATATTACACATCAATGATGGCTAACAGCTCTTGAACTTGGTTTAGTTGTGCTGATCTTGTTCAGTTTTGCTGGTCAAATTCACCCTTAATCGCAGATTTCAAAGAAACACTGCAACCGGTGCATCTGAATGTAAACGGTGTGTTTAAGTCGCTTTGTCAAGTTGTGTGTCAGTAAAAGTCTGACACTCTCTCCCACTCCGCCCAGAGCGGGGGTGGGGGGGGGGATGTTATTTGAAGATTTCCCATCCAAAAAAAAAAAGTTTCCGAGAAAACGATGAAATCGCTGATCGCAGATGTTGTAGCAATGTCTACTTAAAACCTTAACTTATGGACGTATATATAAAATGAATCTATTCCGTGTATCAGATTGCAGGATCGTTATATAGGTAGCGAATGTTGGTGTTAAATAGTAATTTGTTGGCAAAATCTTTTCCTAGAAGGAATGTTTCGTGAGAATTGAGTCAGCCTTTTACAGGTATTGCAATAGGAAAAGAGTCGGTTAAAAAAAAATTAATGACCGGTTTAAAAAAAAAGTTCATGTAGTAACGCATGCTTTAGCGCAGTCAACTATAGAATATTCATCAGCACGTTAAGCTATTGGTCCCGGCTGTCATTTGTAGATTTTTGACAGTCGTTACAGGTAGTTAGTGGCAAGAAAGTCTGACAACCAGTCTCATCAAGGGGTATCGTATTACCCAGTACTAACTGGGTTGTGGAGGTAAGATAGGCAGTCGCTCTATGTAAAATACTGGTATTCAGCTGCATCTGGTTAGACTGGATATGATGACCTCTGCTAATGGTTTTGGTCCATAACAGCGAAGCATTAAAGAACTTAAAAAAAAAACAATATATTTTATGGCACGTAAATAAACCCATATGAACACTTACGAAATGTCAAAACATAGACGCACGGTCCGTTTTGGTTGTTTACTTATAGAGACAACCCGCAAGAAACTCCATGGTTGCTAACCGTAACCCTGCAAGAGCGTTTCCATCTCCCGTCGTAAAAATGCACGATAAGGCCGAATAAGGACTTCCAATTAATCAAACTACTTTTTATGTTAGCCTGTTTTGTTCCACTGCTTGGCAAGTGGGCAATGTTTGCCCCCATATTATTACACACATAATGCGTTGATCTATACGGCCTAGAAATAATTAATTGGTCACCGTCTACGACTTTGCAGAGGGATGACCAATATTCTGCCGTAAAACCCCCATAAATCACCCCTTAACGATGCATCATGATGATAAAGGATGACATCATGTGCACTGTGTACCTTGAAATGTTAGGCGTACCTAGAAATGTTAGTCAACAAAGTGATACGAAGAAATGTTTATTTCACACTAAATAATACTGATTTTCAGAAACTGGTAATCAGTGTTTGTTTTTTGTTGACCTTTAGCTCATAATAGCTTTCTGTTTCATGCTAAAAACTAAGTTTAGTTTAATGACTAATAACATATTTTTTAATGTGAAGTAAAATGAATTTCAAACTAAGTTTTCTTTTTGGTGTTATTCTTAACTGATGTCTTAAACACTCGACTTTGATTACCTCGTTGGTCTATTTGTCGAGGTCCTGGGTTCCAATTCCTTGGTCAGGAAAATTGTTATTGGTTTTTTCTAGCAGGGATTTCTCAGTAGCAGCCACGGAGTCTGTATTTGTGCGCGATCGATGGCTCACCCCCTATTACATGGAACTTAAACATAGCTGGCGAAATGTGTGTAGTATTAGGTACACATCTGCCTTACTCTCTGGATTACAGGCGTGATGTTATGTGACACTAAACTCTTTAAAAGAAAAATGTACAATGAATACTAATTGTCACTTTCCAGTTGCAAACTGTAGTACCACATTACAGATACGATGACATTATAGAATAAAACGATCCCTTTTTTTACGGATGGGAAATCATCAAATAACTCCTCCCGCTCTGGGTGGAGTGGGAGGGAGTGTCAGACTTTTACTGACTAAAACCCATGCATGTTCCATCTTTGCCCTTTATGTTCCAGGGCCGCGGTATCTCAAACGATCCCATACATACTGTTCCGTACTGTAATGTAGTATGAATCATACAACCATTTCACCAACCAAAAATCGAACCACCCTCTAAACTGCAAACCTCGGAACAACGTCCCTGCTCCATTACATTGAAAAATTGCATCGGGAACGAGTAAACCCCAAACTTCCAAAGGTACTTGACCAGCCAACCTTAAGTAGAGCGGGTCACAAACGTACCCTGTTGGACGCGAGTGGAGCGCAAGCGTACCCCGTTAGAAGCAAGCCTTGCTTGCACGATTAAAAGGGGTCCCAGTTTACATTACACGGAGCTTTAAAGTTTTTTTTTCTGTGCCAAATAATAGACGGTACATGAATTTAAAAAAAAACCGTTTTTCTATGAAACTGAATCGACAAAATGACAGATTGTGTCGACAAAATGACAGATTTCTTTTCACAATCTGTCATTTTGTCGATTCTTCCGTCAACCGTTTCTACGGTGGTCATGCTACGCTTGCTGTTGCTGTAATGGTGACTTGGAAACCCAAACCCTTGAAATTTTTATTTAAGGCTAAAACAAATTGTTTTCATTTCCGGGCATTATCCATGCTATATAAAGTAGTCATTCGCGATGTTTCTTACACATAAAATGTATAAGAGACATCGCGAGACAATTTTTTACCAAGTAATAAGTAGGTACTTAAATGATTTTAGACCCTCAAGCGTTCAGAATCCAAGGTAAAATTTTGCCATGATGTCCCTACGTCGTGTATTTTTAGAGATCAAGGAATTAGATAATTTTATCTATCTGTACTAGTGCTGATACCCATCACATTATTTGAAAATTGATTACTATCCCTTCATTTGTAAGCAAAAACACAGGTTCACCAACTCCCTCGTATCTCACAACATCTAGTACCAGACAACCAGCCCATAAAAGCAACCACAACACAATATCCAATTCCGACATTGCAAAAACCCATCATTCTTCACAATTCATTCCATCACCGCTCCACGCTTCCGTTATTACACTGCATACATAACCCGCAATGCATTCAAAACCGGAGAACGAAGTCCAAATCTACGTATAAATATTTTTGAGCCGCGTCCGCGTTTCCGAGATCTGTGTCCAGCGAATATTGCACTTTGCAACGAACTCTTTGTTCGTGTAGGCTGTATTGGACTGCTTTTTAGGGTTCCGTACGCGATGTTGCTTTGTTCTTGTAGTTTGTACGATGTGCAATCTTGGAGGAAACGTTTTGTTTGTTGTTTTTTTAGTTCCTAATATCTGGGTTGCTTAGAAGATTGTTTGGGGGCAATGCCCTTTTAATCAAGAGCTAGGTGGCTTTCTCAGGTTTAAGAAGAGTTATTACCTTAGATAAAAGAGGACAAAATTTACTGAACTTTTTTTTTTTTTGTATGGGACGTCATCAAATAACCCCCCCGCTCTGGGTGGAGTGGGAGGGAGTGTCAGACTTTTACCGACTAAAACCTATCCATGTTCCTTCTTTTCCTTTGTGTTCCAGGGCCGCGGTATCTCTTTCGAACAGTCCTGCAGCACCGGTACTGATCTTCACGTGGACAATGACGGGGTGGAAGAATGATGCGAACTTGATTTTAATAATTGTTTTAATACGAAGAGAAATTTACAAAATAAATATGTAGGTATGAGTATGGCGGTTTCAACGATCCGTGGGCAGCGACATCGTCGCTCGCGGCTGATGTGGTCGGTGTCGTACACGTGTTGGCGTTACATGTTGCCGCCCCAGGAACGCCGCTCTGGTCCATGACTGGTAGTCGGCATACTTAGTTAACTTATCTGTAACTGCAATTTATTTCTTTACCAATAGCGATACAAGTAGGCACCCGTTAACAAGTTACTGTTTAATAAATTTCTTTATGAAATCATTTAAATGTTAATTCGCGATTGAAAATCAAATCCTACAACACCACTGTATTAACAGCAATATTAACCACTCGATCTTGACTGTTTTCTCCTTTCCACCGTACACTGTCTTCGCATAAAGTATTTCAATGTATAGCCGGTACGTTGTAAGCGGATAGTTTTCTTTTTATTTACCCAGTTCTTACCGTACGTACCTACTTAAAGTGCAGAATATTTTACACTGTTTGTTTTCCGCTTACGTAAAATACAATGACCCAGGAAATGGAGGCGGAGAACGTGTAGAACGTTGACTCAGCGGTGCAAAGTTTGTGTTGCATTCGTATCAACGTGAGGAATGTTCATGGATACTTTTATTTAGGGGAAAATAAAGGACTTTGCTGGACTGAATCCACTACCAATTACCCATCAATAGCCATCCTCAGCACACTTTAAGAGGCTCTGAAATCGCGAGTAGAATCAACCAGTGCTACGCCAAAAAAACTCGTCAAGTAGAGAAGCATTTCGTGTGTGTGTAATTTATCGGCGATTATAACCTTAGGATCCACGGTTTGAAAGTCTCGTTGTAATTTCACTATTTGTACACCATGTCAGCTACCGCTAAAAAACCTCTCGTTAGTTTCAGCAGCACAAAGTTACCTTCCAAAACAACCAATAAACCTGCTTGACGACATATTACGTATAATTACTACTACTACTTTCACCGAACAAAAACATTCCTTAATTCTAACCCTGCACATCATCATGATATTCCTGCCCTTGTCCCATGTTACTTGGGGTCGGCGCAACACGTTTCTTTTTCCTCATTTCTTTTTTTTCATTTTTTTTTTTCATTTTTTTTTTTTCATTCATTCTTTCTTTCATTCTCTTCTGTCAATCGTCACGCTATCATTTAGTCCTCTTTCTTGCATATCATTCCTCACACAATCCATCCATCGTTTCTTTGGTCTTCCTCTTCCTCTCCATCCATCAAAATTTATATTCATCACTCTTCACATGCGATTCGTCCCTCCTTTTAACTTTTCTTCTCCATAGAGATCTACGCTTTGGAATGGGCAACTACAGTATTTTCACAAATTATTATGCCCTGTGTCTGGGACTGTAGCTTGGCCTTCTTTGTTTTTCTGACATTCAAAAGTGCCTGTTATGGTCTAATTGAAATAAATTCTTTGAGATTGAGTTTTCTGTAACTGGCGCAAGTTATAAACCAACCCAACACAATCATCATAAAAATACATCCAACTTGGTGCCGCTGCATTCTATTGCAATTCCAAGTGCCATAGCCAGATGATTTAATAATAAGCCGTAGCAAACTATGCGATAATGTAGGCACCGCTCAACGTGGCGTTTGGCAAACAATTGAGAATTTGTAATTCAGAACTGAGCAGGCGCCGGTATAAATCATTAATATTAATAGTAGAGTATGTTTACTGTATCCTCGAGCTGGAATGTAAGTGGAACTGGTGAACTATGTTTTGTTTAAGTGAATAAAGGTATTAAAAAATGGACATCGACGGTGGTAAATGTCGTAAGAGGCATTGGATATCGTAAAGTAAAGGTCTTCCATAGTCGACTTTGTCGTGATAACTTTTGGTCATAGCATTAGCATAATTCGGCTTTTATGTTCCAACTGCTGGGACTCCCGTCAATGAGCAAAATAGGTTGTGATTAGGGCAAGCACCCGGTTCAACAAATCGCTTGAGAGACCCGAGTAGAACCGGGCATACCCGGTTCTTTAAACGAATTTGTAGAACCGGGAGCAAGGCCCTAGTTGTAATCCACCACGCGGGCCCAGTGCGGGAATAATAAAAATCGGTCCAAGTGGAGATGTCATGTGCATCGTTTGCAGTTGTATTTAAAACGCGATGACCTTAAAGCTAGACAAGCTACAGCTATACCCTACAATGTCGTCAATGGTGTTCTGAAATGTCCGATTTGCGCTCGGAGTTTTTCGGCCAAAGTTGGATATGCCAGCCAGTTAGCCAATTGAGAGCACATGAAAGAGCAGCACACCAAAGCTATTGACTACCACCCTAGAAAGCTTTCGAATGCAGTCGCTGTGGCCGAAATCGGCTAGATGGCATCATCATCATCATCATTCTAATAATTATTTGGTTCTTGGACAGGCTGGTTTCCTGGTTTGAGGAGCTCGTGGCTAAATAATAACAGCCGCTCGGGTCGATCTTTAGGTTAAGCCGTGCTTGCCTAGGTTGGTCTGTGGATGGGTGACCACCCATTACATACCGAGTTTCCTCCGTGCCTAGGAAAAAACATTAAGCCGTTGGTTCCGGGTGTCATTTATAGATCTTTGACAGTTGTTAGGTAGTCGTAGTGGCCCAAAAAGTCTGACAATCAGTCTTACCAAGGGGTATCGTATTACCCAGTACTAACTGGGTTGTGGAGGTCAGATAGGCAGTCGCTCCATGTAAAATACTGGTATTCAGCTGCATTCGGTTAGACTGGAAGTCGACCCCAAAATAGTTGGAAAAAGGCTAGGCAGATGATGGACAGGCTGGTTTCCTCACGAACTTTTGGTCAATGCAGTTTAAAATTGGTCTGGTTCTAAAGAACCGTGACCAAACAAGTATCTAGTCGAGTTATTTATAAATTCCGAAAATGAGGAGTATTCCGCTTTTTCACCCTAATCTTATGACCTAACTATCATCTACTAGAGATTAAAATCAATACGAAAATTCATGAAAATAATCTGGCCGCCTATTTCAGTACTTTCCAACAGCGTTCGTACGTTGACCTTTTAAAGATTTTTATTCAGAGCGGACGCAACGATTGCTTTGAAAACTGTACGGTGCAACAGCCCATTGCATATTTACATCCTCATCAATCATTTAATTGCTAGTCATTTACATTGTAATTAGTTCCACATAATTATTAGTAAATTTTTGTGGTCTCAATACACGAATTATGTGAAATACATAGTATCATTCAGTAAAAGACGTATAAGAAACGTATAAAACCTTTATTTTCTGTCTATTTGTAGAAGCATTCAATGCATCATAATCTGCCTAGCCTTTTCCCAACTATAATAACAGCCGCTTGGGTTGATCTTTAAGTTAAGCTGCGCTTGCCTTGGTTGGTTTGTAGATGGGACATCTCATAACATACCGAGTTTCCTCCATGCCTCGGAAAGCACGTTGAGTCGCTGGTCCCGGCTGTCATTCCTAGATCAGCCATTACAGGTAGTCAGTGGCCGAAATCCTGACATCCTGTCTTACCAGGGGGTATCGTATTACCTAGTACTAACTGGGTTGTAGAGGTCAGATAGGCAGTCGCTCTATGTAAAATATTGGTATTCAGCTAAATCTAGTAAGACTGGAAGCCGACCCCATATAGTTGGGAAAAGGCTAGGCAGAAGATGATGACAATAAAGCAAAATGGCTGCCTGGGTTCAACCAATGACACTACAATTACTTATTACCCAATTATTACGGAAACTCACACATATTTTGAAACAAACATTTTAACCCATGAACTCTCCACAAATTCACGTTAAAAGTTTCGCTCCATCGATGCCAATCCATTACAACGACATGAGTTAACAATTCCTCCGCGTTCCTACGGGGGCTCAAACAGAGGGTAGTCACGCAATTCTGTTGCGTACAACTATACACTCCATTACACAAATTGTTCATAATTATTAGTGGACCAATATACATATGGATGAAGAAAGATATAATTACTGCTTTATCGGTGAAGTATATGACATAATCACGCATGTAATTCCGAAAGTTTCAGGCAGAGGTGAACTGAATAGTGCATCCACATTTCGTATGTTTGAATCTCATGAAATAGGGGCGAGCCTATTGATAGACTCCTTGGCTACTGAGAAATTCCAGCTAGAAAAACCCTACAACATTTTGCTCAACTTGGAAGTCAAACCCAGAAACTGTGTGCCAGTCTTTTATAAGCTTTTTTTTACTTGCCTTTTTACCCGACTGTCAAGGAATGGTTATGTTTTACGCGCGTATCTTGTATGTATCTTTGTTTGTTTTTTGTAAATTTGTTTATTTCCTCTTATGTTCCAAATAGCTGGATAGATTTCCACGATTAAGGTAACATTAGATTCGTGTCAAAAATCCAAGTGTCTTTAAATAGGTGTTTAAAAAACATAATGGGGATTTTTGGCGCTAAATTGTAAGTAATTTTTTTTTTCAACCAAACCTATTGATTATACAAATATATAATTATATATAGATACATAATACAATTTGTAGTTGGGTTTTTTTATACTTTTAATTAAATGTTACTTGTTCTTCTTTGGGTTTGGTACTTATAGTAGCATTATTGTATTTATGCTTGTACTTATAAGTACCAACAAGCTAAGATCTATAAATTACAGAGGCCTACATGAATAGCCGTCGTAGACCTTAGCCTGTTTTTCTTTCTAAGTATAGTGCATTTTCTATGAAAGTCGCCTTTTACATATAAAGTAAGTGATGTGTGAGTTATTTACGACAGTTATATGAAATAACTAGCACTTTGCCCGCGACTTCGTCCGCGTGGGTTACGTACTACCATTACCACCATTAGTACCATTCTGGCCCAATAGATGTCGTTGCATGTATCTAAATTCTTCTATACAAATTTTCACACCCCCACAAACCCTCTCAGGAGGTAATTTGGAAAAACAAAAAATGCCAAACTTCATAATTTACTTAGATAGATGTTCGTGCCAAGTTTCATGTTTATTAACACAAGTAATAAGATTTTCCATACAAACAAAATTCCCCCTTTTCACCCCCTTAAAGGTTAAATTTCCAAAAACCCCTTCTTAGTGCTCCCCTACATTATAATAGGAAGCCGTGTATAAAATTTCACATTCCTAGCCCCAGTAGTTTCGGCTGTACGTTGATATGTCAGTCAGTCAGTTCTCCTTTTATATATATAGAAAACGCCGTATTTATCAGTTGCATGTCACCGTAACTTGTGTTGTCATGTTGTGTTTTATGTTTACGTGTGAGTTGCAGTTTTTTATTATCTTGTACTCGTAATAATGGATGATAGCGCGTTTTTATGGTTTCATTTAAATTGTAAATATGTGTTTTGTTCGCGTTTTTTTGTTGTCATGGACGACTTCAGGGTGATATTGTTTTTTCATGAAACAATGTGTTAAACTAAACTAAGAATTAATAATTATATACCGAAAAATTTAAGACAGGGGGCCATCCGCCAACCCGCTCTGGGCGGCATGGTTGTCGGTAGATGGGTGACCGCCCATTACATACCAAGTTTCCTCTTTGACTCATAAAGCACGTTAAACCGTTGGTCCAGACTATCAATTGTAGATATGTATTCAACCGTCGTTACAGGAAGTCACTGGCTCGAAAGTCTGACAACCAGTCTTACCAAGAGATATCGTATTACCCAGTACTAACTGGGTTGTGGAAGTCAGATAGACAGTCGCTCCGTGTAAAATACTGGTACTCAACTGCATCAGGTTAGACTGAAGGCCGACCCCACCATAGTTGGGAAAAGGCTAAGCAGATGTTCCCAGGTTTTCATAAAGGAAAATGCTTTCACCGATCAACGAAGATACTGTATGCCTTTCTATGTTTCTTCTGGTCGATTAGCGTACAGAGAAAAAACCTTATCTTTGCTTACAAACAACAACAATTCCTATGATAGTATAAGTACGGTTGATAACTGCTTACTTATACAGAGTGGAAGGGACACCGACGCGAAAACGGTTACCACGTATCCAGTACATCATTCTGAGCCCCCCTACATAGAAATTTTTCATCAGTTATTAAAAAAAATCAGCTGTTCCATGCATTTTGACCGTGTAGGTATTGCACATTTGTAGGAAATAGCAGATTCTTTTTTCTATGTAGTAACCATTTTCGCGCCGGTGTCCCTCCACCCCGTATTTCTATCAATCAGATATGGCACACTTTACCTATCATCTGCCAAGCCTTTTCCCAACTATATTGAGGTCGGCTTCCAGTCTATCCGGATGCAGCTGAATACCAGTATTTTACATGGAGCGACTGCCTATCTAACCTCCATAACCCAGTTAGTACTGGGTATTACGATACCCGTTACCCATACATACTCAATTAAACTCATCACACGTTTCCACTCTTCTACCTAACACCTAACACAATTTCCCGTCATTCCTCTAGTTGATGCATAGGAACTATGAACAGGGCGCGTTGTTGACAATGTCGTCCAATACTTTGTAACAGATGAGTGCTCGGTAACCCAGTTATGTGGTGCATCAAACTATTATCGGAGTACCTGAGTGATGGAGGGCTGATGGTCTTTTGTTTGGTGGCAATAGACTCGGTTTTGCCCCTGATTTATGCGGTAGTCACGACTTGAATTTTTTTTTGTTTAGTTAAGATTATTAATTAAAAGTTAAGATTAAAAAATTTTGTTACTCAAAGGGTTTAATTATTTAATTTTGTAATATCTGCTACATATTTTGTATTAGGTATATAGATACGTATACAGATAATAATTAGTATCTAAGCGACCGAGCTCTGCTTGGGTGAAAATAAATAAAACGATTTTTTATTTTCTGTAAATCTTCTATGTTGCAAATTTCTTTGAAATCGTCAGAGCCGTTTACGAGAACGTGATTACAAATATACATACATACAAATATTGCTCATTTAATAGTATAGGATACATAAAAAAAGGTTGATTGCATGTACCCAACCAATATTAACAAAAATAAAATAAAGTCTCCATTTTTATAAATAAAGCTTCACATTCAATAATAAAATTTAGAAATAATAAAAACTAGATCAACAGAAAGCCGCATATTTAGATGTTAAAACCATCACAATTTATCAATAAAATAATAAAAGCCTGACCTACAATTATTTACCCTACAGAAGCCCTATAAAAGAAAAACACGAGTAAACAAACCTCTGTAAACACAAACGTAAAATAAACGAGTTGCAAGCCACTTCCCGAAATTCACAACTATTTACTATACTATACGTTGTTACATCACTCAGTTCCGCGTACATCCCTACAGTTACCCTACAACCGTCCCAGTTATAGAGCCCGTCAATCGCAAAGTTCAAGTACGGTACGGAAGGCGGTTGCAGTGTCCTGCCGCGGCGCGCTGACCCACTGACCGAGGTCGACGACCGGTGCACTGCAACCGTGCAACGTGCAACGTAGCAGACGCGCTCGCTGCTCGCTACCCGTGTGGGCGGCCGTTTTCATGTCGTCTTTTTTGTGTTGTGTGAAGGGACCTTTTTGTGTTCGAGTTTTGAATTTTGTGTGGATTGTTTTTTTTTTCTTTTTTGTGAAGGGTGTACACTGATGTTTTGTAGTGATGCTGCTTTGTTTATTACTTTTGTATTTTGGTTGGGAAAATTATTAGGAATCGTACCTTTTTGGATAATTTTGAAGAAGCGATATTTATGCCCAAAAAGATTTTGACGCGGAATATGGCCGAATATGTTAAACTTATCTAGTTGCCAAAAATGTGGTATTTAGCCGAATTGGATAACGAGACATGGATTATTTATCTCTATTATAAATAATTATATCAACAAATTATGTGCGTCAATTTGAACCCGCTAAGAAATATCAGTATGTGACTGCATACTGGTATTATTATCGATATGTAAATATATCCTAAAAGTAACATTAAGATATAAAATCACGTCTTTTTCCCATGGGGATAGGCAGAAACTAACGCCATCTAGTATAACTTTAAATAACCCTTTTGCTTCGCCCACGATCATATTCTAGGACACATAACACTCATTTTTTGCACTCATGTAAAAAAAAAAACAAAAATAAAATGATTTTTTCAAAACCCTAAGAAAATTGTAAAAACGTTATCAGGTCAAAATTAGTTAAAAAACTAAAGTTAACTGCAGAAATGGGTCAGCAGCCGACTGGCTCCGACTATAGCGTTGCAATCTTTGAACGCTCAAGTTACTACTTAAGTTTACTTAAGCGGGTCCATGTTCCTTTAACTGTTTAGCTAGTTGATTTGGCTTCGGAGTCTGAGGGGGGGAGGGGGGTTGAGTCAAATATTGCAGCTTGGATTTTAAATTGATTTTCATCGACACAGGTACAAGATTGCAAAATTTTGTAATGATGTGCATTTCACATATGAAGACATGCCTTTTTCCATTGGTGGCAGTAATTTAAGTCAGCCACTTATTATTCCAACATACATTTTGTGTTCCCTATTTTGTTGAACTTAGTACTTTTATATAGGGCTGGGCTGACCATGTTTACCGTATGCCGGACGAGCTGTGGGCCAAAATAGCCACGCTGGAGCCCTGACACAGCCAGAAGGGGACGCAGTAGACCTCGCAAGAGATGGCGGAACGAGCTGGATAGAACCAACGACCAGTGGTCCAAATTGGCCCTGGATCGAAAGATTTGGAGGTCATGGAGGGAGTCCTTTGCCCAGCAGTGGGATGACACAGGATAACAGTAACAGTAGTACTTTTCAGCCTGTTGCCACCACAAATGGCTACATGCGTTTAATGCTAAACGAAATTAAAAGATCGTTCTGTTTCTGACAATTTGAAGAAGACAAAGACAGAATGATGATTTAAATATGTTAATGTTTACAGGTATGAAGCCGTCCGGCAAAGAGAGTCACACTGTACCTGAAGACAGCCGTCATAACCGAGGCAGGCCCAAGAAACGCTGGCGTGACGATCTGGGACTCATTCCTAACGGATTGGTCGGAGAAGGCAAATGATAAACAAAATTGGAAAGCTATGGGGCAGGCCATTGACCAACAGTGGGACAGAATAGGCAGATAAGTAGAAATGACTTGTAGTGCCCGTGGGCCTTAGATAATCATTTGTGATTGTTCTAATTACTAAAAGACACTATCGTAACTCTACTCTACACACCATTTTAGAAAATTAGCTAGGAAAATTTTTACATTACCTACATTTTCTTCGCGCTAAACATTAACTTAATTGAATAACAAGCTACAAGGTACTAGGGGCCTAGATATGTATAGGAGGTGCATTTTCTCAGATGAAGTTGCCGTGACCTGTGACTCCACTGGACCCACGGACATCGTTTTTGTGTTCTAACTTCAAAAACAACAACAAATCGTTATAATTTACTCTATGTCTAGTCTATCTAAGCTCATAGTGGCTTGATCAACATTAACTTAGTTGATCAACAAGGTACTAGGAGCATAGATGTGTATAGGACGTACATTTTCTCAAAAGCGTTGGTAGATGAAGGTGCCAAGATCTGACTCCGCTGCAATTGCCCCTCGGAAATCATTGGTGATTGTTCTAACTCCAAAAAAAAATGGAAATCATTACTCTATTTCGACACTCCATTTCAGAATTTACAAAAAAAAATGAACAACAAAGTACTAGGAGCATAGATATGTATAGGAGGTACATTTTCTCGAAGGTTCCATGACCCGTCGCCGCTGCAATTGACCCACGGAAATCATTTGTAATTGTTCGAACTCCAAAAAAAACTGCAAATTGATTCCCTATAACTTCTCTCCATTTAAGAATTTACAACAAAAAAAATATACGTAAAATTTTCCACGCCCTTAACATTAACTTAATTGAACGAAGTACCAGGAGCATAGATATGTATAAGAGGTGCATTTTCTCAAAGGCGTTGGTAGATGAAGGTGCCGTGACCTGACTCGCTGCAATTGACCTACGGACCTAGAAAAGTGTCGACGTCGAACAATGGACAGTTCATACTAACAACATAGACTACTGGGAACGGGATAGATATTTTCTTGGGGCTGTAATAAATAAAGTGAGTTTTTTGAGTATCAAAAGTTATTATAATACATTGGGAATTTGGGATGTATCGCTTAAACTGTACCTGTAATATTCCAGTACATAATGAATTTTTCATTTCAAAAGACAAAATATTTTAGCCAAAACATCATAGTTTTCTTCTCCTTTGACAGAAAACTTATGCTCTTTTTGAAACTTTTTCGGCCTGAATAATAATGTTGCTTTCCCTCGCAACTACATCTTAACAAGTTTTTTTTGTGCGTTTACAAACATTAAATTTAAACTAACATACAGCCACAACCGGAACAACTAACTGTAGGCCATACAAATATTTGTTCCGTGCGGGAATCGAACCCACGATACGCAGCGCAGCAGCAAAACGCTCAACCACTGCGTCCACCGTGCCGTCAAACTACTTCAGGCCATGAACTCTTATTCTTTGGCCACACTTTAAGGCACAAAAATACACTTGGTTACATTGAAAACTTTGATAATGTAGCTGCAAAACGAAAAAGCATTCATTATGGTATTTTAAAGAAAATCATTTTTCATGCAGTTGCTAAGAGGTCAAAGATACGTCCTGCACGCATAGAATGACCACCATAGAAACGGGTTTTGTTGACGGAGGAATCGAGAAAATGCCAGATTGTGTCGAAAAAATGACAGATTGTGTCGACAAAATGTCAGATTTCTTTTCACAATCTGTCATTTTGTCGATTCTTCCGTCAAAAAAAAACCATTTCTACCGTGGTCATGCTACGCGTGATGGAAGAATTAAAAGGCACCCTGTATTCATTGTAATGTCAACGACTCTTAAGAACAAACCGTTAATTTCCGCATATTCCCATACATTTCCATGCACATTCACACTGTCTAACTACATGGCCACACCTCAACATTAATGGCAGCTGCAGTGCGCTGCTGCGGCTATGCTCCTCTATTCATGGGACTGTGGAACCGGTACTTTGTACAAGTGGTACATGTTCAGATTTCACTGTTTATTTTTGTCTGTTTTTCTGACTGCCTCGTTGGTCTAGTGGTCGCAAGCGCGACTACTGAGCATGAAGTCCTGGGTTTGATACCTAGGTCGGGCAAAGGGTTATTGAGTTCCCATCAGGAATTTCTCAGTAGCAGTCACGGAGCCTGGATTTGTGCCCGGTTACATGGGATTTAACCATAACTGGCTAAATGTGGGTATACTATTAGGTACACCTCTGCCTAACCTTTCGGGGATGCCAGGCGTGAAGTTGTATGATGTTATGTATTTTTTGTCTGTTTGAGGGCGAATTTTCGAGTTTTCTATTTTCTTAGGTTGACTATTTGCTGATAATACACGGCTTACAAGTATATCAGTTGCGTGGTTATGTCTAAGATTTTGCTATCCATTCTAATGTAAATTTTAGTCAGAAACTGCGTCCGATTCTAAATACCTCTCCTACCAATATCTAACATTCAATAATCCTTACAATAAATTCTTTGTATCCTGTAATTTAATAAAGGAGGGTAATATAAACTTGAGGAGTTATTCGTCTGCCGTAGACTGGTCTTCGTTAAAGTCTAGTCAGTGATGACGTCAGAATCAGGCCAAAGCTTCCACAGTTAGATATAACCAGATAATCATAACAAGAATTGTTTATTTTTCGGACGGGAAATCATCAAATGACTCCTCCCGGGGTCCATATTGGCTCATCTAAAGTTCTTTTCCCGAAATTGTTCTTCCTAACGATTTGTAAGCCGAATGATCACTCTTCCTAAAAATTTTGATCCTAAAGTTTTCATTCATACTATTTGTACTGCTACCGGCGATGTTCATAACACTCATGTTTCCGAAAATTGTAATTAATAATATCATTTATGTAAATTTATTTAAACTCCTACTGTTTTTTATCATAACGCTTTTATCCCTAAACATAAGTACAGGTCAGAGTGTCGTCTTGGGGGCACTATGAAAAAAAAACTTAGAAAAATTTCGCAACCAATTTCGAAGTAGCGCTAGCCGGCCGCTGCCGCGGCACCGCTCGCTTCGCTCGCTCGGCTCGCGCGTAGTTGGTCACAGTTCTACCCTAACCTAACCTATGGATCCCTTCCACATCGTTTTTACGACAAACGGTTAGTCAGAGACAAAAAAACACCAAGAAACTTTTATTCTTACATTTAGGTGTTTTATACGATAGAATCGAGAAAATAAACGGTTTGCAAAAATAACAGTATAAAAGATGGTTATGAAAACAAATAAAAGTATAACAGATGTTTATTGCTACTGACATTATGAATTTGAATGCTTCGGAATTATAAAATTAGAGACAGAGTAGTTAGGAATTGTGATTGTTAGGATGAAAAATGTTAGGAAGAACATTTTCGGATTTCCAATTATCGGAGTTGAAAATTTAGGTGAACTTTGGCGCACCCCTCCTCCCGCTCTGGGCGGACCGGAAAGGAGTATCAGACTTGCACTGACTAAAACCCATCCATGTTCCTTCTTAGCCATTGTGTTTCAGGGCCGCGGTATGTCTTTCGAACTACACTACACTATTAGGTACACCTCTGTCTAACCTTTAGGGAGATTTCAGGCGTGATGTTATGTGGAATTTTAAGACAGCCAGGAATTCATTAAAATCTGTCTCCTTTTTCACTTTAATCCTATGCGATGAATGTGAGTGTGCAGTAAAAGTTTAACTGCATCACATATGCTTCATCCCACGCCAGTCTTTAAGGTTGGCTCCGGAAAAGGATGGTAGGTAGTGCTTGTAAGTGATTGGCTGACACTACATAGGTACATGGTACATTATGTACGGGTGCCATTTTCTTCACACCTCCTTGCTTTTGGGAAGTTTCAGATAGAGTTGAAATGCTAAGAGAGTGGATGTTTATGTTTACATTATTATAACGTTAAATAACGCTGAAACATCTTAGGTACTCTTAACATTGTAGGCTTTGTAGATTCCTAGCTGCTTGTTAACTTTTTATCTTGTTTAACATCTTTTGTGTAGTAAGCAACGACTTATTGTCGGGCCTATGCTGACCCATCATACTTAAGTACAAATGCTGTAACATGATAATATTGTAATACCAAAGTATTTGAAAAGAGTAACCATGGAGTTTCTTGCCGGTTCTTCTCCATATGAAACGACCAACCCGAACCGTGCACATTTCCGTCGACGTTTTATAAGTGCCCATCTAGGCCTATGTGAAATAAAATATTTTGCTTTTGATTTAGGTGATAGCACCTCAGTAATCACACAAACTGATTAGATAACATTTAAGTTTCATTTTCAAAGTAACAATGTCTTTTTTGCTATGCTGCCAATAAATATAATACCGAAACCCTGAACTTAGTGCCAAGTCGCCACAAATACTAGTCTAGACGAGCCTTATTCATTTTGGAATGGACAAGCCAATAATATTTCTATAAAAAATGTTGACGGACAAAACTAAGATACATTCAAAAGTACAATTCATTTGACTGCCTCGTTGGTCTAGTGATCAGAAGCACGACTGCTGAGCATGAGGGCCTGGGTGCAATTCGCGGTTCAGGCAAAGTGTTATTGGGGTTTTCCATCAGGACTTTCATTATTAGCCACGGAGTCTGAATTCGTGCCCAATTGATGGCAACAGGCTCGACCTCTATTATGCATGGGACTTAAAGATAATTCTCGGAATGTGGGTGTACTTGTTAGGTGCTCCTCTGCCTAATCCTATGGGGTAATCCCCAAGGCGTGATATTATGTTATGTAATTCCAAAAAAATTACGTTAACCATAGGATCTAGGCCGATTGACATTCATTCAACGAAAACGATGATGGAAGAGTCAACATTTTATTCGATTGTGACACATGAAAAGCTTTCCTATGTCAATCCTGTTATAGTTCGTTTTAGAAAAACAAAATGCTTTGAAAACGATTACCACTAATCTAAATCCCAGAGACTTTTTAATTTATGAGCATAATATAGCAACTTGGAAGTAATCAAAGCCTTTTACACTGCACACTTCACCTATATCTGCATTATTAGCACTCCTTCACTCAAACGTAAGTGCATGCAATTTGCATTAAACGGTCCTTTGAACTCCCTTTGAAATGCAACACTGTACGGTGTGACGCCTGCCTTAGTAAGTCAATGTACAAAGCATCGGTCCCACAGTCAGCGAGAAAGCGATTTTCTATCAACGATTTACTCGCTCAAGAAACGTGCAAAAAATGTAGGTCCCATCATCATCTGCCTAGCCTTTTCCCAACCATATTGGGGTCGGCTTCCAGTCTAACCGGATTCAGTTGAATACCAGTATTTTACATGGGGCGACTGCCTATCTGACCTCGTCAGCCCAGTTAGTACTGGGTAATACGATACCCCTTGGTAAGACTGATTGTCAGACTTTTTGGAGCACTGGCTACTTAAGGCACGGAGGAAACTCGGTATGTAATGGGTGGTCACCCATCTACAGATCAACCTAGGCAAGCACGGCTTAACCTAAAGATCGTCCCGAGCGGCTGTTATTATTTAGCCACCAGCTCCTCGAGCAAAAATTGTAGGTCCCGTGTGCGTAAAAAGAATGCTTAGATAAGCATAATCAGCCTATAATGTTCCCCCTGGTAGAACACAGGCCTCCTCTCTATGAGAGGGAATGGGCTGTAATCCACCACGCGGGCCCAGTGCGGGTTGGTAGATGTCATATGTCTTCGAATTTTTGGTTCTTGGACATGCCGGTTTCCTCATGATGTTTTCCTTCACCGTTTTGAGAGCAGTGGTGATGAAATAAATTACAAATAGTAATGCACCTGCCTTGGTTCGAACCCACGACTTACTTAAAAGAATGCTTATTCCAGAGTAACTCGGTGCATTCCTTGAAATAAATGATACTACTAGATCTATTTTGAAACAACCTTGACCCTGATAACCTGAACTCTAAAATAGCCCATCAGAAAAGTCTCAGCTAAAAGTCCTGAAAAATGAAGATCACTTACAATCAACAGTTTATGCTGGAAAGGTGGAAAACTTACAAAAAAACTTTTAAAGTTTGATTTCTCCAAAAACAACCCCGTTTAGACTACAGGTCAAAATTGTTGCAAATTAGATAGATCCATTTCAAGGAATGCACCGAATTAACAATCACCCTGTCTGTTCATTGATCGTTGATTGTTCACACCGGCGGGTGAGAGCACTAGCAAATAAATAATTAGATGTTAGTTGCTAGCTCTACTCGCTAATCGCGGACGGTGGGACCGGTGCCTAAGCAATGGATTTAATTGCTAATTACATATTGAATGTGTTAATAGTGTAAGTGATTGAGTTAGTGCATTTACATAGATCCTACTGTGATTGGTAGTTGAGTGCATAATAGGTATTTTTATTTCTTTGTTCGATTGTAGGAAGTGGAGTACTAATACTTACTCAAAGTATACTTTTTACGAGATATGTATTAGAAGAGATAGCTTAAAATCAGAAAGAAGGAAAACTACGTATTTTGAAGAAAAAAAATCACCTTTCCGTTTTCATCAATCAACGAGACAAAGACACTAAAGCAAAATAGCCATAAGCTGTTGTGAACACCACTGTCTGCAAAGAGTGGTTATAATTACCATATTCTAAAAGGGGGAGGTACCTAAGTGACCCATTTTCAGCTCTGGACTTTTTAAATTTTGACAAAAATTGGACGGGCCGACATAGAAAACAGGACCAACGCAAATAAAACAAAAAGCCAGCGGGTATTAGGCTGCGGTTGCACCGGTGAAAGCACAAGGGAGGGGTGAAATGGACGTCGTTCTACGCCCCGACGACGAGAGGGAAATAATTTCACACGTCGTGTTCACAAAGCTGCCGCTGCCATAAATTAAAAGGGGGGTGTTTTGGGCTTGTGAACGTGTGCCTTTAGTGCAGTCTCTTTTGGTGTGTGTCTTATGCTTGTTTTTGGTACCCCATGATAATAATTATGAGAAGATGTGATGAAATATGGTTGTGCAGGCGCTGAACAAACTACACCTTGTTTGAAGTGATTTTGGTTTAATGCATTTTATTTATGAAAATAGTAGTATCTAACATTCCTCCCTACTAACCACATAATTAAAAGCACTTAGGGCGAATTTCTCCATTGACTGAACGCCACCAACGCATCTAAGCCTCGTTCAAGAGCTGTCATTGTCAATACTCCAAAGCAATTATGAAAAAGCCAGCATTTTATCGTTTTTCTGTTTTGCAAAATAAAAACAAGTAGGTTCTAAGTGCACTTACAAAAGAACTAGATCCTTTCATAGCCTGGGCAATGAATGATTGTGGTTGGAAAAGTTGAAAGCAGAAAATCTGACTTATGAACTTTGTTTGGACTAGTTAGAAGATAAACATATTAAAAGTCCTGACCCCTCCGAGGTGAGCCCGAGGGATGGGGAGGCAAAGAAGGTCCCGTTTTTTGGTTTTTTGCTTATATCTCCAAAACGATGCATCGTATTAAATTTTGTTGTACTACATAATAAAACATCATAAAATTCTCTTCAACGTTGCTTTTCAAATTTTTTATCTATCTCTTATCGTTGAATTGGTATGAGCTCCGAAAAACGAACAATTTTTAAAAATTTGTCCAATTCTCTGTCCCGTTCGTCTTCGTTTTTGGTTTGCATCACGAATACTTGTTGTACTACACAATGAAATCTGATAAAATTCTCTACAACTTTGCTACATTTTTTTTTCGTTTTTTTTTTTTTTTTTGGAGATTGATTAAAAGTGTGACAAACAAAGTTGTAGAGAATTTTATGAGGTTTTATTATGTAGTACAACAAAATTTTATACGACGCATCGTTTTCGAGATATAAGCAAAAAACCAAAAAACGGGACCTTCTTTGCCTCCCCATCCCTCGGGCTCACCTCGCAGGGGTCAGGACTTTTAATATGTTTATCTTCTAACTTGTCCAAACAAAGTTCATAAGTCAGATTTTCTGCTTTCGACTTTTCCAACCACATACCCCTTTTGAGCACTCATTTACCAGACTATCAAGCATTTTAGGTTATTGCATGTCTATGAATCAAAAAACAACCTAAAATGAACAAACAAAATACATCACTTTGTAGTAATTAAAATTCCAACATGAGCTCTGCGAACATTTGCTTACACATGCTAGTAAAACTAGGTAGTTTAGTTTTTTCTCCGAAAATGAAAATGGCATTGTGGAGGAAAACAGCTCTCTGTTTAACCAGCCTTTTTAAATTTACTAAATATCATTTCATTTTGACTGCCTCGTTGGTCAAGTGGTCGCAAGCTTGACTATTGAACGTAAGATCCAGGGTTTAATTCCCAGGTCGAGCTAAGTGAAATTTTCTGTTTTGCCATGGCTTTTCCATCAAGAATTCCTCAGTAGCACCCTGAAGCGAGGATTAGTCGACACTGGTCATGGGTGTATGCCATTTTAAGTTTTGTTGTCAAGTTATTAAATTAAGTTTTCTATAGAATAGCTCCAGCAGGACCTTTTGAATGGCAATTAGCTGACTGCCTTGATAAAGGATCAAGGAAAGAATTTGAAAAACTTAACGAAGGTATAATAAACTTGTCGTCCAGATTTCAGGATAGTGCGCCGTATCTCTTTTTTAAAGATCTATAAAATAAGATCAGATAAGATCGATAAAGAGGGTTTAATAGTTATCGTCCCATTTCGTTAAATCCTTACTAATATTACAAATGCGAAAGTAAGTTTGTTTGTTTGTTACATTTTCACGCCTAAAGCACTGAACCGATCATCCTGAAATTTTGCATATACGTTGTCAGATGTACAGAAACGGACATAGGGTTCCTTTCATCCCGAAATAAAGTACTGTTCCCGAGAAAAACAACAAAAACGTTCTTATGAAAATAGATGGCGCCACGTGTCTTTGGAATCATGATTATAGTATAAAATTATAAAGTGGGACAACCCGAATTGATCGTCAAATTCTAAATTAACGCGAGCGAAGCCGCGGGCGAAAGCTAGTAATACAATAAATGAACGGTACAAAGTTTGCATTTACACTCGGCCCCGCGAGTGCGACACAAAGCAAAAACTAGATGGCCTACAAAACGTAGTGTCGTCGTCGTTGTTTCGCGACTTACAATTATTTTAAGTTCCATTTCCAGTGCAAAAGTTCCATTATCGTGTCACCTGGTAAAAACAGTTGGTATAGGCAGATAACTAGACGAAGTATCTACATGTATACCTATCAGAAATTATTTTTTATGTAAAACTTTATCACGATCACTTGTTGGCACTAGATAACTGCCTCATGAGGTACTGGATTCGATTCCTAGGTCGGGCAAAGTGTTATTGGGTTTTCCCATCAGGAATTTCTCAGTAGCAGCCACGGAGTCTGGATTTATGCCCGGTTGGTGGCAATAGGCTCGCCCCCTGACATGGGACTTAAACATAACTGGTGAAATGTTGGGAAACTATTACGTACTCCTCTGCCAAACCTTTCGGGAATTACAGGCGTGATGTTGTGTGTGAATTTCTCAGTAGCAACCTGGAATCTGCATTTTGTCCAATTGGTGGCAACAGGGTCGCCCTCCATTGCATGGTACATAAACATCATATCTAGCGAAATGTGGGGGACACTTCTGCTTAACACTACGGCGGTTACAGGTGAGATGTTATACTATGTTGTAATTTATTAGCAGGGCCATTACGAAACGTAGTCGTCGCATTGTTTCGCGAGATTCAATTATTTCAAGTTCCGTTTTCTTTCTCAAACTGTTTCTTATACAAACTCTTTCGTTATCGCCTCGCCGTAAAGGATTGCACTCATTTACAGCTTCTTTGATTTGTGACAACGCGGCTGCTATCTACTTTTGTTTTTTCTTTCTTTCCTCTTTCTGTTTTTAAATTAGAATTTTAATGAGATTGTTTTCTGAAATTGGTGTTTTAATCTTTGAGTTTGTTAGTAAGTAATATTGAGTATTTTAATTTTTAATGAACGAGCTTTTTTTTTAACTAACATGCTTTTAGATGTATATGGATATTTATCAAGTAAGCAGTCTTACCAAGGGGTATTGTAATTGTAATAGTGTTATGTAGGTCCGTACTACTGGTATTTGATTACCAGTAGTTTTATACGTAGAGCTGCATACATTTCTGTTTCCAGTCAGACTGGAAGTCGGCCCCGACATGGTTTAGAAAAGGCTAGGCAGATAATGTTGTGGCAGTTTTCAACCATTACTACTAGAATCAAATGATGCTACACATTTTAAATACTATCTGGAATCCTCGTGTTTCCACTGGCTATCCGAGTAGGTAACTATATATGTGTTTAAAATGTGCAGCATCATTTAACTATCGTGATATTATAAAAAAATAGGTAACATTAGGTACAATTGTGATATTCGTTGAACCACAAACTAAGTGTAGCTTTGTATCATATTATTTTAGTAATTCAACGATATTAACAAAAGATATACATATATAAAAGTTTGCACCGCTATGATAGAATTTAATTAGTTCAATATAATCTTTTATCCGATATTTAGCCTTCGCATCGCTATTTTGCGATGCACTGTATTACTGGCCGGTAGTAATCCTATCACAACGCGATGATTGTTATACATTGCCGAAGCTTCATAATGGATAAATGAGTAAGTTATAACGGTGATTACTTTTTATGGGGATTATGTGTGCTTAAATAAACAGTACTGGCAACGAAATGAAAGCTCGATGAATGCTTGTATGGTGGTATTTTATAAACGGAGAAATTGACCGACCAATGCGACTAAAAAAATAATAACCAGAATAGGGTCTAACGTTGGCATGACGATTAAGTTAATTATTTAAGGGTCAGTTTTAGCCCTTTACTCATATCGCTGGCATGGTTCACATGACCCCTATACAAGAATTGTACAGTAGCCAAAGTGGTGCCAAAAACATTGACAATCTATATCTTTTAGGGAACCGTATCCGAAGGGTAACCAATGGGACCCTATCACTAAGCCTCCCCTGCGCGTCCGGCCGTCTGTCCATCTGTCTGTCAGCGCGCTGTATCTCATGATCCGCAATAGGTAGACAGTTGAAATTTTCACAGAATGTGTATTTCAGTAGCCGCTATAACAATTAATAATTAAAATACCCCTACTACGATCGTACGGAACCCTTAATGCGGAAGTCCGACTTGCACTTGTTATTTAAAATTTGATAGGTATTTCATGTAGACTATATGTGTACATGTAACTATGACAATTGTTTTTTTTTGTGTTTACACGCGACGTTTGCGTTATCTGGAGGATTTTTGGGACTCTTATACCTATCACACACCTTCCGTCTCAGGATATTCTAACCTACCGAGTCCTACCGAGCGACGGTGTAATGCGTTTGATTGAATAAAAAAAAACAAATTTTCGCATCGGAATGAACAAACTATGAGGAACTCGTGGCTAAATAATAACAGCCGCTCAGGTCGATCTTTAGGTTAAGCCATGCTTGCTAGGTTGGTCTGTAGATGGGTGACCACCGAGTTTCCTCCGTGCCTTGAAAATCATGCTAAGCCGTTGGTCCCTGTTGTCATTTGTAGATCTTTGACAGTCATTACAGGTAGTCAGTGGCCCAAAAAATGTGACAACCAGTCTTACCAAGTATATAATCGTATTACCTAGTACTAATTGGGTTGTGGAGGTCAGATAGGCCGTCGCTCCATGTAAAATACTGGTATTCAGCTGCATCCGGTTAGACAGGAAGCCGACCCCAACATAGTTGGGAAAAGGCTAGGCAGATGATGGAATTAACAAACTGTTAACCAAAAGTGCGTCTATGCAAGAAATCTGAAATGCGTGCGTGGAATACGCAATATTTTTTAATGAAAACTACTTAATTATTAAATTGAATATTTTCTCAAATGTTCCCTACATCCATGTATAAAATAAGTCTAATTAACGCGGTGCTAATCCCCGGTATTTATTCCCGTAAGCCGTGAGGTGCAGGTGCGTCGAACCGCCGACCACCGGTAATCCGCTGATTTACTGCTCACCCCACAATTGTTGCTCGGGTTGGTGATTACTGAGTATGGTGATTGTTGTGTTATTATTGATGAGGTTTCAAAAAGTTTGATTTATTTCGTAACAAGTAAGGTAGGACGTCGACAGGAGTTGTCGAGAACCGAATTCAATGGCGAGCGATTGAATTGTCAGTCCTATGTTTTATAGTGGACTGCTAGAGGCTGGTGATAATTTAAAAATCGTTTGTTATCCTACTAATATTATAAATGCGGATGTATGTGAGGATGTATGGATGTCTAGATGTTTGTAACTCTTTCACGCAAAAACTACTGAACGGAATTGGATGAAATTTGGCACACAGATAGTTTATAACCTGGTTACTTTTTATCTCGGTAGTATGATCCCGTGGGACACTTATCGAACTCCACGCGGGCATAAGCTAGTTGAATCATAATTTGTACGATCAATTTAGAAAAAAGCTTTATAAATGCTATCGTATAAATTAAGTAAAAACTTTGTTTTAAATACATATAATGTTACCTAACGCCATAGAATGCCATCTATATATCATTAATTCTGGAAATTACAAAACGATTTTTTTAATCTAAATATCGACGGCCAATGTCGAAAGTAACAAAACACAATGGCACCAAAACGCAAAGGTATACCGTAACCGCTTTATTATTCAATCTATAATTTCGAGCAAATTCGGAAAAGGTTCTATTCCAAACACAATGCCGCGAACCAGTATCGTAGTTCAACATAACACGTAAACCAAATATACAAAAAACAAACACATCATTATAACCGAACCACTGCTTAGATTACATCGCGCCAACCGAACTTTTCACCTAATTACTTAGGCTGTATTAATATAGGGAAAGCGGCATAAAAATAGGTCATATATTGGCGAAAGAATGGGACGGAAAATAGTGCAACAAATTGTGGTATGGCGCTGTCTCTTTCTCGCGCCGGAAATCAATAATGGCATCTCACCACGTGGAGACAGGAAGCAAGTCTGCTCCATTTACACTGGTCGAACTTGGTGAACGGACGACTTCACGAGACTCTATTATTACAGAATTGAATCCGACCGTCTTCTGTTTTGGACTCCGAATGGAAATTGAATTTCCAATCGATAGCATCGGGCGGAATGCTTCGACGAATAGGCTTTTGTCGGTGTTGCGGTAGACGGGCGAATGTCGACTCTGATTTTGTATAGGCTTCATATTTTTACTGACCCATTCTAGATCCAATAAAGTCTATTTTACTCAAGATATATTACTAGATAGTTACCACATTTAATATATTAGTTATTCTATTAAGTTTAGCTAAGAAGCCACGTTACACGTTTCTTTAAACACAAAATTAGGCCAAGTACGCTAAGCACGAGTCAAAGACTTCCCACAATATTGTCGTCTGTCTGAGACTCGTACAGCCATCTATCGGTCGTGAACAGAAACAAAAATAACCCATGTTTATTTCCCGCGCTCCGAAATTGCAAACTCTCTGTACGCTGGAGCTTTTCCTGCCAAACTGTTGAAGCTAGATGGCTCTGGTGTCGCCATATTGCAGTTACAGATTTTCCCGTACTGAGCGCTGATGTCACAGTACGATTTTAGTTCCATTTTCTCGCTACTAGCGATAGTCCACTAGATGGCGCTACAAGATAATTTAAGTTAGAGGTTTGAGTGACTATCGCTAGAGGGCTCTTACATAGTGGTTAAGAAGCAAGTTCCTCTGTTTCCCGCTTGCTACGCGGCTGCGGTAGCGCTACGCTGCTACGATAGCGCTACGCGGCTACGGTGGCGCTACGAAAGCTTTGGTGTTCAAAGCTTCTACATGGAATTGTTAGAGGGCGTCTGACGGTTTGGACTAAATTATGTTTGTTTTGAAGATATTTTTCTGAGTTTGTCAACGAAAATGTTTCACAAAATTTCAATCAAGACTTTTACAACTCAGATAGGAGTTTATGTAAAAATTACTGTTGAAGTTGAAAAGATTATTATAACTTCAGAGTAATCGTTTTTTTTCGTCAAAATAGTAAGATTTCTATGAGTTTGTCTTTCGAAAAAGAATCAATGATGATGATACCTATACATTGTTTTGTTATACAACCGATGAAAATAACAACAATGATCAAATAATAATTTTAGACAGGGCCCTCGGCTAAAAATATTATTTGCTCATTAATATGAGCAAATAATATTTTTTAAGTTAGTTCTACACAGCCAATCACAACTCAAACCACCGGCACAAACCTCTGATTTGGGTTGTGGTTGGCTGTGTAGATAAAAATTATGATTTTAAAGAAACACTAGAAAATAACATAGGCTGGGGACCTGATATAGCCTGATATAGTAAAACTATATATCGAGTATAAGTCCCGACATGTAAAAAGAACGCTGAACGACAGTGGAGGGGATGTGTTTGCGCACGTTATACAGTCGCATCCTAAAGTAATAAGCTATTGTTTTATAATATAAGTATAATTGATTCATTGTAGAATCGTAATAGGTACTTTACTAGCTACTTAGTACTTTGGAATAGGCTGGAATAAAAAAAAATGAGAATATTTATTTGAGCGGTCAGCGTTCTTTTTACGTGACGGGACCTATACCGGTCTTTAGATAACTTAAACACCATTAGCTAAGACCTGTTTAGTCTAGCTTTTTAGGACATCAAAGTGAGGTGTCCAGCGTCGGGCACTAGCTGCTCGGCAGTTTGCTGAACTGGGCCTATTTGGCGCAGCCGTGAGGCACTCTTTTTTTCTGTTTATTTTACGTTTTATTTTGTGTAGATCTATTTAAGTTTTTTATTTTATTTGTTTGTTGTGTGCACTTGTGGCATGTCCCAAATAAATATGTTTTCTTTCTTTCTTCTTCAATGTGTTACGTTCTGCCTCATACAACGCATTTGACACTTAATTTGACGTAGAATGAGTTTCGTGGAATGAACAAATCTAATGCAGTCGTTTCATAGTTATTTTTCTTCTCGGACAATAACCCAACAGCAACTTAATGCAACGAAAGTAAACTTACTGTGGTAACTTAGCGGTGGACTTTGACAGGTTTGAAAATTTTAGTATCCTGCGGTCTTGCCTGGGATAAGTTAAGTTTCTTTTGACAGCCTTTAGCTTTGACAGTTACAAGAACTTAGGGCCATCTTGGATCGCGGGGCCCTGGGCACGTGCCCAGTGTGCCCAGTGGAAAAGATGGCCCTGATGACAGGTATGCAAATTCAGAGGTAGAATAACTGTGAAACGCAGACAGCCAACTGAGTAAGTTTTTTTGAGAGTTTCATACTGATTGGCCTCTAGAAAAAAAAGTAAACGTTTCCCATTCTCATCTGGTGATAAAGATATAAGCTTTTTACGAATAAAAAACAATCTATGTTAATAACATATACATCGATTGCCACATATGTATGACAGAGCGTCACTTGAGCACGGCTTGACCCATTTGGCTGATATTTTTTTGTTGCATTCGAGATTGTCAGGACAAGGTTTGTTTTTTTCTGGAAACTCAGCGGAAAAAGTCAAAAATATGTATGATTCTTTCTAAAAAAATGTTGTGCGAATCCGGGGTGGGTCTTAAATCAGTAATATTAACCTAAGCACTCACATAATATCTCCCAATTTGAGCCTCGTATGTATAAGCGCGCAGGTCTTGTGATCTTGCGCAGCGAGTGCGGCCCGGCGCCTGCGCACGGGGCGCGGCGACGCCGGTGGCGACTCGTCTGCGGCGGCCGCGTTTGCCGCATATCGGCGCACGCCCGGGGAGCTGCCGCGTCGGCGCACGGACGCGTGCCGCCCTCCCACGCCGCCCAGCATCCTGAAAACAAAAAGAAAGTTAGTTAGTGAAAAGTCATACAAGTTTTGCTGTTTGGTACATTTGTTTATAAATTCAGTTGTTTTTCATAGACGTACAATTGTGATCATGTATGAGTTTCAGGTGTGCTTGTTTTGTTTGGTACTTAATAGCAGAGCCTCTGCCTTTGAAAGTAATGCTTGGTTGCCGGCCTCGTCAAGGGTCCGTTTACATCTTGTATATGGATGTGTTTACGGTTGGCACAGTGGCTGCGCGATTCACTGGTGCACTGCGTGTCGCGAGTTCGATTCCCACACGGAACAAATATTTACAGAACAGGTAGTTGTTCCGGGTCTGGCTGTTTGTATATGTGAGTTTAATGTTTGTAAACGCACCCACGATACAGGAGAAATTCCTAGAATGGGGTAACGTTTAAAAAAAAAAACTAAAAGCGATCTCATTTTCTTCATATTCTGAACCGTTCTTGATGTTGTAATTTTTAGTCAAGTGCCAAAGCCACCATCAAAAATGTATAAAATTTACCCAAAAGACGTCAAAGGAAACCCATCCCGATTGCCATAGAAAATTAGCTTTCCCAATCCTAAGTCAGAGAAGGCTGCGGTCATTCTAATTAGAATATTGATGGCTTCCTTCAATGAGCTCAGCAAACGGCTAAACTGGTAAAGGTTGGAGGTAATTTAATTTCAAAGTATCGGAAGGTTTCCTCCCGATTCACAAAACGGAATTGAAAATATACTTGAAAATGATATTGTGAATTTAAGATAGAATAATTGCTTTTACTGAATTATGTGGAAGTGATTACTGAAATACGTGTTCCTCGACTGCTTTATTGGTCTAGTGGTCGCAAGCTCGACTGATGAGTAAAAGGTCCTGGGTTCGATTCCCGGGTCGGCCAAAGTGTTATTGGGTTTCTCCACGAGGAACTTCTCAGTAGCAGCCTCGTAGTCTGGATCTGAGCACGATTGATGGCAATAAGCTCGCCCCCTATTACATGGGACTTGGACATAACTGGCGAAATGTGGGGGATTTTAGGCGTGATGTTATGTTAAACATAATTGGCAAAATGTGAGTATAAGAACATTTCTGCTGAACGCAAAGGGCGTTCACAAGAGTGAAACGATTTTGAACCGTCCCTTTAACAGGTTTACCTCTGTTCTGATAAGTTTAATTCAAAAAGTTTTTAATCAAATAAATAATTCATACTTCTTAACGTCAAACATCGAAGTGTTTCATTGTTTTGGAAACCTTTACATACTTGCATATTCATAGGTAATCCACCTACGTGATAATATCAAGAATGTTATGTCAGCTGGTTTAATATGTAACCTTTGGATTTTGACATTATTATAGACTGAAGTTTGTATCAAAACAACTTGAATAACTAATAGTATAGGGTAAACATTCCATAATTTTTTCACTGGGGTAACTCAGGATACTACAAGAGGGGCTGCCGTAATCCACCTAGCCCAGCGTGGGTTAGTGGACGTCACATTGGACATGCGCGTTTGGAGAGCAGTGGTGTAAAGTAAAATGAAATAGTGAGTGTTGAAATACAGGGTGTAAACGGACCCTTCGAGTCCGTCAACCAAGCATTCTGTACATCAAACTAAGTAACTCTACGCAAAAAGTATTGCTGGGAAACGACTTTTATTTTTGGGGTGAAAAATCACGTGTTACGGTAAAACTCAATGTTACGCACTCAAAACTTAGTGCTGATGGATGCTTTGAATAGTAAACGGGTCATGGGGTTAATTACAATAAAGTTAAAACCTTAAAAAGTGGTTTAAAAAAATAAACTTGTGGAAAAATTGGAACTTTCACCTCCAATATCTCCGTAACTAGAAGGTGCCCAGGTATGGTCCCGAACAAAAAAATTGTCGCAATGACGGGGAGAACAAGTGCCTTTCGGCTTCGTTAAGGGTCTTTTTACACCCTTTATAACACGAAAACAAACCTTATGATTACACCTTTTTATAAAATTGTGTAGAAATATTTCTATTTCGTGCTCGTTAACGATATAACGCACTGTTAGACACAATAAGTCCCCTACAATTAATTTTATCGTAAAGTGTCGTGTTAAATTAAGAAAACGGTAATAGGTCGTAATTTAAATGTTAATAGGTTCATGACACGCTAAAACAGTTTTTAATCATTCACAAGGAAGTCGTGTAATGCATTTTTTACAATTGTATCTAATATTTGAATGTAATTTGGGGAACGAGCACGCTCCGCAGACGCGGTTGTAGTTCATAAAATTAATGATGTTTATAAAATTAGAACCTTAAGCATATTATAAACAATTGAATGGTTCTTATGAGGTAGGCTAGTTTCAATCTCGAAGAGACCCGTAGGAAAGCGAAGTCACGATCCCAAGTCATCATCTGCCTGCCTTTTCCCAACTAAGTTGGGGTCGGCTTCCAGTCTAAACGGATGCGGCTGAATACCAGTATTTTACATGAAGCGACTGCCTGTTGAACCTCCGCAACCCAGTTAGCACTGTGTAATACGAAACCCCTTGGTAAGACTGTTTGTCAGACTTTTTGGGCCACTGACTACCTAACGACTGTCAAAGATGACACCCGGGACCAACGGCTTAAAGTGCTTTCCGAGGCACGGAGGAAACTCGGTACGTAATGGATGGTCACCCATCCACGGACCAACCTAGGCAAGCACGGCTTAACCAAAAGATCGACCCGAGCGGCTGTTATTATTTAGCCACGAGCTCCTCCACGATCCCAAGTCAAGATACAAAATAGAATCGTTCCAACTAAAAGTTTGACCATCATTTAGGAGTAGAACATTTAGTTTGGGTTTTCCTTTTGCCTCATTCATTTAAAAGCAACAGGCAACATCTCAGTAATGAATCCTACACGAGTATATATCGTACAAATCTCACATAAGACGAGCGCGATCCGAATCAACAGGTAGATCAATTTGGAGAGTTCTGCGGATCGCAGCTTAGTGACGGAGCCGCGGTCTCTAACTTTATCTTGTCGTGGAGGTGTGACTACAGATGTGTGAGGAGGTGGCAAAAATCCGTTTTCACTCACAATATACGTAGTTTACTTTAGTTTCAAACAAGGCATTAAGGACGCGGCTTCTGATATAGGTCCCGTCACGTAAAAAGAACGCAGACCGCTGAAGTAAACTTTCTCAATTTTTTTTTTATTCCAGCCTTTTCCAAAGTACCTACTAAGTAGCTAGTAAAGTACCTATTACGATTCTACAATGAAACAATTATACTTATATTATAAAACAATAGCTTAGTACTTAAGGACGCGACTGTATAACGTGCGCAAACACATCCCCTCCACTGTCGCTCAGCGTTCTTTTTACATGACGGGACTTATACCGGACACTATCAGATAATAATGGGTGTAAAAGTACCCGCAACGAAGACGAAAGGCACTTGTTGTCCCCGTCATTGCGATCATTTTTATGTACTAGCTAGACCATATTTGGGAACCTTCTAGTTACGGAGATATTAGAGGTCAAAGTTTTTTTTTTTTTTTAAATATTGGTTTTTAAGGTCGTTACTTTATTTTAAATACCTCCATGACCCGTTTAGTATTCAATGCATCCATCAGCACAATGTTTTAAGTGCGTACATTGAGTTTTATCGTAAACCGTGATATTTCACCTCAAAAAAAGTCGTTCTCCTCAATAATTTTCGAGTAGGGGTTACTTAGTTCAATGTACAGAATGCTTGATTGACGGCTGCGTGAAGGGTCCATTTACACCCTGTATACTTAAGGTTGATATAGGATTTAGTGTTGTTTTATCAAGACATTCATGAAGTTAAAGAAGCCTGAAAATTACGTCATTTCTCATAGGCCTTAACTGAGTTCAGAACTAAGTGAATACTCATAACTTATCATAACATATAGACAAGACAAAATGAGTGCAGTTCAGAATAAACTTTCAATATACACGAGTTTTATTATTTGAAAGCCTCTACCTGTATTGAATTGTATCATAGCTTATTCTCTCACTCTTTTTAAATAATTTTCACATTCTTTTAAAAATGAAAAGAAGAAAGAAAAAATATTTATTTCTCGCAGGGCATATAAAATGACAAAAAAGTTAAATAAAAAATACAACGCATAACAAATATTTATAAATACAATAAAACGGAACAAAAAAAGTTGACACCTTGCACGTCGTCGTGACTGCGACCAGCAGGTGCAAATGCATTTTTTTTTAACTTTTTCTTCATGCAAAAACATACGGTTACATTAGCACCCAAAACCCACTCATAAATTACTTACCACTATCATTAATCAACAATCAAGGAACTCAGTCTATAGCAGTCCACTGCCAGACATAGGCCTCTCTAAAGCCACGCCACGACATTCCTGCGCATTCAATCTAACCCAGGCACATTTAAACATAAAACGGACTCCTAATTCCATCTCCACAACTTCTCACATCACAGTCGTCACCATAATACGAAGTGGTGAGCTTCATCCCGGCTGTTGTATTAAGGATAACGTGAGGTTCAGCGACTGTCGTCCAATGATAGCACAGTTTGTGTCGAAATAAAATTGGATTTGCTGTTTGTTTCAACCTTTGTTTGTAGTGAATGTCGCCTTTAAAGCTGGTAGTTGTGTAAAGGCATTCAAGTTTCGTTGGAAAATTGAAAAGGAATGTATGAGAGCTGTTGATTTACCTTGATTTATCTTGATTTACTGGGATTTGTACACTATAATTTTAATAGCCCGTTTATTTTATGAACGCACTAGCACGAGTTTTGACGTTTTTCGTAACGTTGATTTTGAATTAAAAATACAATTATCCTACAGCATTTTAGTTAAATTGTTTACAACAAGCACAATCAGTATCATCCATAGCTATACGAATAAATTCTTAAAATTTTGAAAATGTTATTTATTTATTTATTTATTTAAACTTCATGTACAAAAGTGGTACATAGGCGGACTTAATGCCACAAGGCATTCTCTACCAGTCAACCTTGGGGTCAAATAGGACAGCATAGTGATAGAGTACAAAAAAATAAATAAGAAAAATGTTATTTGTTAAACGAGAATTTCGCCGTATTTACGTCACGAAAACAACGTTTTGATTCTATTGCTGCGTAGAACCAACAGGTTTTACCCAAATGGTTCAAATAATTAGATTTTTTAGTTAGTTACGCTGCCATACCTAGTTGGAAAATTTGCAAATGAGTCCAGAACCTAATAGGTCGGTAAACAAAGCAGTGTTGTAGTGGCTATTACTGAAAACTTAACGTGAAATAATCTCTCTCAGAACATGTCGATAGATATAAAGGGTGAGTGAGCTCATTGACATAATTATGTCAGTAATTCGACAGAAATTGCTTTGGCAGTCCAGAGATTTTCTTTTTTTACGTAATCATGTCGTTTCTGAGGGGTGATTTTTGTCAAGAGATCGAAATATTTTCATCGTCTCCTTGATATTCGATCAAGTGCCAGAATAATTGATTTGTGAGTTCATTTCATTGTGTAAGAAGAACATGAGATCCATTTTTAGGCGATCCCACTGAATTGGGAAAAAACTACGTTTAAAAAGTAGAAGGAAGATGCTAAAATCTGTGGATATGAACCGAGATGATTTGTATCACAATGATCAATTAGTAATCAATAATCTTATTTATTACACAAGAAAGTGATTACAAAATTATGTGATGTCCCTGACTCCTGTGCTAGGTGATAGACCTGTGTTACAGGAGCCAGTGCCCTCTCTCAAGAGGAGATATTACAGAATCTTATGCAATAAGATTAGCAAAAAATAAAATAAAAATAAAACTATAGAACAATAAAAGATAAATTAAAAGAAACCTGTCGTGTGAGAGTCCTTGCGTGTGTGTTTGTGTCTGTGTCTGAGCGTGTTTGTGTGTGTATAAATATGTATGTGTGTGGGCGGCTGAGTGTGAATTGAATGATCACAATGAGGGCAATAAAAGGGTGAACACAATAAATGTCCACTGTTAAATACAAACATCATAATCTGCTTAGCCTTTTTCTAGGTTCGGTTTCCAGTCTAACCGTATGCAGTGGAATACCAGTAGCTTCCATGAAGCGACTCCCAATCTGACTTTCTCCTCGACCCGATACAGCTTGGTGAGACTGATTTATTTATCAGACTTTTGGGGCACTGACTACCAACTAACAACTGTTAATGATCTTATCATGGCACAGTTAAATAAAAGCATTTCTATGTCACAGTTCTAAACTAATTTTGACCGGTTAAAACTATTTTAACAAATAGTTACATTTACTTTGAAACTCATTAGTTTTTTTTTGTGATTCTTTGAAAAACAAACAAACGAATAAAGTATAGTAATTCTATAAAGTATATAGACCTACTATACTTTAAAGATTTTCGTCAAAACCCTTATTAAGGTTAAAATTATTTATTAAAATTTTGAAGTACAGTAACTTTAGTAGTAGTAGTAGTAGGAAGACGCAATGACCGACTCTCAAAACGATGAAAATTAAAGTAAGAACATTGTGAATAACACCAAGTTTGGGTGAATGATTGGTGGTTCCAGATGTCTCAGTAATCTTTCACCTCACTCACAAATAGAGGAAGGGTTTCATCAGAATAATACTGTCTAAAATACACATATTTTATTGACAACCAGTTCGTAATCAGATATTCTAATAAATAAATTGAAGCACCTCAAAATCTCATTACGTATTTGTTCGAGTGTAAATAGGAAACGCCTCATTTGTATCAAACTCATTTAGTAAGACCCATTCATTAAACAAACTGTGTGGAATTGAGGAGTTTTGGATTAAAAAATGAGCATTATGTTGCTATGGATTCTTTTATCTTTTTTTCACACGATTATTATAAATGCAATTGTCTCTGACTGCCTGTCAGTGACTTTTTCACATTTTGACGGCTAAATGGAGTTCCATGAAATTTTGCACATACTCGTAGGTAAACCATATACTGTCTATCTGTTTGTTCCGGCTAATCTCAGAAATGGCTGAACCGCTTTGGACATCAGTTTTACAGGCAGATAGCTGATATTATAAGGAGTAACTAAGCTTTTATTCTGGAAAAAAGGATTAGGGTTCCGTGAAAAAAAAACCCTTGAAATTGTTAACAGAATCCGATTCAAATAAGGAAGTTATATTTTTATAATAATAATTACACGTGGACGAAGGTCGAGGGCAACAGCGAGTCATAGTGTTTTATTTTTTTCAGATTTACACCTACCACTGTTTGTATCTGCATCACAGTTCGCCTCTGTACTCTGTGCTTGAAGTGTTAAATAAAAATAAATAAATTACACAAAATAAATGAGCAGCGGTGGCCCATTTGTGGCGGCCCCAACTTACGAACAGTAAGTCGTGGGTTCGAACCCAGGGAGGCGCATTACTTTGTGTAATTTATTTCATCACCACTGCTCTCAAAACGGTGAAGGAAAACATCGTGAGGAAACCGGCATATCCTGGAAACAAAAATTCAAAGCTATGTGACATCTACCAACCCGCACTGGGCTCACGTGGTGGATTATACGGGGTGTAAACAGACCCTTCACCAAGCCGTCAACCAAGCATTCTGTACATCAAACTAAGTAACTTTAAGCAAAAATTTTTGCTGGGAAACGAATTTTTTTTTTGGGGTCAAAAATCACATTTTACGGTAAAACTCAATATAATGCGCTCAAAACTTATTGCTGATGGATGCTTTGAATAGTAAACGGACCATGGAGGTAATTGGAGTAAAGTTAGAACCTTAAAAAGTAGTATTTAAAAAAAAACTTGTAAAAAAATTGGAACTTTGACCCCCAATATCTCCGTAACTAGAAGGTTCCCAGGTATGGTCCAGAACAAAAAAATGATCCCAATGATGGGCAGAATATGTGGTTTTCGTTTTCGTTAAGGGTCTTTTTACACCCTTTATAGCCCATTCCGTCTCATAGAGAGGAGGCCGCCGTCCCAGCTGTGGGGACATTATAGGCTGATTATGCTACACAAAATAATGCGCCTGCATAGATGTAAGTCACGGCTTTTTCCACTGAGCCACTCTCTCTTCCGTCCTATTTAAGCCCTTTGATAAAAGCCTTGTCGCAATTTGATTTTAGATTAAAGAACACGTTTTACCAAAGGATATTGCCATTAGTTTTGTTATCTTTGTTTTCGGCGTCAATAAATCTTAAGGTTGCTATCGCCGTCTCTACTGGCTAATGGTGCCCTGAGGCGATATACCCTTGATTTATATCAAACGAGCTAAGATAAGCAACTGTTCCTTCTGTTTTTCCCTATTTGTAGGAAAATGGAGTAATTAATAGAATTTTCTGTTTTCTATTCGAAAAAGCTGTTTTATTTTATTCAGTAGAGAAAAATACTCATCAACAAAACAACTTCTTAAAGGTTACAATATTATGGCTTTGAGCTGGCCTAGCTTAGTGTAGAGTTTCAATAGAATCAGATGTCAGCATATAGGATGACTTGTAATTAGTGACGATACTTAAACACGTGATTGTACTCATGATAACAAACAACTTTCCCTAAGAAAGTTTTTTTTATACCTACTCGTTCACTTTTATCCCAATAAGACAACAGCCGTATGAAATTCGCGCGCGCGCGCCTGTGACCTATCAGCTGTTAGCCGCGTGACGACGTTCTGTCTCATTACTATCATACCGTGCAACAGTAGGTAGGTAGAGCACCCGCGTGGCTCGCAAGCCCGCTCCGTAAGCAACGCGCCGCGAATTTCATACGGCTGTTGTGTTATTGTAAAGTCTACTTGAGTTTAGTAAAATATTTTGCTATTTACTAAATGTGGATCCTACTTATCACCTAGGCAACAAAATGGTTTGAGAAGTAATTTTTTTCTTCGCGAGAGTACTGTACAGACGTAAACCTCTGTGTGTAATTTAAGAAGAACGTCTGATATATAATAAAAAACAAAAGAGATATAACTTTTTATTAAGAATAAGAAAAGTATAGTGATAGCTAGGAGTCTGTCAAAGTGGTGAGATGTAAAAATATGGAACGCATGTGATTAAAAGAGTGATGGATATGAATGTTGATGGAGAGGGAGAGGAAGGCCAAAGAAAATATGGATGGACTGTTGTGAGGAATGATATGACCGACAAAGGAGTAAATGATGCCGTAACGTCTGACAGGGGAGAATGGAAGAAGAAAACGTGTTGCGCCGACACCAAGTGAAATGGGACAAGGGCCGAAATGATGATTTGATATCTAAATAAGTATTTGAATCTGCATCAGAACGCCTTTTATTTGTATACCCAAGTAAAAAAAACACCATCTGCGGATGCGGTGAAAAACAAATGAAGTTTTTCAACGCAGCCGCTGTTGCGCAAGATCGGATCGTCAAACCAAACTGTATCTAGATTCGCTTGTATCGTCATTAACTTTTCTTACGGAAAGCCAGAAGGGTTATGATTTTAGCAGTCTATGTAAGTATGTTTGTATTTACCTATGTTCCTCCGTAGCGCCTAAACTATTCATCCGAATTGGATGAATAAGGTGACAATCGATTCGTTATTATAGCCCAGGTAATACGGGCTACATTTTAACCGACTTCAATAATAGGAGAAGTCGATTTTACCTTGTAAACCCCGAATTTAATTAGTACTGATTTTTCTGTAGTCGGGTTTTTAGTCGTTTGAAAACACACAAATTCTTGTTCAAATCCTTTGTTAGGCATTTCTATTTGACACATCATAACTTTGTATGGACGAAAAATTAATTAACAACGAAAAATAATGGCTCATTTCGAAAATCAATCTCCTTCGCATTTGGTACGAAATCTCTATAAAAACCGGTCATAAAGCCATTAATTTCAATAAACAGGGCAGGGAGGAAAATATTTATGACACGTAAAGTCGGCTCTCTCACCTTTATTATCGACGGAGACATATTAATGGTATGTTTCACTATTTACTTTGTTTGGAAATAGGTTATGACATTTTTTGTATTGGATAAGAGAAAATGCACCTTTTTCTTAGCGGCTTGCTTAATCATAGTAAATATAAATATGGTAACTATTTTTGAAGGATTTTCAGTTACTGAGATTACTTGGTCAAAGGGTCGTAGACGTAAACCGTACCTGGGAACCATACCTAGTTACGGAGACATTGAGGGTCAAAGTTTTTTTTTTAATACAGGTTTTTAATGTTATCACTTTACTTTAAGTGCCTCCACGACCCCCGTACTATTCAATGCATCCATCACCACAATGTTTTGAGTGCGTTACATTAAGCCCTACCGAAAACCGCGATTTTTCACCACAAAAAAAAGTCGTTTCCCGGCAATAACTTTTGCGTAGAGTTACTTAGTTTGATATACAGAGTGCTTGGTTGACGGCTTCGTGAAGTATCTGTTTACACCCAGTATAATGTAAATAATAACCTAACTTATTTAAAGGTTATTTAAAAAGTCTTACAAAGGAGTATTGTTGTAGAGTGTTTTTTTCTGAGTAGCCAATTTCTGACCGACCCAAAACAATTTCGAATAACATCAGAATCGAAGTAGTAGGTATGTTATGGTTTTGATTATAGTTTCATATAAACTTAAATTACAAAAAGTTTGAAACGCGTACCTTACAAATAACGAGATAAATATCAAAACCACGAAAACACAATTCTAAAATATTCATAAGAAGTTCGTCTTTTAATTGCCCGCGAAGTTGAGCAACATTTAGAATAATAATACGGGCTATTTGTTAGCACTAACGTTCCGTGAAGTTAGCAGAAATTGCTCCGAACTTTTCTTCGGCGGTCGGGCCAAGTAATTGTATGAAATTATTACTTTTTAAATCTCGTTCTTTTTAAATTTCGTTTTGTCAAAGTTGGTGGTGAGTTTTGACAGTATAAAAGTTCGGCCAAAATGGTGTGGGCCGATTGTGTATCAGCTGTGGAAATAAGTTGACGGTACTTAAGGTGGAAGCGCCACGGTAGCCCACGAAATTCAATTTTTTTTACATTTCTGCAATTTGCCGGTCAGTGTCAGGGTGTATACTGAACAAAATATGATTTGCGGACGTAATAAGCATGTATTTTGAAAGTGAACCTGAAAATGTCCATTATAAGAAATTATATTTTACCTCTAGTAGAAGAAGAAAAGGAAGGAAAGGAAGGAAGTTATCTACGGGTTCAAGGATTTTTAATATCTTTTGAGATCCAAGATTTTGCGATGAATTCGATTTTCTGGTTTACAAAGAAAATTATTAATCTTACAAATAACAGTGTTTTAGTTGACTTTACCCTTGTTAAGATAATTACTTTGCGCAAAATTAATATAACGTGAAAGGTCGATTAAATAACTGGTTACCACCGTTTTCTTCTACTGTTTCAGTCCTTCCATTCAGTTCATGGTGATTTTGTGAAGAATAATTTTTTTTTTTTGCAAAAACGAAACTAAAAAAGTCTAAAATAACTTTACTTTCGAAAGTCGGTGACTTTGTTTGTTTCATTCTCTTTTTTACCACAGACTTCCGAAAGTAAAGTTATTTTAGACTTTTTGAGTGTTTTTTTGGAAGTCGTTTTTTTTTGCAAAAACCTTTTTATTTTAACCTTTTTAGTTGTAGTATACCACTCAAATTCTTGTCATGAAACAATTTTTTATATTGTAACTAGAAGTTATTTAGGAACCATCATGTCGTCAACATAAGCCTAGAAGAAAAAACCAAACTGCTGAAACGGTTTTGATGTGATTTCTATTAGACTAATCGGAAAGTATGTCCTTAGAGATACAAAAGAAGAATTAAGTTTTTTTTGTCATGATCACTAACATTTTCACTAACTGTAGAGTCGGGATATTTACCATGTTTACTGTTAACTATATCGAGAACTCAAACCTAACAGTAAATATGATAAATATCCCGTCTCTAGAGTTAATGATAAAAGAAGAATTTTTCAAATCTGATCATAAATGATAGAGTTAATTATGAGGTAACAAACAAAAAAAAAAAACCGAATTGCGAACCTTCCCCTTTTTTGAAGTCGGTTAAAAACATCTAGAAGATAAGGATAACTTTTCAATTGCGTGAACTCATATCAAAACGACATCGTAAAATTCCATCCAGCGATCTTTATTTTCCATTTCCTCAACAACAATCATATAAAATTGACTATTACAACATCCGTCTTGTATGAATAGCAAATGTCGTTGCTTTATTGGCTTGCTCCTTCAATATAATGCTCTTTGGTAGGCACCGTATGACACCAGTTGCCAACTGTGAAGGCATCAACAGCTACATCTATCTGGGCTCATCTATCACCCTTGCGCCATAACTCGATCGGCTGCATAAAACCTGGAGAGACCGCCAAATAACAAAAAATACCAATTACGCCTTATGACCACCCTGGTTTTCCCGATCTTCCTCTATACCACTGAACTGATCATCCTGAAATTTTGCATATAAGTTTTCAGGTGTACATAAACGGACATACGAGTAGCAGTAAAGTTATGCTTAATTATTGCATACAATTGTTTAGTAGTAGTAGCTAAGTTTAGTTAGTAAGTATTTTGCGCTGCTGGCTTGTTGCACGCTTTGGTGTAAACTGTAAGTGCGGCTAGTATCTATCTAAATAAATAGGTTACCTTCCATCCCGAAAAAAATGCTGTTCCCCAGGAAAACAACAACAACGTTCTTATGATAACAGATGGCGCCACGTGTATTTCGAATCATGATTGAATTATATTATTAGAAGCAGTGTACAACCCGAATTGATTCAATTGATTGTATAATTCTAAATTAACACGAGCAAAGCCGCGGGCAAAAGCTAGTAATTTATAGTATCAGTCTGGGTTCGATCCCAGGACCAACTGTTTAAGTCAAGACCGTTACCACTGCTGCAATATTCTTTAGAAAAGAAATATATAATTCCTTCTCTTTTCTTTTACAAAAGGAACAACTTTCTACTCGTTGCCTATAAATCGAAGTCTCGGAATTATTAATAAGACACAATGTGTGGGTACGTTAGCACATTAATATTCTAAAAAGATACGGGGAAGTTTTCTTTATCTTTTGAAAAGAAGAATGTTTGGTATTGTTGGTATTATTTCAATTTTCGTTTGTAATAGGCCGCGTTTACAATGTCGATGTCCCTTTAAATTAATAAAGAAATGAAAAGTGAATTCACTTCTTGATTTTAAAATCCTTATTTGATCAGTATATTTTTGCGGGAGCTCAGGGGCCCAAGTCTGCTATTTTTTATAAATTCGTCATTCCAACACGATCCCATTGTCATTTTGCTAAAAGTTCGTAATCTGCTAAATTCACGATGGTCGATCTTTGGTCCGTCAATGGTCTCGTAATAGAATTGTGTTATAATGACATTGTCGTATTGCCTTTATTATAAAATCCGTTAGTAGAAATGATTTTCAAAAAACTTAAACATTTATTCATGCCAGATTTCATTTAGGTATAAATACACCTTGACTTTTTAATCGTCTTACAATTACAAAGGTGGTCCACTCAATGTGCCCGACATAAAATAGTTCTAGGTACGTTTTTTTTTATCTACCGTAATAGGTGTAAAGAAAAATAAATAAACATTAGAAAAAATTAAGAAACATCCTGTTAATGATGTTTACGTGTCAAACGGGAAAATATACCTACCCAGCGCTCGAATCCAGTAGATCATCGCTCACAACAGGGTGTTTTAACTACGTCATGCGTTTATGAGTATTTAATATTGAATAATATTTTTATTTTTAAATTATTAAAATCTCATAAATACCTATTTTTTTATGAATGCTTAGTCGTCATTGGATACATGAAGTGGGCTGCCGTTGTAAGACGACTAAAAAGTCACGGTGTATATATTTTGACATATTATTTATTAGTGTTATAAGCAATTATTTCATTTGTCATTATGTACGAGATTATCATTCTATGCCATTTCTTTCAATTGAGTGTCAGTGGTTGACCATTGGAAAGTCATAGTGACGCCAATATATTAGTAGATTACCAAACTTGTCAAAATCAACAATTATGAAATCACTGATGGACCATTCTGACACTATTGTAATAGCAGTCTTGAGAACCTGATTAGTGTTTACATTTTCTTATATTTTGGCAAAACCACCACTGCACCGCTGCTCTTAAAAAAATAGATTCTGCAATAAATAGTAATAATAATAGTAGTAGTATTCTGTAATAATTTCTTAAGAAATAAGCAGTACCTATGTACTCATATATTATAATGTTATTTTCCTGTGTTGTCTACTGTGTGTACATAAATTGTAAAATAAATAAATAAATAGTAAAAGAAAAATTACACAATTTTTCAATTTAACCATTCTGAACCTTTACTGCTAAAAACAGACAACTGTCTCAACTTCTAAAGTTCCACCAACCAAGTGAAAGTATCCCAGAGGATCAAAGCCCATCGGAGGGAAACTTATTTAATTTGTAGCCTGTATCAACAAGCTGATTACAGTTCGCGTGTTGTTTATGTATTTTTAGTTTGGGACAGACGGACTTCAGTTTTGAGGTGAGAACTTAAGTTTGGTTTGTGGGGAGTGGGATGTGGACTACAAACTAGTGTTGGATAAATGGATGTACTTTTTGAGCCAATCATTCTTTAAATTGGTTGTAACTACAAGCCTACCGTTTAACTCAGACAGTTATTATTTATTTATTATGAGCCTGATGTGTCCCACTGCAGGGCAAAGGTCTCCCTTCCCTCTTTCTATTTATCTCTGTCTTCAAGTAAGGTTTTTTTTTTAATTTAAATTTTGTTTATGTCGTGAAAAACAAATGAATAAAACCGAGGGTTAAGATCTACCTACAATGTAGATACTCCCACTTACTTAAGCGTAGAAGTGAAGTTCCTAAGTTGAACCTAGTTTTAACCGCGTTTCGGCACTTAACCTAGAACAAGGAACTTAGCACCAACTTAGAACCACTTAACTTGACAGCTTTTGGTGGATTGATTACAGCTACATTCTTCTTTTAATTAAGATATTTATTCGAACTTACTTATAATTATTTCAATAGGTTGAAGTTACAACAATGTCGTTTTTGTCTTCCAACCCATTTTTGTCATTATAATACAGGGTGTAAACGGACGCTTTACGAAGCCGTGAACCAAACATTCTGTACATCAAACTAAGTTACTCTACGTAAAAATTATTGCTGGGAAACGACTTTTTTGGGTGGTGAAAAATCATGGTATTCAGTAGGACTCAATAAAAAACTGAAAAATTGTGGCGATGGATGCAACAACATTAAAAACTTGTATTTATAAAAAAAACTTTTGAAAAATTGGGTCTTTCACCACCAATATCTTCGTAACTAGAAGGTTCCTAGATATAGACCAAAACCAAAAGAAAATAATCGCAATAACAAGAAGAACCAGTCGGAACCCTTTCGGCTACGTTGAGGGTATTTTTACACCTATTGTTTTTACTCTTTTAATAGCTTCACTGCAAAAATATTTAGTCATTCATTTAAGTGTTGCATGTCGTTTCATCATCTGCCTAGCCTTCTTCTTAACTATATTAGGGTCGGCTTCCAGTCTAACCGAATGCAGCTGAATACCAGTATTTTACATAGAGCGACAGCCTATCTGACCTCCACAACCCAGTTAGTACTAGGTAAAACGATACCCCTTGGTAAGACTGGTTGTCAGACTTTTTGGGCCACTGACTACTTGTTACGACTGTCAAAGATCTACAAATGACAGCCGGGACCAACGGCTTAACGTGCTTTCCGAGGCACGGAGGAAACTCGGTATAAACTGGGTGTTCACCCATCCACAGACCAACCTAGGCAAACACGGCTTAACCTAAAGATCGATCCAAGCGGCTGATTTTATGTAGCCACAAGCTCCTCTGTTGCATGTTGTTTATTGTTACTAAAATATTTCAGACATAAAACATGATATTTTTGCTACAATAAAATGGGAACGCGATAAAAAGGCACCTATATCACTCTAGTTGAAAGTAAATAAAGGGGCAAGTATACCTTATCAAACGCAACAAAACATTAGTAGATAAAATCCGTAACAATTCCATGACCCAATTTCTAAAATATCGTGTTACTAAATAATGGGTCATCGGGCAATATTGCCGAATGTTATAATCAAAGGTAAGCAAGTCGTGAGGAAACGACAATGATTGATTTGCATAATCTAAAAATCATTAAAATCAAATCATTTTTAATCATCTAAATGCTGAAGGTATTAAGTTCGCCTTTGTACAGTTTTTACTTGTGCATAAAGTTTTAATAAATAAATAAATAATCTGAAAAACACATAGACAATCTTGTAGTTCAAAATATCTTGAAGATATCATGACTGGGGTAGAATATAAAAAGAAATGATGTTTCGAAAGACTGCCTCGTTGGTCTAGAGGTCGCAAGCGCAACTGCTGAGCATGAGGTCCTGGGTTCGATTCCCAGGTCGGGCAAAGTGTTATTGGATTTTTTCCATCGGGAATTTCTCAGTAGCAGCCACGGAGTCTGGATTTGTGGCGGGTTAATGGCAATGGGGTCGCCCCCTATTACATGGGACTTAAACATAACTGGCGAAATGTGGGTTCACCTCTGCTTAACCCTTCAGGGATTACAGGCCTGATTCTCAGGCGTCAATGATTGATTTATATAATCCAACAAACGCATAGAAAGAAATCTTGTAGTACAAAAGATCTTGACGATAACTAGAAGGTGACTAGAATATACTGAAGATCGGATTCTCGAATACGCGTATAAATAAATAAGTGGCGGTGTCAGTTGCTCTCAAACTTTTGGGGCGACCCTATTAGGTTACGGACACTACAAACTTGTTGATACATGACATAATCTCACTCCTTACCCTCTTGTAAATAGGCAGGAACAGAACTGAACACGACCTAATTGACGTATTAATTTAAAAGAAAATACGCGTCAATTTGAGAACCTCCTACTTTTTTACCTCGGTTAAAAAGGTGTACCTATATTTGATCGTAACATCGCATAACACCGGGTTTAGCAAAAGTATAGTTTATTTAACCAATAGGGGATGGCAATAGACTCGCCTATTGCCATCAACCGGGCTAAAATCCAGACTCAGAGCTGCTACTGAGAAGTTCTGATGAAAAAAGCCAATATACTTTATTTAGCCTGGAAATGCACATCTGACATTCGATTGATGTGCGTATTGTACAATCAGTTGCATCGGTGTAGGAAAACATTGTGCGGAAACCAAACATGCCTGCGAGATATTTCCCGATGGCATGTAAAGCCAAGTCACAGGCCCATGGCGGCTTAAAAAGTCTGACACCGGGTTAGGCACTAACCACACGAAAAAGAAAGAAGAACCTGGAAATCAAACCCTGAACCTCTGCTACAGAATAACTAGGTAACTTTAACAGGTTTAACTCTGTGAACAAGCAAGGTATCTTAATAAAACTGTTTTATGTCCGTCACCTCACCATCTCGGGTCCAGTTGAAAACCAGCGTCGGGCACTAGCTGCTCGGCAGTTTGCTGAACTGGGCCTATTTGGCGCAGCCGTGAGGCACACAATATTACCTCTTTTTTTCTGTTTAATTTACGTTTTATATTGTATAGATTTAAGTTTCTTATTTTTATTTTTTTTTATTTCTTTGTTGTGTGCACTTGTGGCCGTGTGCCAAATAAATATGATTTCTTTCTTTCTTTCTTTCTTTAATGAAAAGTAACTCATGATCATCATTTCAGCCGAAAGACGTCCACTGCTGGACATACGCCTCCCCCAAAGGGGTGGTTTTGCCATAATCGCCACGCTTGGCAGGCGGGTTGGCGATCGTAGTACGGTTGTTACAAAAACATAGAGAACGCTGTTGCCCATTCTCTGGTAAGTCCCATAGTCGCCTCTTACGACACCCACGGGAAGATATGGGATGGTGCTAATCTGTATGTGACACCATACAGTACCATAGAAAAATACCTCATCATCATTTGCCTAGCCTTTTCTCAACTATATTGGGGTCGGCTTCCAGTCTAACGGGATGCAGCTGAATACCAGTATTTTAGATGGAGCAACTGCCTATCTGACCTCCACAACCCAGTTAGCACTGGGTAATACGATACCCCTTGTTAACACTGGTACACTGGGTGGTAATAGAAAAATACCTAAGAAAAGAAAATTCCTAGAAAGACCTACACTTAAAGAAAAACTCATTAAGAGCGTTAGCTTCCTACTTAATAAAGGTAGAAACTAGAATGCTAAATATAAAACAGTAAGAAAAGCATAAAATTTCATCAGCATTCAAGAACGTTAATTAAAATATTTCACGACACTATGTAAATCTTAAGTTTTCTTAAAGAAATAAAAACATCCCACTGGGCTTGAAATTAACAGCAAACTTGAGGTAACGAAATGTTTAAAAAAATACATTTCTCATTACAAGTTTTATAAATGGTAAAACAAATCTGAATAAAACAAACTTGGCTCAGAAGTCAGCAGTTTACAAAATTATGAATTAACGCAATAACAAGAACTTTAAAGAATATATTGCATATAGCGTGACTGATAATTAGTGACCGATACTTAAACACGTGATTGTAATCATGATAACAAACAACTTTCCCAAAGATATATTTTTTTTAATACTCATTCACATTTATCATAATAGTACACCGATAACGGTATATGGCGGCCGGACGGTGGCTCGGGCGACGCTCATACAGCGGGTTTGCGAGCCGTGCTCTGCCTTCCCACTGTTGCACGGTACAATAGTAATGAGACAGAGCGGCGTCACGCGGCTAAAAGCTGATAGGTCAAAGGCGCGCGCGCGCGAATGTCATACGGCTGTTGTATTATTGTAATAAAAGTGAATGAGTATAAAAAGTTTCTTGGAGAAAGTTGTTTTTTATCATGAGCACAATCACGTGTATAAGTATCGGTCACTAATTACCAGTCACCCTATATACAGCTAGGTTTTAAAAACTCTTGGTGCAAATATTTACTTGAGCTAAATCTATATACAATAGAGTTAGCTCAAGTAGTTTAATATGATGACTAAGGGTTGAGGGTGTAATACAGTGAGATTATTTATCAGTGACAGTATGCAAAAAATCTGAATCTCTTCTTCTGAATTAAAAACGTTTAATTAAACATATAATTTTTGTTAATATACAAAGTACCTGCCTTTTTAAATAGCCGACATCCCTTAATTATATTCAAATTGCTGAATTGTATTACAGGAAATGGGAATCCACTTTAAGCCCTAATCTACAGCGACAAATAAAAAATTCAACAATATTAAACAACTCTGGAAACCACACTTTTCAAATGAAATTAACCTATTAGCATTTATTTACATTTTAAATATTGTTTCTTTTTCCTCTCAACAAAATACTAAGAAACTCAATCCATACTAATATTAAAAAACGACGTAAAAGACTTGGGCCTGCACATTGACGAGACACTTAGTTGGAATAAGCAGGTGGCTCAGGTTTGCCAGAAAGTCACTTACTCGCTGCGGTCTCTCTATAGATTCAAACATTTTCTCCCATCTAGCACTAAATTAACTTTGGTCCAGTCACTTGTGGTTCCCATTATCGACTATGCTGATGTTTGTTACTCTGATCTATCCCAAGAACTTTTAAACAAATTGGATCGTCTTCTCAATAATTGTATTCGCTTTGTTTTTGGCCTTCGCAAGTACGATCACATCTCTTCATATCGTTCTCAGCTTAAGTGGTTGCCTATCCGACTCAGGAGGTCCCTCAGATCTCTCTGTATGCTCTTCACTATTTTGACGGATCCTCGTGCTCCCGATTACCTAAAAGAATATTTCAAAGTGTTGGGCAGTTCACACAATCGTAACCTTCGAGCTTCTAAAAACATACTCCTTGAAATTCCCTCACATCGTACTGGTTTTATGTCCAATTCTTACGCTGCTGTCTCAACTATAAAGCTCTGGAACGCGCTACCCCTTGGCATTAAAAAAGCTGAAAGCAAAATGGCTCTCAAAAGAACAGTACGGAAGTACTATTTGAAATCAGACTAAATTGCTCATATGTTTGTCTTTAGTAGTCATAGTAATTATTATAATGTTTCTCGTATTTTGGACTATTTGTATGTATTATAATATATATTAGTTTATTTCATTGTATTTATATATATGTATTAGTATGTGCCTATTTATGTATTTCAATTTATGTTAACAAAATGATATTTTTTCTTATTTATTTTTTTGTACTCTATCACTATGCTGTCCTATTTGACCCCAAGGTTGACTGGTAGAGAATGCCTTGTGGCATTAAGTCCGCCTATGTACCACTTTTGTACATGAAGTTTAAATAAATAAATAAATAAAAACCAGCCAAGTGCGAGTTGGACTGGTGCAACCAGGATTCCGTAAAAACTTGTAAGTATTTTGTTATTAAACAGTATATTTACGGTTTTCAGATTTTTCCTTTCCACATGTGACTGTTCCTAAATTACCCTAGGCTGATAAAAAAATTCGTATTTTCTAAATCATTTAAATATTAGTATTCGTGTCGGTTTTCCCCACCACGTGCTGTAAGACATTGCTTTTTGCCAAATTTATCATTCTAGGTCAACGGGAAGTACCCTGGTTTTGATTCCCTTGTGACATCGCAAAATATGCGACATTAACAGTCATATCTTTTATCGCGTTGACTTACAAGTTTGATTTTCACTGCTCCAAGGGGTAGCAGACTTGAGTATTTTATATTCACGCGTTTTTGAGAAAAAGGGTCTTGACGGACGGACAGACGGTCAACAAAGTGATCCTATAAGGGTTCGGTTTTTGCCGACTGAGGTATGGAACCCTAAAATGCGATAGTAACTCCGTCTGTCTGTTAGTTACCTTTTCACGCTTTAGTTAACACCTGAACGATAAAATTTAGCATACAGGAGGAACACGACCTGGCTTAGGTCACAGGGTATTTTTATCCCCATAATAACTGCGTTACCCTGGGATAATTCCTGAAAAACATGCGGGCGATACCGCGTACAAAAATTCACTTAAGAAAACGTCTAAAATATTTGAGAACCGCTTTCTTATACCACAAATAAATATCTAGAAAATACAAGTGTCGTGATAGATACGTCCTCTTGCCTTGACGAGGGTCAAACTACTATTATGATGTCTGAAGACGGGTTCAAAGATATTGGTTTGGACTGATTTGCGTTAAGTCTATTATTGAAAGGTTCCGCATATAAAAGATTGCTTGGATGTTGGATATATTGCTTTATTTTTTGTTGACTTTTGTATAGAATTAACCTCTTCTACGCTTCTATTATTTTATTTTATTTTTCGAAAGTGTATTGAAAATCGTCGTTTGATACATGTGGGCATTTGTTACTGCAGTTCTCGACTCCATAACAACCTCGCCTGCGGCTCGGGTGTAAAATCCGCCTCGAATGCAATAACAAATTTTCCCCAATTATAACAAAATCCATTCAAATTAAACCTTTACCGCTACTTACTTTAAGCTTCATATTTTATCAAAAGCTAAAACCAAGCCCGCAGTAAAATCTTAAAAGTTTTCCTTTAGTGTTTATTCTTTGAAGTAGCTCAGGAAAATTCCTTCCATTTCGACTTAAGACGTCTTAAAATCACTTTGCTAGTACGAGCTGTAGCCTGACTGAAAAATAGGCCACTCCATTCACTACGTTTTCAAACACCAATGCCGAGAAGCTCGCTGCAACTTTGATGAGTTTCAACTGAATGAAATACGGACCACCTTGCACTCTTTAATAGGTTTATCGTCAAATTTTTATGTAAACTGAGACCTTAATTAGTATCTTCAAGATCTTCTATAAAGCGTTTAATAGACCCTTAACGAAGCCGAAACTCACTTGTTCTCCCCGTACCATACCTTTAAGTTAGGGAGATATTGGAGATTAAAGTTTTGCCTAGCATTCTGAACATCAAACGAAGTAATCCTACGTAAAAATTATTGCTGGGAAACGACATTTTTTTTGACTGATGGATGGATTGCATAGTACCGGTGTCGTGGAGGTGTTTAAAGTACAAATCTTAAATTAAAATGAATTATGGTTTTAAGTACATAGGTACTGCGCGTTTCAAATTTATTTACCTGAAGGGTTGAAGATAAATGAATATAATAATATATAAGTGGTATCGATGTTAAAGCTGTCGATATTATATATCGCCAAATGTTTCGTTAGTACCTTAAATACTACAAGTATTCAAGTTGTGTTAATAATGATAACACTCGTTATATTTTACCCTTACAAAATATTTACTGCGTAAATAAGTTTACGTGACAGGTACCTACTTGTATCAATGTCATCGACGTCAATAGAAGTTGTTGAAATAACAACAAAGTGTCAACTTGTTGAAATATCATCAGCGTCACTACCTGAAACAAGAGAATAAACAAGTTACACCAAAAGTTTGTAGTAGAAAACAAATAATTGACATACTTTGTTGTAGGGATAGGAAAAACATGAAGAATTTACAAAAAAACTTCCTTATCATACCTAGGAATGGTAATAGTGGTGGTATACCTATCCGAAGTTGTTAGGCGCATTGTCTGAGTCGGTAACGGAATTTCTTTTCGTGCTATAAAGCTGACAAGAATAACCATAAAGTTGATGAATGCACTTTGACCGTGACTGTACACTCAAAATATGGCAACGTAAATTATCTCTGAATTATTATTAACTAGCATTTTGCCCTCGACCTTCGTTCGCGTGAAATTATTATAAAACAATATTACTTCCCTTTTTTAATCGAATTTTGTTACCAATTTCAAAGGTTTTAATATTTTTGCACGGAACCATAATAATTCTTATTGTAAAATAAAAGTAGCTTTACTTCCTCCTTATGACATCAGGATCAAGTATCTGCCAGTAAAGTTCCATCAAAATCAGTCCCGCCGTTTCGGAGATTATCCGAAACAAACAGACAGACACAGACAGACCGACAGACAGACAAAAATTGAAAAAAAAATGTATTTTTGTTATAAGTACCGTACATACTTTCATATGCATTTAGTAAAAAACTGTTATTTTGGTATTACAAACAGACACTTCAATTTCATTTATTTGTATAGATGTATAAGATAGAAGATGTGTAAATTTAATATATCGAATTGCCTCGCATTCTCGATATTTCATAAGTTATTATTATTATTATCCTAAAATTAATACCATCTTCGTAAAGTTCGTCTCATATAAACACTTTACAATAATATGGCCACAGGTGCTGTCGTAATCAAAGGGCAGGGGTGTTCACTACAAATAATTTGAATATTATCATTGCGCTTTAACATCAATCCAAAAGCAGTCTTATTTCAACAACTATAAAGATCATTTTCATTTTGGCAGCGATGCGGGGGAGGTAAATTAATACTGAAAGGTCTGTAGGTTCCCGATTCGCTGCGGTTGTAATAATGACAGAATGTGGACGAGACAAGGCATTTTGGGGTGACGAACGTATTAAGGCGACTGTAATGTAATATGTTTCCGCTCACGCCCTCGTTTTCCATTATTTTATGAGGAAAATTGTTCAGGTGAAATTGTGAGGGAAACCTGTGTACTTTTAGTTTTTGATGTAAAAATATTTTTCGTGAGACTTAAAAGATATTGAATAAAGTGCCATTACTCATAAATCATTGTACACACTGTCATAAAAGCTTTACTTTTGTAGTGATGATACATTTCCTAGAAGCAACTAAACACCACTAATTGCCTATTTAGTAAAAAAAATGATATTTTCTTAAAAAAACACTCAAGTACTCATAACTTTTAAGGAATTCAAGTTAGGATTCTGCCACAGAGATATTTTTACTGGAAATAACCCCAACTATCGCTCTGTTTCGTTTGATCCACGATTTTTTACCCACCCTGAATATAGATATGCATGATACGTTCACGAGAGTAAGATTCTTCTGACCAGCTCAAATTCGTTGCTCGGAATCTAGTAAATAATAATAATAAAAGTAGGTACTTTGGCAATCTTAGGTATAAATTGCACTTGCATTACAACATAGCAAATCAAAAACATTGTGTTTATTGTAATTTTACAACAGTTTAAGTATTTATAATTACAAGTCCAATAAAATAAGCCGGGATAAGACGGCTAAACATTTCGTGCGAAACGAATTTCCGGCCCCACGGAGACTTACAATGCCTTTTATAAATGATTTGCAATTATTTTCCTTAATTAATTTATGACCCAACGTTCAGGAAACTGTTTTAATGATTTTTAGGGTAATTTGGGTAAATGAGGGTAAAGGGATGATCGCTCGGCGAGTTATGCTAGAGCTTTTTAGGATTGATTTTGTGCGTCAAATACCTTTTATTGGTGGGACAAAATTGATAGAAAAACTGTAAAAAAAATATTTTGAATGATAAGACTTGTACTAAGTACTAAAGTTTGTGACTTCCTCGTTGGTCTAGTGGTCGCAAGTGCGACTGCTGTGGATAAGGTCCTGGGTTCGATTCCTGGGTCGGACAAAGTGCTATTGGGTTTTTCCATTAGGAATTTCTCAGTAGCAGCCTCGGAGTCTGGATTTGTGTCCGGTTGATGGCAATTTGCTCGCCCCCTATTACATGGGAATTAAATACATAACTGGTGAAATGTTGGTGTCCTATTATGTACACCTCTGCCTAAGCCCAAGTAAAACAAGTTTATATTAAAAATAAAAAAAATAAGCAAGCTTTTTTAATTTAGGTGTGACGACATTTTTTTTCGTTTACTTCTCAGCAAACCCTTTTAATTGATACCCATATCATGGACGTGCATAAAAACAACTAGTCAGCCATCTTTGAGAATCCGCCATATTGGAAGTAGAATGACGCAACTTAGCTAAACATGCATTGTCATCCAAACTAAACGTGTATGGAAAATTTTATCACAATCGGCTGGAGATAACTGTTTTAAAATTCAGTTGCAAGATTTGACCTAAAAACATACAAACTTTGCAAGTTAAATAAAAGCTTCTAAAAAACAGAATCGTTGCGTTTTGTTGAATCAACTTCGGTCCACGATTTTAGTACGCTTTCCATTCGAAACCTCTAATATTATCATCAATCATCATGCATTGCGATTAGTGCATAGAAAAGCTTTTAGTGGTAACAATGATGGACACGAATTTGATATACATATCTAATGGTCAGGTCAAACTAGTCAGGTCACCGCGGTTTTGGGGTCAAATTCTTGGAGGTGACGAATTGATTCTACTGTTGGCTACAATGTGATAGAATCATGACTCATAAAAGCATGTAGGTGTTATGTATAGAGTAGTAATAATAGTCGCATATTTGTTCTCTGGTTGATGTATGTCCTTTCTTTGGTATTGTTCGTCGTGTCGTTGATCTCCTTGGATTATGAGTCGAGCTACACGATCTACACGACTGACAAATGCTAGCACTGACTGGACAGGTCCACTCAAATCTGTGTAGTTATTTCTTCAAAAGACCATCTCAGACAATAATCTGCATGGTCCTCATATGTCTTGATCAATGTCTGGACTTTAAAAGAGAGAGTGACCTCTGAGTTTGTTTCGGATGTTTCTTCTCAGAGTAGTCAGGTACGAAACAACGGCCCCATCTAGTTTTAAAACAACATGATAACATGTAAAAGTGTTTTGTAAAACCAATTTACAGAAATAAATATGATTTATGATTTAGGTTCGTTCCAGCTTGAAAGATAGGAGATAAGTGGACTAAGGTGATTCTTTAGTTAGTAAATTGCACCCGTGTAAAGTCGGGGTGAGTTGCTAGTATAGATAATAAAGAAAAAGAAAAAAATAATCTTTAGATGTATAAAATTCCTTAGGAATAAAAACTTGTGTCTGCGCTTCGTAATCCCCATATATGTCCTAATAAAGTCATATACCTAAGGATTTATTGTTGTTTAGTCTGAGAGCTGGCTAGGTTAACGACCTTCTTACCCATTGTGGAGAGATAGTGCACACTTATGTCCGTCATTCAGTGAACTGTAAGATGAAACGAAAGATACTTATTGTTGCACTTTTATTTGCAGTCCTAGAAAAAGTTGCAGCAAAGAACTTGATTTTCTATTTTATAATTAGTACTATGTTCAGTAAGCTGAAGTGGCAATGGGTCGGTCATATTAGCCGTAGAACCGATGACCTTCGGGGTAGACGTGTTCTTGAGTGGAGACCGCGAATCGACAAACGTAAGTTGGCACGCCTTCAGGCTCGGTGGAGTGACAATCTTCGCAGGGTGACTGGTAGCAAATGGATGAGAGTTGCTGAGAATCGAGTTGTCGCGTGCGAATGAGGAGGCCTATGTCCAATAGTGGACTGCAATAATTATATTCACCAGCATTATATGCCACCTTAAGATTGTGAACACCTAAAGCTGGTAATCTATCTCCCGAGATTATAAAATAATCGAAAAATTGCGAACTGATACAATATTACGCATTAGTTTTTGATAGTTTATAATTTATAAATGTGAAATCGTCAAATTGTAAACGAACCTGCACTTACAGTTTGGGTTCATAATCTATCCAATTATATCACCCGTAAAATTGTGAACCACCAATGATGGCGGCGCGGGACATTTGTCGTTCAATCAATCAGCGCGTAAAGTGCGTTCCGTCGCGTGAAAGCCATAGATATTTAGGATAGTTTTTTTTTTTTTTTTGGTAGCCTACATTGTGTCCCACTGCTGGGCAAAGGCCACCCGTTTCTCTCTCCAAACCTCTCTGTTCTGTGCAATTTTTGGCAACAATAAAAAAATATGAACAATAAAAAAATAGTGCGTTAGATAGATTCGTATAGATAGATTATAAACTAAATATGTTCAAAATTATACGGTGACATATCTATACTGATTTTATATAAGAACAATCACACTTACAAAATAGTGATTAACCCTGTAACTCTCTTCAATATAAAATCAAAGCAATAAAATACAGTTTTTAAGGTGAAAATTTAAAAACATCACTTTTAAAATCATTTGGGTGTCAGCGCCCAAGGATGATAATAATTATAATTAATTGGCGACGGAACCACGTCGCGTGAAATTTATTTCAAGCCACGTTGGACTTTGCGAAACGAATCCTGTCATATTATGGGGGTTTTATGAAATATTTTATCGTGAGTTCAACACGCTCCGATTGTTCTTGAATTGCGATTTTACCACGTTGACTTCCAGTTCAGAAAAAAAACGCACCTACTCTTGAGTACTGGTTTTCTAAAATCAAAATTATCAGCCTGAAAAATACCACGGTTAGTAGGAAAGTACTTAATTAATCTTATGAAAGTACGTATAAATTCATTTAAGTCTTTTGTTTACCAAGGGTCTTAGAACATTAATACTAAACCAGCCAATACCAGCGCTGTGACTTTTATTTTTAAATGTTATAGCACCATGCTGAGATACGGACCTTTTGACCTCGAACCAATTAGACCAATTTAGTTTATCTTATATTTTTCTTATGCTACTTGTTTTATATAATTTTGTTTTATAGTTAAGTGAACCATTTATTTCGTTCTATGCAAATATGCTAAATAATAATAATAAAAAAAAAAAATCGGTAGCTCAAAATAATGAACAATCACGGAAGTTATCCCGTTAGTGACAGTATAAGTTTGATAAATACTTTTTCTTTCTTTTTTTTACTCATACTTTAAATGCGAAAGTAACTCTGTGATCTTTGCACTACTAATCGGGTGTACGCATGTCAATAAAATTTTACAGTTTCGCACTCAGTAGTGAGGGTGACACTGTTGTTAGGTACCCCGTTTTCAACAACTGCAAGACTACAACATAAACATGAACAAATTCCATGGCCACATCCTAAGCTCCTACTCATTATGTCCCAGGACAAGAAGGCTTCCACCACAACTATTCCCATAGCTCGTGAAAATAGTACCCAGCATCCTATCAACTGATAATCTCATACTGCAAGATCCTGATTTCCCTCAGGATGCACCGTATCCTCAGCTCAGCGAATACTGGCAATATTTTTAGGTATAAACTATGTGAAGAAAACTAGTTTCTTGTGCCGTCTAGCGGAAGAAACAAAAGTGTGTTATGTGACGACGATGCGGTGGTGAAGCAGTACGCAAAAAATTGATTACACATAAATAAATAAATAAATAATACCAGCCTGTTACTGTCCCACTGCTGGGCAAAGGCCTCTTCTCATACAGAGAAGGCACGAGCATTGATCACCACGCTTGCTCAAGACGGGTCGGCGATTTCAGACTTATATTAATTATAAGTCCAGGTTTCCTCACGATGTTTTCCTTCACCGATGTCTGTGATGTCCAAGATAAACTTAGAAAAGTACATATGAATTGAAAAAGTCACATTGGTACTTGCTCGGATTTGAACCCACAACCTCATGCATGAGAGGCGAGGCACATAGGGACCAAAAAAGTAATATAGCAAAATACTTAAAACCTTAATTTAGACTGCCTCATTGGTCTAGTGGTTGCTAGCGCTACTGCTGAGCAAGGTCCTGGGTTCGATTCCCAGATCGGACAAAGTATTATTGAGTTTTTCCCGTAGCAGTCACGGAGTCTGAATTTGGGCCCGGTTGATGGCAATAGGCTCGCCCCCTATTATATGGGATTTAAACATAACTAAGAGCACATGGAAGGAATTGGGGGTGGCCTTTGCCCAGCAGTGGGACAGTACAGGCTACTAAAAAAACATAACTGGTGAAATGTGGTTGTCCTATTAGGTATAACTCTGTCTAACTCTTCTGGGATTACAAGGCGTGATGTTATTGTTATGGTAATATGGTGAGCTCCGAGGGTTTTTCAGCAAGTAGGTATACGAGGTGTAAAAAGACCCTTCACGAAGCCGTCAACCAAGCATTCTGTACATCAAACTAAGTAACTTTACGCAAAAATTATTGCTGGGAAACGACTTTTTTTTTTGGGTTGAAAAATTACGTTTTACGATAAAACTCAATGTAACGGACTCAAAACATTGTGCTGGTGGATGGATTGAATAATACGGGGGTCGTGAAGGTGTTTAAAGTAAAAATAATTTCTAATGTATTATTTTTACTTTTACATAAAATAATTTCTAATGTATTATTTTTACTTTAAACACCTTCACGACCCCCGTATTATTCAATCCATCCACCAGCACAATGTTTTGAGTCCGTTACATTGAGTTTTATCGTAAAACGTAATTTTTCAACCCAAAAAAAAAAAAAAAAAAAAAAAAAATACATTAGAAACCGCCATGGGATCTGGAGGCGATAGTCCTCGCGCGCCTGCATGAATGGCGCGCGGGGGCACTACGTCGGGGGGAAACTCCGCTGCCGCGGCAAATCACCGCTCAGCGGACAGACCTCCGACGCGATCTCATGGCGACATGGAGACAGCGACTGTCGCAACCCAGTGCAGGGCACGCCACAATAGTGGCGATAAGTCCCCTCTTTGAGGAGTGGCTAGAGAGGCGCCACGGCGCCCTCACCTTCCGCCTGACGCAGGTCCTCACCGGACACGGTTGTTTCGGGAGGTTCCTGCACCGAATCGGGCGGGAGGAAACGCCCGGGTGTTATCATTGTGAGGATCGTCCGGAGGACACGGTGGCGCACACCGTGGAGGTCTGCCCCGCTTGGGCGGAGCTCCGCCGTGTCCTCGTAGCGGCGATCGGCGGCGGCGACCTCTCGCTCCCGGCCCTGGTTCAGGCCATGGTCCGGAGCGAGAGGGAATGGGAAGCCGTCACCTCCTTCTGCGAAGCAGTCATGCTAGCGAAGGAGGTGGCGGGACGTGAGAGGGAGAGAATCTCTCGTCCCAGCCGCCGCGGGCGAAGCACCGGGCGTCGGGGGCCACGTGGTGGCTCCCGGCCACCGTAGGCGCGGGCCTGTGGACGGTGAGTAATGGGCTAGCTCACCGTCCGTCCGTCTTATGACGACAGGCCGTGTCGACGGCGCGTTCGTGTTCCACGCGCGCCTCAAAGAGATGTCAGCAACCAAGAAGGGGCCCGCAAGGGCCGATGCCTGCCGGGGCTGCGGGACTGTTCGAAAGAGATACCGTGGCCCTGGAACACAAAGGGCAATGAAGGAACATGGATGGGTTTTAGTCAGTAAGAGTCTGACACTCCCTCCCACTCCACCCAGAGCGGGAGAAGTCATTTGATGATTTCCCATCCGTAAAAAAAAAAAAAAAAAAAATACATTAGAAACATGTATTTAAAAAAAAGTTGTGAAAAAGTTGGAACTTTGACCCCCAATATCTCCGTAACTAGAAGGTTCCCAGGTATGGTCTACAACAAAAAAATGATCGCAATAACGGGGAAAAACAGGTACCCTTCGGCTTCGTTAAGGGTCTTTTTACACCCTTTATTCAGCATCAAATACCAATAATTCAAATTCTTTGAAAGTTTATTTGGCCCGTTTAAGTCATTTTGGCTCCAGCCCAGGAAAATAAACATTGCGGAACAGCCCTTTGTCAGTTTTTGGCCCTCTTAGAAAACTGAAAGTGGGCCCCTGCCTGCAGGGAAATTCTTCATAGTACAGTTTTAGCGTTCTCTCATCATGCCCTACCTACTCAGCTATCAAGTTTTCATGCTGAATATGCTTGCTGAAAAACTCTTTGGGTTCCTTTGTAGCGTCACTATAAAAGCACTACATCGACATAGTACAAAAAGTACTACAGCGCCATCTATGACACAAAAGAAGAACTAACACCAAAATTCTAAGAATTTATTGAAAAACCCGACAACAATTACTGTGGCGCTGTAGCCCACTAGACACAACACCCGTGTTGGTCGGAGGATCCTCCCTTTTCTATGGGGGACGAAGAACTGTTTTTTTCACTTTTTTTTTGTTCTTTATAAAAAAAAAAAAAAAAAAATCATTTATTTCGGACAAAAGTGATCCAATTTTGTTTACAAACAGCTTATATTCAAATTCTTTATACCTCTACCAAAATGATGAATGAAAATGAATTTTGTCCTTAAAAATCTTCACTTATCGAAAAACTGCAGATTTAAAATGATATTTTTATCGTATAGTTACTCCAGTGCCAATTGATATGAACAACATTCGTAGGTGGAATATGTTGTGGAATATTCGTAAAGCTCACAATAACGAACGAAGAGTAATTGGGGCCGGCAGCACTCGAAGTTAGATTGAACAGTAACGAACCTAGGTCCTAGTATAAAGTTAAAGCTTTAGTTCGATGTTATCATGTTATTTAATTTTGTCAACAATAAAGTTGACTGATTTATTCATTTAAAGTAAAAAGTAGGTAAGCTGTGTATATGAGTTATGGACATCAAATCGCTTATTATATAATACTAGCTTTTGCTCGCGGCTTCGTTCGCGTTAATTTCGAATTTGATCACCTAGGCGAGTGGAATATACTTTACGACCCATTCTTATACCTACCAAATATATACGTACATAAAAAATTTCATAAAAATCACACACGACACGAGATTTTTGTAAATATAGATTTATAAAAAAACTAGCTGACCTGCGCAACTTCGTCTGCGTCACTTAGGGGTATGAAAAATAGATAGTAGCCGATTCTCAGACCTACTGAATATGCATTTAAAATTTCATAAAAATCGGTCAAGCCGTTTCGGAGGAGTATGGTAACTAACATTGTGACACGAGAATTTTTAAATATAAGATATTGCTGTGCTTGTGCGTGACTCGCAAAAAGTCGAAAATGGCTCGACCGATTGGTTTTTCTATTGTTGTTTTTAATTGTCAACAAGGTTTGTATAAAAGAAAATTTGGTTTTTTTGGCAAGCGCGTTTCTTGTTTTCTTAAAAAAAAATCGCATTAGCCCGTGCTAAATAATATTTATGCTACATACTGAGCCTTATAGCACGTTAAATTGAGTCTCAGTAAAATTTTTAGTTCATTTATACAGGGTGTAAGGGACAGCCCTCCACAAATTGACAAGGTGCATTCAGCTCCTTATTTTGAATCATATTCCATAGGAATTTTTCTCCGGTTTTTTTTTTCATTTATTATTCCCTTATTTCAATGTAAAATAACATTCCCTGTACGCAGCACTCTGTTTATGTAAATAATACGGCTAATATACTGAATTCACCCCATCAGTTTGTGGAGGGCTTTCCCTTACATCCTGTATACAACAAAAAAGATTCTCTATCTTAAAATTCTCATCTTACACGTTAATTACAAACAACATCTTTTCCTTTAAAGCTGTACCCGCATTTCGAACAACAGAACTTGTTTACCACAGAAATCGTACTCCTACAAACCTAGTTTTCACTCCAGAATACATGTAAGGGCAAATATATAATACATATATATACCGACTATTAAAACTGCACATAAAACGCAGCGAAACTTTCTCAAAGGAGTCTTTATGCTAGCTTTTCCTTTTGCTAGAAATTATTATAGGTACAGTCAGGAGCAGTAGTTGTATATACTTAGTGAGATTCAAGAGTGTTTTTCTCGTAGAATTATGATTAGAGATTTTAACCTATTTGGGTCTGGTTTAAAAAATGTTCTTTTCTTCTTAGCGTGTCGATGGCAATCTAAATTGTGTCGGCCCACAACTGAGCTACCAGTTTGGCACTTTCTGTGTCCATCAGTTCCTGTAGTGAACAAACAACAGCAAAAGCAGGACGCGTTATTTTTTTAGCCAAGAGGTTACAACTTTTTTTTTTTTTAGGGTGGCAAATCATCAAATAACTCCTCCCGCTCTGAGTGGAGTGGAAGGGAGTGTCTGACTTTTACTGACTGAAACCCATCCATGTTCCTTCTTTGCCCTTTGTGTTCCAGGGTCGCGGTATCTCTTTCGAATAGTCCCGCAGCCCCGGCAGGCATCGGCCCTTGCGGGCCCCTTCCTGGTTGCTGAAATCTCTTTGAGGCGCGCGTAGATCACGAACGCGCCATCGACACGGCCTGTCGTCATAAGACGGACGGATGGTGAGCTAACCCATTACTCACCGTCCACAGGCCCGCGCCTACGGTGGCCGGTAGCCACCACGTGGCCCCCGACGCCCGGGGCGTCTCCCGCGGCGGCTGGGACGTGAAGTTCTCTCCCTCTCACGTCCCGCCACCTCCTTCGCTAGCATGACTGCTTCGCAGAAGCAGGTGACGGCTTCCCATTCCCTCTCATGGACCCCCGTACCATGACCCCCGGACCATGGCCTGAAGCAGGGCCGGGCGCGGGGTGTCGTCGCCGCTAATCGCCGCTACGAGGAAGGGGTTACAACTTCACATAAGTTTATTTTCTCACCCATTTTTAACCCGTAACATAATACATTATGTCAGATACGTCAGGATTTAGACGATGAGTTTCATGCTATGAAAACACTCTGGGTGCGATACACTGTTTCTAGCAAAACTAACGAATCACTTGAGATTACAACTCAATACAATAACACGGGGCACAATGAAACGGGTACAGTTCCAAGACGTCTCAACTCCACCGCGATCAGACGTTGACTGTTGCCCTTCCTCGAGCTGAACGTCAGGGCGCTGTGTTGACAGAGTTGTAAGTATGTTGCATGATGTCACCACCGGCGTACTTCCGATTCATTTTATGTCCATACTAACATTGACATATTTTTTAACCAAGGGGTTGCAACTTCATATAAGTTTATTTTCACACCTATTTTTAACCCGTAACTTAATACATATAAGTATTCGTGACTGTACCTACATAAGCAGTGGATTTTCAACCTAGTTCCATTGAATTTTCCCCTGAGAACTAACAGCCACCAATACTTCAATGGAAATGGATCAGTTAACTCGGTTCCACTTGAGAGCACTCGAGAATGTTTTAAAGAACATCTTTGAATATTTCATTCAGTGCAGGGAGCGAAAGAAAGTGTTCTTTATTCCGTTTTTAAGAAGAGTGCAAACCTTGCAAGGATCAATCGAGCTGGTCCGGACAAGTTGCGGACTGGCGGCGGACAACGGACAATGATTTAGAGGTATGAGGAGCAGGGTGTAAAGTTCCTCATAACATAACATCACGCCTGTAATCCCCAAAAGGTCGGGCATAGGTGTACGTACCTCCTTGAATTTATTTATTTTGGTGGGTTATCAATGTATTGTTATAAGAACGGTATCACTGAATAAGCGAAATTACTTACTTTATTAATTAAAAGCTCTGCTTTATTTTGTTTTTAATGTGACCAGACTCTGTGACAGCCATGTCGAGGTGAAACAAAAGACAGTGTTTCAAAACCAAGAAATATCACGAGTCGACCCAATCGAATCATACCCAATATACATAGTGGGAATGATACCCAATAGTACCCCCACATTGTGCCAGTTATGTTTAAGTCCCATGTAATAAGGGGCGAGCCTACCAACAACCAGGCACAAATCCCCACTCCGTGGATGCTACTAAAAAATCATTATCCTTATGGAAAAATCCAATAACACTTTTCCCTACCCCGGAATCGAACCCAAGACCTCATGCCCAGCAGTCGCGATTGCGCCCACTAGACCAACGAGGCAGTCGTTTATGTGTATGTCACTAAAAGATCAATACAAAATACTTTGTAAAGAAAGAGTTTCAGTTTATTTTTGCATGAATTTTGTAACGATGCAGTTAAACTGGTACGGACTGATTGACTACCGAACTCCAGACTTTGACAAATATAAGTACTGAAGTATCAAAATCCGATGTCTGCAGGAGTCCAGTACAGTTGATCACACCTAAAAGTTTTGTGTCCAGAGTGTTCGGAGCCTCGTTCACATTTTATCCGTTCCAGTATGATCGAGCTTTAGCCGGTAACAATTTCTACGAATCAACTTAATACCAGGAAATTAATTTTAACGAAAATTGTAATTAAAAGGGTGTTTAAACTGGAATTGGTCTGTTTACTTTGTTAATGAGATTTGAACGGATTTAAGGACCGACTTATTAATGAGGTGCTCGGATTTTAACTGTCTTCATTAAAAACGGTATGTTTTGATGCTAGGAGAAACTTAGGAAAGCTTATAGGTACAATGTACCCACATAATATTTTCTTATATAGGGTGACTGGTAATTAGTGACCGATACTTAAACACGGGATTGTACTCATGATTACAAACAGCTTTCCCAAAAAAATATTTGTTTTATACTCAGCCACTTTAATCACAATAACACGGCATACAGCACGTGGCGGCCGGCCTGTGGCGCAAGCGCCGCTTACGGAGCGGGCTACGGCATCCGTAACTCCAAGTCCAAAGCGCGTATTTTGCGTGCGGTTGTCTCGGACATAATTATTGCATTGATTTCTATTTTGTTCGTCTGGCTGGTATTTTTGACAAGTTTTGTATGTTAGTAGTTTTTAAAACATAAAATATGAACTCGATGTGACATGTATTTTGATTGCTAAAAAACTTGTAATATAAATTATAAGAGATAGGTAGCTACCATGTATATAAATCTAAAGAATAAATATTTAAAATATTTATTAGTTAAAGTAGAGCTCTGATAAGATGAGCATTTTAATTCCGGTCTGGTTAAGTATAAAGTAACAACTCGATGTTTTGCTACAGAGTTAGTTGAGAAGTTTTGATGACGAGAAGTTTCAGCAAGGCAGAACTAACTGTGTTTTTACCGACTGGGAAATAAATCGTGTTATTTAGATAGTACCTGCTATATTGGTTCGTGTTTGGATTATTTTTTTACCATTGCAAAGATTTTACTATTTTATTTTATTTTATACTATTCGGGAAATTTACACCAAACAATGTTCTTAAACAACAAGAATTTAAAGGTCATTTACAAGTTTCCACAGATAAACACTTGAAAGACTCGAAACAAAAAAGACAAAAAATAAAAGGTAGGTACAAAATACTATAACATAAAATAAAACAAAGTAAAGCGATCGATTAATATAAACTACAAAAAAAAAAAAAAAAAACTAAATTCAGACGCAAACAATTACCTACTTTTCCGTAGAAAAGCTTTTCACCAACAAATGCCGAGAAATGCTGGTATTGAAAATGGCCAAATTATGTTCACCAGTAATTTTATTAAAACGATTTGCTCATGTTTGGATATTTTTTATTTGACAATTGCAAGGATTTTACTTTATTAGATATTACGTAAATAATTTTGGCATACTGATCATTGTATCTTGTGTTCATCCCGCCATCTTAAACCTACCTGACTATAGACTGGCTACCGTTTAAGAGCAGTGTAGTGGTGATGATTAACGTGCCTGTCTGGGTTTGAACCTAAAACCGATGACATATTTAGTCAGAGCTCTTCTTACCACTACGTACACTATAAAAACCGGCCAAGTGCGACTCGGACTCGCGCATGAAGGGTTCCTTACCATCGTAGTAGACCCCTTTAACTAGCCTTGTATGTCCCACTGCTGGGCAAAGACCTCCCCCATATCCTTCCAGGCATATATGGCACAGGCATATTTTTATTAAAATATATATTTTTATAGCGGCAACAGAAATATACATTTTGTGAAATTTTCACCTGTCTACCTATTAAGGATTATGAGAAACAGCTTGCTGACAGACGGATGGACGGACAGCGGAGGCTTAGTACTATGGTCCCGTTGATTACCCTTCGGGTACGAACCTAAGAATAGTCACATAAAAACCCCATTCACCTAAACACGCAGAAACTAATACCAACCAACACTTCACAAAAGAAAAAAGTTCATTACATAAAACAAAACACACTCAGACACACAATGTATTTCATATTATTTCAAACAAAAAAAAAAACTTGTACAAGATAATAACACACACGTCCCCGTCAGAACCCAGACAGGAACAAACGGTTTGCAATCATTGTGCTCGTCGCCAGTATGTAGTGAGAATGTACAGTAATTTTCACTTGTGAAATATCATAGTGGATGTGTGAATCACATTTTATAAAAATAATGTGGGTTGTGCTGGTTTGGATTGCTGTTCTTGTTTTTTTAGCATGAAGTGTAAATGGAATATGTTGATGGATGCTGAAGATATATACAACTTTGAATATAATACTATCATGCTTAACATAATCAGCCTATAATGTTCCCACTGTTGGGACACAGGCGATATAGAGAAGAGTCTCTATGAGTTTTTGTTTTCACCGTCTTGAGAGCAGTGGTAATGAAATAAATGACACAAAGTAATGCGCCTACCTGGGTTCGAACCCTCGACAAACTGCTCGTAAGACGGGGTCGCCACCGCTCCACGCTATCACGCTTAGGTTAACCTGTTATTAGGTATGCATTGGAATTTGGCAACACCGTTATGTAACATTCAAGTGCTAGAAGAATGTTTCTCCCTGTTATATTTTTATTATAGTGCAATGTGACCTCTGCGCGGCCTATGGTGATGCTGCGGAAGTGGAGAAGCACTGGGCTAATAAAATTTTATAAGATGAATATAATTATGTCGGATCCGGTCGTTAGTATGGACATAAAATGAATCGCAAATACGCCAGTGAGCAGTGGTGACATCACGCGACCTATTTACCAGTCTACCCACAACGCAACGTGTTTAAACAGAGTCGGGCGAGCTCGCAGCGAGGACAAGAGGGAGTGTGTGATCGCGGCAGAGTCGGGACGTCCCGAAACTGTATCCGATTCATTGTGCCCTATCGCACCCAGTGTATTTTCATTGCCCGAAACCCATCTGCTGCTCACATGATGTACAAGCCTAACGGAGTAAATACTGACATATCCGACATATATATACTAAGTAGGCATATCAACTGAAACACAGTTAAGGTTACCGAGTGCTAGTTAGTTAAAAACAATTTTCTAAATTGTTCATTCCCTATTCTATATCCGTAACAAGGTACACGAAAAAAGAAAACCATTTTAAGACAATTGCAATTCATCTTTAGTTAATAATTATTGAGTTCATAATTAAATCCATAAGACCACACCTACATAAACTCATGTAATATTTTTGTCTTTTATTATTCTCTCAAAAAAACAAGGCCCTCGACCTCAAAATAAAGTAAAACTCAACAGGCAACCTCCATATTGAGACGAAAAAACGCTAAACCACTCACAGACAAGCATTTATCCTCATGAATATATGTATTTGTTCCCGCTTCAGAACACTGTTTGAAAATATACCTCATCTTTTGAATAGAATATGCTCTAGAAATGTTGGAAGTTTAGGCCGACTTGCGAGCAACACTGAGCGAGGAATGATGAATAAGACTGGGTTTTCCAATAGGGGGATGAGCTGAGCGAGGAAAGCTAAGCTGTGTGAGGATGTGTCTTTGTCGTAAGTAGTTGTGTAGCAAAGCGGGCAGGATATGCACGGATCGTCTCGGAAGGATGTGACGCAAGGACTGTCTACTTCAACAATTGCATCGTCTACAGATTCAGTTTTACTTCGCTATCTAGTTACAGTGCGCTTACAGTTTTGGAAAACTTGCACATTTTTGATATGAGTAAAAAAAACTTCGGCTCGTTAAACTTTTTGGTGACTATAGTAGTCCCAAATCACTACACTATGATGGAAAATTTTATAGTCAAACATGTATTAGATTAATACAAGTTACCCCAAATTAATTGGGATAAGGGCAGGAGAATGATGAGTAGACGGCTTCTGTAAAACCCTAGTTGTCGCAAGCGTGACTGCTGAGCATGAAGTCTTGGATTCGATTCAGACAAATGTTAGTGGGGTTTTGCATTTTGAATTTCTCTGGAAATATCACCTGCCTGGGTTCGAACCCATGACTTACTGCTCGTAAATCGGGGCCGCCACCACTGGGCTACCGCTGCGAGCTCCTCTCTCGATGGCAATAGGCTCGCCCCCTATTACATGGGACTTAAACAGAACTGACGAAATGTGGGTGTACTATAAGGTACACCTCTGCCCAACACTTACTGGATTACAAGCATGTTATGTATGTTTATGTAGTATTACAGAGAAACCCTATGGTATTCGGGCTGACATGACACACACAGAACTGATGAAAATTCAGCCGGAACTTGCAACACAGAACCTCCGCCATTGTACGCAGCTTTTTATAAATTCTGTTCAGCACTTTTTCAGCTGCAGCGCTTGATTATACCTGTCCATGCTAGACATCTCTTTTGTTGAAGCTATTGATTTTATGCTGTCAAAAGGGTTGTATGGGCTTTGCTCGAAAAAAGTTGTTGATTGATTTTCAATAAAACTAGCGAAAAATATTGTAAAAAGCTTTTTTTGCTTTCGGTAGAAAAACTCGCTATTGTGTCATGCTGAATTAATATCGCACAGATGCATTCTGAATTGAATGCTCTTAACATACCATGCGATTTTCATAGGGAAGCCATTTTATTTTGGTAGTACAATTACGTGTTTCAGTATCGGTCACTAATTACCAGTCACCCTATATAAGTTTCAAAAGCCGCATAATTCATAAGAAAAAAAAAACTCACAATGTCTACAACATTCTACATTCTATAACACGCATGTTTAGCAAATATACATACAAAAAAAACTGTATAGGATACATATAATTTTGCGGGTGAAATCACGACAAGTAAATTCCCCCACAAAAACTCCATCATCAGGGTAAAATCACGCCCTTTCCGTACAACATTGCATCAATCATGGCTGTCTAAGACTCAAGGTCGGACCAAAGGTGTTCCTATGACGTCAGGTCAACGTATCGTGGGGTGGTCGACCTCTCCCAACATTTATGAAGACTCGTGAAGGGGCCTTTGGAATTTTGCACTTATTTTTCCGGTCGTTTACCCATATGAGTGAATATTATGGAGTTTTGTATAGAAAGTCGATATTTTATGAAATAGTTATAGTATATTTGGGTTTATAGGTAACTTTGTTGTTCCCGCTATCAGTCTTATCAATGTTTACAAACAGAAAGTTATGAGTATAGCTGAAGTAGGTACTCCGATACTACTTCAAATGAATGCCACTAAAATCGTCATAGTTTTTAGTTTCTAAAGCCACAATTTGATTTTGAAAATTACACGGTGTAAGGGCACCGACTCACAAACTGTTACCATGAATTCAGCACATGATTTTAGTTCACTTAGCGTAGAAAGTTTGCGAAAAAAAGGTATTGTAAAAAAAAAAACAATACAAAAGGGGAACCACCGAAGCGTTAGGCAGAGGTGAACCCAAATATGTATACATAACTCCCACACTTCACCAGTAATTTTGAACTCCCATGGAATAGAAGCGAGCCTGTTGGCCGAGCTCAAATCCAGACACCCATGCCCAACCCTTTGCCCCGACTTTGGGAATCGAACTCGGCAAACCATGCTCAGAGTAGCGTTTGCGACCACTAGTCCAACGAAGCAGTCGAGCTGTATAAAGAGTGCAACTTGTACGAAAAAGCTCAAAACTTTTGATAGGTCATCTAACTCCCAGTAAAGACGGATATGCCTTCTTTAAACTGCAATGTTACTTGTCATGCAATAATTGATCGAAAACAGGACCAGTTCCTAATATAGAAAGGGCAAGTCAAAAGGTCCTTACAACTTTAGGTTCATCATCTGCCTAGCCTTTTCCCAACTATATTGGGGTCGGCTTAACCTAGGCAAGCACGGCTTAACTTAAAGATCGACCCGAGTGGCTGTTATTATTAAGCCACGAGCTCCTCCTTACAACCTGACAACTTTAGGTTATTGGTTGATAAATCATACTGCCTTGTAGATTTATTGGTGTGTAAATCTTAATCTAAGCTGACCTTTGCAGAAATTGTTTCGCCTACCTACAAGTCTTAGAAACTATTTGTTTTGGTATGTAAATGTTAAGCTATTTCAAGTTAACTATATTCAGTCGTGTACAAACAATGAAATGTATATAACAGGCCCGAAGGGACCTAAGAAGCCGATTCCTGCCGGCTTCCCTTCGGGCACCTGGCACTCCAGTGCCTACTTTAACAAAATAGTATAAAGGGTGTAAAAAGACCCTTAACGAAGCCGAAAGGTACTTGTTCTCCCCGTCATTGCAATCATTTTTTTGTTCTAGACCATACCTGGGAAGCTTCTAGTTACGGAGATATGGAGGGTCAAAGCTCCAACTTTTTCACAAGTTTTTTTTAAAATACATGTTTCTAATGTAAGATTTTTACTTTAAACACCTTCACGACCCCCGTGCTATTCAATCCATCCACCAGCACAATGTTTTGAGTGCGTTACATTGAGTTTTACCGTAAAATGTGATTTTTCACCCAAAAAAAAATCGTTTCCCAGCAATAATTTTTGCGTAAAGTTACTTAGTTTGATGTACAGAATGCTTGGTTGACGGCTTCGTGGAGGGTCTGTTTACACCCCTACACACTGTATACATACCCTAAGCGAAATTCAAAAGTGATTTTCTTCTACTGTCTCCCGTTTATTAACATTTTACGTTTTCACGACGTAGTATTTTGGAAGCCATACTTTTATGAAATAGGTCTTATTTCACGGGAAAATTTAAATGGAAAGTTTACCTACATGTATAATAAAAAATAAATGTCCTATTTTTTGTGACAAAGCCTCATATTTCTGAAAGACGTCTATTTGTAGTGTGACTGTAATTATAATAAGATCAAAGTCCCGTAGTCTTCGAAGTATGAAAATTGTAGCTATATTAGGGCCAAGTCCTAACAAACGCGATTTTAGAAGTATGAAGAACAGGGTGTAAACTTGTTCATCCACCATAGAAAAGGGAGGATCCTTGACTGGAGACTGGTCTTGTATCTGGTGGGCTACTGCCCGCCAGTTGTTGACGGATTTTTCTATATAGTCTTAAGTCGTGATTTAGAATGTTTGCTCTACATTTTGTTCTATGTTGCTGTAGTACTTTATGTAGGGCCGCTACACGCAAACGTTGCGTTCTTTTTGTTGCAACAACAGACCAACCACCACAACCGAAAGACGCTTTCCGTATTCTGAACAAATGAGTCAACGCGACGAAAACGTACGCGCGCGCGACCGTTGACGCGACGTATGAGCATGTAAACAATTGACTCACTAGAGTACAGTCCCGTCCCCACACTTTATTTTGTCATATCTATGACAGTTAACACTATTGTTAACATATCAAGGATTCTTATCAAATGCTCATTGAAGTCAAATTTAGGTATCACGAATAACCATTTTACATTACACAACAATGGTGTGTCCCTTTTATGTACCAAAGTCCTTTTACGTAACTTTGTAGGAAGTTGCATGTAGTGAAAGTCGAGTTTTGTGCCATACCACAGATAAGGAGACATACATTCGTAATCTGCCGCAGTTTTATTCTTCACTGCCGGCTTTTCTGTTCTCTGATCATTATAATCTAGATCTATTCAAAGTTTGAGCAAATCGGTTTCTTCTAGGCAAGCGTGCTGCATAGGTAGGATGATATATATATATACATATATATATCATCACACCCTAGGCCACATCATCACTTCACAACAGGCCTGTTGCGGCCAAACGCAAGCCAATTTATTATATTAAAAAAATCTAGCGTGTGAAAATGTCTTGTCCGGTGAATTTAAGGCTTGGTAGAGCTTCTTTATGAAAAATCCATACATATAATAAAATTGTAACAGGCCGATGTCTGTACATTGAAGATATGGAAAACAAAAATTATATGGTGGGTCTTTATTAGAGCAACAGAAGCTAAAAACAGTTTTTAGATTTTTTTCTGTCTGTCTTTCTGTATGTATGTTTGTACGCGCATCACGCAAAAAGTACTACATGGATTTGAACGCAATTTTCATAAATTGTGTCGAGGTTTCACTTGCGTAAGTTTGTGGTTGTAGTTAAAAAAAGAGGTAGGATTGGAACTACATATAAAGATGCCTATCATTTTTCAATTAGAAATCAGCATCTAGAGTTTATTGTTAATTATTTCGGAGAACTAAGTAATATAGAAGTCATGGGGAGAGGCCTTTGCCCAGCAGTGGGATGACGGAGGCTAGCAGTATCAGTATCAGTGTCAGTAAGTAACATAGAAACAGGAATACAGGAATTTTAAATTCAATTTAACATATTTTGTATGTTCTAATCGCATTTATCACTGTCCGGGGCTTCGCCATCCACATGCATTAGCATGAGTGCAAACTTCTAATCCTATCATACAGTTTCACATAAATTCAATTTTCAAGTCTTCTAACTACGACCACTACGAATGGAAAACTTGACTGCTTAAAAAGCTAACTAAAAATATAGAAACAAGATTATGTAGAAAATAAAATGTAATCTTATAAATCGTGCCTTGGCCAATTCGCAACCTGACTGACCAAAAAACCCTATGGCTATAATGTGGCCAAGGAAACATCTCTTCAAATTATAGTCGTAACGTTTGCTTTTCATAATTGATATGCAAGTTACTGTACTTATAACAATTTTTTTTTTTTTATTATTTAATGTCTGCGGTCTATTTGTCTGGTTTTTTTCGTGTAATCTCCAAAACGGCTGGACAGATTTTGACGGGACTCTCACTGGCAGGTAACTGTGATTTTATAAGGAGTAACTTGGTTCCTACTTTTATTTTAGAAAAAGGATTAGGGTTCCGTGCAAAAAGACTAAAACCCATGAAATTGTTAACAAAATCCGATTCAAGTAGGTAAGTAACATTTTTATAATAATTTCATGCGGACAAAGGTCTCTGGCAACAGCTCATAAAAATGACTATTATAAACTGCAACGACAAAATGCAACAAAATCATTGCTTCTTGCCAACAAATTTTCCCAATACAAGTCAACAATAAAACAAGACATTCCATCTCAAACAAAACTACAGCTTCCCTCGCCAACGAAGCAATAAATAGCCCATTAAAGTGGTCCCCACACGTTGTTACGTTGTTAGTAAGACAGCTACTTCATTATTTTATTTTATCCTCGATCCCCGGCGACTAGAACAAGTGCAACAGTTGTTAGCCGTTGTTATTAGCTGTTACTTGGAACATAAACTGAGGGTTTTGAAGAGGGTTCTTATAAGATAGTAGACAGTAATGGTACCTTTATTTTAAAGTAATATCATAACATAATAATATCACGCCTGTAATCCCGGAAGGGTTAGGCAGAGGTGTACTGAATAGTACAACCACATTTTGCCATTTATGTTCTTCGCCCCATGTAATAATGGCCATCAATCGAGCACAAATCCAGACTCCGTGGCTGCTACTGAGAAGTTCCTGCTGGAAAAACTCAATCACAATTTGCCCGACCCGAGAATTGAACCCAGAACCTCATGCTCGGCAGTCGCGCTTGCGACCAGTAGACCAACGAGGCAGTAAAGTAATAATGATAGATATTAAAAAAAAAAGAAATGCTGCGCCGACCTCATGTAAATAAATTCTAAATTGATGGAAGAAGCAAAATGATTGTCTAGAAAAACAGCTGTCGAAATAAATAAAGCATAGTGCAATATGAGTTTGTACGTATTGGTAAATAATTTGTCATATTTCAGCTTTATCCGGTACACTTTCATGGCAGTTATGAAAGGAAGCCTTTTTGTCATTCTCGAAAATATAGTAAACATCAACAAAATTGGTCACAAGAATCTGCTATCACAGGTCTTTTGACCGGGCAAGCGAATGGCTGACCAATGGATCGGTGATTGCAAAACAAACTTGGCAAGCTGTCAACTGCCAATAATATTAATTGAAGCGACAAACGACAGTTCAAAGGCTCGTGCTCTGATTGGCTATTAATTGGCAAGTTATACTCTGCTGAGCTTTTGTGGTGAGACACTGCGAGCGAGTTTACAGTACATAGTTAGAGGAGTTCAGTCGTCAGGTATAACTATACTGCCAACAAACTTTTCTTCAGTTTGGCAAGAGATTTTTTTAGTAATATTTGTGAAATTTCTATGAAAAAAAAATTGTGTCAAACGGTGAGCCATCCACATACATAATATGGATGGCTATAAGAGTAGAGGAAGATCAAAGAAATGATGGATGAATTGTGTGAATGAGGCTAGAAAGGAGGTGGCTGCTGTCATGGCGAGTAAAAGAGAAGTATGGAAGAAGAAGACATGTTGCGCCGACCCCAAATAAATTAGGATAAGGGCAGGAGAATGATGATGATGAAGAAGTGTCAAACGGTGTGATTTGTTAATTAATGTTTTGCACTGCATCTGTGTAACAATTGCATTTTTTTTTGTCTGAAATTATGAACAGAAATTGATTATCACTCACAAGACACCACTGAAAATATATACAATGCCTTCTTACATCCTATAACAACCCAAAAATTACATCCTGACTGCCAACTTTTAGCCAATTTTAGAAATAAGCTAACTAGTTACTAAAACTATCTCATTCCACCACCAACACAACATGAGAACTTGTTATCCGAAACGCAAACTCGAACTTAGGCAACTAACTTTTGAGTACTAAATCCTAAAACGTCACAATCTCCATGTTATCAGGGCTTGTTATCACTGGGTTAAAATTATTTTGTAATCCCTAGTACGGACTTGCGACATAAACAATGTTTTTTTTTTAATGGCGTCTCGCAGTTCAACCTATGAGGCTGGCTTCTGCTTAACCGGACTATCCTGTGGGTGCCTTGAGTGTAAGGCCTCCAGCCAGGGGCTGAACTATTAAATCGAAAATACTTATTTTCTGCCTTGAGGAACACCGTAGGTGTGCGTTCGCTTGATACATATTAATTTCTTTTGATTTCCTCTTTCTTTGTCTATATTCTATATCATTTTGGTTTATTTTTCCTACAAACACAATTTCTATCACCCATAAAAATGATTAAGGATCTCTTTTCAACGCCTGATTTACCAACAAGAGCGAGTTTTATGAAATTAAAAAAAAATGCTGTGTTTTTAAACATACGACCATTATTATTTTGCACTAAAAATAACTGCTATTAATTAACAAGTTTAGTCAAAAAAAACATTGTACTGTATTGAATTATTTTGAATTGAAATACACGAACTTATGGAAATGAATTGAATTGAATCAATAATTTAATGGGATTGAAATAATTTGTATTTAATATAAGGAAATTAAGAAAAGTTTAATTTAAATGGAAATAAGTTAATTAAATTAATTTGTAATACTTTAAATACAGCTGTCACAGAAGGATCTGTTTCTATAAAATCTACCATAGTCTGGTATTCTTTTGTACGTTTTTTCACGGGTGACCAATGAAAACCAGTGCTGTGCTATGGGTCCCCCATAGCACAGCATCATGCTGAGTGGTAACCTGCTTGTCGTTGTCACGACGCAAGCTGTTAACTTTTTTTGTTTCTCTCCTGTTGTATTTATAATATTTATTATGCGTTGTATGATTATTGTTAGTTTATTTTTTTATATGCACGTCATGTCCCTGCAAATAAATATGTTTTGTTTCATCTTTCTTTCTTTTGTTATGACGTGGATATTGGTGTGAATGGTTTGTGATTTTTAGATTTAAAGGATTTTTTTGTATTTTCTGTAGCACATATTATGTACCTGTTTTATGCCCACAATAAATAAAATAAAACCTGCGCGAATATTTCAACTAGTAGGTTCGACTATCGAGTATTTTCCATTTACTTCGCACGTTTATGTTAGGCCCACAAGGCTTGTTATCACTATGCTAACATTCTTTTGTAAATAGTCCTAACTTTACAAACTCCCGCATTATTTAGATGAAAGTTTCGCGGTTCCATTATTTAGAGTCGAGATAGGAAAGTGTCGTGTGTAGTTGTTATGATGAAGTGGGACGAACTAGAATACGTGGAGTTAGCATGTAATTATGAAAGTTTTTTTTTTTTTTTACATAAGTTTTAATTTATGTAGTTCATCGTCGCGACTGCTGAGCATGACGTCCTGGTTTCGATTCCCAGGTCGGGCGAAGTGTTATTGGATTCCATCAGGAATTTCTAAGTAGCAGTCCCGGAGTCTGGATTAGTGTCCGGTTGATGGCAATGGACTCGCCCCTATTACATGGGACTTCAAACGTAACTGGCGAAATGTGGGTGTAACTATTAGGTACACCTTTGCCTATCTCTTTGAGGATTACAGGCGTGATATTATTTTATGTAGTTTTTTAATACTGATTAAGGCAGTATGACTGCCTCGTTGCTTTAGTGGTCGAATCCTGAGCATGAGGTTCTGGGTTCGACTGCCGGGTCGGTCGAAGTGTTATTCGGTTTTCCATGAGGTATTCCTTCCTCAGTAGCAACCTGGAAAATAACCGAAAACTACAACCAACCCGAAAAACTTTTTAATAACACGTTTACAAAAAAAAATCTCCACTATCAACAGAATTAATTTCCATCCACACGTGCCCTAGCTCATAAAACACTTCATTTTCATATTATTTTAACACAGAACTTTATTAAAACGTAATTTTAATCTACACGTGTAAACTTAATAAACTTGATCCTGAACACGCGCAATTTAAAACAACTAATGCGCTACGAGCTACGAACGCGCTACGAAGTGCTACGAGAACGTGCTACGCGAACGTTGGCACACTTTCTCCAGTTCTTTGGTAACTTGATTTTCTTTCAAACTTTAGTTTTTAAAGTTGACACAATGGCATGGTTCTTAACTTGCGGAAAGGTAAGCATTAATTCTGTAATTAATCATTCATTAAGCTCGAGCGGAAAATGTAGAATGAATTTCAAATATTTTGAAAATACCTGGATAATTGGGTCGTACCCTGTGGCTTTGCTTAAGGATAAGTCCCATAGATTCCCTTGTGGGTTGTAAATAGTTGCCAAACGATTATATCAGGGCGACGGGTGAGAATATTCAACCTATGTTATATTAACATACTTGAATAACTTCACCTGTAATTATGAGAAATACCCCTGACGATGTTTGCTGATCCCTTAGTCACCTGCCAATCGATAATAATTAATTGAGACACGCCATAGTTAGGTGCTATCTGATTACATAATCATAATCGCTTCATATTCGATTAGTAAGTGTAAGAACAATTCCGGGGTGATTTACAAACCAGGAGTATGAGTAGTGATGATCATTTTCGCAAGAATTTTTACTATTTTATATTCTTAGTGGATTCTATCAGCAATGGATGGACTATGTGAAAGATGATATGGCAAGAAAGGAGGTGTTTGATGAGATGATAAGTAATATAGAAGTATGAAAAAAGAAGACTGGCTGCGCCGACCTCAAATGGGACAAGGGCAGGAGAATGATGATGATGATGGATTCTATCCTAACTAATATTATAAATGCGAAAGTAAGTTTGTTTGTTACCTTTGCAAGCCTAAACTACTGAACCGATCATCCTGAAATTTTGCATATACGTTGTCAAGTGTACAGAAATGGACATAGAGTACTTTCATCCCGAAAAAAACAACAATAACGTTGTTATGATAATAGTTGGTGCCACGTGTCTTTCAAATCATGATTGAATTATATTATGTCGTTTATTCATTTTTCTTACTTACTAGTTACATTTTTAAATATTTTTATCAACAAAAATTATATAAAAAACATTTAAAAATATAAAAAATAGTAGGCCACCAGCACTGGGAACAGGGTCCGAGCTGCCGGTGGTCAGGGCTCTTGAGAGAGGAACCTCCTAACAATACGCGCCGTGTCCAGGAGTACCGCTTTCTGAATCAAGCCCTTGATCCAGCTGCCAAGCGCGAGCCTCCTCAGGTGTTGGTCGAGGCTATTATTATTATTATTACAAATTCTAAATTAACGCGAGTGACGCCGCGGGCAAAAGCTAGTCAGCAATAAAGATGTTGGAAAAGTCAAACATGCTTATGGAACTAATAAATACTAAGCATAGGACTGACTTATAACAGTTACACCTGTAATCCCCAAAGCGTTTGAGCAGAAGTGTATCTACAGTACACTCATATTTCACCAGTTATGTTACGTCCCATGTAATAGGAAACAAGCCTAATAGGACTGACATGAGCTGTCAAAAAGCTGATGTCAATAAGGTTGGAAATCGTTGTAGAAATACAAAACGCTTTAAAAGCGATTACCACTAGGCTAGGCTCTCTCTAGTTCACAAAATACTTAAATACATACTCAAGCTAGAAGTGGCAACATTACAATAAATCTTAGTAGCAACAACGCTATTTATTAAGCGCCTACGCTTAATAACGTGTCTTATCTAGCACTAGTAAATAATGTTAATGTACGTAGCATATGTTTTAGAATAATTTATTCGGAACACGAATTACGATGAAAACTGTTTTCATTTTCACATGCTTTTGTTCTATTTAGCGATATTTATAATACAACAACATTATTTTTAATGTCAGAAATAAGAGTCGAAACAGTATAAGAATATTTTTTAATAGATTCTCTCAAGGTGGCCTTTGTAAATAAATACGGGACACGTCAATGATACAAGGCTACTCAACGTAGAAAGTTTATTGGCTCTTTAGTTAAACTTACCCACATACATAACACCCCACAGAAATCTTATTCGAATAATACCAGACACACAATTATAAAGACAGTTCAGAAAATATACACAAGTAACATAACGTTAAAACCAAACAATACATTAGTGTGTTATGTTAAGAGTGTAGCAATAACAATTCAGAAACATAACGAGGTTACAATGTGTTTACATATTTTTAAGTATTTCTTGGCATAAGAATATTTTTTTATCGATTTCTCTCAAGGTGGCTTTTGTTATAATCTTTAATTTAACTTGCCTCATTAGTTAGTTAATTACTATTTATTGGTAAAATCTTGCAAATGAATTTCAAAGCAGTTCCCCCCAGCCGATTCAGCTGAAATATTGTAGACGCCTTTGGTACTGGTGACAATACATTTGTCTGACAGACATGACTTGATCCTGCAGCCAGGATCACCTCCTCACGAGAGAACTCCTCAGCGGTTATTCATACACGAGTACACGAAACTTTGTATACGCTTTGTATTCACAGTTTTTTTCTTCTTCCACGTTGTTTCAGTAGTGTCAATAAGGTACGAGCATACGAACAGAAATTGATTTATATTTGTAGATATACAGATACGCACAGTATGTTTACGCAAATGTCTATTTATCTAGTTGTTTACTCTACACGTTTGGATAAGCTTCCCTTAAACAGCAAATATTTATGACCATATTGGCCCTAGACCGAAGAATTTGGAAGTCATGGAAAGAGGCCTTTGCCGCTCACAGTAACAGTAATATTACTAAGAAGTTCGTCTTCCTTTTTTGGCAATAGGTTTAAAACTAAAAAAGTGACTGATATTTTCATAGTTTAAAGAAATATTCAACAAAACATTAAATAAGTACATAATAGTTGTGAAGCATTTATTAAGTAATATACATAAGTATTTACACCTCCACATAATCCATCATGAAGTTTGAAATTGATTGGAATTCTGCTATGCATTTCTGAGTAACCTTCACATTCCTGGACCATCCGGAATTAGTAAGACGTGACGTACCACACCTACACACCTTCATAGATGTACGGAATAAAAATACATTTGATTTATAGACACTACTTTTTAATAGTATTATACAAGGTGGAAGGGACACTGACGCACGAAACGATTACCAGGTATTCAGTAAATCATTCTGAAAAAAAAATCTGTTCTTCACGGTCAATTATCGATATGTATAGGACAAATTGATAATTGACTGATTGAGGAGCTTGTGACTTAATAGTAACAGCCGCTCGGGTCGACCTTTCGTTCCTCGGGAAGCACGTTAAGCCGTTGGTTCCGGCTGTCATTTGTAGATCTTTGACAATCGATACAGATAGTCATTGGCCCAAAAAGTCCGACAACCAGTCTTACCAAGGGGTATCGTATTACCTAGTACTAACTGAGTTGTGGAGGTCAGATAGGCAGTCGCTCCATTAAAAATACTGGTATTCAGCTACATCCGATTAGATTGGAAGCCGATCCCAACATAGTTGGGACAAGGCAGGCAGATGATGATATTGATAATTGACCGTGAACAGCAGATTTTTTTTTTAAATTACCGATGCTAAATTTCTATATGCGCCCAAGATGATTTCACACTGGCAAAAAATACGAAAAGCTTTCAAACCCCCTTAGGGGGTGGATTTTAAAAGATCCTTCGTGAGGCCCTCTTTTCTTATAAAAAAAAAATTCTTCGTGCAAAATTACATTCTTCCAGACCCTGTGGTTCAGACTGTGCGTTAGATATCAGTAAATGAATGAATTCAAGATTTTTGTTATGTAGAACAGAAGTTACAGAAATAAATACATTCTAACACCTGCGAAGATTATCGGTTTTTTCAATCTGTTAAATAAACATATAAATCGTGCATTTCTTCGTAGTTATTTCCAAAAACATTCCAACACAAGTACAGTAATCCATTCACCTCAATCTTTGCTAAAAAATGCAGTTACAACGCAACCAACAAAATCAAAATGGAAATTAAATCACCAAAGGAACCATTGCTGTTTATAATAGCCGGTTTTATTCGTGCGTCCGAACCGACGCAGCAATATTCTCGTACATTGTATGTTTACCTGTCAGTCAAAACGTCAGCGGCGGAACTTCGGCAATATAAATGTAAATTATCGTACGAGGCCGATGGCACATGCTCGGATGTAAACACTAGTTTAAAATGTACATGATAGCGGAATACTGGCGTACATATTCGTCAAAAAATGTTGAATATTGCATACATTTCTCGTGATCGGTGTTTTTTGTTAAGATGTAATATTTGACAGAGTTTATTTTTTAGCTTGTATGGAACGATACTAATTTTAGGTACAGTGTGTTTTTATTAATATCTTAAAGTTGATATCCCATTTTTTGTCAGTTTAAATAATATGTCTAGCATTGTTGGTGAACTGAGCACATATTTTTGTAAATCTGCGGATTGACTTTTGTCATAATATCAGAAAATCTTGTGGTTTATTACCAACTACGTGAAAAATGGAATATTCGTTCTTCATTGTGAGTTTTGTATAAAAAAAAAAAAAAATGTCTGCACAAAAATAAATAGGTATCAAAAAAAAAAACCTAAAAACTGAGATTTCAAAATTACCGTGACCTAAGTATAAACAGTGTTTCTGGGAATTTTCATCTATGTGTCTGTTTATTTGTCTGTCTGGAGTTATCTCATAAATGGCTCAATCCACCCAAATTCCTCAGACGTAGATGTTTAGAAAAATCTGGAGCGGAATCTGAATCATTCTAGCGTTAGAAATGTTTTCTGAAAGTTCACCTAAATAATGTTATGGGTTTACTGAATTGCAGCTCGTCTTGATTTCGCGGAATCACTGCGTTATGAAATTGTACATCGTAATGGGTATTGAGAAACCATTATGAGTGTATGTTTTTTTTATGATTATATATTATTATTTTTATTTTCGCATGTATGCTTATGGACTGGTTCTGAAATAAATGAATTTAATTAATTATATCGTTTTATTGAAGATTTAATGACTAGAATATGTGTTTGGCGCTACTAACAATTTTTTTACTAAACCAAAAATGAAAGCAATGTAGCAAGCAATTAGGGACTTAATAATTGCTTCCAAAAATGTACCAAATACATAGCAGTCTATTCAACAATCATAGAGTCATTATTGTGTAATTTATATATCATACATATTTAATTGCATATCAACAATCACGTAAAACATGAGCAGAAAACCTCAGCAGCTACCCACTTATAAATCAGAGCACGTTACGGCCCCCGATATTGTCATACATCTCAATTAACACCACACAACCTCATATCTCTACTTGATGAACTATTCTGTGGACGAGTGGGCGGACCCTCACATACCGTGCGCGGGCGTGTACGAGCCTTGGCAAAAAAAAGACTGTCTCACAGATAATTATGAGACAGAGATGGCGCTCTAAAAACCCCTCTCTCAGTCTAACACATGTATCTAGAATCAATTTAATTACTTGAGTTTAAGTAATAATAAAGTATAGTTATGCAACCATTTTGATGCAATTGACAAGAATTTGAACGAAGCAAGAACCGCCAAAGAAAGCAAAGCTAAGAATTCTAACTTTTGACAGTTCTAACTTCAAGCAATTATTAAACTACATAATAAAAATCGTATATTAAGTAATTATATTACTCAAGTTATCACTTTGGCTTTTTTATACATAGAAACAAGTGTAAAACTCGATGTGCCTGTCATACAAGGTGTAACTGACACTTCACGAAGCCGTCAGCCAAGCATTCTGTGAATCAAACTAAGGAACTCTACGCTAAAATTATTGCTGGGAAATGAGTTTTAAAGTTTAAACAATATGCTAATAGATGCATTGAATAGTATGGGGGGGGGGGGGTTATTTTATAACTTTACTTTAAATATATCCAATATTTAAAGTAAGGTTATAAAATAAAAAATGTATTAAAAAAAACACTTGTGAAAAAGTTTGAACTCTGACCCCCAATATCTCCATTACTAGAAGGTTTCCAGATATAGTCTAGAACAAAAAAATGACGGGTATGTTAGCAGTAAGGGTGGATTTCGTAGAGAAAGTGCTACCCACTGATTTGCAGTTAAATGAATGCACGTGACGTCCGTTCAGAACCCACGCAGTGACGGTATATTTTTCATTCTAGTATTGAACATGCTTTTTTATTCATTTTAATTGAACTACCACGTCTGGAACATATACGTTTGAGTGACGGGTTTATTACGGAGCTGGTATGAGAATATCAAAGAGTAAAACATCTGGGTGATTTATGGTAATAGTAATAAATTAATTTTAGGTAGGTGGGATAAAGAAGATATTCAATCAATCTTTATTTGTGAATTTTAAATCAAAATCAAAGCATTTATTTCAAGAAGGCCAGTTACAGGCAATTTTGAACAGTTGAAACTAAAACAACAATTAAATGTAACTACAGTCCTAGTCACAAGGCATAAAAACTGTGAAAGTACTGTAGTTGCCCATTGCAAAGAGTAGATCTCTATGGAGAAGAATGGGCAAGAAACTCCATGTACACTCTTTAAAATCATAATATTGTTACGTCGGTTGCTTTACGAGAACATTCTTGATTACGTGCGAGTCTCGAATGTTCCAGTAAGGACCTGTCTAGAAGATTCGAGTCTAGAATGTTCCACTATGGAAGTGTCTAGAAGATTCGAGAAAGTTGTGGGTTCTCGAAGGATGATGTTCCACTATGAAACTGTGAAGAAAGTTCGAGAAGTTGTGGAATTTTCTCGAAGGATCGGTCGTCATAATTATAAATAGCCGTCGTGTTTGCGGGAGCAGGCAGTCTGATTTAGGCGATACAACGAAGCGAATCGAAGTGAACTACGAGTGCGATATCTTAGCGAATGTGAAAAGTGATTAGTAGAGTATTTGTGATTATTAAAGTTATTTGTTGTTTAATCGGAGTATTTAATTTATTCCTAATATTGTTACAAGGCCTTGGAGCTTAAATTTGAAGAACTATAATTACGTTTACGGTACTATTAGGTATATCTTTGTTTAAGTCTTCAGGGATTACAGGCGTGATATTTCGAATATTTAGGATGATATTGGAAACCAAACCAGCGTGCCTGAGAGATATTTCTCGACGGCATGTTAAGTCAAGTCAGAGGCCCATGGGTGGCATTTAAACTCTGACACCAGGTTAGACATTAACCACGCGAAAAAGGAGAAGAAATGTGATATTTAGTTGCACACCAACATCCAATCATTTTTTTTTAAACGCTCTATTACAATTGCTAATAGATGAATACCTAACTAGACTCTTGTGTAACTAATACCATCATCATCTGTCTGCCTTTTCCCAACTATATTGGGGTCTGCTTCCAGTCTAACCGGATGCAGCTGAATACCAGTATTCTACATGGAGCGACTGCCTATTTGACCTCCACAACCCACAACCCAGTTAGTACTGGATAATACGATAACCCTTGGTAAGACTGGTTGTCAGACTTTTTGGGCCACTGACTACATAACGACTATCAAAGATCTACAAATGACAGCCGGGACCAAGAGGCACGGAGGACACTCGGTATGTAATGGACGGTCGCCCATCCATAGACAAACAATCCAGAGTCAAGCATGGCTTAACCTAAAGAGTAACCTTGTAGTGAAAAAAAAACGTAGAGGCAAAAAACAGAGGAAGTATTTCATGATACCTCTGTAGATAGTAGATACTCAAACAACTTTGAGATGCTGACTGATCGTATCGTTTCATCGTATCCTTTTACTCGGGGACCCGTACAAGACGAAGGGCTCTCCCCGCACTCGTACTGATAACATTTTATATTTGTTTGCAATATCTCACCAGTTCATTCATATGGAACTTATTGATACAAAAATAGACTGTCGCTATAGAAACGACTTCTAAAATAGAGATACAAATGAATGTATTTTTGCAAAAATCTGTTAGCATTCTTTAGATGAGCAAAACGAAATCATTCTAGTGAAGGTAAAGTACTTACTATTATTTAACACAATCGTGACTAAGTACCATTAATATGTATCTCTGTCTGTCTGTTATTTTAACGATTAAACAAAGCGGGTGAATGCGCGTAAACATGTTCATGTAAAAATAATTGAATCTATGTAAACCATGAGCGTGTTGGTCATCCGGCGGCGAGATGGGCAGACGACATTGTTGCCATCGCGGGAATATCCTGGATGAGGCTGGCACGAGAACGTGGAGCTTGCCACAAGCAAAGAGAGGCAGCCCAGCAATGGGTGAAGTCGGGATGTTGATGATGATGATAAAAACTTAAGAGAATCATTTAATTCCTCAAAAAAGAAAATTTGGTAGTCGTGTCAAAACAATAAAAGAGTACTAATCCGGCCTCAGCTGTTCCCAGAAAAAAAAACATATCAAAGTCTCTTTAGGTAAATGTTTTTTGATCACTACAAATTGGTATGTATGAATTCAAGCAGCAAGAACCTATACCACTCCGGGGACAATTCACCATATGACCTGAATTATTATCGTTCCCAACTGCATTATACTTACAAATCGTATTCAATTAGGAAAGCTAGTACAACTGGCGCACGCGAATCTAAAGAACTATTATTTCTGTAGCGGCACTATAAAAGGACTACAGCACTATAGTACAAAGTGTATCACAGCGCCATCTATTACACAAATGTAGAACTAACATAATTCAAAAATTCATAATCCATTTGTATCTAACTCTATTCCATTCCGTTTCTAGCAAAATTCTGAATCGCGCTATTAAAACTTATCCGCGACTTAAGACTATAAGGAAAACCCGGCAACAACTGTCGGGCCCACCAGACACCGGTCATACCCGTCTGGTCGGAGGCCTCTCTCTTTTCTATGAGGGATGAAGAACTTTACACCCTGATCTTCATACTGCTATATTTCCAAGCTTTTCAGCAAGTTTTAACTGTCTTTTTCTAAGAGAAGAAGAATGCAGTTACTTTACAGATTATTACTACAGCTTCGATGCGGGTTGGTCTAGTGGCTGCAAGCGCTATTGCTGGGTCATCATCTGCTTAGCCTTTTTCCAGCTTCCAGTCTAACCAGATGCACTGCCTATATGATCTCTATAACCCAGTTAGTACTGGGTAATACGATACTCCTTAGTTACACTGGTTGTCAGACTTGGCCTACTGCTGAGTATGAGTGTGTTATTGGGTTTTTCATCAGGAGCAGCCCGGAACCCAGATTCATGTTAAGTTGATGCTTTGGCATCCCCAGGTAAGTCCCCTATTACATGGGACTTAAATACAATTGGCGTTTGGCAGGTTTAACTATAGGTACAACTTTGCCTAACCCTTCGGGAATTACTGGTGTGATGTTATGTGTTGAAAATGAAGACAAATAAGTTTTATATTGATGGAATTTTACACAAGTACCTGTGAACCTATATTTCATAAAATGTAGGACTATATTTGCGAGTTATATTTCTGTAACATCAAAGAACTCGTGATCTGCAAATAATTATTCCGTTTCAATACATTCACGCAAATTGTTATTCCGTTTCAAGTTTTGTGCTCTACTGATATTTGTTACTGTAGTTAGGTATTTTTAGCTCTTATTATTATTTGCTAGCTTTTGTCACAGTTTCCCGAAATCCGTATTCTTCACATTTTTTTTTTATATTCGGGCATTACCTACTGTTTTTTTTTTTAACTTTGCCCCACACTAGGAATTTCTCCTGTATTGTGGGTGCGTTTACAAACATTTAAACTCACATACAAAAACATCCAGACCCGGAACAACTATCTGTAGGCCATACAAAAATTTGTTCCGTCCGGGGATCAAACCCGCGACACGCAACGCAGCAGTCAATCGCTCAGCTACTGCGCCAACCGTGCTGTCAAATTAATGTTCTCTATTTTATAAAACAGAACCCCTGAAAACGACAGGGTAGCTGCACGTACCCTTATAAAACTACGATGGATGTCATTTGTATTTTTCATTTCGGTTCCTGGTAACCCTATTTGCACGGAAAGCAAGCCGTTTGCGCTGTTCGAGCTAATTATTGAGCTTCGCAGCAGCTGCCTGAAATGAGCACTACTCGAGTTTGATTTTGTTCAGTTGCTATTTTCCTGTACGAGAATACTTTGAAGTGATGAATATTGTTCGTAACGTTTTTGATATGGAAAGCTTTATTGATCGACGTTCTCTTCAAACACTGACCTTCTTTTTCCTAGCGTGTCGATAACTATTTAAATTGAGTCAGCCCAAAATTTGGCGAAATTGAGACAGCCCAAAGTTTGGCACTATCAGTAGCGTCCACCAGCTCCTGTGATGTACAAGCAACAGGACAGGCAGGATACGATATCAAGTGTCCCATCGTTTGTGGGGCAATACCAGATTTAGACTCCAGGGCAGAGTCATCACACAGACCTTATTGGTGATGTTCATCAAAAAGGTCCGGTGCCGTAGTACTCGCAACCAGCGGGCGTGTACGAAAAGCTGTATGAACGTGAACGAAGCATAAGCAATATGTAACGATAGTACCAGGTGGAATTCTTTTGTTTCTGCCTGCCTTCAAGGAAACTGAGTGAAATATTAAAAAAAAAACCTCTTTAATAAGTAACATAGCAAAAGATACAAATTCAATATATGTTTACCAATCAATAAAACAGCGTTCTTAAATAAAAGTATATTATGTATGGCACCACGCATAAATAACCATTAACCAAACTCATTCCTGGAGATAAATGATATAAACATATTTAAAAAACAATATCAAAACACTGTTAGGGCCTGGACACAACACCACGGCGCGGCGTCGTGCCGCGGTGCGGTGCCGTGTACGGTGCGGTGCCGTGTACGCTGCGTCGCGCCGGCTCACGGCAGCAACCATCGATTCAAAAGTGTACTCCAACTCTTTGCATTAACTGCCAGGCGGGCACACCGAACACGGCACCGTCCCGCGGTACGACGCCGCGCCGCGCCGTGGCTATGGGTCCGGGCCCTTACTAAAAAAAGCGTATTACTATGTCAATGAATATTTACAGGATAAATTTATAAAATGTGTGAAAATTTTCATGCCTTATGGTAGGATATGGTTAACGGACACTATTGTTTGTTTAAGACCTTTTCTTTTGTACCCATATTCACGAATGAATAAGTGATTAGAAATATGATGACATAGAAAGAATGTTAACCCAAGTCTCAGTAACGCGTTCTTGTTGATCTAGTTTATCTCGTTACACTTGTACGGACAGCGACCAGTTGACTCTTGTCTGCGGTATCTTTGATTTTGAACATGTCCAGTTGTCCACTCCTAGCTACAATTCCTCCAAATTGTTGTTATTAAGAGTTTTACCACATTCAACGACAAAATAAGGAAATTCCTTTATAATGTCTCCCCATGCAGTAGTCATAAAAGAAAAACGATTCCTCACGGGTCCCTCAGGCCCCATCCTATCAACTTAGCCGCATTTTATGACAACCGTGAGTTGTAAAAGGTCAATTGATATTTTAATCACGGGATATGTGATGCCAAACATACAGGGTATAAACGGACCCTTCACGAAGTCTTCAACCAAGCATTCTGTACATCAAACTAAGTAACTTTAAGCAAAAAAATTTGCTGCGAAACGACTTTTTTTTTGGGGTGAATAACGTTTTACGGTAGGACTCAATGTAACGCACTCAGAACATTGTGCTGATGGGTGGATTGAATAGTACGGGAGTCGTGAAGGTG